>JAZHAC010000037.1:4218750-5625000 GCA_039707435.1 Actias luna | reverse complement strand
TCCACCGTCCAGGGTAATGGTTTTCAGTTGTTAGTTTCAGTTATTGTCGAATTTTCAGTTGTTGTTAAGTTTTGATTATAATATTTTTGTTGTTGTTATTAAAATGTTTATAATAGATAAATATATACCGATACACATATGTCGTGTTTCGATATATATTGTATCAAAATTTATATCTGCGTACGGGTTAAACACACACAACGGCGAGCGAACGAGCGATCGCGCGCGCGTGTCCCTTACACGTTAATGATCCTTCCGCAGGTTCCCCTACGGAAACCTTGTTACGACTTTTACTTCCTCTAAATGATCAAGTTTGGTCAACTTCCCAGCAACGCCGACGGCCGTGAAGCCACCGCGTGCCGGTCCGAAGACCTCACTAAATCATTCAATCGGTAGTAGCGACGGGCGGTGTGTACAAAGGGCAGGGACGTAATCAACGCGAGCTTATGACTCGCGCTTACTAGGAATTCCTCGTTTATGGGGGATAATTGCAAACCCCAATCCCCAGCACGAAGGAGTTTCAACGGGTTGCCCGGGCCTCTAGGCCAGGGAGAACATGCTGATTCCTTCAGTGTAGCGCGCGTGCGGCCCAGGACATCTAAGGGCATCACAGACCTGTTATTGCTCAATCTCGTGCGGCTCGAAGACGCCGGTCCCTCTAAGAAGAATTTTAATACGTCGCCAGCGAGTTGCGTGACGGAGCCACGCACACCTAAATGACGACGCCTATTTAGCAGGCTAGAGTCTCGTTCGTTACCGGAATTAACCAGACAAATCGCTCCACCAACTAAGAACGGCCATGCACCACCACCCACCGAATCAAGAAAGAGCTGTTAATCTGTCAATCCTTCCGGTGTCCGGGCCTGGTGAGATTTCCCGTGTTGAGTCAAATTAAGCCGCAGGCTCCACTCCTGGTGGTGCCCTTCCGTCAATTCCTTTAAGTTTCAGCTTTGCAACCATACTCCCCCCGGAGTCCAAAATCTTTGGTTTCCCGGAAGCTGCCCGCCGAGCCATTGTAGTAACGTCGGCGGATCGCTAGATGACATATTTACGGTTAGAACTAGGGCGGTATCTAATCGCCTTCGAACCTCTAACTTTCGTTCTTGATTGATGAAAACACCTTTGGCAAATGCTTTCGCTGATGTTCGTCTTGCGACGATCCAAGAATTTCACCTCTAACGTCGCAATACGAATGCCCCCAGTTATCCCTATTAATCATTACCTCGGAGTTCTGATGTGTGTGTTCTTATTCCGCGTGTGTGTAATTTATCTTTAGAGAATTAAGTCGCGTGGAAATATTAAGCCACGCTGACTTGTCTGCTATTGTGACTGGGGGCGGTGGGCGCACCGCCCTTTCGGTGGGCTCTGCTGCTGCTTGCGCAGAATGAGGAACGCGCGATCTAGGGACGCGGTTGTTTCCGGCTCGCATGGTTTTTGCGGCTGCCGGGGCTGTGGTCTCGGGTGATAGCACCCGTTTTTGTTTGGGCTTGGCCCTTGAAACGGTTATGAATTCCGTTTCGGGATTAGTTATATCCGAGTCCATTTTACTATTGTCATCTGGAGTCGGGTCCGGCGAAAGCGGCGAGAAGGAATTCGCCGTAGGTATCGGTCGAGGCGCATACGATATTTTTTCCTCGAACGGACGAGGCTTAGATGTTGTGGCGGCGGTCGCTGAGGGCGACGGAGGCCGCGACGAGGTGCCGGCGGGGGGAGCGGGCGCTACCGCGTGCCGGATGACCGGTGAGCGGGAGCGAGAACGCGATCGCGGCGGCAGCGGCGGTGAAGTCGGGCGGCGCGGCGGTAGCGGGGGCGACGCCGGACGACGCGCCGGGGCGGTCGCCTTGGTGGCGGGGGTACGGATGG
Organism: Actias luna; assembly: GCA_039707435.1. Taxonomy (NCBI): domain Eukaryota; kingdom Metazoa; phylum Arthropoda; class Insecta; order Lepidoptera; family Saturniidae; genus Actias; species Actias luna. The sequence goes on along the minus strand of JAZHAC010000037.1, from coordinate 5,623,137 downwards.
GTAGGGTCGTGGGAGCAGGTGGGGACGGTGGACGGCGCGCCGGCGCGTTGGCGCCGGTGGGTGGGGCGCGGAACCGCTGCGCGGGCGCGGGCAGGGTCGCGAGATATCTTTGTAAAAGTTCCGGTTGTTCTTTCGCTAAGAACTCCCGGAACCTTCTTTCTAGTGAACTAGAGCAGCCCGCCATGATAGCGGGTTGATGCGAGAATTTAAAGGAAAAAGCTAGGGAGTTCTTTGTAGGAAACCTCCCTGCCTGAGAGGCAGGGGGGCGCGGCTAGCAGAAAGTTAACAATTATCCTGAGTTTTATAATATGTCATGAGTTTACTTTAATTTATTCATGCAAGCTCGAAGTAGCAATGAAGAGAGAACAATAAGTAACAAAAGAACTGGGCCTTGGCCCGTAAAAAGGATTAATTAAGTTTTACCTTATGTGGAAGCCGGTGACCGGCGTACTTACAGGCGGTGACACTAATTTCACTGCACTTAATCACAATAACAAAGCAATATTTGGAATCACGGCACAAAAACACTGAGAGATATCTCTCAATTTAATTACCACGATAACCAAACAATATGGTTAGAGAACAAAGACACTGTATCGCGAACAAGCAACAATAGCCGGTTGCATGTGCGTCGTCGCGGGTGCGAGAACAATAGCGGCGCGGTAAGGCGCAGCGGTCGAATCATTTAGAACAATCGGCAGAGCTCACGGACACGTCCGTTCGCTGTGGCTGATCGAACCGAACTCCCTCTGAATGCATCGGCGGTCTAGCTGCCCTTTTATAGGCAGTGACTATAAGCAGTGATGGGGGTAGTTGTGTCGTCGTTGAGGTCAATTGCTTACAATATGATAATACTGGCTAGGCTATGTTGATATTTAAATAAATCTCTATCAGCATACTATGGTGGCCGATGTTTTTATTTCTCATAAACTATGGCTCTTTAAGTGCTTCGAACTCACCAAGTCTTCGCACTGCTTTCAACATTATTTGCTAAATCTAGGTTTATATATTGTTTATTATAATGATTATTTGTCGATAATATTTGAACATATTTTATTTTTGTTACATTTTTGGTATTATAGCTGCTCAACTCTCATTGTTAGTGGATTTTAAATGGTTAAAGTGAATTATTATATTTACTTAATTTCAGTATATTTACAAAATTAATTTATTTTTTTACATATTTCTTAAACATAATTTAACAGTTATGCCATGAAATAATTTCAACCTAGCCGTTTTAATTTATAAAAATTTTCGTTAAAATTATAATTATTTATCCTGGTGACTCAAGCAAATTTGAATACATCTACTGATGCCTACCGATAATGAACACAATAAAAACCTTTGATAAAGTGCAAAAGCCGATAGAAAAACTGTGGTCGAAATACATCAATCCATCACGTTGCGATGTCGGACGATGACCCGAAATAAATGGCTAAGAATCCCCACACTAGCGTAGAGTTTGTGAGCTAATAAAAGCAAACTTACTTTTTTTATTTATTCTTTATTTGTTTAGTTTGTGTTTAGCTACAACTTTAACTTCAACTGAACATTCATTTATCTTAGAGTTTCTTAAAATGGGGTTCATGAACCGCAAGAGGTGCGTTGTACGAGAACAAGGTACCAGTCCATATTGGTTAAGTCCTATAGATATCAGAAGTATATTGATATGCCACATAATAATTACATATTAAAGCCTTCTTAGGTTTACGCGAATATTATTCATTGAAATAAAACTAATTTAAACGGATTTTATCGCGGTTATTTATTAAATTTTGATCCCGACGTTTCGAAAGCTTTTCAGCCTTCGTGGTCACGGGGCGGACTGAGGTGTAGGTTGTCCAGAAAAGTTTATGTTACTGTGTCTACCTTCAATTTAATTTTTATTATTGATAGTGTTCCGATCTACGCAGAAAGAGCTCACAGTGTCTTGACGTCTGGCAATTGGTCTTTTGGGTTCCGATTTAATTAAATGTATTATTGGATCCCAGGCTTGTGCTAGCTTCCAACCATCTTCTCTATTGAAATTTGGATGTTTTTTAATTTCAATAGCCTCACGAATCATCCTAGGTAGGAATCGGTGTTCTTTTGCAAGGATTTGTGGCTTGTCAAATCGAAGATAATGTTTGGAGCCTTCTTCTGAATGTTCAGCAACTGCAGACTTCGTAGAGCGTCGGTGTTTAACATCAGCTATATGTTCTTTTACGCGGGTCCCTATGTTTCTTTTAGTTTGTCCGATATAGGAGAGGCCACAGTCACATTCGATTTTGTATACGCCCTGTTCTTGTAGAGGTATATGACACTTGACAGGTGGTAAAAATTGACTAATCTTCTTGGGCGGCTTGAAGTAAGTTTTAATTGAAGCACGCTTCAGTACATAGCCAATCTTGTCTGTGACCCCTCTTACAAAAGGTAACACAACAGGTACACGTTCTACTGTGGCTGGTTTCACTCGGTTTCCGTGACGGCGGCGTGGAATTTGGAGCTTGTTATCACGCAGTACTTGCTTGACATGTCGCAGCTCAGCAGCCAGATGTTCCTCGTCACAGATTCCTTGTGCTCTCTGAAACAAAGATTTACCCACGGTAGCTAACTGTTTCGGATGGTGGTGAGATTCACCATTCAGGTATTTATCTGTATGGGTCATTTTTCTGTACACAGTATGGCCTAAAGACTGATCAGGATTACGGATAACTAAAACATCTAAGAAAGGAAGAGATTTCTTTTGCTCTAACTCCACAGTGAATTGTATGTTATTGTTAATGGAGTTAAGATGATCTAAAAATGCAGCTACTTTGTCAGATGGTAAAATTGTGAAAGTATCATCTACGTACCGTTTGTAAAACCTGGGGGTGACGGGGGCAGTGCTTAGGGCTGTCTCCTCGAAGTCCTCCATGAAAATATCGGCGACTACTGGAGATACAGGTGAGCCCATAGCTACTCCATTCACTTGTACATAAAACTGATTCCTCCACAACATGTAGCCAGATGTGAGGCAATGTTTAAGTAATGCTGCATACTCTATGGGCATGTTATTATCTGCTAACCTCTTAGACACAATTTCGATGCAGTCTTGTACTGGTAAGCTTGTGAATAGAGACTGGACATCAAAACTAACTATGGTTTCATTGTCAGCTAATTGTAGGTGTTTAATATCACTGACAAATTGGTATGAATCCTTCACAGATGCTCTAGTGTTGCCTCTTAGTGGTGATAACACTTTTGCTACGTGCTGAGCCAATCTGTAGGTTGGTGTGTCGACCTGACTCACGATGGGACGTAGTGGAGCATTTGGCTTGTGTATTTTCGGTAACCCATACAGTTTAGGAGGTTTTGCACACGATGGGACGAGTAAGTTTACGTCAAGATTTAATGTGTCGGAGTAACTGCTTATTAAAGAGCTAGTAGCCTTTAAAACTTTGTTGGTTGGGTCTGTTTTAACCTTCTTGTATGTACTTTCATCCGACAAAAGTTGTTCTATTTTATTATTGTAATCTGACGTATCCATTACTACTGTCGCATTACCTTTATCTGCACGGAGAATAGTTACATCCTTCTGTGAACGCAAGTTCTTTAAAGCGATATATTGTTGTTTTGAAAGATTTGGTTTGGGCGCTTTCACTTGTCGTAATATTGACGAAATGTCTTGACGTATCGCCTCCGAATCCTCCTTTTGCAAATTATTTTTCACGAGACTATTCTCAACGTTACAAATAATGTCTTCATACGGTATCCTTCGTGGTGTTACGGCGAAATTTAATCCTTTTGATAAAACCTGAATTGTGTTATCGTCCAATGTTTGTTTTGACAGATTAATGACAGCTTATGACAGATTAATGACAGATTAATGACATGATTCGTGAGGCTATTGAAATTAAAAAACATCCAAATTTCAATAGAGAAGATGGTTGGAAGCTAGCACAAGCCTGGGATCCAATAATACATTTAATTAAATCGGAACCCAAAAGACCAATTGCCAGACGTCAAGACACTGTGAGCTCTTTCTGCGTAGATCGGAACACTATCAATAATAAAAATTAAATTGAAGGTAGACACAGTAACATAAACTTTTCTGGACAACCTACACCTCAGTCCGCCCCGTGACCACGAAGGCTGAAAAGCTTTCGAAACGTCGGGATCAAAATTTAATAAATAACCGCGATAAAATCCGTTTAAATTAGTTTTATTTCAATATTAAAGCCTTGCTTCCTTTCCCTAAAATTACGGAATTTGGAAATTATCTGTTACAATTTTAAATGTGTCCTGGAGGTCCATTTTATAAGGAAAAAGTTTAAGAAACCCTGCTTATTTACTAGCAGCAGATCTTCGATTTAGTGTAGTAGCTAGCCATGAGAATATTAGAAAACGCATTACTAATATTTAATGGTGTAGTTACTATATTCTCCTTCATTAAAATCTCAGAGCCATTTGCCTCCACGAGTATCGACGTCATGTTAATTACATACTACTATTATCTTCATTGATGAATTTATCGTACTGAATTGTCAAATTTGTCTTTTAAGAGGTTAAGGAAATTCGATCTGCTCCAGCTTATCATACAAGGGAAAATGCAAGAGAAACGACCACCCGGAAGAACGCGAACTTCGTGAATCAAAAATCTTCAGATGGGGTTCAATCTGAGCGCAAGATCTCTATATCTTGCAGCAGTTTTTAAGGACCAGACAGCTATAATAATAGGGTATCTACGGTAGGAGATGGCATCTAAATAAGCAAAAATAGAGATTAAACTATCATTTTTACGTGAGTTAATGCATTTAATGTAATTGCTCAAAAACTATTATACTTCGGTTGGAAAAGGCCCAAAGGGCCTTATTAAAAGTAATGACTTTCAAACGCACTCGTTTTCCAACATGTAAACTTTATTGTAACTGGAAGGTGCTGACTGTGCGCCATTTGTTTGTGTACCGTTCTACACTTCGCAAACACTCGCAGCTTACCTGTGATCCAAATCATGCCTTAAGGAAACGTAGATCGGACAAAGTCTGTGAAGTTGAGTACAGAAGGACAACATTTGCGAGTCGACACTTCTATTTTATGAGCTCAATGATTTATAATCACGCAAATAAAATGCTTAATATATATGGTATGACTTACAGATGTTGTAAAAAGACTCTTCTTCAATGGCTAATGACATTCACATATGATGATACTGAAAATCTCATATCCAACGTGTACTAGTCTAATTTTTAGACAACTAAATTCGGTTCGGCCACTTACATGACACCCACACTTTTGATTACTGTTCAGATTCATACAGTTCATGGGCGTTTTAATGCGAAGACTACGTCCTTCCAACTCCGATAATTCAATCTTAAAACAGTACAGTACAATCCACTCCACCGACTTTCTTGCCTCTCTAACAATTAGTATTTTATCTAAAGGCCTACTCCAGTAGGCCAGTCCTTACTATTTTATATAATAATTTCTCTTCCGGCAGCAGTCCATGCCAAGGGCCAGCCACAACGATACCCTTGTGCCCGCTGCCTCGGGGCTGAGTGCCCTCAGCATTTGCCCCAAAAAAGTCCTGCCAAGCTGTAAAAGCCTCTCCGGCTAACAGCGTATGTCCTGTCAAAAAAAAAAAGGCTCCATCGCATTTGTCAGGTGTCTGTCGCCGAGTAAACATCTCTCAAGGACTGTTAGAATAATTTTTTTGTGTGGGTAGTTTTAAGACAGCTAATTTGTTTGCTAAATCTTGTCTCGCCGCTTTGCACAGTACAAACTAAAATAAGTTTTTATCAGATCCCTAAGGGGATCAGTTAGTTTAGATTTTTACTTTCTTATTATTATAACGTTCTCTCATTAATAGCTAGTACCGCGTTCGTTTTTCTCGTACGCGATTCAGCAACAGCCCAAGCCGAGGTTCGGTCACTAGTGACACCCTTGTGCGAGTTGCCCTGCGGGCTCGAGCGCCTTCCGCGCTTGCCCCTCTAGTTCAGGTGAAGCTGTAAAAGCCCCTCAGGCTAACAGTGAAGATCCTTTCGAAAAAAAAAAAAGGCTCCGGCGCATTTGTCAGGTGTCTGTCGCCGAGTAAACATCTCTCAAGGACTGTTAGAATAATTATTTTGTGTGGGTAGTTTTAAGACAGCTAATTTGTAAGTAGATTGTTTTTATGATTTCTTTTTGTTTGCTAGTAATTATTTTGATCCTAATCTGTGTTTTTATTGTTAATTGAAATTAATGTGTAATTGTTACGTCACGATCAGATTTGTGTTCTTTTTTTTAATGATTTTTACAATAAATTCCTAAATGTATTATTTCGTTAAATTAAATATTTTATCTTTGCATTTTATTATAGTGAAGGCTTAGCCTTTATGGCTATAATCTTACCTGATCTTCATTTAATATCAGTTCATCCTTCTAAGTATCAAGATATTATTATAGGAAGCCTAGAATAGACTAGAACAACTAGAATAGACTTTAATACACTGCCCCGGATTATGTTTAATGGTTCTGTCATTCCATTTAGCTCTGTTGTAAAGGATCTAGGTATACACATCGATTCTGCTTTGGATTGGAGAACTCAAGTTTCCAATGTTAGTCGGAAAGTTACTGGAACCCTTAGATCTCTCTACCGCTTGAAAAACTTTCTTCCCGTTAAAACCAAAGCAACTCTTGTGCAGGACTTGATCTTCCCAATAATCCATTATGGTGATGTGTGTTATTACGACTTGAATTGCATTAGATTCGTCTATAATCTACGCAAATATGATCACGTATAGCGCCTACGTTTAGAGTTAAATTGGTTACCCACACGCCAGCGTCGCAGCATGCGAGTATTGACAAACACTCTATTCTCTTACATTATCCCCCGATGCACTCTCCTACTTAACACCACATTTTCAGTTCTTATGTTCTAATCACTGTTTAAATCTATGTTCTTCAGATAATCGTTTCCTACACTGTCCAGCTCATACTTCTGCTCTAGTACACTCTTCTTTCTATGTCCAATCTATTCTTCTATGGAATACGCTTCCACTAAATATCAGGATGTCGACTAATCGCTTGAGCTTCAAAGCTAAGCTATATCAGTTTTATAAAACTCTTTTGGCAGATATAGTTCATAAAACTTTTTACATTATGTTTCACGAGTAATATTATATATAATTATTTATTTGTATTTATTATATTTATATATTGGTATTTGTGTACAAAATTTAATAGGATATTATTAATTGTATTTAATTATATATACGTATGTATATGTATCATAGTTAGTCTTAGTATTCTAGTAGATAGTTTTTTTTTCTTTCATTTGTTATTTACTTTTCACCTAACGCCTTTTATCTTACGATTGATTGTTAGAGAATGCATATGGCATTAAGTCCGCCATTGTAACAAACATAAAGTGTAAATAAATCACATAATAAATAAATAAGATCTTAACCGACGCTACGGCCCAAGTTGGTAGACACGCTAAACCTGTGGAGGAACTGGCTCTCAAGTGCTACTCCCGGAACACATCTAGATTCTCAACTTGAGGGTGGTAGCTAGCCAGGCGGGCATCAAAAAAAGCCCTAACACCATGCTATGGTTTCCTCGCGATGTTTTCCCTCACCGATAGCTCAAGCCCATTGTAGGTGCTTGGACTCGAACTCACGTCCCTTGACGCGAAGTGGTACGCACTACCATTGAGCTATCATCGCTGCATATGCGGTCTTAGATAACAAATCACTCTATCATTGATCTCGGGGAACTGTAACTATGACAGTACGGAGCGCCCGGCCCGTAGCCAACCGGGGGGTCACCGGGGGGGGGGGGGGGTGGACGCGGATTAATCACGTAGTAAGTATGCCCCCCTGGGCAGCTCTTCGCCCGTCGCAAGCCGATAGAACCTGCGTTCAGCCGATACATAAATAAATACTAAATGCAATATGTGCGCTCGACGAGCCAGACTGAAACCGGACACTTCTCAGAGCCAAATGAATTCATATGTGAGCGTTGGACATTGCCACCGAATGTTGGTCTTCTACCGCGACTGCGCTAACTACGAGTCTGAATACGTAAAACCGGCAATACAATGCGGCTGTTAAACGCTTTATAACTTATAATTGGTTCAAGAGAGTCCGCCTCAGAAAGGCGTATTTGTATACATTGAATCTTATTTGTTTTTTGAACGAAGGTCCTGATTCGAACACTGTAAAGTAATGAATGTGTCGATGAGGTCAAAGGAGCTAATGTTAATGAAAGTCAATGCTAAATTAAGAACCTTTAACAAAAGAACGGTCGATGTTCATGCGTTGTATATGCGTTTTCAATATTAGATTAATTACGGATCAGCTTGTATGGAGGAAATACTAAAGTGTGATGTTAAACGAGTTGAAAGAATTCTAAGGAAGTATTTTTCAAATGGAAAACCTGTTTGAACTCATCCAACATTTTTTTATTGTATACCTAAGGTTTAGCGTTATGACCATAATGTCACCTGTTCTTGGTATAGTTGATGGCATATTTGAGCGCGGCGCACTATAAGTTGAATGTAGTTGGAATTCAACAGGAAAAAAGCACCATCAAATACCCACTAAAAGGACATCATGACGACACATAACCCTCTGTTAATACTAGAGCTGCTTTTGCAATACTTCCACTAGTATCATCTGATCAAAGATTATCATTTGAATTCATTTTTTTGACATCGAATGATAAATAATAGATATTTTGAATCTACAGTCAGTCCCGTCAAAGTCGGTCAAGCCGTTTCAGAGGTTAACCGGAACGCTGACAAAATTGAAGAAAAAAAATTATAATAGCAAAAGGCTGTTATTTTAATATTACAAACAGATATTTTAATTTTATTTATTTATCTACATAGGTTGTTGCATAACATGTCGCCATTTATACAAAAATTTCATACCTGTTTGTGAGCATCCGACGATACTTTGCACGCATATCGCATTACATCAATTTCTTCTGTGGTTTTGATAACACGCCTGTAACAAGAATTCATTTTTAGTAATACCTATAAAACGTAAGTTATTGAATTATTATCATTATATTACAAATGTAACTATTTTTATTTACATCAACTAGGTATAAGGGGCGGAAATTCCAATGCTTAATGTTGGCCATATTAGCAAAAGTATAGCTCAACTAAAGAAATAATATCGGTCAGTCAGGTAAATTATCGTATCCACCATTATGAGTCCCATTGTCACTTAACATAAGTTTAAATTGTAGACATAACGCTAAACTTATATTTATTTATTTATATTATATTTATTATAACTTATATTTATTTATATCTGGTATAATAATGGCTCAGAAGTAAGTAATACGGACATCGCGGCGATCGACATGTGTTTTATTTAATACAAAAAAGCCTCAATTTTCAAGAAAACACCATGACGAAATCATGTCAGATCTTCCTGCTGCCCCCAAGTTGAAAATTTGTCACTACCAAGATCATCAAGCGCCTATAAGTGTGTTCTGTGAGCCCAATACTAAAGCCAGTTCCTCCATTAGATTTAGGATGATACTGTGTTATGTCACATCATCACTTGACATGGATGAGATTATGGTAAAATATTAAATTAGTATTCATGAGTAAACAAAATAAATATATAGTTATTTTGAACTTACAAACTAAATCAATACAAAACCATACTTTAAAAAATATTATGTAACCTGCAAATAGTGGTTTGATAATGTTTATCATGTATTATTATTCCTTCTAATATTGTTGTTATAACCTTTATAGATACATGTTATTGTATGATAAAGCTTGAATGGTAATTAAGCTTCGAGATAACAGCGATAAAATGCATATAGGAGCAATTTATTTAGACATTATAAGAACTGTAATTATACGGATGCAACTTACAATTCTGCTATAATTGGAAACAGAGTCTCATTGTCTACGTTAAACCTGTAAATAAAATGTTTATATCAGTATAAAATTGTACAAATAAGTTTTATTTTAATTGATGTTAAACACTTATCAAAGCTTACTCATCAATTCCTTCGAAAACTGCTTCTCTGGCTGTTAATCCACTGTCCGTGTTAGGTCCACTCTGCAAATTTGTACAAAATATTTATAATATGTTATTACAATTCATTAAAATATTATTAGGTATTATTCTTTTTTTTTATATTTGGCCAGAATATCATCTGATGTTAAGTAACAATGTGACCAAAGATGGTGGAAATAAACTGACTAGTATAGGATCTGGCTGTTAGGTGCAGTTGCCTGTATTACATTATAAGTATAATGTAACACTTGATGGAAGTAGGTAGCCAAATAGTTATTCAAAAGACTATGGTTTAAAAATAATGTTCCACACTTCAAGATATGTCAGTGAGGTGGTCACAGGTAGAGATATAATGGGTTATATATTGATCGTGTTCTATATGTATATTTATTTTGTAAATTTGGTTTAGGTTTCTTAAACTGATAATATTAAATTATAGATGTATTATTATTTTAAAGTGCTGATATACAATTTCATAGCTGTTTTCATACAATTTAAAGTGCTATTAAATACCTCTTATATTATTTCGTCAAATAAGTTTTTATTAAATGAAAAGGATTTCAAACTCACAATGAGTTTTCCATATATGTTTGGTTAGCCTCCATTGCTTAGAAGAGGTTTATTGATAATATTACCAGGATCTAGTAAATTAGAGAGTTGTATCTAATCTCAAATATAATAAGATTGTTACACAAGACATATTTCTTTATTTCTAAAGTTGTGGTAAGTGGTATATTCATACTGAGAGAAAAAGTATTTAATTCCGTTACTTACTAATGTCAGCAATGTGTCTCGCTTTAAGCTGTGCAATACATCTCGTAAATGAAATTAACAAATTTATAAAATAAGTTTTATTATGGCAAATTTTATTTACCAAATTATATATTATTTGAAATGAAGAATATTTTTAAATGTTTTTAATATTATAAAAAAAAATTAGACACTTATATAAAGCAAATCACTTATATATGCTAGTGAGTGTTCAGACAATAACACTACTGCTTTTAGGCTTTAACTCACTGATATACAATCTTTTGTAGATAACTAAAATAATTTTAAAATAATAACAAAAATGAATAATAATTTATTCATCAACTCTAAATTGTATTTTATAAAACTTTTTACAGTTTTATAATATTTAAATTTGACTATTTAAGTTTTGTAAATGTAATGTAATGTAAATGTAATGTAAATTATCACCTTTGTTACTGTCTTTTCAAATCAATACTAGAATAAACTTAAAACTATGCCTCAAAACCATTATTTTATTCAAACACCAGCTGTGACCCCCCTCCTATGCTGGGTACCTATCTTTTGTTTTTAGCAATCATACATTTTCAAAAACTATTTCATATTTCAATCAATTTACACAAAACATTAACAAATTAAACACCTAAATCTTTCTAATGAATCACTCTATACATTGGTAATAACTGCATGCAAATCTGTTTAGTAGTTTTTGAGTTTATCACAAACAGACACTGATACAGCTGGAGACTGTAGTATACTTGTAATATGTAGTTAAATTGTGTTTTCACCTACCTCATCAACATAATGAACATCATCAACAGCATATATTTTCTTAAAATCATTACAACAGAGAAGTTTTCCCATCCAGACCTCATATTCTTCAGGAACCTGTGGCACAAATAAGTGATCTTGCCCTGTGCTCACATCTATGGCAAAATAATATCCTGGTTCTCTTATAGTAAATGTTGGAACAATATCCCACCGCCAATAAGATCTACATCTACCTTGGTTAGTTTTAAAAATAAACTCAAGAAGTTTTTATTAGTTTCCCAGGCGTGTTTCGAAAACTATAATTTAGATGTTTCAGCTATTTAGTTCTCTTCTCCTTTATTATAATTTTGCTTTGATTCTCTATTTAATACTTATTATTATCTATAATATAATTTGAGTATACGTAATATAGTGTAATTATTTTATTGTATTATTAATACTTCACTGGTACGTAACTGAGTATATTATGTATGTGTGTATATATGTATCTGTATGTATATATTTACATGTAGCCATATTTATTTTTATCAGTGTTTAATATAATTTTAGAATAATTGCTTTGCTTTTTGTATTATTATTTTTTTGTATAAACCCACTTGGCCACAACCCTAACTTGGAAAATCAGCGCTGTGCCTGCCTATTATGGTGACTTAGCTTATGCTGAGTTGTGCGCCTTTTACAGTGGCACTGCGGCGCACGGCGGATTATAACATTATATTAATATTTTTTTAGATTATGTATAATGTTTTTGAAGTGAAACTTCTTTAGGCGCATGAGGGTAAAATTTTTACAGATGAAACGTCACGCCGGTATGCAACGGAAGTGTCGGAAAAGAGAGAGAGAGTGATCGAGACCGATTGAGAGAGAGTAAGACAGGGCGAACGTAGCATGAGCAACTAGCCGTGGAGTGAGAGTAGGGAGCAAGCGAGTGAGAAAGATTGAGAGAAAAAGTGAGACAGAGCGAACGTCGTATATAAACAAGATTTATAAATTAGTTCGCCAAAGAAGTTTCACTTCTGACATGTGTACTTTGTACGCACGCATGTTTTTTTTATATTTTTTATGATTGTAATGTTAATTAATTTTCATGTAATTTTTACTTTATCCGTGTAGCCTTGTGTCTTGTAAATAAATTTATTTTCTTTCTTTCTTTCTTCTTTCTATCTTACACCACACACCCAAGTAAAGTATGCTACCTAATGGGAAAAATAATAAATGTTCAAGTAATTCATATCAAAGAATTATATTTCATTATTGATACACCAATATTTACTTTACAGAAAAACTTTAAGATGCTTAATAAAAATAAAAATGTTTCATGTGTTTTTTTTTTTTATTTTTACGGTTTTGTGTTAAGATCACAATCTTACCTGATATTATGTGATGAGGAAGCCGCAAGATGATGGAAGGACCGCCTGTCGAGTGCAAGCATACCTGTAGGTATTTGTTGGCAGATTTTCAACTTGAGGATGGTAGCTAGGCAGATGGGCATTAGATGAAGCCATGCCACTATGGTCCATTGGTATGCACTAACAAATGAATTAACTAATGACAAATAAATAATAATAATAACATGTAGGTATTTACATATTTGTCTCTTCTACTACTGGTTTTTTTTCTTAATTATGACATTCTATTTTACAGGATGAAATCCTGTCCGCAGCTTATTTTGTAACACATTACCTTAAAGGTATTGGGTTTGCTAAGGAAGTTTATCTGTTAGAAACTAATGGAATTGGTGAAGAATTGAAAGCTGTTGGAATTAGACACATAGGTGTTGGTGTAAGTACAAAATACTAGTATAATATGATTTATTACTATGTAGGCAATATTGCCAATGTCAAAGTATGTAATATATCTATTTTCGAACTTAACTGTAATAATATGGTAACTCCTTTGTTCAAGGCTGTCTTTAATCAATCAGAAGTCCTGTGCACATTAGGATAATGGGAAGCCTATAACCTTGTCAAAGCACCATTTTGTTAGAAAAGACAAACTAAATAGATAAGTGAACTTCTATATTTAATTTAAATTTCCATCCACATTAACTCATAAACTCATTTAGCATTCACGGGTTAGTCTAAAAATCTATGTTGATTGAAGGTGTATCCTATATTTGAAAGACAACTCTGGGTGATGTAACACCTAGTATATAGTGGTTGCGTGCTTTATTTAACGTGGTACTCGTGGTTTATTGACTTCCTCATCACAACGCGTAAACGCATTACCGGGCTCAGACTATGAGAGGGACATGTTGTGACTCATCAGGTGACAAGCACTCGACACTACCCACTAAAAAGCACGGTGGTGATACTTCAAACTTCCCTGCTGCCAGAGACTAGGTAATGCTATCATTTTAATTTGACGGCATTACAATAAGCACTGCAGAGTGCGTGATACATAAACACAAAGTTAATATTGCTGATAATATTTGTAAATGTTTGCGATACCATTTTATCTATACATTTATAAGCTAGAAAAATCAGGTTTATTTATGATATAGTACTCATACAGTAACTAAAACTTACAACTACAATTATCATCAAATAAATTTAAAATATTGTTATACGTTCCTTTTAACGACCATAGTAAAATTATGTCAAGTAGTCTAATTTATTCATGTATCACTGGTGTTATTAATTCAAATTGAAATGGAATTATTACTAATACTCATCTGAAACTAAAAGCGAAACTCGTTTTGCGAATTTTTATGTTAAATGTCATTCACGAAGGTCGATAATGTGTGAAGAGAAAACTATGAATTATATTTTTAAAAGATTTGCGCGCACCCAAAATTCTGCTATTAAGCACAGTCAATGTTTTTATGTAGAAGAAATTTTTATGTAACATGTGTTATATATATACTTAACTAACACACCCATGTTAATATTTCGCACATAATCGTAATCAAACATCAAATTATTTGATTGATTTCGAAATAGATTACGTTTGCAAATATAATGCTCATGATGCAGACATTTTAGTTACAACACGTGTTCATATAGATGGTGCTTATTATAAATTCAAGAGATTTTAACGAAAGCAATTTTATAAAAAAGCACTTTTTTATAAAACAGTAGCATCTTAAATTAACTTCGAATTCCGGAATAGCAAAAACGTGTTTTTCAGCATTTTTTACCAAAAATTCAAATTTAAACTTTGACATTTTTGTCAATAGCTATAGAAATGTTGTTTTGTAATGTTGTGTGGTAGAGATGATTAGGGTGACGAAACAATAATCTTAATAATTGCACTGTAATAAAGAGAATTTTATTATATTAAATACAAATGTTAGATAAAATATATGCACAAAATAACTTCTTATTAATAACCTAACTTACTAATTACATATTATATTTTACGTACCTGTTATAAAGAGAAACAACATTTAAAGCTATTGCTTCACTTTATTTGTATCTTAATATTTATTATCTAATTGTTTTGTTAATGTATTCAATGTCATGACATCTCGTGAAGTATTTTTGACGTATACAATGTTTCATAGGATTTTAAAAAGAAAATATTTATTCTAAATAAAAAGAGTTTATAAGCGTAGAGTTGAAATGAAGGTTTTAATCGCCTTCATTTACACATATATAAAATTGCTTAACAAAATCCAAAAGCGCACGTCTCATAACATAATTATTATTAAAAGGCACAGATTAGATATTTACTTAAATTACATTGAATTAAACTGTAATTTTCAATTGGCCATGTATTACTCGGAATCATACTGAAGAGAATGTATCACGACTCACATAACGTAATTATAATTAAATGACATAGATTCAAGGATTCATATGAAATATGAAAAAAGATTAAACTATTTATACAAAAAATACTATACTATTCACTGTTAAAGAATATATATACATTTTTTTTAGTTTTTTTTTAAATATTACATTGAAGTAGACGGTAATCTTCAATATGCTATTAATTATTTCTCAAAATGATTCCGAAGCGAATGAATTTGTATATACATATATATATACATATATATATATAAATTGTTTAGAAAATCGAAAAGTGCACACCTCACGACTTTAATATAAAGGAATGATCATAGAATTAATAATTTAACATATTAAATATAAATATAATATAGATAAAAAAAAAACTGTTCACCGTTGTTGATTTTATTACTTTATTAATTAAATTTTATTTTTGAATTAAACGGTAATTTTCCATAGGGAATGAGGTGAATGACAAAAAGAAAAAAAAAATACTAGAAAAGTAAAGTTTGTTGTTCGTTATCATGACCGCATGTACATCATCCGCACAATAAAGTGATAAAGTGATCCGCATAATAAAGTGACCGGTACAAAAAAAGTCCATTCTCCTAGGCGTAATAATTCCAACAATGCATTGTTCAACAAGTTGAAAGAATTTTGTTAAAAATTGCACGGACTAATATCTGCATCACCGTACAAAGCGCTGTAAACTAAATTCCATCCTCACCGTTTGGATGAATGACGATCCACAACGGTACGTTTACGCGAAATCTCTACCCTCGCAGGAGTACCTCGTGGAACCAACTTCCGTCGACATTGTTTCCGACCGATACGACTTGAGGACCTTCAATAACAGGGTTGCCTACTTTTACTTTAAGGGCCGGTAAGGCAACTGCGATTTCTCTGGTGTTGGGCGTGGCTATGTGCGACGGTGATTACTTACCATCGGGTAACCCGCTTTCTAGTTTCTCCCCCTTTTCCATACAAAAAAATACTCCATGCAATCTTCATGAGATTTTCAAACCACCTGAAGTATACACTTGAAATTTAGTAAGAACACATGTAACGATCAGACACAGTTGTAAATAGTGCGAAAATTTCACAGCATTCAATATAAAGCGTCGAGCCTTTAGATAAATAATAATTATTTAAACGATCCCTTTGTTTCGATAACTGTGCGTAGAATTTCTCTGTCGACAGCTACAGCATAATAACTTTCCACCGGTTTACGAAGGTCGCTGTGCTAGTTTAATCTCCGTGAAAGGTTTTCTATTTATATACGACCTCCCTTACCTCGGAATAACTATTGCGGTGTACTTTCAAGTAAATTGATTGATTATTTTCGGTCCTCCATTTCCACTTATTCACTTAAAATTAATAGAGTACTTTGTAGCATGAAACAACCTCACAAAAGTCGACTAAAAAGCCGAAGTAGTTTCATGATACATACTAGGCCTGTAGGCGTACACCCAATAGAGGCACGAAAATAATTTGGTTGGAAAAGATAGCACCGCCACCAGGCTGCGTTGAACCTACCGAGGAGTTACCACCTGGAATAAATTTGTCGTGGAGTTTTTGGCAAACACTGAATCGTCTTCGAACTTAGATGGACCTTTGTAATATCGACATGGTTATTATTTTATTTTTTTTATACTTAAGGTTTAGCTTTATGGCCATAATCTCACCTGATCTTAAGTGACGATACGGCCCAAGTTGGTAGACACGCTAAACCTGTGGAGGAACTGGTTCTCAAGTACACAGTTGTCGGAACACATCTATTGGTATTTGGCGGCAGGTTTACAACTTGAGGGTGGTAGCTAGCCTGGCGGGCATTAGAAAAAGCCCTATCACCATGCAATCACTACAATAAACTATTTTCATGAATTGAAATATTGCATCAAATATCTAATCTTTGTTTTATATCGTTATGGTTCTTGATGGCGCAGTTGGTAGTGCATACTGTATACCGTAAAATACCGTGCCATCACGGTGTGGCTGCATCGCAATGTTTTCCTTCGGCAAATAATGAAATACAATAATCAACACTGGGCCAACATTGGATTCAAAAGTAAACAACTTGTTTCAGTCGCAAATAGAAACGGAAGAATATGACATCATCTTAATGCTAGATTTAAATAGATGCTAATTTAAAGTGGAAAGTCGATGTAATATTTTTATTTCCCTACATGACGGAAGATATAATAAATCAGTGGGTAGTGTGTAAACATGCTGCGTCAGCATCAATGGATATGTAAAAAAATAAATTAATTTTATATATATACTGAAATTAAGTAAATATAATAATTCACTTTAACCATTTAAAATCCACTAACAATGAGAGTTGAGCAGCTATAATACCAAAAATGTAACAAAAATAAAATATGTTCAAATATTATCGAAAAATAATTATTATAATAAACAATATATAAACCTAGATTTAGCAAATAATGTTGAAAGCAGTGCGAAGTCTTAGTGAGTTCGAAGCACTTAAAAAGCCATAGTTTATGGGAAATAAAAACATCGGCCACCATAGTATGCTGATAGAGATTTTTTTAAATATCAACATAGCCTAGCCAGTATTATCATATTAAGAATTCATTGCTTAATACGTAAATGTTGTATAGATGTATTCCAGCATTCGTACTCGACAGGCAATACTGGACATAAGCTTAGTATGTTATCACCTCGGGTCACAGCAATAATAATATATAACGGAAGCTCCTGACCATCGGAGTGTTTAGAAAGAGTGACGTCAGCAGCGCTGACGTCACAATCTCTATCACGTGGTTCACTCACCATAAATAATAAAACATTTATTTAAACAGAAATTTGTATTTCAAATAACAACCACCAAATTAAAATAAAATATAAGTTTAATTGTAATTTGATAAACTAGAGTCAGAATAACAAATTCAAGATATAATTCAACACAACACTGACACGTGTCGTTCTTACCGGAGCACAAACAGGTTTTTTTTTTTTTTTTCGACAGGGCATTCGCTGTTAGCCGGAGGGGCTTTTACAGCTTGGCAGGACTTTGACAACAACTTTGACAAACAGGAGTGAGCTCCGCCATCTTTATCGGTGCCTTTTAAAGGCTCGATTTATCCGGTGGAAACATTTTTACATTAAAAATTACCAATTACTATTTGTAAATTCGAATTATAATTTTTGGACAACGATGTCATAATAATTTGATTTATTTGCTACAAAACATTTTAGTTGTTATGCGGCTGCTATGCCAACGTTAAATTTTAAATTAAATGTCCAAAAATTATGTTAACGCAAGTAATATTCATAAGAAACTGCAATATGAATTTACAACAATATAAAATGGTTTTAAAGATCAGATAAACTAATCAACAATTATTTCCTACAATGTGATTTAAGTAAACAAAGTATTCGTTAAAAGACTAACTTAAAATAATCAGCTAAGACTAAAATGCTTTTGCGCCGACACGGCCATTCTGCGGGACGGTGCGTGCTCTGCACCAGTCGCGTTTCTGAAAAAGGAAATAGAATATTCTGAGCTAGTTATACGTTCATACGACATACTAGCTGATAACTTATGTGAAGAATTGTTAAGAATAATATAAGCAGGTAATAATTTAACCAATTTATCAGCTGTATACTCGTATCGTGATGAATTATAAGCAACTAGGCAACAAAGCTTAGGCACCTGATTGATAAATAAAATAGAAAAAGCATAGGAGTTGTACAATGAGATAAGAGCAAGTGACGATATCATCTGCTGTACTAACGCTCCACGCGTACTAGCACATATTTAATTTTGTTTAATGCTCAATGCAAATGTTCCACACATAATTGCATGATATTATTTATGTTCTCGTAGACAAGGATGATGCTGTGGTCTTGAGCGGTATCGAACGCCGAGGTCCACAGAGGTTCTAAAGGAATAA
The DNA here is from genome assembly GCA_039707435.1 of Actias luna. Taxonomy (NCBI): domain Eukaryota; kingdom Metazoa; phylum Arthropoda; class Insecta; order Lepidoptera; family Saturniidae; genus Actias; species Actias luna. The sequence continues at coordinate 5,603,979 of JAZHAC010000037.1, read as the reverse complement.
GGAATTGGGTCGATGCTGGGGTCTAGGTCTTAATTTGGCCGTGGTCCCCAGGGGCTTTTAAAATAATAATGGGAATCGATGCTGTGGTCATGAGCGGTCTCAAACGCCGTGATCCACAGAGGCTCTAAAGGAATAGGGAACTAGGTCGATGCTGGGGTCTAGGCCTTATTTTGGCCGTGGTCCCCAGGGGCTTTGAAAATAATAATGGGAATCGATGCTGTGGTCATGAGCGGTCTCAAACGCCGTGATCCACAGAGGCTCTAAAGGAATAGGGAACTAGGTCGATGCTGGGGTCTAGGCCTTATTTTGGCCGTGGTCCCCAGGGGCTTTGAAAATAATAATGGGAATCGATGCTGTGGTCATGAGCGGTCTCAAACGCCGTGACCCACAGAGGCTCTAAAGGAATAGGGAACTAGGTCGATGCTGGGGTCTAGGCCTTATTATTTTGGCCGTGGTCCCCAGGGGCACGGAAAAAGTATATACTGATGTATCTATTGATTTTTGTTATTGCTCTTAGAAAATTGATACTGTGGTCATAAGCGGTCTCGAACGCCGTGATCCACAGGGTCTCTAAAGGAAAATGGAAGGACGATACTGGGGTCTAGGTCTTATTTTTATGACCGTGGTCCCCAGAGGCTCTGAAAAAGATCTAGAAATTGGTAGGATACGGGAAGAAAATGATTTGTACAGCTTTTTAGAACAACATTGCATTGCGTTCCATTATATTCAAGTCAAAAAGTCTAGACCGGTATAGTTTACTTGGATTCTATATAGTTTTCTGGTTCAAAGTTAAAACGAGAAGAACTCACTCGTTTATATGTCCAGCGATGCACCGGCACGGGAAGTAGACGGCATCGGGTCGGACGTTGCTGCTTCGGGCTGCTGTTGCGGCTGGGACGGCTGTTGTTGCGCAGGCTCGTCGGGAGATGTAGCGTTGGCTGCTGATCTTCAGTTTCAGATCCCGCCCACACGGTTTCTTGATTACCCGGTTGTTTTTTGTACGAATATTAATTCATTTGAGGACGTTTACAACCCTCTCCTGCAAGTCGCGATGGGTCAACAAGAGAGACATTTCACCCGAATATATATATATATATATATATATATATATATATACCCGAATAGAAAATAATATGTGTTTCTGATTTGGTTGAGCATCTATCATGAATATCACTAAACTAAATTCATTCTGGGGTGAACAAATACCACAGGTATATTAATTGTACACTAAGTAAGAATGCCAATCACGTCGTAACTTGAAAAGCGTACTATATCCGCGAAAGTTCTGGTTAATAAAAATAAAAAATAAAACATTTTTTTTATAGTTAAGGTTTAGCGTTATGGTCATAATTTCACACAAAAATTCTTATACGACGAAGCCTTATACAGGGATAGTCATTAGTGACATCTTGAGTGAAATAATAATAAACAAAATGATTTTCGGGTCCGAATTTCAGAGCGAAAGTGGTCCTATTCGACGCGGGGATCGAGTTCTATCCGAAACGATAGAAATCTCGCGACTTGCAGAGGAAAAATCATGAAAATTTTAAGGAAAATACATACCTGAAATATGTGACAAATAAGACCGTATGATGATGATGTTCGTTTGTCCTTTCCAGAAGTTCGGGTTCTGACGGTACAGCTTCCTGAGAGGCAAGCACGAGGCAAGGCAGGCGGCAATAAGGACAAGGTGACGGTAAGTGATCCCTTTTTTGAATATTAAACAATAAATACATTCTTCAATAAATTTTTCTGTTTTCTTTTCGTATAATATTATGAAATCAGTTATATTTATTGCACTGTTTGTATGATATTCTCGAGAAGCATTTGAAGCCACTTATAATGATATGCGACACTGCAGGTGAACCGATCAGAGATTTAAAGAGATCACTCGATTTTTTCCACAAATACAGATATGAACAACAGACGAGGCAATATTAGAGAGCTATGACAGAGGATTCGATGTACAATTCAAATGTTTATTCTTTTCTAAACGAGCCAACGATGTTATGATACTCTGATCGCTGTAGATTATGCGAAAAATGTTATAATCTCGTACACATGTCCATCAGACGTGTCAAAAAAAGTAAACAAATATAATATTACATAAACTATCAAAATACACAACGAATTTACACAAGTTTAGACCATGTTACCTGAACCAAGCGAAAAGTAAGATTTTCCAAGTCGTCCATGCCACACCATGTTGAAGATATGTGTATATTATTGTGTGAAGCGAAAACTTCACAACGAAGCCGAACGATGGGAAACGCCAGTACAAAAACAACTACGAAGAGGAGATGTCCTTCATGATACCGTATTTCAAAGAGATCGCAACACGCGACGAAGATTATTCTGACTTTTACCAGGATGCTGACTGCGAAGTCGAGATGCTCTCGGAGGTGTTCGTCGACTCAAACGTGGACTTCGACCAGGAGACTAAGCCGAGCTTTAAGAAATGCCCCGAGGAATCCGCGAGGGAGTTCAACGAATCGGTATTCCAGGAGTTGAACCCTGCGGACCCTTTGGACGTGTTCCTGTTGACGATTGGCTCGATTTTGAGGAAGTTTAGACCGTATTACCTAAACCAAGCGAAAAGTAAGATTTTCCAGGTCGTCCAGGATTATGAGCTGCAGCAGATTGTCAGTAAAGATGACCAGCCCGGGAGCAGTGATGCTCATGTGACAAATAGATAAATTTGTGTTTTTGGACCTAACAGGTCGAAGTTAATTTAATTTAAGATGCTACACCATGTTTAAGATATGTGTATATTATTGTGTGAACCGAAAACTAAGAATTATTTTTTTAAAAGATTCGCGCGCACCTGAAATTCTGCTATTTAGCACGGTCAATGTTTTTATGTAGAAGAAATTTTCATGTAACATGTGTTTTATATATACTTAACTAAAACACCCTTGTTAATATTTCGCACATAATCGTAATCAAACACCAAATTATTTGATTTATTTCGAAATAGATTACATTTGCAAATATAATGCCCATGATGCAGACATTTTAGTTACAACACGTGTTCATATAGATAGCGCTTATTTTAAATTGAAGAGATTTTAATGAAAGCACGTTTATAAAAAGTGCTTTTATAAAAAGTGCTTTTTTATAAAATTGCTTTCATTAAAATCTCTTCAATTTATAATAAGCACCATCTATATGAACACGTGTTGTAACTAAAATGTCTGCATTATGGGCATTATATTTGCAAACGTAATCTATTTCGAAATCAATCAAATAATTTGATGTTTGATTACGATTATGTGCGAAATATTAACAAGGGTGTTTTAGTTAAGTATATATAAAACACATGTTACATGAAAATTTCTTCTACATAAAAACATTGACCGTGCTAAATAGCACAATTTCAGGTGCGCGCGAATCTTTTAAAAAAATAATTCTTAGTTTTCGGTTCACACAATAATATACACATATCTTAAACATGGTGTAGCATCTTAAATTAAATTAACTTCGACCTGTTAGGTCCAAAAACACAAATTTATCTATTTGTCACATGAGCATCACTGCTCCCGGGCTGGTCATCTTTACTGACAATCTGCTGCAGCTCATAATCCTGGACGACCTGGAAAATCTTACTTTTCGCTTGGTTTAGGTAATACGGTCTAAACTTCCTCAAAATCGAGCCAATCGTCAACAGGAACACGTCCAAAGGGTCCGCAGGGTTCAACTCCTGGAATACCGATTCGTTGAACTCCCTCGCGGATTCCTCGGGGCATTTCTTAAAGCTCGGCTTAGTCTCCTGGTCGAAGTCCACGTTTGAGTCGACGAACACCTCCGAGAGCATCTCGACTTCGCAGTCAGCATCCTGGTAAAAGTCAGAATAATCTTCGTCGCGTGTTGCGATCTCTTTGAAATACGGTATCATGAAGGACATCTCCTCTTCGTAGTTGTTTTTGTACTGGCGTTTCCCATCGTTCGGCTTCGTTGTGAAGTTTTCGCTTCACACAATAATATACACATATCTTCAACATGGTGTGGCATGGACGACTTGGAAAATCTTACTTTTCGCTTGGTTCAGGTAACATGGTCTAAACTTGTGTAAATTCGTTGTGTATTTTGATAGTTTATGTAATATTATATTTGTTTACTTTTTTTGACACGTCTGATGGACATGTGTACGAGATTATAACATTTTTCGCATAATCTACAGCGATCAGAGTATCATAACATCGTTGGCTCGTTTAGAAAAGAATAAACATTTGAATTGTACATCGAATTCTCTGTCAAAGCTCTCTAATATTGCCTCGTCTGTTGTTCATATCTGTATTTGTGGATAAAATCGAGTGATCTCTTTAAATCTCTGATCGGTTCACCTGCAGTGTCACATATCATTATAAGTGGCTTCAAATGCTTCTCGAGAATATCATAAAAACAGTTCAATAAATATAACTGATTTCATAATAATTTAGGAAAAGAAAACAGAAAAATTTATTGAAGAATATATTTATTGTTTAATATTCAAAAAAGGGATCACTTACCGTCACCTTCTCCTTATTGCCGCCTGCCTTGCCTGGCGCTTGCCTCTCAGGAAGCTGTACCGTCAGAACCCGAACTTCTGGAAAGGACAAACGAACATCATCATCATACGGTCTTATTTGTCACATATATCAGTTATGTGTTTTCCTTAAAATTTTCATGATTTTTCCTCTGCAAGTCGCGAGATTTATATCGTTTCGGATAGTACTCGATCCCTCGCGTCGAATGAGACCACTTTCGCTGTGAAATTCGAATTTGAAATTGAATTTGAAATTGAAATTCTATGGGTCTCAAGTACAGCGAACCATATGAAATTTGTCGTATCCTGGATAATGATCGCCTATATGGTGAAACGTGTGACAGGCAGAGGACGATCACGCAAAGTGGCCCACGAGCAACTACGCCGAGCGCCACAACCGGGTAATCAAGAAACCGTGTGGGCGGGATCTGAAACTGAAGATCAGCAGCCAACGCTACATCTCCCCACGAGCCTGCGCAACAACAGCCGTCCCAAGGCCAAAAGGGTTTAGTTAAATTTTTTAAAAGTTTTTAGGTCCAAAAACACAAAGTTATCTATTTGTCACATGAGCATCACTGTTCCCGGGCTGGTCATCTTTACTGGCAATCTGCTGCTGCTCATAATCCTGGACGACCTGGAAAATCTTACTTTTCGCTTGGTTTAGGTAATACGTTCTAAACTTCCTCAACGTCGAGCCAATCGTCAACAGGAACACGTCCAAAGGGTCCGCAGGGTTCAACTCCTGGAATACCGATTCGTTGAACTCCCTCGCGGATTCCTCGGGGCGTTTCTTAAAGCTCGGCTTAGTCTCCTGGTCGAAGTCCACGTTGGAGTCGACGAACACCTCCGAGGGCATCTCGACTTCGCAGTCAGCATCCTGGTAAAAGTCAGAATAATCTACGTCGCTTGTTGCGATCTCTTTGAAATACGGTATCATGAAGGACATCTCCTCTTCGTATTTGTATTTGTACTGGCGTTTCCCATCGTTCGGCTTCATTTGTCTCGTCCTGATCTTCCTCCGCATCATGTCTCTCTTGTTGACCCTTCGCGACTTGCAGGAAATGGGCTGTAAACATTCTCAAATGAATTAATATTCGTACAAAACAGTATTCGAAAGATTTGTAAACCAGCACATGTGCTGGTGCCATCTGAACCCCAACTGCATATTACGCTTGCTGTTTCTGACTAAGTGATACCACCTTGTGATATGCCTAACAGTGCCTGTATGGGTAATATTAAAGCTGGTATAATTACCGTGTCTTCCCCACACGATAAATCTGATAAATATATTTCTTTAGTATTTATTATTTATTTTCGTTATTTTTTTATTATTATTATTTTATTTATTATTATTATCTATATTAGGCAAAAACCGTTGTCAGGGAAAGCCAAGATTTGAAATGACTAAGCCAGAATCCGATGTGTTAAAGTTTCACAATACATTTTTTTTTATTTGTTTTATTGTGTAGATAACTTGTTACAATTCATTAAACATATTCAATAGGATAAGGATTCAGTTTGTTTTCGCAAAGTAGAATATAACTCATCATTGTAATTATATTTTTTAATTATATTAAACAATAATAAATGACTGTATAGACTGTTTATGTTATTGTCAGTGCCTATAATTAAAAATACTGTAAAAATATATTTATAGATAATAATCTATGTTTATATTTTTGATTTTGATGTTTATATTTTATAAGATGTCTCAAAGTGAAACTACATTAATGAAACTTGGACTTTAAGCCGACAGACATATAATGGAAAATTGTCTGACAAAACTGAATCGAGAACTTACCTGGTCGGTTTAATTCATCACCAATCATTTGCCAAACGACTTCCCGAGCGTCGAAGTTTAAATAGTTCGAGTGGCTCGTGTTGTACAAGATGGGATTCTCTTTGACCAGTTTGAGTAGTTTTATGTCGAAGTGTTTGTTGAACTGTGGTAAAGGCATGTCGTCCGCTGCACGTACGCTTCACGTGCTGATCGTGACGTGAATCCGATGTGTTAAAGTTTCACAATACATTTGGTTTTTTAATTTGTTTTATAATGTAGATAACTTGTTTAAAATTCTTTGAACATATTCAATAGGATAAGGATTCAGTTTGTTGTCGCAAAGTAGAATATAACTCATCATTATAATTATAGTTTTTAATTATATTAAACAATAATATATGACTATATAGACTGTTTATGTTATTGTCAGTGCCTATAATTAAAAATACTGTAAAAATATATTTATAGATAATAATCAATATTTATATTCTACCACTGAAGATGTCTCAAAGTGAAACTACATTAACGAAACTTGGACATTAAGTAGACAGTAATGAGTGATTACGAAAAAAAATATAAATTAAAACGCTGTACACTTTTTAAATAAAGCAATTCCATAGTCAGAATATTAAGCACAGAGTGTATAATGACTCTTGGTAACAAATGTGCAGGCGGGAACTGAGCAGTGATAGATAGCCGCGACGCGCTCGAAACAAAGGCCAAAGTATTGGTCGCAATCATTGAGTTACAAACTGCAAGCTATATATGTTATTGGACGAGGCATTATTATCAATATAGCTTCAGTTTTTTCTTTAATCGGATAGTAAATTGTATTCAGATATTATTTACATAATCAATGAAAATAAAATAAAATATTACTTGCAAACGGTTGGAACGAACGATATTATAAGTAAAAATGTGTAGACATCCGCTCCGAAAATGGTACGCTAATTTTGTATCAGGTGGCTCACTCAAACGCCAGTATCGCGCAGCACTCGAGGAATAATGTTGTGTACCGATTAATATATCAAGTACCTTAAAACAACAGAAAATTCTCTCGTGCATATAGCGGTACAAACTATATAAACAAAAGTTGTAAAGGTCATGGAGTCACATTTTATTCTCAATTATTACTATTTTCATTGATAAATTTTATGTTTTATAAGATAATATATATGCATGCATACGTTTTTCCGTTATAAAAAGAAATTAGACGTGCATTTCAGTTTAATAGATATCTTTTATTCGCGTCCGATATAAAAAATGCTGTCCTATTTCTCCACATGCAAAGCAAAGAGCCAGTAGGACTGGGCTTACAGTACTAAATCACGTCAACAATGCCACCCAGGGAAAGGAAAGCCGCACTTACCTAGTGGGACCGGTGGTCCGAGTTCATATAATTTGAAGTCAGCACCAATATAGTTCAACTTAATACCGTCCGCAACACACAGACACATATAAAGTTTCAGCTGGTTATGATTAATTGTGTAAAATCCAGCAAAACTTATTGACGAAACGTGCGGCAGATATTTTTGTACTAATAAAACTTCTAGTTTTTCATAATAGTTGCACAAAAGAAGAATTAATTTTCCAGTCGTAGTTTCATGTTTTTCCGTAAAATCGAGAACCAAAAAGCAAATGAACATAGCTATGGTGACACATCGAATCATTTTTAAATTATTCTTTTTCAAATTTGTGACGTTACCACGGAGGTTAGTTACAGATAGTGAGACCTCTTATCCCCGTGATTGACGATTAGAGATCCAGCGGTAGACAGAACTGGCCTAGATATATTTTTAAATGGTGACAATGACAATGGAGTATCTATACATGACCATACTACAACATATGCATAAAAAATAACTACTATTGAAAACTGTTATTGTGTGAGTATAGTCTAAACTTAAATATTTTTCTAATGAATTTGTTTATAACTTGTCCACGTATTTTAGTATATCGTAAACCACCCTGGCACGTGAGCAAAACTTATTCAGCCATTAATAAATTAGTCGTAGTCAATGTTGCAACCAATTATCGTTTGACACAATTCATTGCAGTTTGTGCGTTCCGATTTGATTGATATAAATCGAGGTCTGTTAAGATTAACTATCTGTAATGTTTCCATAGGATAATTTAATCTATGGCAATGTTGTCTCTTCCCAAAAATATGTCGTGGCTGTATTGTATCGCTGTGTCATGTAGTAATATTAAATAAAGTATATAAAAACAAAGTGGCCGTAATTATTAATAACAAATAAAATATTCATAGGTTATGGGCCCAGAACGTTAAGTATACCAAAATAAGTAATGTTAAAGATTGTTACGGATTTGTTTCTTCACGATAAAAGAGCAAAATGGCCGGACACACGGCAACTACAGTTCTTCACAATTATCCACAACTCAAGCCTGAAACTTTTGATAACTGGATGTTCAGAGTGAACTGCATTTTAGAAGAAAAAGAATTAAGTGACATTTTAGAATTACCGAAAATCGATCCCGAGAATAAACTTGCTGGTGCTAAAGCGAAAAATATAATTGTTCAGTGTTTAACAGACCAACATTTAAATCTAATAAAAGAATGTGAAAACGCGAAGGATATGATACAGACATTGAAAAATATTTTTCAAAGAAAGATTGTCATTTCCAAATTAAATTTACGAAGAAGGCTTTTAAACCTGAAACTACGTGAAAATCTTCAACAATACCTTCCAGAATTTGACAATATTATAAGAGAATTAGAAGTGTCTGGAGAGAAAATAAACGAGACAGACAAAATATGCTATTTGTTAACAGGACTTAGTGAAGAGTATAATCATATAGTTACAGCTTTAGAAACAGTAAACACCGAACTTAAAATAGATTTTGTGAAAGCCAAACTGATGGATCATGAAGTGAGGAAAGCATTACAGCTTTAGAAACAGTAAACACCGAACTTAAAATAGATTTTGTGAAAGCCAAACTGATGGATCATGAAGTGAGGAAAGCAACAACTTCGAATGAACCTCATTCATCATATATATCAAATAATATAACCTGTTATAAATGTAAAAAGAAAGGTCATAAGTCTTATGAATGCTATAGTAAAGTAAGAGGCAGAGGAAAAGGATATAGAGGTCCAAGATCTCGTGGAGGAGTCGCTCGTCCTGCTGAAGGTCAGCCTATGTTTATTGCCTATAATCAAGCGTTTGTTTGTAATTCTGAAGATGGAAATATAACATTTATTGTTGATTCTGGAGCTACCCAACACTTTATCCAAGAAACCTATGAAAAGTATCTCACAGATGTAAAAGAACTATCACAAAAATTAGAAATAAAAATAACAAATGGCCAAATGTTAACAGCACAAAAAACTGGTTATCTTGATGCGTATTACTATGATGAACCATTAAGGTTAGAAGTGGTTATAGTGCCAGGATTAGGACAAAATCTAATGTCAGTAAGCAAACTATCTGAGAGAGGGAAGCAAGTAACTTTTAAAAAGAATAACTTGTTGATAAGTACCAACAATAGAAAGTATTTTGGAAGAAAGCAAAATATATTGTTATACATTTACTATAAAACTGAAAAATTATCATAATTGCAGTATAGGTCAACAAGACAATAATATATGGCACAAAAGAACGGGTCACATGAATAGAAAATTCCTTAGTATATTAGGACTACCATATAGTAAAGAAGCATGTGAAACATGCATGAAATCAAAATCAACTGGATTACCATTTAATCGGCTACAAAGTCCAAGATCCAAGGAAATAGGAGATTTAATCCACACGGACATATCTGGACCAGCACAAACAGTGACAAAAGAAGGATATAAATATTTTCAAACGATAATTGATGACTACTCTCATTATACACAGACATACTTATTAAGAAATAAATATGAGGCTGCAGAAAAATTAATCAATTATATTATAGAACAAGAAAGACAAGAAAACATAAAAATAAAGAGGATTAGATGCGATAATGGTGGTGAATTTACAGCAAGAACTCTCAAGAATTTTTGTAAGAAGAAGGGTATCAAAATAGAATATACCCAGCCGTACAGTCCCCAACAAAATGGAAAAGCTGAGCGCATGAACAGAACAATATATGATAAGGCAAGGAGTATGCTAGATGAATCAAATTTACCAAAAAACTTATGGGGACAAGCTGTATTAACTGCAACATTTTTAATTAATCGAACACCATATTCATCTATACAGTATAAAATACCTGCAAGAATCAGAAAGAAGGAATTTATCTTCAATAAAATTAAAATATTTGGTTGTAAAGCATGGGCACACATTCTGCCTAACTAGGATAAGTTATCAAACCGAGCTATTCCAGTAAGAATGGTAGGGTATTCAATGAATGGATATACACTTTGGAACCCTCAAACTCATGAAATATTTGTATCAAGAGATGTAAGATTTGATGAATCAAAAACTAGGTATAGTCATGAAGAAGATGACCAAACTGTGGTAAAATATGTATTAGAAAATGAAAATGCAGATGAAAAATATAATGAAGTAAAAGAAAAAGAAATATTAGAAGAAACACAGTATTCAGAACCCTCACAAGAAGAAGAACACTTATCTGACACTGAAATACAAAAATGTCAAGAAGAGGTAATTCAAACAAGAAGTGGAGGAGAGATCAAAAAGCCGCAACAGTTTAATTTAAACACATTCGAAGAGTATTATTTATTATCAAGTGATTGTGATCCAGCTACATACACAGAGGCTATTAGGCAAAATGAAGAATGGAAAACTGCTATCGAAAATGAAATTAAGTCATTAGAGAATCAAAACACATGGATTGAATCTGTTTTACCAGAAGGAAAAATAGCAATAGACACAAAATGGATTTTTAGGACAAAATCAGACGGAACTAAAAAAGCAAAACTAGTTGTAAGAGGATTTCAACAATATACAGAACAAAATGTCTATTCCCGTGTAGCAAACATGATTACTATAAGAATGGGATTTTCACAAACAATATAGAATAACTGGGACACCAAACAGTTGGACATACCTACAGCTTTCTTAAATGGAAATTTACAAACAGAAGTATATATTAAAGTTCCAGAGGGAGTTAAAATTAATGAAAATACAAAAGGGAATGTTTTAAAATTGCAAAAAGCATTATATGGATTATAAGAATCACCAAAATGTTGGAATTTGAGATTTGATAATTTTTGTCAAAAGAGAAACTTAACAAGATCACAACATGATATATGTTTATATATAGGAAAAGATATTTGGTTAATATTATTTGTGGACGACATATTGTTAATGGGAAATCAGTATGAAATTATTAAAGTAACAAGATTATTACAACAAGAATTTGAAGCTAAAGATATGGGAAAAATATCAAATTTCTTAGGAATTGAAATTAAAAGGAATAAAAACACATTGAAATTATCACAAAAACAGTTTATTAAAAATTTATTACTAAAATATAACATGCAAAATTGTTAAGAATTGAAGACACCAATGGAAAACAATTTTCAAGTATCTGAAACAGAAGAACTAATTAGTAATGTACCATATAGAGAATTAATTGGAAGTTTAACTTACCTGGCTATGATCAGCAGACCGGACATCACATTTGCAACTTCATTTCTCAGTCGATATCTTGATAAACCAACAAAAAGCTTATGGACAGCCGGAAAGAGAATATTACGATATCTGAAGGGCACAATATATAAAGAGTTAACATATACTTCTCAGGAGAACAAACTTGCATCTTCTATTACTGCATTTTCAGATGCAGATTGGGCAGGTGATAAGACCACAAGAAAAAGTGTCGGTGGAGCAATAATATATCACCACGGAAACCTTATCTCATGGTTTTCAAGAAAACAAAATACTGTTTCACTATCCAGTGCTGAAAGTGAGTTCATTGCCGCTGCAAATTGTGTTAGTGAATTATCATTTGTAAAAGGATTATCAAAGGACTTTGAAGATATGTGTAGTGTTGTGCTCTATGTAGACAATCAAAGTGCAATAAAAATGATAAATAACTGTGAAAATACTAAACATTCAAAGAACATAGATATTAAATATCATTTCATCAAAGGCATTGTAAATAAAGACTTGTTGAGTGTAAAATACGTAAGCACTAATGAAAATACTTCGGACATTATGACAAAACCATTGTGTAATGTGAAATTTAGTTATTTTCGTGAAAAATTGGTAATTATATAAAGATAAGATTGTTTTCTCAATAGCTGTGAACATTGTTTACTTTTAAAGGTTACAATATTGTCAAAGTCGAAAATTTGTTGCTGTCAAAAATTCTAGAGTTGCCATAATGAGAATAAAATTACCCATAGTAATTTGTGTTACCATGTATTAATTAAAATTTAGAATATTTTTTTATAAGCAATTGTAAGTTTAAACTAAACTAAAAATTGAGAGGGAGTGTTGAGATTAACTATCTGTAATGTTTCTATAGGATAATTGAATCTATGGCAATGTTGTCTCTTCTCACAAATATGTCCTGGCTGTATTGTATCGCTGTATCATGTAGTAATATTAAATAAAGTATATAAAAACAAAGTGGCCGTAATTATTAATAACAAATAAAATATTCATATTCAATATCCACTCAATTATAAGTTCTGTTCGCGTAACTATCTGTCGAAAAGGGGGATTAAGGTTCATTGTACGGGAGTCCTTAACAAGAAACTTTTGCTGCAGTTTTTTTAGTTTATATAATATCTGTATAATTGTTCAGATAATTTATATTATTATTGCTGTGACCCGAGGTGATAACATACTAAGCTTATATCCAGTATTGCCTCTCGAGTACGAATGCTGGAATACCTCTATACAACATTTACGTATTTAGCAATGAATTCTTAATACGATAATACTGGCTAGGCTGTGTTGATATTTAAAAAAATCTCTATCAGCATACTATGGTGGCCGATGTTTTTATTTCCCATAAACTATGACTTTTTAAGTGCTTCGAACTCACCAAGAATTCGCTCTGCTTTCAACATTATTTGCTAAATCTAGGTTTATATAGTTATGCGATCGCCAGGACGATTGATAACAACGACTTCCCACGGAATCGCTACGTAAGCTTTGCGATTCCAGCTAGCGCGCTCGTATAACTCATGGGAACGATTAGAATATAGTTTTCGTTTTTAATCATAGTAAAATAATTAAGTAGTTGTGCTGGACATCTCACTCTGTTCAGACGATTCACTAAATAATATTTGAACAGTAGTAATAATTAAATCTTTGTCATTTAAGTTTTTTTTATTACGAAGATCGCTCCGTAAACTTGACTGGCGCAGCCGGTAGGATCGTGCTGCCTACTAGGTATACATCGCGTTGCGCAAAAAATAGTAATTCAAAAAGTACGTGCTCGCGATTGGAGAACGCGGCGTTGCGCGATCCTCGAACCAAACAAATCTTCGTCAAGGATTTTAAGGAGTATGCAGATTGGCCGGTGAGTGAATTTTTCGCCATCCTTTCCTGCATCCCGTTTTATCACTATAGTGGAATCGAACCTTGTCCGTTATAGTTATCTGGTTTACCTCTAAATTGGTAGGTCAGTATTAGAATAAATTATTATATTTTCGTGTATTATAAAAGAAATTTCTTGTAATAAAATAAATTACTGTTATAATTTTATTAATAGTATAAGACTTATTATTATTATATTAAAATGGCAGCTATTAAAGTAATACCGAATGAAATGCTTAAATTAATCCCACCCTTTGACGGTAACAAAAAACACCTGAACCTATTTTTAAGAAAATGTGAGTACGTCATAAACATATACCAAGGAAGCCTTGAACAAAACTTGATGTCATGCATTCGGTTACCAGTAGGTTAACAGGTGAAGCAGCGGCATTATTAAGCGAACGAGATGATGTCGAGACTTGGTCACAATTTAAAAAATTGTTAGTGCAACATTTTGATGATCCACGTAACGAAAAATGCATAGCCATCGAATTAGAAAGTACAAAAATTAAACAAGGTGAAAGTTACATTGTTTTTGTAATAGGATACAATCGACTAGGGCCGTACTCATATCGAAGGTAAACCAATTGCGAGATAGTGACGTGAAACGTGCAAAAACTACTATATATAATAATATGACACTCAATGTATTTTTATATAATTTACCAGAGAACCTTATACGCGTTGTTAGGTTGAAGTCACCACCGACACTAGAGACAGCCTTGCAGTATGTGTTAGAGGAGGTCAATTTTTACGAACAGAATAATGCAAAAAGTAAAGTCAATAGGCAACAAACTGGACCGCCGACCCCCTTTAAATATAATACATTAAACAATACACCACCTAGCGTACCTAATATGAACCGCACACCCTTAGAGTTCGGTGGGTTTAGACCACTTGTACGTGTACCTAATCCACCTCAATTCAAATTTGGGATTCCAAATAATCAGACGAGACTACCACAGTTTAATCAGAAAACGCCTGGCTTTCAGCCACAGTTCGGGTACAGACCACAGTTCGGTTCCCAACAAAATGCCACACACCCTAGAATAATGCAGTCATCCCATTTTAATAATAACGCCCAGCAGCAATTCGGATACCGCCCGAAATTCAGCCAAGGTCAATTCGGGTATAAACATCCACCCTCCAAGGCTCTTGATGATTCCGATGTATCTATGCGGACGGCACCGCAACTTAAAACTCAGGGATAAACACAATCCCAAGGCTTCCGCCTTAATGAAATAGACTTAGGCGATGTGGAATACTACGACAATTATTACAACGGGTATGGATGTGACGCTTACGAGTACTATCAAGGCGATGAGGGAGCTCATTATGGAGATTACTCATCGCAAGAAATAAGCGTGAGTGAGTCTGAAGGTAAAATAGAGAAGAATGATGAAGAGGAAATTCAAAATTTTCGTATTATAAAGTTAACAAAAAACCAGAAATAGTACATTTAAATTGCGACGTAAAATTAAAATTACCTTACGTATACATTCAGAAAATTGATGCGAAGCTCATGATTGATACTGGAAGTACTAGATAGTTCATAAGCCCGCTTAAAGCCCATCAATTCTTTGAGCCTTACGCTCTAAGTGAACCCTTCACTGTTATTAGTACACACGCATCAAGTAGGCACAATAAAGTGTTTAACATTCCACTGATGTCTTCCTTCAATAGCAATAAGTTCCATAAATTTTATGTATATAACGTAGATGATAAGTATGATGGTCTGATAGGAAATGACCTATTAATACAGGTAGAAACCGTTACTGATCTTAAAAATTCAAGGCTTGTAACCAAAACTATAAGGCGACTATGTTATTGAACTAGACCCGCGGACGGAACACCTTGTAAAATTACCTACGGATCAATTCTCCGGGGAAGCAATTTTAAATTTCACTAAATTTTGTGAATGAGTTAGGATGCCGTCAGCCATAGTCAAATGTATAAACGGATATGCTAGTACTATTATCCAGAATACTTCAGACGAACCAAAGATGCTAACTATTATCGAACCATCACAAGTTTCCGAATATTTAGAAAACTCCCAAGGTTTATACTGTAGTGACGTAGAAATGAGAGACGTCGAGGTTGACATAATACTTGATGAAAATTTGACAAGACTGAGACTTGACCATATGAACGAAGAGGAAAAGAGTTGTATAAGTTTATTGTGTAAGGAGTATAAAGACATATTTTATAGCGATCAATTACCCCTAACTTTCACTAATCAAGTTAAACATTTCATTAGGACAAAAAATGAAGATCCAATATATGTCAAACCTTACAGGCAACCTCCAGCACAAGCTGAGGAAATAAAAGCCCAAGTTCAAAAATTACTGAAAAATAATGTAATTAGGGAATCTTACTCACCTTGGAACGCGCCGGTTCATCTAGTACCAAAAAAAATGGATGCTTCAGGCGAAGTTAAGTTCCGTATGGTTGTAGACTACACACATCTTAATGAAATAACCATTGACGACAAATACCCACTGCCCAATATAACAGATTTATTTGACAAGTTAGATTAAAGTAAATATTTTACTACACTCGACTTAGCTAACGGATTCCATCAAATTGAAATCGAGGAAAAAGAGAGACATAAAACCGCATTCAGTGCAAACGGACATTATGAGTTTTTAAGAATGCCGTTTGGTCTAAAAACTGCCCCAGCGACATTCCAGAGGACTATGGATAACGTACTTAAAGGACTTTAAGGTCATTACTGTTTAGTCTATATGGATGACATAATAGTGTATAGCTCAAGCTTACAGGAACATATCCATGACTTACGAGCTGTATTTGCACGACTAAGAACAACAAACCTAAAGGTACAACTAGACAAATCTGATTTTTTACGTAAAGAAGTCTTATATTTAGGGCATACAATAACAGACCAAGGATTAAAACCCAATGACGCTAAAATAAAAGTCGTACTTGATTATCCATTACCTAAAACTGTGACAGAAATCAAAAGCTTTTTAGGATTAATTGGCTATTATAGGCGTTTTATAAAGGATTTTGCAAAAGTAACACAACCCTTAACGTCTTGCTTAAAGAAAATTACATAAATTAAAATTAATTAATTAAAATTACA
Organism: Actias luna; assembly: GCA_039707435.1. Lineage (NCBI taxonomy): Eukaryota > Metazoa > Arthropoda > Insecta > Lepidoptera > Saturniidae > Actias > Actias luna. The sequence goes on along the minus strand of JAZHAC010000037.1, from coordinate 5,587,108 downwards.
TAAATGCCTTCGAACGTTGTAAGGAATTACTAACAAACGCATCCCTTCTTCAATATCCTGATCCTTCCAAACCATACATCATAACGACTGATGCATCTGCCGTAGCATTAGGAGCCGTATTATCGCAAGGTACTTACTAATGGAAGTGACAAACCTATCGCTTACGCGAGCAGAACTCTAAGCGATACCGAAACACGATACAGTACTATTGAGCGAGAGCTTTTGGCCATAGTATGGGCCGTAAAACACTTTAGACCTTACCTTTATCGTAACACATTTACTTTATTTTAAGTGATCATCGACCCCTAGCTTGGTTATACTCCTTAAAAGAACCAAACAGCAAACTAACGCATTGGAGATTACGTCTACAAGAATTACGTCGAATTTTTCATGAGAGACAACCATACCATTATATAATTTGTAGACATTGTTAATTAACCTTTAATTAACTAGTCCTTAGTTTTATAGCAATCGTTCCGTAATTAGAAAAATGATACATAAAATTGATACATGTACTATCTTAGTAAATGAGTAAAAGTTTTAGTATGGTACCCGCGAGATAGAAAAATAAATAAGCGTGTTATAGCTTGTAAATATAGGAAAATTTTAATATAGGAAAAATTTAATCTGTATATTAAATACTTGATAACAGTTTGAGACATAGAAAACTAAATAATTTTAGTTCAATGTTTTGTGTGTCTATATCTATGCCATTGGACGCCTATTACTCCAAAATAACGGGATAAATTTTCCTAAAATATAACACGTTTTTTTTTATACTTAAGGTTTACTGTTATGGTCATAATCTCACCTGATCTTAAGTGACGATACGGCCCAAGTTGGTAGACACGCTAAACCTGTGAAGGAACTGGTTCTCAAGTGCACAGCTGCCGGAACACATCTATTGGTATTTGGCGGCAGGTTTACAACTTGAAGGTGGTAGCTAGCCTGGCGGGCATTAGAAAAAGCCCTATCACCATGCAATCACTACAATAAACTATTTTTATGAATTGAAATATTGCATCACATATCTAATCTTTGTTTTATATCGTTATGGTTCTTGATGGCGCAGTTTGTAGTGCATACTGTATACCGTAAAATACCGTGTCATCACGGTGTAGCTGCATCGCAATGTTTTCCTTCGGCAAATAATTAAATACAATAATCAACACTGGGCCAACATTGGATTCAAAAGTAAACAACTTGTTTCAGTCGCAAATAGAAACGGAAGAATATGACATCATCTTAATGCTAGATTTAAATAGATGCTAATTTAAAGTGGAAAGTCGATGTAATATTTTTATTTCCCTGCATGACGGAAGTTATAATGAATCAGTGGGTAGTGTGTAAAGATGCTGCGTCAGCATCAATGGACGTGACTTTGAATACCTGCAACGGACCTAACCTAAGCTTTGAAGGAAAAATTACATTGTAGTAGATCTGTTTTCTAATGTCGGCCTCGCTAGCAACCACCCTCAAGTTGAAAATCTATTGCCCGATAACTCTAGGTGTGTTCCGGCAGTTGCATATGAGAATCCACTAGCCTTAGCATGCCCATCGTCTTGGGTTACATCGGAATTTTTTATAGTTAAGGTTTAACGTTATAGCCATAATCTCACCTGATCTTAAGTGACAATACAGCCCAAGTTGTGATTGAGTTAAGAAATATTTTAAAGAGGCTTTAGGCGCTAATAAATTAAATGGGAAAATGCATTTACTCACGTAAAAATGATAGTTTAATCTCTTTTTTTGCTTATTTAGGTGCCATCTCCTACCGTAGATCGCCTATTATTATAGCTGTCTGGTCCTTAAAAACTGCTGCAAGATATAGAAAGGATCTTGCGCTCAGATTGAACCCCATCTGAAGATTTTTGAGTCACGAATTTCGCGTTCTTCCGGGTGGTCGTTTCTCTTGCATTTTCCCTTGTATGATAAGCTGGAGCAGATCGAATTTCCTTAACCTCTTAAAAGACTTTTTTTTTTTTTTTTTGAATTGACATACGCTGTTAGCCGTAAGGGCTTTGACAGCTTCACCGAACTTTTTGGGGCGAGTGCTGACGGCACTCAGCTCCGAGGCAGCGAGCGCAAGGGTGCCAGAATGGCCGAACCTCGGCTTGGGATGCTGCGGGAAAAACAAACAAGGATCGTGGGGGTAGTCCCTTACAGAACCGTGTACTTAACGTATAGGTGTGCATGGATGGTATGCGGTGTGATGATGTACTTTCAGTGATGTAGAGTGTCATTGTATCGCGCGAGCAGAGTCACTTGAGGGCTCCTATCCGGAGGATCGAACCTAGGCTCAAGCGTCTGCAGAGGGAGGCCGCGGCGGGTGTGCGGGAGCGAAATTAACCGCTCGGCCTCGGCGGCGAGGGCGGCGGTTACGCGGGCGTGTACGCGGACACGTACGATTGGTGGAGACGGTAGGAAGAAATGCGTTCAATCTCGTTATTTTATCGACGGGATCAGTGAAACAATTACGTGGCCGTCGCGCGAAACCTTTGGCGTGCGGATTAGCATTGTAGCTCACTGTGTGTACTATTTTGGGGTTGGGATGAACTTCGGCTTTTTCGAAGAATTGCTTTGTAAGGTCTTTGATATATGCATATATGGACGGAATATCCATATCTTTATGGAGATCTACATTACGGACGTACGGAGGGGCTTGGACGGCTATACGCATGAATTTATTTTGCAGAACTTGTAGTTTGCGAAGAGTGGTGTACGAAGCGTGAGCGAATACGGGGCAACTGTAGGTAAGTATGGGGCGGATGCATACTTTGTATATTGTGAGCTTATGTCTCAGTGACATCTTGCTCTTAGAGGAGGTTAGGTTGCGTAGTAGAGCCATAGCTGTGGTGGCTTTTTTCTGTACATAATCTATATGTTTGTTAAAGGTGAGATGTTTATCTAAAACTACACCAAGGTATTTAGTTTGGTTAGCCCAGGGGATATTGACACCAAAAAGATGCAATGTTCTTTTTATATTCTTCCTCGCGTGAGGATCGAACATAATAGCCGCGCTTTTGTCTGGGTTTATTCCTATGCGCCATTTGAGGCACCAGGACCCGAACGTAGACACAGCCCTTTGGACGCGGTAGTATAAGTGAATCCTATTCCTGCCTGAGCTGAAGATGACCGTGTCGTCTGCGTAAGAGCCTACTGCGGTGTCGGGGAATTCGGGGATGTCACTAACAAACAGGTTGAAGAGGCAAGGGGCTAGGATAGAACCTTGCGGGACCCCTGATCTTATTGAATGTGGTGAGGATAGAGTTCCGTCCGCTTTATAGCAGAAGGTACGGTCTGATAGGTAAGCGAGGATTATGCGGACTAGTCTGTCCGGGACTTGAAAGAGATTGAGTTTAAATATGAGGCCTTCGTGCCAGACCTTATCGAAAGCTTTGGCTATGTCGAAAAATACGGCAAGCGTGCGCCTAGGACGGCGTGGCTCCGTGAAATTGGAGAGAATATGCTCCGTGAGGCGGAGCACTTGATGGGTACACGAGTGCTTCGGTCGAAAGCCGAATTGCTCGTGTGGTAAGAGACATTTCTCTGAGACAATGGATTGAAGTCGGTTCAGTCTTAAAAGACAAATTTGACAATTCAGTACGATATATTCATCAATGAAGATAATAGTAGTATGTATTAACATGACGTCGATACTCGTGGATACAAATGGCTCTGAGATTTTAATGAAGGAGAATATAGTAACTACACCATAAAATATTAGTAATGCGTTTTCTAATATTCTCATGGCTAGCTACTACACTAAATCGAAGATCTGCTGCTAGTAAATAAGCAGGGTTTCTTAAATTTTTTTTTTATACAATGGAACTCCTAGACACATTTAAAATTGTAACAGATAACTTCCAAATTCCGTAATTTTAGGGAAAGGAAGCAAGGCTTTAATATGTAATTATTATGTGGCAATTTCAATATACTTCTGATATCTATAGGAGTTAACCAATATAGACTGGTACCTTGTTCTCGTACAACGCACCTCTTGCGGTTCATGAACCCCAGTTTAAGAAACTCTGAGGTAAATGAATGTTCAGTTGAAGTTAAAGTTGTAGCTAAACACAAACTAAAAAAATAAAGAATAAATAAAAAAAGAAAGTTCACTTTTATTAGCTCACAAACTCTTTGCTAGTGTGGGGATTCTTAGCCATTTATTTCGGATCATCATTGACTGTAATTCATACACAACACATAATTCACTGTAACCATTTAAATGCCACTAACAATGAGAGTTGAGCAGCTATAATACCAAAAATGTAACAAAAATAAAATATGTTCAAATATTATCGAAACAAAAAAATTATTATAATAAACAATATATAAACCTAGATTTAGCAAATAATGTTGAAAGCAGTGCGAAGCCTTGGTGAGTTCGAAGCACTAAAAAGCCATAGTTTATGAGAAATAAAAACATCGGCCACCATAGTATGCTGATAGAGATTTTTTTAAATATCAACATAGCCTAGCCAGTATTATCATATTAAGAATTCATTGTTAAATACGTAAATGTTGTATAGATGTATTCCAGCATTCGTACTCGAGAGGCAATACTGGATATAAGCTTAGTATGTTATCACCTCGGGTCACAGCAATAATAATATATAACGGAAGCTCCTGACCATCGGAGTTTTTAGAAAGAGTGACGACAGCGCTGCACAATCTCTATCACGTGGTTCACTCATCATAAATAATAAAACATTTATTTAAACAGTAATTTGTATTTCAAATAACAACCACCAAATTAAAATAAAATATAAATTTAATTGTAATTAGATAAACTAGAGTCAGAATAACAAATTCAAGATATAATTCAACACAACACTGACACGTGTCATTTTTACCGGAGCACAAACAGGTTTTTTTTTTTTTTTACAGGACATTCGCAGTTAGCCGGAGGGGCTTTTACAGCTTGGCAGGACTTTGACAAACAGGAGTGAGCTCCGCCATCTTTATCGGTGCCTTTTAAAGGCTCGATTTATCCGGTGGAAACATTTTTACATTAAAAATTACCAATTACTATTTGTAAATTCGAATTTTAATTTTTGGACAACGATTTCATAATAATTTGATTTATTTGCTACAAAACATTTTAGTTGTTAAGCGGCTGCTATGCCAACGTTAAATTTTAAATTAAATGTCCAAAAATTATGTTTACGCAAGTAATATTCATAATAAATTGCAATATGAATTTACAACAATATAAAATGGTTCAAAGATCCGATAAACTAATCAACAATTATTTCCTACAATGTGATTTACGTAACCAAAGTATTCGTTAAAAGACTAACTTAAAATAATCAGCTAAGACTAAAATGCTTTTGCGCCGACACGGCCATTCTGCGGGACGGTGCGTGCTCTGCACCAGTCGCGTTTCTGAAAAATGAAATAGAATATTCTGAGCTAGTTATCCGTTCATACGGCATACTAGCTGATAACTTATGTGAAGAATTGTTAAGAATAATATAAGCAGGTAATAATTTAACCAAGTTATCAGCTGTATACTCGTATCGTGATGAATTATAAGCAACTAGGCAACAAAGCTTAGGCACCTGATTGATAAATAAAATAGAAAAAGCATAGGAGTTGTACAATGAGATAAGAGCAAGTGACGATGTTATCTGCTATACTAACGCTCCACGCGTACGAGCACATATATAATTTTGTTTAATGGTCAATGCAAATGTTCCACGCATAATTGCATGATATTATTTATGTTCTCGTAGACAAGGATGATGCTGTGGTCTTGAGCGGTCTCGAACGCCGAGGTCCACAGAGGTTCTAAAGGAATAAGGAACTGGGTCGATGCTGGGGTCTAGGTCTTATTTTGGCCGTGGTCCCCAGGGGCTTTGAAAATAATAATGGGAATCGATGCTGTGGTCATAAGCGGTCTCGAACGCCGTGGTCCACAGGGGCTCTAAAGGAAAATGGAAGGACGATGCTGGGGTCTAGGTCTTGTTTTTATGAGCGTGGTCCCCAGAGGCTCTGAAAATGATCTAGAAGTTGGTAGGATACGGGAGGAAAATGATTTGTACGGCTTTTTAGAACAACATTGCATTGCGTTCCATTATATTCAGTATTTCAGTAGATACAGTGGATCGTAAAAGTCTAGACCGGTATAGTTTACTTGGATTCTATATAGTTTTCTGGTTCAAAGTTAAAACGAGAAGAACTCACTCGTTTATATGTCCAGCGATGCACCGGCACGGGAAGTAGACGGCATCGGGTCGGACGTTGCTGCTTCGGGCTGCTGTTGCGGCTGGGACGGCTGTTGTTGCGCAGGCTCGTCGGGAGATGTAGCGTTGGCTGCTGATCTTCAGTTTCAGATCCCGCCCACACGGTTTCTTGATTACCCGGTTGTTTTTTGTACGAATATTAATTCATTTGAGGATGTTTACAGCCCTCTCCTGCAAGTCGCGATGGGTCAACAAGAGAGACATTTCACCCGAATATATATATATATATATATACCCGAATAGTAAATAATATGTGTTTCTGATTTGGCTGAGCATCCATCATGAATATCACTAAACTAAATTCATTCTGGGGTGAGCATATACCAGAGGTATATTAATTGTACACTAAGTAAGAATGCCACTCACGTCGTAACTTGAAAAGGGTACTATATCCGCGAAAATTCTGGTTAATAAATAAAAAAAAAAAAACATTTTTTTTATAGTTAGGGTTTAGCGTTATGGTCATAATTTCACACAAAAATTCTTATACGACGCAGCCTTATACAGGGGTAGTCATTAGTGACATCTTGAGTGAAATAATAATAAACAAAATGATTTTCGGGTCCGAATTTCAGAGCGAAAGTGGTCCTATTCGACGCGAGGATCGAGTTCTATCCGAAACGATAGAAATCTCGCGACTTGCAGAGGAAAAATCATGAAAATTTTAAGGAAAATACATACCTGAAATATGTGACAAATAAGACCGTATGATGATGATGTTCGTTTGTCCTTTCCAGAAGTTCGGGTTCTGACGGTACAGCTTCCTGAGAGGCAAGCACGAGGCAAGGCAGGCGGCAATAAAGACAAGGTGACGGTAAGTGATCCCTTTTTTGAATATTAAACAATAAATACATTCTTCAATAAATTTTTCTGTTTTCTTTTCCTATAATATTATGAAATCAGTTATATTTATTGCACTGTTTGTATGATATTCTCGAGAAGCATTTGAAGCCACTTATAATGATATGCGACACTGCAGGTGAACCGATCAGAGATTTAAAGAGATCACTCGATTTTTTCCACAAATACAGATATGAACAACAGACGAGGCAATATTAGAGAGCTATGACAGAGGATTCGATGTACAATTCAAATGTTTATTCTTTTCTAAACGAGCCAACGATGTTATGATACTCTGATCGCTGTAGATTATGCGAAAAATGTTATAATCTCGTACACATGTCCATCAGACGTGTCAAAAAAAGTAAACAAATATAATATTACATAAACTATCAAAATACACAACGAATTTACACAAGTTTAGACCATGTTACCTGAACCAAGCGAAAAGTAAGATTTTCCAAGTCGTCCATGCCACACCATGTTGAAGATATGTGTATATTATTGTGTGAAGCGAAAACTTCACAACGAAGCCGAACGATGGGAAACGCCAGTACAAAAACAACTACGAAGAGGAGATGTCCTTCATGATACCGTATTTCAAAGAGATCGCAACAAGCGACGAAGATTATTCTGACTTTTACCAGGATGCTGACTGCGAAGTCGAGATGCCCTCGGAGGTGTTCGTCGACTCAAACGTGGACTTCGACCAGGAGACTAAGCCGAGCTTTAAGAAATGCCCCGAGGAATCCGCGAGGGAGTTCAACGAATCGGTATTCCAGGAGTTGAACCCTGCGGACCCTTTGGACGTGTTCCTGTTGACGATTGGCTCGATTTTGAGGAAGTTTAGACCGTATTACCTAAACCAAGCGAAAAGTAAGATTTTCCAGGTCGTCCAGGATTATGAGCTGCAGCAGATTGTCAGTAAAGATGACCAGCCCGGGAGCAGTGATGCTCATGTGACAAATAGATAAATTTGTGTTTTTGGACCTAACAGGTCGAAGTTAATTTAATTTAAGATGCTACACCATGTTTAAGATATGTGTATATTATTGTGTGAAGCGAAAACTATGAATTATTTTTTTAAAAGATTCGCGCGCACCTGAAATTCTGCTATTTAGCACGGTCAATGTTTTTATGTAGAAGAAATTTTCATGTAACATGTGTTTTATATATACTTAACTAAAACACCCTTGTTAATATTTCGCACATAATCGTAATCAAACACCAAATTATTTGATTTATTTCGAAATAGATTACATTTGCAAATATAATGCCCATGATGCAGACATTTTAGTTACAACACGTGTTCATATAGATAGCGCTTATTTTAAATTGAAGAGATTTTAATGAAAGCACGTTTATAAAAAGTGCTTTTATAAAGCACGTAGCACGTATATTATGATGTTTGATTCCGATTATGTGCGAAATATTAACAAGGGTGTGTTAGTTAAGTATATATAAAACACATATTACATAAAAATTACTTCTACATAAAAACATTGACTGTGCTTAATAGCAGAATTTTGGGAGCGCGCGAATCTTTTAAAAAAATAATTCATAGTTTTCGCTTCACACAATAATATACACATATCTTAAACATGGTGTAGCATCTTAACTTAAATTAACTTCGACCTGTTAGGTCCAAAAACACATAGGTATCTATTTGTCACATGAGCATCACTGTTCCCGGGCTGGTCATCTTTACTGACAATCTGCTGCAGCTCATAATCCTGGACGACCTGGAAAATCTTACTTTTCGCTTGGTTCAGGTAACACGGTCTAAACTTGTGTAAATTCGTTGTGTATTTTGATAGTTTATGTAGAATTATCTTTGTTTACTTTTTTTGACACGACTGATGGACATGTGTACGAGATTATAACATTTTTCGTATAATCTACAGCGATCAGAGTATCATAACATCGTTGGCTCGTTTAGAAAAGAATAAACATTTCAATTGTACATCGAATTCTCTGTCATTGCACTCTAATATTGCCTCGTCTGTTGTTCATATCTGTATTTGTGGATAAAATCGAGTGATCTCCTTAAGTCTCTGATCGGTTCACCTGCAGTGTTGCATATCATTATAAGTGGCTTCAAATGCTTCTCGAGAATATCATAAAAACAGTTCAATAAATATAGCTGATTTCATAATAATTTAGGAAAAGAAAACAGAAAAATTTATTGAAGAATGTATTTATTGTTTAATATTCAAAAAAGGGAGCACTTACCGTCACCTTCTCCTTATTGCCGCCTACCTTGCCTCGTGCTTGCCTCTCAGGAAGCTGTACCGTCAGAACCCGAACTTCTGGAAAGGACAAACGAACATCATCATCATACGGTCTTATTTATCACATATTTCAGGTATGTGTTTTCCTTAAAATTTTCATGATTTTTCCTCTGCAAGTCGCGAGATTTCTATCGTTTCGGATAGTACTCGATCCCCCGCGTCGAATGAGACCACTTTCGCTCTGAAATTCGAATTTGAAATTGAATTTGAAATTGAAATTTATAGGGTCTCAAGTACAGCGAACCATATGAAATTTGTCGTGTCCTGGATAATGATCGCCTATATGGTGAAACGTGTGACAGGCAGAGGACGATCACGCAAAGTGGCCCACGAGCAACTACGCCGAGCGCCACAACCGGGTAATCAAGAAACCGTGTGGGCGGGATCTGAAACTGAAGATCAGCAGCCAACGCTACATCTCCCCACGAGCCTGCGCAACAACAGCCGTCCCAAGGCCAAAAGGTTTTAGTAAAAATTTTTAAAAGTTTTTAGGTCCAAAAACACAAAGTTATCTATTTGTCACATGAGCATCACTGTTCCCGGGCTGATCATCTTAACTGACAATCTGCTGCAGCTCATAATCCTGAACGACCTGGAAAATCTTACTTTTCGCTTGGTTTAGGTAATACGTTCTAAACTTCCTCAACGTCGAGCCAATCGTCAACAGGAACACGTCCAAAGGGTCCGCAGGGTTCAACTCCTGGAATACCGATTCGTTGAACTCCCTCGCGGATTCCTCGGGACGTTTCTTAAAGCTCGGCTTAGTCTTCTGGTCGAAGTCCACGTTTGAGTCAACGAACACCTCCGAGGGCATCTCGACTTCGCAGTCAGCATCCTGGTAAAAGTCAGAATAATCTTCGTCGCTTGTTGCGATCTCTTTTAAATACGGTATCATGAAGGACATCTCCTCTTCGTATTTGTATTTGTACTGGTGTTTCCCATCGTTCGGCTTCATTTGTCTCGTCCTGATCTTCCTCCGCATCATGTCTCTCTTGTTGACCCATCGCGACTTGCAGGAAATGGGCTGTAAACATCCTCAAATGAATTAATATTCGTACAAATAACAAATGTTACTTTAAATATGATGAACCAGTCGAAGTGACACCACTAGATGCACTTTTTTGTACAAGTGACTGTACTGTACAACGAGTACTATCCAAAAACAACAGTCTTCGACAGATTTGTAAACCAGCACATGTGCTGGTGCCATCTGAACCCCAGCTGCATATTACGCTTGCTGTTTCTGACTAAGTGATACCACCTTGTGATATGCCTAACAGTGCCTGTATGGGTAATATTAAAGCTGGTAAAATTGTCGTGTCTTCCCCACACAATAAATCTGATAAATATATTTCTATAGTATTTATTATTTATTTTCGTTATTATTATTTATTTATTATTATTTTCTATAGTAGGCAAAACCCGTTGTCAGGGAAAGCCAAGATTTGAAATGACTAAGCCAGAATCCGATGTGTTAAAGTTTCACAATACATTTTTTTTTATTTGTTTTATAGTGTAGATAACTTGTTTAAAATTCATTAAACATATACTGTAGATAACTTGTTACAATTCATTAAACATATTCAATAGGATAAGGATTCAGTTTGTTTTCGCAAAGTAGAATATAACTCATCATTGTAATTATATTTTTTAATTATATTAAACAATAATATATGAATATATAGACTGTTTATGTTATTGTCAGTGCCTATAATTAAAAATACTGTAAAAATATATTTATAGATAATAATCTATGTTTATATTTTACCACTGAAGATGTCTCAAAGTGAAACTACATTAATGAAACTTGGACTTTAAGCCGACAGACATATAATGGAAAATTGTCTGACAAAACTGAATCGAGAACTTACCTGGTCGGTTTAATTCATCACCAATCATTTGCCAAACGACTTCCCGAGCGTCGAAGTTTAAATAGTTCGAGTGGCTCGTGTTGTACAAGATGGGATTCTCTTTGACCAGTTTGAGTAGTTTTATGTCGAAGTGTTTGTTGAACTGTGGTAAAGGCATGTCGTCCGCTGCACGTACGCTTCACGTGCCGACTGGGACGGGGAACACGCCGACGTCGAGATGGAACAAGTAGAAATCAATAATGAGTGATTACGAAAAAAAATATAAATAAAAAAGCTGTATACTTTTTAAATAAAGCAATTCCATAGTCAGAATATTAAGCACAGAGTGTATAATGACTCTTGGTAACAAATCTGCAGGCGGGAACCGAGCAGTGATAGATAGCCGCGACGCGCTCAAAACAAAGACCAAAGTATTGGTCGCAATCATTGAGTTACAAACTGCAAGCTACATATGTTATTGGACGAGGCATTATTATCAATATAGCTTCAGTTTTTTCTTTAATCGGATAGTAAATTGTATTCAGATATTATTTACATAATCAATGAAAATAAAATAAAATATTACTTGCAAACGGTTGGAACGAACGATATTATAAGTAAAAATGTGTAGACATCCGCTCCGAAAGTGGTACGCTAATTTTGTATCAGGTGGCACACTCAAACGCCAGTATCGCGCAGCACTCGAGGAATAATGTTGTGTACCGATTAATATATCAAGTACCTTAAAACAACAGAAAATTCTCTCGTGCGTATAGCGGTACAAACTATATAAACAAAAGTTGTAAAGGTCATGGAGTCACATTTCATTCTCAATTATTACTATTTTCATTGATAAATTTCATGTTTTTATAAGATAATATATATGCATGCATACACTTTTCCGTTATAAAAAGAAATTAGACGTGCATTTCAGTTTAATAGATATCTTTTATTCGCGTCCGATATAAAAAATGCTGTCCTATTTCTCCACATGCAAAGCAAAGAGCCAGTAGGACTGGGCTTACAGTACTAAATCACGTCAACAATGCCACCCAGGAAAAGGAAAGCCTCACTTACCTAGTGGGACCGGTGGTCCGGGATCATATAATTTGAAGTCAGCACCAATATAGTTCAACTTAATACCGTCCGCAACACACAGACACATATAAAGTTTCAGCTGGTTATGATTAATTGTGTAAAATCCAGCAAAACTTATTGACGAATCGTGCGGCAGATATTTTTGTACTAATAAAACTTCTAGTTTTTCATAATAGTTGCGCAAAAGAAGAATTAATTTTCCAGTCGTATTTTAATGTTTTTCCGTAAAATCGAGAACCAAAAAGCAAATGAACATAGCTATGGTGACACATCGAATCATTTTTAAATTATTCTTTTTCAAATTTGTGACGTTACCACGGAGGTTAGTTACAGATAGTGAGACCTCTTATCCCCGTGATTGACGATTAGAGATCCAGCGGTAGACAGAACTGGCCTAGATATATTTTTAAATGGTGACAATGACAATGGAGTATCTATACATGACCATACTACAACATATGCATAAAAAATAACTACTATTGAAAACTGTTATTGTGTGAGTATAGTCTAAACTTAAATATTTTTCTAATGAATTTGTTTATAACTTGTCCACGTATTTTAGTATATCGTAAACCACCCTGGCACGTGAGCAAAACTTATTCAGCCATTAGTAAATTAGTCGTAGTCAATGTTGCAACCAATTATCGTTTGACACAATTCATTGCAGTTTGTGCGTTCCGATTTGATTGATATAAATCGAGGTCTGTTAAGATTAACTATCTGTAATGTTTCCATAGGATAATTTAATCTATGGCAATGTTGTCTCTTCCCAAAAATATGTCGTGGCTGTATTGTATCGCTGTGTCATGTAGTAATATTAAATAAAGTATATAAAAACAAAATGGCCGTAATTATTAATAACAAATAAAATATTCATAGGTTATGGGCCCAGAACGTTAAGTATACCAAAATAAGTAATGTTAAAGATTGTTACGGATTTGTTTCTTCACGATAAAAGAGCGAAATGGCCGGACACACGCCAAATACATTTCTTCACAATTATCCGCAACTCAAGCCTGAAACTTTTGATAACTGGATGTTCAGAGTGAACTGCATTTTAGAAGAAAAAGGATTCAGAGAAATTTTAGTATTACCGAAAATCGATCCCGAGAATAAACTTACTGATGCTAAAGCGAAAAATATAATTGTTCAGTGTTTAACAGACCAACATTTAAATCTAATAAAAGAATGTGAAAACGCGAAGGATATGATACAGACATTGAAAAATATTTTTCAAAGAAAGATTGTCATTTCCAAATTAAATTTACGAAGAAGGCTTTTAAACCTGAAACTACGTGAAAATCTTCAACAATACCTTTCAGAATTTGACAATATTATAAGAGAATTAGAAGTGTCTGGAGAGAAAATAAACGAGACAGACAAAATATGCTATTTGTTAACAGGACTTAGTGAAGAGTATAATCATATAGTTACAGCTTTAGAAACAGTAAACACCGAACTTAAAATAGATTTTGTGAAAGCCAAACTAATGGATCATGAAGTGAAGAAAGCAACAACTTCGAATGAACCTCATTTATCATATATATCAAATAATATAACCTGTTATAAATGTAAAAAGAAAGGTCATAAGTCTTATGAATGCTATAGTAAAGTAAGAGGCAGAGGAAAAGGATATAGAGGTCCAAGATCTCGTGGAGGAGTCGCTCGTCCTGCTGAAGGTCAGCCTATGTTTATTGCCTATAATCAAGCGTTTGTTTGTAATTCTGAAGATGGAAATATAACATTTATTGTTGATTCTGGAGCTACCCAACACTTTATCCAAGAAACCTATGAAAAGTATCTCACAGATGTATAAGAACTATCACAAAAATTAGAAATAAAAATAGCAAATGGTCAAATGTTAACAGCACAAAAAACTGGTTATCTTGATGCGTATTACTATGATGAACCATTAAGGTTAGAACTGGTTATAGTGCCAAGATTAGGACAAAATCTAATGTCAGTAAGCAAACTAGCTGAGCGAGGAAAGCAAGTAACTTTTAAAAAGAATAACTTGTTGATAAGTACCAACAATAGAAAGTATTTTGGAAGAAAGCAAAATATGTTGTATACATTTACTATAAAACTGTAAATTTATCATAATTGCAGTATAAGTCAACAAGACAATAATATATGGCACAGAAGAATGGGTCACATGAATAGAAAATTCCTTAGTATACTAGGACTACCATATAGTAAAGAAGCATGTGAAACATGCATGAAATCAAAATCAACTGGATTACCATTTAATCGGCTACAAAGTCCAAGATCCAAGGAAATAGGAGATTTAATCCACACGGACATATCTGGACCAGCACAAACAGTGACAAAAGAAGGATATAAATATTTTCAAATGATAATTCATGACTACTCTCATTATACACAGACATACTTATTAAGAAATAAATATGAGGCTGCAGAAAAATTAATCAATTATATTATAGAACAAGACAGACAAGAAAACATAAAAATAAAGAGGATTAGATGTGATAATGGTGGTGAATTTACAGTAAGAACTCTCAAGATTTTTTGTGAGAAGAAGGGTATCAAAATTGAATATACCCAGCCGTACAGTCCTCAACAAAATGGAAAAGCTGAGCGCATGAACAGAACAATATATGATAAGGCAAGAAGTATGCTAGATGAATCAAATTTACCAAAAAACTTATGGGGACAAGCTGTATTTACTGCTACATTTTTAATTAATCGAATACCATATTCATCTATACAGTATAAAATACCTGCAAGGATCAGAAAGAAGGAATTTATCTTCAATAAAATTAAAATATTTGGTTGTAAAGCATGGGCACACATTCTGCCTAACTAGGATAAGTTATCAAACCGAGCTATTCCAGTTACAATGGTAGGGTATTCAATGAATGGATATACACTTTGGAACCCTCAAACTCATGAAATATTTGTATCAAGAGATGTAAGATTTGATGAATCAAATACTAGGTATAGTCAGGAAGAAGATGACCAAACTGTGGTAAAATATGAATTAGAAAATAAAAATGCAGATGAAAAATATAATGAAGTAAAAGAAAAAGAAATATTAGAAGAAACACAGTATTCAGAACCCTCACAAGAAGAAGAACACTTATCTGACACTGAAATACAAAAATATCAAGAAGAGGTAATTCAAACAAGAAATGGAGGAGAGATCAAAAAGCCGCAACAGTTTAATATAAACACATTTGAAGAGTATTGTTTATTATCAAGTGATTGCGATCCAGCTTCATACACAGAGGCTATTAGGCAAAATGAAGAATGGAAAACTGCTATAGAAAATGAAATTAAGTCATTAGAGAATCAAAACACATGGATTGAATCTGTTTTACCAGAAGGAAAAATAGCAATAGACACAAAATGGATTTTTAGAACAAAATTAGACGGAACTAAAAAAGCAAAACTAGTTGCAAGAGGATTTCAACAATATACAGAACAAAATGTCTATTCCCGTGTAGCAAACATGATTACTATAAGAATGGGATTTTCACAAACAATATAGAATAACTGGGACACCAAACAGTTGGACATACCTACAGCTTTGTTAAATGGAAATATTACAAACAGAAGTATATATTAAAGTTCCAGAGGGAGTTAAAATTAAAGAAAATACAAAAGGGAATGTTTTAAAATTTCAAAAAGCATTATATGGATTAAAAGAATCACCGAAATGTTGGAATTTGAGATTTGATAATTTTTGTCAAAAGAGAAACTTAACAAGATCACAACATGATATATGTCTATATATAGGAAAAGATATTTGGTTAATATTATTTGTGGACGACATATTGTTAATGGGAAATCAGTATGAAGTTATTAAAGTAACAAGATTATTACAACAAGAATTTGAAGCTAAAGATATGGGAAAAATATTAAATTTCTTAGGAATTGAAATTAAAAGGAATAAAAACACATTGAAATTATCACAAAAACAGTTTATTAAGAATTTATTACAAAAATATAACATGCAAAATTGTAAAGAATTGAAGACACCAATGGAAAACAATTTTCAAGTATCTGAAACAGAAGAACTAATTAGTAATGTACCATATAGAGAATTAATTGGAAGTTTAACTTACCTGGCTATGATCAGTAGACCGGACATCACATTTGCAACTTCATTTCTCAGTCGATATCTTGATAAACCAACAAAAAATTGGTTGTCTGTAAAGTCAGTTTACTGACGATAGTTGAACGTGAAAACTAGCAGCTGTCCACGCAGACGCATCGCTCACTCAAGTAGGAGAGAGACGGATGTCGAACGCAAAGGCCGATTGTGCTTCTTTGTCGCTCGTTCCGCGCTCTCGCTTGCACTTCAAGCCTTACATGGAACGCCTCAGAGTGAGGTAACGCCACATGAGTCATGTTTTTTTGTGTGTGCAGCCGGCTCTATGGAATTATAAGACATTGTCACATCAAAAGCTTATGGACAGCCGGAAAGAGAATATTGCGATATCTCAAGGGCACAATAAATAAAGAGTTAACATATACTTCTCAGGAGAACAAACTTGCATCTTCTATTACAGCATTTTCAGATGCAGATTGGGCAGGTGATAAGAACACAAGAGAAAGTGTCAGTGGAGCAATAACATATCACCACGGAAACCTTATCTCATGGTTTTCAAGAAAACAAAATACTGTTTCACTATCCAGTGCTGAAAGGATTATCAAAGGACTTTAAAGATATGTGTAGTGTTGTGCTCTATGTAGACAATCAAAGTGCAATAAAAATGATAAATAACTGTGAAAATACTAAACATTCAAAGCACATAGATATTAAATATCATTTCATCAAAGGTATTGTAAATAAAGACTTGTTGAGTGTAAAATACGTAAGCACTAATGAAAATACTTCGGACATTATGACAAAACCATTGTGTAATGTGAAATTTAGTTATTTTCGTGAAAATTGGTAATTATATAAAGATAATGATTGTTTTCTCAATAGTTGTGAACATTGTTTACTTTTAAAGGTTACAATAATTGTCTAAGTCGAAAATTTGTTTCTGTCAAAAATTCTAGAGTTGCCATAATGAGAATAAAATTACCCATAGTAATTTGTGTTACCATGTATTAATTAAAATTTAGAATATTTTTTTATAAGCAATTGTAAGTTTAAACTAAACTAAAAATTGAGAGGGAGTGTTGAGATTAACTATCTGTAATGTTTCTATAGGATAATTGAATCTATGGCAATGTTGTCTCTTCCCAAAAATATGTCGTGTCTGTATTTTATCGCTGTATCATGAAGTAATATTATACATACTACATATACATACATACTAAGCTTATATCCAGTATTGCCTCTCGAGTACGAATGCTGGAATACATCTATACAACATTTAAGTATTTAGCAAAGAATTCTTAATACGATAATACTGGCTAGGCTGTGTTGATATTTAAAAAAATCTCTATCAGCATACTATGGTGGCCAATTTTTTTATTTCCCATAAACTATGGCTTTTTAAGTGCTTCGAACTCACCAAGACTTCGCACTGCTTTCAACATTATTTGCTAAATCTAGGTTTATATAGTTATGCGATCGCCAGGACGATTGATAACAACGACTTCCCACGGAATCGCTGCGTAAGCGTTGCGATTCCAGCTAGCGCGCTCGTATAACTCATGGGAACGATTAGAATATAGTTTTCGTTTTTAATCATAGTAAAATAATTAAGTAGTTGTGCTGGACATCTCACTCTGTTCAGACGATTCACTAAATAATATTTGAACAGTAGTAATAATTAAATCTTTGTCATTTAAGTTTTCTTTATTACGAAGATCGCTCCGTAAACTTAACTGGCGCAGCCGGTAGGATCGTGCTGCCTACTAGGTATACATCGCGTTGCGCAAAAAATAGTAATTCAAAAAGTGCGTGCTCGCGATTGGAGAACGCGGCGTTGCGCGATCCTCGAACCAAACAAATCTTCGTCAAGGATTTTAAGGAGTATGCAGACTGGCCGGTGAGTGAATTTTTCGCCATCCTTTCCTGCATCCCGTTTTATCACTATAGTGGAATCGAACCTTGTCCGTTATAGTTATCTGGTTTACCTCTAAATTGGTAGGTCAGTATTAGAATAAGTTATTATATTTTCGTGTATTATAAGAGAAATTTCTTGTAATAAAATAAATTACTGTTATAATCTTATTAATAGTATAAGACTTATTATTATATTACAATGGCAGCTATTAAAGTAATACCGAATGAAATGCTTAAATTAATTAATCTTTGACGGTAACAAAAAACACCTGAACCTATTTTTGAAGTGAAACTTCTTTAGGCGCATGAGGGTAAAATTTTTACAGATGAAACGTCACGCCGGTATGCAACGGAAGTGTCGGAAAAGAGAGAGAGAGTGATCGAGACCGATTGAGAGAGAGTAAGACAGGGCGAACATAGCATGAGCAACTAGCCGTGGAGTGAGAGTAGGGAGCAAGCGAGTGAGAAAGATTGAGAGAAAAAGTGAGACAGAGCGAACAAGATTTATAAATTAGTTCGCCAAAGAAGTTTCACTTCTGACATGTGTACTTTGTACGCACGCATGTTTTTTAAGAAAATGTGAGTACGTCATAAACATATACCAAGGAAGCCCTGAACAAAACTTGTATGTCATGCATTCGGTTACCAGTAGGTTAACACGTGAAGCAGCGGCATTATTAAGCGAACGAGATAATGTCGAGACTTGGTCACAATT
Source organism: Actias luna (assembly GCA_039707435.1). Classification (NCBI taxonomy): domain Eukaryota; kingdom Metazoa; phylum Arthropoda; class Insecta; order Lepidoptera; family Saturniidae; genus Actias; species Actias luna. The sequence continues at coordinate 5,568,077 of JAZHAC010000037.1, read as the reverse complement.
TAAAGAATTGTTAGTCCAACATTTTGGTGATCCACGTAACGAAGATTGCATAGCCATCGAATTAGAAAGTACAAAAATTAAACAAGGTGAAAGTTACATTGATTTTTGTAATAGGATACAATCAACTAGGGCCGTACTCATATCGAAGGTAAACCAATTGCGAGATAGTGACATGAAACGTGCAAAAACTACTATATATAATAATATGGCACTCAATGTATTTTTATATAATTTACCAGAGAACCTTATACGCGTTGTTAGGTTGAAGTCACCACCGACACTAGAGACAGCCTTGCAGTATGTGTTAGAGGAGGTCAATTTTTACGAACAGTATAATGCAAAAGGTAAAGTCAATAGGCAACAAACTGGACCGCCGACCCCCTTTATATATAATACATTAAACAATACACCACCTAGCGTACCTAATATGAACCGCACACCCTTAGAGTTCGGTGGGTTTAGACCACTTGTACGTGTACCTAATCCACCCCAATTCAAATTTGGGATTCCAGATAATCAGACGAGACTACCACAGTTTAATCAGAAAACGCCTGGCTTTCAGCCGCAGTTCGGGTACAGACCACAGTTCGGTTCCCAACAAAATGCCACACACCCTAGAATAATGCAGCCATCCCATTTTAATAATAACGCCCAGCAGTAATTCGGATACCGCCCGCAATTCAGCCAAGGTCAATTCGGGTATAAACATCCACCCTCCAAGTGTCTTGGTGATTCCGATGTATCTATGCGGACGGCACCGCAACTTAAAACTCAGGGACAAACACAATCCCAAGGCTTCCGCCTTAATGAAATAGACTTAGGCGATGTGGAATACTACGACAATTATTACAACGGGTATGGATGTGACGCTTACGAGTACTATCAAGGCGATGAGGGAGCTCATTAGGGAGATTACTCATCGCAAGAAATAAGCGTGAGTGAGTCGGAAGGTAAAATAGAGAATAATGATGAAGAGGAAATTCAAAATTTTCGTATTATAACGTTAACAAAAAATCAGAAATAGTACATTTAAATTGCGACGTAAAATTAAAACTACCTTACGTATACATTCAGAAAATTGATGCGAAGCTCATGATTGATACTGGAAGTACCAGATCGTTCATAAGCCCGCTTAAAGCCCATCAATTCTTTGAGCCTTACGCTCTAAGTGAACCCTTCACTGTTATTAGTACGCACGCATCAAGTAGGCACAATAAAGTGGTTAACATTCCACTGATGCCTTCCTTCAATAGCAATAAGTTCCATAAATGTTATGTATATAACGTAGATGATAAGTATGATGGCCTGATAGGAAATGACCTATTAATACAGGTAGAAACCGTTATTGATCTTAAAAATTCAAGGCTTGTAACCAAAACAATAACACTTCCGATCATAAATGAAGGCGACTATGTAATTGAACTAGACCCGCGGACGGAAAATGTTGTAAAATTACCTACGGATCTATTCTCCAGGGAAGTAATTTTAAATTTCACTAAATTTTGTGAATGAGTTGGGATGCCGTCAGCCATAGTCAAATGTATAAACGGATATGCTAGTACTATTATCCAGAATACTTCAGACGAACCAAAGATGCTAACTATTATCGAACCATTCAAAGTTACCGAATATTTAGAAAACTCCCAAGGTTTATACTCTACTGACGTAGAAATGAGAGACGTCGAGGATGACATAATACTTGATGAAAATTTGACAAGACTGAGACTTGACCATATGAACGAAGAGGAAAAGAATTGTATTAGTTTATTGTGTAAGGAGTATAAAGACATATTTTATAGCGATCAATTACCCCTAACTTTCACTAATCAAGTTAAACATTCCATTAGGACAAAAAATGAAGATCCAATATATGTCAAACCTTACAGGCAACCTCCAGCACAAGCTGAGGGAATAAAAGCCCAAGTTCAAAAATTACTTAGAAAATAAAGTAATTAGGGAATCTTACTCACCTTGGAACGCGCCGGTTCATCTAGTACCAAAAAAAATGGATGCTTCAGGCGAAGTTAAGTTCCGTATGGTTGTAGACTACAGACGTCTTAATGAAATAACCATTGACGACAAATACCCACTGCCCAATATAACAGATTTATTTGACAAGTTAGGTAAAAGTAAATATTTTACTACACTCGACTTAGCTAACGGATTCCATCAAACTGAAATCGAGGAAAAAATTAGACATAAAACTGCATTCAGTGCAAACGGATATTATGAGTTTTTAAGAATGCCGTTTGGTCTAAAAACTGCCCCAGCGACATTCCAGAGGACTATGGATAACGTACTTAGAGGACTTTAAGGTCATCACTGTTTAGTCTATATGGATGACATAATAGTGTATAGCTCAAGCTTACAGGATAATATCGATGACTTACGAGCTGTATTTGCACGACTAAGAACAACAAACCTAAAGTTACAACTAGACAAATCTGAGTTTTTACCTAAAGAAGTCTTACATTTAGGGCATACTATAACAGACCAAGGACTAAAACCCAATGACGCTAAAATAAAAGTCGTACTTGATTATCCATTACCTAAAACTGTGACAGAAATCAAAAGCTTTTTAGGATTAATTGGCTATTATAGGCGTTTTATAAAGGATTTTGCAAAAGTAACACAACCCTTAACCTCTTGCTTAAAGAAAAGACATAAAATAGTGATAGACCAAAATAACATAAATGCCTTCGAACGTTGTAAGGAATTACTAACAAACGCATCCCTTCTTCAATATCCTGATCCTTCCAAACCATACATCCTAACAACTGATGCATCTGCCGTAGCATTAGGAGCCGTATTATCGCAAGTTACTATTGGAAGTGACAAACCTATCGCTTACGCGAGCAGAACTCTAAGCGAAACCGAAACACGATACAGTACTATTGAGCGAGAGCTTTTGGCCATAGTAAGGGCCGTAAAACACTTTAGACCTTACCTTTATGGTAATACATTTACTATATTTTAAGTGATCATCGACCCCCTAGCTTGGTTATACTCCTTAAAAGAACCAAACATCAAACTAACGCATTGGAGATTACGTCTACAAGAATTACGTCGAATTTTTTATGAGAGACAACCATACCATTATATAATTTGTAGACATTGTTAATTAAACCTTTAATTAACTAGTCCTTAGTTTTATAGCAATCGTTCCGTGATTAGAAAAATTATACATAAAATTGATACATGTACTATCTTAGTAAATGAGTAAAAGTTTTAGTATGGTACCCGCGAGATAGAAAAATAAATGAGCGTGTTATAGCTTGTAAATATAGGAAAACTTTAATATAGGAAAAATTTTATATGTATATTAAATACTTGATAACAGTTTGAGACATAGAAATCTAAATAATTTTAGTTCAAAGTTTTGTGTCTGTCTATGCCATTGGACGCCTATTACTCCAAAATAACGGGATAAATTTTCATAATTATAACACGACGAGATGTAACACAATAGTGTAACATATATTATATAATATTTTATATCCCATGAAACGAAAGGATTGCTCGTAGATAGGCAATAAAAAAATTTCAATTGTAGTGACTTCTTTGTGGTCTGCGTTCTTTACTTTTTGAAGTGAAACTTCTTTAGGCGCATGAGGGTAAAATTTTTACAGATGAAACGTCACGCCGGTATGCAACGGAAGTGTCGGAAAAGAGAGAGAGAGTGATCGAGACCGATTGAGAGAGAGTAAGACAGGGCGAACGTAGCATGAGCAACTAGCCGTGGAGTGAGAGTAGGGAGCAAGCGAGTGAGAAAGATTGAGAGAAAAAGTGAGACAGAGCGAACAAGATTTATAAATTAGTTCGCCAAAGAAGTTTCACTTCTGACATGTGTACTTTGTACGCACGCATGTTTTTTTTATACTTAAGGTTTACCGTTATGGCCATAATCTCACCTGATCTTAAGTGACGATACGGCCCAAGTTGGTGGACACGCTGAACCTGTGGAGGAACTGGTTCTCAAGTGCACAGCTGCCAGAACACATCTATTGGTATTTGGCGGCAGGTTTACAACTTGAGGGTGGTAGCTAGCCTGGCGGGCATTAGAAAAAGCCCTATCACCATGCAATCACTACAATAAACTATTTTCATGAATTGAAATATTGCATCAAATATCTAATCTTTGTTTTATATCGTTATGGTTCTTGATGGCGCAGTTGGTAGTGCATACTGTATACCGTAAAATACCGTGCCATCACGGTGTGGCTGCATCGCAATGTTTTCCTTCGGCAAATAATGAAATACAATAAAAAACACTGGGCCATCATTGGATTCAAAAGTAAACAACTTGTTTCAGTCGCAAATAGAAACGGAAGAATATGACATCATCTTAATGCTAGATTTAAATAGATGCTAATTTAAAGTGGAAAGTCGATGTAATATTTTTATTTCCCTGCATGACGGAAGTTATAATGAATCAGTGGGTAGTGTGTAAAGATGCTGCGTCAGCATCAATGGACGTGACTTTGAATACCTGCAACGGACCTAACCTAAGCTTTGAAGGAAAAATTACATTGTAGTAGATCTGGTTTCTAATGTCGGCTTCGCTAGCAACCACCCTCAAGTTGAAAATCTATTGCCCGATAACTCTAGGTGTGTTCCGGCAGTTGCATATGAGAATCCACTAGCCTTAGCATGCCCATCGTCTTGGGTTACATCGTATTTTTTTATAGTTAAGGTTTAACGTTATGGCCATAATATAATCTGATCTTAAGTGACAATACGGCCCAAGTTGTGATTGAGTTAAGCAATATTTTAAAGAGGCTTGAGAAGCTAATAAATTAAGGGGGGATGATATAAGGGGGATAAATTTTAATAAATGAATTCCTAAACCAATTCTTACACACACTAAGGCAGTGGAGGAATTGGCTATCAACGCAACTGCCGGAACACATCTATTGGTATTTGGCGGCATATTTTCAACTTGAGGGTGGTAGCTAGCCAGGCGGGCATTAGAAAAAGCCGTACCACCAGGCTGTGGTTTCCTCACGATGTTTTCCTTCACCGACAGCTCAAGTTCATTCATACCGGGTAATAAAACAAAACTACCTACAAAAGTTACTCAAAGTCCATAAAATAACTTTTGAATACTATTTTTGTTTCACCCGGAATTGTCTAATTTTGTTAAGCGTCACCTCTGGACGACTGTTTGACAGTTATTCGACACTGTCACTTTGACATATGTCATTCGACAGGTGCTTTTCGATTGAATCAAACGAACTTCGCATTTACCAACTACGTCAAGTCGATTCGCATGTCAGTGTACGCAGATATCGTAAAAACTCACTATCATCATACCTACCAAAAGGAACTTCGAAATAAAACAACATTATAAAAAAGTAACATATAATTTATATATATATAATTTTTTTTCATGCATTACACACACACACACACACACATACATATACAAATTTTAATTTTCGAGTATAAAACCATCAAAATGTATCATCACATAACAAGGAGCTGGCAACACTGTAACCGGCTTTATTTTCGTTCAGTTAAAGACTAAGGTCACCCTTGTTACATACAAACCAACAGTAAGCCGTATATAACTAATAATCTAATGCATTGTTTAAATCTGATGGTATTGCAAACTATAGCCAAAAGGAAGTTAGAGCCTAATGATGGCCAAACCGCGTACTATAACAACGGAGATGACAACTATTGACTGATCGTCACGGATTTATAGCAAGTACGCGTGGACTCTATAATGACGGCCTGAACTATATATAGCCAGAGACGCGTAAACTATAGCCATGGATGCGCAAACTATAACCAGATGCGCGTGAACTATAGCCAGATGATAGTGAACTCGTACATTGATACCAGATACTCGTAAACAAAGCAACAAAAATTCAATATAAGTTATATAATTTTAAAATAAATATAATTATATAGTAACAGTACAACTGGATTATATTCTCATAGTAATAATTCTAAAATGGTACTTTATTTATAGCATTGTCGACGACGGTATTATGTGTGTATAAATATAGACAAATTTATTATAAAGAAGTAGAATCTCGTTAAGTCGAACCTCGATAAGTAGAAAAACAATAAGTAAATAAATAATCGATAAGTAGTAAGCAGTACGAAAACTCTATAACTCGAATTTTTTGCCGTCTCCCTTGATGTTCGTCTCGTAGAGGTTCTACTGTATAATGTTACAACTATGCTAGGCTGAAACATTGGAGGGGCTTGGGAAGGGAGAAGAGAGGAGAAGGGGGCGGAGAGGGGGGGAGGGCAGTGCTAGTCGGAGAAGTCAGAGTCGGAGTCCCCGGCGCCGCGGATGGCTCTCTTGCTCTGCGCGTGAAGCTTGTTGCGCGCGCGCGACTCCGCGGGAGGGACAGTGAGGTCCCCGGAGTACTCTATTACTCCGGACCTGTGCACATCGTGTCACACATAAATTTTTACACGCTTTATATTAGCTTCACCTGTATGTATGTATGTATGCTCGTATGTATGTATGTATGTATGTGTATGTATGTATGTATGTATCCGACCCCTTTTTCCAAGTAAAAGACATCAACGAGATCTAATGAGGTTTTTACACGCTTTATATTAGCTTCAGTTCCAGTAACTAAAAAATAAAAAATAAATAATAGTTTAAAAAACTAGAACACACGCTTTATATAGAAAACTAAACTAGAAAACCAAAAAATAAATTTTAATAAATATTAATTAAGCATAATGTAATTTTTTTTTTAAATATAAGTTATTAATAGTTTGAATAAGAAAAAATGTTTTATTGTAAAAAAAGCGTGGGGTGCATGGTGTCAATAGTTATGAATATTTAATTGACAGATATAAGAAGGATTATCATTTCGATAATATCTTGAAAAGCACCCCCGCTTTTTTTACAATACAACATTTTTTTTCTTATTCAAACTATTAATAACTTATATTTATCAATTTTTTTTTACATTATTCTTAATTAATATTTATTAAAATTTATTTTCTGTTTTATAGTTTAGTTTTCTATATAAAGCGTGTGTTCTAGTTTTTTAAACTATTATTTATTTTTTTCTTTAAACTTTACCAGGTTTTACCTGCGTTTCAATCAAATCGGGGGACGCTTTGAAAACTTTCATACAAAGTTTACCTCTCTCCTAAAGAAAGTAACCTAACACAGTCTCCAGATTCCCACATAACTACCAGAACTCATCATAATCTATTCAGCGGTTTAAGCGTGAAATAGTAACAAATAAACTCACTTTCGCATTTATAATATCAGTAAGGATAGGTTTAGCACTATGGTCAAAGTCTCAATTGATGTTAAGTGACGATGTCGCCCCAGATGGTGGACACGCTAAGCCTGTGGAGGGACTGGCTGTCAAGTGTAACAGCCGGAACACACCTATTGGTATTTGGCGGCAGATTTTCAACTTGAGGGTGGTAGCTAGCCAGGTGTTACCACGCAGCTATGGTTTCCTCACAACGTTTCCCTTCACCGGGCGCTCAAGCTCATTGCACGTGAATTCGAACTCACGTCCCTTGACGCGAAGCCGTACACACTACTGCTGAGCTATCGTCACATCAATATCGCTAACGCTATTATGTGTGCGGAGTGTGTTAGGGTGTACTGCTAGGGGTGCGATGATGATGAGGTGGTTTGTGGTGAGGTGGTGAGATGGTGAAGTGGCAGGTTACCTGGCGATCCTCCACTCCAGTATGTCGGTGGTGAAGTCGTCGCGGTTCCCGAGGTCAGTGAACCCGATCACGAAGTCCTTCGTCTTGTTCTCCTTCACGAGCCCCAGCGTTGGGATCACGCGGACCTTCAGCCGCCCTGGACGTTCCGAATCGAATCAAAAACTACCACCGGTTAGGAAAGTAATCCGGTCACCGAGAAGAACCGCCAACAAATTCGATCTAGTCATATATTGTAGAAGATGAAGTGAGAAGGGGGGGGGGAGGAGGGGAATTTATAAAAGCGATAGCTCATTGACATTAGCATTTCACACAGTACGTACACGGTTCTGTGAGGGACCGCCTGTGGTCCTGAATGTGGTTCGGCCTTTTATAATTATTTATTCGTTCATTTCTTTCGCGTTCTAGGTAGGTAGGACGCACAGTACAATCCTATCTCGCCACGTTGCACAGTACAATCTAAAATAAGATTTTTATCAGATCCCTAAGGGGATCAGTTAGCTTAGACTTTTTCTTTTTTATTATTATTATAATAGTCTTTTTTTAATAGCTAGTACCGCGCTCGTTTTCTCGTTCGCGATTCGGCAACAGCCCAAGCCGAGGTTCGGTCACTAGTGACACCCTTGTGCGAGTTGCCCCGCGGGTTGGAGCGCCTTCAGCGCTCACCCCACTAGTTCAGGTGAAGCTGTAAAAGCCCCTAAGGCTAACAGTGTAGGTCCTTTCGAAAAAAAAAAAAAAAAAAAAGAAATTAGCATTCATTCGCGCGCCGGCTATCGAGTTGTTAACATCGTAGACGGTTACTCTGTCCGTTCGCATAGTGATTAGGCTCTGACCTCATTGTTTTCATAAAGGTTCTTGTAACTATAACATTAGCAATTTCGTGTTCATTTTATTTGTAACAGTTTTTACCGTCAAAATTAAAAACATACTTGTTTTGGTCTATTTGTCTTAGTTTGTTACTTTTTGGATAGGAATTTGCGATAGATCTCTTTAAAAAAAGGCCACTTCTGATCGAATTTCCTAGAATATATATATTTCTTTTTATTAAGTACCTATGTAATTTTTTTTTAGGTACAAATTTAATTATATATTCACCATCAGTTTCGGCGCATGCACAGAGAGGGGCGTCGATTCCAGGCATTACCATGATCCACTCTGTGGATGATGATGCCTTTTGACATCAACTTACTGTCTATGGCAATGAAATAATTGACGTACCGATCACATAAGATATGGCACTGACTAATAAGGGGCATTTAAGAACGAATTACTAACAATGACACTGTACAGTCGAAGCTTGATAAGTTGAAAACCTCCACATCTCGAAAAAATGTTTTGTTCCTTTCGCTTCAAGCACTAACACTTTTTTTTATAGTTAAGATTTAGCCTTATGGCTATAACCTCACCTGGTCTTAAGAGACGATACGGCTCAAGTTGGTAGACACGCTAAACCTGTGGAGGAACTGGCTCTCAAGTGCAGCCGCCGGAACACACCTATTGGTATTTGGCGGCAGGTTTTCAACTTGAGGGTGGTAGCTACCCAGGCGGTCATGAGAAAAAGCCCTACCACCATGCTATCCTCACGATGTTTTCTTTCACCGAAAGCTCAAGCTCATTGTAGGTGCTTGGAATCGAACTCACGACGCGACCCTTGAAGCGAAGTCGTACACACTACCACTGAGCTATCATCGCTTCAACCTCAAATAATGCTAAGTGAGTATAGATGGTGGAACTAACTTGTGGTGGGACTAGCTTTCAAGTTCAACTGCCAACATACCTACAGATATTTGGCGGCAGATTTCCAACTTGAAAGCGGTAAACCAGACGGGCATTACAAAAAGCCCTACCATCGGGCTACGGTTTCCTCACGATGTGTTTCGTCATCGAAAGCTCGAGCTCGTTGCCGGTGAATTCAAACTCACGTCCATCGACGCGGTCCCCTCAACACAATATACTTTAAGCATCCCTAAAACAAATCGGTAACCTAAAGCGATGAAAGTCCTCTCACTGCAACGAACCCGAGCGTCGGGTGAAGGAATACATCGTGAGGAGACCACAGCTGCGTGGCGACGCTGAGGAGACCACAGCTGCGTGGCGACGCTGAGGAGACCACAGCTGCGTGGCGACGCTGAGGAGACCACAGCTGCGTGGCGACGCTGAGGAGACCACAGCTGCGTGGCGACGCTGAGGATACCACAGCTGCGTGGCGACGCTGAGGAGACCACAGCTGCGTGGCGACGCCCGGCTAGCCACAAGCCTCGAGTTGGGAATGTGCTGCCGAAATGCCATGCCCGTGCATTGTGTTCCGGCAGCTACACTCGAGAGCAAGTCCCACCCCAGATCCAGGGTGTCAACCGAATTGGGCCGTCAGTTAAGACCGTGTGAGGTAAAGGCCGTGGGGACACACTGACCGGTGAGGAAGGGCGCCCGCTCGACGTCCAACTTGACGAACCTCGTCTCCACGTGCTTGGCCGCGAGGCGCTTTAGGTGCATGTCGAATATCGAGCAGCGCGGCGAACCGTTCTTATAGAAATGGCAGACAACGTTGTCGCTCTTATTGCAGACGCTAAAGAACTCCTTCTCCCCGTCTATCTCTGTGTACTGCCCGTGGCCCTGAGGACAACCGCACTGTCATATATGCAGTCCCCCTATACTGCCCCCCTGTCCTCTGTAGACCTCAGTGTCCAGTCAGCAGTTTCTGATCATCCAATAATGTTTGTCTTACAATTAATAGGGCGGTTAGAACTCGATATCATCCGGCGGAGACACTTGCGTAAACCTCTAAAGAGTGTTTCATTTTAATTAACACGCTAAACCTTTGGAGGAACCGGCTCTCAAGTGCCACTGCCGGACCACGCCTATTGGTGTTTGACACCAGATTTTCAACTTGACGGTGGTAGCTAGCCAGGCGGGCTTCAGAAAAAGCGCTACCGCCGTGCTATGGTTGCCTCACGATGTTTTCCTTCACCGAAAGCTCAAGCTCATTGTGGGTGGTTGGATTCGGAATCAAGTCCCTTGACGCAAAGTCGTACACAGTACCACTGAGCTATCATCGCTTCATATATGAAAGTGTTTATGCTTTTTTTCTCTTAAATCACATTAATGAAAACCTTAGAACTGTACGCTCTCTTTTTCGAGACATTTATGTTAACTACGCATAGTTATTGAGTTATTAGTGGATTATAAAAGTACTAGCTTTTACCCGCGGCTTCGTTGGCATTGAGACCATTAAATAAGTTTTCTTATCTTTCGTAAAAATACATTTTTTCTGTTTCGTTAAAAAGTATCATATGTGATACCTCCAAGAATATGTGTACATAGTTTCATGATGATCGGTTAAGAAGTAGTTTTCGCGTGAAAGCGTAACAGACAAACTTACATTCGTATTTATAATATTAGTAGGGATTGAATCTAGTTATTGTAGTTATCTATCGGTATATATAGAAATGAATCTCTATTTCCCTCGGCCATCGCATCAGGCGTGAACGGATGGAGCAATTTCGCTAATTCCTTTTTTCTTGTGTTAATTATTGTAAGCAGAAGGTTCTCATGAAAGAGAAAATTAAGGAAGTTGACCGGAAAACTTAACGGTACTGTCAATTTTACACAACCCGTGGAGAGACTGGCTCTCAAGTGCAGCTGCCGGAACACACCTATCGCTATTTGGCGGCAGATTTTCAACTCGACGGCGGTAGCTAACCAGGCGGGCATTAGAAAAAGCCCTGCCACCGTGCTACAGTTTCCTCGCGATGTTTTCCTTCAGCGAAAGCTCAAGCTCATTGTAGCCGGCTGGATTCGAACTGACACGCGCCTTGAACGCGAAATGGTACACGCTAACGCTGAACTAGCTGTCATCGCTTCAAAATAGCTATGTATAAATGGAAAGGGCACTGACGTTGGCGAGCCAGTCCTGCTTCTGTTTGGCTCGTTTCTTCATCTCCTCGAGCCTCTGTTGTCGGATCGCCTCGAGGTCGCCGCTGTCCAGCGCGTCCAGTCTGAGAACGCATGCGGTTTATGAAGTGACGACTTCTTTACGGGCGTTTCACCCCTTTTTAGGTGAACAAACATCACGGAACTCGCGCCATCGTCACCGAACGCTTTCTATTTACGTAGAGAGTGTATGCAGTTTGTTGATTACGAGCTCGTCATATATGAGCGGTCGGTCGATGCGACTTAATAATCACGCGTAAGCAAGGTCTATTGTTTCACACCACAATATCCCACTCGCAAACTATCGGCAGCTGGGTTAACGTAAGCTGTTGAACGCTCGGTCGATGCGACTTAATAATCATGCGTAAGCAAGGTCGATGGTTTCACACCACAACATCCCACTCACAATCTATCGGCAACTGGGTTAACATAAGCTGACCAGGGGTCGCCATAAGCTTTGAGAGTCACAATGATGAGTTCATGGGCTGATGCATAGTGGACGCGCTTCAGACCCGTATAGATTTCTATCAACCTATTTGATTGCAGATTAGGGGGCCATTAAAGTATTACGTAAGCAGTAAAACGGGCGCAGTGTTACTTTGTATTTCATTACTGGGGGGGGATGAGGTTACAGATGGTACTTACGTTAGCAATTTTTGGAATGCAGTTCCTTATCGTGCGATACGAATGAGAGCTACGATAAATCAAAAGGTAAGATTTTTCCGTCAAAACCCTTTTGCGCGCCTCATAAGCAAATCATAATGGCGGGTTGGTACTACTGTCACTTCACGTAAAACAACTGATTTATCAAACCTAAAATGTCTCTATTTATCATATATTCCACTTGTAAAATAATATATACACACATATATCAAGAAAACACTATTTTTAACACTCATGATGATATTTTTGATACAATTTTTGTTATTTAAACTAGTTAAAAAAAATTGTGTTGGATGTCCGTGTGTCTGTGTGTGCGGATCCTGTATGTTATCACGATAACGACCGAAATACTTTACTAATCGAGTCTTTTTTTTCTTACGCTTCAGTTTAATTAATAATAGAACCCTATTACTTTTCACGGTCTGATTCTATGTGGTTTAATTGTTATTAAATAAACAACAAAAGAGATTACGAAGCGTGCACGTTTGGATTTTCCATACATTCTTTAGTGTGCTCTATATTGCAGTATATTTGTATAATGTAGACGGTTACCACAGCGCGTTTTTTTTTATGGAATAGGAGGCAAACGAGCAAGCGTGTCATCTGACGGTAAGTGACCAACGCCACCCATAGACACCCACAACACCGGAGGGAGGGACTGGCTCTCAAGTGCCACTGCCGGAACACACCTATAAGTATTTGACGGCAGATTTTCAACTTGAGAGTAGTTGCCACCCAGGCGGGCATTAGAAAAAGCCCTACCACCATGCTATAGTTTCCTCACGACGTTTTCCTTCACCGAAAGCTCAAGCTCACTGTAGGTGGTTGGATTCGAACTCATGTCCCAGTTTTACTTTATTCACATGGTGTATCGACCCGGGCTCAAGGAACAGCTTGAACTGCACGAGGGAGACTCATCGGATGCTAATCAACACTACCCACTGCCATGCACAACTGCTACACAATAAACCTACCGTGTTGCCAGAAATTCGGTCAGAAATGTAACATTTTCGGGGAATAGAAGCTTCATTGTTCTCCGTATTCTTGTAACCTATCCATAACCCTACAATTACGCACTGTAATACAATTATAACAATAAACTGTACAAAGTATTACCTTTCAATCTCATTGTCAAGCTGCTTCTCGACTGTCTGGGCGACATGCTGCAGAACTTGCTCCATTCTGGAATTTTTACAATTATTGTGCTTAATAAAGTCCTCGTTCGCACTGAAGGTTCACATAGTATGATGTGAAAACGTAATATGTCAGGTTTAATGCTCCCCTGTTACTAAAAATTAACAAATACCATAAAAAGTCTTTACTAAAATCTATAACTAATATTATAAATGTGAACGTAAGTTAGTTTGTTACGCTTTCACGCGAAAACTACTTAACCGATCATCGTGAAACTTTGTACACATACTCTGGGAGGTATTAAAAGTAACGTAGGATACTTTTTATTTAATAAATAAAAATATACGAAAGATATGAAAACTTATTTAATGAATTCTATTATAAATAAATTTAAAAATACTATAAATACAAAAGTGTGTTTCTTTGTTTGTTTTACACCTAAACTACTGAATCGATGTTGATGAATTTTGGTATAGAGATAGTTGGGACTCCGTAGAGTGTGATAAGCTACTTTCTCTCGAGAAAAACTTATTGGAAGTGTTGTAAAGAGAAGGATAAAGTTTGTATGAAAGTTTTTTATGCATCATTCAAAAATTAATAAGCCATAAAACTATTATGTAAATCACAATAAAACTTGATATTTTAAGTGTTCTTTCATATAGAAGTTTTAATACTAAACCTTAGACACCTCACGCACTAGTTAGCCTGGCTGCACAACCAGGCTGCGACATCCGAAACACTTGATAAGCCAATTATAACAACCAATCGACTGTCATTTGTAATCCATTCATAAAATCATATGAACCTGGAAGAACTTATAATTCTTTGCCTATCTCATAATAAATAATAGTTTAAAAAACTAGAACACACACTTTATATAGAAAACTAAACTAAAAAACAGAAAATAAATTTTAATAAATATTAATTAAGAATAATGTAAAAAATAATAATAAATATAAGTTATTAATAGTTTGAATAAAAAAAAATGTTTTATTGTAAAAAAAGTGGGTGTGCTTTTCAAGATATTATCGAAATGATAATCCTTCTCATATCTGTCAATTAAATATTCATAACTATTGACGCCATGCACCCCACGCTTTTTTTACAATAAAACATTTTTTTTCTTATTCAAACTATTAATAACTTATATTTATTAAAAAAAAATACATTATTCTTAATTAATATTTATTAAAATTTATTTTCTGTTTTTTAGTTTAGTTTTCTATATAAAGTGTGTGTTCTAGTTTTTTAAACTATTATTTATTTTTTATTTTTTAGTTACTGGAACTGAAGCTAATATAAAGCGTGTAAAAAGGCAAAGCAAAACCTTTGGATTCATCCCTCGTTTTCTAAAATGGCACTCCTCACAAGGCTTATTTCGTATCTATTTCAAGGATGTCCAAACATAGCCAGACCGGTTTTTTGACTACACGAGAATATCAGTGCACACATTTGATATCATTAGCAAAAAAAATTGAATCAAGGGCATTGATACTCCTACGCAAGCTCGTATAATTCCAGATAGAAAACCGTCCATTTCCCGCAGTTTCTCAGTGTCGAAGGTAATTTTGTTAGTTTCAGGACACACAATGCGTTTGCATGGGACTGATAGCAGACACACACAGTGCTACGCTTGCTCTGGCTGTGCAACCAATAGGCTGGCATGCAATTGGAGTGTTGTAATGGTTGTCACAGCTTGGAGTTCAGAGCTGTTAATTATGCGGGCTGACATACAATGTCTTATGTTGATCTGGCTGCCGCAGCTCTACAAGTGCGTGGGAGTTCTCATGCAACTGATAGTGCTGCAATAAATATATTCACCTTTGGAAAAGGCAGAGACAAACCTAGCTCTTTATTTTAATATGTAATACTGATAAATACAATTCAATTCTAAATATAAATTTACATCATTTTTACATAGTGATAAACATCCACACTTAAGAATTTTACATATGTGTGAATTGATTATTAAATACCAGCTGACGAGTGAATTTCGTATCACCTATACTCTGGAATGCTAGATGGTGTTACAGCATCTCTATATTTTGAGATTTATGATGAAATTTTTTTTTCTCTCTTAATTTTTTTTTTCCATAAAAAAGTTTCCTATGTTACCTCTAACACCTCCATGAATATGTGTACAAAGTTCCACGATGATCGGTTCAGTAGTTTTCGCGTGAAAGCGTAATAAACAAACTTACATTCACATTTATAATATTAGTTTCATGTACAAAAAATTAACCGTTTATACGAAAAATACAACTATGTAGGTGAATTCAGAAGCAAAAATTTGTCCTAACGCAAAATTTCATTCGAATCGTTGGAATAATTTCCGAAATACCCAATATATATACGTATATAAAATTATTGAATACATACAGCCCGTTCTAGTAATTTACTAATAGACAACGTTTCTGATTGTCATTGATTCTAATTCGTGTAAGTATTTAACTTTCCCTGTCCTTACGATAATGGAGAATTTTCATATACTCACCAAATAGAGTGCGAATGAAATATCTAGTTGTTCTCAGTGGGGGCTGATGACCTCATGCGGCACACATGTTAGGATTTCAAGAAATAAAAGTGATACTAACCTTTATTTGTAACAATTTTCAAGTCCAAATGGTAGGTGCCACGATTTACTACAGATTTTGCTCACTACAAACAAACTTTTATAGAAATAACTTGTATTTTAGTATTAAAGTTTACAAACACACGACAAAAACAAATGCGTTCTTATTGTCGTCTGTCGGTTGTTATGTCAGTCAAATTCTAACGACGAAATATGACATTCAATATTTTTTTAATTTATTAGAGCCACCGAATACAACTTTTTTCAGTCTAATCGTAAGATTGTCAGGGATATTGTTGCCAACAGTTAAACCACCTGTAGACTAGATTCAGCATTCAATACCACCAGAAATTTACTAATTAAAAAATCTTTGGTGCTTTTAAAATCTATAAACCATCCAGTGAATTAATTACTACACGTTATACGTTGTGTAATAAGGTTAGTTATAGGTAAGTAACAAAGTTGTGTAATAAAGGTGATCGATGTGACTGCAATTCTTATCGGGTTATTCCGCTCCTTACAGGCCACAGAAAGGACGTCTTTAGGTTCTCTTTAACCGCCTAAAGACCTTGTCTGAAAAGATTCTGCCAGGAACCCAGTTTGGCTTCCGACCGGACCGAGGCATATGCAAAGCTATATTCTCTGTGCGTCAACTGCAAGAAAAGAGCAGACAACAGGGTCGTTAGTTGTACCTTTGCTTTGTTGATCTGGAGAAGGCTTATGATAACGTGCCTCGGAAAGCTTTACGGTTGGTGCTAGTGAAACTAGGTGTGGTAGTGGTGCTTATAAAGTTCGTGAAACTTTTCAGACTCCTGCATGACAACGTGCAATGCTGTGTTGCCGTAGACGGTGAACAGATAGACTGCTTCCCCGTTACCCTGTGAGGTAAAGCAAGGATACGATTTAACGTCTACTCTGTTCGCCTTATACTTTGCAGTAGTAGTTAGAGAAGTCTTACAAACTGTTTCTCAAGGAGTCAGCATTCGCTTAAGCACAGCCTTTTCAACTTGGCAAGACTTAAGGCTCACATTAAAGTCTCATACACAGTGATCATGTAGATCATGTATGCTCATGACTTGTGCTTCCTAGCAGAAATCCTAGGCGGCCTGCAACAGCTGATGACCGCATTGCAATAAGCCTGCCGTAAGTTTAGCCTGATGATCAGTATCAATAAGTCAGAGGTGATGACCCTGAAATTACACGGTCGCGAGACACTGACCATAAAAGTTAGTGAGGATGTGCTGAAGAAGATGGATAGATTTCGTTATCTGGAGAACATCGTAACATCTAAGTGAGATCTTGAGGCCGAGATAAATAGCAGGGTGAGTACCGCAGCGGCGGTATTCGGCAAGCTATGTTCCTAGGTCCTCTGCTCGCATGACCTTAAGTTGGCCACTAAAATAACAGTATATATGGCAATCGTGCTGCCAAACTTTTACTCCTCTGTGACGCTGTGTGTATCCCGCTGCCTCATTCGCACTCTGAATCAGTTCCACCTTAAATACCTCGGTACCATCAAGAAAATTATATGGTCCGATATGAGGCGGAATACCGAAGTTTTGTGACGAGCCAATGTTGGTGGCATTGAGGCCTATTTAATACGTCGACAGCTTCGGTGATGCGGTCACGTATCTCGTATGGCTGAGGAAAGACTGGCAAAGCGCATTCTCTACTCTGAACTAGAGGAGGGCAAGCGGAGACATGGCGGTCCCTTCTCCGGTACAAGAATGTCCAAACGCGAAACATGAAGACATGCAAAATAGAGCTTTCTCGTTGGGAAAGTAGTAATTAAGCAAGTAAACATAAAAATACATGTTAAATTTGTAATGTATTCACAACTATTAGACAGTAACAATTAATTATTGGTTAACAATGCGTTCCTTGTCAGACAGTAAATCTATATATATAAAAAATAATCGCCGGAATGTATATGTACACGTATAATTTCCAAAAGACTGTACCGAATTCGATAATTATTCTTTATTTGTAGACAAGGTATGTATAAAAGGAAAAAAAAAACAATATATATTTTTTGTATTGCATAATATGAAAAGTGAGTGAGTGAATGGGACAGAAGACTGAGATATATAATGAATCGCCGTTCGTTGGTCTCACTAAAACTCAAAAAAGTTAGAAGTGATACAAAGTTGACGAGATCAACTAGTATGATAAATTGTACCATTAAGTGTGTAAGGCAGCCGAGGACACTTGATGTTGTGTGGTGCCGAGTAAAACCGATTCAGCGTCACAGACTCTAGTGTGACGGTTCACTTTTGTTCACATATTTGGACAATGCTTAGTAGACGATTGTAGGGAAGGTACGAAGCATCGTACAAACAGGAGACCGAGAACGTGTGTTCTATCTCATTCTCTCGCCGGCTGAATCCGGTTACATGTTTGTGTCTCTGTGGACTCGCTTTTTCGTTTTATCGAGTTTGAAATCACAACCATTCTAAAGAAGTCTCACTTGAAAAGTATGTTTGAGAGACATGATTTTAATTGAAGGAGGCATAAGGTACGTTGCGTAGAAAAATGCTTATATTAATTCCTCATAAAGCATTCACAACGGAGACCTTATATGAAATAGATTCTTAAGGCTCGAATTCTAATAATTATAAAAACGGTGTGTGCTTTTAGTCACACTTCTGAAGTGAAACTTTAGCCGAACGAGCGTCACACAAAAATGTTACGGATCACAATTTCAAAGCCCTCTCATAGTTTCACTTCAAAAATAACAATTAGGTGCTTATAATGATTTCTTATGTTTACGCGAATATTACTCATCGAAATAAAACTAATTTAAACGGATATTATCGCGGTTATTTATTAATTTTGATCCCGACGTTTCGAAAGCTTTTCAATCTTCGTGGTTACGGGGCGGACTGAGGTGTAGGTTGTCCAAAAAAGTTCATGTTACATTGTGTACCTTTGATAGTATCAATTATATAGTAATAGATATATTTGATAGTATCTATTAAAGTTTATGTTACTGTGTCTACCTTCAATTTAATTTTACTTTTCCTTTTACTTTTAATTAAATTTTCTGGACAACCTACACCTCAGTCCGCCCCGTGACCACGAAGGCTGAAAAGCTTTCGAATCGTCGGGATTAAAATTTAATAAATAACCGCGATAAAATCCGTTTAAATTAGTTTTATTTCAATGAATAATATTCGCGTAAACCTAAGAAATCCTAGGATTATTCTCGCAGTATGTATTTAAAAATATTTTGTATATAACACGTGTTCAAATAGACGTTACCAGCTAACAGCTGTATTCATATCAACCCGTACCTATACTTGTACATGAGAACATTATACATTAAGAACAAATTTCTTGTATGTTTCGTAGCTAGCTGACCCGGTGAACTTCTTATCACCTATACTCTGGAATACTAGGTGGCGTTATAGTAGCTAGATTTTGAGATCATTACACAAACAATTTTTTTATATTTCGTAAAAAATATATATATATTTTTTACAAATAATAAGTATCCTATGTTACTTCTAATACCTTCAAGAATATGTATACAAAATTTCATAATGATCGGTTAAGTAGTTTTCGCGTGAAAACGTAACAAACAAACTTACATTCGCATTTATAATATTAACTTCTATTTCTCTATACATATATCTTCGATTTCTCTTTTAAATATTAAGGGTAAAACATCTTTCGTTAATGAAAACTCTTTCTTCCATGCTATAAATCCCGTATGGTGGTGAGGTTCCCGTATTTTCAACTTTTCCATGGATGTAACCTTTCCGTGTAACTTTTCTTATATATTTGGCATAGTTTTGGGTTTATCAATCTATTATCGATTGCCATCCGATATACAAAAAACGCTCGAGGTAGGAAAATCCTAGAATATTTTATGATAGATCTTTGTACAGGAATTTCCACTTGTACGTAATGGATGTTTGGTTATTCCGTGAGAACTTGGGTCACCTCAGGCTCGTCCGTTGATCTGCAGGGTGTAGCACGAGCAGGTAAGATTGACATTTGCGATGATAAAGATACTAGTTCTATACCCCGTGCACTTCTTTAACTCTTTTTTAATGAGAACAATTCAATTCTTCTTTTTTATTCTTGGCAACGCATTCCTGTTTAGACACTATTACTGCCATTTTCAAGTGATAAGATTTGGAAATTTTTGACAGCTGAAACTATCTTCAACAAGATGGCGATTCTCTTGAGTCGAATCTCTCTTCGAATGATTATTTCTAATTCACTTCACTTATGCTCTTCAGCTACATTGCATCACGTAAAATGCCGCCTAAATTACACAATACAGGGATAAATAACTAAGTATATGAATAAAAATTAAATTCATAACATGACAGATCAAGATCCCGCCAAAAACTCCCCAGCAGATCATTTAAATATCCACCGAGTGGGTCTACTCTACCTCCCTCCCTAGGGGGGGTGGCGAGGAAACTGTTCAGGGCTTAGCCCTCTGCAGTAGTGTTCTTCGCAGCTAGTTAAAACTAGCCGGTCTTTGGAGTGTTATCCCAGCTCTTAATTTGATTTGGGTGGATGTATTTAAATATCATCGAATGAAATAAAATTAGTCTATGTTACTAGTCTGTAGTAGTCTGTGGTATTATTTAAGACATTTGACATTTGATAATTATAATGACACTACAAAATAACAACTGACAGTTAATGCCATTACAGATAAATTGCTACCAGATTATTTGCGAGGTGCGGAGTGATGTTTTGGAATTTTTTCTCATGAAAGAAAAATTATTTTTACGTAAAATATTACTCGAGTGTGCGAACCCACTGGTCTTGGGTTTAATTTACAGTAATATTTGTTCAAATTAAACTTCAAGTGTGTGTTAATTTTATTTAGAAAGAGATATATTTTTAAGAATCTAGTTGGCGGCGAAGGAATTCTTTGAAGTTTGAAGTGAGTACATAAGTCCATATTTATAATTATATCTGCGTAACGTACAGTAAACAAGCGAGTTGCTTGTCGTATGGTGGCGCAGATAAACATCACGATGTTGGAAAATCGACAAGGTTATTTCTTCTTCATTTTTTAGGACTTTGAACTTAGAGTATCTATTAATAACACATTTTTCGTACATAATGTATCGTTATGTCCGATAATAGTTTTATTTTTAGTCCGTTTCGTAAACCATGCGAGTCGACGCGCTTAGTTTTCCGTTAAAATTGGTTAAATATACAATAAATAATTTATAACAGTTGTTAAGTAGATAAGTTCGGGTTTAGGTATTTGATAGCGATCTGCCATAACGAGACTTTGGTTCTCGCACGTCACAGCACTAGTATTAAACTAACTAAATTATTCAAGGTAACAATATTAATTGCTCTAAGCATTGTATACAAAATCAAAGTATGAGAATACACAAATAAAAAAACAACAGTTCCTATTCATTGAAATA
The DNA here is from genome assembly GCA_039707435.1 of Actias luna. Lineage (NCBI taxonomy): Eukaryota > Metazoa > Arthropoda > Insecta > Lepidoptera > Saturniidae > Actias > Actias luna. The sequence goes on along the minus strand of JAZHAC010000037.1, from coordinate 5,546,705 downwards.
AAACTAATTTAAACGGATTTTATCGCGGTTATTTATTAAATTTTGTTAAATTTTGATCCCGACGTTTCGAAAGCTTTTCAGCCTTCGTGGTCACGGGGCGGACTGAGGTGTAGGTTGTCCAGAAAAGTTTATGTTACTATGTCTACCTTCAATTTAATTTTTATTATTTATAGTGTTCCGATCTACGCAGAAAGAGCTCACAGTGTCTTGAGGTCTGGCAATTGGTCTTTTGGGTTCCGATTTAATTAAATGTATAATTGGATCCCAGGCTTGTGTTTGCTTCCAACCATCTACTCTATTGAAATTTGGATGTTTTTTAATTTCAATAGCCTCACGAATCATCCTAGGTAGGAATCGGTGTTCTTTTGCAAGGATTTGTGGCTTGTCGAATCGAAGATAATGTTTGGAGCCTTCTTCTGAATGTTCAGCAACTGCAGACTTCGTAGAGCGTCGGTGTTTAACATCAGCTATATGTTCTTTTACGCGGGTCCCTATATTTCTTTTAGTTTGTCCGATATAGGAGAGGCCACAGTCACATTCTATTTTGTATACGCCCTGTTCTTGTAGAGGTATATGACACTTGACAGGTGGTAAAAATTGACTAATCTTCTTGGGCGGCTTGAAGTAAGTTTTAATTGAAGCACGCTTCAGTACATAGCCAATCTTGTCTGTGACCCCTCTTACAAAAGGTAACACAACAGGTACACGTTCTACTGTGGCTGGTTTCACTCGGTTTCCGTGACGGCGGCGTGGAATTTGGAGCTTGTTATCACGCAGTACTTGCTTGACATGTCGCAGCTCAGCAGCCAGATGTTCCTCGTCACAGATTCCTTGTGCTCTCTGAAACAAAGATTTACCCACGGTAGCTAACTGTTTCGGATGGTGGTGAGATTCACCATTCAGGTATTTATCTGTATGGGTCATTTTTCTGTACACAGTATGGCCTAAAGACTGATCAGGATTACGGATAACTAAAACATCTAAGAAAGGAAGAGATTCATTATTAATTCACAAGTAAGTGTATTACGAAGTATTATTCCCATGATTAATGTACAAAAAAAAAAAAAAAATTTTTTATCAAAAGCATCATATTGGGGCTGCATAATTATAGTATGAGGAATACTACCAGCATTACCACATTGTATAGCAATGCTGATTTGTTGAACTAAGTAGTAATTAGTAATTCAGTGTTGATTTGCCGAGCAAAGTAGTGGCTGGCCGGGGTTGATTTGTTGAGCAAGGTAGTGGCTGGCCGGTTCTCCATGTTTTCAAATAAATGTTTTGCACTATCTTTGTACAAAACCTTTGCATTAGGTCTCTATGAATGCAGAAAGGCTCATCAAAATGACTTATTACTTAAGTTCGAATATTTGATCTTCTTTGATATTTCTGCTAAAGCCATAGCTCTCCTAACCTTTGCAACGGCTGTCGGAAGATGGGATGGAGCCAAAGTCCAACAAAGTGTTTTACTTAGGAGCAAAACTTTAGTACTATTATAAATGCAAAAGTAAGATTGTTAAACTTTCACCCTTAAACTAAAAGAAAGAAAGAAATTGTTTATTTCCACCATATACACAGCACATATATTATTAGCATATATACACATTTCAACCACAATTTTTCCAACTGCATGCACTGTGCTAAACCAGAAAAAAGACCCCAGACTCAGCTAAATGCTTCCAGAAAAAATATTGCAAAAGTGCCGGTTTTCAGTCGGGGTTTATAATTGATGTCATGGAGTCTGATACGTCATATATATAGACTTTTACACATCACACAAAGTGCATACATACATTTAAAAGTAGGTAAAAAATATTTAAATTACATTAAAAAGTAACTGTTATTGTTTTGGTCTTTATAAGCATGTTGTGTGTAATAATACATATGAATGAGTAAATGAACAATAATATTATCAAGCTGTTTATATAAGAGAGAGACCCTGTCCAATATGGGTTACTTTCCGTTGTGCATCCAAAAGAAATATGCGCAGTCGTGTTTTGAAAGTAGCTATCATATTTAGCAGTTTCAAGGCCAGTGGTATAGTGTTCCAAACCTTGGATGCAGCATAACGAAAGCCACCTCTATACTTATATATTATATATTCTATACTTGCACCATCCGTCTTACTCGATTCCTATGTTAATTTTCTATACACATAGGATGGTTCCTGATATTTTATGATACTAAACAAGAGACAGGCTCAACAATTTACGGTGAGAACTCATTCGCTAAGCTACTGAATCGTTTCTAATCAATTTTGCTATTGAGATAGATGGGAACCTGTAGATGGTGATAGGTTACTTTTTCTCACGGAAACTTATTGGAAGCGGGATAAAGTAAGGAATAAAGTTTGTATGAAACTTTTTATTGTATCATCCGTATTGTTTGTTTAACAAATCCAATATTACCATAAAAGAAGCCACAATCAAAAGCTTAGTAATTAATAATTGTTCTATAAAAGTTATTGCCAAATATTTGAATTCAATTTTTATTTTTAATGTAGTCAAAATTGAATTAGCCCTTCCCATTTTGTTCAATTAGACTGTTGTGTTTTAACTATAATACGGAGATAAAAAATAGTGATTCCATTCGCTTACTTACCAAATTTTATTTTTTCAATCATTTTATTCATAATCTGCACTAGTAATATTATATATAGCCGTGCCTGCAACTTAGTGTGGAACTAAAATTATTTAATCTCGCACTGTCATTCAAATTATGATAACTTTTGATAAAGTTCACCAGTTTTAATGAAACAAAGACTAAATGTTACTTGAGGATACCCTTTATTATTCTGTTGGTGACATTTTATCATAAACATTGTACTACACTCTGGTATTATTTGCCATTTTTAAATGTAATTTTATTGCCACGTAAATAAGATATGCTGATAAACTTAACCATTTTTATATGTGGTGGTGTAAAGAGTTATACATTGTTATCTGGTGGTTAATTACAGTACCTTCGCACACTTTTTTTTAATGAAATACATATTTTTTAATTTACACTATTATTAATTTATATTTATTGAAATTTTTAACACTATTCTTAATTTAAATTTATTAAAACATATTTTCTATTTTTTTCTTTCAGTTTTCTATAAAAAGCATGTTTTTTGTTTTTTTTTTAACTATTATTTATTTTCTAATTTTTGGTTTGCTTTATTTATAATAGCTGTTTTTTTTTTTTTTTAACTATTATTTGTTCTAATCTACTATTCATTCCGTGATAACTATAAGTAACTGTAATTATTTTCAGTCGTCAATGTATACACTGAGACTTAAGGGTATGGTCATTGCTGAAGGAGTGATATAGACAAGTCTTACTACGTGTTACTTCGTAATCGAATCATTTCATCTAATGCTTCTCTGTTACATGGGGTCTGACCTGTTAGCTTTGAGCAATCAAGTTCTTAAATTCGAAATTTTTTAACACTTTCCTTAATTAAAATTTATTTTCTATTTTTGAAACTATTATTTATTTTGTAGAATTAAAATTCTTTTTAGTATTCGAAATTTTTTTAATATTAGAGAAATCGCCTAAAGATAGTGATTGGAAATTAAAATATCAGTTTCTGTCATATCGACTATAGAGAAAAATCATAAAAAATTAAAATTAAGTTTCTTGTCTTATCAACTATAGATGAAAATTATATAAATTAACAAAAATCTTATTTTTCAAATTGAAAAATGGAATAATTTTATCAAATTAGTAAAATGAAATACATTTGTTTTCCCTAACACTATTAATAATTTATATTTATTGAAATTAGTGTATTGTCATCGGTTTTCGATAAATGTACAAAGTTTGAACGAAATGTGGCCGTTTAAAGTGGGTCAAAATCGCGCCCAAAGGAGTCGGTTACAAACAAACAAACAAACATACAGGTGAAGTTAATAAAAAGCTTTTAAAAAGAGTGGTATCGTGGGACACCACATGGTGACGAAGTTCCTCATTATAAAAATATTAATTTCAAGTTCCATTCGAGGTATAAAGAAAATAATTATTCAGGTATACACTTTTTATTATGTTATCGAGAAAAATAAAAAAAAACTACTTTACAAAATTATCTTTATCTTTATAAAATTATCTTAGTTTGTGTACGATGATTTATAAAAATATATAATAATAACAGTGATCACGTAGACTATACATTAGACACTGTATAGCGATCATACATACACTATACATACAAATCTTTCGCTAACGTTACGGACGTTTTTTGCCGGCTACAGAGGCTGCGCGACGACACATAAGGAACTTCGTTCCAATAAGACTTAAAGCGATGAGGGGTCATTTGACAGTCCCCCCGGGCCGGGAGGGGATGTATAAATACATAAAAAAAAATAAGTGGGTACGGTAGCCGCTTTAATAGACCCGGCTATATGTAGATTCAGCTAACTTTCTGAACCCATATATGGACCGTTTATTTTGAAAGTGGTGTAAGTCCATTTTCTTTTGTTTCGAGAAAATTAAAGGTCACTATATTTGTTGATAATGCAATTTCATTTACCCACCGATTTTAAGTTGTACAAAACATGGGTTTTTTTTTTTTGAAAAATTAAACACGGACTTGTTACATATAAAAAAAATTACATTAAATCAAGCATGAATTACGTGATAGCTCATTTTCTCAAAAATGGACTTACACCACTTTCAAAATAAACGGTCCGTATGTTGCGGTAGCAAAGTTTTGGCTTTATGTTTCCAGATGGCCCCGTAACAGCACAGGGGGAAGTCGGAGGGACGCAGCATGTCGGTGGGGGAGGCGCGGGTGGCAGTGCTGCACGAAGATCGACCCACACATCACCATGGTCAATATCCCTCATCCATCACCGTATACATATGTTAAATATCTTGCAGAGTTGAAGCAATGATAGCTCAGTGGTAGTGTGTACGTCTTCGCGTCAAGGGACGTGAGTTCGAATCCAAGCACCTACAATGAGCTTGAGCTTTCGCTGAAGGAAAACATCGTGAGGAAACCATAGCATGGTGGTAGGGCTTTTTCTGATGCCCGCCTGGCTAGCTACCACCCTCAAGTGGAAAACCTGCCGCCAAATACCAATGGGTGTGTTCCGGCAGCTGCACTTGAGAGCCAGTTCCTCCACAGGTTTAGCGTGTCCACCAGCTTGGGCCGTATCGTCACTTAAGATCAGGTGAGATTATGGCCATAATGCTAAACCTTAAGTTAAAAAAAAAAGAATAAAAAAACGGTGTATCCTTAAAAGCGCACGATAGAAGTGAAACATCAGTATCTCCCTCTCGCTCCCTCAGTCGCCTCGAGCCGACTTTACCCGGACGAGCGTCACGGGTAAAGGTTGCGGATCAGAATTTCAAAGCAAATAGATTTTGAAGCCGTGCTGGCTCAATTGGTAATGTGGATGAACGCCGCGTCAATGGATGTGGGTTCAAATACCTGCAACGAGCCTTAGCGCCCGGTGAAGGAAAATATCGTAGTGATACCATAGCATGGTGATCGGGCTATTTCGTAAGGTTGGCTGTCCACCTATAAGTGTATCCCGGCAGTTGCACTTGAGATCCAGTCCCTCGCCTAGGGTTAGTGTGAATACTATCCTGGACCACGTCGTCACTTAACATCAGGATTGTGAATACCATCGTTTCTGGTATTTTATGTGGGGGTCCCTAAGTCGCGACTTCCAGGGTAAGACCACACTCACAAAACCGGTCCATGTCCGTCCAAGGGAATGAAGGTTATCATATTTCCTCCCATACCAGAACAATCATAGGAATTAATCCCGCGACCTTTATTATGCCAGTTGTTGACCTTCAGTACTCGGTGACAGATACGATGTTCCACTTGTCTCAGCGTTTGATAAGATAATGCTAATTGTATTCTTAATTAAATAGACTTAAATATCTGATAAGAAACAATGGGAGCCGCGAACGCTGTGTTGTTTATTCGATTACATCAGAATGATCAGAAGTGGGACGTTACGTCTACTGAAGTTGGGAAGATACATTTTTATACACATCTATATCTATATTATTTATTCTTATTCTTACTAATCATACCTTATCTATCCCTACTAATATTATAAATGTGAATGTAAGTTTGTTTGTTACGCTTTCACGCGAAAATTACCCGATCATCATGAAACATTGTACACATATTCTTGTAGGTGTTAGAAGTAACATAAGATACTTTTTATTGAAAAATATATATATTTTTTTTACGAATGATAAAAACACTTAGATAATGGCTTATATACGAGCGAAGTAATATAATAAATGTGAAATTGAGTTTGTTTGTTTGTTACTCTGTCACGCCTAAACCGCTGAATGATTATGATGAATTTTAGTATAGAGATAGACGGTCGCCTGGAGATGGTAGTAGGCTACTGTTTCTCACGAAAACCTTATTGCAAGTGGAGTAAAGATATGGGAAAAACTTTGTATGATACATTTTATTGCGTCTCCCACCTTCTTTTTTTTTCAATCAAATAATTTTAAATCAATTAATTTGGATGTCCAAAAATAACACTTCTGTCGGTAGTCATCATAACTGGTTTAAATTCTTTTCCTTGTGGACCAGTTCATTTCGTGCTCACGAGAGTCCATCGCTGGTCTGTGTATCTCGCTACATGGCCGGCCCTGCTCCATTTTAGTTACAGTACTTGGTTTAACGCTACACCAATAAACTAGTTGAATATAGTTTTTTCGAAGTGATGATAGCGCAGTGGTAGTGTGTACGAATTCGCGTCAAGGGACGTGAGTCCGAATCAAAAGGGAATCATGAAGGAAAAACATCGTGAAGAAACCATAGCATGGTTCATTTTTCTGATGCCCGCCTGGCTAGCTACCACCCTCAAGTTGAAAATCTGCCGCGAAATACCAATAGGTGTGTTGCGGCAGTTACACTTGAGAGCCAGTTCCTCCACAGGTTTAGCGTGTCTACCAACTTGAGCCGTATCGTCACTTAAGATCAGGTGAGATTATGGCCGTTACGCTAAGCCTTAACTATAAAAAAATACAGAACGTAAGTGGGTCAGAGTGGTGTTGGTGACGTTAGGTGGTGATGCGACGAGACTGGGTCACGGGACGCTGGTGTGGACGTCGCTGGTGGGCGGCGCGGCGGCGGGCGCGCTCGCCAAGACCGCCATAGCGCCCCTCGACCGCACCAAGATCAACTTCCAGATCTCGTGAGTAACCACCACGCACAGATCCCGCTGGATCTCCACGCGTAATCAAACGCAGTAACTTATCCTGCCTGTATTGAATGAGTCTGAGCCGTTACGAAAGAGATATCGATTTGAGATGTATCAATCTAAGAATCGATTTTTTAGGAGAAAACACTTTTTTATAAATCGATCCGGGTAATCGATATACCGACATTAAAAATCGAGGTTCGATTCTTATCTATTTTCATAATACGTTATTTACAATTATTTGAATGTTTTTCAAACAATTTTAAAACGGTTTTATATAAATATATATAAAAATGATTTTTTATTTTCCTTGATCGTCGCATCACGCGTGAACGAATGGAACAACTTCGCTAAATCTTTTTTGTTGTGTTAATTATCGCCAGGAAAAGGTTCTTATGAATGAAAAAATTACAAAGATGACCGGAATATCAGTAAATTTAAGAAAATGTAAAAAACTTACTGACAATATCAATTATGCACAACTAGCTCTCAGTTGTCATAGAGCATTACAATAATGAATACTATGTTTTTGAATAGTTTCTTTTTTTCAATTAATTATACCTATTTGAATTCAATATGCATAGTTAAGACAGGACAACGTGTGTCGTCGGGTCAGTTAGTGTAACCAATAAATTGGTAAAATATATAAATTTCTTTATGTATCCCTGATACTTTGTTATACTTGTAATTAAAACTTTGATTAATATAATAATCATAAAATATTGATTATTTTGATGTGTATCGAAAACAATAAACACGAAAACCGAATCGAAAAAATATCAATTTTAAAATTAAAATAGCGACTATTATCACAATGCTTTTAATTTAAAAATATTATATTTCAGGAGGTTATAATAAGAAATAAATATTTTTCCTGAAAAGGCTCGATGTAGTAAACGCGTCTATACTAGGTCCGTCAACGTTACATGAGAGAGCGTGACGCCTCAGTCGCATTCAGTGTCGGCAATACGTTACAGTATTTAATATTATTAACCTTGGCTTGGTAAATTATCTCACTTCTGCCGAGTGGTCTTATACACACAGCGATTTATTATTGTGGTGAGAAATTTTTAAGATCACGTATGACGGCCACAATCTCAACTGATGTTAAGTGACGATTTGGTCGGAGATGGTGGACACGTTAAGCCTAATCGAGGGTCTGGCTTTCGAGTGCAACTGCCGGAACACATCTATGCTTATTTGGCGGCAGATTTTCAACTTGAGTGTAGTAGCTACTCAGAAGGGTATTAGAAAAAGCCGCAACATCATGCTATGGTTTCATCACAAAGTTTTCCTACACCGAAAGCTCAAGCTCATTGTAATTAGGATTCGAAGTCATGTCCTTTGACGCGACGTCCGTCCACACTACCGACTGAGCTAGCATCGATTCAAAATTAAATGGAGACAACTTGATTCTTCTCGTTAGTTACTTCTTTCCATATAACATAGTGTGGTGATGCATGCCGTGGCGACGCGTCGCCACAGCAACAGACGGTCTGACCCGCCGCACTAAATGTCTCATATCTATAATAGTTTTTCTTATTTTATATTGCAGTTTTAGCGTTGGGGCCATAATCTCACCTGATCTTAAGTGGCGAGACGGCCCAAATTGATAGATACGCTAAACCTGCGGACGAACTGGCTCTCAAGTGCGACTGCCGGTACACACCTATCGGTATTTGGCTGTAGATTTTCAACTTGATGGTGGCAGCTAACCACGCGGCTACGGTTTCCTCACGAAAGCTCAAGCTCATTCCAAGCCACCTACCTACAATGAGCTTTAAATTAAAATAGTACTGGCCAAGTGACCGCGGTTCTTGTGACGGCAGACAGAAGCCGTACTCGTGGCGCGCGGCCGGCGAGTTCGTAATACGCACGGTGCGGGCGGAGGGCGTGATCGCGATGTGGCGCGGGAACAGCGCGACCATGGCGCGCATCGTTCCATACGCCGCGATACAGTTCACGGCGCACGAGCAATGGAAACGTGTCCTCGGCGTCGACACACCGCAGACTGCACAGTCAGTATCTCATAATACCCCGACCGCTCGCTTGCGCGCTTCGTCATTCCCCACTCCTCAAATAACCCCCACCCGAGCTCCGTCATCCTCTTTCGTCCCGCTCGCTCTTTCTACCCTCTCATTCGCGCGCATCGTCATTATCCACTTCTCATAATTCCCCTCCACCCGTGCTCCGTCGTCCTCTTTCGTCCCGCTCGCTCTTTCTGCCCTCTCATTCGCGCGCATCGTCATTATCCGCTTCTCGTAATTCCCCTCCACCCATGCTCTGTCGTCCTCTTTCGTCCCGCTCGCTCTTTCTACCTTCTCATTCGCGCGCATCGTCATTATCCGCTTCTCATAATTCCCCCCACCTATGCTCCGTCGTCCTCTTTCGTCCCGCTCGCTCTTTGTACCCTCTCATTCGCGCGCATCGTCATTATCCACTTCTCATAATTCCCCTCCACCCGTGCTCCGTCGTCCTCTTTCGTCCCGCTCGCTCTTTCTACCCTCTCATTCGCGCGCATCGTCATTATCCGCTTCTCATAATTCCCCCCACCTATGCTCCGTCGTCCTCTTTCGTCCCGCTCGCTCTTTCTACCCTCTCATTCGCGCGCATCGTCATTATCCGCTTCTCATAATTCCCCCCACCTATGCTCCGTCGTCCTCTTTCGTCCCGCTCGCTCTTTCTACCCTCTCATTCGCGCGCATCGTCATTATCCACTTCTCATAATTCCCCCCACCTATGCTCCGTCGTCCCCTTTTGTCTCGCTCGCTCTTTTTGCCCTCTCATTCGCGCGCATCGTCATTATCCACTTCTTATAATTCCCCTCCACTCGTGCTTCGTCGTCCTCTTCCGTCCCGCTCGCTCTTCCTACTCTCTCACTCGCACGCATCGTCATTCCCCACTGTTCCCCGACGCTCCACATTAATACAATGAAATCACTATAACTCGAATGTCGAGCTTTCGACACAAAAAAAGTTCGAGATATAATGGTCATCAATGCAAAAATTTCGACTAAGAAAGGCCCGGTTCCTTATTATATTTTTCGTAGTGTATTATATCGAGACGTCATTTTATTTTACAAACTCGACTTACGGAGTCTGCTTTTTGAAATTCGAGTTATGAAGTACTAACTGTGTCTGTGACTTTTCGCATTGAACGTAAATTTTATTTATTCATTTTCATTAAAAAAATCTATATATATATATATATATATTACTTAGAAATTATATAGCAATCCAACGGTGAAAACCGTGCCCTTGAATATCGAGGCATTGTAAAGCATGTGAAACTGTTACGATATGGTAGTAAAAACCACTGCATACGTCAATGTCATTGCTGAAGGAATAGCACGGCACGGAAATGTCGGCATTGTTGTGTGCAGATAAGCCATTAGGGTGTAGTATAGCTGGCGTTGGCATGCCTGTAGGCTTGTTGACGGGTGTATGAGCGCGTGTGTGTATGTGTGTGCGTGAAGTGTGCGTATGTGTGTAAGCGAGCAGCCGGAACAACGTCATGAAGGAACGTCACTAAGTATCAATATTCAGAGTGTTCTGGTGTTTCAAGCAAGCATTCCTGGCGCTTACGAGGCCTGGCTAGCGTTACGTGTAGGTTGGACGGTTGTATGGAGTGTGTATGTGTATGTGTGTGTATGCGTATGTGTGTGTATGCGTATTGTGTGTATGCGTATGTGTGTGTATGCGTATTGTGTGTATGCGTATGTGTGTGTATGCGTATGTGTTTGTATGCGTATGTGAGTGTATGCGTATGTGTGTGTATGCGTATGTGTGTATGCGTATTGTGTGTATGCGTATGTGTGTGTATGCGTATGTGTGTATGCGTGTGTGTATGCGTATGTGTGTGTATGCGTATGTGTGTGTATGCGTCTGTGTGTGTATGAGTATGTGTGTGTATGCATAAGTGTGTGTATGTGTGTGTATGCGTATGTGTGTGAATGCGTATGTGTGTATATGCGTATGTGTGTGTGTATAGGGAACAGCCGCTGCGGCACCTGGTGGCGGGGTCGCTGGCGGGCGTGACGTCGCAGAGCGCGACGTACCCGCTGGACGTGGCGCGCGCGCGCATGGCCGTAACCAACGCGGCGCAGTACCGCACGCTCGGCGCCGTCTTCACCACCGTGGCGCGGGAGGAGGGGCTCCGGGCGCTCTACAGGTCCGTGTCTACCGCATGCCACACACACTTTGAAGCGATGATAGCTCAGCGGTAGTGTGCGCGACTTCGCGTCAAGGGACGTGGGTTCGAATTCAAGCACCTACAATCTTTCGGCTTTCTTCAAAGGCTTTCGGTGATGGAAAACATCGTGAGGAAACCATAGCATGGTGGTAAGGCTTTTTCTAATGCCCGCCTGGGTTGCTACCACCCTCAAGTTGTAAACCTGCCGCCAAATACCAATAGATGTGTTCCGGCAGTAGCACTTGAGAGCCAGTTCCTCCACAGGTTTAGCGTGTCTACCAACTTGGGCCGTATCGTCACTTAAGATCAGGTGAGATTATGGCCATAACGCTAAACCTTAACTATAAAAAAAATCTATATAATTTTTCAAGTGACAATTGGTATAGCGCAGTGTTGAGTAGGGAGTGAATTAATGTAAGTCGTCATAGACATGGTCACGTGACGTGTTCACGTACACACTATATCTGTTCCTATTAGTACACACTTATTGCGCTCTAACACAGTTTCAATTTAAGATGAAACAATTAATTTGTACATACAAAAATAACAACTGTTTGTTTATAGTTTAAGGGACGTGAGTTCGAATTCCAACCGCCTACAATGAGCTTGAGCTTTCGGTGAAGGAAAACATCGCGATGAAACCATAGCATGGTGGTACGACTTTTTCTGATGCCCGCCTGGCTAGCTACCACCCTCAAGTTGAAAATCTGCCGCCAAAAATGAACAGGTGTGTTCCGGCAGTTACGGTAGTTAGCCTGAACTGTATAAAAAACAACTTGGCTGACGGGTTGGTGTGGAAGAAATTGGTGCATTCCCTTAGACACTAAGTGTACGTGTTTGTCGCAGAGGGTACCCAGCGACGGTACTCGGAGTGATCCCATATGCAGGCGTCTCCTTCTTCACCTACGACACGCTCAAGCAAAAATACTTAGGTAAGAACTCCTCCTGTCTCTTTCTCAACTTTTACTCCATGCTGGCAACTATATTGAATTCCCACTCTTTTGCACGCCTCATAGGCGAAGCGTTGAAGTGGGTACTACTGTCACTTCACAAATGTCTCTATTTATTATATATTGCACTTGTAAAATAATATATATACTATTTAAAAGAAATACTATTACTATTTTTAACACTCAAGATATTTTTGATGCCATTTTTGTTATTTAAACTAGTTAAAGAGCTGTTTAAGAAAGTTCTGTCTCGGACGTCCGCGTGTCTGTATGTGGGGATCCTGTATGTTATCACGATAACGACCGAAATACTTTACTAATCGAGTCTATTTTTTCCTTACGCTTCCGTATAATTAGGAATGGAATTCTATTACTTTCCACGGTCTGATTCGATGTGGGTTAATTTTTATTAAATAAAACAAAAATAAAAAAAATATTATTGATAGTTCATTATTATAATTTTTCGATTTAATTATAACTGTATAGAATACTATGCTTACTCCAGAAATAAATTTTATTGCTAAATAATATTATACTATCAATTTCCACAATATGCGTAACCAAGTATTGCAAAATTAAAAATAAAGTGATTGAAAGTATTGCCAGTAAAATAAATCGAAATTACATGGACTTCAGCCGGTTACCATACTAATTATTAAAATGATGTTTAGACTTTTTCGAATTATTTGTACTTTTTCATTTTATTGGTAGTTTTTCAAGTTATTGGTACTTTTTGGAATCATTTATACTCTTTCGAATAATGTTTTCTATTTCGAATTATTTGTACTTTTTTATTTTATTGGTACCTTTTCAAGTTATTGGTACTTTTTGGAATCATTTATAATGTTTCGAATTACGTTTTCTATTTCGAATTATCTATACTTTTTCGAATTATTTGTACTTTTTCATTTTATTGGTAGTTTTTCAAGTTATTGGTCCTTTTTTTGATCATTTATACTCTTCCGAATTACGTTTTTTATTTTGAATTATTTGTACTTTTTCATTTTATTGGTACTTTTTCAAGTTATTGGTACTTGTTGGAATCATTTATACTCTTCCGAATTACGTTTTTTTAGTTTGAATTATTTATACTTTTTCGAATTATTCGTACTTTCTCAAATCATTTGTACTTTTTCAAAATGATTCGTGATCTTTCGAGTAACTCGATTCGACTGACAACCGCGCACAACTAGTCGGTGAGTGTCGGCCCATGTGTGTGTATGTGCGTGCGTCGCGCAGAGCACAGCGCGGGCGCGGCGCCGGGCGCGCTGGCCAGCGTGTGTTGCGGGGGCGCGGCGGGCGCGCTCGCGCAGACCGCGTCCTACCCGCTCGACATAGTCCGCCGCCGCATGCAGACCGCACGCTCCGCCCGCGCGCCCCTCGCCGACCGCCCCTACCGCACCATCGGGGACACTGTCACCCGCGTCTACAGGTAACCCGTCCCCCCGCACTCGCACATAGTGTGTGCACACCCTCAAATTTTGAAGCGATGATAGCTCAGTGGTAGTGTGCACGACTTCGTGTCAAAGGACGTGGGTTCGAACCTAAGCACCTACAATGAGCTTGAGCTTTCGGTGAAGGAAAACATCGTGAGGAAACCATAGCATGGTGGTAGGGCTTTTTCTGATGCCCGCCTGGCTAGCTACCACCCTCTAGTTGTGAACCTGCCGCCAAATACCAATAGGTGTGTTCCGGCAGCAGCACTTGAGAGCCAGTTCCTCCACAGGTTTAGCGTGTCTACCAACTTGGGCCGTATCGTCACTTAAGATCAGGTGAGATCATGGCCATAACGCTAAAACCTTAAGTATAAAAAAAAAAAAAAAAAAAAAAAAATGCTCTCACCATGAAAATCTACCGTCAAACACCTCTAGTAACCCGTCCCCCCACACTCGCACATAGTGCGTGCATACCCTCAAATGCTCTCAACGTGAAAATCTACCGTCAAACACCTCTAGACGTGTTCCGACTATATGGGAACGCCCACGGTACGCATCAGCTGACCGTGAAGCACTGATTTCCCATTATCATTCCCGATAATGCGATTTTAATACGTTAAATGGATTAATGTATAAAAAATAATTCACTAGCATCGTGGTTTTATAAAATCGTACAATGTTTTTTACAGTCTCTTCCTTTACATTCTTCTCATACTCTTGCTGTCTCCACTTTCCCACTTCCCTGAAACCTGTTTTCTCCCTCATACCCCTTAGTCCCGACAAGAACTCTTCTCCTTATTCTATATTTTTGCTTCTTTTGCGTTTCTACTACTCACAGTCCTTAATCTCTTACATATTCCCCCAAAGTATTTCTTTACCTTACCGCTTAAATTATCATCACAGCCCTTTTCTTTATTTTTACTGCAGCTGCACCCTTACACCAAACCACTGTCTTACAGCACGCTTACCCCGCTCATTTATTTATTTTATTTTATTTTACAAAGCACTGATACAGATATGAGATTAAATACAAAAGCAACTTAATTCTAGATATCATTTTAAATCTCATACCATATTACATTAGTGCACAACTTACAAAGTTAGTAACTTTTATTATGTGTGAACATGAACAGAATAAAGATTACATAAATTGTAATATTTTTTTACAGAAATTATAATATTTTAAAGCATTTTGAACGTAAATGTAGACAAAACAAAAACCCTAGTAAAAATTGGAGATGTAGCATCAACCAGTTATGTAATTAGACTTTTGAATTTTGCACTTGCTTCCCCACATTTTTACTCCCCAACAATTATTATTTCTCTACGTTCTTACTCGCTTCTTCTGTCTTGCGCTTTCTTGCCTAATTCCCTTCCAAGTCCTTGGTATCCTTAGTCATTATTCTTCTTGTCTGCTCTACTGTTCACACATTTGTTACTTCCCTACATGTTCTCATGTGCTAATTAAATTACATTCCCATATTTTTGCTTCCTTAATTCTCTTCTCCACTCCATACTCTTTACTTTCTCCATGATCTCTATCACTAAGCTATAATATGGTGGCAAAACATTTGCTAACAACAAAATATTTTAGAGTACCACTTGTTTGAATTGATGTATGTGACGGTATATTCTAACTTAAATATCATATCAACTGAGTCCTTCTCTCCTTATCGGTGTATTTTGACTGTATTTGAAGCTATCATAGCTCAGTGGTAGTAGGTTCGAGAAAAGTCTTAAGTACGATTCTTGCAATAAGGATAAGCTTCAGTAAAGGATAACATCATAATGAAACCAGATTTTGAAACGATGATGGTAGCTCAGTGGTAGTGCGTAAGACTTCGCGTCAGGGGACGTGACTTCGAATCTAACTACCTCCAGCTTGAGCTTTCGGTGAAGGAAAACATCGTGATGGAACTATAGCGTGGTAGAGCTTTTTCTAATACCCGCCGTCATAGCTACCTCACGTTGAAAATATGCCGCCAAATACCAATAGGTGTGTTCCGGCAGCTGCACTTGAGAGCCAGTTCCTCCACCGGTTTAGCGTGTCTACCAACTTGGGCCGTATTGTCATTTCAGATCAGGTGAGATTATGGCCATTGCGCTAATCTTTAATTATAAAAAAAAAACACCCTCGTCGAGTTGAAAATCTGTCGCAAAATACTTTTAGATGTGTTGCGGTACTTGCACTCGAGAGCCAGTCCCTCCACTCCTCCAGTTCCTCCACAAGTCCTGACTTATAAAAAAAATGTTCAGGTTGGAGGGCTGGCGCGGCTTCTTCAAGGGTCTCAGCATGAACTGGTTGAAGGGTCCGATAGCGGTCGGTATCTCCTTCGCCACCTACGACGCTATCAAATCCACCCTCAGGGATATTGTTCTATCGCTGCAGCGGTAGTACTGAGCCCAACCTGCGGGTCCCGATTCTGATGGCATCTGTCATTGGACTTTGCAAACGTTGAATCATGTTTTAATACCAGTAAATAGATTGAAAAAAGTGCTGTTAGACATTTATTAGAATAATCGGTGATGTTATTGATTTTGATGTATCGTGTGGTAAACTAAGGCGGATGAGTTTGTTCGACGCATTGCGTTAAAACATTATCGCGGTAAGTCGACTCGTGGTCTAACCAAACCTATAACTCAATAATAAACGAAATCTAACATCAGAAGTTTCTCGAAGATAGGTGTCATCGGACAAGATAAACGCAAATTGTTATTTATTTTTCGAGTGGACGGGGGAAATGAGCCCGTTGACCCCCCAGTTAGATCCGCGTCTGGTTGTGACGTCACTACTTGTTATTGCTTCTCGTGTAGTGCGTACCAACAGACAGTCGGTTTAATATTTCGTAAGAGGATTGTCTAGAATATTCTGCATGGTCAGTATCGAAACTTATCATAGGGAATACAGCTGTAGCGGGAGATCGAACCTGCGATACTTCGAGCCGACAGCGGGATTCGAAAGCCCTTTTACGAATATAGATCTTTTGGAAAGGTGTACTGTGTAGTCGCTTGGGTGCTTTACGTTGTGACTGAGGTATTACTTGATGACAATAATAATAATAATATTTCTCTATACCAATCGACCCAGTGAATGAATGACTGACCGATCGGGCAAGTAATCGACTGGCTGATCGACCGGTCGACCAATTCGTCAACTGAGCGGTAGATAAGCGGCTGGCGTGACTGACCGACCGATCGGTCGAGCGGTCGCTTGACCGATCCATTGAACTTAATTTATATACAATTTTAAATGAATTACTATAACATTGTTGTACGTTTCTATTCACGCGCATTCTACTATATTTTACACTAAGTTTGTTAAGTACGATGTATAAGCAATCAAAAATACCAATATACAAAAAAAAAAAAAATTAAAGCTCAAATATTTTTTTTATGTAACTAGAGACAAATAGATGTCGGGTTTAATGCACAGAGAGGTTACTTTAGCACTATATGTCTGCCTTAATTAATGACGCATTGTTATATATACCTATAAATATGTATGTACGTGTTGAGAATTGTTAATGAAATCAAAGGTGTTTGTAATAAACTATAATATATTGTTTCCACTGTTGCCCGTGACTGTTTTATTTGTGACCCGTTTAATCCGTTTGTCCTTGCTTTTCCGGCGGCTGCTAACTCGAAGACCGCACGACCTTAGGTGCATTTGTAGATAAAACCGGTAATGTAAGTATAGTCGTTAGGATTTATATTCATTACTAGCTCAGCCCATAGACGTTGTCCGGTCGTAACTATGAAAATTTGAGTTGGTATAATAAATTAAAACAAATATATTATTTAAAAAACGTATTGTTTATTATTGTAATGTTCTATGACAACTGAAAGTCACGTAAAATTATTAGTTTTTGAAATAAAACTAATTTAAACGGATTTTATCGCGGTTATTTATTGATTTTGATCACGAAGTTCATGTTACTCACTACAGTGACATTAACTTTTCTGGACAACCTACACCTCAGTACCACGTGACCGCGAAGGCTGAAAAGCTTTCGAAACGTCGCGATCAAAATCAATAAACAACCGCGATAAAATCCGTTTAAATTAGTTTTATTTCAATGAATAATATTCGCGTAAAAATAAAAAATTTTTTTTTTTTGTTAATTTTTTTAATGTTTCCCCTCTCAACTTCCTTATTATTTTCTCTCATAAGAACCTTCTCTCCTAATACTATAAACGTGAATGTCAGTCTGTTTGTTACGCTTTCACGCGAAGACTACTTAACCGATCATCGTGAAACTTTGTACACATATTCTTGTAGGTATTACAAGTAACATAGGATACTTTATATTTAAAAAAATAGATTGTTTTATGAAAAACAAAAAAAAAAATCTAAATATCTCAAAATCTAGCGACTTTAACACCATCAAGCATGCCAGAGTATAGGTGATACGATGTCCACCGGATCAGCTATAAAAAGAATTAGAGAAATTGTTCCATCCGTTCACGCGTGATGCGATGACCGAGGGAAATATATATTCATTTATATATATATATATATAGCTGATGAAGGAGAAATAATAAAATACGAATTCATGATACTATTTTATTATATATACTTTCCAACATAAAGTTGACTAGACGACTCTGGTCAGACCCATGAAATAACAAATATTGATCACAAAAAAAATAAAAATAAATATGTATCAAGTGAAAAGGTAACAACTATGTCATACGTGTATTTAACTGAATTAAGTTTCCACTGAAATGTAACGGTGAGAGCTCAGTAGTAGTGTGTACGACTTCGCGTCAAGGGACGTGAGTTTGAATCCAAGTACCTACAATGAGCTTGAGCTTTCGGTGAAGGAAAACGTCGTGAGGAAACCATAGCATGGTGGTAGGACTTTTTCTTATGTCCGCCTGGCTAGCTACTATCCTAAAGTTGAAAATTTGCCACCAAATACCAATAGGTGTGTTTCGGCAGTTGCACTTGAGAGCCAGTCCCTCCACAGGTTTAGCGTGTCTACCAACTTGGGCCGTATCCCCACTTAAGATCAAATGAGATTGTGGCCATAACGCTAAACCTTGACTAAATTAGAAAAAAAAACATTTTAGATTTTTTAAAATTTATGAATTTAATACAAAAAAGTTAATCTGCGTTTGATTGAGTTGGGCTTAATAAAAGGAAAATAATTTAAGACGTTTTATTTACGTTTAGTGGAGCTATATTCGTTATTTAATTAACACTGAGAAAAAACAAATATTTTATTCCAATAAAAATCGGCATTTTGTGAGGAGTAATTACTATACATAAAATATCTTTATGACTTAACTAAAGCGATCAAAATTTATCTAGCGGTGGACGCTGAGGCTATCTGAGAGGACTATTGAAACTTCTAGTGATATTGGGGGGGGGGCTAAAAGGAATCGCTGATATAAGAAAATATTTTTTTTTTATATCAGAATGGGGATTATAAATAATAATCTGTCATGAAAGCAAGCGCGGTTGTCTCAAAAGATGGGAATCTTAGGTAAAAATACCGACGAAACTGACTCAACTCATCGAATAATATCTTATTGGAATATGCAACTTGATGTGAAATATAGCTGCGATTAATCATATATATATATATATTTAGTGAAATTGGAAAGCTACTTGAAGATATCTCTGAAAGAATCGAAAATCGTATGGCGGCGCGATAAAAGCACCATGCACTGGAAACAAGACCACACGACCGTAACGGGGAACGTACGAGCGCAGATTCGGTGAGACTTTACTAGATATGGAATATTTCACATAGACTATATAATACCTCTATATAACTCTTGATAAAATATATTACATGTGGTAATTTGTACTGGAAGCCGCCATCGAACTAAATTACGCAGAATCCCACCGTGTGGTGGCATATTTATTTCACGGGACAAACTTAAAACGACTTATAACACTTCTTACAGTAAATACAAACAGGATTTGATTTGCTTTATGCTTTTAATAATAATGAAATCACTGTTTTGTCTATGGAATGTTATTTCACTTACAGTTATTACCGTATCTGGCCGTAATCGCCAGATAATAAATATAGCATGCCGTGAAATATAGCAACGTTATATATAACGGTTATAAAATAACTATTTCACGCCGTTACAATTATATTGAGGTATATTTATTTTTACACCTGATACGAACACAGTTTGTAATCTAGCTGTAAACGAATTCATGTCAGGATTTTAAATGTATAATTTTAACGATATAAAAAACTTTATTGCCTTTAGAATACACATATATAATATAATCGAAGAGATTCTGGTTTCAAGAACGATGATATCATCACACTATGTGTGATAATACGCGAACAGTAAAATTGAGACTCATGATATCATAAAAGAAACTTACATCTAACATACATATCTGTGATAGGGTTGCCAATTAAAAAAAGGTAAATAAGAAACACACGTACAGAATGAAAAACTTGACAACCCTCACACGAAGACATTGTTGGCTCTCTCTTATACATGTATCTGTATATGACAAGTATACAAAAAAACCAATCTATAAGCATATAGTTCTTAAGCGTATTGAGATACATAAAGTACAAGTTATATGGGTCATATATGGCTGATGCTTTAAGTAGGCTTGTGTTATTAAACATATTTATATACTTTATATTTATACTAAAACTATATACCGCGTGCCGAGAATGACACTGACTTAATTCAAAACCTTACTATGCGTTATCTATAAATATTTTTTTAACAATGCGTGACAGTTGAAATAGACTCAACTATACACATATGACATTTAATCTTATGTCATGGAAATATATCATTGTTCTAAACACCTAGGTTTAAAGGTATTTAAGCCATTCTGCATAGATAACTCTATTTTGATAAAAAAAAGACTCAACTTCATTATCAACATGTCATTTAAAAACGGTAATGAAACGCGTTCGCGTTACACTCGTGATATTTAGTCAAGTGATTTATCACAGTTTACCAGGTCAATATTTCACTGTTACCATGCGACGTGTGATTTGAAGCATGTTTAAAAACGTTTGCGTTATACCTGTGATATTTAGCCAAGTGATTTTTCACAGTCCATCAGGTAAATAAGTTTTAGACGGATTCCTTGAAACCTGCGTTTATAAGTTCCCCCCTGCCATTCAGCTGCACGTTCAGCCCTCCCGGCTTGATTTTCCCGCCATCCCCTTTACCCTGCGCCACCCCCTTCCTATGCGGGAGGGCGTACCTCAGCCTGTCCCAGAACATCGGGTCCTTCCACTTTATATAAGTGTTCGTGGTCATATACGCCCTGAGCTCCTCGTGCTCCTCCTCCAGGTTCAAACCGTCCTCCATCACGATCACGATGACCCGGACGCGCCTCTCCTTGACGGCCAGCGCGTGCGCCGCCCTGAACTCGTTCATCGCCCACAGCGACTCCAGGAAGTCCCTCGTCAGCACGATGACCGTCCTCCGGGATCTCTCCACGGACGTCGCTATCTGCGTCGGGATCATGTCCCCCACGACCCAGTCCCGGTAGTGCACGCACACCCTGTACTCCGGCTCCAGCCGCCCGAGGAGCTCATCCCTCACGAAGTCCTCGTCTTTGTGCGAGTGGGAGACGAACACGTCGTACTCCTTGTCCTCGTCGAGCTCGTCGAGGGTCGGGAGGCAGGAGAGGCACCCGCGCGAGTACAGGAACACGCGCACCTCCAGCGAGTACCGGCAGAGCAGTGTGATGATGAGGGCCAGCACCAGGAGTAGAGCCCCGGTGATGGCGGCGCGGTGCAGGTCGCACAGGCGGCCCGCGTCCACCTGCGACACGTACCTCCCGTCGGAGCACGTCAAGTTCCCGAAGTCCTGGATTCTGTTCCTGTTCATCATCAGGCGGGCGAGCTCGTCCGCGCGGCGGCAGTCGCACGCGATCCCGTTGCCTGATAACATCACGGTCAGGTTCCCTCGGAGCGCGACCGCTGGCACCACCGCCAGGCTGTTGTTCCTCAGGTCCAGCTCCTTCAACGTGGGGGGGATCCTGTCGAACGGCAGCTCCGTGAGGTTCAGCCCCGATAGGTCCATGGAGTCGAGGTGGTCGGGGACGGTGCTGGGGTCTGGCGGCGGGTCGAGGAGTTTCATGGAGTTCCTCGCGAGCCCGTACTCGGAGGGGGACGGCATCGGGGATATCCTGTCGCAGTACAGCTCCAGGGTGCTGGTGGCTGGTCGTATCTTACATGAGCATGTATCAGTGCAGTTGATGCTGCAGTACAGCTGGTCTAGTCCTATGTCGTTGATGGGGGTGCCGTCCAACTCCTCGGATCCAGTGCAGCGGGCGTCGCCGACCCTGAACTCTGGTTGGGCGGTCAGGGTCCTAGCTCCGCGGAGCGCGGTCATGAAAGTGTACAAGTTACAGTCGCAGACGAGGGGATTGTCCTCCAGGAGGACGACGGCTTCGGTGGTCTGTTGGTACTGGGGTTCGAATCCGTAACCGCGGCTGAAGTAAATCATGGAGATGTTGTTATGTCGAAGGTCTACCTCGATGTTTGAACTCAAGAACTGTACGTCTGCGCTCTGGGGATAAAGGATAATGAACAGTCAAACCAATTGTGTTCGAGTTGAATTTAACCACTACGACATTAATTCGAGAGGCTTATAGGTGTAACGATGATAGCTCAGCGGTGGCGTGTACGACTTCGCGTCAAGGGACGTGAGTTCGAATCCACTTACAATGAGCTTGAGTTTTCTGTGGAGAAAGACATCGTGGGGAAACCATAGCGTGGTGGTAGTAGGGCTTTTTCTAATGTCCGCCTGACTAGCTACCACCCTCAGTTGTGCTGGAGAGCCAGTCCCTCCACTGGACTTACCATGTCTACCATCTTAGGCCACATCGTCACTTGCCATCAGGCGAGAATGAGCCAAAAAAAGTCAAGAGCATACACTCACCGTCAATCCAGTGAACTGGTTCCAGGACAAGTCCAGGGTCTTCAAGAACAGCAGCACGTTCCTCCAGTCGTCGAAGACCTTGGTGATGTTGTTCATCTTCAGGTCAAGGTGTTGCAGCTCGAGGAGCGTGTTGAAGGGGGAGTACACCTCCAGGTTGTAGTACTGGGCTGGTTGCCACTCGGGCAGCAGGGAGAGCTGGTTCCTGGACAGGACGAGGGTCTGCAGGGAGCTGGCCCCTTGGAAACTGTTCGAGGATATCCGCTTCAAGCCGTTGCTAGACATCGAGACCGATTTTAGTTTCCTCAGCCCGCTGAAGAGTTGACTGAGGAGGGAAGAAATGGATCAATGAGTGGTAGAACTAACTGCAGGTTGGTATCAAGAGACTAACTCTTATTTTGCGGGTAGAACAGAATTACCCATTTCGTTCACACGTTTGTCTGAAGATACGACGTTAGATTGGTTCGGAGCATATCTTAAAATGGCAAAAAAATAATAATTATTTTATTTCAATACAAAATGTTACAGGTACAAATATATAGGAAACTCTGCCTGCTACCTTAATACTAACTGTGTTGTAGGAGACAGTTATATAATAAAACATATTGAGCGTTTACAGACACTATAATAATACAAAACAATTTTAAATAAATTTTAATAAATATTAATTAAGAATAATGTATTTTTTTTTAATAAATATAAGTTATTAATAGTTTGAATAAGAAAAAATTAGTGCTTTTCAAGATATTATCGAAATGATAATCCTTCTCATATCTGTCAATTAAATATTCATAACTATTGACACCATGCACCCCACGCTTTTTTACAATAAAACATTTTTTTTCTTATTCAAACTATTAATAACTTATAATTATTAAAAAAAATTACATTATTCTTAATTAATATAAATTAAAATTTATTTTCTGTATTTTAGTTTAGTTTTCTATATAAAGCGTGTGTTCTAGTTTTTTAAACTATTATTTATTTTTTATTTTTTAGTTACTGGGACTGAAGCTAATATAAAGCGTGTAAAAACCTCATTAGGTCTCGTTGATGTCTTTTACTTGGAAAAAGGGGTCGGTTACATACATACATACATACATACATACATACATACATACATACATACATACAGGTGAAGCTAATATAAAGCGTGTAAAAAGAAAAGAAGTAAAACGTACTGTGCCATAAAAGCAGAAACGAAGGGTTCTCTGAGATTCAGTCTTAATTTAAAGCTCTTTGCGTGCATGTAAAGAGGGTACTTGGAAATATTGTGCGCGAGTGCGTGTAAAAATACGTCGTTGAAATAAATTAGTACAAATAATATAATCCTAGAGAATACCATAATCTGCAATCCAACAAAAAAAAAAAAAAATATATATATATAATATAATTTTTTTAAGTTTGTTTGTCCGTATGTATCTTAGGTAATATCAATTGGATTTAAGAATATCCTTTTGTATGCTATGGAACAGTCGCTGAGGAAGATTTAGTACTGTTTAACATCACGCTAACGCCGATAGGAGCTAAACTGTGTTGAATAAAGTAACAAAAAAACTAAGAAAACATACTATACAATTACTGGACCATACTAAAATTTACCATCGATGAGAAACAGTCATTTTACCGAGCTAGGATAAACCTTTTAGGAGTTTTTCCTTTTTTATAGCTAATGTTTAGCGTTATGGCCGTAATCTCATCTGATGTTAAGTGACGATCCGGCCCAAATTGGTAGACACGTTAAACCTGTGGAGGAACTGGCTCTCAAGTGCAGCTGCCGGAACACACCTATTGGTATTTGGCGGCAGGTTCACAACTTGAGGGTGGTAGCTAGCCAGGCGGGCATCAGAAAAACCCCTATCACCATGCTATGGTTTCCTCACGATGTCTCCCTTCACCGAAAGCTCAAGCTCATTGTAGGCGCTTGGATTCGAACTCACGTCCCTTGACGCGAAGTCGTGCACACTACCACTGAGCTATCATCGCTTCGAAATATAGGCCGTGGGATATGTTAGGAAAAGCCCTACCACCATGCTATGGTTTCCTCCACCGAAATTTCAAGGTTGTATTTGGCCGGATTCGAATCCACATCCCTAGACGCGAAGTCGTACCCACTACCGCTGAGGTTAAGGGACTCTTTAAAACACAGTGCGGAATTACTCACTCGGGAAGGACTTCGATCTTATTCCAGTCCAGTTTCAACTCCTGCAGACTCTTCAGACTGACGAACATCTCTGCCGACACCTCCCTGATGCCGTTATAGCTCAGGTCCAACACCTGGAGGGAGACCTGG
Source organism: Actias luna (assembly GCA_039707435.1). Taxonomy (NCBI): domain Eukaryota; kingdom Metazoa; phylum Arthropoda; class Insecta; order Lepidoptera; family Saturniidae; genus Actias; species Actias luna. Next base: position 5,521,777 of record JAZHAC010000037.1, on the reverse strand, counting down.
TCCTTGAACAGCAGCCTGGGTATCTCCACCAGCCTGTTGTGGGTCATCGACAGCGTGGTCAACGACGAGGAGTTGGAGAACAGGTCCTGAGGCAGCGACAGGACCTTGCACCAGTCCAGCTTGAGGGTCGACAGCGCGGGGAGGTTCGCGAACACCTTCGGGTGGACTTTCAGCTCAACGTCATTTGAGATTTCCACCTGAGGACGTAACATTTATATGTATATGACCAAGCGGCTTGAAGCGATGATAGCTCAGCGGTAGTGTGTACGGTCTCCTCGTCAAGGGCCGTGAGTTCAGATCTACCTTGATGTCTACGATCTACAATAAGATTGGGTTTTTGAAGGGAGAAAACCATAGCATTTTTTTTTTATACTTAAGGTTTACCGTTATGGCTATAATCTCACCTGATCTTAAGTGACGATACAGCCCAAGTTGGTAGACACGTTAAACCTGTGGAGGGACTGGCTCTCAAGTGCTGCTGCCGGAACACACCTATAGGTATTTGGTGGCAGATTATCAACTTGAGGGTGGTAGCTAGCCAGGCGGGCTATGGTTACATTATGAGATTTACACGCTACCAACTGAGCTATCGTAGCTACAAAATGTGAACAGAGATCCTGATCCAAGGTTCTATAGGCGATAGAACACCGTGGGGTTTCAATGAGTAGTAAGTCCCACATATCCCACGTATCCCTCTGTTAAAACCAATCAAATGATACCAATAAATTATAATAGTGCCATCTATTAAATACAAATGAACTAATTCATTTACCCTGGTTGTAATATAAATAAGACAATAAATGCTGTGGAAACTTTGGCTTTCAACATAAAACTTACCCATCCCATAAATATACCTAAAAGTAGGCTTACCATAATTACGAAAAGCCAAACCGGGACGCCGAAGAGAAAGAGGCTCATTTTCATTTTGCCTTTCGCTTAATTTGTGTTTTTCATATTTGAAATGCAATGAAAATTATTATGAATTGAAAACATATTAATAAATGTGAATATATTTTTTATTAAAAATAAAAAGAGACAAAGTACGATTAATACAAACAACACAAAAAAATTTGGACATGGATCTCAAACCGGGACTATCCCGGTCAAACCGGGACGTATGGTAAGCCTACCTAAAAGCCCTAAAATCGTTAAAGCACTCATAGCGACTGCCGACAGAAGTGAAAACTATATTCCACAAAGTAATGTAACAAATAAACGTAAAATTAGTATCCATGTGTTGAGTTTTGGAACGTACGACCTTGCTTACGCGTGATTATTAAGTCGCACGTCAGATCGATCTTAGTATCCATGTGTTGAACGTACGACCTTGCTTACGCGTGATTATTAAGTCGCACGTCAGATCGATCTTAGTATCCATGTGTTGAACGTACGACCTTGCTTACGCGTGATTATTAAGTCGCACGTCAGATCGATCTTAGTATCCATGTTTTGAACGTACGACCTTGCTTACGCGTGATTATTAAGTCGCACGTCAGATCGATCTTAGTATCCATGTGTTGAACGTACGACCTTGCTTACGCGTGATTATTAAGTCGCACGTCAGATCGATCTTAGTATCCATGTGTTGAACGTACGACCTTGCTTACGCGTGATTATTAAGTCGCACGTCAGATCGATCTTAGTATCCATGTGTTGAACGTACGACCTTGCTTACGCGTGATTATTAAGTCGCACGTCAGATCGATCTTAGTATCCATGTGTTGAACGTACGACCTTGCTTACGCGTGATTATTAAGTCGCACGTCAGATCGATCTTAGTATCCATGTGTTGAACGTACGACCTTGCTTACGCGTGATTATTAAGTCGCACGTCAGATCGATCTTAGTATCCATGTGTTGAACGTACGACCTTGCTTACGCGTGATTATTAAGTCGCACGTCAGATCGATCTTAGTATCCATGTGTTGAACGTACGACCTTGCTTACGCGTGATTATTAAGTCGCACGTCAGATCGATCTTAGTATCCATGTGTTGAACGTACGACCTTGCTTACGCGTGATTATTAAGTCGCACGTCAGATCGATCTTAGTATCCATGTGTTGAACGTACGACCTTGCTTACGCGTGATTATTAAGTCGCACGTCAGATCGATCTTAGTATCCATGTGTTGAACGTACGACCTTGCTTACGCGTGATTATTAAGTCGCACGTCAGATCGATCTTAGTATCCATGTGTTGAACGTACGACCTTGCTTACGCGTGATTATTAAGTCGCACGTCAGATCGATCTTAGTATCCATGTGTTGAACGTACGACCTTGCTTACGCGTGATTATTAAGTCGCACGTCAGATCGATCTTAGTATCCATGTGTTGAACGTACGACCATGCTTACGCGTGATTATTAAGTCGCACGTCAGATCGATCGACCAAGCGTTCACATATGACAAGCTTGTTATTAACCATGTACAGACATGAAAAGCGTTCGGTGACGATGACGCGAGTTCTATATTTGTACACCGCAAAACTGCTCAACGCACCTAAAGAAACTTCACTGCAAAAAGCGTGCTTTGGGTCGTGTGCTGGTGGTACCCGCTTACCTTCTCGAGTTTCTCGAGTCCCTGGAAGAGTCCGGTTTGGAGGTCGCTGAGCAGGTTCCTCACCAGCGACAGATTCTTCAGTTTCGGAGTGTGGCTGAACAGCTCCGAGGGTAGATGGCGTAGTTTGTTCGTGTTCAGTGACAGCTGCTGAAGGTGACTCAGACCTGGGGGACGGAATGGGCTCATGATATAATGTTACTTCAAAACTGTGATATTTAAAGTCCTGTATTATACAAGTTTTTTTTTATACTTATTGCCATAATCTCACCTGATCTTAACTGACGATACGGCCCAAGTTGGTAGACACGATAAACCTGCGGAGGAACTGGCTCTCAAGTGCTGCTGCCGGAACACATCTATTGGTATTTGGCGGCAAGTTTACTACTTGAGTGTGGTAGCTACCCAGGCGGACCTTAGAAAAAGCACTACCACCATGCTATGGTTTCCTCACGATGTTTTCCTTCACCGAAAGCTCAAGCTCATTGTAGGTGCTTGGGTTCGAACCCACGTCCCTTGACGCGAAGTCGTGCACACTACCACTGAGCTATCATCGCTTCAAACGAAATACTTTTTATTTTTTATTTTTTTTATTATTCCAAACTTACAACCAGCCACTTTACATGTCAACCGAGCTGATGGATCAGAGATCGACAAATATCGAGACACCGTGAATAAATGAGTCACTGCCGTGGAACGTCAAATTATATTTACAACTAGCTGACCCGACAGACTATGTCCTGTCTTAACTATGAATATATTTGAGTAATATTAATTCGTTGGTGGGACTGGACTGGGTTCGTACTGGACAGTACTCGGACATTGCCTAAGTTACTCCTCATTACACCAGCTACCTGCCGATAAAAGTCCCGTCAAAATCGGTCCAGCCATTTCAGAGATTAGCCGAAACAGACAGACAGACAGACAAAATTTGTAAAAAAAAAAAATGTTATTTTGGTGTACGTACCGTATATATCCATATACATGTAGTAAAAAACGGTTTTTTCGATATTGCAAACAGACACTTTAATTTTATTTATATGTATAGATAATAAGTTTTGACATCAGACTGGTAGATTATAAGATAACCGCGTTCAAACAAACTCTTCCACTATATAATCTCATTATAAATAGAAGCACACACCCAAAGGGACTAAATAGTGCATGACGGCATAAGAGCGTCATGCCGTTGACCGTCACGGCACACGGTTCGATTTCACTGCCAATAGAAGTCACACACCAAATCACAAGTTCCCGAAGGCGTCACTTATACGTACCCCTGAGAGCATCGGCGCTGGTGTTCAAGATACTGTTGCCCCAGAAGTTGAGGGTCTCGAGGTCGTGGAGGCCTCGGAACGCGTTCTCCGGCAACTCCTGGATCCTGTCCGTGGACAGCTCCAGGTACGTGAGCGCGGAGCCGCCGTGGAACTGGTCCGGGACGAGGGTCAGGTCGCCGCCGCAGAGCCGGAACTGACGTAACCCCGGTAACGACTTGACAACCTCCACAGGCACCGTCCTCTCCACGGCTGGAGGGTACAAACCTTCGTATTTTACCATCGATCATACCCAGCCTTTTCAGTAAATAAATAATAGTTAAAAATAAATAACTAATAAAAATAATTTATAGAAAATTCAACTAAAAATAGTAAATGAATTTGAATTAAAAATAGTGTAAGAAAAGATTATTTCATGTACAGATATGAGTAGAAGGGTTATTTTGATAATATCCTGAAAAGCACACCCACGCTTATTTAAAAAAAAATAAACATTTTTTCTTACACTATTGTTAATTCAAATATATTAAAATTTATTTATCATTTTTTTAATGATTATTTAGTAGTAGCTTTATGATATTTACATCTCTAATAGGAAATTATTTTTATTATTATCTCTGTTATCTCTTTTTTTCTCTATTGTGAAGAATTCAGGCGCCTCTCAGAAAATTTCACCTGAATCAGTCGGTAACTTATTCGAGAGATAGGTAATCGGCCCGCCTGGTAGTTTCCCCTCTTGCGTCTTAGCGCAGACGCTCCGGGTCTCAGGAATCAATAAATCGCTAATCCCGATTATCCCAGTAAGGATAACTGGTCAAAGTGTTTAAAATATTGAATTGTCATCGGTCCTTAATAAGTATGCCGAATTTCGAGTTAATCCGACGTTTTTGAGGGTGTCAAAATCTTGTTCAAAGATTCCGTTACACACTAACATACGTATGAAGCTAATAAAATTGTATAATTTTTTTTTATCGTAGCTGTCAAAGATCGTACTTATGTTTTTTTTTTTTTGTTGTGGTAAATAAGCTCCATCTATTGATATAACTGTCGATTACAGTAACTCTGGTATACATGTAACACTAATATATATGGTGGTATATATAGCACAATTAAAATTATTCCAATCAATATTGTATTAATAATTAACTAAACATAATCAAAAGTTATATATAAAAGTATCAGTTCAAAATACATTTCATATTTTATTATCTATACTTAATTCGTGTCTTTGGTTACAATAAAATCTGTGGTCTTCTCTCTATGGCCGGTTGTGTGGAACCGTTACGCGTCTTTTTTTTTTTTTAATTCATCGTCATTTTAATTACCAGAGACCTAATTAAATTAAATATGTTAATATTAATATTTAATATTATATATTTGTTAATACGTTAATAGGCTCTCGTTACAGTGTAAACTCCTGAATATTATCTTTGTAAATTATAAACAGTGTGTTAATAGCAATTATTTTAATGGATCAGTGTTGAATCATAAACAGCAAGTTATGTTTTTTGTAATCTTTTTTAGGGAGTAGGGTCAAACGAGCTTGTCAGCTGATGGTAAGTGATCACCGCCGCCCATGGACACCCACAACACCAGAGGGATCGCAGGTGAGTTCCCGGCCTATATTGGAGGGACTGGCTTTCAAGTGTAACTGCCGGAACACACCTATTGGTATTTGGAGGCAGATTTTCAACTTGAGAGTGGTAGCTACCTACCACCTTGCTATAGTTTCCTTTTTTATAATACACTTCAGGTTTATCGTTATGGCCATAATCTCAGCTGATCTTAAGTGACGATACGACCCAAGTTGGTAGACACGCTAAACCTGTGGAGGAACTGGCTCTCAAGTGCAACTGCCGGAACACACCTATTGGTATTTGGAGGCAGATTTTCAACTTGAGAGTGGTAGCTACCTACCACCTTGCTATGGTTTCCTTTTTTTAAATATACTTCAGGTTTATCGTTATGGCCATAATCTCACCTGATCTTAAGTGACGATACGGCCCAAGTTGGTAGACACGCTAAACCTGTGGAGGAACTGGCTCTCAAGTGCAACTGCCGGAACACACCTATTGGTATTTGGAGGCAGATTTTCAACTTGAGAGTGGTAGCTACCTACCACCTTGCTATAGTTTCCTTTTTTATAATACACTTCAGGTTTATCGTTATGGCCATAATCTCAGCTGATCTTAAGTGACGATACGACCCAAGTTGGTAGACACGCTAAACCTGTGGAGGAACTGGCTCTCAAGTGCAACTGCCGGAACACACCTATTGGTATTTGGAGGCAGATTTTCAACTTGAGAGTGGTAGCTACCTACCACCTTGCTATGGTTTCCTTTTTTTAAATATACTTCAGGTTTATCGTTATGGCCATAATCTCACCTGATCTTAAGTGACGATACGGCCCAAGTTGGTAGACACGCTAAACCTGTGGAGGAACTGGCTCTCAAGTGCAACTGCCGGAACACACCTATAGGTATTTGGAGGCAGATTTTCAACTTGAGAGTGGTAGCTACCTACCACCTTGCTATGGTTTCCTTTTTTATAATACACTTCAGGTTTATCGTTATGGCCATAATCTCAGCTGATCTTAAGTGACGATACGACCCAAGTTGGTAGACACGCTGAACCTGTGAAGAAACTGGCTCTCAAGTGCAGCTGCCGGAACACACCTATAGGTATTTGGAGGCAGATTTACAACTTGAGGGTGGTAGCCACCCAGGCGGACATTAAAAAAATCCCTACCACCATGCTATGGTTTCCTTCACCGAAAGCTCCAGCTCATTGTAGGTGGAGTGGATTCGGACTGACGTCCCTTGACGCGAAGTCGAACACACTACCACTGAGCTAAAAGTCAGTAAAGTGTAAACGAATCTTACCAGCACCGAACAGTATGAGCGCCCGAACCGCGCGCATCCCAGCAAATAATTCCGGTCGAAGCCTTGTCAATACTGTATTCAGTGTCACCACCTGAAATGGTGTATTCCGGAATTACTAACTGTACGCCGTCATTGTTTCGTCGTACATCTTGTGGGTGTTGAATCGTGCTGAGCCGTCACGCTCGGCTGTGTAACGTCGGTTCACGTAAAGTCGTTTCGTGTCGAGTAAAAGAACGAGCGTGACATAAGAGAGCGTCGCGCGTTTATTACGTTACAAATATATAGATTTTTCTGTACTTTTTCTGTACTATCTTTATATATATATATATATAGTTCTTCTGTGCGTGTGTATGTCACTGAACTCCTCCTAAACGGCTGGACCGATTTTAATGAAATTTGTTGTGTGTGTTACAGTGGCTTTGAGGATGGTTCAGATTAAAAAAAAAAAAAAAAAAAAATACGAGCCGGAAGGGACAGCTTGTAATATATATGTATTATACATACAAACTTTTCCCAAGATCTAGGCTACGTATCGCTGAGAACTGCATTAAAATCCGTTGATCAGTTTAAAAGATCTAAGCGAACAAACAGCGGAACCGACTTCACTTTATACTATACAAAGATATCTCCTCCTGACAGAGTGAACCGAATGCGATGAAACAAAAACCAAATAATACTCCAGGATGCGTACAATTTATACGCACAAAAGTTATCTACGCTGTTTTCGTACATTTTACGTGTTACGTCCACGGACGAACAGACAAACTCAGTAAAATGATGAAAACGTGTTCCGGTTTTTACAGATTTATTACATACGTAGACTAGCGCTTACCAGCGGCTTCGCTCGAGTTAATTCTGTTTTATATTTCAATGTCCTGAATTTGGTTTCCTTCACGCAAAGTTTTAAAATAAATGCATTTTAATCAATACCGAGCTAACCTGGTCACCCAGATACTTATTATTTCGCCTGTCGGGGAGAAGATGCAATATACCTACAGACCCTGCCTCCCCGGCGTAAGTGGCGACAGAAGCACGTCGTGGGGTTTTAATGGGTATTTCCGATGATTGGTCACTGGCTGAGTCCCACACACATTGTGCAATGATTGGTTTTAATTTGTGTATTAAAAAGAAAATTGTTTTTTTTTTTAATATAATTAAAGTTTAGCGTTATGACCATGATCTCACCTGATCTTTCTTGAGCTATCGGTAAAGGAAAACATCGTGAGGAAACCATAGCATAGTGGTAGGTCTTTTTCTGATGCCCGCCTGGCTAGCTACCACCCTCAAGATGAAAATCTGCCGCCAAATACCAATAGGTTTGTTCCGGCAGCTGCACTTGAGAACCAGTTCCTCCACGGTTTAGCGTGTCCACCAACTTAGACCGTATCGTCACTCACGATCAGGTGATACAGAATAAACTAGATATAGGGTAGTGACGGAAAAATCTTACATATTGATTTGTCTAGCCTCCATCCGTACCGTGCTATGAGGAACTGCGTTCCGATACTATTGATATATGTCACGACCGTCATACTGACAATCGAATATTCTAGCATCTCTCTATGGGAATCCCCAAGCGTATACTTACGTTATATATATTTAATTTACCTCGACATCCGTGGCGTTTAGTTTCCGGAGTACGCATCGCAACTCGGCCGGGAGCGAGCACTCTCTGATCCCTAGACTGGATAACTGTTTGTTGTCTCCCAGCGGTATGTATGGAAACTCCTCGCAAGTCAACGCGCCGCCCTGTAATCCAACATTTATAAACATACTAGCTTTTACCCGCCGCTGCGCTCGCATTGAAGCCATCAAATATAATTTTTTTGAAGTGAAACTTCTTTAGGCGCATGAGGGTAAAATTTTTACAGATGAAACGTCACGCCGGTATGCAACGGAAGTCTCGGAAAAGAGAGAGAGAGTGATCGAGACCGATTGAGAGAGAGTAAGACAGGGCGAACGTAGCATGAGCAACTAGCCGTGGAGTGAGAGTAGGGAGCAAGCGAGTGAGAAAGATTGAGAGAAAAAGTGAGACAGAGCGAACGTCGTAAATTAGTTCGCCAAAGAAGTTTCACTTCTGAGATGTGTACTTTGTACGCACGCATGTTTTTTTTGGAACGAAGTTCCTTATCGCGCGTTCTGAAAGGGGGCTATAGGGAAAAATTCTCACGAAAAGTTGTAACGACACTTTTTGCTATAGTAAGCTATTGTAAGCTGTGCGGCGTGCGCATGTTTCTCTGTCTCTCTCTCTCTTATAGAAAGCAAGCCAGATATTTTCATTTCTATTTCGCATTGAACAGTGTCGTGTCGCGATGATTATTTTTGTTGGGTGTATACAGGTTTTTTGTACATAATAAATAATAAAAAATATTATTATAACTAAAAAAAAAAAAAAAATATTACAATTCCTTCACTAATTAATCGAAAGGAACTTCGTTCCATCCGCGTGTCCTTTGACACCTCTCAGCTTTTTTTACAATAAAAAGTATCCTATGTTACTTGTGATACGTCCAAGAATGTGTGTACAAAGTTCCATGATGATCGGTTAAGTAGTTCTCGCGTGAAAGCGTAACAGATAAACTTGCATTCACATGTGTAATATTACATTTACTCACCAGTGTTACCAGGAAAAAATTCCACACTACCGTATCGGCGTGTAAAAATTGTCGTATTTTAACTATATTAAACTAATATTTATTTTTAACAACCATCGTTCGCGTGGAATTGAAACTATTTGATTGAATAGGTTACACCGATTTTAATGGAACAGAAACTAAATGGTGCTCGAGGGTACGCTTTATGATTTCCTTTGTACTGTAGCAGTGATGCGTGCACAGACAAACAGACAAAGAATCCAATAATGCTGTATATATATATGAATCTCTATATCCCTTGGTCATCGCATCACGCGTGAACGTATGGAACAATTTTGCTAATTCTTTTTTTGTTGGAAATTCTTGTCAGGAGATGGTTCTTATGAAGGGAAAAATTAAGGAAGTTGAGCGGAATATCAGCAAATTTAGGAAATTAAAAAAAAAAACTTACGGGCAATATCACGTTTACATAACTAACTCTCAGTTGTCATAGAGAATTACAATAATAAGTATGATAATAGAAGCAATGATAGCTCAGTGGTAGTGTGCACGACTACGCGTCAAGGGACGTGGGTTCGAACGCAAGCACCTACAATGGCTTGAGCTTTCGGTGAAGGAAAACATCGTGAGGAAACCATAGCATGGTGGTAGGGCTTTTTCTAATGCCCGCCTGGGTAGCTACCACCCTCAAGTTGTGAATCTGCCGCCAAATACCAATAGGTGTGTCCCGGCAGCAGCACTTGAGAGCCAGTTCCTCCACAGGTTTAGCGTGTCTACCAACTTGGGCCGTATCGTCGCTTAAGATCAGGTGAGATTATGGCCATAACGCTAAAACCTTAAGTATAAAAAAAAAATACTATGTTTTTCAATAATATTTTTTTTTTAATAATTATACCTCTAAACCTACAAACTGACTTTCGCATTTATAATATCAGGATATGCGACGTTATCGCTGATTTCACTTGAAGTATTAAAAAATTTCTCATGCACTGTAAAGACATTCACGTGCCTGTAAGTTTTAACCAGTTTGTATTTTGATTCTGTAAGGGACTACCCCTGCAGCCCTCGCGTGGCTTGCCCTATGTTATTGTTAGGACCTGTTGGTTAGTTAGGATCGCGAATCTTTGTTCGTGTTCCAGCAGTAGTCCAAGCCGAGGTTCGGCCATTCTGGCACCCTTGCGCCCTCTGCCATGGGGCTGAGTGCCATTAGCATTCGCCCCAAAAAGTTTGGTCAAGCTGTCAAAGCCCTTACGGCTAACAGCGTATGTAATGTCGAAAACAAAAAAAAAAACAGTTTGTATTTATTTATGTATGTTCGTATGTTCATCTGTTCCCTCATAACTTCTAAACTAGTTATCAGAATTTAATAACTGATGTCTCGTTGTAAGCGTTTTGATCATTCAACGTTGATTTTATACACGTATGTTTGTAGAGTAATTACTAAGAGCTATGCAGTGTGTAGTTTAGTAAAGAGATAATAATTGGTTCGGTTAGATAGACGGGTAATGCAAACGGTGAATAATCCAGTCGATATAATGTCAGGATGATATACCAAATTTTTAACATTAAAGTGACTTGTATATAAGTCAGTACGATTTGATAAATGGACCGTTTACTTTAAAAGTGGTGTAAGTCCATTTAAAAAAAAAATGATCTATCACGTAATTCATGCTTAATTTAATGTATTTTTTTTATAACTAAACCGTGTTTAATTTCTCAAAAAAATCCCATGTTTTGTACAACTTAAAATCGGTCGGTAAATGAAATTGCATTATCAACAAATATAGTGACCTTTAATTATCTCGAAACAAAAAAAAATGGACTTACACCACTTTCAAAATAAACGGTCCATATATTACAACGGTGCAGTGAAATCATACCTCGCAATCGATGTTGACATAGTCCCTGGTCCTGGCGGTGACCGTCAGCTTACCCGACGGCAGTTCACACGCGTACTCGAGCTCGTCTCCGGTCGAGCATGAGCACTCCGCCGGGCAAGGGTCCACCGCCAGCGCCGCGCCGGCCAGCGCCACCAGCAGCGTCAGCGCCGCCGAGGCCATCCCGTTAGCTGGCCTCGAGCCCCACTACCGTCACTGGGCAGAACGCAGAATGTTATCAGACCCAAAAGCGCACATTTTCTACGGCGATGTCGAGTGACCACCTCTGAGGCTGTAAATCGGGTGCGACCGTAGCCGAAAAGTTATCTATTTAAAAAAAAAAGTGTAACTGATCAGTAAATCACGAAAAAAAAATTGCGCCAACGATTGGCCAATGTAAGTCGACAGAGATTAAAGAAAATGACCGAATTCGTCGAACTGTTTCAACGTTCTGTATTTGGGCTTTGTCAAGACCGCCCCCCCCCCCCCCCGCGATCCAACACCGACCCCCCTCCAACCACGTCCACTGCGTATCCAGCAATAAACGATTAATCACAATCGGTATAACTAGGCTTACCATACGTCCCGGTTCGACCGGGACAGTCCCGGTTTGAGATCTCTGTCCAAATTTTTTGTGTTGTTTGTATTAATTGTACTGTATTTTGTCTCTTTTTCTTTTTAATAAAAAATATATTCACATTTATTAATATGTTTTCAATTCATAATAATTTTGATTGCATTTCAAATATGAAAAACACAAATTAAGCGAAAGGCAAAATGAAAATGAGCCTCTTTCTCTTCTGCGTCCCGGTTTGGCTCTTCGTAATTATGGTAAGCCTAGGTATAACTAACATCTGTACATATTTTTATCGGTCGCGCATAGGGCTGTCATGAGTGATCGAATTTTATATTTTAAATTATATTTTATTTTTTATTATATTATATTTACATTTAAATTTATATTTTAGTTGCCATCGATATATGTCACACGCTCCTATCCCGGCGTATTTTTTTTTTGATCTTAATTGTCGATACAGCCTTCGTTGGCAGACATACTAAACTCGTGGAGAAACTGGCTTGATCGAGTTTTAGTTGATATATGTCACGATGTTTTCCTTCACCGAAAGCTCAAGCTCATTGTGGATGGATGCGAACACACGTTCCTTGACGTGGAGTCGGTACACTACTACTGAAGCTATCATCGCTTCGATGCGAGAGGATGTAAGGAAAAAGAAGAAACAAGTTTCTCAAGAAGTAGGAGAAATCGTAATACTTTATTCAATACGGGGTCTCAGAAGGCGCTTATGAACGCCAAACTGCCACCGATTCAGAAAATCACGCTATCATCGAGAAGACCCGGCAAGAAACTCGATCTGATTATATTATCATTTTAGAAACATAATTAAATCTATACATATAAATAAATTTGGAGTGTCTGTTTGTAATATTGAGATAACCGTTTTTTACTACATGTATATGAATATATACGGCACGTACACCAAAATAGCATTTTTTTCACAATTTTTGTCTGTCTGTTTGTGCCGGCTAATCTCTGAAATGGCTGGACCGATTTTGACGGGACTATTATTGGCAGGTGGCTGATGTAATAACGAGTAACTTAGGCTACGTTTATTTTAGAAAAAATATTTTATTTTAGGAAAATAAAGTAATGTTGCAATGTCCGAGTAGTGTCCAGTACCGCGCGCAGCTCACGCGCATGCCACTGGGCCGTCACGTCGGGCGCGTCCCACTAACGAATTAATATTACTTAAATATATTCATAGTTAAGACAGGACATAGTCTGTCGGGTCAGCTAGTTAAAAATAAAATTGTAATAAAATAGTTTTAATAGGATGAACAGAGAGGAGTGTTGATTCCCGACGTCACCAGCGTTTCGCATATTGATCCACCCTATATCAGCATTTTGACATCAAAATCCGCGTGACATGGTACTTTGATGACAGCTTAGTTGAGAATGTCAACGGACGCCGCGTCACGGGGCGCGACTTCGAATCCACCTCCAATGAGCTTGAGCTTTCGGTGAAGGAAAACATTGTGATGAAACTACAGCATGGTTGTAGGCTTTTCCAATGCCCGCCTGTCAGCTGTCAAGTTGAAAATCTACCGCCGAACGCCCGTAGGTGTGTTCCGGCCCTCCATGCCCTCCACAGACCACCATATTGTGCCACATTGTCACTTACCATCAGCCGAGATTACGGAACAATGCTACATCTACAAAAGTGTTGACATAAATGTGACGTCATATGTTAGTAATGTCACCTACATCTTGGTTCACATCGTCAATGAACATCAGAGGAGACTGTAGCCATAGCGGTACGTAAACCTATAAAGTATTAAAAAAAATAAGTTCTCGTCTGACTTTTGACAACCCTGCGACATGTCGCCACCCCGCGTCCGGCAGATGAGTCGCGTTTCTATACCTAAATCAACTACATTTGTACATACGTAGAACCTAACACACTATCTGACAGAACACAATGCACGACAACTGATAACTTCTGGTAGGTAATATGTATTCTGTTCATGTTGACTCATAATAAAAGTACCTAACTGCCGGAACACACCTATTGGTATTTGGCGGCAGGTTTACAACTTGAGGGTGGTAGCTACCCAGGCGGGCGTTAGAAAAAGCCCTACCACCATGCCATGGTTTCCTCACGATGTTTTCCTTCACCGAAAGCTCAAGCTCATTGTAGGTGCTTGGATTCGAACTCACGTGCCTTGACGCGAAGTCGTACACACTACCACTGAACTATCATCGCTTCGAAATATAGGGCGTGGGATATGGGCGTCATAGGGTATGGGATTTAAATAGATACATAGAATTAAGTTGCTTTTGTATTTAATCTCATATCTATATCAGTGCCTCGTAAAATAAAACAAAATAAATAAAATATAAAACGAAGCACTGTTAATGCGAAACGTTTGTCCGGGCGTCTCTTAATCATCATGAAACTTTGTACACATATTCTAGGAGGTATTAGAAGTAACATAGGATACTTTTTATTGAAAAAAATATATATAACATATATATATTTTTGTGAAAGATAAAAAAGATATATTTAATCGCTTCAATGCGAGCGAGGCCACGGTTAAAAGCTAGTAGTATAATAAGTTTTTACGTACTCCTATACTAAACTTTATTTTAGATAATAATGGAGTTAGGTTTCACGATAAAGTCCGAAAGCACTTTACCGAACAGTAGGTTCGAGTATCATGCCGAACGGACTTGATGTGAAAAGGAACGACGTTTGTTCAACTTCTATTGTTTTATTCAAAGGGACCTACACTGTTAGCCTGAAGGGCTTTTACAGCTTCACCGAACTAGAGAGGGCCAGCGCGAAGGGTGTCACTAGTGACCGAACATCGGCTTGGGCTGTTGCCGAAACGCGAACGAGAGAATCGAGCGCGGTACTAGCTATTAATAAAAATAGAAGCGTTATTGTAAGGACGCGAAAGATTGTACAGTACAGTACAGTACAGTACAAGTATTAATTGTAAAAAGATAAAATCGAAACCAACTGATCTGAAAAACTCGCTTTGGTTTGTATTGTGCCATGGCAGGCGAGGCAAGATTGTACTGTGTTCAAATTCTATTGTAAGTGCAAGCCGTTTCATAATTCTATCTTCCATGACGTTACGGCCCAAGTTGGTGTACACGCTAAACCTGTGGAGGGACTACGGTTCTCAAGTGCAACGTCGGATCACACCTATTGGTATTTGACGGGAGATTTTCAACTTAAGAGTGGTTACAAGCCAGGCGGGAATTACAAAAAGCTCTACCACAACGCCTATGGTTACCTTACGATGTTTTCCTTCACCGAAAGTCCATTGTAGGTGGACTCGAACTCACGTCCCTTGGTCTGTACGCACCGTCCGTCCGTACACACTACCACTGAGCTATAATCGCATACGTTTAAAAATAAAGTCCCAAAGCACGTTACTGAATTGCCGGACAGTAGGTTGAAGAATCATGACAAATGGGTTTTGATGTCAAAAGGCTGTTATAGGGTGGATATATATGTAAGCGAATGTCTGGACCCAACACCCCTCTCTGTACATCCGCTAATAACTATTCTAAATGCACAACATTAAACCATTATGTAAAAACACGGACCTAAAGATATGTACATCGATTTTCTCTCCAGTTCCTCTCGATGACTGCGTTACTTTCCGAACCGGTGGTAGTTTTGACGTTCGTAAGCGCCTTCTCAGGGCCTGAATTGAATAAAGGTTTTCATTCGATTTCATGTAAAAAAAAATGTTTGGAAAATCCAAAAGTGCGCGTCTCGTAATATCATTTTTTTTTTTTTTTGTTTATTTAATAACAATTAAACCACATCGAATCAGACCGTGAAAAGTAATATCGTTCTATTCCTGATTATACTGAAGCGTAAGAAGAGAATGACTCGATTAGTAAAGTATTTCGGTCGTTATCGTGATAACATACAGGATCCGCACATACAGACTAGTTTTTTAACTAGTTTATATAATAAACATGGTATCAATAATATCATGAGTGATAAAAATAGTGTTTTTCTTGATATGTGTGTGTATATATTATTTTACAAGTGCAATATATGATAAATAGAGACATTTTAAGTTTGAATAACCACTTGTTTCGCGTGAAGTGACTGTAGTACCCACCTCAACGCTTTGCTTATGAGGCGTGCAAAAATTGCCATACGGGTTTCGCTCCGTTATATTTTTATTATATACATATTTGTATAAACAAGTGTTTGATGTCTGAAGAAGTTTAGTTTGCAATAATATAATCGATACATCTCTCCTAACCGCAAAGCACCGGCCATGAAATAATCAATAAAAAATATTCATAAAAATGTTTTAAAAACACACGTCGAATAAAAACGCTAGGCAATAAACCCGGGGAAAACCACGGGGCATCGCTGTGTGTTTAGTTTGCATATTTATGGAGTATAGAAGTAAGAAGTATTCCATGTAAAGTGACTATGAAATAGAATAAACGGTGTGGGCTTTAAGAGAACACGACAGAAGTGAGACATCACTATACCTGTCTCGCTCTCCGAGTCACCTCGAACCGACTTTACCCGAACGAGCGTCACACAAAAACGTTGCGGATCCGAATTTCAAAGCCCTTTTATAAGACCTTTTACTTCAGCAATAAACAAAAACGGCCTTACATTCGCAAAAATCTACACTTCACGTAAAGCGTCTAAAATTTTGTTAGTGAAATCTATACATATAAATAAAATTGGAGTGTCTGTTTGTACTATTGAAATAACCGTTTTTTACTACATGTATATGAATATACACGGTACATACACCACGATTACATTATTTTACATTTTTTGTCTGTCTGTCTGTTTGTTCCAGCTAATCTTTGAAATGGCTGGACCCATTTTGACGGGACTTTTATGGGCAGGTAGCTGATGTAATAAGAAGTAACGATTTATAATTTCCTCAGTGACATTTTATCATAAAAGTTGTACTTTAGCAGTGACGCGTGCACAAACAAACAGATAGACGGACATTTCTAAAAATGATGTAAATGAATTTTATTCCTTCTTTGTCCCTTGCAATATATATAGGTAAACGTTCTTTGACTGTGCCGGGTACATCATGACACCTAATCATTGTGCCAGAGAGAGGATAACACGAGAGTGTCTGAGACTTGCGACTCAGATGTAGGTTTAAGGAGGCCTCCTTTCGACAATTGTCAACACTCACCTTCACCGCTGGTGCCTCTCTCCGCACAGTATAAACCATTCCCGATAATGATTTACAGCATAAATACCAAAACAGTGTCAATAGTAAATAACATTAAATATTACGTCCCTTCGTTAGTGTTTCAACTACGTACGATGAATACGGCTCAAGCGCCTCTCTTACACTGAACCCAGTGGCACGCTTGCATCGCGCTTTATTCTAATCGGCGTTATAAACTACCCTCCTATAACTATATTCTACCATAGAATACCCACCCTATCACTACATCTATATATATTTTTTCGCACAAATCTACTCAATTACAGACGTGTTAAATTTACATTCTTATTATATCTGTAGACTAGTTTTACCGGCGCCTTTGTTCGGATTAATATTATATTTGTCAAACAATTTTGATTCCCGTATTCGCAACTTTACATATTACATCAAAGGGGCCTTGGTATAAGAATATTTGTGATATACTGTCGCACCAATTTTTTATTTTTTTTGGCAACATATACATACGTTATATACGTGTAACTAACAGTTTTTACAGCATACGCCAGCATAGCTCGCATATGACAGAGTTTTTTCCTACCTACTTGCCACTTATCGTTATATTTTGGACGATTCACACAATACCTTTATAAATTATAGCCTATGTGTTATTCTGATGCATACGCTGTATTATTATAAAATTTCATTAAAATCCATCCAGTAGTTTTGCGTGAAAGATTAACGAACATACATACTTACAAACTTTCGTATTTAATACATAAACTTGGCTATCCTGTACCACCGATATTAATTGGAAATAACCTACCATGAACTTCGAGATGACACAAAAATTGCCAGGAGCGATGATTACATAATAATGTGTAAATTATCCTTATATCTTAACCGTCTTGTTTAATAGGCAGCACGTACTACTTGGTTGTTCATATCACTAATACTTCAGTCCACTGATTCGTTCTGGAGCTCCACTGTCTCTGCCTCAGTATTATAAGACATATTTATATTGCCACAACCGGAAACTAAAAGCGCTAAAAGCGAATTAGTGTGAATATGATTATTACAACAATTTTTATAAAATCTCGTCATTACAATTTGAATTTATAAAGTTATTTTTAACCAAACATGTAAATATCAATTTGAATCTATAAAGTTATTTTGAACTAACGTGTGAATATTGAAACCCTTGTAATATGAAATTTAAAGTAAAGAGACGATCAACGATAAATTAAAAATAAAGAGGCGACCAATGAAAAAGCCTAATACTTGAAATAGATTATTAAAACAATTTATATAAAACCTCTTCATTACAATTTAAATTCATAAAGTTAAATATAACCAAATGTAAATATTAATTTAAATCCAAGAAGTTATTTTGAACTAACGTGTGAATATTGAAACCCATGCAATATGACATTTAATGTATAGAGAAGATCAACGATAAGGCTAAAAACAAAGCGGCGACCAATGATAATGCTAACAAATGATTCTATCTCTTTGTTAGGATACTAAACTCATCTAAAGATATTCTACATACTCAATAATTGTACTAA
This sequence comes from Actias luna, assembly GCA_039707435.1. Classification (NCBI taxonomy): domain Eukaryota; kingdom Metazoa; phylum Arthropoda; class Insecta; order Lepidoptera; family Saturniidae; genus Actias; species Actias luna. The sequence continues at coordinate 5,503,319 of JAZHAC010000037.1, read as the reverse complement.
CGATAATCGATAACGAGTATTCTGGAACGAAATTCCTTATGGGTCGTCACGGAGGGGTACCCTAGTCGGCAAAAAACGTCAGTAACGTTATGTATAGTCTACGTATGATGGCTATACAGTGTCTAATGTATAGTCTACGTGATCACTGTTATTATTATTTATTTTTATAAATCATCGTTAGCAAAATAAATGTGGGAAGATAATTTTTTTAAATAGTTTTTTTTTATTGATGAGAAAATCATAATAAAAATTTATACCCGAATAATTATTTTCTTTATACCTCGAATAGAACTCGAAATTAATATTTTTATAATAAAGAAATTCGTTTCTATCTAGTGTCCCACTACACCACTAATTTTTCACCTAATTTGGTAAAAGAGCAAACAAATCCATCGTCGTGTTAAACAGCGTTCAATATTTACCTAAGTAGTTGGCAGTATGGATTAATTCCATCGCCTGTCCTATTCGACGAATATTAGCAGTCATAACAAGATGGCGTCGAGTCGTGTTGAACAGCTGTTTTATGTTTGTTTAGCTACAATAATAATTCTTATAAGAATTAATCTTATCTATTTATATCCGTGTCCAGTGACGTCACTACAAGGAAAATCATCATTTCTTAGAAATGTTACGCACACGGTCAAATAACGACAACGTGTTTTTTCAAAAACGCAAATGTTAAACATTTTGCCAGCCTCACTAAGAAGGACATACAGTATTTTTCATTCCCAAAATATTACTGTCCCGAACGAAGTCGCGTGCAAATGTAGTTGTATATATAAATGGAAAAATATCTGGTATTCCCAAATGTCACATGATATTAACATTTGATCTTTATTACATTTGCCTAATAAATTAAACACATTCCGTTAACATGTATAGCGGAGAGACAGTAAGGCAACTATATGGTTTATGTATAATTGTTTATTATTTATAGGTTTAACGTTAAGGCCACAATGTCGGTTAAAAGTCGATGTGGCTGAAAATAGTGGATACGCTAAGCCTAGTGGAGGGACTGGCTCTAAAGTGGAACAGCCGGACCAAATCTATCGATATTTGGCAGCAGATTTTCAACTTGTGGGTGGTAGTTAGCCAGGCGTGTATTCGAAAAAACCGAACTACCATACTACGCTTTACTCCCGATATTTTCCAACACCGATAGCTCAATCTCATTGCAGGTGGATTCGAACTCACGTCCCATGACTCAGCGTCCGTACACACTACCAACAAAGCTATCATCGCTTCACTTCACTTCGGAGGTAATATCTAGGGTGACAAAGTCAATCTGAATCCGAACCCCAAATATACATAATATCTGCTCATATAAATTACGCACATTTACACACATACACTTATCATATAAGAACTAGATCGAAACATATATAAATTTAAAATTTATATTGGTTCTGTTCATACCTTTTTTCCCCATAAACCATCAAAAAATTTCAGCTCATAATATTGTAGTCTAAATTGCTACACTATAATTGTAAGGTGGTATAAAAATATATTGCAGTGGACCTCATGTCATATTCATATATATGTTATATGAATATGTTGAATAGGTTATTTAATAGGTTATATAGGTGTGAATAAGTTGAATAGGTATAGTCATATATGTTATCATGTAATGAAATTAAAATCTATGTAAAATATATCTAGGATAAGCTGTAATACGTCACGGGAAGAGAACAGCGCCTCAGATAGAAGGTCGGCCTAGTTCAGGCGCTAGTATACATAGATGTGTTGCATTACAGTATGCCATAAGATAAATTTGGTTTATTATAGTATATTTTGTACAAATAAAGTTATTATTATCATTTTCGATATGAAACATCTATAGACGAGGGTGAACCAGATGATTGTTGGCGTGGCGATACAGGCCGTGGCGACACGTCGCCACGCTGTATGATGGAATATATGTACTATACGTAGTAGTGTATGACGTGACGACAAAATAAAATTTTAAATTTTGAATTTTAGTATTTTGTATTTAATAGAATATATTTATGCAATAAACATTCATTATTTTATGGAACAAATTTGTAATGCTTTATCATTTCATTGCGTCATATCTGATTTCTTCCGTAAGCTTTTCTTTTATGCATATAACTTATACAAAACAATTTCAATGTTTCACATCTGCCAGGTATCCCGTGAGGGATCACATTTCTTTTCAAATACAAAGAAAAAAATATATACCTGCGCGTCCGTTCACGCGAACTAAAATTTATTTAACATAATTTTAGACTTATTTAAACTTAGTGCCCATGATTTAACTGTTACTAACACAGACTTTCTAGGTAGCTATTGAAGATCAATGGCATTGTCATAATTAGCGTTTTTTTGGACGGACGATTGAACCCAATCATTTCCTGAAGGTGAAAACACAGGTTTTTCCAAATCAAACTAAATGACACTTTATAATTATAAATCGGTATTTTATAATGTAATATACATATACAATGCTTTATTAATTAGATGACAATTATATTAGACTTTTATTCAGCATAACATTAAATAACTCGCTTTTGATACGATAAAATTCGTTTCAGTTCATTCGTTTAGCCGTTATATTTTTATCGTGTATAAGTAAGTCATTTCTAAGGGGACTGAATTGCTATAGAACATGTGTATCTCGTTAAAAACTTTAAGTAGGCTGCCGGATTTCTATGTTGTTTTTTTAATGTTTCGCTGCATAGTGACAGCACTACACTTGATGTTAAGTACAGTACAATAGAAATCAGCGACGACTGGCCATGAATCAAAATTCACTGCCACACAACAATGAATGCGCTCCACAAGTAGCCAACAATATATACGTTAGAAGATCCCCCGTCGATCGGTTCGGTCGTAAGGCAAATTCACGATCAATATATTATAACATTTATTTTATTTGTTTATTTTTTTCTAATTCCCACTTGTCTTGCTACCGTTTTCAAGTTAAAAATGTGCTACCAAATACATACTATAGGTTTGTTTCGGCAATGGTACTTGAGGGCAAATCTCGCCACTAGATTTAGCAAGTCCACCATCTTGGACCACATCGTCACCCACATCAGGTGAGATTGTAGCCATAACGCTAAACGTATAAAAAAATGTGCGTATGTGCAAGTCACACACGGTAGAAGTAAATCTTCTAAAAAGTCCCTGATCAAAAATACTTATTGAGAAGTATTCAAAATTCATATGTACAATGCTTAGCAGACGATAGTGGGGACGCTACGAAGCATCGCACAAACAGGAGACCGAGAACGTGTAATGTGTTCTATCTCATTCTCTCACCGGCCGAGTCCTACATGTTTATGTGTTTTTGTCTCTATAGACTCGCTTTTTCGTTTCATCGAGTTTGAAATCACAACGGTTCTAAAAAAGTTTCACTTTAAAAGGTATTTACCATTAAGGTAAGCCTTAGACACTCGCAAACATTATACAGAGCCGTCGTACTGTTCATCTCATACTTGTTGTTAGCAAGAAGAACATCACGTAAGTTTCTAAGAAATCTTAAAAACGTGTTTATCGATATCCATATGTGGATAATTGCAAAGGATAATGTAACTTAGTAGCATGATATAAAAGTTCTAAATGCATTGCCAATATACGACCTCGACGTACCATATTGTAGGTAAATTGTATCTCATATCTATTTGGTATTGTGTTTTTGAGTATCGAAATATCAAGGTAGTGTAAGAAATGCGTATAAAGTTCCATACGTTTCAAGTAAAAGTACAGTGACCTTTAAGCAGATATTATTTCTTATATTAAAAACCAAATAAGTCTTATTTTAACAATTTATTGGAACGTACAAACAAATGTATAAGATTTTTCCATCAAAACCCATTCTTTAGTGTATTCTATATTGCAGTATATTATTCTATTGTAGACGGTCCGTAGCACATACGCTATTGGCTGTGCGCAGTCACAGGTGCGCGCTGATTGGTTCAAGACAACCAGTAAGTTCTCAACGGCTGCGCAGATATAGTTTGTATGTCATACGCGTCAGCTGTTTCCTAGCGTATTATATGTATTATAATGAATTAGATGAATTGAATGATGTACAGTAAAATGTTTATTTCCACAACTAGACAAAATATATTAATTACGAAATTTTGTACCATTCCTTTAATTAATTAGTTACCTTTGCGTCTCATTTAATTACTCTCAGACGCTAGTAATTCATTTATTTGTATTTGTTAATCAACTATATTATAAGTTTATCAATAATAATTATAATAAATAATTGTAAAGAAATTTGTCCAATCGAGTGTTACAAGGCACACGTATTTTAGTATTTATTGTTAGGTCTCTACGGACGTCGTACCTTGGTTTCCAGTAACTTATTTACGCCACCTATCGCATTCAATATTAAAACAAAATATTTCTCTATAAGGGAATGGTTTGAATCTTGCTGTAATGATTTTTAAAACGGCGACGTCTCAGTTAACAGTGTAAAAATTCAATAAAGGAGAAGATCGTGATAAAACCGTAGCATGGCGGTCCGACTTTTACCACTACTCATTTCGCTGGCTACCACCCTCAAGTTGGAACTCTGCCGCTAAATACCTATAAGTGGGTCCCAGAAGTTGCACTTGGTCCCTCTAGTGTCTTAGCTTGTCCAATATTTTGGGGTGTACCGTCCGTTACCTTCAGTTGACATTGTAGGCATAACGCCTATACCTATAAAGTATGAAAATGATGGAATAGGCTCCGTTACATTTTGCATCAACAAAGCTCACGAGGCGCTCTATGCCGTTCCATTTGCACGCGAGCGTTACAATAATTATCATTTTTCATTCTCGTGAACAGGAAACAGGCAGACAGGGCTAATAGAGGGATATCAAAGCCTGAACTTGCCGATAAGGCTTGTTTCTCGTTCACTATGCCGGAACTTATACTTATAGTGAACTTTTATTTTGCGCGTGTCTAAACCCGAGCGTGGTCGCTTACCAGTCGGGCAATAACCTCACCAAGCTGTGACCGATCAAAGGATTACATGGTTAACCGTCGTGACCGGAACGAAATGTGGGTGCCACAATCGGCAGATTTTTTTTTTTTTTTTTATACTTAAGGTTTGGCGTTATGGCCATAATCTCACCTGATCTTAAGTGACGATACGGCCCAAGTTGGTAGCCACGCTAAACCTGTGGAGGAACTGGCTCTCAAGTGCTGCTGCCGGAACACACCTATTGGTATTTGGCGGCAGGTTCACAACTAGAAGGTGGTAGCTAGCCAGGCGGGCATTAGAAAAAGCCCTACCATCATGCTATGGTTTCCTCACGATGTTTTCCTTCACCGAAAGCTCAAGCTCATTGTAGGTGCTTGGGTTCGAACCCACGTCCCTTGACGCGAAGTCGTGCACACTACCACTGAGCTATCATCGGTTACTCGGCAGGGTGACCCCGTCCAGGTGAGGTTGGCGCTAGGGTAACTCAGGTATTTGATACCCCTTACACTCCAAGTGGAATGGAGTATGAGACCACCCGCCCAGGTGGCTGGTTATGAACTTGGTGTCATTTAAAATTATGTTGTTAGTGACTTTTTAACTTGATCACACTCCTTAAGAATAGATTTTATATATATGGTATCAAAATTTTGTGAGGAGTTACCCGTTACGTTCCACTGCGCAACGTACTTTAACCTCTATGTGAAATAACCTATAGTATATATTTCATTGAAATGATGTATCTATACTAATATTATAAAGAGGAAATGTTTTTTGTGTTCGAACGCGATAATCTTAAAAACTAGCAGTCGCATTTCAAAAATTATTTTTGTATTTGATAGAGTAATGATTCAGGAAGGTTTCAGGTAAATAACATCACACTACCACCAATAGGTGCAAAGCAGTATTGATAAAAGTGTCAAGAAAGGGGAAAAAAATTAACTCGGAAGACTTCTCTAGCGTGCGCTAGCTATATTATTGAAATTAGATTAATATAATATATGAGAGAAATATTCCGCTTAAAAGTTTTTAAAAATAAGTCCACGATAACATATATTTATTTTTTTCTAGTTTACTTACAATAACCAGTTGTATGATTTAGAATTTTATTTTAAGCTGACATATTATTAATTCTTATATAAATTAATATGTTAACCATTTGAAGAGATTAATTTAGAAAAAAAATCCAGTTTAAAGTATTCAATTTAAATGAGTAACATAGGAAATATCACAGATTCAAAATATAAATAGCAATAAAAAAAAAGCTTTTTTTAATGTTTTTTTTTTTAACTCTCGGTTTAAATAATCTACACAATAATAGTTCTTAAAGTGTAAACTCCAGTCGTGTGTCGGAGCTGAGATGCACACACCTTTTTTGTTCATACAATGCCTTCTATTTTAATATTAATTATAACATTATAATATTATAATATTAATTATAATATAATATATTTTAATTTTAATAGTCTAACTGGCCGTGCCTAAGAACTATGCAATATTTCTTTATTGCCCGTTTTTGTAACTTTTCTCAATACAGCTTTGCTTCTATTGGTTGATACCAATAGTAATATCATTTGAAGATAATACCCAAAAGTCTACAGAGCTTTACAAAACACTTTTTTTTTAGATAATGGCAAAGAGTGAAAAAATATAGGAAGAAATTTTGAAGCGATGACAGCTCATTGGTAGTGTGTACGACTTCGCGTCAAGGGACGTGAGTTCGAATCCAAGCATCGACAATTCTACAATTCTAATCTATTTCCACACCCCTAACTGATATTGGTACATCCCAAAATATATAGTAAGTTACTTTTTGACAATATTTTTTTGTATTTTTTTGTATGTAACATTAAAACGTGCATACAAACCCTAAATTTGCACACTCCCCCCCCCCATAGGCTCATTCTATAATTTTTTAATACAATCAAAGTATTCACACTACTCACTCACTAGTGTATATAATGACTAACTTACTCGGTGCACTTATCACCTATACTCCGGAATGCTAGATTAAAGTAACTCCAAATTTTGAGATTTTTTTGACAAGCAATTTTTTTGTATCTTTCGTAAAAACTTTTTTTGTTTTTTTTTCAATAAAAAGTATCCTATGTTACTTGTGATACCTCCAAGAATATGTGTGCAAAGTTTCATGACGATCGGTTAAGTAGTTTGAAGGCGTAACGAACAAACTTACAGTCACATTTATAATATTAATAGGGATACGTATTAACTTGCAACGCGCTATATAAAGTGTTTTAACAGTCGTAAATCATATAAATATACATGTTCCGGCAATACAAGTACTAAAATTACAGATTTATTATATGTATATTGGTGTCTCTATCGAGAGAAAAGTGTATCTTAATTATAATTTTAAACAAACATTAATTAGGGATTTCATTCAGTAACTGATTAATTATAGTTCCTACAGAAATATGTGTATTATTTTGAAATATAATCAATGTAAAACCCCGGGGTCGGGTCGCCACTATTCCAGTCAGTTATCATCACTCCATTATCATATGTTTATAATAATACTAGTGACGCCACCGACTTTGTTTATGACAAACATAACAATACCTCATATCAGAGATAGAGAGACTCTTAACTATCTATGTAACCGTGATGATGTAAGATCCGTTGTTTCGCGTTTGGTTAATGAATAATTGTGAGTTCGTAGAAGATATTTGTAAGTATGTCTATTCATTAGATACTATGTTGAATCCTCAGTATGTTGTATGAACTTTACAGTCATAATAATGTTTACTGATAACGCACTGAAGTAATTGTTTTTTTTTTGAAGTGAAACTTCTTTAGGCGCATGAGGGTAAAATTTTTACAGATGAAACGTCACGCCGGTATGCAACGGAAGTGTCGGAAAAGAGAGAGAGAGTGATCGAGACCGATTGAGAGAGAGTAAGACAGGGCGAACGTAGCATGAGCAACTAGCCGTGGAGTGAGAGTAGGGAGCAAGCGAGTGAGAAAGATTGAGAGAAAAAGTGAGACAGAGCGAACGTCGTATATAAACAAGATTTATAAATTAGTTCGCCAAAGAAGTTTCACTTCTGACATGTGTACTTTGTACGCACGCATGTTTTTTTTTTTAATGGGGGAGCAAACAGGCGAACGGCCCATCTGATGTTAAATGATTACCAACTGCAACACCAGGGGTTTTACAGCCGTGTGGCCAACCTTGGAGACCGTATTTCAATCCCTTTTCGAAGAGTCCCATATTGAGGGAATACAGCATCAGGCAGTCTGTTCCAAAGATCGATTGTGCGCGGCAGGAATGTTCTAGAGTACCTAACTGTTTCCACAACCCGGCCAGGTATTAAGGTGTGCGGATGAGTAGCTAGCCAACGGCGAGAAGTGCGCCCTTGAAACTGTGATGAGGACACCATATCATATAGTTCCTCGGGCCACTCCCCGTTGTACATGCGGTAGAAAACAGAGAGAGATCCTATGTCCCTACGTAGTTCCAAGGAAAGGGGGAAGCTGGTAGGCAAGAGCACCGGCCCAGATGTGAGAGCAGTACTCGGCAGATATAAATATGAATCTCCATTTCCCTCGGTCATCGCATCACGCGTGAACGGATGGAACAAATTTCGCTGATTCTATTTTTCTCGGGTTAAATATTATCAGGAGAAGGTTCTTATGAAGGAAAAAATTAAGAATGTTGAGTGGAACATTAAAAAATCTATATATATACGCGCATAATTTCCGAACGATTGCACCAAATCGGCTATTTCTTTTTTTTTATTGTATTCATTATTGTCAGGACATAGTTTATATATAAAAAAAAACAGATTTTTTGTTTTAAATCTCATAATATGAAAAGTAATGAAGCGATGTTAGCTCAGTTAGTAGTGTGTACGGACGCTGCATCAAGGGAAGACGTTGGGTTCGAATTTAAAATTCATATAATTAAAAGGCTTTTAATTCGTTGGAGTTATAGAGTTTAATATAAGTCAAACCGTTTTTGAGTTTTATCGAAGTTCACGGGGTCAGCTAGCTAAATAGGTGATTATTATATTACTAGGTGACCTCACAAACGTTGTTCTGTCTTATACATCAATTATAGTGAATACTTTGCCAGCATTAAAAATGAGAGAACTATCTATATGAAAGTAAATCCCTAAATGATTTTAATAATGATGACGTGAATTTTGACTCTTAATTATTCAAGTGTCAAAGATACCGTAACAATACCAATATAATACGTAACAAAGTTCGGAAAATCCAAAAGTCTTAGCGTCACACCACTCATTTCATTAATTAAGAAAAAAAACCCAACGTACCATTGACTTATTTTATTAATTTTTTAATTAATGTTTATTTAAATAATAAAATAAAAATATTATATATGTTTAAGCAAGCACGATTTAATGTTTGCGACAAAAACTCCTTAGATAGTTTTACGTAGTCTCTTTTATGTTGAAGCGCTAACCTCTTTATTATGGAATAAAATTAGACATTGCTGTATGGTTTCGGCATCTTTGCCTTTCCCTTTTACTTAAAGGGGAAAAAAAACAAAAGTGCACACATCATAATTTCATTTCCTTTTTTTGTTTAACAATTAAATCACATCGAATCAGACCGTGAAAAATAATAGGCTTCTGTTCCTAATTATACTGAAGCGTAAGAAAATAAAGACTCGATAAGTAAAGCATTTCGGTCGTTATCGTGATAACATACAGGATCCGCACATACGGACACACGGACGTTCGAGACAGAACTTTTTCAAATTGTTTAAATACCAAAAATGGTATCAGAAATATCGTGAGTGTTAAAAATAGTGTTTTTCCTTGATACGTGTGTGTATATATTATTTTACAATTGCAATATATGATAAATAGAGGCATTTTAAGTTTGAAAAATCATCAATTGATTGCGTGAAGTGACAGTAGTACCCACCTCTACGCTTCGCTTATGAGGCGTGCAAAACAATACCGAAAACTTGTAAATGTAAAAGTGAATGTGATAACGATTTCTTAGGATTACGCGAATATTATTCATTGAAATAAAACTAATTAAAACGGATTTTATCGCGGTTTTTTTTATTAAATTTAGATCCCAACGTTTCGAAAGTTTTTCAGCCTTCGCGGTCACGTGGCGGACTGAGGTGTAGGTTGTACAGAAAAGTTTATGTTACTGTGTCTACCTTCAATTTAACTTGTAGACACAGTAACATAAACTTTTCTGGACAACCTACACCTCAGTCCGCCCCGTGACCACGAAGGCTGAAAAGCTTTCGAAACGTCGAGATCAAATTTAATAAAAAAAATATTTCAATGAATGTGATAACTTCAAAAATATGACGTACAAACAAACATTTAATTATTAAACCACGAGTACTGGACTCATGGTATGAAATAGGTAACTGTTTGATGTTATTCTAAAGGTAACAAAGTAAACTCTCTATACGTCAATTTCTTCGGAAGTTATCGTGTACACCTCATATAGAAAAAGCGAGACGCCCTCGTAAATATGTTTTCCCTTCCACAGGTATCAAAATAATATTGGCATTTACTGAATATGAGATAAATTATTTAAAGTGTTTTCTTGATGTTTGAAGTGTTTGAAGCGATGATAGCTCACTGGTAGTGTGTACGACTTCGCGTCAAGGGACGTGAGTTCAAATCCAAGCACCTATAATGAGCTTGAGCTTTCGATGTAGGAAAACATCGTGAGAGAAGCGATGATAGCTCAGTGATAGTGTGTACGAATTCGGGTCAAGGGACGTGAGTTCAAATCCAAGCACCTACAATGAGCTTGAGCTTTCGGTGAAGGGAAACATCGTGAGGAAACCATAGCATGGTGGTAGGGCTTTTTCCAATGCCCGCCTGGCTAGCTACCACCCTCAAGTTGTAAACCTGCTGCCAAATACCAACAGGTGTGTTCCGGCAGCTGCACTTGAGAGTCAGTTCCTCCACAGGTCTATCGTGTCTACCAATTTAGGCTGTATCGTCACTTAAGATCAGGTGAGATTATGGCCATAACACAGTAAAAGTAAGTATAAAAAAAATGTGCTCATATTATCGTATATATGCAAATTGGTTTTGGTAGAAGGAGTTGAAGGGGAAATAGTTTGCTTGATCTTGACGTGTCGAGGGTAGCGGACAACCTCACCCGCTTCGCAGCACGAGGTGTGCAATAATAAACACTCCTCCTGTCATATTGTTACGACACCACTTTCAAAATGTCTTTTTACGTATTAGCACTTTTATTTCTATCATTTAAACATTATTTACAGCGAAAAAAAAATTATTTAATTAGAAAAATAGTGTGAAAATATGAATACCATCGGAAATAATAAAAATAAAAGTCTTAGTAGGTAAAAAAGATATTTTGAAAATAGTGTCCTAAAGATATGACAGTGGGGAGGAATGTGTTAAAGTTATACTACACAATATGTCACAATGGCGTCTAAGTTAACACATAAAATCCGTTTCGAACTGGTAAAACCAATGTCGTAAAGGAACGCGCTACACGCGTTGTGTTTACATTGTAAACATAGAAATCTATACGAATATATAAAATTGAAGCGTCCGTTTGTAACGTTGACATAACAGCTTTATAATAAATACATTTTTGAAAGTACATACTGTACTTACATATGGACCGTTTAATTTTGAAAGTGGTGTAAGTCCATTTTCTTTTGTTTCGAGATTATTAAAGGTCACTATATTTGTTGATAATGCAATTTCATTTACCGACCGATTTTAAGTTGTACAAAACATGGCATTGTTTTGAGAAATTAAACACGGACTAGTTATATATAAAAAAATTACAATAAATTAAGCATGAATTACGTGGTAGCTCGTTTTTCTCAAAAATGGACTTACACCACTTTCAAAATAAACGGTCCATATGTTTATATATCTAAACAAAAAAAAACAACTTTCAAAAATTCGTCTCTGGCTGTCCGTTTGTTCCGGTAAATCTTTTTTTTTTTAATAGTTAAGGTTTTAGCGTTATGGCGATATTCTCACCTGATCATATGTGACGATACGACCCACGTTGGTAGATACGCTAAACCTGTGGAGAGATTGACTTCCAAATGCAACTACCGGAACACACCTATAGGTATTTGCTGGCAGATATTCAACTAGAGGGTGGTTGCCCGCCAGGCAGGCGTTAGAAATAACCTACCACCATGCAATGGTTTTTCTCACAAGTACAAGCTCACTCAATTCACGTCCCTTGACGCGAAGTCCGTAATATCTGAAACGGCTGGACGGATTTTGACGAGACTCTAGCTGGCAGATAGCTGGTGTTACAGGGATTTAGTTAAGATGCGTATATAGGATATATGGGCGGATGTAAACCCTCGAACATTGGCGCTATGTAGTCAGGGTCAGACTCGAGTATTGCCGCGATTAAACTTGTCTTGCTGTCTGTGGATTGGCTCGTACGACAAATAGTACAAATGGCGTCTACTAATACAACTAAATGGCGATACTGTCTGATTGTCCAACAGCGAATCCTCCCGATACCACAATAACTTGCTAAGACATGACGCTTGGTTAGTTAATAGCTAGCATAAATAATAGTTAAAAAAACACGCTTGTGCACACACACACACAAAATGAATAATCGTGTAAATAAGAAATAATGTAATTTATATTTAGAAAATAGCGTGGAATGCATGTTTTCAATAGTTATAAATATTTTATTGACAGATATAAGTAGAAGGATTATCGTTTCAATGATATCTTAAAATGCACTACACGCTTTTATTTTAAATAAAATACATTCTTTTTTTATTATTTATTTATGTATATATATAATTTATTTATATAATAATTCGCACCACAAAACATTCTCCAAACGCACCGGATGTATCTAATTTTATATCAAACCATCTGACTCGACAGACGTTTGTCTTAACTATGAATATTGTATTCGAATTGGTGTAATTAATAAAAAAGATATTAGTGAAAAACATAATTATAATTGTAATGCTTAAATGATAACCAATCGTTCAACTTCTCTAACTCATCTTTCATAAGAACCTTCTGACAATAATTATCACAACAAAAAAGAATTAGCGAAATTGTTCCATCCGTTTATGCGTGATACGGTGACCATGGGAAATAGAGATTCATCTATATATATATAGATAGATATCGCTGCGATATTCTCTACCTATGCTGTCCACGATACGCCGTGATGATAAGATCAGGTCAAGCGTCGAAAACAACGATTAATCCATTAAGCATTATAATTTCACGGTCCCATTCGAGGCCCCTAACATTATACATCATAAAATCTAAACTTACTTGTCATAATTCCCAACAAAAATAAACGATAAAACAAATACACAATGTATACACTATCGTACGTCGTTTCGGTCTTATTTCATAACAAAACACTGTTTTTTAACACATTCAATAACTTTACGTATAGACAGAGTAATGAGCACCGAGCAAACTGGTTTTCGTAATATAAAACGTACGTCCGTTCTCGTTGTGGGTGTATTTGTCACAGTGTTGCCAAAATAAAGTTCATAATTAATACTCAATTGCTTTTGTAAACTTTTGCGTATTTTTTTTTATCGTATAGCTGAGATACTTTGCGTGTGTTATTTCAAATTACTTTATATAAACGAGTATACAATTAAGTACTAATTGCTTTTTAATGTCTGTTTTTTTTATTTTTTTGAATGTTTATAATTTTTGATTACACTGGCAGTGTAATATTATCTTTTTTCTTTCAAATATGTCCTAAATAACAACACTTCATAGAGTTATAGTTATAAAGTTATTGTATGTCTGTTTATAAGAGCTCAACTTCAATTAACAATAATTATTAAAAAAAAAACTGAAATAATACGTACTGCCAAGTATGGATGGTTATTTAAACATTGTGTCATCATTAAGGAGCTGTACACTGCAACATATGCATGCGAAGTCATAACTGTGCAGTTTCTTGTCTAATGTCTATATTAAAAAATATATAGTGACATATAGAATATTAATAAAGGCTGTATTATGACGTATTTACAGTTTTTTTTTTAATTACAGCCCAAATTAGTAGAGACGCTGAACCTGTGGAGGAACTGGCTCTCAAGTGCAGCTGTCGGAACACACCTATTGGTATTTGGCGGCAGATTTTTAACTTTTGGGTGGTTGAACAGGCGGACATTACAAAAAACCCTACCACCATGCTATGGTTTCCTCACGGTGTTTTCCTTCATCGAAAGCCAAAGCTCATTGTAGATCGATTCGAACTTACGTCCCTTAACGCGAAGTCGTACACACTACCACTGAGCTATCGTCGCTACAGTTTCAAGTTGGTAATTCTGTGCAGTGTAGTAGTGATTTGATTCATTTGACCCAGAAACTGCAAAACAATCTCTGCCGGACTAGTCAGTATGTTATAAAAATATGTTTTTATTTATTTATTATTATATGTACACTCTTGAAAGTGACGGCAAAAGCCAGTATTTTATAGAATAATCGATGTCGTACTACATAACGAAAAGTACACAAAGAGTATCAATAAAAACACTTGGCAACACAACTAGCAATCAAACACCAGTAATAAATTCCTACAAACAATTACAAACAGCTGAAGAATAGCAATCCTTTAATATTCAAAACCGTAAATTCATTTTCGAAAATGCAAATAATATCTTTGCTTGTAACACTACAAAGCTAAATCTGAGACGCGTCAATAGTACATCTTATCTCTGAACAACAAAGTCTAAGATAGCTTACAAAGGCGGCAAGATTTCTTTCACACAAACGTGTCACAATGGAGACAGATAGCGCTATCTCGTTCACGCTAACGGAGATGGACAGATTCGAATTCTGCGCACACGCAACGGTCGCGTACCACGATGACGTCGAATTGAATTACGTGGGTCGATCAGTACGGAATGTGTGTCAATTAAATTCCGGTTTTGGTTTTAAAACGCATCGGTTTTTCTATTACCACCTATAATATTATCGCGGTCATTCGATTCTGGTGAAGTAATTAGTATTATTTTTTTTAATTTTTTGGAAGTATTACCAAATTAGTCACAATCTCACGGCTTGTAAATTCACGGGTGGCACTTGTTCTCAAGTTCAGCTACCGGAAAATACGTATAGGAGATAGATTTTAGCCTAACAGCGGTAGCACTTCAGAAAGACCTGCATGATTTAAATACTAGAAATCGTGACAAAACGTCACCCCTTACTTTAGAGACCCAGAAAAATCAGTAACGTTTTTTTTTTCGGTAATAGTGTTAGAATTTACAACAAACTCCCAAAAATGATTACTGAATTGCCATGGAGTAAGTGTAAGCACAATGGTGAAACGGGTTTTGATGTCAAATGGTTATTTTTATGGGATGGATCAATATGTGAGCGATGGGATGTTTGGAATTAACACCACTCTCAGTGCATCCGCTAATAACTACTGTAAATGGTGTGCATTTAGAATAAAACATTATTCGTCAAAAATGTACCTTGCAAAATGTATAAAAAGTTTAGGTTTCTTGCCAATTATTTTCGATGGCTGGGTTATTTTGCGGTAGTTTTGACATTCATAAGCGCCTTCTCAGAGCCTTAATTGAATAAAGATTTTGATTTTGAGCATTAGGAAATGACCTACCTTTATACAATTATTTCATTAAGATATATATCTTTAACAAAAGTTGTGTTTCTTTTCAGAATTTGACCTAACGTTTAATAAAGAGATGTTCAAACAAGCTACAATTGAGCAATACTTAGTTCAAAAATAAGATGTAAATATATATAGTAGAACCTCGTTAAGTCGAACCTCGATAAGTTTAAACCTCCAAATTTCGAAAAAAAAAATTTTCCTTCTCTTCAAACACCGAAACCCCAATTCTCTATAAGTTGAAAATTCTATAGCTCGACTTTTTGGCACCTCCCTTGATGTTCGACTTATAGAGGTTCTATTGTATATGTAAACTTATGCATCTATCCTAAACGGCGACATTGCCTTAATAATTTGCTCACAGATAATTTTAGTTTAGAATGCAAGCTAAAGTTTTGATATTTTCCAGTATACTTCTCAGTAAATATTACCCATAAGTTTGAAATATGTCACCAAGTATTCATCGACGTATCCCAGGAACAAACTTGAGACAAATTGAAAAAAATACCTTTCACGCGGTCTTGCGATATAATAACTTTCACAAAACCTACAAAGCAGCGGACGAAAACTGATAAATCCAATAACTAATCAAAATTTTTAATGTAATTGATTAACAAACTGTTTTATTGTAAAAACGCTTTCGTCTGTATTTTTTCGTGTTTAGTTCTACAATGAAATATTGACGTAAAAATGTCCTAACTACTTCGTATATCCTGTTTCACAAACTTGCCATACTGTTCATAGCATATTACAGAAAGGACGTGATTTAGTTCGCAAATATCATCCCATTGTAATGCATGCAAAGCCACACCTCGCCATTGTACTAAACGTTTGTGTTTTTACGTATTATCAAGCTTACCATTGTTAGTATAGACAGAAGTATTGTATCTTACAGCTTTTTAACGTATTTTTTTTTATACTTAAGGTTTAGCGTAATGGCCATAATCTCACCTGATCTTAAGTGAGAATACGGCCCAAGTTGGTAGACACACTAAACCTGTGGAGGAACTGGCTCTCAAGTGCTGCTGCCGGAACACACCTATTGGTATTTGGCGGCAGGTTTACAACTTGAGGGTAGTAGCTAGCCAGGCGGGCATTAGAAAAAGCCCTACCGCCATGCTATGGTTTCCTCACGATGTTTTTCTTCACCGAAAGCTCAAGCTCATTGTAGGTGCTTGGATTCGAACCCACGTCCCTTGACGCGAAGTCGTGCACACTACCACTGAACTATCATCGCTTACGTATAAAAGGCAAAAAAAAAAAGATAAATTAAAATTTAAATAATAATTCATTCGTTTCCGATCTTTTAATTATACTTTTTGCATTTTGCATGTTGGTAGGGCTTTTTTAATGGCCTCCTGGCTAGCTACCAAACTCAAGTTGAAAATCTACCGCCAAATACCAATAGGTGTGTTCCGGCAGCTGCACTTGAGAGCCAGTTCCTCCACGGGTTTAGCCTGTCTACCAACTTGGGCCGTATAGTCACTTAAGATCAGGTGAGGTTATAGTTATAACGCTAAAACCTTAACTATAAAAAAATCGCAAGTAATAATAATTTAATTAGTAGTGTGCTGAACCCTGCGTCAAGGGACGTGAGTTCGAATACAATCGGTTTTACACACTTTTTATTACCTTCACTTGTATGTTTGTAACCGATTCCTTTGGACTTGATTTTGACCCACTTCAAACGGTCAGATTTCATAATGATTTCTTATGTTTACGCGAATATTATTCATTGAAATAAAACGAATAATTGATAATTGACTAATTAAATCGAAGGTAGACACAGTAACATGAACTTTTCTGGACAACCTACACCTCAGTCCGCCCCGTGACCGCGAAGGCTGAAAAGCTTTCGAAACGTCGGGATCAAAATCAATAAATAATCGCGATAAAATCCGTTTAAATTGGTCTGATTTCATTTAAATTTTGTCGACTTATCGAGGACCGATGACAATACACTAATTTGATAAGACTATTCCGTTATTTAATTTGCGGAATAAGATTTTTTAGTTCATATAACATTCATCTATAGTCGATAAGGCAGGAATTGATGTTAATTATAATTTTCAATCATTATCTTTAACCGATATATCTAATATTAACAAATTTTCGAATACCAAAGAGAATTTTAATTCAACAGAATAAGCAAGTATTTAAATATACAATTTTGGAGCAAAGAGCCTCGTTTGCTATCGTAATGAATTATTAGTGAGCTACCGATTAATTTTGCTCTAATAAAAATAATAGTTTAAAAGGACACGCTTTTATAAATAAACCAAAATAAAAAATAGAAAATATATTTTAATAATTTTGTATTAAAAACGAGTCTAAAAAATGTTAATAAATTTAAATTAATCACAGAGTAAATAAGAAAAATAAAATATTGAAAACAATAAAATAGGTGCTTGTTAAGATATTATCGAAATGATAATCCTTCTACTCATATATGTCAATAAAATATTTATAACTATTGACACCAGGCACACTTTTTATAAATAAATTACATATTTTTCTTACTTACACTGTTAATTATTTCTATTCATTTAAAAAAATTACACAATTATTAATTCAAATTTATTAAATTTTCTATGTTCTAGTTTGATATTTTATAAAGCTTGTTTTTTTTTTGTTTTTTTACTATTATTTTTTTAAAATTGGACCAGCCGTTATAAGTGGTTTAACTATGGCATGTTATTTCTGAACGAACTCTTCATAAAAATAGAGAAAAAAAAAATATCCGACACTATTTTGTGTATATTTTAATCCGATTTTACCAAGTTACTGTTTAAAAAATCTTTTTCAATCGTTTTTATTATTTCTTCATATAAACAGAACCGCGGGCAAGTGTAGTATATATAAAGCACCAGCTATTGAGCTACTACTAATGAATATTATAAACGCGAATGTGTTTGTGTACCGGCCTCTTGTACCTTATTTACTTTATCAATCTTCATGAAATCTCGCAAACACGTTGTCAGGGATACAGAAAAACCGACACCGGCCAGCGTCGGCCTGGGAAGGCGTCAGACGGCCGTGGGGTTTTAATGGGTGTTCCCGGCGCTTAGCGCTGGGTGAGTCCCACATACCCCACTCAGTCCCCCCAGGCTGGGAGGCAGCCATACATTTCTCCACTAAAAAAAAAAGATACAGAAAAGGTTAAATTGCCAGGATGCCACAGCTGCAGTGTCACAGCACTATCGAGGAGAATGGCGGTAAGGCTCTTACTGATGCCCGTCTTGCTAGCAACCACCCTCAAGTTGAAAAATCTGCCGCCAAACAGCAATACATGCGTTCCGGCAGTTGCATTTGAGAGCCAGTCCCTCCACAGGCTAAGCGTGTCTTCCAACTTGGGCCTTATCGTCACTCAACAACTGTTTAAAAAAAGCCGTGAAATCGTCTTCCCGTGAGCGTGTCCTTTCCATCCTACGGCATGGGGTAGTTTAACGAATGGAAAGGCAAGAGGTATGAAATTATATCTAAGCAGGCCTGCGTGACACGGTAAATGCGACTTCGAACTCGCATCGCCCCAGCCAGGGGGGCGATGACAGTGAGCTTTTAGTTGAGATCCATGGCGATTAATTCCGGACAAATCCTACATAACCTTCCCAGTCCCCAAAAGGCCAGAATGTCAGCCGCGGCTGGCAGTTAATTCTGTTCGGTGTCAGTCACCGCTGATTTGGATTGCACTGTACTCAATACTAGATGCAGTGCAGTCACTGTGCTGCGTAACATAAAAACAAAAAAGGGTGTGCAGTTCACACGCATTAGAAGTGAAACCTGCAAGTAACACACGTACAACGCTCGACTCTGTAAGGAACGCTGTAAAATGCCTTCTATCTCATTCTCTCCCAAGTCATATCGTATAGATATGATTATCTCTTTTTACTGTCACTTTTTCGTTTCATCTAGTTTTACATCACTGCGATTCTAAAGAAGATTTCACTTCTAAACTCACTCAGAATCAAAGTTCCGTTCCCGACAGATGAAAACGTTTTTATTTTATATAGTTTAGGTTACGCGTTATGGTCATAATCTCACCGGATCTTAAGTGACGATAGGGGCCAATTTGGTGGACACGCTATACCTGTGGCGGAACTGGCTCTCATGTGTACCTACCGGAACATCTGTAGGTATTTGGCGGCAGATTTTCAACTTGACGGCTGTAGCTTACCAGAAAGGCTTTAAAAAAGCCCTACTACCATGCTATGGCTTCCTCACGAAGTTTTCCTTCACCGGCCTCACAAGCTCGTTGTAGGTGGATTCAAACTCACGCACGTTGACGCGGTGACCGCAAACACCACCGCCGAGCCAATAGCGCTTCAAAGCTCACTATAGTAACTCAGTAACAAGATCGCTCGCGTGTGAAATTGGAAATATAACAACTATGTGAAATATTAACGAGACGCTCTGGGGAGTTAACCCTTTGAGGTAAATATTTGATAGAACAAGGGCGTGGTTTGCGCACACCCCTTCGCAAGGGTGGTACCGGGTTCGACACGCCCCGGGGCGACTCCCAGCTCGTTAGTCCGCCGTCCGGGACACTGCGACATTCACGTGTTCACAGTCACGGCTATGAATTATCACTCGGAAGGTGTCATGTGGTGAATCTGTGAAATATTTGATCGTGAATTTGACGTTTCAAATCGACGTATGCGACAAGTAAGGATTTGTTTCATGTGTTTCCACATTCAAGTGTTGTGCAGGGAATAATAGCCGAAGTTTTATATTCAAAGCGATGGTGGATCAGTAGGTAGTATGTACGGACGTCGCGTCAATGGACGTCAGTTCGAGGCTCTGTATTGAGCGTCAGCGCCCGGTGAAGGGAAGCATCGTGATGAAACCGTGGCATGGTTATAGCGTCTGACCAGTAACTACATTTTTTTTTTTGGTCGAAATAAAACTAATTTAAACGAATTTTTTCGCGGTTATTTATTAATTTAGATCCCGACGTTTCGAAAGCTTTTCAGCCTTCGTGGTCACGGGGCGGACTGAGGTGTAGGTTGACCAGAAAAGTTAATGTTACTGTGTCTATCTACCTTCAACGTTTTAGACAACCTACACCACAATCCGCCCAGTGACCGCGAAGGATGAATCGAAACGTCGGAATTAAAATTAATAATATTAATTTTGAAGCGATTATAGCTCAGTGGTAGTGTGCACGACTTCGTGTTAAGGGACTTGGGTTCGAACCCAAGCACCTACAATGAGCTTGAGCTTTCGGTGAAGGAAAACATCGTGAGGAAACCATAGCATGGTGGTAGGGCTTTTTCTAATGCCCGCCTGGCTAGCTACCGCCCTCTAGTTGTGAAGATGCCGCCAAATACCAATAGGTGTGTTCCGGCAGCAGCACTTGAGAGCCAGTTCCTCCACAGGTTTGGTGTGTCTACCAACTTGGGCCGTATCGTCATTTAAGATCAGGTGAGATTATGGCCACAACGCTAAACCTTAACTACAAAAAAAATAAAAAAAAATAAATAAATAAATAACCACGATAAAATCCGTTTAAATTAGTTTTATTTCGATGAGTAATATACGCGTAAATATAAGAAATCATTTTTTTATGTTTAAAATCCCAGTACGGACTTTCACAACGCAACGCGCATACCCATTATCCGGGCTCAGGTCAAAGCCTTGAGGAGCATGTGGCGACTCATGTGGAACTAATCACCCAACACTACCCACCGACACGCACCACGGCGACACATCAAACTCTCGTGCTACCAGAAACGATAGACAGCTCTCACAATACGTTTAGCCACTGGCGGAAGTGGCCGTTCTGACTTCCAGTCTTTCGTCTCCTACTTAACCAGTCTCATACGAGAGACCAACACTTTTTTATACTTAAGGTTTAGCGTTATGGCCATAATCTCACCTGATCTTAAGTGACGATACGGCCCAAGTTGGTAGACACGCTAAACCTGTGGAGGAACTGGCTCTCAAGTGTAACTACCGGAACACACCTACTGGTATTTGGCGGCAGGTTTTTTTTTTTTTAAGCTCCGACATCCCCCTGACATAATTAGGGACCTTGTTAATAATTATTTTTTTCAGTTTACTTTGCCTTTTATTTATTTATTGACGTGACAACGTCTTATAATTCGATAGAGCCGGCTGCACGCACGAAAAAACATGACTCATGCGGCGTTACCTCGCTCTGAGCCGTTCCATGTAAGGCTTGAAGTGCAAGCGAGAGCGCGGAACGAGCGACAAAGAAGCACAATCGGCCTTTGCGTTCGACATCCGTCTCTCTCCTACAAATCTATTAAACAAATGAAATTAACATTATCTTTTGAAAAATGCTACCATTCCGTCAGTATTTTCTTAAGACGTTGTCACGTTCAACTATCGTCAGTAAACCGACTTTACAGACAACCAATTTATTTTTTATTCTGTTTGAGCGCATTCTTTTACTCAAAGTCATAAAGCTATTACATACTTAGTTTATTCTTAAAACTAATACAGACTTTTTTATTTATATTCTTTATTTTATCTTACGACACATACAACTTCTTTTGCTTAATTTAGTACAATTTACCTTCGTAATACATTTACAATTTATTGCCATAATCCTACTAATTATCTATAACTAATTATTTGTTTTTATAAATTCATTAATAATACTTGTACAATTTAGTGTAAATATTCTTATGTCCTATTTTCAAATTTTAAAATATCAATAATTTAATACAAATCTTTCAATTAATCGGCTACCCTTCTCCATGTCTAGACCATCGAAGTTATTTGTCTCGTATTCCAGCGCTTACGCTTACGGCGGCAGGTTTACAACTTGAGGGTGGTAGCTAGCCAGACTACAACACTATGGACGAGCCGTGACGTACGCTGGTCGCATACGAACGCCAAGGCTCGATTAGCTACTACCTTCGATTAGGAAATAAGTCATCAAATACCTATAGGTGTGTTCCGGAAGTTGCACTCGAGAACCAGTACATTCACTAAGCTTATCGTATTTACCGTCTTGAGTTACAACGCCACTTAACATCAGGTGAGACTATGGCCATAACATTAAACCTATAACTTATAACTTTTTCATACCGTAGACTCGTTTCCAAATTGTATTGTATTACATGAACCTCAAAATTAGTTGAATATTTAATTTTTACAAACACCTCATATATTTAAATGTGTTTGCGACATTCTCTGAACCCAGCTGCGTATCATCATCAAATCTCATAAACTCCGTTCACTGGGTTTAGCGTGTCCACTGTCCTGTGCCAAGCCGTCACTTAATATCGTGTGAGATTGTAGCCATAACGTTAAACCAATAAAGTATTAAAAAACTTACTTTTTAGAAATATTTACTTACTAGCTGACCCGGTGATATTCGTATCACCTATACTCTGGAATGCTAGATGGCGTTAAATTAGTGACAAACAATGTTTTTGTTTTTAAAAGCTTTTTATTAATTTTACCTGTATGTTTGTTTTTTTGTATGTTTGTAACCAACTCCTTTGGGCGCGATTTTGACCCACTTTAAACGGCCAGATTTCGTTCAAACTTTGTAGATTTATCGAGGACCGATGACAATACACTAATTTGATAAAATTATTCCATTTTTCAATTTGCAAAATAAGATGCTTGTTAATTTATATAATTTTCATCTATAGTCGATAAGGCAAAGAACTTAATTTTAATTTTTTATAATTTTTCTCTATAGTCTATAAGACAGAAATTAATATTTTAATTTCCAATCTTTAGCCGATTTCTCTAATATTAACAAATTTTCGAATACTAAAAAGAATTTTAATTCTACAAAACAAATAATAGTTTTAAATAAAGAACACGCTTTTTATAGAAAACCAAACAAAATAATAGTAGATTGGAACAAATAATAGTTAAAAATTAAAAAAACAAGCTGTTATAAATAAAGCAAACTAAAAAGTAGAAAATAAATAATACTTAAAAAAAAAACTAAAAAACACGCTTTTTATAGAAAACTGAACTAAAAAAATAGAAAATAAGTTTTAATAAATTTAAATTAAGAACAGTGTTAAAAAATTCAATAAATATAAATTAATAATAGTGTAAATAAAAAAAAAATATTTTATTAAAAAAAAAGCGTGGGGTGCTTTTAAGATTATCAAATGATAATCACTCTACTCATATCTGTCGATAAAACATTTATAACTATTGACACCATGCACCCCACGCTTTTTTTAAATAAAATAGCTTTTTTCTTTTATTTACACTATTCTTAATTTATGTTTATTGAAACTTATTTTCTATTTTTTTAGTTCAGATTTCTATAAAAGCGTGTTTTTTAGTTTTTTTTTAAACTATTATTTATTTTAATAAAAAGTAACCTATGTTACTTCTATTACCTCCAAGAATATGTGTACAAAGTTTCACGATGATCGGTTAAGTAGTTTCCGCGTGAAAGCGTAACAAACAGACTTACATTCACACTTAAAATATATAAGTAGACACGTTTACGTATTTTAAATAAATATTATGTACGTACAAACAGGCTGTCATATTTTATTATATAGTAAAAATTTGCGCCAAAACATGCTGAAATGGAATTCAGTGTTGTACCTCCAGATTATATTTTCGCTGTTGTACACAGTTACAACTTCGACTTCGACCCCCAGGGGTCGTCCATTTAGACCTATTTTTGTGACCTACGCTAAAAAAGAGTTCGAAAAGTTTTTTTTGAATAAAAGGTTGAAGGTCAATCTCACCGGACGTTTAAGTGACGGTGTGGCAACAGACGGTGGACACGCCAAGCACAACATAGGGATTGGCTCTCGAGTACAACTTCTGGAACACACCTACAGATATTTGCCGGCAGATTTTCACAGAAAGCTCCAGATCATTCTATATAGTTCCTACACGTTACCGCCGAGCTATCATCGCTTCAACTCAAGTTTTGAAGCGATGATAGCTCAGTGGTAGTGTGTACGACTTCGCGTCGAGGGACGTGAGTTCGAATCCAAGCACCTACAATGAGCTTGAGCTTTCGGTGGAGGAAAACATCGTGAGGAAACCATAGCATGGTGGTAGGGCTTTTTCTAATGCCCGCCTGGCTAGCTACTACCCTCAAGTTGTAAATCTGCCGCCAAATACCACTAGGTGTGTTCCGGCAGTTGTACCTGAGAGCCAGTTCCGCCACAAGTTTAGCGTGTCTACCAACTTGGGCCGTATCGTCACTAAAGATCAGGTGAGATTATGGCCATAACGCTAAACCTTAAGTATATAAAAAAAGTATATTTATTATAACAATCTTATTTCACCAATTATTTCATTTGCACTACCTACAATGGTAGTAATTATTTCTTACTACACTACTGCTGGTTGGCTGGAAGAAAACGCCTTATGGCATTAAGCTCGCATACGCACATATTTAAAGTGTAATAAAGAAGTCATTCATTCATTCATTCAAATTAAGAAACCACGATGCAGATGAAACCAATTTACGGAGCGAAGACATTTAAATGAAAATTTCCGGAAAATTATTCGATTTAAGTTATTTTTTAATGTTAAGTTCATAATTTAATACATAAAGGACGTAAATTTTGATAAAACATCGATTCCAGAAATTAAATCAGCATATAATTACGTGTAGATCACCAAACATTCGTGGCATTCGATTGGCTTAGGGTTCCATTCGATTATTAGGTTAATACGAAAAATTGTAATCCAACACAAGAGTATTGTAGTTAAATGGGCGCCTTTTGATATTAGATTACCAGACCGTGGATAGGTTACCCAAAGAAGCAATTGAATATGAAATATTTCATTTGATTGTTTACCAACACACAAGAATGTTGTTTCTGCATGAAACGAAAGTGGATATTAACACATTGTCCGAATATTTTAATTTAAGATCATCGATAAAGGGGATTCGGTATAAACGATCCAGCTGACTGTGGGCTTTAGCAATTGATATGAAATTTTCAGTATGACAAGAAGCATTATATTTTTCTGGCCGTAAGAATTCGTTCTGGGTATATTCCGTTAAATAAATTTAATTGCATACCTCATAGGCGAAGCGTTGATATCTTTAAATGTCTCTTTTTATCATATATTGCACGTGTAAAATAATATATACACACACATATCAAGAAAACACTATTTTCAACGCTCATGATATTTTTAATGCCATTTTTGTTATTTAAACTAGTTAAAGAACTGTTTAAAAAGTTCTGTGTCGGACGTCCGCGTGTCTGTATGTGCGGAGCCCGTATGTTATCGCGATAACGGCCGAAATACTTTACTAATCGAGTCTTTTTTTTCCTACGCTTTAGTATAATTAGGAATAGAACCCTATTACTTTTCACTATATGGTTCGATGTGGTTTAATTGTTATTAAATAAACAATAAAAAAATGAGGTTACGAGGCGTGCACTTTTGAATTCTCCAAACTCCTTCATTTAAGATTATTGATAAAGGGGATTTAGTATAAAAAGATCCAGCCGACTCTGGGTTCTGACTCTTGGTTTGAACATTTTCAGTATGAGAAGACAAACGATGTTTCTTGCTTTGAGAACTCGTTCCGAATGGAATATTCCGTCAAATAGATTTAATTTTTGAATGCATTACGCAATACACCAAAATGTAAGATGTGTTATTCAGAAGAAGAGATGTATCGGATTTTAATGGAGTGTGCTGCCCGTAACGAATCTTCAGGACGACAAATATTTAAACATTATTTTTCAAGTTAAGGTTCAGTGTTATGGCCATAATCTCACGAGATCTTAAGTGATGATACGGCCCAATATGGTAGACACGCTAAAGCTGTGAAGGAACTGGCTCTCAAGTGCAGCTGCTGGAACACACCTATTGGTATTTGGCGGCCGATTTTCAACTTGAGGGTGGTTGCTAGCCAGCCGGGCGTCAGAAAAAGCTCTACCACCATGCTATGGTTTCCTAACGATGTTTTCCTTCACCGAAAGCTCAAGCTCATTGTAGGTGCTTATATTATAATAATAAGTTATGTTATAATATTCGTGTAAACATATATAATCATTATGATCTTAAGTGTCATGAAGGTCAATTATTACACTCTAGAAATAACACCAAGCGGTGTCCGATACTTGTGACTATGGATGTGTGTTTACCTTCACCGCTCGTGTATCTCTCTCTGTCGAATATAACTCAATCTCCAAATCGTATTGTTTTAAATACCACCCTTTTTTTACGTATAATACATTTTCTCCTTAGTTACACTATTATTAATTTATAATCATAAAAAAGAATACAGTATTCTTAATTCAAATTTTTTTTTTTAGCTTTGGATTTTATAGAAGCGTGTTTTTAAGATTTCTTTTAACTGTTATTTATTTTCGACTTTTTGTTTGGTTTATTTAAAAAAGCGTGTTTTTAATAGTTTTTTTTTTTGGAACTATTATTTTTTATTAGAGCAAGATTAATCGGTAGCTCAATCATAATTCATTACGATAGTGAACGAGGCTCTTTCCTCCAAAATTGTAAATTTAAATACACGCTTATTTCTTAATATTAGATGTATCGGTTAAAGATAATGATTGGAAATTATAATTAACATCAATTCCTACCTTATCGACTATAGATGAAAGTTATATAAACTAAGAAATCTTATTCCGCAAATTAAATAATGAAATAATCTTACCAAATTAGTGTATTGTCATCGGTCCTCGATAAGTCTACGAAATTAAAACGAAATCTGCCCGTTTGGAGTGGGTCAAATTCAAGTCCAAACTAGTCGGTTACAAACATACAAGTCAAGCTAATATAAAGCGTGTAATAAACCTGTCAACCGTCTCTGCCTACCCTGTTGTGTTGTAGCGAGATGAGGCGTACGTCAGAAGCAACAAATTATTAACGTCTTCATTCCATTATCTGTCAATCTGATAAATTGAAAATCTCTTTCGCTCTGTAATCTGTTTAAACCGCTCAAAGAAGTTGGTTACCGCGGCGCAAATTTACATTTACCATCGCAGAATAACATTGTTGTCCTTATACGAGTGAAATACGGTTGAGTTTTATTGAAAAATCAGTTCTCGATATGCACAATTAAGTTTGTATAATTTCAAGGTGGAGGGTAACATTTTTGACTTACACCACGGGAGGTCCCCCATTGGCGCGCGCGGGCGGGACGCCATCTGTTATCGACCACACACAACTAGTTTACCTACAGCATACTACTTCGAGTTTGCGGCTTCGCTTTCATTAAATTTGTGACTGCAACGTGAAGCGATGATAGCTCAGTGGCAGTGTGTACGACTTCGCGACAAGGGACGTGAGTTCGAAACCACCTAAATGAGCTTGAGCCCCCTGTGAAGGCAAACATCGTGAGGAAACCATAGCATGATGGTAGGGCTTTTTCTGCCGCCAAATATCAATAGGTGTGTTACGGCAGCTGCACTTGAGAGCCAGTTCCTCCGTAGGTTTAGCGTGTGTACCAACTTGGGCCATATCGACACTTAAGATCAGGTGAGATTATGACCATAACGCTACAATCTTAGCCATAAAAAAGTATCGAATTAAAAACTTCTTTAGTCAGTCATCGTCACTGAACACATTCCACGAGATATGTGTAGACTGTATGTATATATATATATATATATATATACATACAGTCTACACATATACGGAAAATATAGCTAAAGTGATTAGTTAGCCCGTTAAAATCAGCCTAGAATCTCCTAAATATACTCATTGACATACACACATACACAGACGCATTCACGTACACACATACACAACACAATATACACATACACTTTACACATATCCTTACATACATTTACACACACGATTACTAATTTTGTTACCTTATAATTTTGTCCTTGCTGTTAATAATATATTTTTATTCGAACGAAGTTCCTTATCGCGCGTTGTGAAAGTGGGCTAGACGGAAAAAATTCTCACGAAAAGTTGAAACGACACTTTTTGCTATAGTAAGCTATTGTAAGCTGTGCGGCGTGTGCATGTTTCTCTGTCTGTCTCTCTCTCTCTCTCTCTCTTATAGAAAGCAAGCCAGATATTTTCATTACTATTTCGCATTGAACAGTGTGGTGTCGCGACGATTATTTCTGTTGAGTGTATACAGGTTTTTTGTACATAACAAATAATAAAAAATAATAATAATAATGAATCCTGATAGTGTTTCTGCACAAGTTCCGGATATTGCTACTTCAGTTACTATAAGCCAATTATTACTAAAATTGAGCCTACTGATTAAGTTTATATTACATTATATTTGTTAATAATAAAGTAAAAAAATAATGTAACTTAAAAAAAAAAAAAAATACAATTCCTTCACTAATTAATCGAAAGGAACTTCGTTCCATCCGCGTGTCCCTTGACACCTCTCAACTTTTTTCATATCTGTTCTCCTGTCGCAGATTACATGCATCATCAACTATTATATGTATAATTCTGACAGTATGTTAGGCTTCCATATGACAGGCATTATCTAGTTATGAGTCCTAAGTAAAGCATAAACCATGTAAATGTTTCTGGAAATAAAACATTCGTATTTGTACATAGACGTTGTTACTGTACATTATGTACATACTAAGTGTGTATCTCTCTTTTGTTTATAATTTTAAGTTATCACTTCTGCCGGCAGTTCTCATGATTGATTTGAATTTTTTGAAGCGATGATAGATCAGTTTGTAGTCTGTACGTACGCAAACGCTTTTTCTAATACCCGTCTGGTCAGCTACCACCTTAATTTTTGTTAGCGTGGTGTTTGCAATCCCATTCTATACGGACTTCCTCATTTCAACTCGCAAACTCGAACGGATTATCCGGGCTCAGTCCAGGGAAAGATAGCATGTGGTGATTCATTGTGTGCTAACCACCCAACATTACCCACTAAAACCCAACACGGGGCCAGTCCAAACTCCCGTGTTGCCAGAGACCAGAAATAGCGACCACACTTCTAGTACATCAATATATCGAGGTTCAAGACACAAAGCACGTGTTGCCATGTACCAGCACGCATTTCTGGTACAGCTAATGATCTTAATAATTTTCGTGGATCATACCAGCCCGTTTCTTTCAATGCAACTGAGAGCCAGTTCCTCCACAGTTTTAGCGTGTCTACCAACTTGGGCCGTATCGTCACTTAAGATCAGGTGAAATTATGGCCATACCGCTAAACCTTCACTACAAAAAAAAAATGTCTGCAAAGTTCAAATTATTATTTACCGAATAACAACATAGTGCTAGAAGTAACAAATTTGTTTTGACTTCTATGATCTAGTATATGTTGAGTTCTGGATGTCTTAGTCTGGTAGCTACCACCCTCAATTTGAGAATCTGCCGCAAAATACCTAAAGGTGTGTTCCTATTGTTACACTTGTGTGAAAGCCTTATATCTTAACCGTCTCGTTTAATTGTCTGCACTACTATTTGGTTGTTCACATCACTAATACTTCAGTCGACTGCTTCGTTCTGGAGCTCCACGTCCCTGCCTCAGTATTGTAAGACACACACACGTATTTATATTGCCACAACCGGAAACTAAAAGCGCTTAAAGCGAACTACTTGAAATAGATTATTAAAACAATTCTTATTACATCTTGTCATTACAATTAGAATTTATAAAGTTATTTTTAATCAAACGCGTAAATATTTAAACCTCAATATATTATATTTAATATAAAGAGACGATCAATGAAACTGTTAACATTATAACATACAAACAAACATACAAACATACATACAAACAAACATACAAACAAACATACAGGTGAAGTTAATAAAAAGGGTGTAAAAAACGATCAACGACCAAGCTAACACTTGAGAGCAAGACCCTCCGCTTGCCTTAGCGTATCCACCGACTTCAGCCATATCGTCACTTAACATCAAGGAAGATCGTAATATACGCTAATTTATACTCTATAACAAAAAAAAAACATGAGAATTTTATTTGAATATTATAACCATGTTTTAATTAACTCGTTTTCTTATATGTCTGTCCGGATGGAATTTCGTAATTTATTTTAAACTTTCCGATGAATTACATACTTAAAATTTGGACCACAGCTCGGAAGTAGATAGCAATGCATGAAAATGTGAAAAAAGAACAAGGCAAACGAAACGGAGTAGAGAAAGATATAACAGATGAATGTATTTTAATACAGATAGATGAACAGATTATATCAAAATTTCATTCACATAACCCTAGAAAGCAGAAAATAAAAATAAAAAAAAAACCTTTGGAAAATCCAAAAGTTCATTTAATAACAATTAAACCACATCGACTCAGACCGTGAAGAGTAATCGGGTTCTATTCCTAATTATACTGAAGTGTAAGAAAAATAAGAGACTCGATTAGTAAAGTATTTCGGTCGTTATCGTGATAACATACAGGATCCGCACATACAGACACGCGGACATCCGAGACAGAACTTTTTCAAATTGTTTAAATAACAAAAATCCCATCAGAAATATCATGAGTGTTGATAATAATGTTTTTTCTTGATACGTGTTTGTATATATATATTATTTTACAAGTGCAATATATGATAAATAGAGACATTATATGTTGGAAAAATCACTTGTTTCGCGTGAAGTGACAGTAGTACCCACCTCAACGCTTCGCTTATGAGTCGTGCAAAAGCTTAGAAAATCCAAAAGTGCTCAGTCATCACAACAACAAAACTTTTTCTTAGTAATATTATTAGTTATTTTTTCGTATATCTTTTTGGGGAAAATATTTGTATTCTCTGCCTATAGTTTTTCTCACCACTTTATGGCGCTGCAATATATTAAATTCTATATTAAACGAAGTACTATTCATTTTCTAATTAAATTACATTGCATTAGACGATAATTTTCGATAGGCTGTTACTCACAATGATACTGAAGCGAATGAAATAAAAATGGACACAAAAAGTGATTTTTTTTTGTGTGACCACGTACTTCATGCGTACATACAGACAACCCGACGTCCACCGAAATATTTTTTCAAAATGCTGTTTTTTTAATACTGTCCAAACAAAAATAGTGTTTTTAAAGTATCTACTGTCATAAAAAAGTGTTCTTGATGATATCTGTCAACTCATTTAATACTCAAAGTGCAAAAAAGATCAGATCAAAGCAATTTTGAAGCGTTGATAGCTCAGTGGTAGTGTGTACGACTTCGCGTCAAGGGGCGTGAGTTAGAATCCAAGCACCTACAATGAGCTTGAGCTTTCGGTGAAGGAAAACATCGTGAGGAAACCATAGCATGGTGGTAGGGCTTTTTCTAATGCCCGCCTGGCTAGCTACCACCCTCAAGTTGTAAACCTGCCGCCAAATACCATGAGGTGTGTTCCGGCAGCTGCACTTGAGAACCAGTTCCTCCACAGGTTTAGCGTGTCTACCAACTTGGGCCGTATCGACACTTAAGATCAGGTGAGATTATGGCCATAACGCTAAACCTTAAATATAAAAAAAAAAAAAATTAAGCGGAGATAATTGCTTGACCTCGAGAGAGTAAGAGTAAAGCACTACTCAAACATGTTATTAGATGTGTAATAAAAAAAATAATTATGCACCATGTTTTCATATGGGGCACATGCAATACATAACTATAAACATTTGCCCAGGGTTTTTCGTTTCCAATCTTTTATTATTACTATTATTAATTTAAAATAAACACAGCACCAAATAAAACTGTGAAATGCCAATTCACAAGTGAGATGAAAAAAACGAGCGGTATCATGTTACACCAGATACGAAAGAAGTCCTTATAAAAAAATATTAATTTCAAGTTCTATTCGAGGTATAAAGAAAATAATTATTCGTGTGTACATTCTTTAGTATGATTTTTTCATCGATAAAAACTACTTTACAAAATTATCTTAACATCTTCACTTTGTTTACGATGGTTTATAAAAATATATAATAATAACAGTGATAACGTAGACTATACATTAGACACTGTATAGCCATCATACATAGACTATACATAAACATCTTACGCTAACGTTACAGGCGTTTTTTGCCGACTAGGGTAACCCTCCGCAACGACACATAAGGAACTTCGTTTCAAAACCTAATCAACTAAACTTATAATCACTTAATTAATAACCATTAGCTTAACCAGTACTTAATTGACTCACTTAATCGGCTCTTGGAATACATTATTTTTTTTATTAGTCAGAATTTACCGACGCTACAAAATTTCATAAAAAAAAATGTAATATTTAACGAGGAATTTACAAAAAAAAACCATCATGACTAATATATTTTTCTTGTAGTTAAAGTTTAGTAGCGTTATTGGCCACAATTTCACCTGATGTTAAGTGACGATGTGGCACAAGACGGTGCACATGCTAAATATAATAGAGAGACTGGTTCTCAAGTGCAACTGTTGGAACACTCCTCTAGATGTTTGGCGGCAGTTTTTCTACTTGAGGCTGGTAGCTATCTAGGTGCTACCACGCAGCTACGGTTTCAGCACAACGTTTTCCTTCACCGAAAGTTCAAACCCATTGCAGGCGGATAATACAAGCAATAATAGAGGTACACTAAGAAGCGATGATAGCTCAGTGGTAATGTGTAGGAAGCCGCGTCATGGGAAGTGACTTCGAATACAACTACCTATATTGAGCTTGAGCTTTCGGTGAGGCTTTTGGCTTACTCTAAGCCTGGTTGTAGGCCTGGTTAGCTATCGTCCTCAAGTTTAAAATCTGCCGCAAAATACCTACAAGTGTGTTCCGACAGTTGTATTTGAGAGCCAGTTCCTGCTGTAAAGGCCGGCCAGGGGAGGCGGTGATCTCTTACCATCAGGTGACACGCTTGCTCGAATGCTCCCTATTCAATTAAAAACTATATGTGTGTGTGTGTGCAAGTCACACACGGTAGAAGAGAAACTTCTGAAACGTCCCCGATTAAAAATACATATTGAAAAGTATTGAATTAGTAGACGATAGTGGAGACGCTGCGAAGCATCGCACAAAGAGAAGATCGAGAACGTGTAATGTGTGTATCTCATTCTCTAGCCGGCTGAATCCTACACATTCACGTGTATGTGTCTCTGAGGACTCGCTTTTTTCGTTTCCAAAGAAGTTTCACTTCAAAAGCACTGTTACTGAAATTTAACCATTACGCTGGTAAACGGAGCTCACAAAATTTGTATGGGAGCGAATATATATATCTTTACTATGTATACTTTTGACTTGAAATGCAGCCAAGTAGTAAATAGAGATCCATTTATTTCAATGTTTTTCAAATTTCGTACACTACGTGTATAAAATTCAAGGTGACATTTTCCAGTGATGACCTTATTGAGATTTTATTATATTAATTAAATATTTTATTTCTTTACATTACTATAAAGCGTACAACGAGATCTGCCAGCGTAGCTAATGTACCTAGATATTATAAAGTGAAAAAGTTCGTTTCTTTGTTCGAACGCGTTGATCTTATAAACTACCAATGGCATTTCAATAATCTTCGTGTTTATACGTATATGTATAGATATATATAAATTGTATGTATATATGGTGTTGTGTATGTGTGCATGTGAACGCGTCTGTATGTGAATGAGTATATTTCAACAAGCTAACTATTACACGCCTCATAAGCGAAGCCTTGAGGTGGGTACTACTGTCACTTCACGCGAAACAACTGGTTTTCAAACTTAAAATGTCTCTATTTATTATATACTGCATTTGTAAAATAATATATTCACACACATATATATCAAGAAGATGCACTATTTTTGAACCACATGATATTTTTGATGTCATTTTTGTTATTTAAATTAGTTACAAAACTAATTTAAACGGATTTTATCGCGGTTATTTATTAAATTTTTTTATACCGCGATAAAATCCGTTTAAATTAGTTTTATTTCAATGAATAATATTCGCGTAAACCTAAGAAATCATTAGTTACAAAACTGTTTAAAAAGTCCCGTCGCGGACGTCCGTGTAATCTGTATGTGCGGATCCTGTATGTTGTCACGATAACGACCGAAATACTTTAATAATCGAGCCGTTTTTTTTTCTTACGCTTCAGTATAATTAGGATTAGAACCCTATTACTTTTCACGGTCTGATTCGATGTGGTTTAAATGAGATTATGGCGGGTGCACTTTGGAATTTTCCATTTTATACAAACATTGATAAATAATTATTAATTCAGTCAGGAAGTCAGGAGGTTAATACTATAATTCTAATTTAATTTAAAACTATAAATATAAAAGTGAGTTTGTTCGTTTGTTACCCTTTCACGTGTCCACTGCTGGATCGATTATAATGAATTTTGGTATAGAGATAGATGGGAAGCTGGACACGGTGATGGGGTACTTTTTCTCGCAAAAAACTTTGTGTGAAACATTCGATTTGACATGACCAAGTCGTTATCAATGTGAGCGAAGCCGCGGGCGAAAACTAGTGAAGTGTAAATACAAAAAAGGTATCGTTTTCACGCGAGAAGAAACTTTTTCTTTTCAATTAATCGAATGGTACGATGCGAGATAAAATATAAAGTTTTCGGTTGCCCTCGCGCGCGTCGCATTGTCGAGATCGGCTAATCAGAGTGCGTCACTGGGAGTGCGTGCCCTCCGAGTGATGTCACTCCGGGAGGGTCGCCTCCGGAACCGACCGCTCCACAGGTGGTCCACCGCCCTCGGACCTTTCAAATAATACAGATGACGTATTTAGTTCCAGCGGTCACTTTCCACTATACTGAGATAACCGCGAGTTCCATAGCAAAATCCCGCGACTTCGCCCGTGTTTGTGAGGTGAAATAAAAAAGTTAGAGCTTACAAAATGATAATTAAATTTGTGTTTGCAACGTGAAGCGATGATAGCTCAGTGGCAGTGTGTACGACTTCGCGACAAGGGACGTGATTTCGAATCCACCTAAATGAGCTTGAGCGCCCGGTGAAGGCAAACATCGTGAGGAAACCATAGCATGATGGTAGGGCTTTTTCTGCCGCCAATAGGCGGTTACGGTCAATAGATGTGTTCCGGCAGTTGCACTTGAGAGCCAGTTCCTCCACAGGTTTAGCGTGTCTACCAACTTGGGCCGTATCGTCACTTAAGGTCAGGTGTCAAAAAAAAAACGATTTTAATAAAACCTGCACCAAAAAGTCTGAAATAATATTATTTTTATTTCAGGTTATAAGTTTATTGTTATAGCGACAATCTCCGCTGATATTAAGTGACGATGTGGCCCAAGTTGGTGGACACGCTAAGTACAAATGTTGGAACACACTTACAGATTCTTTAGACAGATTTTGTACTTGAAGCTTGTCGCTAGCCAACCGTGCATTAGAATGCTGAATTCATTACGATATATTCCATCACTGAAAGCTCAGGGTCCTTATATTAGTTGAAGTTTAGCGTTATGCTCACAATTCCACCTGATCTTAAGTGACGACACGACCAAAGGTGGTAGACACGCTAAACCTGTCGGAACACACCTATTGGTATATTGGCGGCGCACTTACAATTTGAGGGTGGTAGCTACCCAGGCGGGCATTACAAAAAGCCCTACCAACATGCTATGGTTTCCTCACAATGTTTTCCTTCACCGAAAGCTCAAGCTAATTGTAGGTGGATTCGAAGTTCTAGTCCATTGACGCGCTGTCCGTACACCTTACCAACTGACCCATCATCCTTTTAAGAACTTCTGTGATACTAAAACCTATATTAAAAATATACAGATCACATCTGAAGTTCAGGCGAAAAAAGTCGTAGAAAATGAAAGTGAGTTCAAAGGCTACGTTTAGAAGCGGCGATAGCTCAGCGGTAGCGTGTACGACTTCGCGTCAAGGGACGTGAGTTCGAATCCGACCACCTAAATGAGCTTGAGCTTCCGGTGGAGGAAAACATCGTGATGTCACAAGGCAATTTATGATACAAGCAAAATATATGTAATAGTTTCCTTAGTGCAAAATAAAACAACAAGGAAAAATTCTCACTTATTTTTTGGTTTCCAGTGTAATGCATAGATACTATTGTAAAGCAATTTCTTCACGCCACGAAATCATCTACCTAAAAAAAGGTGCGAACCCAGAGTACGCAGATTGCGTATATTAAAAAAATATATATATACATAGGGCTTTTTATAATGCCCGCCTGGCTAGCTACCACCCCCCTCAAGTTGAAAATCTGCCGCCAAATACAAATAGGTGTGTTCCGACGTTGCACTTGAGAGCCAGTCCCTCCACAGGTTTAGCGTGTCTACCAACTTGGGCCGTATCAACACTTAAGATCAGGTGAGATTATGACCATAATACTAAACAATCACTACAAAAAAAAAAAGTCTGCAAAGTTCAAATTATTATTTACCGAATAACAACATAGTGCTAGAAGTAACAAATTTGTTTTGACTTCTATGATCTAGTTATATGTTGAGTTCTGGATGTCTTAGTCTGGTAGCTACCACCCTCAATTTGAGAATCTGCCGCAAAATACCTCAAGGTGTGTTCCTATTGTTACACTTGTGTAAAATCCATATATCTTAACCGTCTCGTTTAATTGTCTGCACTACTATTTGGTTGTTCACATCACTAATACTTCAGTCCACTGCTTCGTTCTGGAGCTCCACTGTCCCTGCCTCAGTATTGTAAGACACATTTATATTGCCACAACCGGAAACTAGAAGCGCTAAAAGCGAACTACTTGAAATAGATTATTAAAACAAATCTTATTACATCTTGTCATTACAATTACAATATATAAAGTTATTTTTAATCAAACGCGTAAATATTTAAACCCCTGTATATTGTATTTAAGTCGCTTCGTTCTGGAGCTCGACTGTCACTGCCTCAATATTGTATCGTCACGTAATATCATGTGAGACTATGGCCATAACGCTAAAACCTTTACATAGGTAGCAACATTTGACCTGCACATGAGATCTAAACCACGCGGGAGAATATAATGGAGGGTTTGAAATACAAAGTTTGAATAAAAGATGCGAGTAAATGCGATGCGTCCCGCGCGGCCAACTCCCTCGGGCCTCTTAGCGAACAAACAGACGCTAACAGCTAACAGCTCATTCGAACTGATATAATCCGTTCCAAGTGTACACAACTACTTAACTTTATAATACACTAGCCCTGCCTGCGATTTCGTTCGCACGGAACTGAAAATTATTTAAGTGATTTATATATAACTCAGGGATAATACGGCATTCTAAAGAATGAATTACGATAACGACCGAAATACTTTAATAATAACGATTTTTTTTTTACACGGTTTTTATTAACTTCACCTGTATGTTTGTTTGTTTGTATGTTTGCAACAGATTCCTTTCGGCGCAATTATGACCCACTTTAAAGGGCCAGATTACGTTCAAACTTTGTAGATTTATCGAGGACCGATGACAATACAATAATTTGATAATATTATTCTATTTTTCTATTTGCGAAATAAGATGTTTGTTAATTTATATAATTTTCATCTATAGTCGATAAGACAAGAAACTTAATTTTAATTTTTTATAATTTAAAAAAAACAAGCTTTTCTAAATAAAGCAAATTAAAAATAAATCATAGTTTAAAAAAAACTAAAAAACACGCATTTTATAGAAATCTGAACGAAAAAAATAGAAAAAAGTTTTAATAAATTTAAATTAAGAATAGTGGTAAAAATTTCAAAAAACAGAAATTAATAATAGTGTGAATAAAAAAAAAATGTATTTTATTTAAAAAAAAGCATGAGGTGCTTTTAAAATTATCAAATGATAATCACTCTACTCATATCTGTCGATAAAACATTTATAACTATTGACACCATGCACCCCACGCTTTTTTTAAAATAAAATACATTTTTCATTTATTTACACTATTCTTAATTTATATTTATTGAAATTTTTAACACAATTCTTAATTTAAATTTATTAAAACTTATTTTCTATTTTTTTAGTTCTGATGTCTATATACAAAGCGTGTTTTTTATATTATTTTTTCAACTATTATTTATTTCTCTTACGCTTCAGTATAATTAGGAATAGAACCCTATTACTTTTCACGGTCTGATTCGATGTGGTTTAATTGTTGTCGAATAAAAAACATTTTACAATTCCTATAAAGTTGACGAAAAAATCAAAAGGTGTAATTTCATTCAGAGTGGTGTTTAAGTATATATCGATAGTATCAAAGGGACTTCTAACGAATCGTTTATACAGTGAATGCCACGTGAACCCGGGTTACGCAACTAGTGTCAGTAGTCAACAATGAGTTAACAAACAGTTACCTAAGAGGATTAGCTATGTTGAGGGCGCGGGTCCGCTCGGCCGGCGGGCCATTTCCCGACCCAGCGGTATACATTACAACCCCTCGTCGACTAATCACTCAACCCTGTTGTTTCTATATTCACGCTTTTATAATTAATAGCTCTATACATATATATCAAGCTTCTATAAGTTTCGTACCGTTTGAAGTTATTTTCGTTCTTTTTCCCGTTCTACTCGCTTCCGGAGCTAACTTCCTTGTCGCACGGTACAGATGGAAGGTAGGCAAATCAAAATGTAAGATTTTTCCGTCACCAATCATTCTCTGGTCTGTACTATATTGCAGTATATTTGGCTTATTGGTTCAGGACAGCCAGTAAGTTTTCAACGGCTGCGCACATATGGCTTGTACACATCAAACTCGTCAGCTCTTTCCTAGCGTATTATATAAGTTATAATGAATTAAATGATGCACAATGAAACGTCTATTTCCACAACTAGAAAAAAATATATTAATTACGAAATTTCCTACCATTCCTTCAACTTTTTAGTCATCTCTTCATTTCATTGAATTTCGTTTTTTGTTGTGTTCATTATAGTCAGAAGAAGGTACTTATGTAAGAAAACATTAAGGAAGCTGAGTGGAACGTAAGAAAATTCACGAAATTTAATAAAAAACCTAACTAACACACACATACACTTTACACATATTCTTACATACATTCACACAAACTTAGTAACACGATTACTAATTTTGTTTCCTTATAATTATCTCCTTAGTGTTAACAGAATCTTTTTTATTCGATTTCTATGTTCCCTTGTTCCAGATGACATGCACCACCAACTATTATATGTATAATTCTGACTGTATGTTAGGTTTCCATATAACAGGCATTAAATAGTTAGGAGACCTAAGGCATATACCATGTTAATGTTTCTGGAAATAAAACAAGTTGTAAAGCTGCCGCCAAATACCAATAGGTGTGTTCCGGCAGCTGCACTTGAGAGCCAGTTCCTCCACAGGTTTAGCGTGTCTACCAACTTGGGCCGTATCGTCACTTAAGATCACGTGAGATTATGGCTATAACGCTAAAAAATCCATAAGTATAAAAAAAAATGATATTGTATTGACAAGTAAATTAGAAAGGGTGGTGGTAAATCAGGAGGGCATTGGAAGAGCCCTACCACCACGGAGAAAGTGCTATACAATTATCAACCCACGTGGAATGGAGTATGATTAAAAACAATTAACGCGATGATAGCCCGGTGGTAGCGTGCACGGAAGCCGCGACATGGGACGTGATTTCGAATCCATCGTGAAAACATCGTGATCAAACTCTAGCAGTAGGGGTTTTTCTAACACCCGCCTCAAATACCTATAGGTGTGTTCCGGCAGTTGCAATGCGGTAGGGCGTTTTGTAATGCCCGCCTGGGTAGCTACCACCCTCAGGTTGTAAACCTACCGCCAAATACCAATAAGTGTGTTCCGGCAGCTGCACTTGAGAGCCAGTTCCTCCACAGGTTTAGCGTGTCTACCAACTTGGGCCGTATCGTCACTTAAGATCGGGTGAAATTGTGGCCATTACACTAAGCCTTATCTATATATATGGAACCCCAATGATGCGTGAACCCGCGGTAGTTAATTAGCTTGGTAATATAGTATTTGTTTGCCAGCTGGTATTGACATAGCGGAGGGGCTATTAGCTATTAGCTAATGAGTTGAACGGACGGTGACCGTCGGCACTGTCGCCGCCGCGCACCGTCGCGTCACTCCTCGAACACAATGCGCCATTGTTTGGGGTCGCGTTGGCGCCGCGTGCGGAACAATACAAATAAATTAATTACCTCAGTGCTTTTCCCAAACTTTCCTTTTTTTTTAAAGGTTTTTTTTTACGCACGTCGAGAGAATGTCTTTATCTAAAATATATTTCTTTATCTTTAGCAAAAAACTCACATGATTTTAAGTGACACTCTAATCCTAGCCAAGGGCCTGGTTTCAAATGCACCTGCTGGGACACACTTATAGGTATTTGGCGGCAACTTTTTGACTTTAGGAGGGGGGATATGTCAGGTGGGTATTAGTAAGATGCCTACCATGCAGCTATAGTTTCGTCACGATGTTTTCCTTCACCGGACGCTCAGGTTCATTGTGGGTGGATTCGAACTCACGTACTTGCACCGGAGTCCGTACTCCTACTTCCCCGTTGATTGCAATATAACTATGAACGTATTAGCGTAGCTATTGTTTAGCTCAAAATATAAAAACAATGAAAGTCGACAATAGCTCAGTGGTAGTGTGTACGACTTCGCGTCAAGGGACGTGAGTTCCAATTCACCTACACTGAGCTCGAGCGCCCGGTGAAGGAAAACGTCGTGAGGACACCAAGGTGAAAATCTGCCGTCAAATACCAATAAGTGTGTTCCGGCAGACGCACTCGAGAGCCGGTCTCTCCACTGGTTTCCAGTGTGCACCAACTTGGGCTGTATCGTCACTTAAAATCAGGTGAAATGATGGCCATAGCGCTTAAACCTTAACTATAAAAGAAGCTAACGTATCTATACTTTTAAAATAGCTGTTGTCTGGGGAAAAGTTTATTTCTTCCCGAGGAAAAATACCTATATCATTCTATAAGATAAAATTTTCCAATACCTGTAGTTCTTTATGGAAATGGCAGGCGAACTGTTAAGTATATTTTCATAGTGGGATTAATTCAGATCTAAGGACATTTTAAAAGACCGCCTTTCTAATTTTAGAGCTAATGTTGCGGGACTTATGAAAGAGTATCCGTACTAATATTATAAACGTGAATGTAAGTTTGTTTGTTACGTTTTCACGCGAAAACTACTCAACCGATCGTCATGGAACTTTGTACAAATACTCATGGAGGTATTAGAAGTAACATAGGATCTTTTTTTGAAACACAAAAAAAATATACGTAAGATAAAAAAAAAAAAGTTTTAATCGCTTCAACGCAAGTGAAGCCGCGGGTAAAAGCTAGTAAGTTATAAAATACTCCTATAAATTTCACCCACTGACAATTCGTCATGATTTTTTTCCTGCTATCTTATAAAATGTCATTTGTTTTTAAATTTTTCTTTATCTTAACAAGTTATTTCGTGACTTCAATAAGTAATATTTTAAATATTTAGCTTCCTTACGCCAATGCGAATGTTTTATTACCCACAGAAATATCCTCACTACATGAATTTTAAATTGATTTATTTCAATTATATACTCAAAACATCTTATATTATAAAAATCTACGCACAAAACACTTAATGTATTGGGACCATTTCTTTTTTAATAGTTCTAGAATGACAACGGAATACTTTATATTTAATTTGAATGCTTCAGTCAGTCATTCAATTATAATTACGGTGCACTTTACGAATTTTTTTTTTTGTTGTCTACTAATTCGCTTGTCACGCCTACCTTAAATAGTCCAGTGAATATTTTTAATAATTGCCTCAATTATTATTTGTAACTGTTGTAATGCTCTGACCACGGGCGGTCCTAAATAAATAAACATATATTTAAAATTTATGTAGTGAGGTTATTTCTCTGGATAATAAAACATTTGCATATTGTATATTTAATATTATATTGATATACTAGCTGACCCGGCCACGCGTTGCTGTGGCTAAAGTTTTTGTTATATTACATTATAGTTAACAATCTAAGAGGAACAATAAGAGAACATCAGCCACGGAGTCCACTATGCTTTTTCACACAGATGGTATTTGTAAAAAAATATGGTGATCTCCTTATTTGACTTTCTACTACTATAACCCTTTAGTACAATGAAATTATTTACGAACAAAGACGAAAATGTTGATGTTCGTATACAAATTCACTGGATTGAGATTTGAAGGGGAAGTACGTTGAACACAATTAATTAAAATGTTCTTACACTTGATATTAAGCAGAAATCAATAGGTACAAAATAAAAATTTATCAGATTTATTATTTCCATTTAATTTTATAACAAATATAAGTATATTACAGTATAATACAGTAAATAACATGTGACGCTTAAACTCATGAATGAGGTAGGCAAGGCAGTCTTAAACTTTTAAACATTAATATCTATTTTTTTGAATTATAAATACTTTCAATTTCAATTTAATTTAACACCAATCGGTGCACAATGTTTTTGGTTAACCTGTCTTTAGCTAACACAAATAGATTCGACGGTTTCCCAACACGTGAACACGCAACATATAGTTGCCCATGAGAAAAGCATGGATTTTCCAAATCTAAACCACAAATGGACATTGTTTGACCTTGAGATTTATTTATAGACATGGCGAAAGCTAAACGAATTGGAAACTGTAGCCTTTTGAAGAGTATGGTAGAATCTGATGGTATCATCGGAATACGTGGCAGCAGGACCACTTTTCCTTTAAACTTCCCAGCCAAAATGGTTGCTTCAAGAATGTTTCCGGTGATCTTTTTGATGACCAAACGCGTACCGTTACATAATTGAGGTGGATTCAAATTGCGGAGAAGAATAATAGGGGAACCAATCTTTAATCGAAGATTATGTGGTGGCATTTCAGGGATATCTAATGAATTTAAAAATTCAATCGGAAAATTTACACTTTCATTTCTAAGTAACACGTGGCCGGCTATGCTAACACCAAAAATTTAAAAAGTGGAAATAATTGAATTATACGGTATTTCGTTCACTACAAAATAAATTTAATTAATTTTATAGCGTCAACAACACGTGGTAATTATGCAGTTAAAATGTAGCTTATATGACACGTTCGTAGATTTACCATAGCAGCGCCATCTATTGATTACTTACTCAACCCAGTCGAAAGGTATCGACATCTGTTAGAATCATTTGGAGTTAACAGATAATTGTGACTGTCAAATAATAACAGACAAATAATTAGCAATAAATTAAAATTGCGACTATAATTTGAGATTTAAACTATCCTATCTCTCAAGTTGGATCGAACTGCACATGGTGTGCGAATTTTATTATAATCGGTTAAGTGGTTTAGGAGTCCATTGAGGACAAACATTGTGACACGAGATTTATATATATTAAGATATAGATCAGTGAATTTCATACGCTGTTAGAATTTGTAAACAACGCCAAGGATTAGCCATTACATGCCAGAGCAAACAGATTTCATCCCATCAAACATTTACACTGAGGCAGTGAGACGCCGCCGCCCTAGCCGGTGGGCGGGACGCTCGGGGGGCGGCCGGAGCGCCGGAAACGGAAGCGCCTCGCCGCGATATTGCATTCGGTGCGCGTGTTTGTACAAATTTCCCGGCCTTTATTATATTTTCATATGTTTACGCTTTAGTGAAGAGGGGCCCGGCCGAGATGCTCGTTTCGAATTCGACATGTTTGTTTATAGTTCGATTTGATTACCACTCGCTCGGTGAATAAAGAGATTACACTTTAGCACGGTGGTAGGGCTTTTTCTGGCTAGCTATCATTCTTAAGTTGAAAATCTGCCGCCAAATATCTACAGTTATCTTCTCATAGTTGTAGTCGAGAGCCAGTCCCTCCGACAGGGTTAATGTAGCGATGACAGTGAACACATAAAAATATATAATAATTTCCCATTGCCTGTGGCATGCCTTACACCTCTGGATCTCCTATCACCAATACCGTGGTAAAGGATTGTCTCACAAACCTGGTGATTGTCCGTGGTCCCAGGAGATGAAATAGCGCCAATAAAACTCCAACCCAGCGCCGTCCACAACACACACATATGTGGTTTCAGCTTGTTATATATTCTCGTGAATATCCCGACAGAAGCGCCGCGCGTCAGATATGTTCTACTCCTTTCTCATTCTTGGCAACTCTGTCCTGTTAAGAGACTGTTATTGCCATTTTGAACTGATCCTATTTTGACAGATGAAACTCTCATCAACAAGATGGCGACTCTCTTGTTGTAGCTCACATGGGAATTTTTGCGGCAACTAATATATCATGTTTCCGGATGATTCTTCATAATTCACTTCACTTATCCACACTTCACACAACACAGGGGCTAAATAACAAAGTGTATGGATAAAAATATAAATCACAACATGAGAGATCAAGATCCAGCCAAAAACTCCTGCAGAAAACTTAACTGTATTCTATATCTTTTTACAAAAAAATCCACAAAAAAAAGTGCAAAAAAAAACATCTGATTATCGCTATAGAGACGC
This sequence comes from Actias luna, assembly GCA_039707435.1. NCBI lineage: Eukaryota > Metazoa > Arthropoda > Insecta > Lepidoptera > Saturniidae > Actias > Actias luna. The sequence goes on along the minus strand of JAZHAC010000037.1, from coordinate 5,458,449 downwards.
TTCGAAAACGTTCCTTTTTTTTCAAATTGACGGCGGCACCACGGATGTCTGCCACAGGCACTATAAGACCTCTTTTCCCCAACATTTTTTTTTTAAGTAAGGTTAAGCGTTATGGCTATAACCTCACCTGATCTTAAGTGACGATACGACCCGAGATACGACACGCCAAACCCGTGAGCAACTGGCTCTCAAGTGCAACTGCCGGAACACACCTATTGGTATGCAGCGGCAGATTTTCAACTTAATAGTTAGCCAGGCGGGCATTAGAATAAACCCTACCGCCGTGCCATGGTTTCCTAAAATCGTTTCCTTCACCGAAAGCTCAAGCTCATTGCAGGCGGATTCGAACTCACTCCAGTGAGTGGTGGTCGCTCCCGTGGTAAAACTGGCTCCAACAACGTGTCCTCCAGCCTGGGCCACATCGCAATTTAACATCAAGTTGTATAGTGGGCTTTACGCCAAATTTATTACCCTAAAACGTTAAAAATAAAACGTTCCTGGCAACACTGATCTGTATGCAAAGGTACCGCTCCGGCGCGGCTCGAGGCGTCACCGGCGACACCTTCCAATCAATTTCACTGATATTGTAATAATAAATTCAATCACCGCTTATTGTTGGCCCGCGTGACACGAGTACCAACGACGTGTTCGCGACACAAGCCGGATCGGATACGCGTCTCTTAAAATACATTTAAAATAAACAGTATGTATATTTTAAAAGTAAATCACAGGCCTCACTTTCGTATAGTTTTAACGGCATAACGTGACAAACCGTGCGTCGTATCCCTACGAATATTATGCACTAGCTGACCCGACAGACTTTGTCCTGTCTTAACTATGAATATATTTAAGTAATACACACACACACACACCGTGTTTTTTGTTTATCTTTATAGATCAAAAATTTCTTGTCACGTTGTTTATGCGCGATGAACTCCTAAACTACTGAACCGATTTTAATCAAATTTAGCACACTATTGAACGAACTCGAGAGACAGGATACTTTTTATCTCGATAAGTGATCATAACGCGATAGATGTCGCTGCAGTCGATGTGATTGATTGAGAATGCTAAACCAGGTCTGCCAGTTCATATATAATACTAGCTGACCTAACAGACTTTATCCTGTCTTAACTATAAATATATTTGAGTAATATTAATTCGTTGGTGCGAGGCGCCCGACGTGACGGCCCCGTGGCATGCGCGTGAGCTGCGCGCGGTACTGGACAGTACTCGGACATTGCAACATTACTTTATTATTATAAAATAAACGTAGCCTAAGTTACTCCTTATTTCATCAGCTACCTGCCGATAAAAGTGCCGTCAAAATCGGTCCAGCCATTTCAAAGATTAACCGGAGCAAACAGACAGACAGACAGACAAAAATTAAGAAAAAAAATGTTATTTTGGTGTATGTACCGTATATATTCATATACATGTAGTAAAAAACGTTTATTTCAATATTACAAACAGACACTACAATTTTATTTATCTGTATATATATGAATGTCAGTTTGCCTGTTACGCTTTCACGCGGAAATTACTTAACCGATTATCATGAAATTTTGTACACATATTCTTGGAGGTATTAGAGAGAACATAGGATACTTTTTATTTTAATAAATAAATATATATATAGAAAAAACATTGTTTGTTTATTTGAAGCGATGATAGCTCAGTGGTAGTGTGCACGACTTCCCGTCAAGGTGCGTGGGTTCGAATCCAAGCACCTACAATGAGCTTGAGCTTTCGGTGAAGGAAAACATCGTGAGGAAACCATAACATGGTGGTAGGGCTTTTTCTAATGCCCGCCTGGGTAGCTACCACCCTCAAGTTGTAAACCTGCCGCCAAATACCAATAGGTGTGTTCCGGCAGCAGCACTTGAGAGCCAGTCCCTTCACAGGTTTAGCGTGTCTACCAACTTGAGCCGTATCGTCACTTAAGATCAGGTGAGATTGTGGCCATAACGATAAATCTTACGTATAAAAAAAAGGTACAAAAACGGGCCAAACTGGTTAAATAATTTTTAACGCCACGCGAACGAAGTCGCGGGTTCAGCTAGTATAATACAAAAGTATATTATTGTAACACACAATAGTACTAATTACGAATTAATTTTGATCTTTTTGAGACCAAAACAATTTTTTTTTTTGGACTTCACATGATGCCTTTCTCTTGTATATGTATTATTTTTTTAATTTATTTTTTAATCTACAAGGCACTAATACCGACATGAGATTAAATACAAAAGCAACTTAATTCTAGATATCATTTTACATCCCATACCCTATTACATTAGCGCACAACTTACACAGTTAGGAACTTTTATTATGAGTGAAGATGAACAAAATACAGATTGCATAAAGGATACAGATACACGAAGGATCGAAAGACAATTTGGCTAGGGGCGTAGATGATGCAAAAGATACGTTTGTACGATTTATACAATACAAGCTCTGCCCGCGACTGCGTACGTGTGAAACTAAAAAAATATTCGATACTAGATTAGTCGATGAACTTCGTATCACGTATTATATGCGTACTTTATTCTCGTTTACACTCAAAAACATTTTGACCGATTGCATGTATTGTTTTTAACATTTTGATTAACTATAATCGACCCTAATCAATCTTTCAAATTCATTTCGTTAAGATCCATATAACTGTCTATATTTAATATAGTTTCCGTTTTTCATCTCCGTTTTGGTTATTGAATGGAATCGATTGAAGCGATGATAGCTCAGTGGTAGTGTGTACGACTTCGTATCCATCTACAATGAGCTTGAGCTTGCTGTGAAGGAAAACATCGTGAGGAAACCATAGCATGGTGGTAAGGGTTTTTCTGAGGCCCGCCTCGCTAGCTACCACCCTCAAGTTGTGAACCTGCCGCCAAATACCAATAGGTGTGTTCCGGCAGCTGCACTTGAGAGCCAGTTCCATCAAAGGTTTAGCGCGTCTCCCAACTTGGGCCGTATCAAGATCAGGTGAGATTATGACCATAATACTAAACCTTAAACTATAAAAAAAAAATGAAACTTGTTTATAACTCTAATGAATTACCCGTCTTATAATTATATGAAATTGAAATATGGCTGGATTAGAACCGACGTCCCTTGACGAGGCGTCCGCACACACTACAAACTGAGGTGTAATCGTTACATTACTTTTTATATTATGAGATTAAAAAAAACTGTTTTCTGTTTATACCAACCCCGTCCTTTTTTTATACTTATGGTTTAGCGTTATGGCCATAATCTCACCTGATCTTAAGTGACGATACGGTCCAAGTTGGTAGACACTCTAAACCTATGGAGGAACTGGCTCTCAAGTGCAGCTGCCGGAACACACCTATTGGTATTTGGCGGCAGGTTCACAACTAGAGGGTGGTAGCTAGCCAGGCGGGCATTAGAAAAAGCCCTACCACCATGCTATGGTTTCCTCACTATGTTTTCCTTCACCGAAAGCTCAAGCTCATTGTAGGTGCTTGGGTTCGAACCCACATCCCTTGACGCGAAGTCGTGCACACTACCACTGAGCTATCATCGCTTCGACTTCGACTTATCAGTAACGAACTGTATAAAAACATATTATCCAATTTGGTACAGTCGTTCGGAAGTTATGCGCGTACATACATTACAGTGATTCGTTTATATATATATATATATATATATATATATATATATATATATATATATATATATATACATATATATAGGGATTTTTTGCCAGTTTTTGCTACATTATTCGATACAGCTTGTTCGTAATGTCAAAGAACCTAACGCCTACCTCAATAATTTCTTCATCAAATACACATAAATTATAAAAATCGACTGGTATTTTCAAGATTAGCTCGTTTGAACAAACAAACCTATCTACTTTACAAAATCGAATGTAGATAACAGTTGATAATAATATATCCTTCACAGGGTGTATCAATATGAAATTATTAATTTAAATTTCGATAGGGCTGCCTGCCCCGCGGCTCTGTGACCCCGGAACGAGCTAGGGATGAGACATTTTTATAAATTCTGTTCACGCACGCAAGCTGCAGATCCCGGAGATCGCGTGATTCAGTAACAACAGAGGATCGTGACACCACAGCCTCGCTAACACACTGAACTGTGAGGGAATCTTTTCAATCACATGTTAAATATTGTAATGTATGCAACGATAGACGGACTGTCGCAGAGCGTGCGTTTATTTGACGTAAGCATGTTTAGGGTACATAAAGAAAACATAATTGGTTTAACACATAACATTGTCCACCTTCTAAATGTAAACTATCTTAAACACAACGATTTAACATAATAAAGTAAATAGCATAAGGGGCAATTCATTAATCACGTAAGGGTATTGAAGGGGGGGGGGGGGCTGGTGTAAGAAAATCCCTACATGTCCTTATATTGGGGGGAGGGTGAAATTCATTCGTATGTAGCATTTCGTCAATCAAAATTCAATATTTAAAAATTTAATTCCATTTTAGATTCCAAATAGTATTCTTAATTTTAAAGGGTACAGTCGAATTTTAATTTTATTTCAATAATCTTTAATGCTTCTTGAAAATTTGTTTATTAAAAGTTTTCATATATTTTTATCGTTATCCATGTTTGGTTCTATAGAAAATATTACAGTACATTTTTCCATGTATTAACGTATTTTTTTAATTTAACCAAAAATACGAAACTCATTTTCTTTTCTAACATAACAGTTTATTATTTAGAAGATCAAGATAGAATCTTACGTTCGAAAGGGGAGGGGGTTCGAGAAATCTTACGTATACTTACATAGGGGAAGGGGGTCAACAGTGACAAAGATTGTCCTTGCGTAGTTATCGAATGGCCCCTAACCATAAATAACTACCAAAATCGGTAAATTTACCAAATATATAAGTAAATAATTTATATCTTGTTTAACCGTGGCCTTAGAGTCATATCATGAGCAGAATTTTTTTTTTTTTTTGTGGGGAAATGTATGTCTGCATCCCCTCCTAGCTCGGGGGGACTGAGGGGTATGTGGGACTCACCCAGCGCTAAGCGCCGGGAATACCCCCTACTACCCCACGGTCATCTGTCGCCTTCCTGGGGCGACGTGGGACCGTGCATGCAAACACCGCGTCATAGTCTTTTTTTTTATACTTAAGGTTTAGCGTTATGGCCATAATCTCACCTGATCTTAAGTGTCGATACGGCCCAAGATGGTAGACACGCTAAACCTGTGGAGGAACTGGTTCTCAAGTGCAGCTGCCGGAACACACTTCATGGTATTTGGCGGCAGGTTTACACCTTGAGGGTGGTAGCTACCCAGGCGGGCATTAGAAAAAACCCTACCAGCTTGCTATGGTTTCCTCACGATGTTTTCCTTAACCGAAAGCTCAAGCTTATTGTAGGTGCTTGGATTCGAACTCACGTCTCTTGACGCGAAGTCGTGCACACTACCACTGAGCTATCATCGCTTCAATATAACTACTATATACTAATAGGAACAGATATAGTGTGTACGTGAACACTATCCCCATCCAAAGCGATGATAGCTCCATGGTACTGTGTTGGGACGCCGCGTCACGGGACGTCAGTTCGAATCCAACTACCTACAATGAGCTTGAGCGCTCGGAGAAGGAAAGCATCGTGAGGAAACCATAGTATGTTGGTAGTGCTTTATCAAATGCCCACCTGGCTAGCTACCACCCGCAAGTTGAAAATATACCAACGAATACCAATAGGTGTGTTCCGGCGGTAGCACTTGAGAGCCAGTTCCTCCACAGGTTTAGTGTGTCTACCAAATTGGGCCGTATCGTCACTTAAGATCAGAAGATATTATAGCCATAACGCTAAGCCTTAACTATATGAAAAAAAAATGTTTGATCTTAAATTAAAACTGTGTTAGAGCACAATAAGTGTAGACTAACAGGAATAGATATAGTGTGTACGTGAACACGATCCCCATCCAAAGCGATGATAGCTACATGGTACTGTGTCGGGACGCCGCGTCACGGGACGTCAGTTCGAATCCAGCTACCTACAATGAGCTTGAGCACTCGGAGAAGGAAAGCATCGTGAGGAAACCATAGTATGTTGGTAGTGCTTTATCAAATGCCCACCTGGCTAGCTACCACCCGCAAATTGAAAATATGCCACTTAATACTAATAGGTGTGTTAGGCAGTTGCACTTGAGAGCCAGTCCCTCCTATAAAGGCCTGACACTCACCTGCGATTCCTCTGGTGTTATGGGTGTCCATAGGCAGCGGTGATCACTTACCATCAGATGACAGCTCGTTTGCCGTCTATTACATAAAAAAAAGACTTTTCACTCCAAAATATGAGAAGCGAGATCAACACATGATTACTTCTATCATAAACACCGCATGACCTTTTGGTCGCAATATGTTAAAATAATCATTTCACGCGCAGCACGTTTAAAATATCCTGTAATTTCTATTCGAATTAGTTATTCCGTTCTGATGAGAACCTATTAAATACCTTTTAATACTTGGATGTAAGCCACGATGGGACTAACCTATCCTTAGATGAAAGCCCTTAAATAACCACATGACAGAAGTGAAACATTATTATCTCGATCTTTTAGCCGGTTCGAGCCGACATTTCACGAACGAGTGTCACATAACCGAGCGTTCCTCCTACTTGATGCGCCTAAACAAGTTTTAGGAATCGATAGAAGGAATCGAAGAAAATTTGGTTAATTACGTCTAAGATTTATAAGGAAGTCGGGGGCGGCTGCAGCCTCCTGCCGCGTCGCGTCTCCCACTCTACTAACTCTATTTGCTCCTGCGAAGTCAGTTCCGGCAATTGATTGGTTCCGTAAGATCCCTCACGCCGTCTGTCTTCAAATCCACAGATATTATATACAGTAGCTGTGCCCGCGACTTCGTTCGCTTAGAACTAAACATGATTTAATCATTTTTGGCACGATTTTGTAACTTCTTTTCCATGCAGCTTTGTTCCTAACTGTGACAGCGTGATGTTAGAACTTAGTGCCTTCCTCCATTATTGCTCTATGAAATACAAAAACTCTCTCTCTCTCGAGGTCAAGCAATTATCTCGGCTTGAATTGCTTTTGTCCGATATTTTTTGCACTTTGAGTATTAAATGAGTTGACAGATATCAACAAGAACACTTTTTTATGATAGTAGATACTTTAAAATACACTATTTTTTTGGACAGTATTAAAACACAGCGTTTTGAAAAAATATTTCGGTGTACGTCGGGTTGTCTGTATGTGCGGATGATGTATGTGGTCACGATAACGCCTAAAAAACTTCACTTTTTGAGTCCATTGTTTTTTGCCATCGCTTCAGTATCATTCTGTGTAATAGCCTATTGAAAATTACCGCCTAATTCGATGTGATTTTTAATTAAAAAATGAGAGGTACACTTTTGGATTTTCCAACTTCTAATGTATTCCGACCGGTAGTTCCTTAGTTTAGCGCGTTTAAACAAACAGACAAATGAGCTATTTCGCGTTATTCTACTATAATGGATTAGATATGTATTTTAAAATTAAATATGGTAATCACACATTGCACGCCTCATAAGCGAAGCGTTGAGGTGGGTACTACTGTCACTTCACGCAGAACAACTGATTGATTAAACTTAAAATGTCTCTATTTATCATATATAGCACTTGTAAAACAATATATACTCACATATATCAAGAAAAAACACTATTTTTAATACTCGTGATATTTTTGATGCCATTTTTGTTATTTAAACTAGTTAAAAAACTGTCTGAAAAGTTCTGTCTCGAACGTCCGTGTGTCTGTATGTGCGGATCCTGTATGTTGTCACGATAACGACCGAAATACTTTACTAATCGAGTCTTTCTTTTCTTACGCTTCAGTATAATTAGCAACAGAACTCTACTACTTTTCACGGTCTGATTCGATGTGGTTTAATTGTTATTATATAAACAAAAAAAAAATTAAATTAAATTATAGGGTGTGCACTTTTGGATTTTCCAAACTTTTTTTTAAAGTCTATACGAGTAAGAACCCAAATTTACCCAAATACATCGTATAATCTTTTTTTTATATACTTAAGGAATTGGCGTTATGGCCATAATCTCACCTGATCTAAAGTGACGATACCGCCCACGTTGGTAGACACGCTAAACCTGTGGAGGAACTGGCTCTCAAGTGCAACTACCGGAACACACCTATTGGTATTTGGCGGCAGGTTTTCAACTTGAGGGTGGTAGCTACCCAGGCGGGCGTTAGAAAAAGCCCTACCACCATCTACACTTTAATATAATCAATATAAAGAATTATTGTATTATTGATTGGAAAAACTCTTTATAAGATATTCAAACTCATTGGTGATAATATTCAAAATTCAACCTTTAATATTGATTTCTGTTAAGCCGTAAACAGCGCTTTATTTGCTTATTGTGTCAAAACAATGACGACACATTTACAATATCTATACATATAATAAACCTATGTATATATCTTCTTTATATATAAAAAATTCGTGTCACGTTGTTTGTCCGCGACTAACTCCTAAACTACTGAACCGATTTGAATCAAATTTAGCACACTGTGTGCAGTTTGATCCAACTCGCGAGACAGGATACTTTGCATCTCGATAAGTGATCATAACGTGATAGATGTCGCTGTAGGCGATGTGATTGACTTCTCCAAAAGGCAGAACAAGTTCTGCTAGGTCAGCTAGTTTATACGTATAATTTGATTTGAAAATCCCATGCAAGTTTGACAGGACGCAATAATACAGCTACACGATAGCTCAGTGGTAGTGCGTACGACTTCGCATCAAGGGACGTGAGTTCGAATTCAACCACCTACAATGAGCTTGAGCTATCGGTGAATGAGCTTGAGGGAAAATATCGTGAGGAAACCATAGTACGGTGGTAGGGCTTTTTTTAATGCACGCCTGGCTAGCAACTACCCTCAAGTTGAAAATCTGCCGCCAAATATCAATAGGTGTGTTCCGGCAGCCGCACTTAAGAGCAGATTCGTTCAAAGGTTTAACGTTTCTACAAGCTTGCGCCGTATCGTCGCTTAAGATCAGATGAGATTATAGCCGTAAAGCTAACGCTAAATTTTAAATATAAAAAAATATAAAAATAATACAGGATCTTGTCAGCAGATGTGGTCCAGGATGGCCGTCTTCGAGGATACCGGAGGAGCTGAGGGCGTCTGCTGAGGAGATGGCGCAACCGCACTCCTTCCCTATCGCCTGGGGGCTCCACTACCAGCACAGGTACTTTTGGAGCGCTGATAGCTCAGGTGGTAGTGTGAACTGGCGCCGCGTACATAGGTCTAAATTCGAACCCGATTACAATGAACCTGAGCTTTCGGTGAAGAAATACGACCATACCATAATGGCAGGGTGTTTTCTAATGCCCATCTTGCTAGCTAACACTAATATATATATTTTGTTAATGTTTAGCATTATGGCCATAATCTCACCTGATATTGGTACACACACTAAACCTGTGGAGGAACTGGCTCTCAAGTGCAAATACCGGAACACAACTATACGTATTTGGCGGTAGATTTTCAACTTGAGGATGGTATTTTTTTTTGTCTTTTTTACCGGTATGGCCATGATCTCACCTGATCTTAAGTGACGATACGGCCCAAGTTGATAGACAAGCTAAACCAGTGGAGAAACTGGCTCACACACAGTGGAACACACCTATTGGTATTTGGCGGCAGGTTTACAACTTGAGGGTGGTAGCTAGCCAGGCGGGCATTAGAAAAAGCCCTACCACCACGCTATGGTTTCCTCACGATGTTTTCCTTCACCGAAAGCTCAAGCTCATTGTAGGTGCTTGGATTCGTACTCACGTCCCTTGACGCGAAGTCGTACACACTACCACTGAGCTATCATCGCGTCAAGATGCTGGTATAGGGGGTGTGGCGGTGATTGTCGTGTTCAAGGGGTGTATTTTAAGGGTATAATTATATGTTGTTACCCGTAGAGAGGCGGCGGCCGCTGCAGCGCGGCGCGAGAGGGACAGAGAGCCTCTCACAGTCCCGTACGAGCAAACGCATGTGCATGCGCACACGCAACTATACGCACGCCACCCGCTGCTCGACGAGCACGCACAGAATACCCTGTAAGTGCGACCTTACAATATAAACAATAGATACGATATAGACCCACTTATCTAAGACAAGGTAATACACATATGAAGCGATGATAGCTCAGTAGTAGTGTGCACGACTTCGCGTCAAGGGACGTGGGTTCGAATCCAAGCACCTACAATGAGCTTGAGCTTTCGGTGAAAGAAACATCGTGAGAAAACCATGGCATGGTGGTAGGGCTTTTTCTAATGCCCGCCTGGGTAGCTACCACCCTCAAGTTGTAAACCTGCCGCCAAATACCAATAGGTGTGTTCCGGCAGCAGCACTTGAGAGCCAGTTCCTCCACAGGTTTAGCGTGTCTGCCAACTTGGACCGTATTGTCACTTAAGATCAGGTGAGATTATGGCCATAACGCTAAACCATAAGTATTAAAAAAAAATGCCTACATTACTGGTACAGACTGTTGTACGGTACACGATTTTTATCATTACTTTCTGTTAGGTGTAAAGGGGAAGCCGAGGAGACACATGGAGACTACAGAGATTACCTTCCACACAGGTAAGACATTATGTTAGCAGTAAATGTTACAATTTAATTTACTTTAAAGTTTTATTATTATGGCCACAATATCACCTGATATTAAATGGTGATATGACCCAAGTCGGTGAACAAAATAATCCCAGTGGAGTAACTGGTTCGCAAGTGCATCTGCCGGAACACACCAATAGCCATTTGACGGTAGATTTTCAACTCGAGGTTGGTATATAGCCGGGCGTGCGTTATAAAGAGCCCTACCGCCATGCTATGGCTTCGTTACAGTGTCTTCCTTCATCGAAAGCTCAAGCTCATTGAAGGTGGATTCGATCTCACGTCTTCCATACACACTACCAACCAAGGTATCATCGCATAACAGCATGTGTTATCTCAGCCACTTTCCAAAGGATCAGGATTCGAAATCGAATGTGACTCTTTTAATGAGTGCCCAAATGATTCTGCTGCTGGTTCTTGCAAGGATACCACCTGGTATTATATTACCAAATCTTAAAAAACCGATACGCATAAAGAGATATAAAAAAGCGATGATAGCTCAGTGGTAGTGTGCACGACTTCGCGTCAAGGGACGTGGGTTCGAATCCAAGCACCTACAATGAGCTTGAGCTTTCGGTGAAGGAAAACATTGTGAGGAAACCATAGCATGGTGGTAGGGCTTTTTCTAATGCCCGCCTAGCTAGCTACCACCCTCCAGTTGTAAATCTGCCGCCAAATACCAATAGGTGTGTTCCGGCAGCAGCACTTGAGAGCCAGTTCCTCCACAGGTTTAGCGTGTCTACCAACTTGGGCCGTGTCGTTACTTTAAGATCAGGTGAGATTATGGCCATAACGCTAAATCTTAAGTATAAAAAAAATTATAATCTTACACTCGGAAGAGAGATTGGACCTCGAGCATTGTAGATCGAATGCTGATTACAGTAATTATGTTTTTTAGATGCGGCACTGTTTACAGTAAGTGTGTCGAAGAGTCGGAGACGAGGGAACAGCGGGACGAGCCCGTCACGAGCTCCGGTGAAACCCATCAGCATTGGGACGAGAAAATAGGTCCGTCGTGACCGCCTCCATCCACATTCGAAACAGTTTGAAGCGATGATAGCTCAGTGGTAGTGTGTACGACTTTGCGTCAAGGGACGTGAGTTCGAATCCGACCACCTACAATGAGCTTGAGCTTTCGGTGAAGGAAAACATCGTGAGGAATCCATAGCATGGTGGTAGGGCTTTTTCTGATGCCCGACTGGCTAGCTACCACCCTCCAGTTGTAAATCTGCCGCCAAATACCAATAGGTGTGTTCCGGCAGTCGCACTTGTGAGCCAGTTCCTTCACAGGTTTAGCGTATCTACCAACTCGGGCCGTATCGTCACTTGAGATCAGGTGAGATATTGGCCATAACGCTAAACCTTAACTATAAAAAAAAAAAAAGTTTATACCATTAATTAGATTCTCTCGTGGCTTTTAACTTAGCCAACATCGAGACCACGCAGAACAGTAGCGTTTCAGGGGAATACGAGAATGCGACCTGCACTTTACTACTCAGCGAAATGTACCTCGCGATGCTTTTTTTTTCTAGTTTTTAGGTTTAGCGTTACGGCCGTAATTTCACCTGATCTTAAGCGACGATACGGCCCAAGTTGTAAAACACACTAAACCTGTGGAGGGACTGGCTCTCAAGTGCAACTGCCGGAACACACCTATTGGTATTTGCCGGCGCATTTTCAACTTCAAGGTGGTAGCTAGTAGTGTTGAAGGGTAGAATGTGGTGGTGTGTGCGGCCTTGTGAAAGAATTGGCTCTCAAGTGCAACAAACCCTCAGATATTAGGCGTTAGACTGTCAACTTCAGAGTGGTAGTTAGCCCACCAGAAATTAGAAGTGTGTTTCTGGTCTCTGGAAACAGGAGAGTTTGTAGTGTCACCACACGACCCTCTCGCCATACCCTGAGCTTGGGTAACGCATTTACTCGACGAGATGAGTCTTTGCGTAATAACAAAGAATTTACATATCACGATAATAATAATTCTACTTACGTAGTAACGCCACCACAGTAAGCTCGTTGGTTTAGGTCAGGTTTGACTCGTGTCGAGACAAAGCGCGAGCCGACCGCGGTAGCCCTTGCGAACTCCGTATATGTTTAGCTGGTCAGCGATAAATATAATATTTCCTTGTCGTAAATATATACGGCGCTCCCAGACCGCCGTAAGAACCAAGAACTGGTTGCCAGATGGGTAATGGGAGAATCTCTACGCATGCTATGCTTTCACTAGGACGTTCTCCTTCATCGGACTCTCAGGTTAACTGCAGGGATTCGAACTTACTGTCTGTTTGCAGTAAGCAGTTCAGCACCAGTCTCGTGCTCCTCAGCGAGGACTGATGCCGCATCCCCTCATCAACACGTCACCACCACACACGCAGGTACTAATTCTTCCATATTTTTAAATAATTATTGTCGCTTCCATCATCAGTATCTTTGATTGGTAATTTTTAATAATTGAGATATCTCAGCTGGCTAATTGTTACTCCAGACTCTGTCCGCGTTTTTCCCATCACTTCCTATGATCGTATAATCCATATTTTTTTAAAGTTAAGCCTTAACGTTATGGCTATAATCTCACCTGATTTGAAGTGACGATATAACCAAGTTGGTAGACACGCTAAACCTTTGGAGGAACTGGCTCTCAAGTGCAACTGCCGGAACACACCAATTGGTACTTGGCGGCAGATTTTCAACTTGAGGGTGGTAGCTAGCCAGGCGGGCATTAGAAAAAGCCCTACCACCATGCTACGGTTCCTCACGATGTTTTCCTCCACCGAAAGCTCGAGCTCATTATAGGTGGTTACATTCGAACGCACGTCCCTTGACGCAAAGTCGTACACACTACCACTGAGCTATCATCGCTTCAAAAATCTTCCAACAAATCTTAACGGGTGTGTATCATATGGAAGGAATATCCATTAATAATTTCAAATCTATACATCTGGTAGCTTTGAAGATGTTGTGATGCGTCCGTCAGTGAGTTGTTTCACTTATATATGTATGAGAGAGAAAAAGAAAGTAAAATGACAGTCCAAAAGTGTACGCGTCATAACGTAATTATAATTGAATGACATAGATTTAAGCATTCATATTACACATGAAAATAGATTGAACTATTATATATATAAGTTCGAATCCAACAATCTTACAATGAGCTTGTGCTTCCGGTGACGATAACCATCGTCAGGAAACCATAGCATGTTGATTGGGCTTTTTCTGATGCCCGCCTGGCTAGCTTCCATCCTCAAGTTGAAGATCTGCCGCCAAATACAAATAGGTGTGTTCCGGCAGTTGAACTTGAGAGTCAGTCCCTCCTATAAAGGCTGGCAACGCACCTACGATATTTGCCTGGTGTGGAGGGCGTCCATGGGTGGCGGAGATCACTTACCAGGAGGTAACATGCTAGCCTGTTTACCGCCTATTTTATAAAAAAAACTACCAGATATATTTCGAAGATAATTTCTTTCTTTGATAAATCAATAACTGTGAAACATTTTAAGCTGTTCAACATGAAGCTGTCACCAACAGGATTCTTGCCATATTGAAAAAAGCTACAAAACGGGTAAACAATGATTAAGTAATTCAGAGTTTCACGCGAACGAAGTCGCGAGGAATGCTAGAGCATAGATATAATGCTTGCTTTTGAAGTTGACATACCTACTTTAAAATGATCTTTCAAACCCTAGGGTTATGTTCCGATACGAAGAAAGTCAATAGCTAAATAGGTAGGTAACCTTAAAGAGATAGGGCCATGTTATAAATATGTTATAAAAGTCTATTGAATCAATACTAAGTTCAGTTTATTTTAGATACATTTGAAATAGTTTATTTATCAAATGAGTGAGCGACAGCCTAGTGCATAGTATAAATTAAAAAAGTTTAAAAAATTCAAAAGTACAGACAAAAATGTTGTTTATTTAATAACAATTAAACCACATCGAATCAGACCGTGAAAAGTAATAGGGTTACTATTCCTAATTGTTCTGAAGCGTAAGAAAAAAGACTCGATTAGTAAAGTATTTCGGTCGTTATCGTGATAACATACAGGATTCGCACATACAGACACGCGGACGTCCGACACAGAACTTTTTTAAACAGTCTTTTAACTAGTTTAAATAACGAAAATGGCATCAAAAATATCATGAGTGTTAAAAATAGTGATTTTTCTTGATACGTGTGTGTATATTTTATTTTACAAGTGCAATGTATGGTAAATAGAGACATTTTAAGTTTCAAAAATTTGACAGTGTACCCACCTCAGCGCTTCGCTTATGAGGCGTGCAAGGTGTGTAAAATTCGTTATTAAAATTACGTTTCTCTCTCTCTGTCTCTCTCTCTCTCTTATAGAAAGCAAGCCAGATATTTTCATTTCTATTTCGCATTGAACAGTGTGGTGTCGCGACGGTTATTTTTGTTGAGTGTATACAGGT
This sequence comes from Actias luna, assembly GCA_039707435.1. Classification (NCBI taxonomy): domain Eukaryota; kingdom Metazoa; phylum Arthropoda; class Insecta; order Lepidoptera; family Saturniidae; genus Actias; species Actias luna. The sequence goes on along the minus strand of JAZHAC010000037.1, from coordinate 5,443,373 downwards.
GTTTTGTACATAATATATAATAAAGAATAATACTTCGTTCCATCCGGGTGTCCCTTGATACCTCTCAACTTTTTATAACGTGTGGAAATGCATTAATGCTTCCCTTCCCAGCCCGGGCAGACTAAGGGGGTGTGTGGGACTCACTGTAACCGACCAGTGTAAAAAATAATATCTACGTACTTTTAGATAACACGTAAACTATATAATAATGGATCGAAACATCGACCTCTTACGTTGGGTACTAGCTGATCGTTGTTAGCCGAGGGATCATTGTGTTGTCTGTTTGTTCGCAGGCGGACGGCGCGGAGCACTCCAGCTCTGGCAGTTTCTGGTGTCGCTGCTGGCGGAGGGCGCGCGCTGTGTTGCATGGACCGGAAGAGGTCTCGAGTTCAAATTGCACGAGCCCGAAGAGGTAAGCATACTTTGCTCCATCGACACCCGATGACCGAAAACATCCTTATATAGTTCATAGCCACAATTTCACCTGATGTTATGTAACACACAATATACTGGCTCTCGAGTCCAACTGCCGGATGATTCCTACAGATATTTGGCGGCACATTTTCAAATTGAGCTTTGTAGCTAGTCAGGTGGGCGTTTGAGTTGACTTTACCACCATGCTACGGTTTCAAGGTCAAGCTCATTGCAAGGATTCGGACACGCGTCCTCTGACGCAGCGTCCGTACACGCTGCCACTAATCTATCATGGATTCAATTCTGATGGAACCACAGCATGACGGTGGCATCTATACCTACTACAGACGAGTCGAAAGTCTGCCCCAAATACCTATAGGTATGTTCCAGCAGTTGCACTTGAGAACCAGTCTCTCTTCTCTCGTCTTGCCTTAGCGAACACCACGGTGAGACTGATCATAGTATAGAAAAATATAAAGTAAATTATTTTTAGTAGTAAGATCATGGAGCTCTTCTACCGGTATATATCCAGTCAATCTTCTCGCAGCTTGTAAAATTCATACGTAAGCTATGTTCCTAAAAGCATGGTGCATTTCCTTGGGAATTCAATGAAATCACATCTGACGACGGTACACAATACAACTCCTAAAAACTTTCACAATAGCATTGAAGCTATGATGGATCAGTTGGTTGCGTGTACGGATGCCGCGTCGAATCTCTGCAAGGATCCTGAACGTCCAGTGAAGAAAAGCATCGTGATGAAACTATCGCATGGTGGACGTGCCGTTTCTAATGCCCGTGTAGCTAACTACCACCCACAAGTTGAGAATCTGTCTCCAAATACCATGTAACAATGGTTTAGCAGTTGCCCTTGAGAGAGATACTTAAGGTTTAGCGTTATGGCCATAATCTCACCTGATCTTAGGTGACGATACGTCCCAAGTTGGTAGACACGCTAAACCTGTGGAGGAACTGGCTCTCAAGTGCAGCTGCCGGTACACACCTATTGTTATTTGGCGGCAAGGTCACAACTTGAAGGTGGTTGCTACCCAGGCGAGCATTAGAAAAAGTCCTACCACCCTGCTATGGTTTCCTCACGATGTTTCCCTTCACCGAAAGCTCATTGTAGGTGCTTGGATTCGAACTCACGTCCGTTGACGCGAAGTCGTACACACTACCACTGAGCTGTCATCGCTTCAGAACTTTACATTGTCATTCGGGTATTCCTCGGTGAGTTTAACGTTTAACGGAGGACACCAATAATAATTCATCTAACCATTTCAGTCCTTAATTTAGGATTAATCAAACCAGTAATAATTGTACGAATGATCCGTTGGGGCTATATATTTATGGCTAGACATTGTTTATGCCTTATCTTTGTTAGTTTTATTATCGCATCAGGTAAGATTATGGCCATAATGCTTAACATTTAAAATATTATAAAAAAAACTATCTTTGAAGCGATGATAGCCCAATGGTGTTGTGTACGGACGCCTCACCTAAAATTCACCTACAATGAGCTTGAGCGTCCGGTGAAGGAAAGCGTCGTGAGGAAACCTTAGCATGGTGGTAGGGCTTTTTCTAAAGCACGCCGCCATAGCTACCACCCTCAAGTTGAAAATCTACCGCCAAATACCCATAGGTGTGTTCAGGCAGATGCACTTGAGAGCCAGTTCCTAAACAGCGCGTCTACTAACTTGGGTCGTATCGTCGTCACTTAAGATCAGGTGATATTATAGTCGTAACGCTGAACCTTAACTATAAAAAAAACTCATGGATGATACTTTATATTGCGTCATTCGATTTTTTCGACAGTATGAATATTAACGCTAGGTATTTGCTAGTACTCTATATATTTAAGAATGCTTTGCTTTGCTTTGTCTAATGCTCTCCTGGCTAGCTACTACGCTCAAGATTAAAATCTACCTCTAAACGTCTGTATGAACTTGAGATTTTGAAGCGATGATAGCTCAGTGGTAGTGTGTACGACTTCACGTCAAGGGACGTGGGTTCAAACCCAAGCACCTACAATGAGCTTGAGCTTTCGGTGAAGGAAAACATCGTGAGGAAACCATAGCATGGTGGTAGGGCTTTTTCTAACGCCCGCCTGGGTAGCTACCACCCTCAAGTTGTAAACCTGCCGCCAAATACCAATAGGTGTGTTCCGGCAGCAGCACTTGAGAGCCAGTTTCTCCACAGGTTTAGCGTGTCTACCAACTTGGGCCGTATCGTCACTTAAGATCAGGTGAGATTATGGCCATAACGCTAAACCTTAAGGATAAAAAAAAAAAAAAAAAAAAAAAAAAAAAGATTCGGTCCCTCAGCTATGGTTAACGAGTCCACTGTCACCAACCACATCATCACTTAGTATCACATAGTCTACGCTTCATAAGGTAACGTAACCGGATGTACTCAGGTGGCGCGCCGCTGGGGGGCCCAGAAGAACCGTCCCGCCATGAACTATGACAAGTTGTCCCGCTCCCTACGGTACTACTACGAGAAAGGGATCATGCAGAAAGTCGCAGGTCTTCCACTATCTTTATTTTTATAACTCCCGGCATGTATATGCATTCATATGTGGCGCTTTGATCGCCGCTATTTTCTAAACTACAAACGTCTGTAGTGTTCTCTTAATATATTAAGGAGTTTTAAATAACATTTCAACAGTGAGCTTGAGCTTTCGGTGAAGGAAAACATCGTGAGGAAACTATAGCGTGGTGGTAGGGCTTTTTCTAATGCCCGCCTGGGTAGCAACCACCCTCAAGTTGTAAACCTGCCGCCAAATACCAATAGGTGTGTTCCGGCAGCAGCACTTGTGAGCCAGTTTCTCCGCAGGTTTAGCGTGTCTACCAACTTGGGCCGTATCGGCACTTAAGATCAGGTGAGATTATGGACATAACGCTAAACCTTAAGTATAAAAAAAAATTCGGAAAAGAGTCTTCGACGAGTTCTTGATCCGTCATGTTGTGATTTTTATATTAATTCATATACTTAGTTATTTATCCCTGTATTGTGTAATTTAAGCGACATTTCACGTGATGTAGTGTAGCTGAAGAGCATAAGCGAAGTGAATTATTAATAATAATTCGGGATATGACATATATTAGTTTCCACATAAACTTCAGAGAGCTTTAACAAGACAGTCGCCATCTTGTCAAAGATAGTTTCATCTGTCCGAAATGTCCAAATCTTATCACTTGGAAATGGTAGTAATAGTCTCTAAAGAGGACTGAATTGCCAGCAAAAAAAAGAAAATGTGTATTCGGAAAATAGACAGTGTTCTAAACTGATATTCCGACACGTCACTCCGAATACAGAGGACTCTTACATCGGTTGCTAACACTAAAAATGTCAAATCAAATCAAAGAACCAAGAAGGCGCTTCTGAACGTCGAAACTACCACCGGTTCGGAAAGTCCTCGAGAAGAACCGGCAAGAAACTCGATCTGCATCTTTATTTTCAGATCCATTTCTACATAATAGATTAATATGTATTTACAGTAGTTATTAACACATGTACTATATTACGTGGATGTAGTACTATGAAATCAAATCAAAAAATCTTTATTCAATTTAGGCCTTAAGAAGGCGCTTATGAACGTCAAAAATTACTACCGGTTCGGAAAGTAACGCAAGAAACTCGATCTGCAATCTTTTTTACTATATACTGTATACTGTTACATAAATTACAAGTCCAGTGATAATTACAAGATTCGTTTTCCTTTAAAAACCACTTACGGGAATCAGGTCAAAATCAAGCGACGTAAGATTCCCAAACATTCCTACACTTTCTGTAATACCACAATCAAAGCGCTACCTATCACGAAATGGATCACCTATCGGCATAAAACTAGGTGTTGAGATATGACATTATAATACTGATTGTAACTAATGCTAGATAATTGGCAACACTGCTAACAATTGCCAATGTTGTCGAAATTTGACATGTGTCATACAATTTTTTTTTATTTCTATATTAATATGATATTGGAATAATAAAATTCTATAGGATTAAGTAAACAGCTTTAGTGAAGCTAGAACGATACAAGTACAAACTCATTCAAGAGGCGATGCGAGAGTTCCGGGGAATTTTTACTGGGTATTGTGGTTTGCAAATTCCAGTTGAGAGAGAGGAACTTAGCAAACCATGGATTCAACGTTCAGATGCCGGGTACATCGTGTGACAGGGAAGGAAGCTCTGAGCAGTTTTCGACACCTGACACCTGTAAGAGATTCCTATCCGATGCGCGTCCTCACTCACCTTCACTACTCATGTCTCTCTTCCTGCCCAGACATAATTGATATGAGCTTGCTGGCGCAGATTCACAGATACGTACCAGTATAAAACTTACTGCGAGCCTAGACACGTCAAAATCTTTTAAAAGATTAATAAGAGATTCAACTGGCATTCCTCTCGCTCCCACTTCGAACGCGTATAAATTAACCACGCATCCATTCTGGACTCCTCCCAGCAATACGAAAGAGATAGACGCAACATATAATTGTAAATCCAAGATAGCGATTGTAAAGATAACATCCAATCGACGAGTCCGCTAACACAATAGACAGACAGACACAACGTACGATACACGGTACGCAAGACTCCACGGTCCGATGCGAAGTGGTATCAAAACAATTTCCACATTCAGTTCTGACGTACATAATCGCCTTCTTTGGGGCTAAATTGATTTTTTGGAACGAAGTTCCTTATCGCGCGTTGTGAAAAGGGGCTAGACGGAAAAAATTCTCACGAAAAGTTGTAACGACACTTTTTGCTATAGCAAGCTATTGTAAGCTGTGCGGCGTGCGCATGTTTCTCTGTCTGTCTCTCTCTCTCTCTTATAGAAAACAAGCCAGATACTTTCATTTCTATTTCGCATTGAACAGTGTGGTGTCGCGACGATTATTTTTGTTGAGTGTATACAGGTTTTTTTCAATTCCTTCGCTAATTAATCGAAAGGAACTTCGTCCCATCCGGGTGTCCCTTGACGCCTCTCAACTCTTTTTTTTTTCCTATTTTTTCTCGTTTCCCACGCACTCGGTGAACTCGCAAGGTATGTCGACAGGCGAGCGCTACGTGTACAAGTTCGTGTGCGACCCCGAGGCGCTGTTCAGTATGGCGGCGGCGACCACCACCCGAGCCCGCTCGCCGCCAGCCCCGCCTCCGTATCACGTGCTCTCGCAACTGTACGGCAGCGCGGCCTGCGGTGCGCCCGGCGCCGTCTACCCTCAGTATTTACCGACGGCCACCACCACCACCACCAGCGCGGAACAGCAGGCGCGGCGGTACTACCACCACGTGAACCAGCTCGCGCACTATGAACACTGAACCAGTGACTGATGAACACACGCTTAGAGTGTCACATATCAAAATTCAAAATTAGCGAAAGGAAAAAAAAATTCTTTGTCTGTGTCTTTCCGGGGGTGTTATTTTAGTTCATAACCAAACGGTTTTTAGTGTAAGATTGATTGAAGCTACAATGAATTGCCGAAATGTATGTACGCGCAAATTTCCGAACGACTGTCCGAAAATGGATATAAATTCTTTTTTAATGTGTTCTTTTTTTTTGTCAGGAAAAGGTTTGTATTAAAAAAAAACAAAAACAGATTTTTTTTTAAATCTCGTAATATGAAAAGTAGTGTAGCGATGATAGCTCAGTTGGTAGTGTGCACGGACGTCGCGTCAACGGATGCGGGTTCGAAGGAAACTATACTTAAATTTCATATAATTAAGAGACCGTTTATTTTGAAAGTGGTGTAAGTCCATTTTTGAGAAAAATGAGCTATCACGTAATTCATGCTTAATTTAATGTAAATTTTTTACATATAACTAGTCCGTGTTTAATTAATCAAAAAATCCCATGTTTTGTACAACTTAAAATCGGTCGGTAAACGAAATTGCATTATCAACAAATATAGTGACCTTTAATTTTCTCGAAAGAAAAGAAAATGGACTTACACCACTTTTAAAATAAACGGTCCATTTAATTCACTTGGAGTTACAAAGAACTTTAATTTTTTTTATATATATTTAAGATTTAGCATTGTGGCCATAATCTCACCTGATCTTAAGTTACGGCCTAAGTTGGTGGACACGCTAAGCTTGTGGATAAACTGGCTGTCAAGTGCAAAAGCCGGAACACACCTATTGGTATTTGGCGGCAGATTTTCAACGGGCATTAGAAAAAGCCCTACCACCATGCAATAAATAATCATTCAATAACCTTAAAAAATAAAAAACAGAAACGATATTAGATTGATAACCAGTTCTATTGATCTTAACGAATTGAAGTTGGAAGGTCGATAAGGATCGATTATAGTTAATCAAAATGTTAAAAAAAATATATACAGAAATCGGTCGAACCATTTTTAAGTTTATCGAGAATAAACAACATAATTTATAGGTGATACGAAGCTCATTGGGTCAGCTAGTAACAAAATATATTTTAATACTAGCTGACTCGACAGACTTTGTTCTGTCTTAACTATGAATATATTTAACTAATGTTAATTAGTTGGTGCGAGGCGCCCGACGTGACGGCCCAGTGGCATGCGCGTGAGCTGCGAGCGGTACTCCACAGTACTTGGACATTGCAACATTACTTTAACTTTCTAAAATAAACGTAGCCTAAGTTACTCCTTATTACATCAGCTACCTGCCAATAAAGGTCCCGTCAAAATCGGTCCAGCCATTGAAGAGATAAGCCGGAACAAACAGACAAAAAAAAAAAAAAAAAAATGTTATTTTGGTGTATTTACCGTATATATTCATATACATGTAGTAAAAAACAGTTATTTCAATATTACAAACAGACACTCCAATTTTATTTATATGTATAGATTTTTTGAGTTGAGCCACTATTTAAGTGCAGTTGAAATATGTATCTATTTCTACGTCTTAGTGGATTACATAATAACGCATAAGTTATTGTTGCAAAGCAAAAAAAGTGTTGGCATTCGTTTGATTTAGTGTTAACATCGCCGCAGCTTCGCTCGCAATATCGGATGACGCAACAAAAAGTTTCGTACAAAGTTTATCCGACTCTCTACGCCGCTTTCAATAAGTTTTTCGCCAGATATAGTAGCCTATCATCGTCTCCAGCTTCCCATCTCTATCTGTACCAAAATTCATTATAATCGATACAGCGGTTTAGGCGTAAAAGCGTAACAAACAAACAAACTCGCATTCGCATTTATAATATACTAGGTTTTACCCGCAGCTGCGCCTAAATTTTTTTTGCAATAAAAAGTATCCTATCTTACTTCTAATGTCACATCGTGAGGAAACCATAGCATGGTGGTAGGGCTTTTTCTAATGCCCGCCTGGCTAGCTACCACCTTCAAGTTGTAAACCTGTTGTCAAATACCAATAGGTGTGTTCCGGCAGCTGCACTTGAGAGCCAGTTCCTCCACAGGTTTAGAGTGTCTACCAACTTGGGCCGTAGTCACTTAAGATCAGGTGAGATTATGGCCATAACGCTAAACCTTAAGTATAAAAACAAAATACCTCCAAGGATATGTGTACAAAGTTTCATGATCAGTTACGTAGTTTTCGCGTGAAAGCGTAACAAACACACTTACGTTCACGAAACGAAAAGCTCATTGTTTGCGAAAAGCTTACGAAAGCTCAAGCTCATTGTAGGTGCTTGGATTCGGACTCACGTCCCTTGACGCGAAGTCTTGAGCTATCATCGCTTTATAAAATTCATTAAAAAAGGTTTCGCATTTTAGCTTCAATCTCATCTGATATTCAGTTATGAACTGGCATACTCTGTTAGCCTTAAGTACTTTGCCAGCTTCGCCGAAATTTACACTTACGCATGAGACGTGGACACACTAAGCCAAGTGGAGGAACCGACTCTCAAGTGCAACTGACGGACACACAAACGGATACACATACTTCATGTTACATTTTTAAATTGAAGTCGGTAGCTAATCAAGTACGTATTAGAAAAAGCCCCCACATGACACGCATTATATTGTGCGTGTTTTTTGATAACATTGACGTATATCTATCATCTTACATTTAATTTGAGAACTTGTATATATCTCTCGTCTATACATATAAATAAAATTGGAGTGTCTATTTGTAATATTGAAATAACCGTTTTTTACTACACGTATATGAATATATACGGTACATACATCGAAATAACATTTTTTTACAATTTTCGTTTGTCTGCCTGTTTGTTCCGGTTAACCTCTGAAATGGCCGGACCGATTTTGACGGGACCTTTATTGGCAGGTAGCTGATGTAATAAGGAGTAACTTAGGCTTCGTTTATTTTATAATAATAAAGTAATGTTGCAATGTCCGAGTACTGTCCAGTACCGCGCGCAGCTCACGCGCATGCCACGGGGCCGTCACGTCGGGCGACTCGCACCAACGAATTAATATTACTCGAATATATTCATAGTTAAGACAGGACAAAATTTGTCGGATCAGCTAGTATTATATATAACACTGGCAGACCTGGTTTAGCATTCTCAATCAATCACATCGACTGCAGCGACATCTATCGCGTTATGATCACTTATCGAGATAAAAAGTATCCTGTCTCTCGAGTTCGTTCAACAGTGTGCTAAATTTGATTTAAATCGGTTCAGTAGTTTAGGAGTTCATCGCGCACAAACAACGTGACACGAAATTTTTGATCTATATAAAGATGAGCAAATAACACGGTGTGTGCTTAAGAGAAAGTTAAAAGTCCATCAAAGCGGGAAATACAACTATAACGTATTAAATAAAACGTATTATCACGTCATATGTGTTAATGTCGATACTGAACGCGAGTGATGCGTAGTGCTCTCACATGTAACGTTCGCCGGCGACTCAAACTGATATTACCCGAGCGTGACAGCCTAGTCAAATAATTGTTCAGACCGGCTTAGGCTGTGGCGACAACTTTAACCCCTTGTCTAGGAAATGGCGCTTGTGCGCTCGTAGATGGGTTATGTTGCCTATTTTCACGTCGAAACATCGTACGCACTGCGGGCACGTGAGTACGTAACTGTTATATGTTATGACAGCAGGCGGGCGAGCCTCTCGCTGGGGTGACGCGGTGATTGCCAAGCAAGGACCCGTGTCACCCCAGAAAGGCGACAGATGGCCGTGGGGTTTTAGTGGATATTCCCGGCGAGTCCCACATACTCCTCCTAGTCCCCCCGGGGCTGAGAGGGGACGCATAAACGCATTTCCCCACGTAAAAAAAAAATTTGGGGGACTCTTTATCTGGTCGTGTCTGGTCTTAAGATTAGCTTTCCGCTGAACGTCGGACTCGCGTACAAGGCTGGTCACCGTCCTGCGCCATTCTGACCACCGTGCTTTTTTTTTTTATAGTTAAGGCTTAGCGTTATGGCCATAATCTCACCTAATCTTAAGTGTCCTGTGGAGGAACTGGCTCTCAAGTGCAGCTGCCGGAACACACCTATGGGTATTTGGCGGCAGGTTTACCAGGCTGCCAGATGTTCCCAACGATAGGGCTCGACCTCTCTCCTTACCGAAAGATGCGCTTCGCCACTCTTTCCTCCGCCGTAAGAGACACGCGACCGCACCACCGAAGCTGTTGACGCGTAAATCATGCCTCGACGCCATCGAAATTTGACCCGTCGCCGAACCTCGGTGTTTCGCACCACACCGGACCATTCAATCTTCACGATGGTATGGTAATCTTCAAGGTGGAACCGATCCGGAGTGCGAATATGACGGCGGTAAAAAGAGTCCAATAACCCATAAAATAAATGTGCTCAGATCGAGTGGAGAGCGGAGGGACTGGCTTTCAAATGCGATCGCTGAGGGTGGTAGCTAGCCAGGCGGACAACAGAAAAACGCCTACCACCACGCTATGTTTTTCTATGCTTCGTTGCAGGTGGGTTCGAACTCGCGTCCATTGATACCAACTGAGCCATCACCGCTAAACGTTACGGGACGGAACCTTAGTCGTTTCAAATAGCATATCGACACGTGTGTACCGTCACGTGACGCAGCATTTTCATTGGTAAATTAGAACAGATCGACAAGCGATTTATCATTATTTCGTAACTACTATTTCGAACGGGGGTTTTACGCTGATTGCTTTGCGACTAGGCAATCCACGTGACACCGTTCGCGTATTTTGTAAACTCTATATAGCGATGGTCGAGGAGAAGTTGTCGTTAAATGGAGATAAACTGTATTCGTATGTATTGTATTTTGCATGGTGGTTGGGTTTTGTTAATGCCTGCTGACTAGCTACCACCCTCAAGTAAGCGACAAGTACGTATAGATGTGCTCCGGCAGTTACACTTTTTTATGTAATAGCGGGCGGTAATATTTGAAGCGATGATAGCTCAGTGGTAGTGTGCACGATTACGCGTCAAGGGACGTGGGTTCGAACCCAAGCACCTACAATGAGCTTGAGCTTTCGGTGAAGGAAAACATCGTGAGGAAACCATAGCGTGGTGGTAGGGCTTTTTCTAATGCCCGCCTGGGTAGCTACCACCCTCTAGTTGTGAACCTGCCGCCAAATACCAATAGGTGTGTTCCGGCAGCAGCACTTGAGAGCCAGTTTCTCCACAGGTTTAGCGTGTCTATCGACTTGGGCCGTATCGTCACTTAAGATCAGGTGAGATTATGGTCATAAAGCTAAACCTTAAGTATAAAAAAAAAGAACGAGCAATCGTGTCACCTGATGGTAAGTGATCACCGCCGTTCGTGGACACTGGCTCTCAAATGCAGCTGCCGGAACACACCTACTGGTATTTGGCGGCAGATTTTCAACTTGAGCATGGTAGTTAGCCAGGCGGGGTTTAGAGAAAGCTCTACCACCATGCTATGGTGTCCTCACGATGTTTTCCTTCACCGGGCACTCAAGCTCATAGTAGGTGGCTGGATTCGAACTCACGTCCCAAGAGCCAGTCCCTCCACTAGGCTTAGCGTGTCCACCACCTTGTACCACATCGTCACTTACCACCAGGTAAGATTGTGGCCTATAAACTCTGATAAAAAATAGTTCAACCAATTCTATTGGTGAATACCGTTCGAAAATACCTTCGGTATTTTTTGTGTTTATTGCGAACAGACAGACAGACAAACGCGACAAGGAACTTTGTTTTATAATATCCTTGCTAATCATACTAATATTATAAATGCGTATGTGAGTTTGTTTGTTACGCTTGCACGGCTAAACCGCTGTATCAATTATGATGAATTTTGGTACAAAGATAGACGCGAACCAGGAGACGGTGATAGTACTTTTTCTCGTGAATACCGTATGGGAAGTGGGGTAAAGAGTGGGATAAACTTTGTATGAAACGTTTTATTGCGTCATCCCATTTCTATGACAAAATCAATAATAAAGCAATATAAGCACGGGACGTACGGTGATTAGTCCGATAGTAAATACGGTTGTCGCGCGATGCGTTTCCATGTAACGCTCGCCGTGTCAGAACAGAAGTGTTACGTTGAACATATCTCTCCCGATTCCTCAGTCAACTCGAGCCGACGTTACCCGACCGAGAGTCACGTAGCCGAGCGTTACGTGTCAGCCTCGTTCAATACCCACAGAATAATTACGTAATTAGAAGGTGAATTAGGTGATGTAAGTAGAGAAATAATTATAATATGGTCAATATTAATGTGCAATAATAGAGTTTAGTGAATTTAGTTTTAATATAACACATAAGTTCAATTTTCCTACTGTATCTAATGTTATTAATAAATATACATATGAAAAAAAATATTTAAGCATTATGATCTGCTTCTAATGGTGTTTTATTGAGTCCCTAATTCATTTTTACACTTTGTAGACGTACTTTACGTTTATAATCTCGCGTGTGATGCCGGCAGAGCAAAATTCCACTATCCTCTATCTTCCCGTGGGTATCGTAAAAGGCGGTTAAGGGAGTGTCAGATAGTACTAACCCCTTGTGACTCACCGTGACACTGTTCCATCCGCCTGAGTCCTTCTCCGGTCGCATCGGACCCCGTTCCACTGGCTCCAGAAAGACATGGATGAGAATGTCCACCTGTGTCTTTCGTGTACACTAGTGCACCTAGATATATACAACGCACCTGACCGCTTCCGTCACTGGAATCCGAGTACGTATTTTTTTTTTATACTTTAGGTTTATCGTTATGGCCATAATCTCACCTGATCTTAAGTGACCTGGGGACGAACTGGCTCTCAAGTGCAGCTGCCGGAACACACCTATTGGTATTTGGCGGCAGGTTTACAACTTGAGGGTGGTAGCTACCCAGGCGGGTATTTGAAAAAACTGTACCACCATGCTATGGTTTCCTCACGATGTTTTCCTACACCGAAAGCTCAAGCTCATTGTGGGTGCTTGGATTCGAACTCACGTCCCTTGACGTGAAGTCGTACACACTACCACTGAGCTATCATCGCTTCAAAATACTAATAATGCGTATGTGTCACATCTTAATACGCTTTGATTAGCTTCATACGTATGTTAGTATGTAACGGATTATTTGAACATGATTTTGACCCCTTTCAAAACGTCGGATTGACTCGAAATTTGGCGTACTTATTAGGGACCGATGACAATTCAATATTTTAAACAGTTTGATTCTTTATCCTTACTGGGATAATCGGGATTAGCGATTTTAGCATACGGAAATTGCAGAGACCGTCAAGGTGAAACACCGCTCTTCTATGCAATAGCTAATAGAGATGTAAATATCATTAAGCTATTGCTAAATAATCACTGAAATATGAATAACAAATAATAGTTTCAAAAAATTGAAAAAAACGCTTTTATAGAAACCCAACTAAAAATAGAAAATAAATTTGAATTAAAAATAGCATAAGAAAATATGATTTTATTGTAAAAAAAAGCGAGCGGTGCTTTTCAGGATATTATCAAAATAACCCTTCTACTCATATCTGTACATACAATATTTATAACTATTGATACCAAGTACCCCCCGCTTTTTTACAATAAAATCATTTTTCTTACATTATTTTTAATTCAAATTCATTAGTTTTTTTTTCTAATTTCAGTTGCATTTTCTATAGACGCATTTTTTTTTAGTTTTTATAAACTATTATTATTTATTTGGAAGGAATATAGTTAACGTAAGTAAACCAGCCACGTTGTGTGGTGTGGGCTTGGGCAGTCACTTCGCTGGTAACGCAGCGCCAATAACGTTTAGTTCCGAATCCCGGATATGACAATTATTTTTATAATCCAAAAATGGTTTTTCAGTATCTGGATGTTATGTTATATCAATGCTCGTTGTTTATAGTTATTTTAGTTTAAAGTAGACGAAATTTTCAACAAAGGCAGATTTCATAATAAAAATGCCAGATTTTTGTTTTTGTTGCATCATATATTTTAAATATGTGATATTTATTATAGTTACTCATTTGAATTGAATATTGTAAACAGAATATTTGTTCTAAATTAAACCCATCGAACGATAGTCACAAATTCAATTATAAAAGGATTAATACCGTGTTGATAAAACATCTTCGCAAATGAAGGATTATTTCGGAACAAAATTGTAAATCATAAAAATGGTTACTGCAAGTAAACCAGAAAAGATAAATATATGCTATCACGGACTTATTTTTAGAACTTATTAAGCGGAATATTTCTCTCATATATTACATTAATCTAATTTTAATAATATAGCTAGCGCACGCTAGAAAAGTTTTCCGAGAAAATATTTTTTCCCGTTTTCGTCACTTCTATCAATAATGCTTTGCTCCTATGGGTGCTAGCGTAATGTTAATTGCCCGAGACCTTCCTCAATCATTACTCTATCAAATAAAAAAAGGATTTTTGAAATCCGACTGATAGTTTCTAAGATTAACGCGTTCAAACAAACATACTTATCCGTGTTTTAATATTAGTACATCATACAATGAAATATATAACATACGTTATTGTATATAGAGGTCAAAATACGTTCAGCAATGGAACATAACGCGTTTCTACTAACGCTCAATTTCATTGCTCACAAATTTCGATACCACGGGCTGTACATGAAATCGTTTTATAATATTAATATGGATATGCGAAAAGACTTCTCCTCAGCCTATGTAGCGACCTTTTGAAGCGATGATAGCCCAGTGGTAGTGTGTACGACTTCGCGTCAAGGGACATGAGTTCGAATCCAACCACCCACAATGAGCTTGAGCTTTCGGTGAAGGAAAACATCGTAAGGAAACCATAGCATGGTGGTAGGGCTTTTCCTGATGCCCGCCTGGCTAGCTACCGCCCTCGAGTTGAAAATCTGCCGCCAAATACCACTATAGGCGTGTTCCGGCCGTTGCAATTGAGAGCCAATTTCTCCACAGGTTTAGCGTGTGTAGACTTGGGCCGTATCGTCACTTAAGATCAGGTGAGATTATAGCCATAACGATAAGCCCTATACAAGAAAAAATGAAGTATTAGATCATGTTGCATTGCGAATTCGCTCGCGTAGATTTGCGGTCGCCTGCAACATTTTTAATACCCAGTGCGTATAAAACCTATCACTCTATATTAGGTATTTATTTAGACGTTAACATAGATATGAAACAAAGTACTCGACTGACATTAGTTATTTCGTACACCCAAGCCGAGACGCATGCGCGAATTATGTACAGTGAGTTCATATTTCATTATTCCGATGAATATATTTTAATTATTTTCTCTTTATATATTTAATTATTTGTCGTTAAGTGATTATTAACAACCTATTTTGTAAACCTTCTATGTGCATCCCCTGAATTGTATTGTTAAATGTATATAAACTTCACTATTTTCTAAGTATGTACATATCTAAAAAATATATAACCCGTTTGCGTTTCATGTCGGTTCCGCTCTCGGACCGGGTTACTTTCGGAACCGTTGGTTGGGGTGACGTTCATAAGCGCCTCCCCAGGGCCTAAATTGAATGAAGTTTTTTCAACGTGATACATTGCCTGTATGAACATTTATTTATTTATTATCCAAAACAGTAGTTGGCGGGATATGTGTGCGGTGATATACGTTACAGTGGCTCTTTCGTTTTTTGAAGTAAGACTTCTTTGTGATGACTTTGAAATTCCGATGCGCAACCTGATTGTGTAACGGCCGTTGGGATCAACTCTGCTTGAGGTGACCGAGGAAGCGAGAGAAATATAGTGATGCTTGTCTTATGTATTGTAGTATTAAGCACATGTTTTTTTATCGTTGGTTCATGATTCATATCAACCCATTCCTTCCCACTGTCATATTTTTAGGACACAATTTTCTTATTACGTATTAGGACTTTTTTTTATTATTTCTGATGAAATTCATATTTTTACACTATATTTCTAATAAAATATTTGTTTAAATAATAAAAATAAAAGTCGTAATACGTAAAAATAAATTATGAAAATAGTGTCCTAAAAATATGACAGTGGGAAGGAATGGGTTAAGGTGGCAGAGTGGTGGTTGACAATCGGGACTACCATAACGGTAGTTATACCATCATAATGGTAGTTACACCACCATAATGGTAGCTATACCATTATAATAGTACATTAGTTAGTTTTCTTTTTTTTTGTCTTATGATGTTTTATAATTAGCCAATTTATGTAAGCCGCTACCTTTTTTTGGTATTGCGGTAAAAATCGAGGTGCATGTGGGACTTACAAAAATAAATCTTCATACATTTAGCGTTATGGCCACAATCACATCTGATGTTAAGTGACGATGTGGCTGAAGATGGCTAATCTTAGTGGAGGGACTGGTTCTCGAGTACAACACACCTATTCGAGACTGCTGGCTATCTTGGTGGGCATTAAAACAAAACCCTACCACCATGTTACGGTTTCCTCACGATGTCTTCCTTCATTGAAAGCTGAAGCTCATTGTAGGTGCTTGGATTCGAACTCACGTCCCTACGCGCGGCGTTCCTACGCGCTATCGTCGCTTCAATAAATAAACTACACAATTGACAATGGTATTTTTTAAAAATTTTAATTTAAGCAAAAGATAACAGTTTATTGCGTTGCCGATAGAGTCACGGAGTAACTATTCGCACACACTCGAACTCGTTAAGTGCCGAAGACACTTGACGATACGACTCGTGAGACGTGTCATGTAACACGAAATGTTATTGTAATGAATTACTTATTGTTCTATTCGGATTAGTCATATTAAAGTACAAAATACAAAATACTTAGGTACTGGCTCTCGTGCATTGGAGAACGCCCTATTGGTTTCCTCGCGATGTTTTCCTCTCTAGCTCTAGCTCATTGTGCGTGGATACGAACCCACGCCACTTAACGCGGCGTCCGTACAGACTACCACTGAGCTATCACCGCTGCATATATATCACTTTCGATATTAAATGCATGATGGAATACTAAAAGGTGATGTGAAATCCGTTAGACGACTTCTAAAGGAGTACTTTTTAAATGGAAGCGATGATAGCTCAGTGGCAGTGTGTACGACTTCACGTCAAGGGACGTGAGCTCGAATCCAACCACCTACAGTAAGCTTGAGCTTTTGATGAAGGAAAACATCGTGGGGAAACCATAGCTGCGTGGTAAGACTTTTTCTAATGCCTGCCGCGATAGGTACCACCCTCGAGTTGAAAGTGTGCCGCCAAATACCAATAGGTGTGTTCCGGCAGTTGCACTTGAGAGCCAGTTCTTACACAGGTTTGTCAACCAACTTGGGTTGTATCGTCACTTAAGATCAGATGATATTGTGACCACAACGGTAAACCTAAAGTATAAATAAATAGTAGTTTAAAAGAAACTATTTTTCTTTGTTTTTTTTAAAACTATTATTTATTTTCATTACATCAATTTATTACTAAAGTGAGTTTAAGTATATATCAGCTGCTTTTAGAATATATAGTCGATATGGCGAGTTGAAGAACACAATATTTTCGATATCCTACTATGAAAATCAATGATTTTCAATGAAATTGATCTGTCATTGATGTTTATTCTAAGTCGGTAACTTATCCGAGAAATGAGGAATTCAGGCGTCTGCTGCCTCTCTCGGAGAGTCTCTATTCGAAAATTTCACCTGAATCGGTCGGTAACTTATCCGAGAAATAGGTGATCGCTCCGCCTGGTAGTTTCCCGTCTTGGTCTTAGCGCAGACGCTCCGGGTCTCAGGAAAACACAAAATCACTAACCCTGATTATCCCAGTAAGGATAACGGATCAAACTGTTTAAAATATTGAATTGTCATCGGTCCTTAATAAGTACGCCAAATTTCGAGTTAATCCGACGCTTTGAAGGGGGTCCAAATCATGTTCAAAGATTCCGTTACACACTAACATACATATGAAGCTAATAAAAACGTATTACAAAAAAATATATAACCTTTGAACGCGTCCCTAATATCACAACATGTTAAGTGACCACACTTATACTTATTTAAACCGCAAATGCGGTTAAAATTGGATAAGTTCACTGTTAATATATAACACAACAATAATAATTATTATCGCTTAACAATTAAAACGCTGCGTAATATTTTAACGTTAGTTAAGTTGACAATAAGCTTTTAATAAAAAGTTCCCTTCATTTAACTGGATCCTCTTTTAACTGTATACACTAAATGACTTGTTTTTAACTAATTTATCTTAATCAGGTTAAGTGACGATGCGGCCCAAATCGGTGAACCCGATAAACATAGTGCAAAGGATTTTTTTTTATATACAGTTAAGGTTTAGCGTAATGGCTATAATCTCACCTGATCTTAAGCGATGATACGGCCGAAGTTGGTAGACACGCTATACCTTTGGAGAGACTGGCTCTCGAGTGTAAATGCCGGGACAGACTTTCAACTCAAGGGTGGTAGCTAGCCAGGCGGACATCAGAAAAAGCCCTACCACCATGCTATGGTTTCCTTACGATGTTTTCCTTCACCGAAAGCTCATTGTAGGTGGTTGTATTCGAACTCACGTTCCTTGACGCAAAGTCGTACAAACTACCACTGAGCTATCATCGCTTCATGGCTTTCAAGTGCAACTGCCGGAACACACCTAGCAGTATTTAGCGGCAGATTTTCAACTTTAGTGTGGTAGCCAGGAGGACATTATAAAAGCGTCACCACCATGCTATGGTTTCCTCACAATGTTTCCTTTTACCAAAAGCTCAAGCTAATTGTAGGTGTTTGGATTCGAACTAACGTCCTATGACGCGGCGTTCCTACACGCTACCACTGAGCTATCTTCGCTTCAACCCGCTCATTGTATAGTCAACTATATAATGCCTAGAACGTCATTTCTCAGCTCACTTCTGCATAACCATTAACCTGTGTAACTGTTATCTATACATATAAGTTAAGAGAATGTAAATTTAACGTGTCTGTAATGTTTAGATTTGTGTGAACAAAAAACTATTACAAATGACTGAGAATAAATAAACTTCCAGAAACGTCTGTCTGTTTGTTTGTGCACGCATCACAGCTAAAGTACAACGTTTATGATAAAACGTCACCGAGGAAACCGCAAAGCGCACCCTCGAATGCCGTTCAGTCTTTGTTTCATTAAAATCGGTTTAATCTATCGTAAGTCATTGTAATTTTCATGACGTCGCGAGATTGAATAATTTTACTATACGCGAGCAAACCCGCAGGCGCAGCTTGTCAGACATAATTATAGAATGGAGTCGGTAACAAACATACAAACAGATATACAAACGAATACACAAGACGGGGTAATATAAAGCGTGTAAAAATGACCAACCGAGATTTGTATTATTATTTATTTATTTTTTATTTTTTATGTCGACCCGGCAAACTGACCGCACCGTACCTGACGTTAAATACAGTACAGTCCTATAAGAAACACCGACAATCCTAATGTCATTGGTTCGAGTGACTCTGCGCCCGCGATACAGTGACTCTCTACATCATCACACCGCATACCCTCCATGCACGCCCACACTATCGATAAGGCCGTGCTGGGATCACTAAATTAGTATATAAATTACGACCTGTCGGTTAGTTAGGATCGCGAATCCTTTCTTCCCTTTCCGGCAGCAGCCCAAGCCGAGGTTCGATCATCCCTCGGAGCTGAGTGCCCTTAGCACTCGACCCAAAAAGTCCGGTGAAGCTGTCAAAGCCCCTAAGGCTAACAGCGTACTGTTATAGCTCTGCTATGCACCCGCTATTGCCTTAACTCACTCTTTTTCTGTCCACTCATCATTTATCCACTACTCCCTACTATTGTTCATATTATTCCAATCTTTTTAACAGTCAGTCTCCATTCATCCTCCAACCGAGCTAGACGGCTGCAAAACCTAATTATTTGTTTTTTTTAAAACAAAGAGGCTCCTTTCCTAAAATTTTCCTAAAGAGGCTCATAACAGTACGTCAAGTCGAAAAAAAAAACCTACTGTCATGCACAGCACAGTCGCTACTGTCACGGAGGCCTGAAATTTATTATCCCTCTAGTACTTAAACGTATGACATTAAGACATTAAGATTAGAACCTATATTTATCAGGCTTCCCGCCCAAGTCACCTTTTTCTACATTCGCTTACGTGAAGAGCTATAAACAACGTATGGGATAACGTTATATGGGTCAGTACTGGGTCAGAATATCTACGAAATAACATTAAACATACTTATAATTGTATTCCGGCAGTTGCACTTGAGAGCTACTTACCGCTAGGCATGGAGGGTCCGCTATCTTGGGTCACATCGTCCCTTAACATCGGCTGAAATTGTGGCCATAACGCTAAAACTTAGATATAACAAAACAAACATATTTGCATATAGTGCATCAGTCTATAAGTAATGTATAAAAACCATGTAAAACTTCAGTGGGTAATCTATATTCCAACTAGCTTTTACTCGCGGCTTCGTTCGCGTAAATATTAACTTCGTCATACCAATCGCATGAGGCAACGAAAAGTTTCATACAAAGTTTATCCCTCTGTTCTCCTCACTGCCAAAGAGGTTTTCCGCGAGTATAAGCAGCCTAACTCCATCTCCGAGGTCCCATCCATCTATATACCAAAATTCATCGTACTCGATCTAGTGGTTTAGGCGTGAAATCGTAACAAACTAACCAAACTCACTTTCGCATTTATAATGTTCTAGCTGACCCGGTGAACATCGTATCACCTAAAATTGATTTTCTTCGTTCCCGCTAAAACTCAAAAATGGTTCGATGTTTTCCTTTTTACATGTACTCACGTTATTTATTGGCACGCGCCGCTGGCCCCGCGGCCGGTACCGCCGCAACCGCTATGTCCCTGCATTTTAAATCTGTAATATCTTCGAAAATATTCATTTAAATTGCATACTGTAAAGGGCCATATTGATCTATATTAAATGCAAAATGTATATAAGATACTTAATTTGATAATAATTAATGCTGTATTGCATCAAATCGCTGCGTAAATAAGCCATTATTTTTCGAAAAAAAGTAAAGGATAAAAAATGGTTATTGTGGGTATCCTTAATAGATAGACGTAGACCATCCTGGACTTTTTTGTAGACCTTTTTAAGGTCTACAATACTGTAGTACATTATTGTGATCTATCTTGTAGGATTCAGCCAGCGTTTGCAATGTAAGCGCAAAAAAATGTATTTATTTTCGACATCACATCAGAATCCTTGAAAATTATCAGTGTTTCTCTACTATATTATGCATGTGTTATACATAAAAAACCTTCCTCTTAGGATAGGATTATCTATATGCGAAACGGTAATGATACGCTGTTATATCTCCAACTTGTAGTTAAAAAGTAAAACATAAATATACTGAAAGTAGTACAATGTGTAATACGTTATCTCATAACTACTAACTGAATATGGCAACCAATACATATACATTAATACATTGTTACCAATAGATTCGATGACCAATAGTTTGAAGCGATGATAGCTCAGTGGTAGTGTGTACGACTTCGCGACAAGGGCAGTGAGTACGAATCCAAGCACCTACAATGAGCTTGAGCTTCCGGTGAAGGAAAACATCGTGAAGAAACCATAGCATGGTGGTGGGGCTTTTTCAAATGCCCGCCTGGGTAGCTACCACCCTCAAGTTGTAAACCTGCCGCCAAATACCATTAGGTGTGTTCTGGCAGTTGTACTTGAGAGCCAGTTCCTCCACAGGTTTAGTGTGTCTACCAACTTGGGCCGTATCGTCACTTAAGATCAGGTGAGTTTATGGCCATGGCCACGCTATGGTTTCCCACGATGTTTTCCTTCACCGAAAGCTCAAGCTCATTGTAGGTGTACTGTGTGTACTAGGTATGTGTTATAATCACCCGGGCGGTTAGAGCTGCCGCCACCAACTCACACCCCAGTCACCCCCCAACCCCTACCAACACCTCTCACCACTAAACGAACTACAATACCAATTCACAAATGCGTAGAGATCTGATATAAATAACTTTCTCTTCAATTAGACTAATCACTTTTTTCCAATCCCAATCATAAAATACAAATACCACGACAATCTTTGACGTTACCAACTGACAGCTTTATTTTTAATGTCTCCGTAAAGTTTATTTATGAACACACTTATGGCAAAATAGAAACTTTAAGTTCGCCGGGCGGTAATTACCCGAGTAACTTACTCGTTCAATTGGAGACAGTAAGCCTTGATAATATTATTATATGTTGATGGTTTTATAATATGGGTTTAGCGTTGTGGCCTTATCCTCATCTGATGTTAGTGACAATGCGGTCCAGAGGGCAAACACGCTAAGCGTAGTGTCGGAACTGGCTATCAAGTGCAGCTGCCGGAACATGTGTATAAGTATTTGATTGTAGATTTTTTCTCTCGGAGATTTCATCTCGATGTTTTCCTTCACCGGGCGCTGAAGCACGTTCCCTTGAAGCAGCTTCCGTACACACTACCAACTGAGCTATCGTCGCTTCAAAATCGTATATTATTATAATGAGTATCGATTGTATGTTATCAGTGCTTTGTAATATGTTACCAAAGCGATACTAATTGCGTTACGTTGGATATTAATGGGGAAATTATACGAATCATCTATACGTACAATACAAGTGTAAAAAATGTTCGTGTGGACACATCATCCTCTACACCAGAGGTTGCGGTTGATTTGCAAATAAAATTCTAATCGATATATATATAAATGAATCTCTATTACCCTCGGTCATCGCATCACGCGTGAACGAATGTAACGATTTCGCTAATTCTTTTCATGTTTTGTTAATTATTGTCAGGCGAAGGTTTTTATGAATGAAAGAAATAAGGAAGTTGAGGTAAACATTACAAAAAAAATTAAGAAAATTAAAACAAAAAAACTTAACAATAATAATAATTTTACATAACTGTCAGTTGTCATAGAACATTACAGAGATAAACACTGTTTTTGAAAAAAAAAAAAAGAATTTGTTAAACCAATCGTAATTCAATGTTCATAGTTAAGACAGGACAACGTCTGTCGGGTCAGCTAGTGGATACATAAATAAATAAAGAACACAGGACGTAGTGATTTCAAGCGAGACTCCATTTAATACCACTACCCTCGGATGGATGAGAATCTACCGACACTCACCGTTGCTATGTTGACTGATTAAACATACGGAAATGACAGGCCGAGACATGCAAAATTATGCAAATATAACAAGTTTGCTATGTAAACTCAGTGGTAGTGTGTATGACTTTACGTCAAGGGACGTGAGTTCGCATCCACTTTCAACGAGCTTGAACTTTCGGTGAGTGAAAACGTCATGAGGAAACAATAGCATGGTGGTAGGGCTTTTTCTAATGCCCGCCTGGCTAGTTACCACCCTCAAGTTGAAAATCTGCCGCCAAATACCAATAGGTGTGTTCCGGCAGCTGCACTTGAGAGCCAGTCCCTCCACAGGTTTAGCGTGTGCACCAACTTGGGCCGTATCGTCACTTACGACCAGGTGAGATTATGGCCATAACGCTAAACCTAAACTATATATACATAGGTGGTTGGATTCGGCTCTTCAAAATTTATTTACTTTTGCCGGATTTTATAACTTTTTTCAATACAGCTGTACACCTATCGGTGGTAGCGTGATGTTAAACAGCCTGAAGCCTTCCTCAATGATTTTCCTTTCAACTTAAAAGTTAGTGCGTCCAAACAAACTTTTCTGATTTATAATGTTAGTAACACAGATATAGTTTAAAGGAAAATATGGTTCCCTTAACAATCAATTATTGAAGACAGTTAAAACCGCTGAACTTATCGGGATCTAGGTTGCATAGTATTTGAATTTCATTCTCCGTTTCTATTTTTTTTTTTTTTTGTTGCAAACCTCATAAGCGATGCGTTGAAGTGGGTGCTACTGTCACTTCACGCAAAACAACTGATTTTTCAAACTTAAAATGTCTCTATTTATCATATGATGCACTTGTAAAACAATATATACACACACATATCAAGAAAAACAAGTTTAAAAACTGTTTAAAAAAGTTCCGTCTCGGACGTCCGCGTGTCTGTATGCGCGGATCATGTATGTTATCACGATAACGACCGAAATACTTTACTAATCGAGTCATTTTTTTTCTTACGCTTCAGTATAATCAGGAACAGAACCCTATTACTTTTCACGATCTGATTCGATGTGGTTTAATTTTTATTAAATGAACAAATAAAAGAGATTATGAGACGTGCACTTTTGGATTTTCCGAACTTTTCGTTTTTATTTCTTCGATTTAGTCTTGTATGCCCAAGACAGCGGGCGGAGGACGGGTAGTTATACTAAAGGAATAAGTTAAGCGCGGCAGAGTACTGAAAATAGTATGTATTACGCATATAAATACATAATTAAATGCAAATTTGATTCGCTTCAATAATAAACGAGTTGAATCGACGTCCATAACAGTTGCTGGACGCGCGACACATCTACCAGTCCGTGAGTTCTTATATTTTACTAAGTGCGCTGGCGACATTGCTGGAGTTAGTGTTGATTTTGTCATACAAATAGGATTTCATACAGTGCGTTATGCACGACTCATAAACGTAGCGTTGAGGTGGGTACGACTGTCACTTCACGCAAAACAATTGATTTTTCAAACTTAAAATGTCTCTATTTATCATATATTGCACTTGTAAAATAATATATACACACGCGTATCAAGAAAAAACACTATTTTTAACACTCATGATATTTTTGATGCCATCTTTGTTATTTAAACTAGTTACAAAACTGTTTGAAAAAGTTCTGTCTCGGACGTTCGCGTGTCTGTATGTGCGGATCCTGTATGTTATCACGGTAACGAACGAAATACTTTACTAATCGAGTCTTTTTTTTTTCTTACACTTCAGTATAATTTGGAATAGAACCCTATTACTTTACACGGTCTAATTCGACGTGGTTTAATTTATTAAATTAACAACAAGAAAATGAAATTATGAGGCGTGCACTTTTGGATTTTCCGAACTTACTCTCTCTTTACCCCAAGTCCAATAAGTTTTTTTGCAGGCAAAAGTAGCCTATAACCGTCTCCGAGGTCCCTCCTATCTCTATACCAAAATGCATTATAATCGATTAAGCTGTTTAGGAGTGAAAGCGTAACAAATAAACTAACAAACAAACTCACTTTCGCATTTATAATATAAGTAAACGAGTAAGAATTATTCAATAAATCATTATAACAGTTTGCCTGTATGTTACCAGGGAAAACAAGAAAGGCGAAAAGACACGCGAAGAAAGACGCAGGCTTGACTAATTTTGTTGAATTAAATATTAAATTTGTATTCCAGATTATGAGGTTCGTGAACATTCGATGGATACTATTCCTAGCAATGGGTGTCCTGGCCCTGATCTCCCTCTTCCTCCATCTGCCCCATTCATATAAGCGACCCGTCTTCCTAAACCTGACCAATACCCACCAGACGGAGTTCCATCGGGAAATCGCTGCCCCCTCCCGACTGCTTCCCTACAGATATTGGCAGGATAGGAATGAAAGGCCGGACATGTATCAACAGCTGTCCTGCACCAGACTGCCTGGCAAGGACGACATACATTACGCAGCCGCTTCGTGGCAGTATATGAGAGTTGGGAACGTTAGCGTCTATATCTACGGTGCGTATTGGGATAATCGATTCGAGGAGCCGCTGGTGAGAGTGTTGGTGTACGCGGACGTCACTCCGTTACCGATGATATATTGTCAACTCTGGTAAATATTCTTTATATATATATATTAGCGTTATGGCCATAATCTCACCTGATCTTAAGTGAAGATACGGCCCTAGTTGGTAGACACGCTAAACCTGTGGAGGAGCTGGCTCTCAAGTGCAGCTGCCGGAACACACCTATTGGTGTTTGGCGGCAGATTTTCAACTTAAGGGTGGTAGCTAGCCAGGCGGGTATTAGGAAAAGCCCTACCACCATGCCATGGTTTCCCCACGATATTTTCCTTCACCGAAAGCTGCAGCTCATTGTTGGTGGTTGGATTCGAACTCACGTCCCTTGACGCGAAGTCGTACACACTACCACTGAGCTATCATCGCTTATATATATATTTTGTGTCACTTTGTTCTCGGTAAACTCCTAAACTATTGAACGAATTTAATGAAATATGCACACTGTGTGCAGTTCGATTCAACTTGATACTAGAAGCGATGATAACTTCGCGCCAAGGACGTGAGTTCGAATCCAACCACCTACAACGAGCTTGAGCTTTCGATGAAGGAAAACATCGTGCGGAAACCATAGTATGGTGGTATGGTTTTTTGTAATGTCCGCCTGGCTAGCTACCACCCTCAAGTTGAAAATCTGCCGCCAAATACAGATAGGTGCGTTTCGGCAGTTGCACTTGAAACCCAGTTCCTCCACAGGCTTAACGTGTCTACCAACTTGACTTAATTTAACTATAAAAAAAAAAAAACTTGAGAGATAGAATACTCTTTATCTCAATAAGCGATCATAATACTATAGATGTCGCTGCAGTCGATGTGATTGTCTACTCGAAAAGGCAGAACGAAGTCTGCCAGGTCAGCTAGAAATATTATATTACCAGCTCTGTCCACGACAACGTTCGTGTAAATCATTCGTGTTTGTAACTTTTTTCAATACAGCTTTACTCCTATTGGTGGTAGCGTGATGTTAAATAGCCTAAAAGCCAACCTTTCTCGAAAATTGCTCTATCAAATTTTGACGATGCCATTTTTGTTATTTAAACTAGTTAAAACTGTTTAAAAAAGTTCTGTCTCGGACGTCCGCGTGTCTGTGTGTGCGGATCCTGTATGTTATCACGATAACGACCGAAATACTTTACTAATCGAGTTGTTTCTTTTCTTACGCTTCAGTATATTAAGAAATAGAAGTCTATTACTTTCCACGGTTTCATTCGATGTGGTTTAATTGTTATTAAATAAACCAAAAAGTAATATGAAATTATGAAGCGTGCACATTTGGATTTTCCAAACTTCATTTCAATGTTTTCTACCTGTACAATTTCAGTATACGTACAGATCGAAAATAATAAACCTCAAAATTGTTCGATAAATGCCACTGGATACAAATGACTAATTACCCAGGTATCTGGAAGATAACGCTCCTGTGACAATATCCTCGGAACCGCTGTACGGCTGGCGCCCCGAGTGGGGGGGGCCCACCACGGGGGTCAATGAGCCGTACGTCCTCTCATGCCGCGCGTGGAGACACCGCCCCGACCCGCAAACTGCGCCCCTTGCCGTCAGCCTCGTCACAGATTCTTGCGAAAAACCCACCAACATCCTCAACATTCAGGTTCAAATCGAATAACATTTTTATAGCTAAGGCTTAGCGTTATGACTACAATCTCATCTGATATAACGTTACGGTGTAGCCCTGGATGTTAAACAACCTGAGCCTAATGAAGGACTGGCAATTAAGTGTAACTGCCGACACAAACCTATAGATATTTGGCGGCCTATTTTCAACTTGAGGTCGGTAGATACCCAGACAAACATTAGATAAAGCTTTACCACCGTGATACAGTTTCCTCACGATGTTATCCTTTAAGGAATGCTTAGGATCTTTGTAGATAGATTCAAACTCACGTCCCGTGAAACGGCATCCGTGCACTATATCAAGATTCCAAAGTTTTTTGCGCGGCTTACAGTAGACACTGAATTGGCTGGAATCGTCGCGTAAGGAATAATCATATGCCCCTACAGGAGACTATTCTCTCGCTCTCTCTATTTATTTCTATTATGGAGGGGAAAGTGGTGTAAAACTCGTACAACTAAAGATCCCGCATCTAATGGTCCTTTTTTTAACGCCGGGAAATGCATTTACGCATCCTCTCGCAGTTCGAAGGGACAGAGAGAGATATATGGGGTTTACTTGGCACTAGCCGCCGGTAACACTCACTAAAACCCCACGGCCGTCTGCCGCCTTCCTGGGGCGACTCGGGCTCATGCAAAACAGGCAGACGGCCCATCTTATGGTATATGGTTACCGTCGCGTAGGGATAGCCGTAGCACCAAGGGTGTTACGGTCATTTTGCGTACTACAGCGGACATAGGTGCTTCAAAAGTTTTGACATAATTGTCCCTCAATAAAAGCTTGGTGTGATTGGAAGACTGGTGTGATGTTTTAAAGATGTTATCGTGTGCCCAGGGGGCTCCCGGCCCCGGTGAACTAACCAAGCCCAAGCCAGCCCACGCACCTCTGGTGAACACGTCCATCGGCGTGTGCCTCAAGTGGGTGGATTACAGGAGCGACGTGTCCGCGCAGCTCGTAGAGTGGATCCAACTCATACGGCATTTCGGAGCCGACGCGCTCTATGTCCACATTGTTCATGTAAGTCAGTTATTTGAGACCTCCTATGTTTTTACGGTGTTGTGGTAATCAATTGAATTGGGACCTCGTGTCGCAAGGTGAAAGACCTCACCTTTCTTCGAAAAGTAATAAATAACCGAATGGACAACCCTGAGGCATTATGTCAAATTTAAATTAAAAAAAAAACAATGTCCCATGTCCTTATAACGGACCAAAAAGAAGAAAATACAATATTGGAAACAAAAAAAAAATACCAGCTGTTTAAGAATATGTGAATGTAATATTGGTATATTCTGTTCATCTGTCGGTATTACAATACATTCATCTCTCATATTTTTATCTTCACCTTTCTGTTCTTCTTCTTACATTTTTTTCACATTTTCATGAATTTTGTCATCCGCTTCCAAGCTATGGTCCAAATTTTCAAGTATGTATCTCATCGGGAAGTTACATTAAAATCAATAACAAAATTCCACATGAAAAGACATACAAGAAAGCGAGATAATAAACACATGGTAATAAAATTACAGTATCGCATGGACTTATCCATCTACATGAAGAAATATTTGCTCATCAGTCAGCAGGACTAAACGCGGCCACTTTAGCATTATACTGCGTGTAGGGGCTCGATTAGAGCAAACACAGCGCCTTACCGCGGAACTCAGGTTCGGCCGCATCGAGCCTTGGCAGTCGTTCTCTCGGTTTACTCATGTACACACGTAGCAATTACGCAATATACGTGATTTTATGGATTGGATAGTCACGCAATACCGCGTATAATGAACTTTGTAACAAAACCCCGAACTTGTTGTTCTATCGAATAAGCTACAGATCCAGTAGAACCTCTATAAGTCGAACATCAAGGGAGACGCCAAAGTTATAGAGTTTTTTTTAATATACTTTAGGTTTAGCGTTATGGCCATAATCTCACCTGATCTCACGTGACGATACGGCCCAAGTTGGTAGACACGCTAAACCTGTGGAGGAACTGGCTCTCAAGTGCAGCTGCCGCAACACACCTATTGGTATTTGGCCGTAGGTTTACAACTTGAGGGTGGTAGCTAGCCAGGCGGGCATTAGAAAAAGCCCTACCACCATGGTTACCTCGTAATGTTTTCCTTCACCGAAAGCTCAAGTTCTTTGTAGGTGCGTGGATTCAAACTCACGTCCCTTGACGCGAAATCGTACACACTACCACTGAGCTATCGTCGCTTCATTCATAAGTTTTCGACTTATAGAGAACGGAGGTTTTGGTGTTTGAAGCGAAGGGAACAAAATATTATTTAAAGAAAGAAGAAGAAAGAAAATACGTTTATTACGGACAACGTGATGTCACGGTCAGGACTACTTTTTCAGGGCACTATTTCGAGAACACCTTAAAAAGATCTACAAAAAAGTCCACGACGGTATATATCTATCTATAAGGTATAACCCACAATAGCCATTTTTTATCCTTTACTTTTAACGAGAAATAATGGCTTACTTACGAAGCGATTATAAGCGATACAGCATTAATTTTTATCCAATTTAAGCACATTAAATACATTTCGCATTTCATACCGATCAATATGGACCTTTACAGCATGCAATTTAAATGAATATTTACGAAGATATCACAGATTTAAAATGCAGGGTCATAGCGGTTGCGGCGGTACCGGCCGCGGGGCCAGCGGCGAGTGCCAATATATATTGAGAGGAAATGTAAAAAAAAAAAAAAAAACACACAAATCGGTCAAACCATTTCTGAGTTTTAGCTACTAGCTAGCTGTCAGCTAGTAAAGTATAAAAAAAAAATATAATTAACAAATCCCGCAGAGTCATCCGAACGTACGACGAGTCCTCGATTATTACAGCCGCAGTGGTTTCGCGGATGTGACCGAGCTGGCGCACCCGCCGCACCTGTCCGGGGTTCACTTCCCGCCGCGCTGGAACGAGTTCCACGACATGAGGCGGGAGCTGCTGCCCCTGAACGACTGCCTGTACCGCGCAGTACACCGGCACGCGTTGATAGCTGCCATCGACATGGACGAGATCATCGTACCCGTCAGGTAACAAGTTGCGACTTAAATTCGTGCATAATACACTAAGGATTCGAAGAGAAACATATAATTGAAATAAAACTAATTTAAACGGATTTTATCGCGGTTATTTATTGATTTTGATCCCGACGTTTCGAAAGCTTTTCAGCCTTCGCGGTCACGGGGCGGACTGAGGTGTGGGTTGTCCAGAAAAGTTCATGTTGTACATGTTACAACAGTAACATGAACTTTCCTGGAGAACATAAAATCCGTTTAAATTAGTTTTATTTCAATGAATAATATTCGCGTAAACATAAGAAATCATTATATAAACATATAAGTAATAAAAGAGAAATATTGATAAGCCGGTTTATGTAAACCATCGGCATGACTTATAATATACGAGAAATCGTGATAAGTAACAGTTTTGCACGACTCATAAGCGAAGCGCGTTGAGGTGGGTACTAGTGTCACTTCATGCTAAAGAACTGATTTTGCAAACTTAAAATGTCTTTGTATATAATATAATGCACTTGTAAAATAATATATACAAACACATACCAAGAAAAAACACTATTTTTATCACTCATGATTTTTTGATGCCATTTTTGTTATTTAAACTAGTTAAAAAACTGTTTAAAAAAGTTCCATTTCGGACGTCCGCGTGTCTGTATGTGCGGATCCTGTATGTTATCACGATAACGACCGAAATACTTTACTTATCGAGTCATTTTTTTTCTTACGCTTCAGTATAATTAGGAATAGAACCCTATTACTTTTCACGGTCTGATTCGATATGGTTTAATTGTTATTAAATAAACAAATAATAGAGATTATGAGACGTGCACTTTTGGATTATCCAAACTTTTTTAAGTAATAGTGTTAAGTTTTATAACAAAGTCCCAAAGTCGTCACCGATTTATATATATATATATATATATATATATAAATATATATTCACAATATCCGTGTTACCGTTGAACTCGCACAGTCACTTTGTCACAGATTATGACGACTACATTCGTGCAAGTACGCTAACGTCACATCTGGTGGGATAAAAAATGATTGCCAAAGCAATCCCTAATTTCTGGCAATAAGGCAACATCTAGGGTCGGTTTAGTGTCTCGTATACCACTCTCGTAGCCGAACCGGTAGAATATATTATTCCATTAAAAAAAAGGTTAATACCTCCTTTGGCCCCTTAACTGAGTATTGCATAGTGAAAAGGTCTTTTCTAATGCCACCCTCAATTTAAAAATCTGCCCACAAAACAACTACTTGTATGTTTCGGCAGTAACATTTGACAGCCAAACTCTTCACTAGGCTTACCGTGTCCACCATCTCGGGCCACATAGTCACTTAACATCAGGTAAAATTGTAGCCACAACGCTAAACCTGAAGTATATAAAAAAGTTTCCTGTAAGACGTACAGCAAAAAATCGGTAGCTGATCTCCAAGCAGGTGAATTCATATGGCCAGTTAGTTATAAATATCCAAATACAGGGACGGCACCTGGCAAGACCTGGTCAATAATTATTCTGAGGAGTACAAGGAACCCGTGGACGCGCTGGTGTTCGCCAACTTCTACTTACTGGATGGTGCGCAGAAGCAAACGGACGCTCCCCCTCCGGCCAAGATAATGGCGCACATGTGGCGCGCGAGGAAACCCAACCCATCAGGTAGCATGTCACCCTTATATGCAATGAATATCTCAATTCTCGCCAAAACTTAAACATTTTGAAGCGACGTTAATTCAGTAGCGTACACCTCCGCCTGGTCAATGGGTTTTTTTTTATACTTAAGGTTTAGCGTTATGGCCATATTCTCACCTGATCTTAAGTGACGATACGGCCAGAGTTGGTAGACACACTAAACCTGTGGAGGAACTGGCTCTCAAGTGCTGCTGCCGGAACACACCTATTGGTATTTGGCGGCAGGTTCACAACTAGAGGGTGGTAGCTAACCAGGCGGGCATTTGAAAAAGCCCTACCACCATGCTATGGTTTGCTCACGATGTTTTCCTTCACCGAAAGCTCAAACTCATTGTAGGTGCTTGGGTTCGAACCCACGTCCCTTGACGCTAAGTCGTGCACACTACCACTGAGCTATCATCGCTTCAAATTCATTGTTCATACATTCATTCATTTCGGTTCATTTAATTCAAATCCCTGCAATAAATTTGAGCTTTCATTGAAAGAAAACATCGTGATGATACCATAGCATGGTGGTACGGCTTATTCGAATGCCCGCCTGGCTAGCTACCACCCTCAAGCTCAAAATCTGTTCCCAAATACCTATAAGTGTGTTCCGGCAGTTGCACACGAGAGCCAGAGATTGTAATCACAACGTTAAACAGATTGACTACGAAAAAAAAAACGAGCAGAGTCGTAAAGATCTATCTTAACGGGTATTGACCACCACACACGTGGTTATAGACCATATTGTAGAGAGGTCGGGAGTTATTATAATAAATGAAATACGTGTTTGTTGTACGACGTATATTTAAGGACTGACACACTGAATACATGTTAAACACTTACACACTACATCACCCTTCATAAGCAAAAAAAAAAAATATTCTAATTCATTTTTTTTCTTAAGATATATAAGGTTTAGTACGGTTTTTATGAACCATTTCTACATTACTATTTTTAAAAAATTTAACATTAGGTCCATCTTCTTCAATGACAACATACGGTCCATTATACAATCTGTCCATTTTTTTAGTACTTTCCTTATTAAAATTAAATCACCCGTCTTATAACTAATACAATTTTTGTTTTTATCATTGATGTTCTTTCTTTCTAACTTACTATCTATTAACCTTTTTCTTGCATCCCTATGTGCTAACTGAAGTCTATATTTTAATTCTAAAGCATAATTATCCGTATTATACAATGGCTCTAATTCATTTTTTAATCTACTCGGAATATTACACGGCTTACCAAATACAAGCTCGTAGGGCGTATAGCCAGTTGTTGTGTGTATTGTGGTGTTAAAAGAAAAACACCAAAAAGGAAGCCAATGACTCCAAGTGTAAGAATTTTCCTCACACTGGATACGCAAGAAGTTACGTAAGTTTTTATGTGTGTTTTCTAATGCTCCTATACTCTGATGGTGGTAAGCAGTGGAGTATATTTTTTCTATTTCTAATAACTTACATATTTCCGCCATCGTTGAAGACATAAACTCAGTACCGCGATCCGTTGCGATTACTTTCGGTACGCCATACCTTAAAATAAAATTACTTACTAAAGACTTTGCTACGACAGCTGTTTCCTTTGTTGTTATTGGGTAAGCTTCAACGTATTTTGTAAGTTCGCACTGGAGAGTCAATATATATTGATTACCTTCATCATCCTTGTCTAGGGGTCCAACAAGATCTAGAAAGATCTTTTCAAACGCTGCGCTCGCTGTGGTTGTTATAACCATAGGCTCCTTGTAGCTAGGTGAGTGCTTCATCAGCTGACATTTAGTACACTTACTCACATAATTTCTGACGTCGCTCTCGAGTTTTGGCCAGTAGTACTTACTCTTAATGTTGTTCACCATTCGTCGGACGCCGGCATGTCCACTCGAAGGCAATAAATGATAATCATTTAATATGACTGTCATCTCATCTTTATCGGAGATTCTCCTTACATTCCTTAATATATGAATACGAGGTGGTGGTGGTCCGGACCACTCTTTCCTACTATCTATTTCTTCGCATAATTCTTTTATAAATTCCTCGTTACTTCTTTCTTTAATAATACAAACTTCTTTTACATTTATTTTCTTACAAAACTCACTTAAAATATTCACAAATACGTCTCGCGTGAATTGTGACATATAATTAAGGTTAATGTAAATAATTAATTGATTTTCTATATAAGCTAAACACTTTTCTTCTTTACTTATTAAATTTTTTTCTCTAAGTTTATCTAATTCTTTACCTTCTATACACTTCATTTCTACTGCGTCAACTGGTTTCTTTAATATCTCCACGATTTTTGGTTGATCAGGCCTCAAATCTGTGGGTTTACTAGAAAAATCCAATGACCTCCGTTCCTCATTTAATTTTTTACTCTGTGCTCTGGTTGTTACAAGTATAGTTTCACTAAGATTTTTTAAATCATTTGAAGTTAATGTTATTCTACTTAGTGCGTCTGCTATTACGTTATCTTTTCCTTTTATATAAATGATTTTATAGTCATATTCTTCTAACTGTAACCTGAATTTCAATGATCTGCTTGAGGGGTCTTTTATACTAAATAAGTATATTAATGGCTTGTGATCTGTCATGATTGTGAATTTTCTACCAAATAAATATGGCCTAAAGTACTTTACGCTCCATACTACCGATAATAGTTCTTTTTGGATTGTTGGGTAATTCAATTCTGCCTTATTCAACGGTCTACTCGCATACGCGATTGGTTTTAAATCTTTATTACATAAAACTGAACCTACTGATATGCCCGACGCATCTGTCTGAAGTAAGAATTCATTCTCTGTTGAAAAATCTGGGTATTGTAAGATAGGAGGAGATGTAAGCGCTTGTTTTAAAATTTCAAAAGAAGTTTTACAGTTTTCTGTCCAATCAAATTTTATGTTTTTTCTACAAAGTTTGTTCAATGGAATTGTAATGTCTGCAAATTGTGGAATGAATTTACGGTAATAATTACACATAGCAATAAATCGTCGTACATCGTCTGAATTCTGTGGTGTTGTATAATTTTGAATGCCCTTTACCTTTTCAGGATCCGGCAAAACACCTTTTGCTGTTACAATATGACCTAGATATAATAATTGTTTCTTGCAAAAATTACATTTCTTTGGATTTATTTTTAAATTGACTTGTCTCAATCTCTCGAGTACTTTCATTAAATTTTGATTATGTATTTCTAAATTTCTACCTATTATAATTAAATCATCCATATACGTAATGCATTTCTCAAAATTTAGTACTGACATTGCAATTGACATAATACGAGAGAAAGCACCTGGGCTAATTTTTAACCCCATTGGTAACCGTCTCATCTGATACTGACCTGTGCTAGTAGTGAAGGCTGTTACGTTTCGGCTATGTGATTCAAGGTCTACTTGATAATAACTTTGAGATAAATCGAAATGACTAAAATAAACACAACCGGAAAGGGAATCTAATATCTCTGTAATGTTTGGCAGTGGGAATTTATCATCTTGTATTGTTTCATTTATTTTTCGATAATCAACAACTAACCTCCACTTTTTATTATTATTTTCAGACTTCTTTGGAACTAATAGAACGGGACTATTCCACTCACTATTAGTTGATTCTATTATTTCATCATTTAACATCTGCCTTACTTGTTTATCAATTTCTGATTTTGTAGACTGCGGTAGTCTGTATGGTTTTGTGTAAATGGGTGTACTACCTGGCTTTAAGTTAATAGATTGTTTCATAATGTTAGTTGTACTCAGCTTGTCACCTTCTAAATGAAAAACGTCTGCATATTTTGCGCAAATCTGTTCAATCGTTTTTCGTTCGTCAGGTTGTAAATAATTCAAATTCAAGATAGATAAAAGCCTTTTTACACGGTTTGCATGTGTTTCTGTAGCGCTATATTGACAAATAATGTAGTCCGATAAATTTTCTAATTCGGGTCTAAAATATGGTAAGCTAATATCTTCGTCACACGTATTTAAAATTTTAATAGGTATTTTTCAATTTTTCGGTTGTACTATACTTCCTGCCATAAATAAGTTTTCTGATAACTGTGCTGGTATAACTACGTAAGCATTTTGTGAATCTGATTGAACTGTTACAAAATGAATTGATTCACTTCTGCGTGGCAAATATAGATCTTTATTGTGATCGCTATTCTGGTACATTATTATTGAAACCTCTTTGTTATTCCTTTGTAATGTTAAAACGTTATTTGATAAGTCTATGTTTGCATTATATGTTCTAAGAAAATCTAAGCCAAGAATTCCGTCGGCCTGACACGGCATGTTGTTTAAAACATGAAACCTATATGAAAACATTGTTGTTTGATACGGCTCTGTGTGTGAGCTAAGTTGTAATTGCAAGTCAGCTAATTCACTGGAATAAATGTTACCACCTATGCCTTTGATTGTTGTATCGTTACATTGTAACGTAATATACAGTGGGATTTTATTTTTAGCTACGACTGATAATGTTGCCCCTGTATCTATCAAGAATGAACATGACTTGTTACCTATTTTTAATTTAATGCAATCTAACCCCTGGCATGTTAGTATTTCATGCTCGAAAAAACGTATTTAGACTATTTAACTCACGGTTTTCTGTCGTACTCGTACTCTCTTGCTGGTTAGCAACATATGCAGTTTGTTGTCTGTTGTCACGACCACGAAATTGACGATATTGACCTCTAAAACTACGTCCTCGTCTGTAACCTGTCTGTGATTGAAATCTTTGATTATTATTACCTCGTCCTCGATTGTAGGAATTGTTACTCCATCCTCTATAATTTGAAGAATTGGCACGCCCACGGTAGAAATTAGTATTATGATAATAATTATTGTTTTTACCTTGACTGTAAATCCCTCGGCCGCGATTATTCTGCCATCTTCTTTCGCCCCTGGGCTTACCTCTTAAATGCATTACCGCTTGCTGAGTTGATTGGACTGGTTCTTCATCTTGTGCTGCTCGAATAGCGTCCTTCAGCTGCTGGTAATCGCGAGCCGCAATTATGGTACCAAGTCTCCTATTCCGCAAGCCATCTGAAAAACGTTTTATTGCGTATTTTTTATTTATCGGCTGTAAAATGTTACTCGCTGCCTCGTTGTCGTTACTTTGGGATATTGTTAAGTTAATAAAAAGTTCTTCCAATTTATTACCGAACTCTGATATAGTTGAGTCATTCTGTGATAAATTATTCATTTGCAAGAGTAAAGAATTTGCTGATTTTTTTGTTAAAAGAAATGATTTCATATCTGTAATTAAAAGATTTACACTGGAATAGTCCGACTTTAATTTTAATTTTGCTAATTTTGTTATTCTAGTCTTAAGCACAAAAATAATCAGCATTTTCTTATCTGTTTCTGAGGTTAAGTAAGAATCGTGCATTTCAATACCTTGTATTATTTTTTCCGTAGTCTCCTCATTACCATCCATCACAGGAATAAGTGAGCTCGCCGTTTTTAAATCGAAACTAGCCATGTTTTCAGATGATTTAGAGTCACTGTAACTTAATGTTTTTATATAAGATTCTTCAATTAATTTACATAAATCGTCAATCAATAGCCCTGAATATTCAGTAATTAAGTATTTTACATCCAAATCTCTTATATATATTTTATATGAGTTATACAATTCGTTAGCTTTCCTTATTTTAATTTGACCTACTTCTTTCAACCTCCTGTCTGGACCTAATTTTCTAAGACTTACCCTGATATTATCTAATTCTTGATATATTTTGTTTAACTGTTCTATCACTTAAAGTTCCTAAAATGTTTATATATGCGGCAGATATCCATTCGAAGATTTGTTTTAGATTACACGCATTTTTTTTTCCACATTCACACTGTATGCACTTTACACTAATAACACGTCGTAAGTACTCACACGAAGGCTTCTCAAGATACAATATCTTCTCCAGTAGGGCGACCTCGTCCCTGGATCGACACCCGTTCTTGCAGTCGTCTAATGAAGTTTGCTTGTATACCGTCTCCTATGGCTGCACGCATCCAGTCACTATGACATCTCTTGTACTGGGCATATAGGATGTACAGAACCGCCAATGCTGCGACTACGACCATTACTCCCAATAATATATTGGTGGTTTGAAAATGCGTAGACCCATCGGTATTATTCTCTGCGCCGTGCTGTGTAATTATTGTTTCCTTATTCTCACAAAGGCACTTACTGCACTCTTTTCCCATTTTTAACGAGAAGAGGAAAAAATAAATCTAGTCGTAAATTATATCCTTTACAGTCTAAAGCTTGCCTTGTAGTGCACGGTGGCGACTCGGTCCCACGGTAACTTGCTGATCCGCACATTTTTACGTCGCGTCGTCGAACACCCGACACCGGGTCTCTGGCAGGGTCGCCATGTAGAGAGGTCGGGAGTTATTATAATAAATGAAATACGTGTTTGTTGTACGACGTATATTTAAGGACTGACACACTGAATACATGTTAAACACTTACACACTACAATTAACAGGACTATTATATTGTCAGGGTACAACGTTAAGTCATTTCACAACACATCGACGGTGACCGCTATGCACAACCACTTACCGATGTCCTGCAACAAGCCCTGCCGCAACAGGGATGTAAACACCACCGTCGCGAGGTTACATCATTACAGGTTTGTGGCATTTTTTTTATACTTTATAGATTTGCCATTCCGCCTACAAGCGTTCATTTGAAGCGATGATAGCTCAGTGGTAGTGTGTAGGATCGCCGCGACTATAGACGTGAATTTGAATCCAACCACCTACAATGAGCTTTTGATAAAGGAAAACACTGTGAGGAAACCATAGCATGGTGGTAGGTAGCTACCACTCTCAAGTTACAAATCTGCCGCCAAATACCAATAGGTGTGTTCCGGCAGTTGCACTTGAGAGCCAGTCCCTCCAATAAAGGTCGGCGATGCACGTGTTCTAGGTGTCCATGGGCGGCGGTGATCACTTACCATCAGGTGACACGCTTGCTCGTTTACCCCCTGTTCCATAACAAAATCTTACTTGATGGTAAGTCGCGATGTAGTTTAAGACGTCGGACACGCCAAGACTAATGCAGGGGCTGACTCTCAAGTCCAACTGCCGGAACACACCTATAGGTATTTGGAGGCAGGGTTTTAACTTGAAGCTGGTAGCCAGGCAGGCATACTACTGATTTACTTCCGTTACAAATGCACTGTACGTATCTACCAACTGTATTCTAAACGCTAAAAAGTACACTGTAATTAATTCTATTCTAACGTGTATACAGAAATTCATGACGCCCGATGATTAGTTGTGACCCTAACCAACTTGTCTTTGCCCATAATCATCAGAGTAATGTGATCATAGAAGCGATGATGGCTCAGTTGGTGTGTGTATGGACGTGATTTCGAATCCACCAGTAACGAGCCTGTGCGCCCTTTGAAGGAATATATCGGGATCTTTCTTCTTCGGCACAAGATATATTTAAAAAAAATACGTCTGCATCGTAGGGAACAGTTTGGCCAGTCAGCGAAGTTGGAATCGAGGTCGACTGCTTAGGGTGCGCCGAACGTACTCAGGTATTGTCACTCGTGGAGGCTCGTTTCAAGCAGCCTGTACATCGTGTTGAGATCATAACTGTGTGGTAGGATTTTGCCTAATACCCGCCTGGCTAGTTACTACCTCAAGTTGAAAATCTGCCGCCAAATACCAGCTGTGTTCCAGTAGTTGCGCTCGAGAGCCAGTTCCTCCACAGGTTTAGCGTGTCTACCATATTGTGCCGCATCGTCAATTAAGATCAGGTGAGATTATGACCATAACGCTAAACGTTAATTATAAAAGTAAAAAAAAAGTTGCACATGAGAGCCAATCCCTCCACTAAGCTTAACGTTGCCATCATCTTTAGACACATAGTGACTCAACGTCAGGTGAGATCAGTGGCGGATTCACACTTTTACCACCCATAGGTTATTCAAATTTTGCCGTGTACAATTAGATTCCACATTAGAATAGGTAAATTGTAAAAAAAAATCGAGATATAAGACTTAGATTCTAAGTGGTGAAAGATATATTATCCAGCAACATTTAGATATGTTTAAGAATAAATTAGGAAAAAGACAAAAAAAAACAGAATAATAAAACCTCAAAATTTACCACCTCTAAAATCTGCCGCCCCTAGGCTTCAGCCTACTGGTAAATACACCACAGGGTGAGCTTTTTCTTTT
Source organism: Actias luna (assembly GCA_039707435.1). Lineage (NCBI taxonomy): Eukaryota > Metazoa > Arthropoda > Insecta > Lepidoptera > Saturniidae > Actias > Actias luna. The sequence continues at coordinate 5,403,399 of JAZHAC010000037.1, read as the reverse complement.
ACATTCAACAAGTAAGCACTTGACCACAATCTCACCTGATGGTAAGTGACGATGTGGTCTATGATGGAACGCGCTTGCCTTGTACCTGTTCACTCTCTGTTTGAGGACTCCCAGATTATATTATATAGGAAAGACAGACGCCGGTAGTGAATCGAATAGTGAAAAACGAGATCGGTTAGAATTACATGAAGTTGTTTAATTTTTGTATATGCGATAATTTCCATGGTGGTAGGGCTTTTTCTAATGCCCGCCTGGCTAGCTACCATCCTCAAGTTGTAAACCTGCCGCCAAATACCAATAGGTGTGTTCCGGCAGCTGCACTTGAGAGCCAGTTCCTCCACAGGTTTAGCGTGTCTACCAACTTGGGCCGTATCGTCATTTAAGATCAGGTGAGATTATGGCCATAACGCTAAACCTTAAGCATAAAAAAAGAACATTCTCTGATGATGTCTTCCAGGGGGAAGTGCGCGGACGATGTAGCCGATTGCGACGCGCTCCGGGACGTCGTGAGGGACGACACGATGATGAACTGGCAGACCGTCGTCAACGAGACGAAGCGGATCCTCGATGAGATCGGGATCTCGTCTTAAGGCGGCTCAAACCAAATATTATTAAAAAAAAATTGGTTGTCTGTAAAGTCGGTTTACAGACGATAGTTGAACGTGACAACGTCTTAAGAAAATACTTATGGAATGGTAGCATTTTTCAAAAGAAAATTTTAATTTCATTTGTTTAATAGATTTGTATGTATATAGAGAAGGAGGTAATTGGAAATCACAATGAAATTGATGAAGTTAGATTTATTTGTACGCATAAATACAATTTAGTCATTTTTTTTTTTACAATTTAATAGTTTTTACAAGTACAAATGTGCGTTGAGCAATTGGCAAAGGCCGATTGTGCTTCTTTGTCGCTCGTTCCGCGCTCTCGCTTGCACTTCAAGCCTTACATGGAACGGCTCAGAGCGAGGTAACGCCGCATGAGTCATGTTTTTTCGTGCGTGCAGCCGGCTCTATCGACTTATAAGACGTTGTCACGTCAAAAAATTTTAGACCCTGGGAAAGGGCTTATGAACGTAAAACTACCACCGGTTCGAAAAGTAATCCAGTCATCGAGAAGAATCGGCAAGAAACTAGGTCTGGTTATATATCTTCGCACGTATTGAACCCATTACATAAGTTTTTTTTATCTTACGTAAAAATCAATAAAAAAGTATCCCATGTTACTTCTAATACCTCCAAAAATATGTGTACATAGTTTCGTGATGATCGGTTAAGTAGTTTTCGCGTGAACATACTTTTTCGACAAACTTGCATTCACATTTCTAACATTAGTAGGGCTTTTTCCATATGTAATTCTATTAAAGATAGAAATGTAAACACATGCACAATAGGTATCAGCGGATGCACAGAGAGGTATCAATTCCAGCCAACTGCTACGTTGCGTTTGGGTGCGTCAGTTTGACATGTTACTAGTGAATTAGGTACACAACTTGAAAGTTTTCAGTACATCGTGTTTATTGTATCTGTTCAAATTCTTTAGAGGGGTCAATGGGCTGTCGTTGTTAATGTTATAGACTTTAGTATAAAAAAAAAATAGGATATACTGCATACCTCATGAGCAAAGCGTTGAGGTGGGTGCTACTGTCACTTCACGCAAAACAACCGGTCATTCAAACTTAAAATGTCTCTATTCATCATATATTGCACTTGTAAAATATTATATACACACATATATCAAGAAAAAGCACTATTTTTAACACTAACGATATATTGATGCCATGTTTGTTATTTAAACTAGGTAAAAAACTGTTTAAAAAAGTTCTGTCTCGGACGTCCGCGTGTCTGTATGTGCGGATCCTGTATGTTATCACGATAACGATCGAAATACTTTACTAATCGAGGTTTTTCTTTTCTGACGCTTCAGTATAATTAGGAACAGAACCCTATTAATTTCCACGGTCTCATTCGATGTGGTTTAATTGTTATTAAAGTAACCAAAAAATAAAATAAAATTATGAGGCGTGCACATTTGGATTTTCCAAACTTCATTTCAATGTGGTCTACCTGTACAATTTCAGTACACGTACAGATCGAAACTAATAAACCTCAAAATTGTTCGATAAATGCCACTGGACACAAATGACTAATTACCCAGGTATCTGGAAGATAACGCTCCTGTGACAATATCCTCGGATCCTGTATGTTATCACGATAACGACCGAAATACTTTACTAATTGAGTCTTTTTTTGTTTTCTTACGCTTCAGTATGATTAGGAATAGAACCCGATTACTTTTCACGGTCTGATCCGAACTGATTTAATTGTTATTAAATAAATAAAAAATCTAATTATGAGACGTGCACTTATAGATTTTCCAAACGTTTTGTAAAGTGTTGTGCGTGCGGACTGCTACTACGGACGCCGTATCGACGTTTTGATTATTTTGAAAAAGGTCGACAAAAAAAATTATCAATTTGATTTATTATAATAATAACATTAACTTGTTATCTTAGCACTTAACCCTTCTTTGCATAATGGTGGAAATTTCCAGCATAATATTGAATGCCCAAAAATTATATAAAATAACAAATTCACGTTAAGTTGATCGTGTCTGGATACCTTTTTAATGTTCATTGCATAAAAAAAAAACATAGCTATGAAAAATAAGCAAGTGTCACTATCAGTAAAACGAGCTTAAAGTTGTCAATCCGCTTTTGTTATCATTGCAATAAACATATCATTGTAAAGAAAAAATCATGCAAAGATGGGTTAAACTATATATACTAAAATTATATGAAATTAAAGATTTCACAGTTAATAACCTTCAAACAAAATGAGTCCATTGTGAATCTGCTTATCTGAATTTGCTTTGTATTTGAAGTTTCAACAATGTAGTAATGACTGGTGCATAAATATATTTCAATGACAGACTCAATTAGGTAAAGCATGTTAAACAAATCGATCACATAAAGACATAACAGAAAGCATTAGGGATATAACAAATTTGGCCACAACCAAAACCTACCTGGACCTACCAATTGTGATGACTCAGCTTATTCTGAGTTGTGCGCCTTTTACAGTGGAACTGCTGCGCAAGGTGGAATATATTTTTTTTTATTTATTTTTTATTTTCACGCTATATTTAATTTTATTTTATAATAACTGCTGCGTGTTAGTTTTTAGGTATATTTATTTTACTTTATCCGTGTAGCCTTGTGCCTTGTAAATAAACTATTTTGTTTCTTTCTTCCAAATTCATCTTCTATATGCACTATCACCTCGCTTCTCATCGTGGCCATTAATACTAAATAAGACTATCCATTTTTCTTGGGAAAGCTGTAATATTACAATATTTGTCATTTAATATATATTAAAAAATATATAAGTAAATAACTTCTCATAACTTATATGTCGAATCAAACAATAGAAAGTATATCAAACATCAGATAATAATAAACAAAATAATTATTGCTTATAATATTTTTCAGAAAGTACACATTAACCCTATCCTCCCCACTGTCATATTTTTAGGACACTATTTTTAAAAATGTCTTTTTACGTATTACTACTTTTATTTTTATTATTTCTGATGAAATACATATTTTTACACTATTTTTCTAACAAAATAAATCATTTTCGCTTGAAAAAAATTTATAGTAATAAAAATAAAAGTCCTAATACGTAAAAAGAAATTTTAAAACAGTGTCCTAAAAATATGACAGTGAGGAGGAATTGGTTAATATAATTAACCTTACATGAAACAATACTAACCAATGAGGTATTTACCAAAATCATTAACTCATTTATAGATACTCGATGCAATCAGAGTGGGCACAACACTAGAGCGTCTTCAACACATGATGCGCGGCCATGACAGTTTAGTTAATATTTTATTTAATATAGAATAAAACTCGAACAATACTTACACATGCAAATAGATACCATTGCGTTTAAGGTATTTACAAGATTTCACTGCAAAATTAAGCATTTTTTTTTGTGGACGCAGTCACTAATAGAGACGCGCGAACTGACTGTTTACGTAGTTCCGGAAGCCGGGAAGGGCATACATGAAAAATTCATGTGCGAATGGTAAGCCAGGCACGACGTTTATTCGACTTCTATTGTAAGTGTAAGCCGTTTCATAATTCTATGGTAGGTGACGTTACGGCCCAAGTTGGTGTACACGCTAAACCTGTGGAGGGTCTGTGGCTGTCAAGTGCAGCTGCCGGAACACACCTATTGGTATTTGGCGGCAGATTTACAACTTAAGAGTGGTAGCTAACCAGGCGGGCATCGGAAAAAGCCCTACCACCATGGAAATCATCGCATATACAAAAATAAAACAACTTCATGTAATCCTAACCGATCTCGTTTTTCACTATTCGATTCACTACCGGCGTCTGTCTTTCCTATATAGATATAATTTTTTTTTTTTTTTTTTTATGCTTAAGGTTTACCGTTATGGCCGTAATCTCACCTGATCTTAAGTGACGATACGGCCCAAGTTGGTAGACACGCTAAACCTGTGGAGGAACTGGCTCTCAAGTGCTGCTGCCGGAACACACCTATTGGTATTTGGCGGCAGGTTCACAACTTGAGGGTGGTAGCTACCCAGGCGGGCATTAGAAAAAGCCCTACCACCATGCTATGGTTTCCTCACGATGTTTTCCTTCACCGAATGCTCAAGCTCATTGTAGGTGCTTGGGTTCGAACCCACGTCCCTTGACGCGAAGTCGTGCACACTACCACTGAGTTATCATCGCTTCATTTATTTTATATAGTATAATCTGGGAGTCCTCAAACAGAGAGTGAACAGGTACAAGGCAAGCGCGTTCCATCATAAACCACATCGTCACTTACCATCAGGTGAGATTGTGGTCAAGCGCTTACTTGTTGAATGTAAAAAAAAAAAAACTCACCTGTGGTGTATTTACCAGTAGGCTGAGTTGGCTGGAGCCTAGGGGCGGCAGATTTTAGAGGTGGTTAAATTTTGAGGTTTTATTATTCTGTTTTTTTTTTTCGTTTTCCTAATTTATTCTTATACATATCTAAATGTTGCTGGATAATATATTTCTCCACATAGAATCTAAGTCTTATATCTCGATTTGGTGCTATGGTTTCCTCACGATATTTTCGTTTTGCGAAAACTCAAGCTCATTGTAAGTGGATTGGAACACACGTCCCTTGACGCTGAGTCCGTACACACAACCACTGAGTTATCATCGCATTCGTTTAAAGTCCCAAAGCTCATTACTGAATTGCCGGACAGTAGGTTCAAGAACCATGTCAAACGGGTTTTGATGTCAAAAGGCTATTATAGGGTGGGTCAATATGTGAGCGATCGTGAGGTCTGGACACAACACCCCTCTCTGTACATCCGCTAATAACTACTGTAAATGCACACATTAACGTAATAATAGACCTTAAAAAGATCTTTTAGACCCGGTGGTAGTTTTGAGGTTCACACGCGCCATCTCATGGCCTGAATCGATTAAAGGTTTCTAATTTAAAAAACACCCACCACCTCCCCTTTACTTACCCAGCGACCAGAAACCCAAAGTGGTAAGAGCTTTTAGTGCTATCTACCCTCCCCAAACCGTAAATCTTCCGACGTCAAACAGGGGTATGTTCCGGCGTTGGCACTTGAGAGCCAGTCCCTTCACTGGTCTTAGAATGTTATCATCTTGTATACCACATCGTCTCTTAACATCATGTAAGAGCGTGAATAAACGCCAAAACATAAAAAATAACCAAATTACCGGTGACAAATATATGTCTTAAAGCATTTCAAATGTGGTGGAACACAAAAGTTACTGATACCCTTTTTTTATATAGTTTATAGCTTTAGCGTTATGGCCACAACCTCACCTGATGTTAAGTGACACTGTGGCCCAAGATGGTGGACACGCTAAGCCTGTGGAGGGACTGGCTCTCAAGTGTAACCGCCGGAACACACCTATTGGTATTTGGCGGCAGATTTTCAACTTGTAGGTTAACTAGAAGAAGCCCTACCACCATGCTATAGTATAATCATGATGTTTTCCTTCACCAGGCGCTCAAGCTCCTTGTAGATAGGCGGATTCGAACTCACGTCCGTTGACGCGGCGTCCGTACACACTACCACCTGAGCCGTCATCGCTTCAGCCAATAATGATCTTCGACAAATAAAAGACATAGGGTACTTTGAAATAAAAACATTAAAAAATAATATCCATACTCATATATAATATATTTTTATATGTACAGCACTATACATTACGTTATACAATATACAAAATAAAAAAGTAATACATTTCGCAAATACCCTCAGTCGCACACCGTTACCATCGAATGAGATCCCATCTCACACTCACCACCACGTGTATTTTCAATCATGATACTGAACACAGTATACCGTTGAAATAAAACTAATTTAAACGGATTTTATCGCGGTAACATGAACTTTTCTCGACACCTCAGGAAGGCTGAAAAGCTTTCGAAACGTCGGAATCAAAATCAATAAATAACCGCGATAAAATCCGTTTAAATTAGTTTTATTTCACTGAATAATATTCGCGTAAACATAAGTAATCAATATAGCGTGTTATAATACATCAGAGATGCACAACGTCGATAAAAACCATCGGCAAAACATATCGATACGGGCAGCACTAGAAGTAGTGGATCGTACATCTTATATGAATAATTTAAAACGGAAATGTATGTTTGTTTGAACGCGCTAACTCTAGGTCAGATTTCTAAAATTCTTTCCGTACTTTATAGAGCATTCACTAAGGAAGGCTTCGGGCTATTTAACATCACGCTATCACCAATCGGGGCAAAGCTGTATTGAGAAAATGTTACAGACGCGGGCAAAAAATATATATTATCAGTTTCTACTTTTACGCGAACAAAGCAGCGGGCGCAGCTAGTTTCTCATATAGAACAATTCTTAAAGGTAATTAATTGTTAGTTTAAAATTTAGCTTATTTATGAAAAGTATGCAACACAGAAGGTGAAAATTAGGCAAAAAACCGAGATTGAAAATCCGTTTAAATTAGTTTTATTTCGATGGAGTAATATTTGCGTAAACATAAGAAATTATTAAATCGAAGAATAGTTTAAAAATAATATACATTTTTTTTCTTAATCAAAATCGTACGCAAATGTGTTAGGTATCCCACAAATACGTAAGAGACGCCATTTACTGAGAATCTATTTTACAGCTGTTAAATTATTAGCAAATGTGATCGATTACGAAATGTAATTGAAGCGATGATAGCTCAGTGGTAGAGTGCACGACTTCGCGTCAAGGGACGTGGGTTCGAACCCAAGCACCTACAATGAGCTTGAGCTTTCGGTGAAGGAAAACATCGTGAGGAAACCATAGCGTGGTGGTAGGGCTGTTTCTAATGCCCGCCTGGCTAGCTACCACCCTCAAGTTGTAAACCTGCCGCCAAATACCAATAGGTGTGTTCCGGCAGCAGCACTTGAGAGCCAGTTCCTCCACAGGCTTAGTTAGCGTGTCTACTAACTTGGGCCGTATCGTCACTTAAGATCAGGTGAGATTACGGCCATAACGATAAACCTCAAGTATAAAAAAAAAAAAATAGGTCATAATTTTAATTATTTACTTTTTATTTACGTTCAGTGTTAAGGCTTAATCTGACCTGATCTCAAGTGACGATACGGCCCAAGTTGGTAGACACGCTAAACCTGTGGAGGGACTGGCTCTCAAGTGCAGCTGCCGGAACACACCTATTGGTATTTGGCGGTAGACTTTCAACATGAGGGTGGTAGCTAGCCAGGCGCTACCACACGGCTACGTTTCCTCACGACGTTTACCTTCACCGGGCGCTCAAGCTCATAGCAGGTGGATTGGAACCCAGGACCCTTGACGCTGCGTTCGTACACAGTAACCTAACCTAACCTATGGTACTATGACCTGAATAAAAATGATAGGTCGACTGTATCACGAGTTCTCTTGAGTTCTAACATCAGACGGGATTATGAACGAACGAATATAGGCGTGTCTGTTTGTTTGTCACACTCGCACGTGAGTAAAGAAGAGTGCTGTGCTTATGAAGGGTAGAAAAAGATTTCATTCATAGATTGACTCATACATACATTTTGTATCAGAGAGTAAAAATGATTAAACTATAGCCACATAGAAAACCTCAACCCCCCCCCCCCCATCGCCGCCCCTCCCGCTCCCCAACACAGCGTTACGCGTTCGTGCGTGACGTATTTGCAAAACGTATTACATAACAATATATGATAATATAATTTCTATTATAATTTACAAAATGTAACAACAATATTCAATACGCTCGATCGTGGATCGAACCGGAACTATGAACGCCTCACCCGATGTCTCGCAACAATGCATACGTGAAAATAACGAAAATGTGTGCAGGTGTGGATTTAGAACTTTGTATGGGGGGGTCGAAATTTGAAGTCCCTTTCATATTCAATAATTATAACAACAACAAAAAAAAAACGTGTGCAGTTCACACGCGATAGAAGTGAATCCTTCAAAGTATTATTAAGATATTTATGTAACCAACACACGTGTACAATATAGCACGTTTGTTATAATTCCTTCACGCAGGCACGCACATACACACACACGTACAACGCTCGGACCCTGTATAATGCTTTCTATACCATTCTCGCGCACGGAAGAGTTTGTTTGTTTGTTTGTTTGTTTGTTTGTTTGAACGCGCCTATCTTACAAACTACCTGTCGGATTTCCAAAATAATTTCTGTATTTGATAGAGCAATAATTGATGAAGGGTTTGGATAATTTGACATCACGCTACCACCAATAGGGGCAAAGCTGTACTGATAAAAGTTACAACCATTATTAATTTTTATTTCCACATGCACGTAGTCGCACACACCGCTATATACAGTGAGTTAGAAGTGATTAATGAACTACTAGATGTACCTGCAGATACTTTGAAAGGTATCAAAGGATGGTAGGGAACCAGGTAAGGACCTAGAAATGATGACGTCACCTAACAAAACTTACAAACCCTCTATATATATTACATTGCAAGACATCGGATGAGATTGTCCCGGTTTCACACAGACACTCCTGAGATCATCAAGTTCGTTTGTTCGTTATTATATATAAAGGTGTCGCGTGTTGACAAATTTGTGACCAACATTACTGGCGAGTCCAGACACTCGGTAATCCAGGCACTCGACTGCAAAGATAACCTATCGATTCAAACTATAGGTTCGATGCCGATTCAGAACATTTTTTTGTGTGATTCACACAAAATCCAAGGGTTTCATGTTAGAATTCTCTCAACACCCCATTTGAATTTGATTTAATTTGAAACATAAATGCAAGGTCTTGAACACTGTGAGATGGTTTTAAAAACTTAAAGATTTGTAACATGCCTATTCATAATTCATACTTATGTTATAAATGCAAAAGTGAGTTTGTTTGCTTGTTACGCTTTCACGCCTAAACCGCTGAATCAATTATGATAAATTTTGGTATAGAGATAGATGGGAACCTTCACGAAAAACATATTTGAAGTGGGGTAAACAGATGGATAAACTTCTTATGTAACTTTTTTTTTTTGAACCTCCGATTTGTTTGACAACATCAATATAAATGCAAGCGAAGCCGCGAGTAAAAGCAAGTTGATAATAAATATAGCGTAAAATACTTTAACTCAACACGCTTAAATGTATGAGATATTTAAAATTAGTTTAACAAACAATTTAGTATTAAAACTAGACATTAGATGGCGCTTCAAACAAATTCAACTGTTAAGGAGGTAACGGATATAAAAGTTCAGAATGAATGAAGCATTTTAAAAATACTTTATTCCATATTTATGACAAAGCGGTATTTGAAAAAAAAAAACATTCAGTTTTATGAAATCTCAATATAAGACTTTTTTTGCCCTTGGCTGCCCACTTTACCAGCGGCCGACTGTAACGCGACATGCGATAGACCGACGAAAAATGTTAACGCGATGGAAAATGTTTCATTATATAAAGGTCGGTTGACTGACTCATTGACACAGCCAAAATTACTGAAACCAGAGACATGAAATATGGACTGCGGTTCCTTTTTATATCGCAGGGGCTCTTTAGCAGGCGATTGTCCGAAATTTCGAACGAGATAAACGGAAGTGACAAAAAGCCTTCATGGTTTATTTTAATAAAGGAAAAAAAATACGTTTGAAAAAAAACACATTGAATGCTTTTATTATTCCATCCCTTGCTTGTGAACAACTATGATTTGAGATTAGAAATACGCAAGGATATTACAATCGCGCGTGTTTGACGGAAAGAAAGCGAACGAAGTCGCGGGAATCCAGCTAGTATTGGGCAAATGACAGCTGATTAATTCAAAATTACAACAGAACATAATCGAATGCATCTTTTGAACAAGTCGTGGTTTTTTTTGTGTGTGTATTTTTCTCATTAGCACAATTGAGCCCTTCCGACATAATTAAAACTGTATTATCAAAAACTGCCTAAAAGATAATTATTTACCGGAACGAGCAAGTTAATGAATAAATAAGATATTATCAGCTATATGCAAATAGCCGCGGTTGTGATGGTGTTAAGAAGGACCGAAACATATCAAAATCATGAGAAATTGTTTGTTGTACCTTCTCAGCTATTTAATGCAATATCAATACATTAAAAACTAAAATAAGTTAATTAAATTTATAATTGTGACCCACAATAACGTCTTGGAAGCGTCTTTTCAAGAGACCCTATGTCTTTTTTTCCATTAACACAATTTGGACCCCCCAGGGGCTATCGCTCTGGCTACGGCCCTGTCGATCCGGTACCGTTAGTCGAAATAGAGTAGTTATAATTATTTTTGAAGTGAAAACTTCTTTAGGCGCGTTGAACACTGTTTAGGTGAACAAAAAATCATGGAACTCTCGTCATCGTCACCGAACGCGTTCCATTTGATCATGAGATCGTCATATGTGAACGCTTGGTCGATCGGTTTGACGTGCGACTTAATAATCACGCGTAAGCAAGGTCGTACGTTCCAAACCTCAACATACGAGTTTTACCTCTTTTTTTACATTATTGATTTACTGCTTTTAACAATTTTTTTATCTGTATTTTAACCATACTGTTCATTATCGTGAGTGGAGCGTCCAGTTCTTCCCCTCGATGGGGGAGTAAGAGACACACGAGTCCGATGGGATCACAGTAGAGTGAGCGGTGGATCTCACGCGTAGTTGTTGGGGCTGTGGCCGCGGCTTGTGGAGCCAGACCCGCCGTATGTGGGTTCTAACCTGTCATCGGAACACCGATCAAGCTTAACTGTAGCTAACACCAAATCCATCACTAGACTATCATGCAAGACACTAAAGTTAATAAATCAGCTATTTTCAATGACCACTTCTGCTTTAGGATTGTACTGCACTTATAAAGCACAATGTTTTTTTTCTGACGGTACCTTCTTTAATCACAAACTCCTACTTTACTGTTCCTCCTACGATGATGGCTCCATTGGTAGTGCCTACGGACGACGCGTCAAAGGATGTCAATTCGAATTCACAATGAGCCTCAGTTTTCGGTGCAGGGAAACATCGTGATGAAACCGTAACGGCGTGGTAGCACCTGGCTAGCTACCACCCTCGAGTTGATAATCTGTCACCTGTAGGTGTGTTAGCTACTAGGCTTTGCGTCTGTATCATCTTGGGTCATTTAACATCAGGTGAGATTGTGGACGTAACTCTATAAAAATATCCTTAACTATACTAATATTACAAATGCGAAAATGAGTTTGTTTGTTTGTTTGTTACCTTTTCACGCCTGAACCGCTGGATCGATTATGATAAATTCTGGTATACAGACAGATGGGGTTTTGAAGATACTTTTACTCTTATAACTTATTACTTTTAACTTATTGGAAGTCAGACAAATAGAGGAATAAACTTTGTATGGAACTTTTTACTGCGTCATTCGACTTGTTTGACAAAATCATTTTTTTTAAGCGTTAGTGTTATGGCCATAATCTCACCTGATCTTAAGTGAAGATACGGCCAAGTTGGTAGACACGATAAAACTGTGGAGGAACTGGCTCTCAAGTGCAACTACCGGAACACACCTAATGGTATTTGGCGGCAGATTTTCAACTTGAGGGTGGTTGCTAGCCAAGCGGGCATTAGAAAAAGCCCTACCACTATACAAGTATTCCTACATTAATAATCGAAACGCTCGCAAGCTAGTGGAACGGGACGACCGCAAGCGTTGTGAACGTTTAGTGGAATCAGATTATTAGCTATACAACTTAGTGTTTATATCAGGAGTGGTCGTCATTTCAGTGACGTCACATCTCGGAACAGAAGGACACTCTTAACTTAACTTAACATAGTAAAAAATATTATCACCTGTATATTTGTTTTGATATAATATAATAACTTTTTACAATATCACCAAACGATATCTCTAAGAATGTATTACAAAGAAATACAATTCAAAATTAACAACGACGTTATCGGACTGTCGTTCACTAAACAGCCACCACAATTCTTGTATTGTATTGTATATCGTACAATTAGATTACGTTTCGTTTGTTAACTTCTTTATTTCATGAGGGTTGATATAAATTGGGGTAATTTTGGGAGGTTTTGTATTAAGGTGTGAGGGTAGAAGGTTGAATATCGAAGGGGTGTGTGTACCTGTAGTCGTGCCGCGCGTACAGCGAGTACTCCCGGCGCGCGGGGGTCGGGCTGCGGGACTCGGCGCCCGCGCGGGCTGCGACACACACACACACATACACTCAACACACACACACACACACGTGTTCGAACCCACCACCTCCCACAACACCACTTACTAATTCGTAGTCGTCTTTTACTCCCACATTGACTCACATTATTTCTGATAAATTTCATCAGAATCGGTCCAGCATTTTTCGAGTTATATCGGGATAAGATTTTTTTTACCCAAATTTAGAACCTAATAGTCAAATGTACTGAAATGAAAATTTAGACCCAAAACTTACATGTACTCGCATGAAAAATATGCATTGTATATAACATAATAGGGGTCATTCGTAAAATACATCACGCTACATTTTTTGTTTTTAGACCCCCCCCCCCCCCCCCGTGTCATTTTCTACGGCCTCCCTATCAATAATATTACGTCACTAATGATGGACTCTCCACCTCTCTGTACATGATATATGACAATTGATAGCAGTGTACAAATTTCAATTTTATTAAATATATTGCTTGCAATAATAAAACTTAAATAAATATCTGTGATATCATGAAAAAATTACAAAATTGTGAAATTACAAATGTGCGAAGGTCATGTTTTTATCGACCAATTATTGTGATAATATAATGTCACTGTATTATCACAATAAGCAACTTGCCCGCCGCTCCATAAGTGCGAACGTATTTTATGAACGACCCCTCAATAAACTTATTATACCAGACCGTTAACTAATAAAACGATTGGTTTTAAATCTTGCTTACAAAATTACTGCACGTTGGGTAGGTTATAATTTTCTCTATAACCTTTTTTGAATCTTGTTTTGGCTATAGAATAGTCAACAATAACTTTTAAATGGAATCAAACTACACAGACTGTTCAAACTGTTCTTAATTTCGATTGAGTACTTTCTGACTTTATTGCGGACAAACACCGTGACACGGGATATCTTTATGTATATATACATTAATAATACAATTAATCTATAGCTATATCTGTCTTCCCATGTTTATATTCATTCATTGTCATAATTAAGTCGATATAGAGACAGTGACCCAATCCCACTTCTGACATGCTTTATTTTACTGAAATAAATTGACTTTTTCACACCAATATCTGACATTCAGTAGAGTTGTGGCTGGAGGTGGGTAATATTGTACATGTTCGAGCACATAAATTCCTTGGAAGGTAGAGAAAAAATATTATTTTTCTCATATATATATATATTAAACATCGGATATAACTGGGCATTAGTTGTATGGTGGTCAGGTTTACTTTAATGCCCATCTGGTTAACTATCACCCTCGAGTAGAAAATCTGCCGCCGAATACAGATAGGTGTGTTTCGGCAGTTGCACTTGAGAGCCAGTCTCTTAAGGGTGTCCTCACCATTATGGGCCAAATCGTCAATTAACATCAGGTAACCATCACGTTATACTTTAACTATAAAAAAAACACATATAAATCAGCTAAGCGACGGGCCCTCAACTAGAGAATGACATGTGGTTACTACCACCATACACTTGATAAGGAGTAAATAGCGGACTCACGGGTGAGGTGCAGCGGCGGCGTGTGCAGGTCCCGCAGCGGCATCGAACCCGTGACCCCCGACCCGCTCGCGCCGGACGACCGCGCGCTCGCTGCACACCATAGCGGAACATATTCATTCCAAATCTCGTACATAACATATCGGGACGATTTACATTGACATTCAAAGGAATATTACTACGTTATTGGGAGTTTGAAAGTAGCTCCAATGGTACAACAGTTGAAAGGGAATAGATTGTTTTAATTTGGACATGTCATGAGAAGTGAGGAAATACGTGTGATGAGAAAAGTAACGGATGTGAATGTTGAAGGACGGAAAGGAGGAACACAGATATAGAAAAGAAGAAAGAAGAGATGGCGGCTGATAAAGATTCATGGTAGAAGAAAACGTATTGCGTCGACTCCGGATGACTTAGGAACGGGACGAAAGGACTAAATGGTTATGACTATTTACATTGAAATCAGAGGTTTTTATGCGAAAAAAAAAGAGCGAAAGGAAGAATGGAAGGAAAGTAGGAGAGGGGAAATACCTTATAAATCGAGGGAATGTCGTATGTGGAGACATTGATATTAGAAATATAGGTGTGTATGGGCGGGTGAAAAATAGCAGAATAGAATAGAAAGTGAGTAGAGTAGAGAGAGTGCATGAGTAGAGTAGAGAGAGTGCATGAGTAGAGATAGAGAGAGTGCAAAGGGAGATAGAGAGTGAGAATGGGAATGGGAGAAGTGGGTGTGAGGGAGACAGATACCTTGCAAGTCGGGGCGGTGGCGGTGCGGGAGCGTGCTGAGCCCCCCCGCGCCGCGCCACGCCGCCCCCGCGCCCTCCAGCGACGAGTACGCTGCGGGAACATACAGTTAGCCTCACATACTGCATTATTCATTATTCTATTCGTTTCAATTCATTCTCTATTCAAGCGATGATAGCTCAGTGGTAGTGTGCACGACTTCGCGTCAAGGGACGTGGGTTCGAACCCAAGCACCTACAATGAGCTTGAGCTTTCGGTGAAGGAAAACATCGTGAGGAAACCATAGCATGGTGGTAGGGCTTTTTATAATGCTCGCCTGGCTAGCTACCACCCTCTAGTTGTGAACCTGCCGCCAAATACCAATAGGTGTGTTCCGGCAGCAGCACTTGAGAGCCAGTGCCTCCACAGGTTTAGCGTGTCTACCAACTTGCAAAGTGTAAAAAAAAAAACATAGTACCAACTACAACTAAATAGAACCATATACACTAAACGCAATACGCGCTATATTCACACACATCAAAAACATCTCAATTAATTATCAAGTGGTGTATATTTAACGATAAATTTGAATTGTGAAGATCTGTATCTCATTAAGTCTCAACCACCATACACATAGCGACATCCATCTCTTTCTTCCGTATTATTAAAACCCTCGATATAGTGTTAATCATTGATACTGCTTGTTGTTTTTGGACTGATGCTAACGCACGTGAAACTAGTGGTGGGTGATGGTGGATGTGGTGGTGGTGGTGAACATGTGAGAGTGGGTGTGTGTAGGAGTATGAGTGGGATAGAGATGGTGATACCGACCTCGCATGACGGAGAGCTCGATGGCGGCGCGCAGCTCGTCCTCCTCCTGGCGGCCGCGGACGCAGGACATCGCACTCTGCAACACCCACACATACACACATACACACATACACACATACACACATACTCACATATTTTCTCATAACTCATATACATTTCAAACTTTAAGACAATGTGGCTTAAGATGTTACACCTGTGACACACCTATAGGTATATGGCCGCAGATTTTTCAACATGTGGTAGCTAACCAGGTGAGCTTTGGGTAATATTCTACCATAATAATCCTATCCCATCACGATATTTTCCTTAACAGAAACTTGTAAAGATCCCAACTCACGTTGACAATGACGTGACGTTTATACACGCTAACGCTTTACTTTACCCTTTACATATATAGTTGGGGTACCGTGGGGGGCGGCAAATCACGCTGTTACAGACACCTAAAGCACGACAAATAAAATTATCGTTATATTTAAACTTTTGATGCGTGATTCATTGAATGAAAAGGACTAGTTTCGAATGTCTTACCTTCTATTTATTAATGAGTTTTCCGCGTTATAATTATCTGTTAAAGGGGTAGCACTAAGGGCGGTGGGGGGCGTTCCGCCTCTATTGCCACTCTATCGCGCAACATTTTTATTAATATCAGAAATTTTATGTACATGTATCTAATTGAGGTATATTTTATGTAATGGACGTTTAATTATTTACTGATAATGCGCCCCGGTTTCACATAGATAATTGTGTCATTTGTAGAACAGATAATGTTGATACAATTTATAGGTAAAACGTTATGGCCATAATCTCACCTGATGTTAGCTGACGATACGGCCCAAGTTAGCGGACACGCTAAACCTGTGGAGGGACTGGCTCGCAAATACAACTGTACACACACCTATTGATATTTGGCGGTAGATTTTCCACTTGAGAATGGTAGTTAGCTTTAGAAAAAGTTCTACCACGCAGCTGTGGTTTGGTCACGATGTTTTCCGTGACGGGGCGCTCAAGCTCATTGCAGGCGGGTTCGAAGTCACGTCCCTTGACGCTTCGTCCGTACACACTAGCAGTGAGCTATCATCGCTTAAAACGTTAATGTGTTGGTGTATGTGTATGTGTGTAGGTGTGTGTGTAGGTGTTTGTGTGTTGGTGTGTGTGTTGTGTATGTCGCTGTGTATGTATGTGTGTGTATGTAGGTGTGTGTATGTAGGTGTATGTATGTAGGTGTGAGTATGTGGGCGTGTGTATGTAGGTGTGTGTATGTAGGTGTGTATATGTCGCTGTGTATGTAGGTGTGTGTATGTAGGTGTCTGTATGTATTTGTGTGTATGTGGGTGTGTGTGTGTATGTATGTGTGTGTATGTGGGTGTCTGTGTATGTAAGCGTGTGTATGTAGGCGTGTGTACATAGGCGTGTGTACGTAGACGTGTGTATGTATATGTGTGTATGTAGGTGTGTGTATGTAGGTGTGTGTATGTAGGTGTGTGTATGTAGGCGTGTGTACATAGGCGTGTGTACGTAGACGTGTGTATGTATATGTGTGTATGTAGGTGTGTTTATGTAGGTGTGTGTATGTAGGTGTGTGTATGTAGGTGTGTGTATGTAGGTGTGTGATGTAGGTGTGTGTATGTAGAAGGGTGTAGGTACCTGCGCGTGCGGGGTGTGCGGTGTGTGCGGCGCGTGGCGCGGCGGGTGCGCGAGTGCGTTGGCTCGCTGCGCGCGGGACCCTGTAAGCAGGACCCCACATACATACTCGTTACCTTTACTGCACGCCACATAAGCGACACCTTGGGGTGGGTACTACTGTCACTTCACGTAAAACAACTGATTTCTCGAACTTAAAACGTCCCCAATAATCATATATTGCACTTGTAAAATAATATAATACACACACATCTAAACAAAAAAACACTATTTTTAACACTCATGATATTTTTGATGCCGTTTTTGTTATTTAAACTAGTTAAAAAACTGTTTAAAAAAGTTCCGTCTCGGACGTCCGCGTGTCTGTATGTGCGGATCCTGTATGTTATCACGATAACGACCGAAATACTTTACTAATCGAGTTTTTTTTTTTTACGCTTCAGTATAATTAGGAATAGAACCATATTACTTTTCACGGTCTGATTCGATGTGGTTTAATTGTTATTAAATATACAACAACAAAAAATGAGATTAGCTTCGCTTGCGTTAATATTGATTTTGACAAACAAATCTGATGACGCGAGAAAAAATTTCATACACAATTTATCCCACTTCTAATAAAGTTTTTATGAGAAAAAAATAGCCTATCACCAACCTCAAATTCCCATGTATCTCAATGCAAAAATTCATCATAATCCATTCAACAGTTATACTAATAAGAAAATATATAGTGTGTACGTTAACATGTCACGAGACCATGTCGATGACGAGTTACATGAATTAACTACACAAGAATGAAATGAAGAATGAATACACAAGTTTTCACTTCAAAAATTACATAATATTTACTGATTAATTTTAAAATGAGATAAAGTAGAGAAGATATAGTTACCTGGTCTCGGTGTGTGCGTGGCGCCATCTCCCAGGTCAAGCTGCAGAACCACTCCGCAGTAATCTGTCATCGAGTGTATACAACATTACAACAACGTATACATCAAGTGCAATGCCCCTACAGCACTAAGTTAACGATACGATGATAGCTAAGTTGATAGCGTGTACTCACGCCGCGTCAAGGGACGTGAGTTCGAATCCACCTATAAAGAACTTGTACATCCAGTCAAGAAAAGTATCGTGAGGAAACCATAGCATGGTGGTAGGGTTTTTCTAATACCCGCCTGGGTAGCTACCACCTTCAAGTTGGAAATCTGCTGCCAGTTTCTCTAAGAGGCTTAGCCTGTCAAACACCTTGAACCACATCGTCACTTAAAATCAGGTGAGATTGTGAACATAATGCTAAAACTTTAACTATAAAAAAATCCATCACAAGAAATCACCGTGTTTACTAGCTTCAAATTCCAAAGGGTTATTGCTGAGTGGATCAATATGTGAACGTTGTGATGTGACTTGACCCGTCTCTGTGTATCCGTTAAAAACTATTGCAAATTTATACATATATATATATATATTTTTTTTGTAAATTTATACCTAAAGAGATAATATAATTAGATAGAGTTTCTTGAAGATTTCTGCTCTCAGGCAGGGTTATTTCCCGCACCGGTGCTAATTTTGACGTTCACAAGCGCCTTCTCAGGGCCTGAATTAAATAATTTGATTTCGTTGGAGACTCTCTGTGTGGAAGAATAATTAGAAAGACATGTAAAATGAAGGGTCGACCTGAGTGCAACGGATGCCGGAAGTAATCCCGCGACGTGAGCAGATGCGTGTTCGCGTTCGGCGCCATCGCCACGTCCGGCACCGCCGCCGACAGCCGCCCCCCTCCCGCACCCCCCACTCTGCACACACACACATACACACACATACACACATACACACACATATACGAGCAATACCGTACCTATATAGTATCCAACCAAACATATCCGCGCATTGAAAATACGAGGGGACGAAGAGATTAACATGTTTCATTACCAAGATTTTTTCACTCTACACATATAATACATAAAAACACACAGTTACACGTCCAGTACTGTCCCATCATCTATAGTAAACGTCACAACATATCGTTCATCTATTGATAATATGAGGGGATAAAGGGGTTAATGTGTAACTGTTTTGTATTATTTATGTCTAATCCAGATTAGATGTTAAAACATCGCTATTTAACGTCAATAAAGAGTGGAAAGAGGCCGTTCATATGGTAAGTTAGCACGAGTACCTCTTATTGCGACAAAATGTAACACGGGGGGAGCCCTGGAGTTTCTAAGAAAACGTGGCGTGCGCAGCTCATAAAACAATTTTTCTAGTCTAAATTTGTTCCTTATTACAAATAACATAAATTCAATAACACCACAAAACGCCCCCCCCCCCTTTACTGAGTCCATCCCTGTCTTTATATTTAAAACGCTACCCAGCAGTAACACACCCGCATTGGATAATCCTGAGTAATCGAATCGTCCACACTTGTCCGGTGCAGACAATATTTTTATTTACACTAAGAAGCTAACATAGATTTTAAGTTATTCTGTATATAATCACTATTGGAGAAACATTCAAGTTACAAACAATTATAAGTTTTTTAAAAAGACTTCTAAAATCCGACGCAACTTAAGTACCGCTTGGCTTAAGGTATGTAATATTATTCAATGAATACATTACTTTAACTGATTCACATATTCTTAGAAATTCACTCAATTTCGATTCTCTATTAATAATTTAACACCTACTTATTCGTTAAATAAACGATACGAATAGTCTTACATGATTAATAATATATAATCTTTGATATTTTCTTCATATTTAGCTATCATATTATATCATCCCCTTCATCCCTTTATCCCTTCATCCCTTTATCCCCTTCGTCCCCTTCATCCCCTCATATTTTCAACTGCTGCCTGTACAGCAATTAGATGCAAAACGACTATTAGATTCATTATACTAGACGTTACACCTAATGTATCGTGGTCGTGATCCAATCGGATATAAATATGCGTAATTATATCAAAATGAACATTAGAAAACGAAGGCTGAAAAGCTTCCGAAACGTCGGGATCAAAATTTAATAAATAACCGCGATAAAATCCGTTTAAATTAGTTTTATTTCAATGAATAATATTCGCGTAAACATAAGAAATCAATAAAAAATGTAATCGATAATAGAGATGGGCCTGTTACGAACCTGTTCCTCGCGCGGCCGCAGCCCGACACCTCCCTCCTGCAGGAGCCCGACCGAGACCTCTCTGTAAACGAATAAACAAACAAACATTTTATTTATATTCCCACACCGACTTTGTCAAACCTTTAATATTTTTTTTTTTTTTTTATACTTAAGGTTTTAGCGTTATGGCCATAATCTCACCTGATCTTAAGTGACGATACGGCCCAAGTTGGTAGACACGCTAAACCTGTAAAGGAACTGGCTCTCAAGTGCTGCTGCCGGAACACACCTATTGGTATTTGGCGGCAGATTCACAACTAGAGGGTGGTAGCTAGCCAGGCGGGCATCAGAAAAAGCCCTACCCTGATGAACCCTGATGGTTGGAAGCTAGCACAAGCCTGGGATCCAATTATACATTTAATTAAATCGGAACCCAAAAGACCAATTGCCAGACGTCAAGACACTGTGAGCTCTTTCTGCGTAGATCGGAACACTATCAATAATAAAAATTAAATTGAAGGTAGACACAGTGACATGAACTTTTCCGGACAACCCACACCTCAGTACCACGTGACCGCGAAGGCTGAAAAGCTTTCGAAACGTCGCGATCAAAGTTTAATAAATAATCGCGATAAAATCCGTTTAAATTAGTTTTATTTCAATGAATAATATTCACGTAAACCTAAGAAATCATTATGAATTCGGTTTTTTTTTTATAGTTAAGGCTTAGCGTTATGGGTTAAGCTCACTTGACTTTAAGTGACGATACGGCCCAAGTTGGTAGACACGCTAAACCTGTGGAGGAACTGGCTCTCAAGTGCTGCTGCCGGAACACACCTATTGGTATTTGGCGGCAGGTTTACAACTTGAGGGTGGTAGCTAACCAGGCGGGCATTAGAAAAGCCCTACCACCATGCTATGGTTTCCTCACGATGTTTTCCTTCACCGAAAGCTCAAGTTCATTGTAGGTGGTTGGATTCGAACTCACGTCCCTTGACGCGAAGTCGTACACACTACCACTGAGCTACCATCGCTTCTAAATGGTCTAAAGTTATGGTTTTAATGGCAGGCCGTTTTAGAAGGAACTTGAAACGAGGGTAGACAATACTCATTGTTATATAAACGCAATACGGGCGCGGTTATGGGTTCAGCTGAAACGAGGCTCCCTAGACCACAACGTCATCGAAGGGACGTAGGGTTTATATTTTTCTATTAAGTTCATAAAGCCAACATCCCTTGTGAAATTAAAAAGATAAATAACTTTTAATTCTGTCGTGTCATTCTGTTCGATTGAAATGTCGACATACACTTTTTTTTTAAACTTAAGGTTTAGCGTTATGGCCATAATCTTACCTGATCTTAAGTGACGATACGGCCCATGTTGGTAGACACGCTAAACCTGTGGAGGAACTGGCTCTCAAGTACAACTGCCGGAACACATCTATTGGTATTTGGCGGCAGATTCACAACTTAAGGGTGGTAGCTACCCAGGCGGGCATTAGAAAAAGCCCTACCACCATGCTACGGTTTCCTCACGATGTTTCCCTTCACCGAAAGCTCAAGCTCATTGTCGGTGGTTGGATTCGAACACACTACCACTGAGCTATCATCGCTTCATGTATCGCTTATGTAAAACGAAATCTTTGAAAACCAGTGCTGGATGACTTTCAGCACATACAAACTTCCAGCCACTTTTGAGGCACTGTATTTCTTTCTATTTTATTATAAACATTTTCTTTCCAAATGAATGTGTCCGTGTTTAATAAATAAATTTATCACCTTTCTTCCTACGTTGAGGTCTATGTAAATAGTTAGAGTGTCCATGGTCGCTTAACATCAGGTGAGATTGTAGCTATGACGCTAAGTAGGTTAGCTGTGAAAGACAGTGGATGTACAAGCGGGTACCTGCGGTGAGGTGCGGCCCGTGGGTCCCGTGGGTCCCGTGGGTCGCGTGGGGCGCGTGGGTCGCGCGGGCCGGGCCGCTCCTGCAACACCGACACCACAACGCCATTCAAATACCACGACACATAACACTTTTTCATTTTGAATTCATTAAAATTAATATTTTTTATATATAAAATATACCGGGGCCGTTCAAGTATAACGTAGCGCAGTTTGAGAAGAGCTGGAGTCTTGTAATGCGTTACAAGACCGGGAGGGGGTTCGAACAACGCTTTGAGTGACTTTGTCCTTTTTTTAACTCTTTACGTAATTATTTTTTATTGAGGTTGAGGTTTAGCGAAATGACCATAATCTCACCTGATCTTAAGTGACGATGCGGCCCAAGTTGGTAGTCACGATAAACCTGTGGAGGAACTGGCTTTGAAGCCCTATCACGCAGTAATGGTTTCCTCATGATGTTTTTCCTTCGCTGAATTCTCAAGCTTATTATAGGTGGTTGGATTCGAACTCACGTTCCTGGGCGCTAAGTAGTACACACTACCACTGAGCTATCATCGCTTCAAACGGGGAATCCTTCAACTGTTTATAATCGCATTACGAAAGGTTAAGATACATAAACTTATTATGTTATTTTAAGAGTTTATTAGTAGAATAGGGTAAATAATGTTACATGGGGGGGGAGGGGAGATACAGAAATCTTCGAGAATTGCGTTACGTACTACTTAAACGACCCCGTAAACTAGCTGGGTCTGCGACTTCGTTCACGTGACATTGAAAATCATTTACCAATTTTTCCCCTTATTTGTAACATATTTCAATACAGGTTTGCTCTTATCGGCGATAGCGTGATGCTAAAGAACGTAACGCTTCAATGATTGCAGTGACAGTGTGTGCATGTGTATGTATGTGTATGTGTGTGTGTGTATGAGTGTGTATGAGTGTTCGCGGGCACGTGTAAATGTGTGTATGGGTGCTTGCGAATGTGTGAATCTGTGTGTGTGTTTGTTTGTATAAGATGTAAAAACTATTTTTATAAGATATAAAAAGATAAGAATGAGACTTAAAAAGAAAGATGCAGATCGAGTTTCGCGCCGGTTCTTCTCGATGACTGCGTTACTTTCGAACCGATGGTAGTTTTGACGTTCATAATCTTCTTCTTAGAGCAATTCGATAAAGATTTTTGATTCGATTCCAAAGCGAATTTTTGAAGCTTTCACTTCTATCGTGTGTGAACTGCACACATTTTTTATTTATATAGAAATATTCTAGTATATACGGATGTTAAAAAGTGTGATCTCTGGATGTGTGTGTGTGTGTGTGTGTGTGTGTGTCTGTGTGTGTGCGTGTCTGTGTGTGTATGTATGTATGTGTGTTTGTGCGTGTCTGTGTGTGTATGTGTGTGTGTGTGTGTATGTGTGTGTGTGTGTGTGTGTGTATGTGTGTGTGTGTGTGTGTGCGTGTCTGTGTGTGTGTGTATGTGCGTGCGTGTGTGTATGTGCGTGTGTGTATGTGCGTGCGTGTGTGTGGATGTACGTGCGTGTGTGTGTGTGTGTGCGTGTGTGTGTACCTGCAGCAGTCCGGCGGCGGGTCCGGGCGCTCGGCCCTGCTCGGCTCCAGCGGGGGGGTCTGCCAGCCCTCGCAGCCGCGCTCCCTGTGCACACGTCATATCATTATCCAACACTAAACTATCATTCTAAACCCTGTACGATTACAATTTATATATATATATATATATATATATTTCGGGCGATGTTAGTATCAGAGACGGTGACGACACTATCATTTGTCTCTTTCTTGTCCAAGCCGCCTTCTTTATATATATTAGCGATCCGGTTCAAAGATTAAACAAGAAACTCGAGTTTAATCGTGGTACGGAGCTTTTGTTGGTTGGGTTGAAAATCGCGGAATACTTAAAGGTGTGTTCCGGCAGTCGCACTTGAGAGCCAGCCCCTCCGCTAGGCCTAGCGTGTCTATCGTCTTAGGATGTGGTCATTTAACATCAGGTGAGATTGTGACCATGACACTAAGTTAATAAAACACTTGAAAAATTATTCTGGAATAAAGATGGCTGGCCGTATTTTGAAAAAAAGTGAATGTTTAGTATTTTATGTTTGAAATTATTATAGGAAAAAACAGTATCAGTTTCACCTTTCATTCTCAATGTCAGCCAGCAGGAGCTCAGCGCAGGAGTCCGGCAGCGACATCTCGCGGACGGCGCGCAGTGCGATCTGGAACGTAACCCGTTCGTACTGTCTTTATATTATCTGTATTTTTGAAAACTATCCGTAACTACAGGTAAACAAATCGATTTACTATACATTCCCCACTATTTTTTTAAAACACATGTAATATTAATATTACCCATTATTATTATTATTTTATGAAATTTTTAATGGATCTGTAAGAGAACACTATCGTATAGGATAAGCTTGCACGGTACCTGAGTGTACACTGGCAGCGGATCCGCACGGTGGAGAGCGAGCGCCCGGAGCTGCGGCTGCGCGCCGCACAGCTCCCGCATGCGCACGCGTAGCGCCCGCACCGTGCGCGCGCTCACGCACCACCGCTCCGCCCCTCCGCCTCCGCCTCCGCCCCTCTCGCCCCCGCCTCCGCCCCCGCTCCTCTCTCCGCCTCCGCCTCCGGCCCCGCCCCCGCGTGCGGCAGCCACCTGTTCCGCACAATACAGCCGTCACACTCACACACATCACATACTCAATGTTCCATCTCACTTCACCTTCTCGTTAATCATCTCCATCAAATAAAAGTCAACAAAATCTTATGGCGTCAAGTGGATGACTTATGCTTTTTTAGAATTTTTTGCATACAAAATACAAAAGCAGATTTGTGCTTTTTTTAGACTTTTAGGGCATACAAAATACAATAGCTGTTTTTGTGCACTTTTTACACTTTTTGACATACAAAAAACAGTAGATGATTTGTGTATTTTTTAGACTATTTGACATACAAAATACAGTAGCTAATTTGTGCGTTTTTTTGACTTTTTGCATACAAAATACAACAAAAACTAAACAACATCAAGTCAATTTGAGGCTTGTCGTTATTGGCGTTTACAGTGTATGACGATCGAGTCCTATATCCTTTCAATTGTGTCGTGGCACTTGTGTGAAATAATTTTTAAGTTTGATAAAAATGTTTTATTAATAATTTCATATTGATATTGTGTTACCCAACTGAGTGATGACTTAATTAATTAAGTAAGATGACTTCATTAGACAGTAAAACAACTGAATTTACATAAAATATAAAGTATTCTATAATGCTGAATCGCCGATACTAAAGTGCAATGACCACACCTGTTAATATTATAAAACAAGATACGTGGCCGTAAACTGTATATGACTTTAAAATTATATAGATAATTAACCCACCATATACAAAGTATCCGGTATCCGATGCAGATATCTCTCCCTCCGCATCCGAGCTATCTCTGCTTCGGGCACGGGCTGGTCCTCTAACAACGCCTGTAGAATAACAACTTGTTTATTGATCTATATTAAATAACTTACTAATTTAATTTCCATATTAAAATTATAGCGCTATGATTTATGATTGCAATTGCTTAACAATTTTAGTATTTGTTTTAAACGTTAAGTGAAGAAGATACGATTCCATACACCCATGTAGAATATGATTTATGAAATGAAAATGTATGGCTAGGTGTGTGTGTGTGCATGTGTGTACGCGTGTATGTACGCGTGTATTTACGCGTGTGTGTACGTGTGTGTACGGGTGTGTGTACGCGTGTGGGTACGCATGTGTGTACGCGTGTGTGTACGGGTGTGTGTACGCGTGTGTGTACGCGTGTGTGTACGCGTGTGTGTACGCGTGTGTGTACGCGTGTGGGTACGTGTGAGTGTACGTGCGTGTGTACGCGTGTGTGTACGCGTGTGGGTACGCGTGTGGGTACGCATGTGTGTACGCGTGAGTGTACGTGCGTGTGTACGCGTCTGTGTACGCGTGTGTGTACACGTGTGGGTACGCGTGTGTGTACGTGCGTCACCTTGATCTCGTCGAGGTAGGGCAGGAAGCAGCGCGCCGGACGACACGCGCCGCGGCCGAGCCACGCGGCGGCGCTGCCCGCCTCCGAGCGCTCGCACGCCTCGCCCGGCAGGATGCCGCGCCGCACCAGCTGACACCCGCACCGAGACCATGTTATCACCACTTATTACAACCTCTTTACCTTTATATACCTTCATAGTTTCGCATATCACGATATGGTTTTCTTACATTCACTGAGACATAACCTTACACATTTTCGAATACATACGAGTGGAGTATAGGAAAAAATGTGACAAGTAATTCATTTCATGTAGTTCTGCCGTAAATCAGAGTAAATTGCACATCTAATTTGAATCATGATAAGGTATACACAAAGTCGGGATAGTGGTAGCGCGGACCTGATGCAGCAGGTCCGTGTCCGGCGGCAGGTGCTCGATCCTCAGGAGCGGCAGCAGCGGCGCCAGCGTGTCCCGCAGCGCCGCCTCGCTCGCCTCCCGGCGCCGGCCGCCCGCCCCGCGCCGCCCGCCCCCGCCCCCGCCCGCGCCCCCGCCCCCGCCCTGCGCGTGCGCCGTGTGCCACACCACGTTCGGCTCCGCTGCAAGTCACACGTACAATTTCACACGAGCGCCGCGTCTTATAACATGATTGCCTATCTGCCTCCTAAGTCAATCCTATGTTATATCGCGTTCTGGAAGTTAATGTTCGTGTACGTGTATGCGTATGTGTACATTTAGGTGTAGATATAGGTGTAGGTGTAGGTGTAGGTGTATATGTATATGTGTACGTGTAGGTGTACGTGTAGGTGTATGTGTGTGTATGTTTAAGTGTATGTATATATGTACGTGTAGATGTATGTGTGTATGTATGTGTCTATGTACGTTTAGATGTAGATGTAGGTGTCGGTGTATGTATATGTGTACGTATAGGTGTATGTATGTGTATGTGTAGATGTAGGTGTATGTGTACGTGTATGTGTGTATGTGTAGATGTAGGTGTAGGTGTATGTATATGTGTACGTTTAGGTGTAAGTGTATGTATATATGTACGTATGTAGATGTACGTGTATGTGTATATGTATGTTTATGTGTAGGTGTACGTGTATGTGTACGTGTAGGTGTAGGCGGAGGTGTATGTGTACGTGTACGTGTACGTGTATGTGTACGTGTAGGTGTAGGCGTATGTGTATGTGTACGTGTAGGTGTAGGAGTGCGCGCAGTACCGGGACGCGAGTGCGCGTGGTGCGCGTGGTGCGCGTGCTGCGCGGCGGCCCAGCGCAACAGGGCGCGCAGGGCGTGCAGCTCCCCGGCCTGCAGGAAGGGCGAGGCGAGCGCGTCGGCGAGTGCGGCGCGCGGGATGCGCCCGGACGCAGAGGAGCACATGATGCTGCTGAACTCGTCGCGCAGGTACCGCATGCTCTGCCTGCGATATAACAGTTCAACTACCTCTCACTGACTGTGACCAAACATACATTGCTAAACTATCTAAACTATATACCCTGTCTATAAGCAATAATCAAATTCAAACAATGTAACATCACGAAACATTTTTGAATTACAAGTTCAACAACACTTTATAGTAATGCTGCACATAGTTTAACAATACCTAATATGCTTACATTATTATTGTTATCATTATTAGCAATATATTAAAGCAATATTATCCTTAAGTTATAGTTTTTATAGATAGAAATAGTTACAACAAATTTGTTCAAACCTTGAAATATGAAATTCTTGCACAAATACAATAATTAAAAATTAAAAGCTCTATGAATATAATTTAAGTGAAATTTCTGAAATGAATTTAATGATTGAAATAAAACTAATTTAAACGGATTTTATCGCGGTTATTTATTAAATTTTGATCCCGGCGTTTCGAAAGCTTTTCAGCCTTTTTTTATCTTCGATTCGACAAGCCACAAATCCTTGCCAAAGAACACCGATTCCTACCTAGGATGATTCGTGAGGCTATTGAAATTAAAAAACATCCAAATTTCAATAGAGAAGATGGTTGGAAGCTAGCACAAGCTTGGGATCCAATTATAAATTTAATTAAATCGGAACCCAAAAGACCAATTGCCAGACCTCAAGACACTGTGAGCTCTTTCTGCGTAGATCGGAACATTATAAATATTAAAAATTAAATTGAAGGTAGACACAGTAACATAAACTTTTCTGGACAACCTACACCTCAGTCCGCCCCGTGACCGCGAAGGCTGAAAAGCTTTCGAAACGTCGGGATCAAAATTTAATAAATAACCGCGATAAAATCCGTTTAAATTAGTTTTATTTCAATGAATAATATTCGCGTAAACCTAAGAAATCATTATGAATTTAATGAAACTTTTTTGCAATGCAACATTTCTGACATGAAAATTGTTCACAGTGACATACTATTTTTTCGTTTTGAGAATAATGTGTAGTATGAACCAAACAAGAGTTAATGATACACAGTTACCTGTGAACCCACTGGCTGGCGTGTGGGGCCGACGACCACCTCAGGATCTGGGGCAACGTCTCCGGTGAGAGAGCCTCCACTATCGCGTCTTCGCAACCCTGCACCACTATCGGCATCTCGAGGAATCTACCACAGCCATACACATTACTATTATTTTAATCTTTATTTATATATTCGGAAAACAAACAGTGATATATAACAGTAGGTTAATCTAAATTACAAGGCTTTTCGTTTGGAATAGATTAAACAAAAAAATTATATTGACATAGCCTAAATTACAACTAAAGACAGAGAAAAAGGTGAAATAAATTTGAGCAATTATAACAAAAAAAAAAGACGTCATATTTAGTATTGACATAAAGAGAAGTGGAATCATAACTAGGCAACAGTAGAAGAACCAGCAAACCTTGACTCCGTCTAAGTATTTTTGAAATGTTTTGTAGAACATCTGAATAAACCAGTGTTCGAAAAGATACGCAACAAACATTTATTCATACTTAATGTTTAGCGTTATGGCCATAATCTCACCTGATCTTAAGTGTCGATACGGCCCAAGTTGGTAGACACGCTAAACCTGTGGAGGAACTGGCTCTCAAGTGCAGCTGCCGGAACACACCTATTGGTATTTGGCGGCAGGTTTACAACTTGAGGGTGGTAGCTAGCCAGGCGGGCATTAGTAAAAGCCCTACCACCATGCTATGGTTTCCTCACGATGTTTTCCTTCACCGAAAGCTCAAGCTCATTGTAGGTGCTTGGGTTCGAAGTCACGTCCCTTGACGCGAAATCGTACACACTACCACTGAGCTATCATCGCTTAAATAACTTATAACTTAGCAGCGCGTATGAAGAAAGAGTTGCGTCTGTAATTAGATGCACTAAGTGGAATGTCCAAATATGCTGTTTGCCTGAACGTTCTGTTAGGTAACTTTAATTTTAGAATTTAGAATGCTTTAATAACATAATGTAAGAAATCAGGTGGTGACATTTAAAGCATCAACATTGGAAAATTATTTATTATCATTTCACAGGCGAAAAGAAACGGAAAAGAGATTTCTGTGTAGGCATGAGGTGATAATTTTGATTTGGTTACCATTCTTACTAAGAACAAATAATGTTTAATATATATACTTAACACATATATAGAAAAATAAAAATGGCAGTCTATCACTAAACCATAGTGCCCATTCTAGTAAGATAATCCCTTATTCAGACGGCTCGAAGGACCAACACACTAGGTATTGTTAGGGTGATAATGATAATTGATATTTGATTATATCATACTAATATTATAAATGCGAAAGTGAGTTTATTTCTTTGTTCCTCTTTCACTCGATCTACTTTAAACCACTGAATCGATTCCGATGAATTTTGGCACAGAGATAGATGGAATCCTGGAGATGAAGATAGGCTACATTTTTTTTTGCGAAAAACTTATAGAAAGTATGGTAAACAGAGGGATAAAATTTGTAGTAAAAGTTTTATTGTGTCATTCGATTTGCTTCATAGAATCAATATTAAAGCGAGCTAAGCCGCGCATAAAGAAAGAAAGAAAGATAAAAAGAAAGAGAGAAAGAAAGAAAATAAATTTATTTACAACACACAAGGCTACACGGATAAAGTAAAAAATATATGAAAATTAAAGAATAAATAAAAAAAAATTAGAAAATAAAAAAAAATTAAAATACATAAAGAAATGAAAGACCGATACGAGCAAGGAAACGACCGATGGCGCCGAGTGTTTATTATTCACTGATTTTATTTTAATTATTTAAATTATTCTATAATACTACAAAATGCTTACTCTTATAAATTGGCTTTGGAGGTACGAGTGCTCGTACTTCCCCTAAACTGCTCATTGGAATTCACTAGGCTAAGATTAACCCTCAACCCTTTAGCAGTATTACCTTGTTAAATACTACAATTGACAATCACACCTAATAATTATATTGAGTCAGTCCTTGGAATATGTCTTTAAAAATATTCTAAATTTAACATGTACGTAGTAGATTCAATTATCTTCAAGAGTAATGGTGACATGTTAGTGTAGTACCTGCCGATCTCATAGAGCGCGAAAGCGTCCTCGAGTGCGGAGGCGGAGCCCCCGCGGGTGCTCCCGGAGCCGCGCGCCACGCCAGCCCAGCCCTGGTAATTACATCTCAGCTTTACCTTTTTGTATTCCATTATTTAACATTTTTCTAGTTGGTCTATAATTTTATCATTAGTCTATAATTTAACACTTTGTCCATACTTTATGATTGGGCTATAGTTTTACTAGTGGGCTATAATTTTACTATAGGTCTATAATTTAACACTTTGTCTATAAATTTAGGATTGAGCTATAATTTTTACTATTTTTAATTTTAATATAATTGACTGTTATTTTACAATCTCGTTTAAAGATGTAACATTAAAAAATCCCTTACAGTGCTACTGCTAGTTGTACTGTTTGTGGAAGAAGGAGACGACGAACTCCTCCCGATCAGACTTAGATCCACCTGGAAGTATTAAATTTTAGTTAATTAGTTTAGTGTTCAGTTCGTCTACAACAACAGTTTATTTAACTAATAACACAGCAAGTAAAAGTGTGCTTGTATCTGGCAACCACGTTTAAGTGTCACTGTGGTGTTTTATGGTGGGTATTTGATGGTGCTTGACTCCTGATGAATCACCATAGCCTCCTCTCGCATTGGCTCAAGCCCTTGAATAGTCTATTTGGACACTGCTAGAAGTTCTGAAATGGATGTTTCATGTCATTAAAAATATCGCTTCTTCAGTCAGACTCAGAACTGTGTCTCTGATGATGTGAAGGAAGCACTGTCTTTTACTGTTTATTTCACATGAAGGGTCCCACGTGATTCTCGAACCAGCCTATCAGACGGTAGTTGGTAATTATATTTTCCCATTAATCTTTACCTGGTCCGTGTAGGCGGCGTGGAGCAGAGCGCGCGCGAACCGCCTCGGCAGCACCTTCTCGTCCACGCACAGCACGCTGCTCGTGCCGCCCCCAGCGCCCCCCGCAGCGCCCCCTGCAGCGCCCCCAGCGCCCCCCGCAGCGCCCCCCGCGCCGGCCGCGGTCGCCCTGCGCGACAGCACGCCCCTGCGGACGGGCACGTTACTCTCGCTTTATCTTCACTTGCGGTTCACTCAACTAGTAAACTTTAAGGGATATTCGATTTGTATTCTATTGATTATTAACTTTTTTTTCGTGTTTGGCAGTATGGCCATAATCTCACCTAATCTTAAGTGACGATACGGCCCATGTTGGTGGACACGCTAAACCTGTGGAGGAACTGGCTCTCAAGTGCTGCTGCCGGAACACACCTATTGGTATTTGGCGGCCGGTTTACAACCTGAGGGTGGTAGCTAGCCAGGCGGGCATTAGAAAAAGCCCTCCACCACCATGCTATGGTTACATCACGATGTTTTCCTTCACCGAAAGCTCAAGCTCATTGTAGGTGCTTGGATTCGAACCCACGTCCCTTGACGCGAATTCGTGCACACTACCACTGAGCTATCATACCTTCATTGTCGCTTGTATTGTGTCAGGAAACAAAAACCTACATAAAAACTTTTTCATGTGAAACATCTATAAACCCGATTGTTGGCGTGGCGATACAGTTCGTGGCGACGCATCGCCACGCTACAAGCATGTAATATATGTACTGCACGTAGTCTATACGTAGTAGAACTAGTTAGTAAAAGTTAGTTGGTTCAATTTTGAATTTTCGTATTTAATAAAAATGAATATATATGTATTAAACAGTTATTATTTTATTGAACAATTTGGATGCTTTATCTTTTCATCCTGCCACATCTGATTCCTGTCGTAATCTGTTCTTTTGTGCATATAACTGCAAAACAATTTCAATGTTTCACATCTGTCAGGCGTCCCGTGACGGCTCACATTTTTTGTATAGTTAAGGTTTAGCGGCATAACCACAGTCTCACATGATGTTAAGTGACGATATAGGCCAAGACAGTGGTATTAGGTATCAACTTGATGGTGGTAGCTAAGCCAGAAGGACATTAGAAAAAGCCCTACCACAATGCAGTTGTTTCATTACAACATTTTCCTTAACCATAAGCTGATTGTACGTAAATTCGAACTCGCATCTATTGACGCGGCGTCCGTACACACCACCAACTGAGCTATCATCGTTTCAAACCACTCAAAGCGCATCAAGCGCTTACCGTTCGACTTTCTAATATACCAACATTTTAATAAAACGTTATTACAACTTATACAAAAATAGTGTAACTTATTTGTTGAGATATATTTTATTACTTGGGAGCAAATAGACATCATTTTCATTCGGTCCTTCGAGCTGCACACAAAGACTCATGGCTTTAACAAAATACAATAAAGGTAAGAAGGTTGTGAGCTTGTTAAGTAATACACATTATATTAATAGGGACCGATTAGACTATTAATATTTGGTCCTTCGAGCTGAAAATAAAGACTTACAGCTTTAATAACATGGAGTAAATGCATGGGGTTTGCTGGACTGTTCAGTAATACACATTTTGTAATTGGGAGCCGATTAGACATAATTTTTATATGGTCCTTCGAGCCGGGTTCACCAACTGAAAGTTTTTATAAAGTGAAATAGGAGATAATGGGGTTGAAACTGAAAGTTTTTATAAAGTGAAATAGGAGATAATGGGGTTGTAAAGAGAGAGTGGTAGATACTTGAGAGGAGGAAGGGGGGAGGGTAGGTACCTGAAGAAGCGTGACCTCGCTGCGAGCAGCAGGCGGTGCGCGTTGAGCTCAAGCGCGCTGCGGAACCCGCCGCCCCCCTCGGACACGAACACCAGCCTCGTGTCGCTCAGCTCGCCTGCGCATCGCATGTCAAAAAAAAAATATATATATATAGTAGGGTGGCGCAAAAAAACCGACGATATTTTTTCAGTCTCTAAAATGTTTCTCTGAAAAAATGTTAGTTATTGATGTTTTAAGAGCCCACTCCAAAGAACGATTTAAACAAAAAATTGAAAATTTAAAAATCGTCAAACAATGTTTTTTTTTTAATTCTTATCTATTATTGTAATAAATAATAGAAAAAAAATGTATGGAATTTAAATTTAAATATTAAAAGGTCGCTCGAAAAAATCTAAAGTAATGAACTAATAATTAAAAAAAAATTTGAGCGACCTTTCAAAACTTAAATTTTGAACTGAAACTTTTAGAAACTTATTGTTTTTTGGTCTATAAACTTTTACCGTAACGAGAAAAAAAAAAAAACTAAAAATTCGATTTTTGACGATTTTTGAAATTTAAAAAAATTTGGAGCGACCTCTTAAATTTTTTTTTTTAGTTGTTCTTTGGAGAGGGCTCTTAAAACATCAAAAACTAACATTTTTTCACTATAGACTGAAAAAAAATATAGTCTATTTTTTTGCGCCACCCTAATATATAGGGTAACGTTTTTTCACTGTGACGGGTACATCATGACACCTAATCATTGTGGCAGAGAGAGAGAGAGAGAGAGAGGATAACACGAGAGTGTCTGAGACTTGCGACTCATATGTAGGTTTAAGGAGGCCTCCTTTCGACAATTGTCAACACTCATCTTCACCGCTGGTGCCTCTCTCCGCACAGTATAAACCATTCCCCATAATGATTCACAGCATAAATACCAAAACAGTGTCAATAGTAAATAACATTAAATCTTACGTCCCTTCGATAGTGTTTCAGCTACATACGATGAATACAGCTCAAGCGCCTCTCTTACACTGACACTACACTACACTACGCTTTATACTAATCTGCGTTATAAACTACCCTCCTATAACTATATTCTACCATAGAATACCCACTCTATCACTACATCCCTATATATATATACACTTAAGGTACGTTATGGCCAAAAAACTTGAGACATAGGATACCCTTTATCCCGACAAGTGCTCATAACGCGATAGATGTCGCTGCAGTCGATATGCTGACTACTCTATGAGGCAGAATAGGCAGGAAGTCATTTATTTATCAATATAGATTTTCATTTACACGAATATCAATGGACTCGATTTTCAAACTCATTTTCTACACCAATCCCCTAATCCAACACGTCTGTTTAGGCCAAATTATGCACAACGGTCCAACACCTTGTCTGTGCACCTTTCGCCCCCCCCCCCCTTCCTTTCCTTCCCATGTCACCTAATTATCAAATGAGTCGCGATAAGGCAGAATAAAGTCCGCCTGACGAGTTAGTTATTAGTATAGACGTGTACCCGAGTCGAGGAGGTACTTCATGTCCCGGTGCAGCGAGTCCGGGGAGAAGCCCAGCGCGGAGCTGAGCGCCGCCAGCCTGCCCTCGCCCCCTCCGCCCCCACCGCCCCCACCGCCCCCGCCGCCCCCACCGCACACGCTGCAAGTGTTCCTCCGCAGCGCTGCAAGCGGTGATAGCTCAGTAGTAGTGTGCACGACCTCGCGTCAAGGGACGTCAATTCTAATCCAACCAACTATAATGGCCTTGAGCGCCCGGTGAAGGAAAACATCGCGAGGAAACCGTAGCATGGTGGTAGGGCTTTTTCTGAAGCCCATCTGGCTAGCTACCACCCTCAAGTTGAAAATCTGCCGTCAAATACCGATAGGTGTGTTCCGGCGGTTGCACTTGAGAGCCAGTTCCTAGAGTTCACTATGATTACATCACCAGTTTTTCACAAGTTTAGTGCGCAATATATTGGAGTACTATTCGTCAATATGGACATCAGTATATCAGGTACATATTGACAGAATTGAATCTATACAGCCAAGGTTATATATATATAGGAAGACAGACGTAAGCTACGAGATTACGAAGCAAGACTTAAGGAAGTAAACATTAAAAGCCTCGAACACAGAATAATTGTTTTGACCTGTGTATACTTCACAAAATATCCAATGGGATACTCGGTGACGAGTTACTGAGTAAGGTCAATATAAAGGTGCCTACACGCTCCTTAAGACATCAACAATTGTTTAGTGTACCAGCTTGTAATATTAACGTGTCAAAGAATAATCCGATCTATAGAATATGTAGGCGGTACAATGAAAGTCATGTTCAACACGACATATTCTTCAATAGCTTAATAAAATTCAAAAGTTTAATTACATAACTGGTTGATGCTACATCACCAATTTTTACTAGGGTGTTTGTTATATCCGTTTGTATTTTTTGTACATTTACATTCAAAATGCTTTAAAATATTATAATTTCTGTAAAAAATATTACAATTTATGTGATCTGTATTCTGTTCATCTTTACTCATAATAAAAGTTCCTAACTGCGTGAGTTGTGCACTAATGTAATAGGGTATGGGATTTAAAATGATATCTAGAATTAAGTTGCTTTTGTATTTAATCTCATATCTGTATCAGTGCCTTTTACAATAAAATAAAGGTTTAACGTGTCTACCAACTTGGGCCGCATCGTCACTTAAGATCAGGTAAGATTACGGCAATAACGCTAAACCTTAACTATAATAAATAATAGTTTAAAAAACTAGAACACACGCTTTATATAGAAAACTATACTAAAAAACAGCAAATAAATTTTAATAAATATCAATTAAGAATAATGTAAAAATTTTCATATCTGTCAATTAAATATTCATAACTATTGACACCATGCACCCCACGCTTTTTTTACAATAAAACATTTTTTTTCTTATTCAAACTATTAATAACTTATATTTATTAAAAAAAATTACATTATTCTTAATTAATATTTATTAAAATTTATTTTCTGTTTTTTAGTTTAGTTTTCTGTATAAAGCGTGTGTTCTAGTTTTTTAAACTATTATTTATTTTTTATTTTTTAGTTACTGGAACTGAAGATAATATAAAGCGTGTAAAAACCTCATTAGATCTCGTTGATGTCTTTTACTTGGAAAAAGGGGCGGTTACATGCATACATACATACATACATACATACATACATACATACATACATACATACATACATACATACATACATACATACATACAGGTGAAGCTAATATAAAGCGTGTAAAAAAAAACAAATTACAAAGAAATAGATTACATTATCATCGGTATGTCACATATGTCACCGGTTTCTATGCGTTTTTATCACCTCTTGGCTGGCACCGGCTGCCTTAACCATCAAGATAATAGTCACGAGTGTAAATCTATTGGAGACAACTCACAGTTGGTGTTTTCTGTGCTGATGATGTCCAGGTCGCCGTCCGAGGTACCGCCTCGCTCGTACTCTGGAGTTGAACGAAACCAAACGACACGTCTGTTAATACAATCACCACAGTATAGTTGATCCTGGGTTGAATGAGGTTTCAAAGCGCTGATAGCTCAGTGGCAGCGTATACGGATACGTCGTCAAGGGAAGTGAGTTCTAATCCACCTACAATGAGCTTCAATTTAGAATTTATCCCTCTCTTTACCTCGCTCCAAATAAACTTTTCACGAGACTAGTAGCCTATCTCCGTCTCCTCGGTCCCGTCTATCTACGTACCAAAATTCATCACAACCAATTCAGCGGTTTAGACGTGAAAGCGTAACAAACAAACTCACTTTCGCATTTATAATGTTATAATGTAAACGTAAACTATTTTACATAGTAACAAGTATACACACATACATAATCTCGAAGTGAAATGTCAAAGTGCGTTACGTAGAGGAACGTAACGCCTCACGTTTAGGTAACGCTCGATTTTACTACTCATAAAATTTTCGTACATTCGTAACTAAGCTCCAATAATATTGTATTCATTCAATCTAGGAAATTGTTCACAGATCATTTGAATATTGAAACTAACTATAGGCTTATAACACACCACGAATAGAAGCGATGATAGCTCAGTGGTAGCGTGTAGGAGCGCCACGACGTGGGACGTCAGTTCGAATCCAACCATCTGCAAAGAGCTTGAGCGCTCGGTGAAAGAAAACATCGTGAGGAAACCATAGCTGTGTGGTAGAGCTTTTTCTAATACCTGCCTGGCTACCCACTATCCTCAAGTTAAAAATCTGCCGCCAAATACCAATAGCGTGTCTACCAACTTGGGCCGTATGGTCACTTAAGATCAGGTGAGATAACGGCCATAACGGCCATAACCTTAACTATGAAAAAAAATATAATCTTTATACATGGCAACATTTAATAATAAATGACAATGTATATTATGTTTTAAAAGCGTATTTTGTGTTGTATATATACAGAAGGTTGCAAGTCCCTACTTGTGTTATTCGAACTTACGAATTATTTACGAACTATTTAATTATGCGCGTATATATGAGAATATGGAATTACAGTTTCTTAGTTTGTTCGGCATTAAAATATAAAATTTACAAATAATATACATTTTATTTAAACTATGACATAACATTTGAAAATCAGAAAAATTTGTATAGTTTTTTTTTTAATAAGAATGAAATAATAGAAATAATTTTGTAGCAATCAAAAACTATCATCAAAACAATCGAAAATCTAGTGAAAATGAAACGCGAGTTACTAAAAAAAATTTCAAATAAATCGAATCTTTTCAAATTATTCGATTTTTTTCAAATTATTTGAAATTTTTCAAATAATTCGAATTTTTTCAATTTATTCGAATTTTTTCAAATAATTAGAATTTTTTCAAATTTTTAGAGTTTTTTCAAATAATTCGCAATAATTGGAATAGTTCGTGATTATTGTAAGAAAGGTATAAAGTGAGTGTTTCGCAAGCGATACCGACTGGAGCAGAGGTCGCAGCAGAGCTTCCCGCAGTAGAGCGCGCAGAGGCAGGCGGCGAGGTCGTCCCGCGCGAGCCCCGCGCACGCGCCCTCCAGCGCCACGCGGCACCGGCCCCTGCGCGCACACCACCGACCCTCTATACCACTATACGTTTTTTTCCCCCCTTTTTTACTTAATAACCACCAACCCCATTCTATCTGAGGACGACCAGACGCCGCGAGGGTTTTCACCCGTATATAGTTGACATTCCCCGGATCCGCACGAAGCGTTTCGCAGCCTCTTTTATAATGCGTACTGCGAGGCAGTGGAATTCACTACCGGCGTCTGTCTTTCCTATATCGTATGAGTCTTCAAACAGAGAGTGAACAGGTACTTGCTGAGTAAGCGCGTTCCATCATAGACCACATCGTCATTTTCCATCAGGTGAGATTGTGGAATATATATCTTCATAATATACATCATTTGTGCATTACTTAAAATTAGATAAAACTAAAATAATGTAAGGATATATCCTACACCTGTAACGTTGACATTTATACTAATCAAAAACTGTTTCATAGATGCCAACGCCTTCAGTTTGGAAATTTGCTTACTTAGGATATGAACATGCGTGTGATTGTGAACGGATGTGTGTGTGTGTGTTAGTGTGCATTTGCAATGAAGTGTGATTAAGTGTGCCAGTTATTTATGAACAGAATTACATAATATTTTATTTATTTACTGCCGGTACTGGTATCATGTTACGGCTGTAATTATAGGGGGGTAGTTGATAACACCGATTAGTATGTAGTTGTGGTGCGAGCGAGGCTATGGGTTCAGTCAAAGCGAAGCACTCGAGACAAAAAATTCATAGGTTGCTGGAACATCGCCCAAGGGATGTAAGATTTATATTTCTATATTACTGACAACGCTTTGGTGTTCATGCTCTAGGTCATTATCGAAAATGATTTATACTGGAGAGAGAGGTGAAGCTGAGTGTGACACGTGTCAGAAAGGGAAGGCCTTAAATATGCATCCGTGTCGCAAGTCTCGGCCTCGGATTACGATTTCTAACAATATATTTAATAATTTCTACTAATGACTTTGACGTCACCTTTAGAGCGTCCAGTCAGAATACTAGCGCTGCACTGTATCAATGTAACTGTTTTACTGAGACTTGTACCAATTCATACACACATTATGTTGTGTCCATGTTATGTTTTGTTGTTGATTTTTATTAATTTTGTAATTACCATACGCTGTATGGAGGGTAAATAAAACTTCCCTTCTTTCTCTCAGTACCCACCAACCGCATCTACGGAAACCATCCAACCTAGACAACAGAAACCCCTCGAGTAACAGCTTTCAAGCGATGATAGCTCAGTTGGTACTGTGTACGTGAGTTCGAATCCACTCGCAATAAGCTTGAGCGCCCGGTGAAGGAAAAACTCGTGGTGAAATCATAGCATGGTGATATTACCCGGCTGGTTACCACCCTCTAGTTGAAAATCTGTCGCGATTTAATCTATAGCTTTGAAAGTCAGTTATTCTAGTGTGCTTAGCGTCTCCACCACCTCGTGCCACCATCCTCACTTGACATCAGGTGAAGTTGTGACCATGCGTTAACAACATCAACTGTTAAAACTGGCACCTCACAGCCATATACCACAGACAGACAAGGATCTTACGGTGGGTATCTCTGCAGCAGATCCCTGAAGTATGTACACCTGGCTGCGAGTATGACCCTGTGTGCGGGGAGCGACCAGCCTGCACCGACCAGCTCTACATCACACCATAACCTGAAACATATACATACTTTTATCAGTCAGAAGCAGAAGTTCTTAATAAAATAAAAAATGTTTGCTATGGCCTAACGCTAACGCAATACGACTGATGTGTACGCGACGAACGCTCGGATCTAAATGAGCGCACCGGTTTTTTTTTTTTTTTTTTTTTTTTTCGAATGGACATACGCTGTTAGCCGGAGGGGCTTTTACAGCTTGGCAGGACTTTTTGGGGGGGATGCTGAGGGCACTCAGCCCCGAGGCAGCGGGCACAAGGGTGCCGTTGTGGCTGGCCCTTGGCATGGACTGCTGCCGGAAGAGAAAATATTATATAAAATAATAAGAGCTGGCCTACTGGAGTAGACCTTTAGATAAATTACTAATTTGTGAAATGTTAAAAATACTAATTGTTAAGAGAGGCAAGGAAGTCGGTGGAGTGGATTGTACTGTACTGTTTTAAGATTGAGTTATCGGTGTTGGATGGACGTAGTCTTCGCATCAAAACGACCGTGGACTAACGTGGTCTAACTAGTATTCTGGTGCTTGTATATCTGAAATACTTAGAAATTATTTAATTGAACAGTGAAAGGTTAACAACAATAGCGAACAAAAGATCCAACCAAAAAAAAAAGTGCCAAACAA
Organism: Actias luna; assembly: GCA_039707435.1. Lineage (NCBI taxonomy): Eukaryota > Metazoa > Arthropoda > Insecta > Lepidoptera > Saturniidae > Actias > Actias luna. The sequence continues at coordinate 5,362,366 of JAZHAC010000037.1, read as the reverse complement.
CTGGCAGGGCCACAGGTTTTTGGTCCCTTACAGAACCGTGTACTTAGCGTGTGAAGAGCGCACCGGCGGTGTAGCTGCCCTTTTATAGGCAGTGGCTATAAGCAGAGATGGGGGTAGTTGTGTCGTCGTTGAGGTCAATTGCCTACAATACATATTATAAATCGTAATATTACACAGCAGAAAAGTTTGTTAGTTTTTTGGTTTGAAAATGCTTACCGGTGTGTTACGTAACGTTTGAGGAGAGGGAGGGGAGTGCAGAAAAATGCGTTACGTTTTATTTTATACTTAATGTTTAGCGATATGGCCATTATTTCACCTGATCCTTAGTGACGATATGGCCCAAGTTGGTAGACACGCTAAACCTGTGGAGGAACTGGCTCTCAAGTGCAGCTGCCGGAACACACCTATTGGTATTTGGCGGCAGGTTTACAACTTGAGGGTGGTAGCTACCCAGGCGAGCATTAGAAAAAGCATGTGCAGGTGGTAGGCCACCATGCTATGGTTTCCTCACGATGTTTTCCCTCACCGAAAACTTAAGCTCATTGTAGGTGCTTGGATTGGAACTCAAGTCTTTTGACACGAAGTCGTACACACTACCACTGAGCTATCATCGCTTCAAAAGGAGGGAGGGTCAAAACTCTTACAAAAATTACATTACGGAATACTAGACCAACCCCTTAATTAACATTCCGATGTTGACGCGTGTGTGGGCAATGAGACGAAAGAAAAGGGAGTTGATGAAGAGATGGCGCTGGAAGGAGAAAGCGTATTGCGCCGTCAATTAACTCCAAGTTATTCGGCAGGCGTTAATTAGAGGCGTAACGTCGTGTGTGTTTGTTTGTGTGGGGGGTGTAAATGTGTGTGCGTGTGGGAGGCGGTGTAGATGTGTGTGGTTGGTGTGTATATGCGTGTGGGGGGCGGTGTGTGAGCGTGGGTATTGGTGTGTGTATGTATGTGTATGTGAGTGTATGTGAGTGTATGTGAGTGTGTGTGGGTGTGTGGGGGGTGGGGTGTAGATATGTGGGGGGAGGGGTGTAGATATATGGGGGGGAGGGGGTTTTTAGTTGTGTGTGCGTGTAGGAGGCGGTGTGTGAGCGTGTGCGTGTGTGTGTGTGTGTGTGTGCGCGCGTACCTGTCGGCCCTGGCGGCGGCCAGGTCCGCGTGCAGCGCGGCGGCGGGCTCGCGGGCCAGCTCGGCGCGGGTGAGCAGGTCGCGCAGCGCGGCGCCCGCCTCCAGCTCCTCGCACACGAGGAACGCCTCCGCCACCCGCCACGAGCTCACCGTCGCGCGCACCAGGCGCGCGTGCTCGCAACCGCCACCGCCCCCGGCCCCTGCGCACACATACCGAGTCCGTGCTGCATACTTACTTTCTTATCTTACTTCTCTATAATCATTATCTGCCCCATAGATCACCAAAATGATCTACATGTACCTCTGGGGGACAATTACAAACTTCAAGGGTTCCACAAAAACGAAAACGAAATATGGGGGTACGTGCACTGAAAATAAGAGTCGACTATTGAAACAAAGTATTACGAACATTTAAAAATTCAATAATCGTATAAAAGACAAGGGGTCTACCCGATACACTGGAATTCGGTAACGGGTCTACGAGACTAAAACGTCAGAGGACCTTCGATCTACACTTATATTACTGTAAAGCGAAAATATTTATGTTTTTTGTATGTTTGTAACTAATAAACATAAAACTACTGTACCAAATTCAAAACTTCTTAAACCATTGGAATGCTACGTACTCTCTGAGTAATATGACTATATTTATTACTGGGAAAAAGATCCTGATCAAAATTTCAATAATGTAAGACAAGGTATGTATATAAACAAAAGAAGCCTTGCGTGGGGGAAGAGTGACAGCTAGTCGTTTATAATTGTTACAAAGGAAGAAGAGAAAAGAGAAGAAGGAGAAAATATACAGTTTATTCATAATGCACTATACGACACAAAATATCTTTCATAATTTTTAGAAAGAAGAAGGATGGAGGCAATAAATAAATAGTTTATTCATAATGCACTACACGACACAATATATCGTTTACAATCGTAAGAAAGAAAGGAAGGAAAGAAGAAATGAGGAAAGACATAAATAGTTTATTCATAATACACTCTATACGACACAAAATATCGTTTATAATGGTTAGAAAGAAAGGAAAGATAAAAGAAGGAAGGAGGAAAGAAATAAACAGTTTATTCATAATACACTATACGACACAATATATCGTTTATAATCGTTAGAAAGAAAGGAAGGAAAGAAGAAGAAAGTAGGAAAGAAATAAACAGTTTATTCATAATGCACTATACGACATAGAATATACAAAGAAAAAAAAACATTATACTCCAGCATTATTAAAGTGTGTCTAACTCAGCATACGCTGAAATGTCCTAGAACGCATTCGGCAATGATTTTCAGCAGGAACCCGATGTAAGTCATGGTACGTAAGAAACACAATATCAATACACAAGTGATAAATGTAATAATCGGATATAAAGCTTGGCGCAAGCCATATCGACTGCACGATTCTTCGTGCCAAGTACTAAAATTCCGATGTGTCATCCCCAAATGGCTAGTCCGAATCTGGGTATTAAAATCCATCTATAAATTGTATATATCTAAAATACTCCACGATATAGGATGTGACCAATAGTGGGGACGTTGCATTTAAAAATAAATTTACCAATATATCAGCATCTTTTGACGCGAATTTTACCAACCTAGAGTCACTAGAAAAGCTCCCACCCGTGTCAGTAAACAACTATACAGTGACATTGTAATTTTGTCCTAACACCCTGTCAGATTTCGTCTAAATGATGTAAATAATTCAATTCATTACTTATCTCGGCGGTTCATTTAATTGCCCTCAGACGCTAGTACTTCGTTTATTGGTGGTCCAAAATGGTGGACATGCTAAACCTAGTGGAGGGGCTGGCTCTCAAGTGCAACTGGCGGAACACACAAATAGATATTTAGCGATAGATTTCCATTGAATAGCTAGCCAGGCGGGAATTAGATAACGCCCAACCACTATGCTATGATTTCATTACGATGTTTTCCTCACCTTGCGTTCAGGCTTACTGCATAGAGCTATGATTGCTTAAAAAACTACTGCACTACTGTAAATGGAGGAATAAGGTGTGTCAGACCAGGTATATATATATATATATATATATATATATATATATATATATATTGTTAGCTTGGTCGTTGATCGTCTCTTTATATTAAATATAAAATAAAAGGGTTTAAATATTTATACGTTTGATTAAAAATAACTTTATACATTCAAATTGTAATAACAAGATTCTATAAAACTTGTTTCGATAGTCTATTTCAAGTAGTTCGCTTTTGGTTTCCGGTTGTGGCAATATAAATACGTCTTATAATACTGAGGCAGTCATAGTGGAGCTCCAGAACGAATCAGTGAAGTATTAGTGATATGAAGAACCAAAGAGTACGTGCAAACTATTAAACAAGATAAGGATTTTTACAATACATACAACAAAATATATAACCAGGCCTAGTTTCTTGCAGGTTCTTCTCTCAGACTGGGGTTTTACCGAACCAGTAGTAGTTTTTCTCAGAGCCTGAGTTTTTTTTTTTTTTTTTATTTGCTTTAACTATGCAACGAACCTCTATCCGGCCTGTTGTCCCTCGGCCTCCTGGCTGCTGCCGCAATCCTCCTCCGCAGCGTGCCCAGACCAGCGCCGCCGGCTTTCTTCTTCCTCTCCCTGATGATGAGCGGTGATAGCTCAGTGGTAGTCTGTACGACTTCGCGTTAAGGGACGTGAGTTCGAATCCAAGCACCTACCATGAGCTTGAGCGCCCGGTGAAGGAAAACATCGTGAGGAAACCGTAGCATGATGGTAGGGCTTTTTCTAACGCCCGCCTGGCTAGCAACCACCCACCCTCAAGTTGTAAACCTGCCGCCAAATACCAATTGGTGTGTTCCGGCAGCTGCACTCGAGAGCCAGTTTCCTCCACAGGTTTAGCTTGTCTACCAACTTGGGCCGTATCGTCTCTTAAGATCAGGTGAGACTATGGCGATGACGTTAAAAGTTGACTATAAAAAAAGAACCCTCAGTCGTCGCGCCATCCATCCACTTATCATCCTCTCACATTTCCTTGAACAGATTACCAGAGGAGTACGGGAGAGTTGACTGACTCAGACCACCAGAACATCCAACTGGAAACGCTCCCATTAATTGCCAGAGGACTGGTAAACGCTTTCGCGTTCGTTCCAGTTCGTGAAAAAGTAATCGACGGGACTTCACCCAATCGTGTAACTCCTCAGGGGTATCCCCCGAAAATTAAATTTATTCCGTTATTGTTTGATAAATTTTACCGGGATGGATGAAAGAAGATTAACAAAACAAATTTACAAGGCGAGTGTGACTGGGCAAGCTGGTAAGGGTCGACGTAGGCGAACATATCTCGATCAGATCGAGAACGTTCTGGAGAAAGGCCAGGTCAAAAGTACCCGTAACCGAAGAGCATGTATGAAGGTGCTTATGAAAGTAGAAGAAGCGAAAGCTGTATGTCAGGATCGTAGCAAGTGGAAGGATGTGGTCTCTGCCTACCCATATGGGAGAGAGGTGTGATGTATGTATGTATTTTACCAGCGGCTTAGCTCGAGTTAATACTGATTTTGTCAAACAAACCGGGTCATACAAAATCTCTCTTTTTACCCTTAAATCCGATAAGTTTTACGCAAGGGAAAAAGTAGTGTATCACCATCTCCAGGTTCCTCTCTATCTCTATGACAAAATTCATATCATTTAGGCGTGAAAGCGGGACAAACAAACTCACTTTCGCATTTATAATATTCGTATCGATATGGGTGTTAAATAAAGTGGTTAACCTGATGACGTCAGCCATTGTAGGCGGCGCGGTCGGCACTCCGAGGCCCTCACACGCCTCACCCTCCTGCAATAGAAAGCCTCTTCAATCCCACTGTTACCACACCTCGCAGACGATCCAGGACACGATGATAGCTCAGTGGTAGTGTGTACGACTTTGCGTTAAGGGACGTGAATTCGAATCCAATCACCTACAATGAGCTTGAATCATAGCATGGTGGTAGTGCTTTTTCTGACGCCCGCCTGGCTAAATATCACCAATCAAGTTGAAAATCTGCCACCAACACTAATAGGTGTGTTCCAGCAGTTGCACTTGAGAGCCAGTTCCTCCATAGATTTAGCGTGTCTACCAACTTGGGCCGTATCATCACTCAAGATCAGGTGAGATAATGGCCATAACGCTAAGGCTTAACTATAGAAAAAAAAAGGAAAACCCTGACTACAATTGGCAAAGAATGAGTATTCGTGCTAGTGATCTTAGTACCAATCCATCGGTGCTGATTTTGAAGAGATGATAGCTGTGTGTGGTAATGTGTACGGACGTGAACCGCTAGAACTTCGTAATCGACCCCCCCATATCGGCCGATATGGACCACTCCGGGGGTCTATGCTCTAGCTCTGTATAGCTGCTCTGTAATGGTCTACCTGGGGATGCGAGAGCGCGGCGCCCATATCTGGTTGGCGCCCGCGCAGACAACACAGGAGCCGGCTCATGGGGCGCCTCTCACCGCCATCACCGCGCCACGCGTGCCTCTACCTCTGCAAACAAACACAAACGACCTCACGTCAAACACTACCTCCACCGGAATTCATTCATTCATCATACAATTCCATTCCCAGTCAAACATTTCAACTTCTATCGAACTTGTCACAACGATTCGAATGGGACTATGACCAGTATTATAGTTACGGTTTAGCATTATGATCATAATCTCACCTGATCATAAGTGACGATACGGCCCAAGTTGGTAGACACGCTAAACCTGTGGAGGAACTGGCTCGCAAGTGCAGCTTTCGGAACCTGAGCTAACTTGAATATGGTAGCTGGTTACCTCACGATGTTTTCCTTCACCTAAAGCTCAAACTCATTGTAGGTGTCTGGATTCGAACTCACGCCCTTGATACGAAGTCATACAAACTACCACTGAGTTATCATCGCTTCAAATCTCACAGTTGAACTAGAGAACCGGTCCATCTACTAGGCTTAGCATGTCTACCATATCGGGACACATTGTCACTTGACATTAGGTATCATATATATGTATATATATAAAGGGTATATATAAATCTTAGTGTACTTTGTTAAAAATATAAAGACCAAATATACATACATATGATTTCATTTATGTATGTTTCCTCATAATCCACTCATTTCAGAAAGTGCTAAACAGATTTTGATGGTATTTGACAATGTTTTAACTAATACCATGGATCAACACCTTAATCTCTTTCTTCCATAAAACTAAAGAGTTTTTTCAGGATAGAGAAATATAAATATATAGCAAAACAATTGTTTCTGTTCAATTTCTGACAACTTTGTTACAATGAAATTATTGATAAGCTTTTATGTGGTTTGGCACAACCTAACTACCAAACTCCCAAACAAAGCTCTCAAAACAACTCCCAAGGCTTCTAAACATATTTTTGTCAAATTTAAAACAATTATATTTTATTTGATAGACTTGATTTGATAATCTGAAATAATTTAATGAATCAAGATCTAGAAAACTTAAAATTATTTAAAAACAAAAGGTTTTTTACAGGACAGAGGGCAGAAATTCAAATCTTAACATTGTTGGCACACATGCATTTACTTCTACAGAAAGTTTTCTAACTATGCCTGAACATCGATAGATTGTGTTAATTAATGAAAATACCTAAACAACATTAATCAAGACAACATCTGAATTGTAACCAATAAGTAAATGATAGATAAACGGAAAATTGTTTGCCGTTTGAACCCAAAACTGCTGATTCAATTATGATAAAAATTACAGTATAGATATGAATAGGACTTCGGACACTGTTACATACTTATAACACTGATGAAAATTTGCAATGTTGGGCTGTGGAAAGGGATTATATGTAACTTTATATTGTGATAAGAAAGTTTCAAAGTTTGAAGGATTACTGTTAACAATTAATAATTAGTATCAATTGACACACAGAATTATGGGAGTAAATCAATATTAACGCATGTGACTCCATAGGTAAAAGCTAGTTTTTAAAATGAACAATATTACTACAATATAACATTAAAATATAAGCATATCTTCTTGTAGACTTAAGAAACATTCATTACCCTTGAATACAGTAACACCCTCTATAACAAGATACTTTTAAAAGGCATTTTTCTATTACGCGAATGCAATCCACCTTGCAACAGGGGAATTCCACCATATTACATGAGGATTTTCATTTAAAATGTTCTTAATTTAGTTTGATTTTAATAAAACATACATTTTTCATTCATAATATAGTTTTTTTTTATATTCAATTTAGTTTAGTGAAATAAGTTAAGCGTGAATAATTTATATGTATACACTTATAACGCAGAACCAATCTACTGTGTTATAGGGGCGAATACTGTATTGTTTAATGTTGCAATATCCCTTGTTTTAAGGGAAGTTTCAGTAATATCCAAACAAAGAGAGAAGGTATTAAAAATGAATTCCATAAGTAATATGTGCTTAAATGGTTTTGCGACTGTAATTTAATTTAATTTAATTTTCATAGTTTATTTTCTTATCACAGCTTCATTTTGAATTAATTCTGAATTTCATGCTACCAGTGTTGTAGTCGTGTTGTATGTTATTTTTGTTTATCACATTTTTTTTGTTTTAAATAGATTTTTGTTTGTTTGTTTGTATTTATGATATACCTGGAAACTTTATTAAAATATCACAATTTCTTGTGTTTACTAGCTGCCCAATGTCCTGTCTTAACTTATTAAATTGTAATTGGTATAATTAATAAAAAAATATTATTTAAAAACAGTGTTTATTATTGTAATGCTCTAAAAAAACTGACAGTTATGTAAAATTAATATTGTTGTTAAGTTGTTTAAATTTTCTTAAATTTTTTTATATCCCGTTTATATTCCTCAATTTTTTTTTTTCATAACAACCTTCTCCCTACAATAATTAACACAACAAAAAATAATTAGCGAAATAGTCCACCCCTACACACATGATGCAATAACCAAAGGAAATAGAGATTCATTTGTATATATAGATAAGGATAAAGAACTATTTCCCAAATAAATAAATATCAGATAATAGAGCTCTCACTACAAGCCTCTAATATATACAAATCTAGCTTTTGTATTGTGTCCACTCACATTTATGTATGTTTGTCAACAACACGACTGAGAGATATCCCTGATAATATGTATGCAAGATTTCATGATAATCAGGAAAATAATTAAAACTTACATGTGTAAGAAACTCACATTTTCATTTGTAATTATAGACAGGATGAAGGTGTAGAATTATTCAACTCAACAGGAAATTGTTCATATACTAGTAAAATTATATATTTTTATATAATATATACCAATTTTTTATTCATGGTGGAAGGATTCTTCTAATGCCCATTTAGCTAGCTACCACCCTCAAGTAAAATTGTGCTGCCAAATATCTATGGATGTGTTCCGGCAGTTACACTTGAGAGCCAGTCCCTCTATTAGGTTTAGCATGTCCACCTAACCTGAGCTATATTGTTACTACACATCAGGTGTGATTGTGGCCATTATGCTAAAACTTATAAAGTATAAAAAAAGGTTATAGCAAAATGTAATAGAAAACTTTTTTTTCTGCAGTAACAGTTAGAACTTAACCCTTGGTGAAGACAGATAAAGTGAACACTTTATATTAACAACACATAGAACCTTACATAGGTCAATAACATTATAATTTTAACTAGAATATATGCAATTTTCATAAAACACAGTAAACTGATATAAAAGAGATCCAACTTCCTGCATTGATAAGAGATGGGAAGGGGTTAAGTCATTTATTTCTAACTTTCAAAGTAAATAGTGGGACTTTATATAGTTTTTTGAAAGTGAACGTATCAGGGGGTGCGTTGAATAGGGGTGGCATGACGTCACTGCGCGCGCAAACGACCCCAAAACGGGCCTGACCTAGATTCCACTTGCGACATAGAAATGTCAACACTGCCTATCGAAATATCCATATTATTGACTAACACCAGTGGCTTGTGTTATGAATGACCTACTTACATGGAAGCGGCCTTCTAAATTACATTTTCCGGAATTAAAATTTAAAACGATTTTCATGAAACAAATATGACTGAATGATCTATTATTATACACTAATATGGGCAATTATGTCGTTATCAGTAATACTAACCGCCGTTAACGCACATCACACTAATATAAAACAATTAATTTTCCTTATTTTACACATAAACAAATAAGATTATGCGCTATTCGACGCCATTATATACTCTTCATCAACAAAACTTGCAACTCGACAAGAAAGATTTAACACCACACGAAACGTTCATCGTCTTCATAAATACACAATACGCACTTAAGTTATGGTAATAAAAGTGTTCAATTTTACACGAATAAGTCACACATAAAAGCTCATTCTGTAAATTTTATTTAAAAAAAAAACATGGAACATGTTCGACCCGTTACATTTTCCCGTTCTGGAATTTTGACACTGCCTCTGAGTTACCAGCATAAAAACAAAATAGGTAAATGACAAAACACGATTTTCAGGCGAAGCTGAAATCGAAGAGCAACCTACGGCTTACGTCTCAGTTTCGCCGAAACTGAAACTTATCTAGTTATTTGTTACTATATTACGGGATTAAATAAAGCAAGGTGTGCTCTCTTGAAATTATAACAGTTACTTCATCTGCATATGCACCCAATTTGTAGTCTAACACATTCTCAATTAAAACTTCTTCTGTATGTTATGTTAAACGGTACAACTTGAATGACACACACATGTCGAAAAAATACATAGAAGGAAGTACTACTTTTAACTACAAAGTTTTACGTTGATAAAACTTTGACCTTCTCGATATTATACTTAATTCACCTATTATTATTAATAAAAGAGTAATTAAATTGTTCATCTTTTAAAGAGTAATTTCTATTTTATTACTGGTTTTTGGGTATTACGATGATATGATTCACCGCCTTTGACACATTTAATAAAAATAATAAATTCTCCTTACATATATGTTATAGTTGTCACAGAGTATGTATAAATTGGAAGGAAGATTTACACTACAGTCCGCTATACTACAGCGGACAACATTTTGAATATTATGTTCCTACTAATTCTTGGTACAGATAATCGCTTAGCTGTAGAATGCTTGTTAAATTTTATTAGAACCATTAAAATTAAACCTTAATATTTTAGTGTCATTCTGTGGTGTATATTTTTAACCTAAGAATATATTTTATATGTTGCTTGCATGTATTGTTTGTATTTGTTAGTGAATAGTCTGCTTTAGATATGACTTATAGAGAAAATAAATGTTTGATACAATATCTATCCCTTTGGTTCTATCTACGTGACATTGGCAAAATTGTGTGCGCATACATGTAGCCATTAAATAAAAAAGAAGACGAAGAACGTTTTGAATAATTTTGACAGTTTTACTAAACATTTAATATAGTGATTTTGTTTATCTGCACATATTTTGTTACAATAATTTAAAAGAAAATTTGATTCGAGTCTAGTTTTGACATAAATATATATTACTTTATAAGACTAAAATTATTAGTAATTCAATTCAATCGTGTACATCTTTGTCTTTGTTTATATACTGACATACTGAATGTTAAAGCCTTGAGGGTAAGTAAATTGCATTGAGTTGTTTTAAAAAATTTTGAAAATTGGCACTAATCGTATTATTTTGTCATATAAATTATTTCATGTGATAGGTTATAATAAGATCTTTCGTCTTGTTTTCTGAATTTACACTATATTTCTAACAAAGAATATTCGGGGAATGTTGACGAAAATTTACAAATATATTTTTTAGTTTATTATAACATTAAGTGACTGTGGGGTAGGTACTACATACTGTTAGTTAGAACATGAAATTTCTCTCCTATATGTTCAGCACACTCAACCTGGCCCAGGAATTGCTAAATGGTTGAGAAAGAAAAGCCCTGATTAAAAATATTGAATACATTTCAAAGAGCCAAGACTTTTGGTTAAAATTACTAATAATACCCATAAAGTAGTTTTCTGTCCTCAGGAAATGACTGGCAAATGATTATATGGCTTTAAATAGAACTAGCTATTAAAATCCAGAGCCACTGTGGTCTTTTATTGTACATGCTGGAATATTAGGTGTACAATTTAGTTTAAATCATAGTACCTGGTGGCCATAAACCATGAATGTTTATTACTATTTTCCAATGATTTCATTTTTGAAAGTGTTTTCCCTTTCCTGTTGAAAAATACAGTGTCTGATCATTATCATTTAGATATCATCAGGACTATATCAGTGAGCCAGTCAGTTTGTAATGCTTTAATGTATAATGATGAATTTATACATACATAAGGGTTTTATTCTTTCCATGGTATTACCATTCATTTCTAGCCATTTGTTGTCTGTTGGACAGTTATGAATTCATGATTTATATTTACATATATGGTTAATAACAACTTTAAGGTTCGTTATTATAGTACTAATTAAAATGATGATAGCTCAGTTGGTAATGTGTTCAAGGGCCGCATCAAGACACTTGAGTTCAAATCCACCTACAATGAACTTGAGTGTTCAGTGAAGGAAAATATTACTTCGTGGTGGGGCTTTTTCTTATGTACGCCTGGCTAACTACAAACGTTCAGTTGAAAATGTGCTGCTATACAGGTGTGTTCTGGCAGTTGCACTTGAGAACCAATACGCTTATTATGTCCACCATATTTCGGAACCACGTCACTTTAGATCAGGTGGGATTGTGCCCATATCACTAAACCGTAACTAACAATATTATTTTGCTGATTAATTTCACAAGGAATTGGTCTTGTCTAGTAATATACCACCAGTTAGTTACGTCTACAATGGTCTTGCCTTTTACAGCAATGGACATAAGCATAGTAACAACTATCGTTTTTACCAATTCCGTTTTATAAAGTTTTTATTATAAAATACATTCTACATAGAGAATCTAATATATAATAGGAGATAATAAAATAAATGATCTGTTTGCAAAGTACTGGAAACTGGCTTGCAGTCTCATATAATCCTGAAATCTGATACTTTGATGATAATACTTTATTGATCTGTCAGCTATCAAAAAAAAAACAATAACTTTACAATTACAAACATCATTTCAAATGTTATAAATGTGAGTTTGTTTATTTGTTACATTTTCATACCTAAACTGCTGAATCAATTATTATTAATTTTGTTATACATATAGATTTGATCCTAGAGATGGAAATAGGCTACTTTTTCTCAGGCAAACCTTTCTGGAAGTGGGGAAAATAATAAGATAAACTCTATATGAAACTGTTTATTGCATCCAATTTGTTTGACAAAATCAATATGAACTTGAGCAAATCGGCATGTAAGCTCTAGTGTTTCTATAAAATACTAATACAAAATTTATAGATTAACTCCCACTTCTAATTAGAATAAAATACAACTTTAAACACTAAGATCCTAAACTAACATGGGATTCACTTAAAATACTGTTTTAGCATTATAGGATTTGTGTTTTAGGAATATTGAGTAGACCAAAGATTTTAATTTGGAATAACAAAAGTAAAATGTGAGAATTGAGGCACTTAATATTTGTATTGTATTATAAATCCTGTGTTTTTTTTATTGAATTATTTTTTATTCATAACTCCCAAACAATGGAGGTAAACAAAACTTTCGACAATATATTTCTTGTAGTAAATCTAATGCGGTACCAAAAAAGGCCCAAAAACTGAAACTGTATTCTTATAAACATATCTTGATCATTGGTATGATTTCACAATTAGACCATTCACTCCTTTGCCCTAGTAAATTCCACCACGGTACAACACACCAAAAAACTCTAATTCTATCTTCATCATCTGGATGACTGGTGATCCATGATGGTGCATTTTGTGTGGAATTTTTTTGCCCTCACATTTATCTTTGGAACCAAATAGCATAGGCAGTGTTTCCGGCTCAATATGACTTAGGGACCTTCAAAAACAGCTTACTCATATTACCTGTTATTCTTCTACTGTTGTGGATGTCTGTGGGCGGCAGTGATTATTTATCATCAGCAGCACCCACTTGCTCGTTTGCTCCCTATTCCATAAAAAATAACTGGTCTTTAACAATACAAATCAATGTGACGGACGAACTCTTTTATTCAACATAGTAAACAGTATCCTACATGTATATTAATTCATATTTTTATTCAGCAAATTAAATTTTGATGTGAAACAAGGAGAAAGACAAACAGTCAATCATTGCAAATAAAATATATTTTTGGTCCGCAAGTATGGACCAATATAAGTATTGCTTGATGTCTAGACAGGTTTAAGGTGTTGCTACAGTCTTAACTAATCTTGATTGTGAACCTACATGAAGTTACATGTTAACTACCATGATGAAACAGACTCGCATATTCAGCTGTCTTTTCTATAGGTCTCTGATGACTGATTTTCAACTTAAGGGTGGTAGATTACTAGACAAGGATTAGACAATATGCTATAGTTTTGTTACAATGTTTTTCTTCGTTACAAACTCTGCATCATTGTGGGATGTGAATGTTGAATCACACAGTGTTAATACGCTTTCCAAATATGTAACCATTACTTCTTCCAGGTAGACAAATGATAATTGGACATGGGTGAGCTTTCAAGTGGCTCACCTCCCAACCGGGTCAGAGTAAATTATACTATAAGATCAGACAGCCCCAGCATACTAGACCTTGACTCTCAAGATCATAGTATCCTAGAACCTGAAGTATTTGTTCAACAAGATGCTTTAGTGACCAGTGGATCCTTGCTAAACGTAGCAACGGAAGAAGTAATAGAAGACTCTAATGACTCTTATTCAATTCTTATTTACAATGTGGATAATGACGCGGCTGTACCATCGTTGGCCAACATTGAGGAAACACTGCCAGAAGTGGCAGTAAACAGTTCACCTATACAATTTAATAACGACAATTCAACCCACTCGGATGCGACTACCGTATTTCTATCCCAAAACACTGCAGTCGACGACAACGCGCCCGATTGTCACGACGAAGAACCGCCAGCGAAAGTCAGAAAAATCGGTTCACCGAAAACGGATGAATTAGACGCGGAAACGTGCCCCATCTGCCTTGATACGTGGGGCAATACTGGCGAGCACAGGCTCGTGGCCCTCAGGTGCGGGCATCTGTTCGGGTCTCTCTGCGTCGAGAAGTGGCTTAAGGCGCAGAAGATTAAAGAGAGATCCTGCCCGACCTGCAAGAGTAGAGCGAGCCTTAAAGATCTACGATATATCTACGCTCGGAGGCTGGTAGCGGCCGACACCTCGCAAATAACAGTGCTGCAGAAGCAAGTGGACAATTTACATGCGGAGAAAAGTAAGGTCGAGCTGGAGCTGCAGAAAACGAAAATCGCTCACCGGGCCTGCTGCACGGAATTGGAACTTTTGAGGACTACGTTAATGAAGTCTTATGTAAAGAAGGACCAGCCGGCGCGTAAGTCTTGGCGGTTCGCTCTCGAGAAAAACCTTGAGATTTGCAAAGACGGCGGCTGCAGGGTGATGACGTACAACTGCCGCACTTACGAACTGTACGTTACGCAGAAAGGCTACAACTACCTGTTCCCGGGTTACGGTATAAGGAAGGTCAGCTGTGTCGACTATAAAATGGGTCAGTTCCTCCACCTGCATCAGAAACCTATCCGGGATATAACGTATTCCCAGCCCAAGGACTTACTCCTCAGCGTGGGGTTGGACAGCACCGCCAGGATCGTGGAACGCGGCATCAGGAACGTGGTAGTCAACGCCGGTATGCCGCTGTGGTCGTGCTCGTGGGATTACCTGCGCAGCAATGAGTTCTACGTGGGCGGCGTCGGTGGGATCGTCCACCAGTACGACGTCCGCAACCCGGGAACGTACCTGCAGATACTGAACTCGCCCGGGGACATGTCCCCGATAATCTCGTTGTGTTCGACGGAGTACGGCCTGCTGTGTTGCCAGCTGAACTCTTGCCACCTGTGGGTGTCGAACATGAGGCAGTGGGTGCCGAGGTCGTTGCCAGTGACTGGTTCGTTCATGTCCCTGTGCTACGACAGTGAATCTCACAGGGTGTGCGTGACCTCTCGGCCGTCTGTGGGCAGCACGGAGCGTTCTAAGCTGACCCTCTGCCGGTTGAAATCTAGTGTCGGTGACGGTGAAGTGTTGTGCGATGTGGAGGAAAGTTTCCCGGGGTCGTGGAAGTCGACGATAATGTCGCGGTCGACGTGGGTGAGGAGCCAGGAGGCGAGGTGGGTCGCGGCGCACTCGGAGAGCGAGGCGACGTTGCAGCTCTACGGCGTGGAAGGTTCTAGATCGATGTCGTTGCCGGCCTCGGAGCCGGCGCTGGACGTCGCCGCTGTCGATCTCAACGGGAACACGATACTGGGAGCTCTCTCCGCGTCCAGGCTGAGGCTTTATAAAGCCGTATCGACGGACTCGTGATGTTTCCGTGGATTTTTGTGTGTTGAGTGACTGTTATTGTTTGATTTTAGTGAAATGAAATGTGCGTGTTTTAACTAATGAATGAGAAAGGCATCAAGGTTTGATTGTTTATGGAGTGCTTTTATTTATAAGTTCCCCGGATGGATGGAGTTATTCTGGTGGTATAAGGTCGATCAACTTGTGACCCTATTTTAATGTGGACCTTCTAGACGTACGTTAGGGTAAAATTTAGTATGGTATAACAGGATGCGTCACTTTTGATCTATCAATTTACCCGGCTTAAAATATCGTTGGTTAAATTTTAACTTGAGTATTGAATACACAGCTATTTCTATTTGAGGCTGTACTGATTGGTGTACACATTTAGAACCATTTTATAGCGACTATAGCAATATGTTTATACGAAAACTGGTTTAGTCAATTGGTCATTTAAGTCAAAACCCTTAGGAACTACATAGACGTGATGTCTTGTTTTTATAGAGAATTAGTTTAGCATAATGGCCACAATCTCACCTGATGTTAAGTGATGATGCGGCCCAAGATGGTGGGCATGCTCGCTAGTGGAGGGTCTGGCTCTCAAGTGCAACTGTCGGAACACGCATATTGGTATATTGGCGGCAGATTTTCAACTTGAAGGTAGTAGCTAACCAAGGTCTACTACGTAACTATGGTTTGATCACGATGTTTTCCTTCACCGGGCGCTCGGGCTCATTGTAAGTGGGTTCGAACTATCGTTCCAAGGGACGTGAGTTTGAATCCAACCACCTACAATGAGCTTCAGCTTTCCGTAAATAAACCATAGCAGAGCCTTTTATGATGTACACCTTGCTAGCTACCACCCTCAAGTTGAAAATCTGGGGCCGAATACCAACAGGTGTGTTCCGGCAGTTGCACTTGAGAGCCAGTACCTCCAAAGGTTTAGCGTGTCTACCAACATGGGCCGTATCGTCACTTAAGATCAGGTGAGATTACGGCAATAACGCTAAGTCATAAATAAAAAAAAAACACTATCAAGTGACCTATCATCGCTTCAATCTGTGGAAGCTCTGAAGAACTATTTGATATGTTGTCCTCATCACCGTTTCAAGGTTGCACCTCTTGCCATCGGTTAGCTGATCTTCCGCATACTCCAAAGCCTGGTCGCATTGTGACAAGATTAAGGATCTGCAGATTTTTTTTTTTCGAACTGACACACTGTTAGCCCCAGGGGCTTCGACAGGTTCACCGAACTTTTTGGGGCGATTGCTGAAGGCACTCAACCCTCAGGCAGCAGGCACAAGGGTGCCAAAACGGCCGAGCCTCGGCTTGGGCTGCTGCCGGGAAATTAAAAAAAGATTCACGATCCTGACTAACCAACAGGTCCTGTCTTACAAATTTAGTGATCCTAATAACGACCTTATCGGGTAAGCAGCTCAAGGGTCGCGAGGGAAGTCCCTTACAGAACCGAAGAACATTTTTATCACGCATATTAGATCTATGAAATAGGGATGGTGATTCTGAAAGAGATCGCTTCGAATCGAAATCGAATAATCGAGAGAATAAAATGAGATATCGATATACAGAGATCCTAATCGTCTTCTCATCAAAAATCGATTTGCTTGTCGTGCTTATATTTTCAATGTTAAACCAATCATAGAAAACAAAAGAAACACCACAATAGTCAATTTTATCATTCTTTATATGTGAAAAATTCTCATTTCTATATAGGTTTGGCTATCAATTAAATAAAAGCAAATAATGTTTTATGAAAATATATAAGAATCAAACTTCGATTTTCACGGATGTAATATCGATTCATTGGAACTATTCAACGCTGTAAATCGATTCAAAGAATCGATTTTGTATTCTATTTATCGATCTCCGATCGCCACTCCTACTATGAAACCGGTTACCCAGCACAATACACTCTTGCTTCGCCTGCCATGGCACAGTACAAACCAAACTTAGTTTCTCAGATCAGTTACTTTCGATTTTACTACTTTCGATCAGGTAATAGTCTCAGTTACCGCCAGTTAGGTTTCTATATGTACAATGTTTCGCGCCATTACAATTACTCTTCACTTTTTATTAGCAGCTAGTACCGCGTTCGATTCTCACCTACGCGTTTCGGCAACAGCCCAAGCCGAGGTTCGGTCACTAGTGACACCCTTGCGCGAGTTGCCCTCCGCGCTCGCCTCCCTAGTCCGGTGAAGCTGTAAAATCCCCTCAGATTAACAGAGTAGGTCCCTTAGAAAAAAAAGGGGTTCCATCCAAACCTATCATATGCAGTTATTTAAAAATAAAATGGAAATACGGTCTCCAAAGTCCAATACAAAACTGTAATACCCTTGATCTTGCAGCTGACAATAGGCGGCGGTAATCATTTAACCGCCAGATGTCCGCCGGTTTGCTGACCATTGACATAAAAAATCACTAGCAGATACACATACTATATATTGGTTTGACAAGAAATCTATAATAGGTATATGATGAAATTTATGAGCGTGATCCGCCTGATGGTAACTGATGACAGTAGTTCATGGACGTCTGCAACATCAAGCAAGCGATGATAGCTCAGTGGTATTGTGTACGACCTCGCGTCTAGGGACGTGAGTTCGAATTCAACCAGTTACAATGAGCTTAGCATGGTGGTAGGGCTTCTTCTAATGCCCGCCTGGCTAGCTACCACCCTCAAGTTGAAAATCTGCCGCCATATACTAATAGGTGTGTTCCGGCAGTGGCAATTGAGAGCCAGTTCCTCCACAGGTTTATCGTGTCTACCTACTTGGGCCGTATCGTCACTTAAGATCAGGTGAGATTATGGCTATAACCTTAAGTATAAAACAAAAACAGAGCGTCATACGCGTAGCTTACCTTATGTACGTGGTACCTGACTATAATAATACTGGTAAATATAAAATTTGGTATCGCTGAACTGTATTAACTGCTCGCGTGGAAAGTAAATTTATTTTTAGTCTAGTTTTATAAGTTCTATCCATACAGCTTCGCTCCTGTAGGTGATAGCGTGATGATAAATCGTCTGAAGCCTTCCATAATTATTATTCTATCACGAAAAAAAATTATTTTTAGGAATCCCGACTGGTATTTCCTAAGATCAGTACATTCAAACAAACAAACAGACTAACAGTGATCGAGGAAGGCTTTATTCAACGTCACGCTAACGTCAATATGTGCGAAACTGTATTGAAATAAGGTTACAAAAAGTTTGGGAAACCCAAAAGTGCATGCTTCATAACACCATTCTTTTATGTATATTTAATAACAATTAAACCACATCGAATCAGACCGTGAAAAGTAATAGGGTTCTATTCCTAATTATACTGAAGCGTAAGAATAAAAAACTCGATTAGTCTTGTATTTCGGTCGTTATCGTGACAACATACAGGATCCGCACATACAGACACACGGACGTCCGAGACGGAACTCTTTTAAAAAGTTTTTTAACTAGTTTAAATAACAAAAATGGCATCAAAATTATCATGAGTGTTAAAAGTAGTGTTTTTTTTTAATGTGTGTGTATATATTATTTTACTAGTGCAATATATGATAAATAGAGACATTTTATGTTTGAAAAATCAGTTGTTTTGCCTGAAGTGACAGTAGTACCCACCTCAACGCTTCGCTTATGAGACGTGCAAAACGACCTAATATTATTAAAATTTGAGTTCCAGCCGAACAAAGTCGCTGGCACAGTAAATGGAATATAAACGATCTGTAAATTAGAATGGAATTACATACCAGGTATAAATAAATAAAACTGCATTATAATCGGTATTCATTTAAATTTATTTAATAACTTCAATATAGCTATACTACACTAGCACCAGCGCACACCCCCCCCCTCCCCTTCCAAAGTCGCACCGACCCCCCATCCCCCTCGATACATCAATTATTTAGGGTTGCTACCTCCCCTGGAAATTATCCATATGAATTTAATCGAAAACTGACTCGTAGATGCATTTCGGAAAATTTAATTGAAAATATTCAGTTTGCAATGCAATTAAAACAAGCCGCTTCTTTTGTTATATAAAATCCGAGGACAACCCCGAAACTCCGGGAGAGTTGGCAACCCCGAACTCCAATATTAAATGTTATTTGACATTTCTTAGCAAACAGTTTAAATCTTCCACACTCAACCTCTTTTTGAGCGATATATATATACCAAATATATAATACAGGCTGTGAAATATATAAAAAATAACGTGTTTGTCCGTGTGTGTATGCACAACCTATAAAACATTAATAATAGAAGGAAAACAGCGAGTTTACGATATTTTATTTCGAAGTATAGAATATTGAAAATCAAATAAGACAATGATTTCTTATGTTTACGCGAATATTACTCATCGAAATAAAATTAATTTAAAAGGATTTATTCGGGGTTTTTTGTTAAAAAAAAAAAAACATTTCCGTTAAATCCGTTTAAATGTAGTTATACTTCGATGAATCAAATAAGACTAAATCAAGCAGCGTGTTACTTCCTCACTCTCAAAGATTTCCCATAACGCAAACGAGAAATATCAAATTCAAAAATTATATTAAATTAATTTAAAACGTTCCTACTGTATTTTGTAGGACACTTTTGACGTGAAGCATTTAATGCGGCGGGTTAGACTTCACATAGTGTGGCGACGTGTCGCCACGCTATGTGAAGTATACGTGAAGAAGTAACTAATCAAACGAAACAAGTTACCTACATTTACTTTTATTTATTTTGTATATTAATTTAATGTAAATAATAATTATCGTTAAGTTTAAAAACAACTGAGTACTTTAAAAAAATATATTTCGCCATATATATTTCATTTCATAAAGTTTCCCTTTAAATACATATTTTGTACAAAAAATAATCGATGTAGATTTTTTTTTATTGCCAAATGGCTTGTTTTACCTCTTTATATTGGCTGTTTTAGTCGCAGGTTGAGTGTGGAGGCTTCAGAATCATTGGGGAGGGCATGTTACATCACGCAAGCAGAACTATTCATGTAACTTACAATACTTATAAAATATAATTATTTCTCTTGGTAGACGGTTCCGGGCAGAAAACACACGCTATTGATCGAAAAAGGAGACAATGACCCACTATTTCCTAAAATAAATGAGTAATTTGCTTTTTGTCAGTAAATTTAGCCTCATAATATTATTTTTTTTGTTTATTTAATAACAATTAAACCACATCGAATAAGACCGTGAAAAGTAATAGGGTTGTATTCCTAATTATACTGAAGCGTAAGAAAAACAAACGGCTCGATTAGTAAAGTATTTCGTTCGTTATCGTGACAACATACAGGATCCGCACATACAGACACACGGACGTCCGAGACAGAACTGTTTTAAATAGTTTTTTAACTAGTTTAAATAATAAAAATGGCATCAAAGATACCATGAGTATTAAAATCAGTGTTTTTACTTGATATGTGTCAGTATATATACTTTTATAAGTGCAATGTATGATAAATAGAGACATTTTAAGTTTGAAAAATCAGTTGTTTCGCGTGAAGTGACAGTAGTACCCACCTCAACGCTACGCTTATGAGGCATCTGTTGACTACAATCAAAACTATATAAAATCGTTCGATATGTTGAACCGAATTTAGATGAAAGCTATTTCTATAAAATATGACATTTTATCTCGTATTTTAATCTTTTTTAATATATATCTGATACGTATTTATGTAACTTTATTAGTCACATACGAAGTGTCTCCTTATTATCGGTTCAGTGCTACAGTGTACAATGATTTTGAAAAAAAAAAAATATATATATACATTTTTAAATTTTGCTAACGACTTTAATGTAGGCTCATCTTGATTTTGAGGCCACTTTTGAGGGCACACACACATTTTGAGCCACATACGGATGTGAACTAAATCGATGACTTCGAGGTTCACACGAACATTAATATTAACCTTACTGTCTGGGAAATGGGCATTGCTCAGCGTGTTACAAAATATCCGATAATATAAATTTATATTCATTAATACCCCTACTAATATTATAAATGTGAATGTAAGTTTGTTTATTACGCTTTCATGCGAGAACTGCTTAACCGATCATCATGAAACTTTGTACACATATTTTTGGAGGTATTAGAAGTGACATAGGTGATTTTGTATTGCAAAAAAAAAATGAAAGGTAAAAAAATTGTTTGTCAAAAAATTCTAGAGTATTCTAGAGTACAGGTGATACGGAGTTCACGAGGTCAGCTAGTGCTTTATAAATGCGAAAGCGGGTGTGTTTGTTTGTTACGATTTCACGCCTAAAACGCTTAAAAATTATTGGGAGTGACGTAAAGGGAGGGATAAACTTTGTACGAAACTTTTCATTGCGTCATCCGATTCGAGGAAATCAATATTAACGTGCGCGAAGCCGAGGGTCCAAAAAGTTTATCCCGAGAATAAGTAACCTATCACCATCACCAAGTTCCCATATATCACTATACCAAAATTCCTCATAATTGATTCAGCTTAGGCGTGAAAGCGTAGCAAACAACCAAACAAACTCACTTTCGCATTTATAATATTAGTAAGAATGTTTCGCATTTAAATATATATATTTTTCAAATAAGCACAATTTAATAAATCAATACCGAGCTAAACTTAGTCATGAATATTTAACTGTTAGATCGTCGATTACAACATCAAATTTTCTGCCCGAACTCGTCTATATATTCAATTGAATAAACTGGGAACGTAAGATATATATCATTATTATTACAATTTACAACGTCCTCTAATAATACATTCATAGGAATTCATTTATATATTGCAATCAATTTGTTCGAAATGTTGTCGAGGTCCATTAGCCTAGATATTATTAGGATAATGAGAAATATAGAAATTATTAGCCGAGTCTGCGAACTACGTTTACGTGGAACTAAAATTTTAATTTTACCATATATATATGCAAGTTTTTGCAACGTTTTTCAATACAGCTCTACCCCTATTGGCGGTAGCGTGATGTTAAATAAGATTTTTCTTTGAGATCCGACTGGTACATCAGACGGTAGATACTGACAGAAGATCTACATTTCTTCGAAGTTATTTGTAAGTGGTGCAATAATTAAAGTCCTGCTGAGGGTTCGAAAGTTTGTAAGGAAAATAATTTTAAAACTCGTTTTTATTAGAATCACCCCACGAAAATTCCCAAAAAATAAATTGGAAAATGTTTAATTCAACACCCATTAAAAGTTGTTACACGTAAATTTTTTTTTCAACTCACTTCTCTAACAATAGCTTGATAATTTGAAATATTATTACTATAGATATCACTAATATAGCTGGAAAATTTATTGAGTTCTTTGAACATCAAGTTTGTTACAATAAACCAGGTTACCAATAACTGTGGATATCTTCCGGTATACACGAACGAAGCCACGGGCAAATACCTAGTTTCGATATATACGGATACACGGCACATATATCGAGATCGTATTGTTAAAAATCAATATCTAGAATTTCCATACGCAAGATATCTTGAATTGATGCACTCTTTTGGACCCCCAGAGACCGGCACACAGCGCTATGTCTGACCACTGCCCCCAAGACAAGTTGTCTCCTAACAATTTCTAACGTAAATCTAAGGGATGACATTCCATATGGAATCCCGTAAATTTTTTATTTTGTCTTTTTCCTAC
Source organism: Actias luna (assembly GCA_039707435.1). Classification (NCBI taxonomy): domain Eukaryota; kingdom Metazoa; phylum Arthropoda; class Insecta; order Lepidoptera; family Saturniidae; genus Actias; species Actias luna. Next base: position 5,339,196 of record JAZHAC010000037.1, on the reverse strand, counting down.
TATGCCTCATCCCGTGGTACAGAAAAATAAATCTTACTTCCACGCAAACGGAGTCGCGAGCAAACGCCAGTGGTACCATAAAATGCAAAAACATAGTTTTTTTTTTGCTGACAAAAACTATACGACCTAAAAGGTTTTGGAACCAAAATACTAGATTTGTTTTTGTGTCAATTTATTTAAAAATTAAATTATCACCGGGTCAAGAGATTAGAAAGATTCCGTAGACAGTTAAAACCTTCATTTTAACTGTAAAACTTAAACGCACCACTTTCTAGTTCAATTTAATAAAGTATACGAGAATGACAAACATCGATGCAATATTTTCAACTATTCATAACGATATACAGCGTTTTAGAGCTTTACATCAATTAGAGATGCGTTTTACTCGTGAATTATCGATATATCTTTGTCAGGGTATTCAAATGTTATGCAAACGTTATTAAATGTTCTTCCTTCTTTATAGAAATCCTTGACTCCTCAGTACATAGGTAGAGGTCGCGAGAACTACTGACAGTGAAAATATCTTGTAATGTTATTTTGCACTGAAGACGCGAGTTCGAATTCACCTACAATGAGCTTGAGCTTTCGGTGAAGGAAAACATCGTAAGGAAACCATAGCATGGTGGTTGGGCTTTTTCTAATGCCCTCCCTTGGCTAGCTACCACCCTCAAGTTACCACCGCCAAATACAAATATGTGTGTTCCGGCAACTGCACTTGAGAGCCAGTTCCTCCACAGGTTTAGCGTGTCTACCAACTTGGGCCGTATCGTCACTTAAGATCAGGTGAGATTATGGCCATAACGCTAAACCTTAACTATACAAAAAAAAAACTTCCTCTTGATGTTTCCAAGTAATTTATAGTCGGCTCAATACGTTTTCTTCTACCATAAATCTCTAACAGCTGTCTCTTCATTCACTCCCTTTTCTCTCATCTCATTTCTCGACACTCTATCCATATTTTTGTCCTTTCTCTTCCATACCATTCTTCAACATTCATATCCATTATTATTCGTATCGCATGCGCTTCTTTCCTACTGACAGATATCACGATATCACCCAAATATGACTGCAAGCATCGACAGGAACCTTGGGCCCATAACAAGAAGTTGTCCATATCGACCTATAGGCCTCTCGCAAGTCTATACACATTACTCGATTCTAACTCATGTAAACATATATATGAGTCACTATGACCAATTTATCACTTGTATATAGTGATAAAAAAAAAGTAGTGATCCAGTGTGACGCAAAAGTCATTTGGGTATTCTAATTGATATAGAATTTATATTTATTATCGTACCCGTTTTATCTCATGTATTATTATTAATATCCCCTTTAACCCCTTTGTCAGTAAAACTAAAATACGAAACTTTCCAAACCATCAGATTTAATTATTATTTATATACAGTTATATATATAAAAATGGATCTCTATTTCCCTCGGTCATCGCATCACGAGTGAACGGATGGAAAACAATTCCGCTGATTCTCTTTTTGTTGTGTTAATTATTGTCAAAGGGTTCTTATCATAGAAAAAATGAAGGAAGGTGAGCGGAACATTTTAAAATTTACAGAATTTCATAAAAACCTAACGCCAATATTATTTTACATAACTGTCAGTTGTCACAGAGCATTACAATAGTAATTATACTATGTTTTATTTATTTATTTTTATTAATTATACCAATTCGAATTCAATATTCATAGTTAAGACAGGACAACGTCTGTCGGGTCAGCTAGTGTTTATATATATTATAACTTAATTACATAACACTTGAATGCTTTCTATCTAAAAAAATATATATATTATTAAATTGAACTAGAACTGAACTTAACCAGGCACGGATTTAGAAACAGTACACTGTGGACATGACCCCTCACGATAATTAAATAAAATTCATTAGTATTTTGTTCCCGTTTTTATTACGTGTTCGAAGTGGGATTTTCAAGAAACGTTAATGTACAAGATCTAGTTTTAGATTCGAGGCTGAGTGTAGGCGTATATATACGAAGTATTGCGTTCACAGATCTGTTTCCGAGGCTTGCGGGTCGAGCCAGTGCCTCTCGCGGCGCCGCCTCCCCCCCCTACCCTCCATCTGGACAAACTCCAACGTATTCAATAAAACTTTATTAATATTTAACGTACTCTTCTATTGGGAATTTATTCTCTGTACTCAAGGGGTCGATAGCTCGGTGTGTGTGTGTAGGAACGCCGCGTCTTGGGACGTGGGTTCGAATCCAACCGCCTACAATGAGCTTGAGCTTTCGGTGGAGGAGAACATAGTGCGGAAACCATAGGATGGTGGTAGTGCTTTTTCCGATGCCCGCCTGGCTAGCTACCACCTTCAACCAAGTGTTATCACCGTGCTTTGGTTTCGTCACGATGTTTTCCTTCACCGGACCTCAAGCTCATTGCGGGTAGATTCAAACTCGCGTCCATCGACCATTCGTACAGAAAAGTTCCCCCATTTTACCCCCATAGCTCGTCGAGTTAGCCACGACTGGAAGTGATGACGTCATTACTGACGTCACCACCGCGACGGCAACGACCGCGCTCATCACGTGGAACGACTGAAGATACGTTTAAGGAAACACAGCTTGAAGGTGACTTGGTCACGTTCATTTTGGACATTAATCTATTTTAATCTCTGGAATTGACAAATTTGAGTTTTTTATTCTGTCACTACACTAAGCGGAGTTATAATCGACTGAAATAAACCAAAGTGAGTTATAAATGTTAGTTAAACTACCTGCGGATCCGGGAATGAAGCCTGGTCTTCAGCCTGCGAGAGCCGCGTGAGGGCGCGGCGCTCCCGAGCCTCGAACACCTCCTGGACCATCACATCAACTTAACAATAACATTCAAATTGTTACCTCTTTAATTCTAGTATCGAGACAGTCAACAAACTTCCCATATATATAAATTTTGTTTTAAATATAAATGTAACTTGTATTGTAGCAACAGTTGGACAGGATTGTCATATTTTATCAACTAAATATCAAGTGAACCTTCATATGTTGAATTAGAATTAGATTTTAATTACAAGCGCATCTGCTTAAACCGCTTATAAGCCTGTTTATAAGCTTCCTTTAAACAGCTTATTAGATTTTTGTGAGCGGCTAATAAATTCCCTATAAGCGGCCTCAGAAGTTTCATAAAAGCTGATTATATATACTTATAAATAGGTTCTTTTTTCTTAAAGTAGGCTCAAAAGTTTCTTATAAACGGCCTCAGAAGTTTCTTATAAGCTGTTTAGAAGACTTTTATAAACAGGTTATTTTCTTCGTAAAGTTAGCTCATAGGTTTTTATAAGCGACTCAGAAGTGTCTTTTAAGCGGCCTCAGAAGTTTCTTATAAGCTTATATAAACATATTATTTTCTTCTTAAAGTTAGCTCATAAGTTTCTTAAAAGCGGCCTTAGAAGTTTCTTATAAGCTGTTTAGAAGACTCTTATAAACAGGTTATTTTGTCCGTACAGTTGGCTCATGAGTTTTTATAAGCGACTCAGAAATTAATTATAAACGGTTTATAAACTTCTTATAAACAGGTTATTTGCATCCTTAAGCTGACTCATGAGTTTTTATAAGCGGCTCAGAAGATTTTTATAAGCGGCCTCAGAAGTTTCTTATAAGCAGCTCATATAGCATATATAGCGGCTTATAAACATCGTATAAGATTGAAATGGGGCTCTTAACCTGTCGTATTATGGTTCTTATTTCAATGCATATTCGCTCATAATTATTATTCCGTTATTGCACACGAGTAATGAATTACTGACAGTAAGCACCTCGGACATGATTTGTTAGTTACCGAAAACTTCCCGGCCAATTTTAACAAGAGAATCACATTTTTTTAAAACGTTGCATGAACCATGTTGATTTGTAAGGCATTTTTTTTTTTTTTATAGTTAAGGTTTTAGCGTTATGACCATAATCTCACCTGATCTTAAGTGACGATACGGCCCAAGTTGGTAGACACGCTAAACCTGTGGAGGAACTGGCTCTCAAGTGCAGCTGCCGGAACACACCTATTGGTATTTGGCGGCAGGTTTACAACTTGAGGGTGGTAGCTACCCAGGCGAGCATTAGAAAAAGCCCTACCACCACGCTATGGTTTCCTCACGATGTTTTCCTTCACCGAAAGCTCAAGCTCATTGTAGGTGCTTGGGTTCGAACCCACGTCCCTTGACGCGAAGTCGTGCACACTACCCCTAAGCTATCATCGCTTCAAAAGATATCCTTGTTCTAGAGTGACTTCGCGCAACTGAGGTGGAGATTACGCGATCGAATGTCAGTTTATACCTGCATAGCGACAGCGGCTTCCATCTCGGCCATGCTGAACGATCCCGTGGATTTACCGATATCCTCTTCTTCTACGTCTGTAAACAAGTTACGGCAAACTTACATACTTCTGTCCGTCTGTCTGTCGGGAGATGCTCTTAACATCCCCCAGACGTCGCTTCACGACTACCCGAGGGAGAATGAAAAAAGGTTTGTCAAACCCAAAAGTGAAGTAATGCAATTAAACCACACCGAATCAGACTTTGAGAAGTAATAGGGTTTGATTCCTAATTATACTGAAGCGTAAGAAAAATATACTCGATTAGTTTAGTATTTCGGTCGTTATCGTGATAACATACAGGATCCGCACATACAGACACACGGACGTCCGAGACAGAACTTTTTTAAATAGTTTATTAAATAGTTTAAAAATAAATACGCTTTGTACTTGCATCCCTTTTTTTGACATCCATCCATACTCTACTGTCTTCATCTACCTTCATACTTAATATGTAATTGAATTAAGCAAATTATGCATATTTTAAAATTAGGTTGTCTTATGTAGAGTGGAGAGTGAGAATGAGAAGTAGTATCGGAGTAGATGAAGTGTGAAGTGATAAGTGGAGTGAAAAGTGTGAATGAGAAGTGTGTAATATAGTAGGAGTAGAAGTGTAAAATGGGATGTGGAATGGAGAGTGAGAATGAAAAGTAGTACCGTAATAGAGGAGAATGTTGAAGTGGGATGTAGTGTTGAGAGTGAGAATGAGAAATAGTACCGTAATAGAAGAAGAATTTTGAAGTGGGATGTAGAGTCGAGAGTGAGAATGAGAAATGTTACCGTAGTAAGAGAAGAAATGAGGTGGGGGGTGCTCGTCCCGCAGCGACACCGTCTCCGCCTTCAGCCGCGCCGCGTGCGCGCGCAGCCGCGACTCGCACTCCGCCCCCCACGGCGCCTCCGCCCCCGCACCCGCCCCCGCCCCCGCCCCCGCCCTGCCGCACCGCGCACAGGCACTCAGTACACACACTAGTCCACTCAGGGGTTGCAATATGTCCACAAGCATTAATGGAAATTAAAATAAAAAACTTTTGCAATATTGATAACCCTGAAGCTAGTAAGTAGTTATTCAATAAAAATATCAGTTGACAAACGAAGGAAACAAAATTATTGAACAGATTTATACTGGCCTATTCATATAAATGTAACTTCGTACCGCCTAACAGTCGAGGAATATCGTATTCACGTTTAGCTAGACTCAAATTAGGATTTTATTTATGTCATACAATAAATACTAAAAATTTATTCTAATTTTCCTGGTCAGCGACCGGTCAAACAAATCAGAGATCATTGAAATCGGTACAGCCATTTCTGCATTACAAATAGTCTAAATAACGCGACTTAGTCTTACGTATATAGATAGACATATAAAACACATTCATTTTGAAGTGAAATCATCGTCATCCCCTATAGGGGTTAATGGGGATTTTATATATAAACGGCTTTGGGGCATTGTTGATAGTATGTAGGGGGCGTATGGGAGGTGGTTACTGACTGGTGGTCGTTCTGGAGCCAGGGTCCTGGCGACAGCAGCGGGTCCCCGAGCTGGACGCGGGCGGACACGAGCTCCGCGTCGAGCCGCGCGAGCAGCCGCCGTCCCACACTCTCTGCTGTTGCCCTCTGCACATATATTTTTGAAGTGAAACTTCTTTAGGCGCATGAGGGTAAAATTTTTACAGATGAAACGTCACGCCGGTATGCAACGGAAGTGTCGGAAAAGAGAGAGAGAGTGATCGAGACCGATTGAGAGAGAGTAAGACAGGGCGAACGTAGCATGAGCAACTAGCCGTGGAGTGAGAGTAGGGAGCAAGCGAGTGAGAAAGATTGAGAGAAAAAGTGAGACAGAGCGAACAAGATTTATAAATTAGTTCGCCAAAGAAGTTTCACTTCTGACATGTGTACTTTGTACGCACGCATGTTTTTTTTATTTTTACATAATGGCAGACACGCTAAGCCTAATATGGAGGCACTGGTTCTCAAATACATCTGCCGGGACACAATCTACAAGTATTTGGTAGGATATTTTCAGTTTAACGGTGTTTGCTAGCCAGGCGGGCGTCATAAAAAGCCCTACCATCGTGCTGCGGTTTCATCACGATATTTTCCTTCACCGGGCGCTCAAGCTCATTGGAGGTGGATTCGAATTCACGTCCTTTGACGCGGCGTCCGTACACACTACCAACTGAGCTATCATCGCTTTAAAATCCTTATAACCCCTCTCGGTTCTTTAGCTAACTCGAGGTGAACCGAGCGACCAAGCTCGTATACCAATACAAGAGGTACATAGCCGAGCGTGACGCTTAAGTCTCGTTCAATATCCACAAGATAAAGTGCCCAATGCGGTTTAAGAAGTTTTGAAGTTATTATTGTTATTGCGCGTTGCGGAGGGGACCTAAGTCGCAAAAAGTAAAATGCAACGAAACGACAGTTGACTCATCATAAATACTCCTAAAAAAGGTAAGGAAAGAAAGAGAAAGAAACACTGGTCTCTTTTTTTATGTCGTCATAATCTTATTAATATCATAAATGTGAAAGTGAATTTGATTGTCACGTTTTCGCGCCTAAAGCGCTGGTTCAATTGCGATGAATTTTGGCATAAAGATAGACGGGACCTTAGACACGGAGATGGGCTACTTTTTTCCCGATAACCTCACTGGAATTGCGGCAAACAGAACGACAAACCTTGTACAAAATATTTTATTGCATCGTTCGAATTGTTGGGCATAATCAGTATTAACGCGAGCGAAGCCGCAGGCAAAAGCCAGTAAAATTTCATTCTTTCAAAGTAATCACTCTTTTAATGTACTCATGTAAATATAGAGATTTCAATTACTTTAGCTTCGCAGGGTATAAAATGAGAGACGATGAACACATTTGTAATATTAACAACAACTTTTAACAATACATAGCCGGACCTTTCATAGTCCGTCAGATTACAATTGACAGCCATTGTTTGCTTCACTACGGATCATAATATCAGCGCTGTTAACCCTTTTGTCCCTTATCTCAGGAGGGACGAATTGATCTACCGTCTTGCATAACGGAAAAATGGAAGAGTAGATGGGCTGTTATATATATTAGATAAGGTGCATGTGGCGGGAACCTGTTCGTGCGGCGCGTGCGCTGTCTCCGCGAGCGCGAGCAGCACGTCGTACGCCTCGAGCGCGCGGTCCGCCGCCCGCAGCGCGCCGCACAGCGCCACGCACGACGACTCCTGCGCCGCGCTCCACACCGACATCCTGCACACACACACACACACACACACACCAGGTTAAACATCCTGCATACACACATACACATACACACTCAAACACAGATAAACACGGGGTTAAACATCCTATCCATATATACACACACACACACGGGATTAAACATCCTGCATACACACTAACATACACCAGGTTATACATCCTATCCACATATACACACGTATACACGAGGATAACATCCTGCACACACACACACACCGAGTTACACATCCTATCCACATATACACACGCATACACGAGGTTAAATATCCTGCATACACACACACACCCACGCACCCACACATACACACACCCACACATGCACACACACACACAACCATCAGGCTACACATCTTACCCACATATATACACCCACTCCACCAGATTACACATCCTACCCACACACAGGCAGACGAAGTTAAGCAGCCTACCCCCTTATAAACACTCACAAACGTACCTCAAGTTGAAAATAATACCACGCCACCTGACATTCGAGAAACCTTACCCTAATTTGAAATCAAAACGTTGTCATAAGGACGGACCGATATGTTTTTGTAGGCTTAATGTTATTCCCACAATCTAACCTTGCGTTACATAACGATGTCATTCAAAGTAAGATTATGGTCATAACGATACACCTTAACTATAAACAATTTATGAGAGGGAGTATATGTATGTGTGTGTGTGTGTGTGTGTGTGTGTGTGTGTATGAGAAAGAGATAAGGAGAGAGGGAGAAAGAAAGAGTGCAGTACCGGTGCGCAGTGTCAGTGGCCCGGTCGAGTGCGCAGCGCAGCACGCGGCAGTCGGCCTGCAGCCGCGCGCACCGAGCACGCAGCACGCACGCACTCGCCGACGCACGCGACTCTGCGTGTCAAAGTCAGATATTCCCTTATAATCAAACATATATCACACCAAAATCGGGACGCACCAAAAGACAATACCCGTGTTGTTTTTTATAGTTAACGTTATGGCCATCTGATCTTAAGTGACGATACGGCCCAAGTTGGTAGACACGCTAAACCTGTGGAGGAATTGGCTCTCAAGTGCAACTACCCGAATACATCTACTGGTGTTTGGCGGCAGATTTTCAACTTGAGAGTGGTAGCTAGTCATCTGTGGAGACACTGCCTCTCAAGTGGAACTGCCGGAACACATCTATTGGTATTTGGCGCCAGACTTTCAACTTGAGGATGGTAGGTAGCCAACTGTAGAGGAACTGCCTCTCATATGGAACTGCCAGAACACATCTATTGATATTTGGCGCCAGATTTTCAACTTGAGGATGGTAGGTAGCCAACTGTAGAGGAACTGCCTCTCATATGGAACTGCCGGAACACATCTATTGGTATTTGGCGCCAGATTTTCAACTTGAGGATGGTAGGTAGCCAACTGTAGAGGAACTGCCTCTCATATGGAACTGCCGGAACACATCTATTGATATTTGGCGCCAGATTTTCAACTTGAGGGTGGTAGCTCGTCAGGCGGATATTAGAAAAAGCCCTACAACCATGCAGTACGCCCACCGCACTCTGGCCAGTCAGTCTCGGTTCCAACTTACCTATAACTGGCAAAACATTTTCACTACGAATCGGGCGTACTGTTTTTAAACTATGTCCTGTGCTGATAAAAAGGAACAAACACAACACATTATAATATAGATACTAAATGCGAATCTAAAAGGCGACTTGTTTATTATTTACACACAAACTCGATATTTAGCTAATAACAGTATATAGAAGTGTAGATGCCTCCGAATAATACGAAAACCTGCTAACACACACTCCTAACCGTGTATCGGTCCACTTAGGATTTCAAGTGATATCGGCAAATATCCGCGATAAGCCTTTTTTTTCTTCACTAATGTTTACTGTGCTCGATAGGAATTACTACCTGGATTATTTTATATATGATTGGAATGGTGTTTAACTAATTGTTTCATTATGTTACAACCTCATGAACATACTGATAAAACCGTGACAGGCAATCGCATTCCGCAAGAGGCCATTATACATTCATGCAGTTGTGAAGAGACCTGCAAGACGGAATAGTAGCACTGTCTCTTGACTAATTACCACTCCATAGTCGTTGCTCTTTATGTAATATACAGTGCTTGGCGTTAAATATAATGCAGTCACTATATGAGGTACAAAAAAAATTTGCAACCTAACTTCAAAGTCATACCAATTATAATTATTTTAAAATAATCAAAAAGAAACGTTATTTTTACTGAGATTATATCACATGTGATATATCAGAACCTGCTATATTGAACGAGAAACATCGATAAAAATATCGGAACCAAGACACGTACCAAATTTCGGAGTCATATAAAGTGTCAATAAAGTATGTATGTTTAAAAGCATGTTTAAAATGACCTTTTATTTGACTTCATAGTATTATCCGGAACTGGTGGAACTTATCACGACAGCATAAATATTTTGTTACTTTAAACGTATAATTATTATAGTATACAATAACTTACCTGACACACTGTACTGTCATTTAAACGTGAATGTATAATATATACACGTGAAATTTAATAACAAGTTTTCGCTGAATGTAAATAAAATGATTCGTGATATATAACACGTGATATGTTACGTGACTACGTGAAATCATTTGCAGATATCACAACACAGCTATTTATGGGTTTTATAATTTTGTTAACTATTGCACATTCATATATTTTAAGGCTTTTAAATATGTTATATTCAACTCATATTACCGTCATTGGAGGCTGCAACTAGTGCTTCCCTGAGGTCAGCTTGAGCACACACATCCAGTGCAAGTTTCTCCGCAGCGTCGGCACACCACGACTGTTATAATAAATAAGCCCTTTAATGTTGTTACCTTTCAAATAATCTGGCGATGATAGCTCAGTTGCTAGTGTGTACGGGCGCCACGAGTTCGAATCCACCTACACTGAGCTTGAATAAAAACATCATGAGGAAACCATAACATGTTGGTAGAGCTTTATTCTAATTCCCATCTGGCTAGCTACCACCCACAAGTTGAAAATCTGCCGCGAAATACCAATAGGTGTGTTCCGGCTGTTGCACTTAAGCACTGGCACCTCCATTAGGCTTAGCATGTCCACCAGCTTGGGTCACATCGTTACTTAACACTAGGTAAGAATGTAGTCATAAAGGAAAACCTTAACTAATAAAAAAATCCAAGTGAAAATCGGTCAAACGGTTTTTTAACATACTATTATATTAGAAAAAAAATATGGTTGTAGGAAAAATTTAATAATTTTTTTTTGTTCCACGCGAACAAAGCCGCGCACACAGCTAGTCCTAACATATGATAAAATATCCTAAACTAATCAAATTAAGTATCAACAAGAGTCATACACACATCCATACAAACACACACATACAGGTTAACAGATCCTACCAAATAACTCAAATAAAATACTATACAGGGTCATACACCCTCTCACACATACACACACACATAGACACACACACACACACATACACATACACACACACACACACACAGCTAAATAGATAACTCACCTCTTCATTATTAACATGGTTATTAGAATCAGTTTCCTCCGTCTTCCTTAGCTTCACCCTCGACGCGACCTTCGCCTGCCTCGACTCGCACCGTTCTGAACAATAAAACACTATTTTTAATCTAAACGAGACATAGTGACTACACTTTGCCAACCACCGCGAGAACAAATCCAACAGAAAAAAATTGTTAAAATTTCCTAATTTGCTACATTATTTTGTGAAATATAGTTTTCACTTCTGTCGGCAGTTCTCATGACTGATTTTTTTTTTGAAGTGAAACTTCTTTAGGCGCATGAGGGTAAAATTTTTACAGATGAAACGTCACGCCGGTATGCAACGGAAGTGTCGGAAAAGAGAGAGAGAGAGTGATCGAGACCGATTGAGAGAGAGTAAGACAGGGCGAACGTAGCATGAGCAACTAGCCGTGGAGTGAGAGTAGGGAGCAAGCGAGTGAGAAAGATTGAGAGAAAAAGTGAGACAGAGCGAACGTCGTATATAAACAAGATTTATAAATTAGTTCGCCAAAGAAGTTTCACTTCTGACATGTGTACTTTGTACGCACGCATGTTTTTTTTTCTCTATATTATTTTAGACAAAAAAAACTCGGTTAGAGGGGTGAAGGCTTCGGAAAGTGACCCTCGAAGGATATCGAACCTGCAGAAGGAGTGTAGAGCCTGGACTCAGCGGAGCCGTACTGTCGGTCGCAGCTGTCGACGCTGCCGTGGACTTGCCGCGCGAACTGGCAACACCTGGATATATATATATCGGATAAAGTAATAAGCTTGTTTACGATCTTGTAACGCTATCTGTTAGCGATTAAGATTCTGTTTAAACCACGTAATACATGGCGAACGCCGATGATATATCAGAAATAAAATTTGCATGGTGGTAAGGCTTTTCCTGTAGCTACCACCCTCAAGTTGTAAACCTGCCGCCAAATACCAATAGGTGTGTTCCGGCAGCTGCACTTGAGAGCCAGTTCCGCCACAGGTTTAGCGTGTCTACCAACTTGGGCCGTATCGTCACTTTAGATCAGGTGAGATTATGGCCATAATGCTAAACCTTAAGTATAAAAAAAACCTCTTTGCTCCGACATAAAAATGCCCAAGCTTAAGGGACTTGTATCCAATGGCCTTAGTAAACTTTAAAAAAATCCCAATACCCACATATATTTTATGATGCTACTAGTTAGTAACTCACATTCTTCATTCCACATTCTTATATTATTATAAGGTTCCACCAACTACCCCCTTCCGGAAAAAGAATAGAAACATTCGTTATGAATCTGAGGGATAAGTCACACAATATTTCAATCGATATTATATTATTTGTTTGCAAATAAAATTAAACTCATCTTCATTATCGGACTAAGATCCTTATCACACAGTACGGATGGTAGTTAGACAAATCAAAATGTAAGATTTTCCCATCACGACCCTTTCTTTAGTGTGTTCTATATTGCAGTATATTTGTATAATGTACACGGTTACCCACAGCGCGTACGCTATTGGCTGAGCGCAGTCACAGGTGCGCGCTTATTGGTTCAAGACAACTAGTACGTTCTCAACGGCTGCGTAGATATAGTTTGTATGTCATACGCGTCAGCTGTTTCCTACCGTATTACATGTATTATATAATGAATCAGATACATTGAATGATGGACAATGAAATACTTATTTTCACAACTAGAAAAAATATATTTATTACGAAATTTCTTACAATTCCTTCAATTCATTAGTTATCTCTGCGTTTCATTTAATTGCTCTCAGACTCTAGTAATTCATTTATTTGTATCTGTTAATTTCCATATACAAAATTGAATCTCTATTTTCCTCGGTCATCGCATCACGCGTGAACGGGTGGAACAATTTCGCTAATTCTTTTTTTGTTGCGTCTATTATTGTCAGGAGATAGTTCTTATGAAAGAAAAATCAAGTAATTTGAGTGGAACATTAGAAATTTTACGAAAATGTTATATATAAAAACTTAACACCAATATTATTTTACATAACTATCAGTTGTCATAAAGCATTACAATAATAATTATACTATGTTTTTTAGTAAATTTTTATTATTATTTATACCAATTGTAATTCAATATTCATAGTTAAGACCAGGTTAACGTCTGTCGGGTCAACTAACCAATAATAAAATACGTTGAAATAAAACTAATTTAAACGGATTTTATCGCGGTTATTTATTGATTTTAATCTCGACGTTTCGAAAGCTTTTCAGCCTTCGCGGTCACGTGGTACTGAGGTGTAGGTTGTCCAGAAAAGTTCATGTCACTGTGTCTACCTTCAATTTGTTTATACGTTTATTTATTTTTACGTATTCAATACGTTTATCAATAATAATATACTTCATAAGTAAATACGTTCCAACCGAGTATTCCAAGACATGAAAACATTATTTTTTTAAATTTAATGGTATCTCAATATAGATGATTAATGCTACCTGTGTGAAGTCAAGATAAGACGAAACTACACTTGGACAATATTTGTCGAAAATATTTACTGCCCTGGTTTGCCTCAATCAGATTTTATGACCTTGGTGATTGGATTCCATCATAAAATCTTTATCAGGTCCTCGATCCGGTAGAGTGGAGGAAGCGATGATAGCTCAGTGGTAGCGTGTACGGACGCCGCGTCAACGTGGACGTGGGTTCAAATCCGTGTGATGAAACCATAGCATGATGGTAGGACTTTTTCAATCGCCTGCCTGGCGAGCTACCACCCTCAACTTGAAAATCTTCGGTCAAACACCTATAGGTGTGTTACGGCAGTTGCACTTGAGAGCCAAACCCTTCGCTAGGGTCAACGTGTCCACCAACTTGGGCCACATCGTCACTTAACATCAGATGAGATTATGGCTATAACGCTAAACCAGAAAAATAGAATAGGTAATTAATACTACGCTAATGAAGTTGAGGTCAAACTAAAGTACTTATAGATAACATTTGTCGATAAAATATAGGCAAAGCTATGGCACTGCTACAGTTTTCGACCCTGGTAATTGGATTCCATCACAAAATCCTCAAAACCAGGTCCTCGATCCGGCAGAATAGAAGACCGGAGTTTGAGACGTTTTTTCTGTCCTCAAAACTTTCATAACATCCCAGTGGCATGGTCAGCATCAGACCCTGAGAATAACCTAAAAGCCTCTCCAATAAAGGCCGGCAACGCACCTGCGATTCCTCTGGTGTTGTGAGTGTCCACAGGCGGCAGTGATCACTTACCATCAGGTGACACGCTAGCTCGTTCGTCTCCAATTCCATAAAAAGAAAACATACCTGGCAGTGCTGAGACATATCTCGGAGTCCCGTTCGGACAGGTTGAGGCTGGTATCACAGTTCTCAGTTGGAGGAACGCTCAGCGCTGGAGTCACTTCCACCCGAGGGTTATCACACCTAGTCCAAGAATTTCGTGATTAATATATATATATAAGACATTTAATATTGATGGAAATAAGTACTACAGGTACGAATGTAGATTTAGGGGCTGTAGTTAAGGTAAGACTAAGGAAAATAAGGTAAGGTAAGGTAAAGTAAGGCAAAGAAAAGTAAAGTAAGGTAATGAAAGGCAATGTGGCAAAGAACAAGATTTTTTCCATTTTAAATCAGTTTTCTAACTGTAGGTATACATTTTTGTTTCATGAATATTTTATTAGTTACTAGCTGACCCGATAAAGTTCGTATCACTTAAAAACCGAAGTTCTTTCTTATCGCAATATTACAAACATGGTTTGACCGGTTCGTATTTATTTTAAACCAGCTTTTACCCGCGGCTTCGCCCGCATTGAAGCCATTATATAAGTTTTTTTATCTTTCGTAAAAAAAAATATTCAAAAACATAGCATAATTACTATTGTAATGCTCTATGACAACTGACAGTTATGTAAAATAATATCGGCGTTAAGTTTTTATAAAATTTGGTAAATTTTCTAATGTTCCACTCAAATTACTTAATTTTTTATTTCATATCATCCTGACATTATCTCTGTTTTCTGACATTAATTAATTTAACTAAAAAAAAAAATAGCGAATTCGTTCCATCCGTTCACGCGTGATGCGATGATCAAGGGAAATAGAGATTCATTTTTATATGTATATATTATGATTTTCATTTTAAAAGCATATTTACTTAATAATACTAACGCTTTATACTTCATAAACCAACCTACATAATTTTACTTCACCGGTCGCTCAAGCTCACTGTAGGTGGTTGGATTCGAACTCACGTCCCATGACGCGGCGTACCTACACGGTACACCACTGAGCTATCATCGCATCGCTCGATTGTCAAAATAAGATTACAGAAAAGAACGCGATGTAAACAAGAGGGTTTTAGGCTTTGAAAGTCATGGTAGGGTAAAATAAAGTATGACAAGGTAAAGTAGGGTAAAGTAAGGATAGTTAAGTTCAGGTAATAGGATTTGATGTTGGTAAATCCCTAGGACATGAAAATCATAGAACATTTTTGATTTAGCTACTTAATTATCCAATATCGTATGCATTTTACTGCGTTTTAAAATTTAGATATCGAATCGTCGATAAACTTTAATCTTTGGTTCCATCCGAACCTCTCTAACAATATGATTCCATTCGATACAGAATAAATTACCACGTTACCTGGAATGAGGGTCATGGGAGCTTACGTCCGTCGTGTTGTCCGCGGGATCCACCTTCGGCTCCTGAGGTGTCGGCAGTTCCTCGGGGCTGACGATAGATGATGAATCATTCTGAAAATGTTAAAAAAAAAGTTTGAAAAATCCAAAAATGCACGGCTCGTAATCGCATTTTTTAAATTTGTTTATTTAATAACAATTAAACCACATCGAATCAGACCGTGAATAGTAATAGGGTTCTATTCCTGATTATACTGAAGCGTAAACGAAAGAGACTCGATTAGTAAAGTATTTCGGTCGTTATCGTGATAACATACAGGATCCGCACATACAGACACACGGACGTCCGAGACAGAACTGTTTTAAACAGTTTTAACTAGTTTAAATAACAAAAATGGCATCAAAAATATCACGAGTGTTAAAAACAGTGTTTTTTCTTGATACGTTTGTGTATATATTATTTTACACGTGCAATATATGATAAATAGAGACGTTTTAAGTTTGCAAAATCTGATGTTTAGCGTGAACTGACAGCTTCGCTTATGAGGCGTGCAAATTTAGTTCAACGCGAACTGACTGTGCTACAGCTAAGGAATTTTAAATTAAGTGACAAATTATCATTGCGAAGAACATGACCACGAATAGTGTAACGAATATGACGTGTGCTCCAGCCGAAATACAAAGAAAAGGAGGCCTCCAAGGCGATCAAAAGAGGCTTTCAGGTGTATCCGTTTTCCCCTTCATCCCATCCGGTACTGTTGTACGTAAATTGACAGGTTTTTCCCTTGACTACCACGATATTCGCGGATATTTCATTATTAAGATATTTAAATGAGATCACAATGACAGTAATATTATTTTTGAAGCGATGATAGCTCAGTGGTAGTGTGTACGAGTTCGCGTCAAGGGACGTGAGTTCGAATCCAAGCACCTACAATGAGCTTGAGCTTTCTGTGTAAAAACATCATGAGCAAACCATAGTATGGTGATAGGGCTTATTCAAATGCCCGCCTGGCTAGCTACCACCCTCAAGTTGTAAACCTGCCGCCAAATACCAATAGGTGTGTTCCGGCAGCAGCACTCGAGAGCCAGTTCCGCCACAGGTTTAGCGTGTTTACCAACTTGGGCCGTATCGTCACTTAAGATCAGGTGAAATTATGGCCATAACGCTGAAACCTTAAGAATAAAAATATTAGAGGATTCGGATATATTTGCATTACACTCTATTACTTTTATAAACAAAATTAAAAACCCTTGTCACTGAAGCTCTTGGTAGAAATTAATTTATTGCCTGTAATATATTCATTGATCGTGTTCTTGTTGACTTATATTTATAACTATTATCATTATGGATTCCACTTACGCGGTCTAACAACATCATCAATATTAATAATAAGTGTTTTTGTAATGTTAACGTTGCCTATATGATGCTTGATCGAGATTATTTGTACCTGAAGATTAAGACTGTACCTAAGAGATTATATAGAGATACTACGCATACTATCAATGCACACCTACACGTTAAGTACACGGTTCTGTAAGGGACTACCCCCCACGATCCTGGTTTGTTATCCGCAGCATCCCAAGCCGAGGTTCGGCCATTCTGGCACCCTTGCGCTCGCTGCCTCGGAGCTGAGTGCCCTCAGCACTCGCCCCAAAAAGTTCGCTGAAGCTGTTAAAGCCCTTACGGCTAACAGCGTATGCCAATTAAAAATTAAAAAAAAAGAGATACCTATTTTTTTTTTTTTTTTTTATAGTTAAGGTTTAGCGTCATGGCCATAATCTCCCCTGATCTTAAGTGACGATAGGGCCCAAGTTGGTAGACACGCTAAACCTGTGGAGGAACTGGCTCTCAAGTGCTGCTGCTATGAGGTACATTGAGAGATTATACCTAAAATTGGTTCGCAAAGCATAATTAGACATTGCAAAGGATGTCAGTGAATATATAATATACGAAATATTGGCGTTGCTTTCGTAAATAAATAAAAACCTAACCAGTGGGTCCAACGCCTTATTTTATGGAATAGCAGGTAAACGAGCAAGCGTGACACCTGATGGTAAGTGATCACCGCCGCCCATGGACACCCAAAACACCAGAGGAATCGCAGGTGCGTTGCCGGCCTTTATATGAGGGACTGGCTCTCAAGTGCAACTGCCGGAACACACCAAATTGTATTTGGTGGCAGATTTTCATCTTGAGGGTGGTAGCTAACCAGGCGGGCATTAAGAAAAGCCCTACCATCGTGCTATGGTGTCCTCACAATGTTTTCCTTCACCGAAAGCTCAAGTTCAGTGTAGGTGGTTGGATTCGAACTCACGTCCCATGACGCGGCGTTGCTATACGCTACCACTGAGCTATTATCGATTCAAGTTTCGATACATCGATAGATAGGTACTTACTTGTTCAGTTCTAGATCTGTCTGCGTCATTATCCAAATCCCCAGCTGGTTGAGTAGTCGATTCGCATTCATCTGCAATGGTATACAATAACTTATAGACCAAATTGTCAGGAAGGTCCATGACCCCCATCTGTCAATTCGCACCTGATGTTTGTTTGCTTAATTATTTAAGAGCCGCACAATACCCACTTTTTTCTGAGTTGCACAATATTGTGCAGTTATTAAAACTCTACCAGAGCATGCTAAATTAACAACAATATACAGTGAACAAAATAAAATAATAATATACAATACAGAAAAACATAACAAAATACAAAAATAAAATAAAAACATACAAATAAATGAATAAAAAAAGACGAAATGGGAATAATCTCTTCGACAAAATTAATGCGAACAAAAATTGGGCAGTTAATTTATTAGCAACAATGTTCTCAATTTATGTATGAAGCGATGATAGCTCAATGGTAGTGTGTACGATTTTGCGTCAAGGGACTTGAGTTGGAATCTAACCACTTACAATGAGCTTGAGCTTTCGGTGAAAGAAAACATCGTGAGAAAACCATAGCATGGTGGTAGGGTATTTTCTGATGCCCGACTGGCTAGCTATCACTCTCAAAATGAAAATCTGCCGCCAAATACCAATAGGTGTGTTCCGGCAGTTGCACTTGAGAGCCAGTCCCTCCACAGGTTTAGCGAGTCTACCAACTTGGGGGGGTAAAAAAAAAACAAAAAGGTTGAAGATCAAAACATCAAGTTTCACTCAAAAGGTTCGATAAAGGCATGGCGTCCTTACCAGACACTTCCTCCTCCGGTATAGCGCCCGCATGTTTGTCGTGCGCCCGTCTCCTGACCAGTTCAGCGATGACTCCGTGGAGCTCGGCCAACCTGGCGTCGTGAGCTCGGGCAGCGGTCGCCGCTCGCTGTCTCTCCGCTGCCAAAGCTCGTGCCAGCGCGTCCCTCTCGGCTCGGAGTGCGGCGAGGTCGTCCCGGCCGCTGCTTTGGGTCGCTACCTAAAGAAATCAAATGGTTTTTTATTTTTATAAATAGAATAATATAATATCATTTTCTTTTTTAAGTCATGGGCTACTACCGTTTTGGAAACAACATAGCGTTCTGGAAGATAAGAAACAGTGAATACAACAATTGGCAACATGTATATCATATGCATTTTTGCCTGCTAACGCTTGTTTCACAAGTTTCTGTTTTACAATGATTTTCATTGTAATTCACGTATTTCTCGGACGTGGTTTGGCCATAATCTCACCTGATCCTAAGTGACGGTACGGCCCAAGTTGGTAGACACGCTATACCCGTGGAGAAACAGGCTCTCAATTGATACTGCCGGAACACAACTTTTGGTGTTTGGCGGCAGATTTTCAACTTGAAGGCGGTAGCTTGCCAGTCGGGCATCGGAAGAAGCCCTACTACCACCATGCTATGGTTTCCGCAAAGTCGTACACACGTCCACTGAGCTATCATCAGTTCGCGGATTTTATCATACAAGCGGATATATGGTCCTGTAAATGATTTATTGTATTTTTCTTAACCTTGTGTAGATCAAAGCGAGATTATGTCCACATTAGTATTTTAACTATGAAAACGCATGGTTCTTTAAACTTTTATAAACAAACATTCTCAAATACGCAATGACATTGCACTGTTGATATGCTGGTCTTAATAAATGTATTTCTTAATGATCGTCTATCGGATACATTAATTACTCGAACGAGGTCTGTCTATCCTCTAAGTGTGCAGCTAGTAT
Organism: Actias luna; assembly: GCA_039707435.1. Taxonomy (NCBI): domain Eukaryota; kingdom Metazoa; phylum Arthropoda; class Insecta; order Lepidoptera; family Saturniidae; genus Actias; species Actias luna. The sequence continues at coordinate 5,319,304 of JAZHAC010000037.1, read as the reverse complement.
TCCTTTAGGGACCCCTTTAACATTCCTTAAGGTATTTCACCTATACATAAATACAAAACAGTTTAATATCTTCTTGCCCTTCGTTAGTGAAGATCCGTTAGTTATTCAAGAAGGTGCATGAAAAGAGCTTCCACGAGAGATCGTAATACCCGAGTACTTCCGGCGCAACCTGACGTCTTGGTTCCAACTTTATTGGCTGGCCATTCTTTACACTGTTTTTAAATACGTCTTGTGCCGATCAGAATGAGATAAAGAAGCCATCCGATGTTACTTTCATTTTCTTCTTATTTTATATAGTTAAGGTTTTAGCGTTACGGCCATAATCTCACCTGATCCTAAGTGACGTTACGGCCCAAGTTGCTAGACACGCTAAACCCGTGGAGGATCTGGCTCTCAAGTGCAGCTGCCAGAACACACCTATTGGTATTTGGCGGCAGGTTTACAACTTGAGGGTGGTAGCTAGCCAGGGGGCATTAGAAAAAGTCCTACCACCATGCTTTGGTTTCCTCACGATGTTTTCCTTCACCGAAAGCTCAAGCTCAATATAGGTGCTTGGATTCGATTTCACGTCCCTTGATGCGAAGTCGAACACACTACCACTGATCGGTTCAAAAACATCTGGGCGGCTGAAGCCATACTCCACTTCTTTTCAGTTAATAATTGTTAATGGAGTAATTGAAAGAGAATTAAATAGAAAATTAAAAATAGAAAGAAGAGAGTTTAAGTCGAACATACTCTGATACATTTTTACATAACTATATAGACAATGTGATTGATTTCTCCATCTTTATGGCATCCAATTTTGTATTTCATTACGGTTACACAAACGTTGGAACAAGACCACTCTGGCAATATCCCCACGCAGTCAACGTGAATCAATATTCCCTAAAGATGTTATACAGAATCCCGAGAAACTGGACAATATATAAAGCGAAACCCACCATCGCATGCATTCCGTTCTGGCCGGGAACAGGTGGCGCGGTCACCGTCCTCAGACTTGAATACCTCCACGACGACTCCCTGGACATCTCCTCCTCGCCGACATTCGGGCAGCAGAGGTACCAGCTCCTACTCCTCCTGACTCCCGACGAGTTGTCCAGCTGGGTCAACGGTAAACGCCCGACTATCTCCAACTCCGCCAGCAGCGGTTCCTTCTCCTTCGGCTCAGGCATCGGGAACGTTCCCGCTGTAGAGTAAGTCTCCTCTGGAACTTTCCTGGAGTTCTCTGGTGTGTTGTACTCGGGCAGACTCCGCTGACGGATTCGATCCCGGAACGGAGGGACCTCGACAACCGGCCCATCGTTGACGACCTCATTCGATTCGACGTACTCACTCAGCTCTTCGTTCTGCACGTCCTGGTGCTGGGGGCAGTTGCTCTCTTGGTTTTGTCTCTTGATCTTCTCGAGGTCGGCGTAATAGTACGCAGTCGAGCGAGGTTCCACCGTGTTGACGCGGCAACCATTGGCGTTCTGTACCTTCATCGTCATTCCGCTGTTGACGTCCAGCGTGCAATGTATAACGACTTCTTTTCCAATACACTTTATATCACTGGTTCGTTTATATTTTTATTTAACACTTAAAGATTCAAAAATACATAACTATTAGCAAAAAAATAATTTTGGTCCTTAATCGATTATTTTCTTCGTTGCTTGATAAGAGCCTGTCTAATGGGTTAAAGAATTCTTAAGAATATAGATTAGGAAGTGAGTACTCCCTTCGCAAATAGAAGATGTGTGAAACAGTCGCTTCTATGATACACGAGACACGGGATACGACACTATAAATCTCGTAGTTAAGACTAACTCAGAATATAGTGCTTCAAACTCTAACATTGAATGGACGGATTGCGTGAATGGGTCCCGGGGTCTGGTAAGGGCGGAATTTAAAGCCACCGCGAGTAACCCTGGTTATCTTTTTTAGATGACGTAGTTAAAAATATATATTAATTTAACAGACTTCCATTCGTACGATCTATAATGCACCAACCGGGTTCAAACGCAGGGGCGAGACGCGTGTGGCAATTTATTTAGTGTCAGCTTGTATACCGATTAGAAGCCCACCACCGCGATACTTCAGTGCTCCGTAAAGTCAAGACATCAGGTACATCCCTATTTTTACGTTTCATATCTCTTATTCATTGCTTGATTCTCAGTCTACACCTTGGTAGCCTGTCAAGCTACCAGGGGAAGGAGACGCATAAATATATGTACCCAAGTTAAAAGAGGCATGGTGGAGGAAAATGTTATCTGGCATCCAGACTTATGTATTTATTACTAGCTAACCTGAGAGACTTTGTCTTAACTATGAATATATTTAAGTAATAATAATTCGTTGGTAGGAGGCGCCCGACGTGACGGCCCAGTGGCATGCGCGTGAGCTGCGCGCGGTACTGGACACTACTTGGACATTGCAACATTACTTTATTTTTCTAAAATAAAAGATTTTTTCTAAAATAAACGTAGCCTAAGTTACTCCTTATTACATCAGCTACCTGCCGATAAAAGTCCCGTCAAAATCGGTCCAGCCATTTCAGAGATTAGCCGGGGCAAACAGAAAGACAGACAAAAATTGTAAAAAAATGTTACTTTGGTGTATGTCCCGTATATATTCATATACGTGTAGTAAAAAACGGTTATTTCAATATTAAAAACAGAAACTCCAATTTTATTTATACGTATAGATTATAACGACAAAAAGTTTGCTTGTTTGTTTAAACGCGCTTATATTAGGAACTACCAGTCGGATCTCAAAAGTAATTCAACAATCATCGAGAAAAGATAATCTATTTATCATCACGCTACCATCGATAGGAGGAAAACTATAATGAAAAAAGTTACAAAAACGGGCGTAAATTACTAAATAATTCGTAACTCCGCGCGAACGAAGTCGCGAGCACATCTAATATCATTTTTTTATACTAAAGGCTTAGCGTTATGACCAAAGTCTCACCTGACCTTAAATGACGATACGGCCCCAGTTAGCAGAAACGCTAAATCTTCGTCGGAACTGCCTCACAAACGCAACTGCCGGAACACAGCTATTGGTATCTGGCGGCAGATTATCAACTTGAGGGTGGTAGCTAAACAGGCGAGCAATCAGAAAAAACCCTACCACCGTGGTGTGGTTTTCTCACGCATTGACAAGTAAATCATCTACGTATTAAATTGTTCCGCCTAAAACGTCGATCCGATTTCGATAACCCTCAGAGAAGGGCGATGATTAATAATCCTCGAAGCCAAATTAAAAAAAAAAAAACAATTAAACTATGTGTATAGAATAACCCACCGGATATGCAGCTAAGTGACATAAGTTATCGCGGAAGTAATGCCTGTTGCAAATGAGCCACTTTAACGGTACATGAGAATTATGGGCAAGACCATATTCATAGAAGTCATTAGTTGGACCCATAAAAAGCGAACCAAAACGGTAGACGGATGCACTCAGGGGTGCAATACCATTTATTTACTTTTGTTTAACGATTTCTTAGGTTTACGCGAATATTATTCATTGAAATAAAACTAATTTAAACGGATTTTATCGCGGGTATTTATTGATTTTGATCCCGACGTTTCCAAAGCTTTTCAGCCTTCGTAGTCACGTGGCGGACTGAGGTGTAGGTTGTCCAGAAAAGTTCATGTTACTGTGTCTACCTTATATTTAATTTTTATTATTGATAGATAACTATCTGGCTGAAAAGCTTTCGAAACGTCGGAATCAAAATCAATAAATAACCGCGATAAAATCCGTTTAAATTAGTTTTATTTTTCTTGTTAAAGTTTAGCGTGATGTCCATAATCTCAGCTGATCATAAGTGACGATATGGCCCAAGTCGGTAGATATGCTAAACCTGTGCAGGGACTGGCTCTCAAGTGCAACTGCCGGAACACACCTATTGGTATTTGGCGGTAGATTTTATCTTGAGGGTGGTAGACAGGTGGGGAATAGAAAAAGCCCTACCACCATGCTATGGTTTCCTCACGGTGTCTTCCTTCACCGAAAGCTCAAGCTTATTGTAGGTGGAGTGGATTCGAACTCACTACCACTGAGCTATCATCGCTTCATTATATAATTAATTATATTAATAATATAAGGTGGAACAGTTTGTTAGTTGACTTGTACGCGCTAATCTTAGGAACAGGCACTGAAAGTATCTTAAGAAGTTTATCTCTCCCTTGATCTCACTTCCAATAAGGTTTTCGCGAGAAAAACTAGCTTATCACCGTCTCCAGGTACCCATCTATGTCTATACCAAAATTCATCATAATCGGTTCAGTGGTTTTATTAGGCGTGAAAGCGTAACAAACAAACTTCCTTTCGCATTTATAATATTAGTAAAGATAGCAAGGAAGTAAGGACTATAAGGTGGAAAGTTTTGTTTGTTTGTTTGTTTGAACGTTGACAGAGCAATCATCAGCGATGCTTTTACAAATCCGTGTATTTTATACGCGGTTTGAAGTCGAAAACGGCTTGGCCCATTTTGATGAAAATCTTCAAGCAATCTTTATGTTACCCTAACGGATTATTCTGTTAAGTTTGTTACCGAACCGAAATTATTTGTTCCAGACATATAGAAAAGTAAATTTTAATTCCACACGAACAAAGACGCGGCCATATGTTAGTATTCACTGAAAATACTATGATGCAATGTATGCAACGTGTTGATGGTCGATCTAGTTAGCACATCATAAGATCCGAGTATAAACTTACGTAATCAAAACAAATAGATAACGCTGTAACGTCGATCTGTTTTTTATCTAATTAAATTATTACATAATATATATCACATTTGTTAGTTTTTTTTTTATCGTTAAGGGATAGCGTTATGGCCATAATCTCACTTGATCTTAAGTGACGATACGGCCCAAGTTGGTAGACACGCTAAACCTTAGGAGGAATTAGTAAATTATATAGTAAATAGTGTTAGCTTTATCATTGGTCGCCTCTTTATTTTTAGCCTTATCGTTGATCTTCTCTATACATTAAATGTCATATTGCAGGGGTTTCAATATTCACACGTTAGTTCAAAATAACTTCATGGATTTAAATTAATATTTACATTTGGTTATATTTAACTTTATAAATTCAAATTGTAATGATGAGGTTTTATATAAATTGTTTTAATAATCTATTTCAAGTGTTGGCTTTTTCATTGATCGTCTCTTTACTTTAAATATCATATTACAAGGGTTTCAATATTCACACGTTAGTTCAAAATAACTTTATAGATTTAAATTGATATTTATGTTTGGTTAAAAAGAACTTTATAAATTCAAAATAGTAATTACGAGATTTTCTATAAATTGTTTTAATAACCTATAACAAGCGATAGCTTTATCATTAATCGCCTCTTTATAATAAATATGATATTATTGGGGTTTAAATATTTACACGTTTGATTAAATGTAACTTTATGAATCGGAAATTGATATTTACATGTTAGGTTAAAGATAACTTTATAAATTCAAATTGTAATGACAAGATTTTATAAAACTTGTTTTAATAGTCTATTTCAAGTAGTTCGCTTTTAGTTTCCGGTTGTGGCAATATAAATACGTCTTATAATACTAAGGCAGACAAAGTGGAGCTCCAGAACGAATCAGTGGACTGAAGTATTAGTGATATGAAGAACAGAATAGTACGTGCAGCCTATTAAACAACACTGTTAAGATATAAGGATTTTTACAATAGTAAATTCCACAGTAAAGTCCACGGTTATATCGTGAAACGTTCGTTGTTACGTAGCGATTTCGATATAAAACTTTTCGCGTCACTGCACTCGGGGTCGGTGCTACGGGTTCGTATCCCGGACAAGACAGTAATTTTCCCGCTTATAATATTATTAATATTATAAAAAGCAGAAAAATTCGTTTGTTTGTTCGTAAGCGCCACTCTTAGGAACTATGAGTTATATTTCAAAAATCCTTCCTCGGTATTCGATAGAGCAATTATTGTGGAAGGCTTTAGGCCGTTAACATCACGCTACCACCAATAGGAGCAAAGCTGTATTGGAAAAAAGTTACAAGAACGGGATAAAAAATAAATTTAATGATTTTTAGTTACATCCGAACGAATGCTTGTAATATAATTACAAAGGCGGAAGTTTGTGAGTATGGAAGTTTGTGAGTATGTTTATTAGTAATTCACTGTCAAACGGCTGGACCAATTTTGATGAAATTTGGTATGCAGGTGGCTGACGCTCTGGATTTAACATTAACACATATTAATAGCTCGACCGATTCTTATAAAACGGTGAATAACACCGCGCCTTTTATAACGAAGAACGAAACGATTTAGATCCTTTTTCTCTTCTCTTTGTTCTCTTTATATGAGCATTCTTTTTATTTATAGATTTAGACAATCTCATCTGATGCTAAGTGTCGATGTGACTTACGATGATGCACACGCTCAGCCTAGTGAAAGAACTGGCAATAAAGTGCAACAGCCAGAGTACACTTATAGGTTTTTTTCTTAGCGTTATGGCCATAATCTCACCTGATCGTAAGTGACGATACGGCCCGAGCTGGTGGACACGCCAAACCTGTGCAGGGACTGGCTCTCAAGTGCAACTGCCGGAACACACCTATTGGTATTTGGCGGCATATTTACAACGCGAGGGTGGTAGATAACCAGGCGGGCGTTAGAAAAGTGCTACCATGCTATGGTTTCATCACGATGATTACCTCGGCTGAAAAGGATTGGAAATCACGTATTCTGACTCGGAGTCCCAATTTTTCCGTAAGAAGATCTTACAAAAGATACCTACATTCGCTGAACAGCAAAATGACATGGGTTATATCAGACTAACGACCTACAGACTCTTTACCTTCCACCAGGATAGATGGAGCGCCTTCGCATGCAGCATCTAAAAATTAACGTCCCTACAAATTACCAACCGAAAAAAACATTGAAACAGTACTTTCACCCAGCAATGATCTTCTCAAATCCTTAACGATAATTCCGGGGCGGATTTCATCCTGAAAGCGAACACTAGTGCATACACTAAAGAACGTACATCGGTAATGATTACTTATGTTTATGCGAATATTATTCATTGAAATAAAACTAATTTAAACGGAATTCGCGTCAAGGGACGTGGGTTCGAATCCAAGCACCTACAATGAGCTTGAGCTTTCGGTGAAGGAAAACATCGTGAGGAAACCATAACATGGTGGTAGGGCTTTTTCTAATGCCCGCCTGGGTAGCTACCACCCTCAAGTTGTAAACCTGCCGCCAAATACCAATAGGTGTGTTCCGGCAGCTGCACTTGAGAGCCAGTTCCTCCACAGGTTTAGCGTGTCTACCAACTTGGGCCGTATCGTCACTTAAGATCAGGTGAGATTATGGCCATAACGCTAAACCTTAAGAATAAAAAAAAAAAAAAAAGAATTAACGCGGTTATTTATTGATTTCAATCCCGACGTTTCGAAAGCTTTTTAATTTCAATTTAATTGAAGGTAGATACAGTGACGTGAACTTTTCTGGACAACCTACACCTCAGTCCGCCCCGTGACCGCGAAGGCTGAAAAGCTTTCGAAACGTCGGGATTAAAATCAATAAATAACCGCGATAAAATCCGTTTAAATTAGTTTTATTTCAACGTACATCGTTGTCAGTATATCTGCCGTTTATCTCGCGAGATGTCAGCGTTGCATCATCTAACCAGCATCTCTTGTTACGACACACGTAAGTTTCATAACGAGGGCATCTGCGGTAAGCGTATGCTCGTTCCGCTAAATACTGGCAAGTTGCGACATTATAATCACATACGTGACCCGGTTATAGGGATGGCAGTCTATGACATTATTGTCTCTTGTATGTATCTAGGCGTTAAACGGAGAGATAAAACGTTAAACAATTTTGTTAGACTCAACGTTTTTTTGCAGTTAAATAAATGAAAAAAAATGCAGCCCACTCTAGGATTAGCGGAGATAATCGCATAACTGATTAATGTTTTTCTTGAGGAAGCAAAAATTTACAAAAATGACTACCTAAGAAAACGAATTTTGCTTTTTTCAAATACCCATAATGTCCTCAAAAAATTTTTTCTTTTCATAGTACAATTAAGTTTTTTTTTTTTTGTAATATATTTTTTAATTTGGTTCACAAACCAAACGACACGTCGATATTAAAACATACACATAATAATGAGTAAGATATAAAAATATGCGTTTCTTAAAAAAGTGAACACAGCTTGAGATAATAAGTTTTCAGCCGAACCAAAAGGAGTCGGGGTCAATAGTAGTCAATTTGGTACAGAATGCCTCATATGTACATAGGTGTGTGGGATTACCACTACATTTAGTTTAGTTTCATAAAACTAAGTCATTCCCCCCCCCCCCCCATGTCTATCCGTCTCTTCAGCATGTTTTTTATAGTTAAAGTTTAGTTTTATGACCATAATCTCACCTGATCTTAAGTGACGATACGGCCCAAGTTGGTAGACGCGCTAAAACTGTGGAGGAATTGGCTCTCAAGTGCAGCTGCCAGAACACACCTATTGGTATTGGCGAAAGGTTTTTAACTTGAGGATGGTTGCTAACCAGGCGGGATTTATAAAGCCCAACCACCATGCTATGGTTTCCTCACGATGTTTTCCTTCACCGAAAGCTCAAACTCATTGTAGGTGTTTGGATTCGAACTCACGTCCCATGACGCGAAGTCGCACACACTACCACTTAGCGATCATCGCTTCAAAATTTCGCGTTTTGCGTACATTGGTGTTGAAATTGGACTATAATTATCCGAAATGTAATGAAAAGACATACTGTAGGAGAGTTTTGACACCTACCGTAGCGAGATAGTGGCAGTTAGTTTTTCGAAACAAAGTTGGAAGCTAGACAAATCAAAATGTAAGATCTATCCGTCACGACTTACGATCCTTCACTATACTAACTATTTCTATAGTGTAGCGGGTTATCCACAGCGCGTACGCTATTGGCTGTGCGCAGTCACACGTGCGCGCTTATTGGTTCAAGACAGCCAGTAAGTTCTTAACTCATTTATTTGTATTTATTAATCTATACATATAAAAATTAATCTTTATTTCCCTCGGTCATCGCATCACACGTGAACGGATGGAACAATTTCGCTAATTCTTATTTTTTTTACACGCTTTATATTAGCTTCACCTGTATGTATGTAGGTATGTAACCGACCCCTTTGAGCTCGATTTTGTCCTACTTTGAACGATCAAATTTAATTCAAACTATGCGCACCTGTCAAAGATCGATGACAATGCAATAATCAGATCAAAGCATCCGATTATCCTAATTAGATTCGCCAGGATTAATTAATTCCTTTCCGCATCCTTTGCATGCGAGTAAGAGAGATAGAGCTAGTGCGCTTTGCATGCGAGTAAGAGAGATAGAGCTAGTGCGCGAACTACGCATGCGTGCAGTTCCAGTAACTAAAAAATAAAAAATAAATAATAGTTTAAAAAATGTACAACACACGCTTTAGATAGAAAACTAAACTAAAAAACAGAAAATAAATTTTAATAAATATTAATTGAGAATAATGTAAGAAAAATTAATAAATATAAGTTATTAATAGTTTGAATAAGAAAAAAAAAGTTTTATTGTAAATTAAGCGGGGGTGCTTTTCAAGATATTATCGAAATGATAATCCTTCTCATATCTGTCAATTAAATATTCATAACTATTGACACCATGCACCGCACGCTTTTTTTACAATAAAACATTTTTTTTCTTATTCAAACTATTAATAACTTATATTTATTAAAAAAATTACATTACTCTTAATTAATATTTATTAAAATTTATTTTCTGTTTTTTAGTTTAGTTTTCTATACAAATCGTGTGTTCTAGTTTTTTGAAACTGTTATTTATCTGTGTTAATTATTGTCAGGAGAAGGTTCTTGCGAAAGAAAAAATTAAAGAAGTCGAGCGGAACATTAGAAAATTTATAAAAACTTAGCGCCAATATTTTTTACATAACTGTCAGTTGTCACAGAGCATTACAATAGTAATTATACTATGTTTTTTATTAACATTTTTTTAATTAATCATACCAATTCTACTTCAATATTCATAGTTAAGACAGGACAACATCTGTCGGGTCGGCTAGCCAATAATATAATATTTTCATCAATAACAGTATACCATATAAGGAGGATTATTCCAACTGAGTGTCCCACAAGACTCACGCATTTTTCATTACCTGAATTTATGTGACAATGCGACCCCAGATGGTGGACATGCCAATTGTAATATTACTAAATCCCTATAACCAATCCAAAAAACGGATTTATATCAAAACGCAACACTACTATAGGCAAGTATAGACAACATATAAGAATTACACTTCCTAACTTGGAAGTCTAGTCAACCTACAGGCTGGAATATCGACCGGCGTAGTTACGTACCGCCAAGGGCAAGGTCGCGTCCGACATGCCTACCTCTGCACGAGCTGTTCTCAGCTCTTATCCCAACGCGTTAAAGCCTAATTTACCCTGAACGGGCGCAATCCGCAATACGAAACACTGAAAATGCGACTGTCATCGGAAATTATGTCATCCTTCAAGCAAAAACTAGGCCGAACGAATTTGAAGACTAAAATCCGAGGCAAGAATGATGCAGTAAGTTTTGGTCTTGAACTGTCATGTTGTGATTTTGATTGCATACTTAACGTTATTTAGCCCTTTACTTTATTTTTACTGCAGCTGAAGAGGGTACGTGAAAATAATTATGAATAACCATTCGCAACATGAGAGTTAACATCTTAATGAATTCCTATGTTTAAGCGAATATTATTCATCGAAATAGAACTAATTTAAACGGATTTTATCGCGGTTATTTATCTATTTCGATCCCGACGTTTTTAAGGAATAGCTTTCGGAACGTCGGGATCAAAATATATAAATAACCGCGATTAAATCCGTTTAAATTAGTTTTATATCGAGTCACCATCTAGTTGAAGATTTATATCACTTGAAAATGGCTGTAAGAGTCTCCAAAGAGGATTGAGTGGCCAAAAATAATAAGAGGAATGATATGTGTTAGGTTCTTGAAGATTCTGATGTCAGAAGGACTGCAGAAGACCGGATGACTAATGCCAGCTGAAAATATGAAAGCTGTCCCTGGCCTCTGGCAACACGGAAGACTGAAGTGTCGTCGTGGCGTGTGTTAGTGGATAGTTGGACTGTGTTTGCCATCCGATGAGACCACACGACCCTCTTGTATTCGTCTTGTAAGGTCCGTAAATAACTTAATACAGAACGTAAATTAAAAAGAGCTGGTCTAATATATCCATTTAAATGTCAAGCCTCGAGAGTATCCATATAAAAACTTACCAAGTTAAGAAAAAGGTAGATATTTTATAGGTTTAACGTTAGAATCTCATCTGAGTTTTTTTTTATTATTTTTCCTCAGCAGAGTCAAGGTGGTGCGCCTTTTGTTTGCTTGAATTTATTACTTATGTTGTTAGAAATTGCTTACAAAATTGAGTACACTTTTGTGCAGCTAAATCTAAAGCGTGGGCATTTTAATATCATTCTCATCTGATATTAAGTGACACTGTGGCCAAAGATGGTGGACACGCTAAACCTGTGGAGGAACTGGTTCTCGAGTGCAACTGCCGGAATACTCTTAAAGGTATTTGGCGTCAGGTTTTCAACTTGAGGGTGGTGGCTAACCAGGCGGGCATTAGAAAAAGCCCTACCACCATGCTATGGTTTCTTCACGATGTTTCCCTTCACCTAAAGCTCAAGCTCATTGTAGGTGGATTCGAATTCACGCATATTGACGCGGCGTCTGTACATACTACCAACTGAGCTGTCATCGCTTCAATAGGAAGTATTAGAATATTATGAGGATGACAGTAATGTTTAGAAATCACTCCTTTTGAATATATGCGCTAAATTGTAATTCTAACTAATACTGTAAATACGAGAGTAAGTTTGTTTGTTTTATTACCTTTTCACGTCTTAAGTACTCAATCGAGAATCATTAAATTTTGCATACATTTCGTCAGAGCTACAGAAAAGAATACAGAGTACTTTACATTTTTTTTAATGTGTGCAGTTCACACGAGATAGAAGTGAAGTCTTCAAAAATTCGTTTCATAATACGCAGGCGCGTACACACACACTTACAGACACATGTACAACGGGCGGAACCTAGAAGAGTTATATAGTTGGTAGACATTATTACCTTTTTGTTCGGCCATTTATTAAGGTTTTAGCGTTATGGCCATAACTTCACCTGATATTTAGTGACGATACGGCCCAATTCGATAGACCCACTAGATCTGTGGAGAAACTGGGTCTAAGTGCATCCAGTCAGAACGTACCTATTGGTATTTGGCGGTAGATTTTCAACTTGAGGGTGGTAGCTAGCCAGGCGGGCATTACAAAAAGCCTTACCATCATGCTATGGTTTCCTCGCGATGTTTTCCTTCACCGAAACCTCAAGCTCATTGTAGGTGGATTAGAATTCAAATTATGGGTAATGTGATGAGTGAACAATCCATATAACTAATAAATTGTCCGTAAGCGTCGGCTGGCTGCCATAAATCAAACATTTCCAATAACAAACAACGTAACAAAACTAACGATAACTTAGTATTAACATGAGACTTAACAATGCGTAGAATTATGTAACATAAGTGAATTAAGTTAATCCAAACAGAGGTATCAAAACACAATACATAACATATGGTGTATAGTGGTAGAGATTTTTCTAATGCCCACCTGGTTAGCTACCACCCAAAAGTTAAAAATCTGCCGCCAAATATCCACAGGTGTGTTCCGACAGTTGCACTAGTGACTTAACGCGTCCACCATTTTGGGCGATATATCAGGTGAGCTTTTGGTCAAAAAGACAACTAAGGCGGAGATGGAGTGGTGATAAAAGAGAAGAAAGAAAAATGGGTAAGAGAATAATGTTACCCAATAGACGGGTAAAAAAAAGAACTAGACACACCAATAGATAGGAGGATGACCTCAGGAAAATAGTGGGTCCAACACGAACTCGTACAGTAAAGTGAAGGACAAAATGGAGGTATTTGTCGGTAGTTATCTATACAAATAAATAAAATTGCAGTGTCTGTGTGTACACAATGTACTCATATAAAAAAAAAACATTTCTTTTCATTATTTGTGTCCGTTTGTTCCGTCTAATCTCTGAAACGCCTGGACCAATTCTGACGGGACTTTCACTGGCAGATAGCTGATGATGTAAGGAATAATGTAGGCTACTTTTATTTTTAAAAAACATTAGGGCTCCACGAAAAAAAATTACTTAAAAATATTTAGTTCCAAGCGAATGAAGTCACACATCTAGCAATATATGATTGGTCATCGGTACACTATTGATATTTATTAACTTTACTGAAGAATCTAATGTCCCTGCCGACCACCGATAGGAAAACTTAGCGTGAAGATATAGAGGATCTGACGATCCATCAACGGTTTCAGAATACAACAAGAACGAATTAAAACTCAAGTCACACCATTAATCACAAGTTTGACGGGCGCCGGCAGAGAGAGTGAAAGCTTATATACCATTCATTATCCAATTACAAATTTTTCGGCCCAACTTTTATTAATAAAACGAGGTAATATAAAAGTTGTGACTGTTTAGATAATAAACAGAAGCGATGATGGTTCAGTTGGTAGTGCGTACAAACATCGTAACAACGGACGTGTGTTCAAATCCCTGCAACGAGCTTGAGTTTTCGGTGAATAAAACACATCGTAAGGAAACCAAGTCCTGATGATTGGGCTTTTTCTAATGTCCACCCGGTTATTTACCACCATCGATTTGAAAATCTAGTGTCAAATACTTTATTTTTTTATAGTTAAGGCTTAGCGTTATGGCTATAATCTCACCTGATCGTAAGCAACGATATGGACGAAATTGGTAGACACGCTAAACCTGTGGAGGAACTGGCGCTCTCAAGTGCTGCTACCGGAACACACCTATTGGTATTTGGCGGCAGATTTTCAACTTGAGGGTGGTAGCTAATCAGGTGCTATCACGCAGCTATGGTTTCTTCACGTTTTCCTTCAACGAAAGCCCAAGCTCATTGTAGGTAGATTCGAACTCACGTCCCTTGACGCGAAGTCGTACACACTACCACTGAGCTATCATCGCTTCATACTTGTAGGTGTATCCAACAGTTACACTTGATAGCCAGACCCTCAATTAGGTTTACTGTCTGCACCATCTTGGGCCATATCGCCACTTAACCTCAGCTGAGATTGTGAACATAGCACAACATCTATGAGCTAAAAGAATATCTACAAAAACTTACAATTAACAAATTAACATATATCAGTACTCCAAGTTGCAATGATTTTACTAATTTCATACTTTAATATGTATCTTTTTTTAACAAAAGCCTGGTCGTGCGATCTTATTACATAATCCCTATGTATTAATACTTAGAGCTAAAAGTTTGTACCCCTTTTTACGAAAATTGCGCGGACGGAGGAGTGAAATTTCGCACACTTATCTATATATATAAATGAAGCTCTATCTCCCTCGGTCATCGCATCACGAGTGAACGAATTTCGCTAATTCTCTTTTTGTTGGTTTAATTATGGTCAGAAAAAGGTTCTAATGAATGAAAAAATTAAGGAATATGAGCAGAACATTAAAAAAACTGTATATATATATATAAAAATAATCGCCGAAATGTATGTACGCGCATAACTTCCGAGCGGCTGCACCAAATCGAATAATATTTTTTTAGTATGTCCGCTACTGTCAAGGACATGGTTTTTATAAAGAAAAAAAACCACCAATTTTTTTGTTTTGTGATACTAAGTTCATTTGGTCGGTAGTAGGTTGTACTGAGAAGGAGCGTAGAATGCTATTTTTTTTAATTATATATAAAAAAAAAACAATAAATGAATAAAAAAAAAACATAACACACATTACCATGCGTTTGAGCCACACACGCATATATACTCTTTCGTTTACTGTGTTTTTTTTTTATTCTTGAGGTTTAGCGTTATGGCCATAATCTCACTTGATCTTAAGTGACGATACGGCCCAAGTTGGTAGACACGCTAAACCTGTGGAGGAACTGGCTCTCAAGTGCTGCTGCCGGAACACACCTATTGGTATTTGGCGGCAGGTTCACAACTAGAGGGCGGTAGCTACCCAGGTGGGCATTAGAAGAAGCCCTACCACCATGCAAAAATTAAAATCTGTGGTCAAATTGGGAATAGATTATAATATATTAATATTGTTTGTCTTCACTGAGTGTCAAACTTAAGCATAATAAATTCATTTATTAAAATATACGTATTAGTTATGTATATATCACTTTCATGTAATCTGTTTGAAAAAAAGGCATATTAACAGAGTAGCCTCGGCGAAATCTGTGATTACAGAAGTACAGTATATGACAATAGAACCTTGATAATGTTCAAACTTATAATTTGAATTAATTATTATCGAATTTCGACCACTGGGCGACTACTGCTATAAATAAAACTTTGAAAACTCATATGCAGTAATATTATTCATACATACTGTTTACATGAATCTAAATGAGTTTTACCTTGAACATTGAAAATTCTTTGTTTTATATAACACTGGCTGTGATCGCGACTTTGTTCGAAACTAAACACTATTCAATGAAGCGATGATAGCTCTGTGGCAGCGTGTAGGAACGCCGCATCGTGAGACGTGAGCTCGAATCCAAACACCTACAATGAGCTTGAGCTTTGAAGGGAAACATCGTGAGAAAACTATACCATGGTGGTAGGGCTTTTTCTAATGCCCGTCTGGCTAGCAACCACCCTCAAGTTGTAAACCTGCCACCAAATACCAATAGGTGTGTTCCGCCAGTGGCACTTGAGAGCCAGTTCCTCCTATAAAGGCCGGCAACGCACCTGCGACTCCTCTGGTTTTGTGGGTATCCATGAGTGCAGGTGATCAGCTACCATCAGGTTTACCTGATGGTGTACTGGTTGCTCGTTTGGTCACATTTTCCGTTAAAAAACACTGTTTTTGTATTGTTTTTCAATATAACTTTCCTCCTATGGCATATGGTATGGCAAACAGCCTAAATCAGTGGTTCTCAACGTTTTTTAGTTCGCGGCGCACATACATGTTTACTATATATATAATAATAGTGGAAATAGATGAATGCAATGATACTTCTTATGTAGGTAGGCACACAAAATCTAAAATAGTAACATTATGAATACAAAATGTTTATTTATATGAACATGAAAGCAACAGTTTCCGAACACGTAGGTAACTGTATAAATTAAATTGTTTAATGATTTCTTACGTTTACGCGAATATTATTCATCGAGATAACAACTTTTAAAATCCGTTTAAATTAGTTTTATTTCGTTAAATAGTTTATTTTGTACCCGCGAACACTCTACGGTTTCCAAGAATGGTAAAGGAAATTGCTTCACGGCGCACACTTTGGGAACAACTGGCCTAAAGCCTACCTCAGTGACTACCTATCAAACAAGAGGCTTTTTTTTTAATCTTACTGGTCGTTCCTAAGGTTACAGTGTCAAATAAACAGACAAACAAACTTTTATAATGGATAATATTAATATATAGATATTATCTTATATATATAGCGTTTGTATTTGCATAATTTTAACTTACAACATTATATTCTTTGTTTTTTTTTTTTTATCGACGAGCGCAAGTCAGCGACCTTTAAGTTTTTGCACGGATATGATTCGGTTAACGCGTTTTAAAAAGTTATCAATACATGGAAAATATATTACGTTCCCATGCTCCCACATACATTAAAAAAAAAACATTTTCTATATTCATATTATAAAGTGGTAAAGTTTGTTTGTTCGAACCCGCTAATTACATGAACTACAAGTCTGATTTAAAAAGTTCTTTTTGTATTTGATAGAGTGACTATATTCGAAAGCTTTAAGCGCTTTTACCATCACGCTACTACCAATAGAAGCATTTTTTTTATAGTTAAGGTTAAGCGTTATGGCCATAATCTCACCTGATCTTAAGTGACGATACGGCCCAAGTTGGTGGACACGCTAAACCTGTGGAGGGACTGGCTCTCAAGTGCAGCTGCCGGAACACACCTATTGGTATTTGGCGGCTGGTTTTTAACTTGAGGGTGGTTGCTAGCCAGGCGAGCATCAGAAAAAGCCCTACCACTATGCTAGGGTTTCTTCACGAT
Source organism: Actias luna (assembly GCA_039707435.1). NCBI lineage: Eukaryota > Metazoa > Arthropoda > Insecta > Lepidoptera > Saturniidae > Actias > Actias luna. The sequence continues at coordinate 5,302,150 of JAZHAC010000037.1, read as the reverse complement.
GTTTTCCTTAACCGAAAGCTCAAGCTCATTGTAGGTGGTTGGTTTAAACTACCGTCTCTTGGCGCAAACTCGTACCACTGAGCTATCATCGCTTCAAAAAGTTATATAGAAGGAAGTTTGAAAAACGGGCAAAAATTAATTTAATAATATTATTAGTTTCAAGCGAACGAAGTGAAACTGAAGAGTATTTCTTAATATATTTTGGCGAAAACCAATTTTAAATATCCGTAGATTACTTCTTAGAACATCGGCTATCTGCCAGCGAAAATCCTGTCAAAATCTGTAGAGCCATTTCGCAGATTAACCGGAACAAACAGACAGGAAGACAGTTATTATTTTATACTAGTTGACCCGATAGACTTTGTCCTGTCTTAATTATGAATATATTTAAGTAATATTAATTCGTTGGTGGGAGGCGCCCGTCGTGACGGCCCAGTGGCGTGCGCGTGAGCTGCGCGCGGTACTGGACAGTACTTGGACATTGCAACATTACTTTATTTTTCTAAAATAAAAGATTTTCTCTAAAATAAAACGTAGCCAAAGTTACTCCTTATTCCATCAGCTACCTTCCAATAAAAGTCCCGTCAAAATCGGTCCAGCCATTTCAGAGATTAGCCGGAACGAACAGACAGACAGATAAAAATTGTAAAAAAAAATGTTATTTTAGTGTATGTACCGTATATATGTATATACATGTCGTAAAATACGGTTATTTCATTATAACAAACAGACACCCCAATTTTATTCATATGTATATACTTTGAAATGCATGTAGTAAAAACCCGTTAGTTTGACATTACAAACAGATATGTATTATGATATATTTTTTTATAAGTTTACGAAGACTATAAATCAACTATTGATAATATTCGATGTGAGTTGCCTCAGAGCTTTTTACTATGTTTTCTATTAACTGTCTTTCTTATACGTCTGTCCGGGAAACATTTTGTTTTTGATTTTAAATTAACATCCCGATGAGCTAGACACTTGAAATTTGGTTCATAGCTCTAAATTTTGATGATAATGCTCGAAATGTGAAAAAAAAATAGATTTGTTAGTGACAAAACATTTATAATTGATTTACAATACAATGGTAGTAATTATTACTTACTACATTACTGCTGGTTAGCTGGAAGAAAATGCCTTATGGCATTAACCTCAGCCAGTGTGCATATTCAAAGTGCAATAAAGAATTCATTAATTCCTTCATTCATTCATTTACAACTGCCTTCTGGTTCAGAAGCGATGATAACTCAGTGGTAGTGTGAATTAACGCCGCGTCAAGGTACGTGAGTTCTAATCTAACCACCTACAATGAGCTTGAGCTTTCGGTGAAGGAAAACATCGTGACGAAACCATAGCAGGATGGTAGGTTTTTTTTTTGGTCAAATACCAATAGATATGTTCCGGCAGATGCACTTGAGAGCCAGTTCCTAAACAGCGTGTCTACTAACTTGGGTCGTACCGTCGTCACTTAAGATCAGGTGAGATTACAGCCGTAACGCTGAACCTTAACTATAAAAAAAAACTCATGTATGAAACTTTTTATTGCGTCATTCGATTTGTTCGACAGTATGAATATTAACGCGAGGTAAAAGTTAGTACTGTATATATTTAAGAATGCAATAGCATAAAGTTTGAGTACCGTTAGACAGCGACAAAATAAAACAATAAACACAAAGAGCCGTCTTCGGCTTACGGTCGAAGGATATACGGGACGTTAATTTAGACAGATTGTCACCACTGACGCCCAACTTTGGGCAACCTATATATGGGACAGAAGGCCGAGGCTCGGTTTGTGACGTCACTGATGGTGCTATTTGGTCCACGTGATAAATTAAATTTTAACGACTGAAACGTGGTCGCTTACAATGTGCCTAACAACTCAAAGTTGCTCAAAGGGCAATGGAGGGGGCTATGCTTGGAGTTGGATTTTCCAAACATTTTTTTTTCCATCTCTCAAAATCTTAATTGTTTTTATATTGTGGGGTTTGACAAATTATTTGTGTTTTGTATTTTTTTTTGCACGTCGTTGTTGCCTTAAGAGAGTCAGTGTTTTTTTTTTTTTTTTTAGAATTGACTCAAGTACAATTTTTAACTGTTGTAATGCACTGACCACTGGTGCAGAGGTCTTAAGTAAATAATACTCTTTGCATTTTTTTTATTCACGTGATATTCTTAATTGTTTGCTTCAGACACTTGGATAAGTTGGATTGTGTAAAACTCCGGCTTGACTTAAACACTTGATATCCTGTCGCAATGGTCAGTCACCCCATGTTTTAAGGCACAATAATGATATTAAAAGTTTTTTTTTTTTTTTTATGAAATTGCGTTAGGTTGTATAACAAACTAGCTGACCAGACAGACGTCGTCCTGTGTTAACTACCAATACTGAAATTCGAATTAGTATAATTAATAAAAAATGTATATTCAAAAACATAGTGTTCAGTACTGTAATGCTTCATGACATCTGACAGCTAGTTATGTAAGATTAATATTGTCGTTAAGTTTTTAAAATTATATTAAATGTGCTGATATACCGGTCAACTGCCGTAATTTTACTGTCATAAGAACCTTCTAATGAGTATACTACAAAAAAAAAATTAGCGAAATTGTTCACGCGTGATGCGATTGCCGAGGGAGATAGAGATTTATTTTTATATATTCCGATATAGATAGATTCTCAAAGCACGTTCAAACGCCCGTGTTGCTAAAGACCCAGGACCCACACTTTTTCTGATACCCCTTTTTTCCCTAGCTATAGATAAGGACATTGTAGGTCTTAGGTACTCAAAGTATTCCGTATGGGCCCCTGGGAGTCGACTTCGAACTTAAAATGGTCTACGCACCGAAAACCAAATTCTGGCGTTCCAGACAGTAAATTCCATTTAAACAAGTTATGAAGAAAATTTTAAGTTGTTTCAAACTTGAAGCGATGATAGCTCAGTAGGTAGAGTGTACGGACGCTGCGTCAAGGCATGTGAGTTCGAATCCACCTACAATGAGCTTGTGCTTTCGGTGAAGGAAAACATCCTGATGTGACCGTAGCATGTTGGTAGGGCTTTTTTAATGCCCGCCTGGCTAACTACCACCCTCAAGCTCGAAATTTGCCACCAAATTCCGCACCAAATTTAGCGCGACCACCATTCTGAGCCATATCGTCACTTAACATCATGTGAAATATCGGCGATAACGCTAAACTTTAAATATACAAAAAAAAAATATGACAGAGTGTTTGTACTTGCATTATTCCTTTTTTACAAGAAACATTTCTAAAAACTAAATGTTTTTTAATACTTTATAATTTTAGCGTAATTGCAACAATCTCACATGATATTAAGTGTCGACTTGACATAAGATAGAGGGTACGCTAAGTCATGGAGGGAGTTTAAGGAATTTGGTGAAAATACGGAACTAAATTCATAGAATGTCAAAGGGCCATTTGAGTATGTTGAATACGTAAAAATACAATATTTAAATATTCCATCTAACAACATTGGTAAGAGGTCTGCGATTCAAAAAAGTTTTTTATAGTTGTAAAGAACATGGCCACTAAATTTTTTAACATGTCTATGGTCGTGTTTAACAGCGCAAGATGTCTATGCCCATCGGAATTTATTTTTGACATAATTATGACTCATTCGCTGATTGGATACAATAAAAATATATTCCAAGGCGCTCACATTCAACTAATTGATACAGTAGTGAGAAATAGAAACTAATCGTTATACGTCAGCTGGGTTGAAACGAAATTAGAGATGAAACGTGGGCATGAGATCCGATATAATAATATAAATTTGTATGCGATTTTTCACATTCAAAATTATATATTTTATTTCGACATTCCATATAAGTTTAAAGAGTAATAAAAGAATTACGTATTTAGTCAGAGTAACGCCATAATAAAGGTCACAAAAATCAGTAAATTGAAATTTTTTTTTTCTGTTGCTCTGAAACTGACGCGTCATTACTATTTGCCATTTCTAAGCAAATATTAGACACTTTGAAATCGCTTCGCTTTTTAAAAATACGTCATCGGCGGATGGTACTGATACTTTCATAATTTTTTAAAATTTCTTCAATTTGAGTCGTTTATCTACTTATTATGGGTATGTCCCCGTAAAATACTAGTCGAAAATATCGTTTTTCTTCTAATAAATACAATAATCTTTTATTTGTGAATCGGCCTGTATACATATAGATAAATTACAGAGTTATTTAAAATTAGTTTGTATAGTAGAAATTAGCTTTTAAATGTATTTTTTTTTGTCAAGGAAATGCCAAAATTTGAAAACCGCCGTATGACGTCACGCTGCACCTCCTAAGTAGGTCAGCGAACGCTGCAACTCGCCGCTTCGTTCAGAACATAATATTATATGGGACACCATTCAAAATATACGAACGCGCAAAACGAGACACCGCACAAGGAAACACTTCTATCACTTTCACCTCACGGTTATTTGTACACTGGGAACGTAACACTGCGTTAATAACTATCGATTGTGCTATTTTTAACGTTATTTCATTATTTACGGGCGGTATGTGTTCGATCGTTGTATTTATTTTGGTGACGTAAATGCTGGACACGGGAGGACACAGCCGCGGTGTGACGTAGCGCGCGGCGCGCCGCGGAATGGCGCATTTACACGGTGTTGCTGCGTAAACTTTTTAGTTTACCGCAACGTCGATTGACATTTATTGTTAACGAGCTGGGTCCGCGACCTCGTTCGCGTGGAACTTAAGCTTTATTTAATCATTTTGGCCATTTTCTAAATCTTTTTTCAGTACAGTTTTGCTCAGTGGTAGCTTGATGTTAAATAGACTAAATCCTTCGTCAATGATATCTCTATCAAATAAAAAAAAATTGCAATCGGACTGGTAGTTCCTACGATTAGCGAGTTCAAATAAATACACTTTCCACTTTATAATACTAATATAGATAATTGATGTATCCACTGATTTATATTTATGAATATGGTAAAACTTAAGTACGCCATATATATATGATACATTTTTTTTTATTCACAATCCGATATATTTTGTGACTACAAGTACTAAGTAATTTATTAAGGACTGTCAATCGCTTTGTGGGCGCACTGCTCTGTTAACGAATAGATTGTCTTTAAAAAAAGTGATTACTAACATTATGGATGGGCTGAAAATGGTTTGAATCGAATACGAATTTAAGCCGAAAATTCAGTTAAAATAAAATGTTCTTCAATTTTTCAAAATAAAATAAACTGCGGTTTACTTAAGTAAGAGCGAGGATATTGACCAAGATACGTGATCAAGAAAGTCACAATGTTTTGAGGCTGTTACGAGAAACTGGAAGTAGTAAAGTTGCCCGATGTAGAAAAAACAGAAAGTTCTCACGTATACTACATAATGTTACATATACTAAAATTAATATGGTTGTAATAACTGAAATAATATGTTTTTATTGTTAATAAAAGTAAAACTGCATCACATGTAAACGCATATCTCAACATTTTTCCGCTGCTCAAGGATTTATGTCTCTATCTCTGGCTGCTGAAATTTTTTTTAAACAAAATGTAACACGAATTTCAGCCCATCCCTACTACCATTTTGAATGAAAATATGGCATGATTTATTTTATAAAAACGTAAGAATATGTCTGAAATATAAGTTGAAAGTTAAACTGTAATGGCCCATAGAAACGAAAGAATAAATTTGCGTAGCGTTATTGACTATTAAAAAGGCTGTGATTAATTTAACTGGTAAATTTAAATATTCCTGGTACTGTTTTGAAGTATGAAAATTGAAACAATAAAACACAGTACAGTAGGTACAATGTATGTATGAATAATCGCCTGTAACCCATGTTTATTGCAGGACGTACATTTGAATCTGAAAATAAATCTATTTTGTTTATAGAAAAATATATAATATTTTGTTTTAATTTACAATAAAATAATAGACAAATATTCGTCACCATTGCAATGGGTTAATAATGACGCCTTTATTAAACACTAGCCTTCATATGTCACAACTTCATAGAACATACATACCGAACAAACGCAAACCATGAAAATCTCGTTTTATTTTAGTAATAATAGTCTTGAAGACCGAATAATTCGATTTAAATTTTTCCCTTAAAGCAAACACTAAAAACATATCCTGGCAATACTATACACAAATGTCATTCGGCTATTAAGCCCCTACCATTGCTTCTAGACACAACGCTTCCTTTCCTTATTTCGTTTCTCGTAACAAAAACGAAACAAATATTAATGCCTGTCTGTGTAACCTAAACAGAGACTTTTTGTATTCTATTGTGTAGTACGCATTTTATAATATGTTATAACGTTGTTAACTAAAATGTCATTTCAGAAGTTCCTAAAGCCAACGTCTCAACGTCGATATTCCCACGAGATAGGAAACACGTAGTAATAAAACATGAACATGGCTGCCCACGCTTCGAAATGAATTATAAATGATATAAACAAATAAATTATTTAGCCTCTGCTTTTGGACTCTTTGTTTAGTGCGGAGGCAGAATACCAAGGTGAAGGGACCTGTGCGTACGGTTTTCGTAATGACTTACGCATTTGAGGTCGTCTACAGCGGAACACGTGTGTTCCATGATTTATATAATTAAGCTATATTTTATTGCAAAACTTGCGGCGTCCGCGGTTCGTTGGCGTGGGAATAAACTTTTTATTTTAATAACGATTGTATACTATCTCTACTTAATATTATAAATGCGAATGTAAGTTTGTTAGTCATGAAACTTTATACACATATTATTGAAGGTACTAGAAGTAACATAAGATACTTTTTATTAAAAAAAAAAAGGAAAAAAAACTTTTTTAATGGCGTCAATGCGAGGGAAGCCGCGGATAAATGCGTAAGTGAGTTTATTTGTTTGTTACGTTTTCACATAACATAACCGTTGAATCGGTAACGATGAACTTTGGTATAGAGCTAGATGGGAACCTGGAGATGGTGATAGGCGACTTTTAAAACCTTACTACAAGTGCGCTAAAGATGAGGATAAACTTTGTATGAAACTTTTTATTGCGTCATCCGTTTTGTTTGACAAAATCAATAGTAACGCGACCGAAGCCGCACGTACCACGTTTCGCATGGTGGTAGGGCTTTTTCTGATGCACGCCTGGCTTGCAACCACCCACAAGTTGAAAATCTGCCGCCAAATACCAATAGGTTTGTTCCAGCAGTTGCACTTCAGAGCCAGTTCTTCCTACGGTTTAGCGTGTCTACCAACTTGGTCGTATCGTCACATAAGATCACTTGTGATTATGGTCATAACACTAAGGCTAAACATTAAAAAATTGCTTGCTAGCTTGACTATAAAAAAAAAGTAAATTAAGGGAAATGGTATTTAAAAATATTATCTTAGACAACCGTAGGTACAACTGTTGGCAGGTCAAATAAAGAAAAAAAAAGTGACAGATCAAGATCCCGCCAAATACTCTTTCCGTTGGTTAGCAGACAGATATTTAACAAATACGGAAGTTTCTTATTATATAGGTCACAGACGATTATAGATATAGTTTTAAAAGTGCCGTCTTGATGCATCCGGCGTGCGCGTCTCGGATAACCAGAAATAGACAATTTTTTAGTTTTTTTTTTTTTATTATTATTTATGTCGCTGGTAAAGTGCTCATTCGGTGACCAGATGCCGACGCGTCGGCACGACTCCAGTTCGTGCGTAGTTTATCATCAATACGTTTGCTTTTAATTATATTAATATACAAGGAGTTAGCTTTGTCCGCGACTTCGTTCGAGTGGGACGGAATATCATTTAATAATTTTTGCCCGCTTCTGACTCTTTTTGCAATAGAGGTTTGACCCTATTGGTGGTAGCGTGATGTTAAATAACTATATGCCTTTTTATACCTATGGTTTAGCGTAAATACAACAATCTCACCTGATGTAAAGTAACGAGTAGTGGAGGGCCTGGCTCTCAGGTGCAACTGCCGGAACATTAAGGGTGGTAGCTACCCAGGTGGGCATTAGAAAAAGCCCTACCACCATGCTATGGTTTCCTCACGATGTTTTCTTTCACCAACCGTGCAGTCTCATTGCAGGGATCAAACTGAAGTCCGTCGACACTATGTCCGTACCCACATGTGAAGTGATGATAGCTCAGTAGTAGTGTGTACGACTTTGCGTCAAGGGACGTGAGTTCGAATCCAACCACCTACAACGAGCTTGAGCTTTCGGTGAAGAAAAACATCGTGAGGAAACCATAGCATGGTGGTAAGGCTTTTTCTGATTCCCACCTGTCTAGCTACCACGCTCAAGTTGAAAATCTGCCGCCAAATACCAATAGGTGTGTTCCGGCAGTTGCACTTGAGAGCCAGTTCCTCCACAGGTTTAGCGTGTCTACCAACTTGGGCTGAACCGTCACTTAAGATCAGGTGAGATTATGGCCATAACACTAAGGCTTAATAATAAAAAAAACTACCGATTAATTAATCATAGCTTCAAAAATGTATCCAAATAAATAAAAGCGATGGTCACGCTACAGTTGATGCTAAATTCTAGCCTGGAATTACTATGCAATCTGTAAACATTTGTTTAATGGGATCATCTGTGATACTAAAAACTATTTTTGAACTATTGCCCGCATAATTCTTGGTTATGAAGTAAAATGTTTTGCTTCGAACGCTGAGATTGATTTCCCGTGTTTATTTAAGATATATATATCTTTAAATGCGTTGGACAATTTGTTCGCGTAAAATCTTGAAGGCCACAATCTCACCTGATGTTAAGTGATGTGAGCCAAAATGGTGGAAACGCTGAGATTAGTGGCGGGACTGGCTCTCACATTCAAGCGATGATAGCTCATTGGCATTGTGTACAGACTCCGTGTCAAGGGACGTGAGTTTGAATCCATATACAATGAGCTTGAGTTTTCGGTGAAGGAAATCGTCGTGAGGAAACCTTAGCACCATAGAACCATAGCATTGCTTTTTTTAATGCCGGCCTGGCTAGCTACCGCCCTCAATTTGAACATCTGCCGCCAAATACCAATAGGTGTGTTCCGGCAGTTGCACTTGAGAGCCAGTCCCTCCACAGGTTTAGCGAGTCTACCAACTTAGTCAGGTGAGATCATGGCCTTAACACTAAACCTTCACTATAAAAGAAAAGAAAAAAGATATGCAACTGCCGGAACAAAACCGTTTGGCGACAGATTTTCACGTCGTGGAGAAACTCGTTTTCAACGGACTTCATATCGTGTCGCGTGAACACAATACCCGGGAGGACACTAGATGGACTGAAGAGAAGTATGGAGAGACTTATGGGGTGACAAGCTTTTTTTTATAGTTAAGATTTATATACTTATATATATGCCATATATACTTGATATATGCCATAATCTCACCTGATCTTAAGTGACGATACAGTCCAAATTGGTAGACACGCTAAATTTTTTGAGAAACAGGCTCTCAAGTGCAACTGTCGGAACTTACATATTGGTATTTGTCAGCAGATATTCAACATGAGGGTGATAGCCTGCCAGGCGGGCATCAGAAAAAGCCCTACCACCATGCTAAGGTATCCTCACGATGTTTTCCCTCAGCGAAAGCTCAAGCTCATCGTAGGTGGTTGGATATGAACTCACGTCTCTTGACGTAAAGTACACACTACCACTGAGCTATCATCGCTTCAAAAGTTCAAGCTTCAAAGGCAGCCCGGCGGCACTTAAAATCCATATTGTCGAAAACCAGTGAGGGCTTACACGGCTATATGCTGACGAGATGACCCCTGTTAGACCTGTGTTTGTTGTGAATTGTGGTGTCATGGTAATCTCTATCAGAAAAATACTGTACACTCTTCGACTTATATATAAAACTCTGTATGTGTATGTATGTACGTTTATATAATGATTTTTTATGTTTACGCGAATATTATTCATTGAAATAAAACTAATTTAAACGGATTTTATCGCGGTTATTTATTAAATTTTGATCCCGACGTTTCGAAAGCTTTTCAGACTTCGCGGTCACGGGGCGGACTGAGGTGTAGGTTGTCCAACAAGGTTGTAGAATTTAATAAATAACCGCGATTAAATCCGTTTAAATTAGTTTTATTTCAATGTACGTTTACATTAAAATTATCTGATAGTCTTTAAATTAGCTCAGCGTTTAGTAAAATTAAGTAGGGGTCGGTCGTCTATTTGTAGAAAAACTATGCGAACGAAGTTGGGGGCAAACGCTAGTGGGGTGTAGTATTCTTACCTCTTCGACTTGACTGAGGGAAGAGCGACTGCCCCAGTCCTCCCACGTTTCTCTCTCACCTAAACAAAACATTATAATATTAAATGATATAATATCTCGAGATTGGAGATTACTAAATCATGCTTCTGGCATCCTATCTAATTAATCTTTTGCACGCATCATAAGCGAAGCGTTGAGGTCAGTACTACTGTCACTTGACGCAAAACAACTGATTTTACAAACTTAAAATGTTTCTATTTATCATATATTGCACTTGTAAAATAATATATACACACACATGTCAAGAAAAAACACAATTTTTAACACTCATGATATTTTTGATGCCATTGTTGTTAAAAAAGTTAAAAAACTTTTAAAAAAAAATCTCTCTTACACGTCCGCGTGTCTGTATTATTTTATGTATTATTATCACGATAACGACCGAAATACTTTACTAATCCAGCCTTTTTTTCTACCTACGCTTCAGTATAATTAGGAATAGAACCCTATAACTTTTCACGGTCTAATTCTATGTAGTTTAATTGTTATTAAATAGACAAAAAAAAAAGTCGTTAACACTACCACAGAGCTATAATCGCTTCAAAAGGGCATTGAATAACGGATACACAGTTCTATATACTTACAGAAACTGGCCTCACTGCTTGCTTCGAAGCTCCTTCTTTGCATTTGCATACCGAGAGACATCCTCGAAGTGTCTACAATAAATATAATAGAGAAAGTTACGGCAATAAATTTTACCTAATATAGTAATCTTTTTTTTTATAGTTTAGGATTTGGCCATCATCTCACCTGATCTTAAGTGACGATACGGCCCAAGATGGTAGACACGCTAAACCTGTGTTTACTGGCTCTCAAGTGCAACTGCCGGAACACGCCTATTGGTATTTGACGGCATTTCACCTTGAGGGTGGTAGCTAGCCAGTCGGACATCAGAAAAAGCCCTACCACCATGCTATGGTTTCCTCACGATGTTTTCCTTCACCGAAAGCTCAAGCTCATTGTAGGTGGTTGGGTTCGAACTCACGTCCCTTGACGCAAAGTCGTACACACTACCACTGAGCTATCATCGCTTCAAGACTATCACTATTTGTTTAATATTCAATAATATTATAAATGCGAAAGTGCGTTTGTTTGTTACGCTTTCACGACTAAATCGTTGAATATGATGAATGTAAGTATAGAGATAGATGAGAACCTGGAGACGGTGATAGGGTATGTTTTCTGGCCAATAACTTATTGAAAATGGGCTAAAGACAGGAATAAACTTTGTATGAAACTACACCGTTTATGATAAAACGTCACTAAGTAAATCATATAGCACATCTAATATAACATTTAATGTATCACATAACATTTAATCTTTATTTCATTTAAATCGGTTAACTCTATCAAAAGTTATTGTAATTTGAATGACCTGCGTCACATTCAATAATTTTAGTTCTTCGCGAATGAAGTCACAGGCACAGCTTGTTTAACACTAAAATTACATTAAGAAAAAAAGAAACTATCATAAGGCTTTCTATCATATAACGGAGTAGCTATGAACCATCGTCTCGATAAAAGTAATTTCCAGTTATTTATAGAAATGGACAAACAATTGGAAACACACCGATATATCAAGTATTTTAGGGTACAGCACTAAGTGTACTGGCCTTTGAAGTCTGCCACGACTATTTGATAGGCATGATAAGACATTAAATAAAATATAAAGAAAAAGATTTAAAAAAAAAAATGACAACAAAAAAGTTAATGGCACATACATTTAAGTACATTAATGATATTATAAAATTAGAACCAATAAGTTTTCCTAAGTGAAATGAAGCATAAATACAAAATAATATTTCATGATCTGTAGCCATGATAGAAAAACAAACAGCCAAATAAAACAAACAAAACTTGACTTTTATAATATATTTTCGTTCAATAATTCCCAGGTAGTTCCAGTTCAAAAACTTATTGACAAATCTTAAAATCCATATCCATGATTAAGTCAGAATTTTATCTTTACCTATAAGTTTTGTAAATATTCTATGGTCAAGATATGATACCCTCTGTGGACATAAATCTCTAACATAAAAAAAACTTTTTTTTTTATGTACTAGGAGCAAACAAGCAAGCATGTCACCTGATGGTAAGTGATCACTGCCGCCCATAGACATCCACAACACCAGGGGAATCGCAGGTGCGTTGCCAGCTTTTATTGGAGAGACTAGCTCTCAAGTGCAACTGCCAGATCACATCTATTTGATTTTGGCGGCAGATTGTTATCTTGAGGGTGGTAGCTAGCCAGACAGGCATCAGAAAAAGCCCTACCACCATGGTATGGTTTCCTCACAATGTTTTCCTTGACCATAAGCTCAAACTCATTATAGGTAGTTGGATTCAAACTCATGTCCCATGACACAGTGTTCTTACACACTATTATGGGCAATTATGTGTTATACTATGACATGTTAGAAATATTTATTATATATGTGTACTATTCACCAATAGAGTGTCTGCACATATTATTTAAATTTAGACTTGTGGTACTGCTTTGAAACACGTAACAGAATGTGAGGGAATTTTCAGGCAATGTTTGTAGACAGAGTAGAGATGTTACACGCATCTACAGGAAGTCTACCTATAATTCCTCTGCACATGCACTGCATTGTTCAACATAATTAGTGCAACCTCACAGTGATAAATAGAAAAATATAAAAATTTATTATTGTATCAAATAGCATACTCTTTTTATTCTTATGAGTAAATAAATAAATAATTGTTATAAATGAATTTCCTATTTTTACAAATATATTCATTAAAAAGTATAATTGGCAATAGAGCTCTTTTATCTTTTTTAATCTCTTACAGGCCATAATCTCACTGCAGTCAGATGATCCAACTTAAGATGTTAATACTCCAAAGCTGTTGGTAAGTATATTGGAGATGCTGGCTCTCAAGTACAGCTACTATAATACACCTGTAGGTTCGTAATGACAGATTTTCAACTTGAAATTTTGAATATAATATATAATGTTTTACTGAAATAAAAGCTTACGTTTATTGTAAAGGTTTAAGCTGACATACGACAGCCAGGTATTCGCACTGGCTAGTAATAAGCCATAATTGCTTGTGACATATGATTTTTGAAACAAAACATTAATTATTTTAAGGTTTTTCATAAAACGCGACGAATCGCGCCGGTATTATAATATCAAACATTTCATTGATTTCTTTTTATTTACTTACCTCTGTATTCTTAAATATCGGACATCCTTAAAGTCTATTTTAATATTTCAACTTATAACAGTCCTTGTTGTATTAAACCTACTTAAAAATAACACAACAGAGATGGTTAACACGCCCACTTATTTTTATACGAAAACCGCGATTACTAAGGCGAGAATCAGTCTTATTGAGATTGAAATCACACAAATGGCACAGGAATAGACACTTTTAATTCATAAATTGGTTAAACCCATTTAATTATTACAAATAATCTCGAAAAGTTCATTGCACCTGATGTTTACAAAGTTACACTGCTCAAACAATAAAACATTTTGATTTATTAATTATAGTCACTATTTTCATATAACAATCAAATATATATACTTGAAAAACATTATTTTAATTCATAATAAGAATAAAAAACTTAAGGCAACCGCTTTTCTAAACACTGAAAGGTCGATGACCCACTAAACGTCAAATCGATCAAACAAAATACTGAAAGTACGTTCTGAAATAGCTGTTACTGAAATATCTGTGAAATTAATGTGTCCTGAAATCCAAAAACGCTGAAAATGATAAAATCGAGAGTTGAAAAGCAATGATACATTAACACTCACTAGATGCCGTTAATTCCTATATTTTTATTTTCTTTGGTTTCAAACACTTTAATATTCCATTTCCTTAACAGAGGGCAGTTACATCAAATATTATTTCCTGAAGTGATTTGAATGGTATTGGCGCTCGCTCACATAGAACCATTCTACTTTATTTAAATCTTGAGATATCCACTTATTATGCCACATAACTTCATAACATATAGTTTTATTGGAACGAAGTTCCTTATGGGTCGTCACGGAGCGGTACCTTGGCCGGTAAAATACGTCTTTATCGTGAACGTTAGATCTTTATGTATAGTCTATGTATGATGGCTATACAGCGTCTAATGTATAGTCTACGTGATCACTGTTATTATTATATTCCTACTTAATATTATAAATGTGAATGTAAGTTTGTTTGTTTCGCTTTCTCGCGAAAACTTCTTGACCGATCATGATGAAACTTTGTCCACATATTCTTGGAGGTATTATAAGTAACATAGGATATATTTTATAGAAAATTTTTTTTTTACTAAAGATAAAAAATTGTTTGTCATAAAATCTCTAAATCTAGCTACCTTTACGCCATCTAGCATTACAGAGTATAAATAGGTGATACAAAGTTCACCGGGTCAGCTAGTATTTTTATAAATCATCGTAAACAAAATAAAGGTGTTAAGATAATTTTGTAAAGTTGTTTTAATTATTTTTATCGATATAAAAATATAATAAAAAATGCATATCCTTGTAATTATTTTGTTTATTGCTCGAATAGAAATTGAAATTAATATTTTTATAATATGGAACTTCGTTCCTATCATGTGTCCCACGACAGGCCTCTTTTTTTTAAATTTTGTGATTTCTTGTCATGGTGTGACATTAAATATTTAGCTATTTTGAATTTATAAAATGGCATAAGCACTGTTATGGTCTTTTACGGTTATATAGTTTTATATTGACATGTAAGTTAATCGTGAATGCAACAGATGGCGATGCACATGAGCTATTGTCCAGAGACAAGTAAAACTTAGAGATGGCAAACTGCATGCAACGAATTTGACACAATAACAGTATGTTGCGTAAGTGTGGAAATGCAATATTTATATCTAAATATTTTACCTTTTTACTCGTATCTATTGACTATTAGAAATAAAAAAACATTGTTGCAGAATCGGTTGAAGTTAAATCAAACGATAGTTTCAAATCACAAATTCAATTTAATAATTAAAAGTAAGTATATTATTCTTTTTTCTTTTTACTAGGAGATTCATCGTCTCTAGCACTGCTTCTTCTCTTTCTATCATTCTCTTCTTTCTTCTCTCCGTCTTTCTCTTCTTTTGTCTCTGGAACAGCTTTCTTCACCCGAGCGGCTTCAGGCGAATACGCCCAAAGCAGCATTTCTAAATGCTCTTTTGTCGGTTCGTCATTACTGTTGAAGAGTTTGGCTTCCGCGTGCTGGAAAATAAACATTTTTAATCACAACAACGTATATACAATTTTTTAAGTAATAAAATAGGTACTCAAGAACTATAAATCGATAGATATAATAAAACTAACGAAGCCATATCTTATTATTTCAAAATTATAATAGGGATGTGCCGGATTTATGATAAAATTAAATATTTAGAATTTATATCTGTTCATTTTAACGCGCCTATTGCGTCTCATAAGCGAAGCGTTGAGGTGGGTACTACTGTCACTTCACGCAAAACAACTGATTTTTCAAACTATAATTATAAAATAACATATACACAAACGTATCAAGAACAACACTATTTTTAACACTCATGATGTTTTTAATGCCATTTTTGTTATTTAAACAAGTTTAAAAACTGTTTAAAAAAGTTCCGTCTCGGACGTCCGCGTGTCTGTATGTGCGGATCCTGTATGTTATCACGATAACGACAGAAATACTTTACTAATCGAGTATATTTGTCCTACGCTTCAGTATAATTAGGAATAGAACCCTATTACTCTTCACGGTCTGACTCGATGTAATTAAATATTAACAATAAAAAAAAAAAAAAAAAAAAAAAATTGAAATGACGCGTGCCCTTTTGGATTTTCCAAACATTCTTAAACCTCGAGCCCGATTTTCTTAATATTACATAAATAGTGAGCTTTATTATATCAGGTCACGATACTACAATATAAATTATATATACTAGTAGATCTTAGCGAATATCTATATTAATATTATAAAGTGGCAAAGTTTGCTCGTTTGTTTGAACGCGATAACCTTAGGAAGTAATAATCAGATTTAAAAAACAACATTGAAAGAGCACTCATTGAAAACGACTTTAGGCTTTTTAACATCACGCTACCACCGATAGGAACAAAGCTGCATTGAAAAGGTTACAAAATAGCTCAATAGCTTTAGACAAAATAGGTCTTCAATAGCTTAATAAAATTCAAAAGTTTAATTACGTAACTGGTTGATGCTACATCTCCAATTTTTACTAGGGTTTTCGTTTTGTTTTGTTTTGTGTACATTTAAGTTCAAAATGCTTTAAAATATTATAATATCTGTAAAAAATATTACAATTTATGTGACCTTTATTCTGTTCATGTTCACACACAATAAAAGTTCCTAACTGTGTAAGTTGTGCACTAATGTAATAGGGTATGGGATTTAAAATGATATCTAGAATTAAGTTGTTTTTGTATTTAATCTCATATCTGTATCAGTGCCTTGTAAAATAAAATAAAAAATAAATAAATTGGGCAAAAATATTAAACGGTTTTCAGTTTAGCGTTATGGCCATAATATAATCTGATCTTGAATGACGATACGGCCAAAGTTGGGCGTCACGCTCAACCTGTGGAGGAACAGACTCTCAAGTGGAGCGATGATAGCTCAGTGGTAGAGTGCACGACTTCGCGTCAAGGGACGTGGGTTCGAATCCAAGCACCTACAATGAGCTTGAGCTTTCGGTGAAGGAAAACATCGTGAGGAAACCATAGTATTTTCTAATGCCCGCCTGGGTAGCTACCACCCTCAAGTTGTAAACCTGCCGCCAAATACCAATAGGTGTGTTCCGGCAGCTGCACTTGAGAGCCAGTTCCTCCACAGGTTTAGCGTGTCTACCGACTTGGGCCGTATCGTCACTTAAGATCAGGTGAGATTATGGCCATAAGGCTAAACCTTAAGTATAAAAAAAAAAACATGCGTGCGTACAAAGTACACATGTCAGAAGTGAAACTTCTTTGGCGAACTAATTTATAAATCTTGTTTATATTTATACAAATCTAAAACTTTAAATTAACTTTAAATTAATAATTTAATTTTTAACTTTAATTTAAATTTCCCTGTCTTACTCTCTCTCAATCGGTCTCGATCACTCTCTCTCTCTTTTCCGACACTTCCGTTGCATACCGGCGTGACGTTTCATCTGTAAAAATTTTACCCTCATGCGCCTAAAGAAGTTTCACTTCAAAAAAACTGCCAGGACACACCCATTGGTATTTGGCGGCAGAACGCAACAAAACATTACTTACTTTTTCCTTGAGTTCTTTGAGTGCAACATTCCTCACGATGTCCCACGTTTTTCCGCCTTCCTTCTCCACCACAGTACGGAGTCGCTTGTATTCACCATTGACCGAACTGTAGGCCGCTATGAATGCACTCTAGAAATAATAATTCACTGAAAAAGCTCGTTTTTATACACAAAAAATTTAACAACCAACTTACATTGACACTTCTAGTTCATGAACTACAATTAATTTTTATATATTATATTAAATTAGTCAAATGTAGTCAAAATAAATAAATGAAATATATTCACACATATATATATATATATATTTACATATATATATATATATATATATATATATATATATATATATATATATATATATTTACAAACTTTATAGCAGGGATTCAAAATCACTCTAAATATTATTTACTAGGTGACTCGGTGGACTTCGTATCACCTACACTCTAGAATGTTCGATGGCGATAAAGTAGCTAGATTTTGAGATTTTTTGACAAACAATTTTTTTTGTATTTCCTAAAAAAAATATATTTTTTTCAATAAAAGTATCCTATGTTACTTCTAGAACCTCCGAGAATTTGAGTACAAAGTTTCACGATGATCGGTCAAGTAGTTTTCATGTGAAAACGTAACAAACAAACTTACATTCACATTAATAATAGGGTTTAATTTTTTTTATGTAGAATTAGTTTAGGAGTTTATACTGTTATAATTGCTGGATGATCTTCTAATTCTAATTATGCATTATTAGGTCTTCGGGCTGTAGCTCAAACAATTTCTTATAAAGTTAGATTAGCTTTAACTTTTATATCTACTTTATTAATAATTATAGATTTTAATTTTTTGATATTTTTATTAGATGCTTTTTATTTTTTAAAAAATTATTGATATATAATTTTTATGAAAGATAAAAAAAACTTATTTAATGGCTTCAATGCGAGCGTAGCCGCGGGTACAACCTAGTAATTAATACAAACATATTATTCAAAAACATAGTGTTTATTGTTGTGATGTCCTATGGCAACTGACAATTATATAAAATAATATTGGCGTTAAGTTTTTATAAAATTTTATAGATTTTCTAATATTCCACTCAACTTCCTTAATTTTTTCTGTCATGAGAACCTTCTTCTGACAATAATTAATGCAACAAAAAAATAATTAATGAAATTGTTCCATCCGTTCACGCGTGATGTGATGACCAAGGGAAATAGATATTAATTTTTGTAACGAAGTTTCTTATCGCGCGTTGAAAAAGGGGGGTAGACGGAAAAAATTCTCACGAAAAGTTGTAACGACACTTTTTGCTATAGTAAGCTATTGTAAGCTGTGCGGCGTGCGCATGTTTCTCTGTCTCTCTCTCTCTCTCTCTCTTATAGAAAGCAAGCCAGATATTTTCATTTCTATTTCGCATTGAACAGTGTGGTGTCGCTACGATTATTTTTGTGGAGTGTATACCGGTTTTTTGTACATAATAAATAATAAAAAATAATAATAATAATGAATCCTGATAGTGTTTCTGCACTAGTTCCGGATATTGCTGATGGAGTTAGGTAAGAAAATAAAATTTTATTACAATTCCTTCACTAATTAATCGAAAGGATCTTCGTTCCATCCGGCTGTCCCTTGACACCTCTCAACTTTTTTTATATACATAGATTTTCAACAAAATCACAAAGAAAGTAATCACGTGGACGCGCAACAGATCAATGCAATCGACCGTCTCGATGCTGCCTTATCGTCACACGACAAATCTCAACCTGTCCCTACATACAAACATACATAAATATCCCTATAGATACACAAACTACACAACCACACACCTGATGTTCAGTGATATCGTCTCCGGCCAACTTCACAGCAGTCCTCACGATACCCAAGCTGATGTACGGGTTGTTCTGCTTACTGAGGTGCATGCTGTCAAAGTCGTCAAGGAATTTTTCGAATATCGATATCGCCTCTTTTATATTCGACAGTTTTGTCTCGTCCCTAGTGCCTGGGAAAAATGTTTAACAACGACATCTGTCACAACTGCATGTGAATGCAAACTGTTGGCAATATAAATTTTAATAAATTTGTGTTAAAAATAGTGTAAAAATATTTGATTTTATTACAATAAAGCGTGGGGCGCAAGGTATCAATAGTTATAAATATTTTTTTACAATTTTTATCCACGCTTTTTTTACAATAAAATCATTTTTGCTTACACTATTTTAATTCAAATTTATTAAATTTTATTTTCTATGTATTAGTTGGATTTTCAAGCGTATTTTTTTAAACTTTTATTTTTAATTTTTTAGTGATTATTTAGCAATAGCTTTATGATACTAACATCTCTATTAGCTATTGCATAGAAGAGCGGTGTTTCACTATGACGGTCTCTGCAATTGTCATATGCTAAAATCGCTAATCCCGATTATCCCAGTAACGATAACGGATCAAACTGTTTAATATATTAAATTGTCATCGGTCCCTAATAAGTCTGCCGAATTTCGAGATAATCCGACGTTTTGAAGCGGGTCAAAATCGTGTTCAAAGATTCCGTACTAACATACGTATGAAGCTAATAAAAGCGTATTAATAAATAGCAGTACGTTATGTCCAGGGCCGAACTAGTCTTCACGTTTTTATAATAGATGGCGCTGTATATGTCGTAGACAACCAGCTTAATTAGCCGTCCAATTAACAGTCTATAATATAAAGTATAATAAGCACCAAGTTACAATACACAATTATCACAAGTCCAACCTAACCTATCAAATACCTTTGCTGCAACCATCACCTCCCTACTACATACTCCGTCTAAAAGTTTTTGTTTTTAGAGTGACGGTTTAGCGTTATGGCCATCACCTCACTTGATCTTAAGTGACGATACGGCCCAGGTTGGTAGACACGCCAAACCTGTGGAGGAACTGGCTCTCAAGTGCAGCTGCCGGACACACCTATTGGTATTTGCCGGCAGATTTTTAACTTGAGGGTGGTAGCTAGCCAGGCGGGCATTAGAAACAGCCCTACCACCGTGCTATGGTTTCCTCACGACGTTTTCCTTCACCGAAAGCTGAAGCTCATTGTAGGTGGATTCGAACTCATGTCCCTTGACTTAATTATAAATAAAAAAAACAAAATAGTTCCACGTTAATATTATAAAGCGAGGAAGTTTGTTTGTTTTGAATGGTTTTATGCTAATGGGCAGCAAACAGGCAGACGGCCCATTTAATGTTAAATGGATACCGTCGCCTATGAACAACTGCAACACCAAGGGCATTACAGCCGTGTTGAAGACCATGGAGACTGTACTTCAATCCCTTTTTGAAGAGCCCCATATCATAATCTTGGGAGCACTTCCGGGCAATCCGTTCCATAGATCTAATGTGTAAAAAAAAGTTAACAAAAACCTTACGATATGTCAATAGAGAGAACGGGGGAGGGGTCGAAAAATTATCAAAATCACTTCACGTTATTAATGGATGCTCCCTAAATAACATGAACATACGTATATAAACGCTATATTTTACATATATAACACGCTATTGTTACATATATAACACGCTATATTTTACATATATAACACGCTATTGTTACATATATAACACGCTATATGTTACATATATAACACGCTATTTTTACATATATAACACGCTATTGTTACATATATAACACGATATTTTTACATATATAACACGCTATTGTTACATATATAACACGCTATATGTTACATATATAACACGCTATTTTTACATATATAACGCGGTAACAGAACCAAAACTAGCAACTATCTTCATGGTGTGTTAGAAAAGTGCGCGCAATTTCCGTTGAATAATAAAAAAAAAACACTTACAGGTCAATACTCGCTTGGCCCTCCCGATAAGTCCCTTGACCGCCAACTTCTGATAATCGGGATCTCGACCATCCAACTCCTTAATAGTGTTGTCCGCGGCCTCCTTATCCTTGAAACCTAGACCCTGCACTGTGTCTGGCGGTAGCTCCTTCTTCTCTTTCTCCTTCTCGTCCATTTCTACGTCTGAACTTGACTCCTGGAAACGACAGTTGTTCTAAAACGAACTGCGAAGGCATTCATACTGGGAACACAATCTCAGCTGATTTTATGTGACGATGTGGCTCGAGATGGTGAGCACGCTAAGAGAGTGGTAGCTAACCAGACGGAAAATAGGAAAAGCCCTACCATCATAGTTTAATCATGATTCAAACTCACGTTCATTGACGCAGAGCTTGTAGAGACTATCAAAAGAGGTACCATCGCTTTGTATGTGATCAGAAAAGTAATGGATACGGATGTTAAAGGATGGAAAGGAAGAGAAGAGCAATGAAGAGATAGATAGAGTGTCTGAAGAATAATATGAAAGAAAAGGAACTCTGAAAGGGACCCCGGATAACCTAGAAACAGGGAAAGAGGATGATGTTGGTGAAGGAATTAAAATTCCATAGAAACCTGGTTAGATCTCAACCACCATGAACATGATGATAATTCCGTTACAGTGACTATTAATCAGCCAAGGCCCTGGATCACCCAGTGTATGCAAAGTCACTAATAACCTTTCTTTAAAGTGGAACTTAAGACTCTCTTTGTCTAAGCTCTACCTCTCTTTTTAAACTTTAGACAGACATTATTTTACCCTTTCCCTCTTATCCCATTTTACCCTAAACCCAATTGGACCCTTATCACATTTTACCTTTTTTTGCTACTTTACGAACTTAGCGTTATAACTACAATGTCACCTGATATTATGTGACGATGTGACCCAAGACGGCGAGGCATGTGGATTCTGTACATACAACCAACTGACGTACTTCCTAAGCGCTTTATACCATGTTATCCTTATTCCATTTTACCGTTTACGTATGCTATGGCATACAACCAACTGAACTACTTCCTAAGCGCTTTATATCAAATTTTTCTTATTACATTACACCTTTTACGTATGCTAGATTACCCAACCAACTTACCTACTTCCTGAACGCTTTATACCATATTTCCCTTATTCCATTTTACCCTTTACGTATGCTGGATTATACAACCAAATGACCTACTTCCTAAGCGCTTTATACCATATTTCCCTTATTCCATTTTACCCTTTACGTATGCTGGATTATACAACCAAATGACCTACTTCCTGAGCGCTTTATACCATATTTCCCTTATTCCATTTTACCCTTTACGTATGCTGGATTATACAGTCAAATGACCTACTTCCTAAGCGCTTTATACCATATTACCCCTATTCCATTATACCCTTTACTTGTGCTAGATTATAATTTTTTTGAGACTTTTTGCGACACTACTCAATCAGTCACATTAAGCCAGCAGAAGAGAATAATAAATGGTGGAAAGGATGGTTTAAAGTATCCTCTTACTTTATCACTTTCCTGCTTCTTTTTCTCCGGTTTCTTTTCCACTTTCTCTTTGCTGTCGTTCTTCTCCTTGTCCTTGTTGAGGTCGGCGAGCCAGTTCTCGAACACTTCCATGGCTTCTTTGATGTTCTTTATCTTTTCTTCTGCTTTTGTCACTGTTAATTTTTAACAAAATTTAAGAGTTCATTCAGATTCTTCAACAGCCTAATAGAAATTGGGAACCGAGTAGATTAAAAAATTATAATCAGATTAATAATTATGACATGAGAGACATCGTGCTGCAGAGAGGGAAAATCCGAACAGTTTCCGAGACCTATGACACGGATGTAGGTTTAAATAGAAATGTAGGAGGTTTTCAAGCGATGATAGCTCAGTGGTAGTGTGTACGACTTCGCGTCAACGATCGTGAGCTCGATTCCAACCAACTACAATGAGCTTGAGCGTTCGGTGAAGGAAAACATCGTGAGGAAACCATAGCATGGTGGTAGGGCTTTTTCTAATGCCCGCCTGGGTAGCTACCACCCTCAAGTTGTAAACCTGCCACCAAATAACAATAGGTGTGTTCCGGCAGCTGCACTTGACAGCCAGTTCCTCCACAGGTTTAGCGTGTCTACCAACTTGGGCCGTATCGTCACTTAAGGTGAGATTATGGCCATAACGCTAAACCTTAAGTATAAAAAAGGAGGCCTCTCATACGACGATTGTCAACACTCACCTTCACAACTCATATTCCTCTACAGACAAATACAATATCTAGCCAGATTCATAACAGTCTGTTATCGGCACACTTGCCAAGTTTACTCAAAAATGAGACAGGCACACATTTAATTATTGTTATTTCGATATTTGTTTGAATATTAATTTGTTATACTTAAGGTTTAGCGCTATGGCCATAATCTCACCTGATCTTAAATGACGATACGGCCCAAGTTGGTAGACACGCTAAACCTGGGGAAGAACTGGCTCTCAGGAGTTGATGCCGGTACACACCTATTGGTATTTGGCGGCAGGTTTACAACTTGAGGGTGGTAGCTACCGAGGCGGGCATTAGATAAAGCCCTACCACCATGCTATAGTTTCCTCACGATGTTTTCCTTCACCGAAAGCTCAAGCTCATTGCAGGTGATTGGATTCGAACCCACGTCCCTTGACGCGAAGTCGTGCACACTACCACTGAGCTATCATCGCTGCAAATATTAAACCAACATTATTTAAATTACCTACCAAGCGCATGAGGGTGGAAAGGTTTTACAGAAATCCTTATGTAAAAGGGTGTCGTAAGTTGTGAAAATTATATGCATGAGACATATCTAATAAAAGTACGTAGAATTAGACATAACCGTATACATTGATTTTGGAATTAAGAAGGATCATTAAGCACATTACTGGAATAATCCACTAGGTTTAGAGTTAAGAGATACGAGAGTTACGAGATACGAGAGTTACGAGATACAAGAGATACGAGAGTTACGAGATTTGTTTGTTTGATCTGCTTAAGAACTACCAGTGGAATTTGCAAAACTATTTTTTGTACTTCATAGAGTAATAATTGAAGAAGGCTTTAAGACTAATATCACTCTACCACCAATAAGTGTAGGCTGTATTCATGATAAAGGTTTTTTTTTATAGTTGAGGTTTAGCGTTATGGCCATAATCTCACCTTAAGTGACGATACGGCCCAAGTTGGCCGACACGCTAAACCTGTGAAGGAACTGGCTCTTAAGTGCAACTTCCGGATCATACCTATTAGTAATTAGCGGGAGACTTCCAACTTGAGGGTGGTAGTTATGGCAGCGGGCATCAGAAAAAGCCCTACCACACAGCTACGGCTTCCTAACGATGTTTTCCTTAACCGGGCGCTCAAGCTTTAGGTGGTGGTTGGATTCGAACTTACGTCCCTTGACGCAAACACACTACCACTGAGCCATCATCGCTTCAGCTTTCTATTAAAGCTTTGCTCTGCCTTAACCGTTGGAACAGATTATCATAATACATATTCCAATCGTGTGTGGTTATTTGTGGTGCGGCCATAATATCTCACTTTTTTTTTATTTTATTCTAAAGGTTTAGCGTTATGATCATAATCTCACCTGATCTTAAGTGACGATACGGCCCAAGTTGGTAGACACGCTAAACCTGTGGAGAAAGTGGCTCTCAAGTGCTGCTGTCGGAACACACCTATTGGTATTTGGCGGCAGGTTTACAACTTGAGGGTGGTAGCTACCCAGGCGGGCATTTTAAAAAGCCCTACCACCATGCTATGATTTCCTCACGATGTTTTCCTTCACCGAAAGCTCAAGCTCATTGTAGGTGCTTGGATTCGAACTGACGTCCCTTGACGCGAATGCGTACACACTACCACTGAGCTATCATCGCTTCATTATTAACTAATATATACATATAAAAAAAATGTACTAGCGTATGTGATAATGGTATTATACGAACTGGAAAGAACTCTCTTCGCTCGGCCCAGAAGACCTCTAACAGTAAGACGCCTGTAATTCATATCGTGTTCTTCTAGTAGGCGGAGTGTCTCTTCCGCTTTAGACTTATCTTTGAAACCGAAGCGGGATTCCTCTTTATCCTCTTTACCCATGTTCTGGAAAGGGAAACGATAGTTTTACAGAATCCTACAGTAAGCCAGGGAAGGGGAGAGATCCTGAAATCATAAATTTACGGTAAGGCGTATTATAATATTATAATGTAAGCGAAACGTTGTGGTGGGTACTACTGTCAATGCACGCGAAACAACGAATTTTTCAAACTTAAAATGTCTGTATTTATAAATACATCGCACTTGTAAAATAATATATATACACACAGATATCAAGAAAAAACACTATTTTTAATACTCGTGATATTTTTAATGTCAGTTTTGTTATTTAAACTAGTTAAAAAACTGTTTAACAAAGTTCTGTCTCGGACGTCCGTGTGTCTGTGTGTACGGATCCTGTATGTTATCACGATGACGACCGAAATACTTTACTAATCGAGTCTTTTGTTTTTAATTGCCCGTTTTTTTTGTTTACATAATTGATGGCAAAGACAACATGGCTTGAGTCGGCTATTGCGTGGTGTATACGATCAAGTTGAAATAATTACAGTACTATTGTAACAAGATACATAGAATACATGTATTTGCTAAATTTAAACGTTTGGCCTTCACTATATGTGACTACCTTAACAATACTAAAATAAACCTTATAACTAACATGTTAAAGTTGATTTTTACTAAATATTTCTGTCACGATGATATCATGCATGCCGTTTGAATAAATTTTAACCAAAAAAAGCGTGTAAATTCGATACAATACATCCTAATCCAAACTTATGTAACTGTTTAGAATTAACTTCCAGCCAGTGTCATTCTTTTTCTGGTTTTCGTGGTGAAGAAATGAATTGACTTACTTCCTTTCGTTTGTCTCCCTTTCTAGTTGTATGGCTATAGTTTTTTTTTATAGTTAAGGGTTAGTATTATGGCCATAATCTCACTTGATCTTAAGTGACGATACGGCCCAAGTGAATAGACACGCTAAGCCTATGGTGGAACTGGCTCTCAAGTGCAACTTCCGGAATACGCCTATTGGTATTTGGCGGCAGATTTTCAACTTGAGGGTGGTTGCTAGCCAAGCGGGCTTTAGAAAAAGTCCTACCACCATGCTATGGTTTACTCACGATGTTTTCCTTCACCGCAAGCTCAAGCTCATTGTAGGTGGATTCCAACTTATGTCCCTTGACGCGAAATCGTACACACTACCACTGAGCTATCATCGCTTCAATTGCGGGACTGTCGTGAGACTAAGTTATAAATTACTCCCATAATTTTTCACCCATTGACAATGTATCGTTTTTTTTTTTTTGCATAAACAAAAGCAAAGAAAGTTATTACAAGTTTTTCACTTTTTACCATGAACCTAGTTTAATCCTCAAGAATATTGTAGTATAAATACGAAAATGAGTTCGTTTGTTTGTTACGCTGTCACGCCTAAACCGCTGAATCAATTGTGATGAGTTTTGGTATAGAGATACCTGGGACCTTGGAGACGGCGATAGGCTGCTTTTTCTAGCGAAAAATTTATTGGAAGTGGGATAAAGAGTGGGATAAATTTTGTATAATTTTTTCTATTACGTCATCCGATTTGTTTGAAAAAATCAGTAGATCGAAGCCAAGAAAGAGTACAAACTAGCTCATTATATCTATATATATAAATGAATCTCTATTTCCTTTTTTTATTTTCCCTCATCGCATCACGCGTGAACGGATGGAACAATTTCCCTAATTCTTCCTTTCTTGAGTTAATTATTGTCAGAAGAAGGTTCTCATTAAAGAGAAAATTAAGGAAGTTGAGAGGAACATTTGAAAAATTTAAGAAATATTTAAAAAATCTTAACGACAATATTAACTTCCCCTTAACTCTCAGATGTTATAGAGCATTACAATAACAATATATTTTTGAATATATATTTTTTTATATTAATCACACCAATTCGAATTGAATATTCATAATTAAGACAGAACAAGGTCTGTCGGGTCAGCTAGTTAACTATAAACACAGCTTAAATTTAATTGCAATCCATTATTACGTAGTTTTATAGTGATATTTGCGTACAACAAAAAAGAAACAAAATAATATACTTTTATCTTTTATAATCGAATAATTGTTTTATTGCTATACAAATTTGGCCCACTAACAGTTTTATTACACACTAGCTTACACACGCGGCTTCTTATGGGTTAATATTGATTTTGTCAAACAATTCTGGTTGTCGATCGATGTGGATTACCTACAATTAATTTCAATATTTTCCCAAGATTTGAAGGAAACAGTCATTGCGATAAAGAGTTTCATGCAATGTTCACCCCTCCCCGCGTTCCACCCCCTATAAGATTTTTACTAGAAATTTTAACGTACAACCGTTTCCAGAGACCCGTCTATCTCTACACAAAAATTCACTATAATCGATTCAGCCGTTTATAAACATACAAATAAAAATTTGGCGGGCCCGCAAGACAGTTGCGACTGACGAAGGACATTTGCCACTGAACTGTACTGAAGCTTACCGACAGGTGACATATAGACAACTTGCCGAGATAAGATTAAAAAAAACTCATTTTCGCGTTTGTTATATTTAACTACCTGTGCCCACGACTTCATTCGCGTGAAACTCAATTATATTGAATAACCTTTACTCATTTATGTAAGTTTTCTCAATACAACTTTTCTCCTATTTGTGGTAGCAGCCTCAAACCTTCCACAATTATTGCTCATTCAGATACAAAAAAAAATTGCGTGAGTGTGGTGGAATACACGCTTGGAACGAATTTCCTTACGTAGTAAATTATTATTCATAAACGTATTACATTATTGATTAACAAATACAGACAAAAGAATTACTAACGTCTGAGAGCAATAATAAAACGCAGAGATAACTAATGAAAGAACGATAGAAAATTTCGTGAACAATATATATATTTGTAATTGTGTTAACATAGATTTTATTGTACATAATTCAATTCATTATAATACATACAATACGCTAAGAAACAGCTGACGCGTATGACGTGTACAAACTGTATCTGCGCAGCCGTTGAGAACGTACTGGCTGTCTTGAACCAATAAGCGCGCACCTGTAACTGCGCACAGCCAATAGCGTACGCGCTTTGAATAACCCGCTACACTATATAAATATATTGCAATATAGGACACACTAAAGAAAGGGCTGTGACAGAAAAAATGTTTTGTCTAGTTTCTATCCGTACCGTGCGATAAGGAAGTTCGTTCCAAAAATTATTACAACGAAGTTCCTTATGTGTCGTCGCGTAGGGATACTGTAGCCGGCAAAGCACGTCCGTAATGTTAGCATAATGTTTTTATCTATAGTCTATATATGGTGGCTATACAGTGTCTAATGTATAGTCTACGTGATCACTGTTATTATTATATATTTTTATAAATCATCGTAAACAAAATAAACGTGTTTAGACATTTTTGTATTTTATTTTACTTTTATCGATAAAAATATCGTAATAAAAAATGTATACCCGAGTAATTATTTTCTTTATACCTCGAATAGAACTTGAAATTAATATTCTTGTAATAAGGATCTGCGTTACTATCTGGTGTCCCACGACACCATAAGTTTTTTTTTTTTTTTTTTGAGATTTGACTACTAGTTTCTGATGTAAGCGCGTTCAAACATACAAACTTTTCCGATTTATAACATTAATATAGATACTTCGGATTATGATATATATATTACCTTGAGAAATCAATAAAACTTTATAAATTGGTCACGGAACCTCAAACCTACTCTAAACATAATGACATCATTACATTGATGTCATAATATGGTTATAGAATGCGTGTTTACATACAATATGCTATTGTAAATACATTACCAGTAATAATTATCTATATCTATATGAATATTAAAAAGCGGAAGAGTTTGTTTCCTTGGTGCTAATCTTTGAAACCATCAGTCAGATATTCAAAAATTAGTTTTATATTTGACAGAGTAATCATTAAAGAAGGCTTTAAGCTGTTTAACATCACGCTACCACCAACAGGAACATAGCAGCACAGTCGACACAGAAATGATGAAATATAGTGTTAATTCTACACGAACGAACTGTATCTATGCATAAATACGCAGGGGTTCAGTACCTTTTGTAGTTAAAGCCCATAACATACTGAGCTATAATATATAATAATATAAATCATAGCAAGGTATATTACGGTATATTTTCTATAGTAATCGACGAGTGACCATAGGCGCAGCAATACCGTACATTTTAATTACTTCACCAAAATATGTTGAAAGATATAGCACGTTATATTTTAGTATAGTAAGATATATTAACGTATATTTTGATATATCTCAAGAAAACAGGCTATGATATTTTGTCTGTCATTTGTGCGCGCGTTAACGTAACTATTTAGATCAATTATACGATATTTAAAATTAGAAAATCCTTTAAGAATGTAGCACGAAGACGTGCTCATGCAACGACGGCCGCAGAACTAATGGGTTCATATATATATATATATATATATATGTTTACGCTAAATCATGCACGACAGTACAATACCTTGTCTATGCACCCTTCACCCCCCCGCTTTCTTTCCCACCCCTCTCACCTTAACATAAGGTCAGTTGCGTTTTGAATACGAGCGACGCGTGAGCAATTGTGACTACGGCGCATCGTATTTGTTCATTAAGTGATTAACCAGAACATGATTGCAACTATACACGTGCTAGAAGTGTAAGGTGTGTGCTCCAGCCTAAATAACAAGAAGAGGAGGCCTCTTAAACTATCGCAATCGGCATTCAGGTGAGTCCTTTCTTTTCATCATCCCATCCGGTACTGTTGTGCATAAATCGCCATTAGGTTTCATTAGGTTCTACCATATTCGCGGCTGTTTTATTATTAAGAAATTTAAAACCCGAACCAGCGCAAACATATAGCTTGCTTTACTGTAATATATAGCTTACTATATTAATATATATTATAACTCCGCCTGGTGTGGACTTTACTCTTTAAGAATTGATTTTCCATTAAATGCCTCAGGGCTTAGGTCATCGCGAGAGGGGCGTGTGTGTACTCACCGGGTGATACGCAACCAACACTATCCTCTAAAATGTACCACGAAAATACTTCGCTTTTATTATGGAATCGAGGGCAAACGAACTTGCCTGTCACCTGATATTACGTGATCAACACCACTCGTGAACACCCACAACACCATGGAAATCGGAAGCGCGTTGCCGGTCTTTATAGGAGGGACTGGCTCTGATGTGCAACTGTCGGAAAACACCTATAGGTATTTGGCAGCAGATTTTCAACTTGAGGGTGGTAGCTAGTCAGGCGGGCATTAGAAAAATTCCTACCACCGTGCTATAGTTTCCTCACGATGTTTTGCTTCACCGAAATCTCAACCTCATTGTTGGTGGTTGCAT
This sequence comes from Actias luna, assembly GCA_039707435.1. Lineage (NCBI taxonomy): Eukaryota > Metazoa > Arthropoda > Insecta > Lepidoptera > Saturniidae > Actias > Actias luna. The sequence goes on along the minus strand of JAZHAC010000037.1, from coordinate 5,271,289 downwards.
TCGAACTCACGCCCCATGACGCGGCGTTCCTATGCTCTACCACTGAGCTATCATCGCTGCATTCGCGATTTCCCGTGTTGCCAGACATCAGGGACAGCGCCCACACTTCTTCCAAAATTAGGCAAAACTGACACAATAGACAATTTACCAACATTTTCAAGATAAACTTTGCTTTTAAGACATTTAAATAACGTCAAACGCTTCCTTGTTTATATCATAGAAACTTCATTCGAAATATATAAAAAAATCAAACTAAGTTATACACGCGGCTGCGCTCGCGTTAAAGTTAATTTTAAATAAGCAATTATACTCTAAAGTTTAAAGGAAATCGGATGACGCGATAAAAAGTTACATTCAAAGTTTATTCCTCTCTTCACCACACTCCTTACAAGTTTTTCGCGACAAAAAAAACACCCTATCACTGTTTCCGGGGTCGCATCTATCTCTATACTAAAACTCATCGTAATCAATGCAGCGATTCAGGTGTGACAGCATAACAAACACACTCACTTTCGCATTTATAATATTCGTAAGACAAATAAAGTCATTCGTAAAAGAGACTTTGTGTCGTATACCATACAAGTACCTCTGTATATAACCTCAAACGTTCTAAAGCTTGCAATTTGATGTTTATGACGTCACTAATGCGCCTTTTGCTCAAGTGAACCACTGATATAAGGCTACAAAGTGTCAAGTTAAATATGTTTGCCTTTCAAGCGCTTATACAAGGTTCTGACTATCATTACCACCATAATTTGCACTAATTAGCACAACGTCGCGTTTAGCTTCCTTTCAAACCGTATCGAAAATCAAAATCACGATATAATTGTATGGATAATTCTGTAACAAATTCTTGCGCTCACGTAAAGATTCCATAAAGCTTGATTTAATTTACAATAGGCTTGGTGTGCCCGCGACTTCGTGTGTGTGGAATTACTTTTTTTTTTTTTTGCGGAACACAATTTTTTTCTCTAAAATAAAAGTAGCTAAAAGTTACTCATTATAACAACGGCTGTCTGGCAGCAAAAGTCCCGCCAAAATCAGTAGAGATTAGTCGGAAACAGACAAACAAAATTTTTATTTTTTGTATTTTATATATACGTATTCTTTCATACGTATTTAATACACAATCTACAATAATACCTGATGCAATCAACAATATGTTAGCAAATACCTACTTTTTTCTGATTATTTATGTTTAAGAGGATTACGACTTGCATACGACGTACATAGTTTTAAATTTAGAAAAAAAGCTTTGTTTTCTTTTACAGTAAAATGAAATTTTGTTTTATTTAAACTAAAATATATGTAAAAAAACCTATGCCTTCAACCTCAAAGCGGAATGATATACTTTAAAATTTAAAAGAACATTAACAAACAAAACGATAAAACATACAAATAAAGATAGTCACAGATAAATATGAATATATTTCCAGAGCGTTTTAAGCCTCTTGAATATCTAAATTTAAAAACACTTAACAGATTCACTAAACGTTTATTCTAGACTGTATGATATCATGCCAATGCAAATATGTTTTTTTTTTTATGTTTTCAAATTATATAGTCTATGTTTATCAAAACGCGAGGGCATGATAATCCTCGAACTTAGAATAAGATTACATTTAGATAAACAATTGCATACTTACGATAAAAATAAAATGTTAAATTGAATAAATCCTTAAATATGACTATCACGTGACACAAATAAATTTTTCAACGCGCGTAAATATAATCGAATCAACAGAACCGAAACGCGGTCAACACTCGACTATTCCGATTTGAAATAGTAATATTGAGCGGGAATTATCCGTATAACCGACTGACTAAAATAGGTCGTTTAACCTTTGAAAACGTTACACCGTTATATGAGATTTTAATTCGGTCGGATAAGCTTTCGGAGCGACAAATCGACGGAAATATCAGTATGACGTCATATTTTTGTTTCGTCTTTGCTATTCCAAGGTTAGTATTATTTCTCCGTTGTGACATCATTCCGTGCAGGTTAAGAAACGAAATAACTACGTTACCTTGACTTATCTAACTTACCTTAAACCTTACATCTGTACGTTATTATTATTACTAACCATAAAATAACTATGATATATATTCTATAACCACTACAAATAAAAATAAAAAAATCACAAAGTGCACGCCTCATATTCTATTTTTTTCTTTGTTCATTTAATAACAATTAAACCATATCGAATCAGACCGTGAAAAGTAATAGGGTTCAATTCCTAAGTATACAGAAGCGTAAGAAAAAAAAAGACTCGATTAAAAGGTACTTCGGTCATTATCGTGATAACATACAGGATCCGCACATACAGACACACGGACGTCCAAGACAGAATCTTTGTTAAACAGATTTTTAACTAGATTAAATAACAAAAATGGCATCAAAAATATCATGAGTGTTAAAAATTGTGTTTTTTCTTGATATTTTACAAGTGCAGTATATGATAGAGACATTTTAAGTTTGAAAAATGAATTGTTTTGCGTAAAGTGACACTAGTAACTCAACGCTTCGCTTATCGAGGCGTGCAAATATCTAATTTATATCAGCGAAGACTACAAACAGATTCGATGCATCTCCTCTATGCATACATATATTCCAAATATATGACTACTAACTTTTACGCGTTGTTCTGCTGACGTTAATATTATTTTCACACTACGTTTGTTCTTGTCATTACCTCACTCCCTACAAGTTTTTCGCGGCAGTAAGAAGCGGTCTCCAAAGTCCCATCTATCTCTATACCAAAATTCATCGTGATCGATACAGCGGTTTAGGCGTGAAAGCGTAACAAACAAATCACTGTCGCGTTTATAATATTACTACCTGACTCATTATGACATCGTATCACATTACAAATCTTTGCATTTTTCAGCTTTTTTCTACTATAATATGTATGTATTATACATAAAAATCATTATCATGAATCACTCTACATATACTAACAATTTTAGGGCCTAAAAGGAATACAGTATTTTGTTTGGTACAACCGGTATCTAGAGGCACTCAAGTTAGGCGTCAAAGTCTGACCTCAATCCATTCTAAAATTTACTCCAAACCGTCACTTTCTAGGTAGACACAAACCAAAAAAACTTTAAAATTTCAATATCGATGACAATACAAATTAGGATGAAGTTATATAAACGCAAAAGCGGCAATCTAGGTTTTTCACAATTTTAAGTAAAGTATAGTTACGAAGCTAGGTAGATAAGGTAGCTACTTGGTGCTGATATCAGAGAAAGGAAAAAAACTACAGTACATGGTGAGCCACTTAACAAAGCTAGCAACCTCGCCGGGCTAGAGTTAGAACCTCTTTAAAATTATGGTAATGGCTAACAACACCAAGACATCGACAACGAGCCCGTCCAATACACTGATAAATACATATGGCAAGAAAATAAGCTGCGACAGACTAAACAACTACCGAGAGGTTAAGCGATTGGCGATCGATTGTCGTTCTCTCGATGATCGCTGCTGTTTTTGGACTGTGCTGTACTTAACATCAGGTACAGTGCAGTCACTTTGCCGAGCTACCATAAAAAAAAAGCTTACAGCGCAGTTAACATGGAATAAGTACTAGAGCCTTAAAGAAATATTTATAAGCAACGTGCCAATAAAATTGAAGACAAAAAATATGAATTCATGCCTGACCTATGCCTGTCAGACATGAAAGTTTAACAAAAATATTAAAAATAAAATTATAACGTGCCAACGCGGAATGGAGCGGAGTATGAAAAAAATAATAAATAAAATAAGGCTTCAAAAGTACGCAACATCACAAATGCAACAGACGGATTAAAATGGAAGTAGGCTGGACACACAATACGGCAAAAAAGAGACAGAATGGAGGGGACCATTGGGCAAGAGAAAGGGAGACCTTCCATCAGATGGGAGGATGAAATCAAACGCATAGCGGTTCCAAACTGGACACAAACAGCACAATCCAGAGAAAACTGACTCAATTTGGCAAAGGCCTTTATCTGCAGAGGGGTTCTTACAGAATAATTTTATTTACTATATCTGTGACAGTAACATGTCTGAAATTCATTTAACTGAAAAATTTCTTTTAAAAACTGCAACCACTAACCATTAAATATTAAACTAAAAAGAAAATATGATACTAACAAAGCTAATTATCTTATAAACTATCATTTTTTGGAAGAAACAAAAGGTTTTTTATTTTTATTTATTCATAGGTACGAAGTATAGGGTATAGACAATACGAGTCACAATTTCCAGTTACTGACCTCATTTATAAATTCTGATAATGTGACTGAATTTTAATAAAAATCCCGCGAAAATATGAGTCTATTGATATTACTATCCATTAATAGGTGGAATAAAGTGAAAAACAGGTACCTGCAGAAATAAAAAAAAAAAAACTGAAATTTACGCATTAAATAACCTCAAACAAAGATGGTCGTTTCAATAAAGCGTGCTTATTTAACTGAAATAACAAATAAAAATAAAAATATTGGCTGCAGGTATTTATTTTAAATATTGAAAGGTCAGGATACGGTATGATTAACATGTTATTTGTGGACTTAAATAACAAACTCCAATATGTCAAAATATGGGATTACCGCCATGGCTTGTATGTGCATTTAATTGTCATGATGTCATAACATCTAAAAGACATTTCATAAATGGAATACGAATATATATAATAGACAACATTATACAATGTTGAAATATATAACATAGTCCACTCTATTTTAATTCCAGTCTCTCGTTAGAGAATTATTTATCGCGGATTTGAAAATAACATAGTATTTAAGATACAATGCAACGTCACGCGAAAATCTATATATAGGAAAAGATAAAACAGTCTGTACCTACCTATGTAATTATCTTTTCTGAGTTTGTCAACCGATTTTTTTTGTTTACTGGTCTCTGTTTACAACCGTCGACGCTGTTCAGTGTTATCAATAAAAAAATGGAAGCATTTTCCTTTTTTTGCAATTATCTACAACAATTTTCTTATTGCATCATATTACTATCACGATACTAAATATGAATATAAATTAGAATGTAGGTTTGTTTCTTACTCTTTTATTCCTTAACTTCTCAATCAAAATCATAATAAATTTACACTCACGTTACCAGAGGTACAGTCCAAATGCACAATAACGTAACTTTCTACAAAAAAGTACAGTTTGCAAAGTAACGAAAATAAAAATGTTTAAAATTGAAAAAAGCTAGATTACCGCTATCGAATACGCGCGTAAAAGCTGATAAATTACAAACGTATGCCCCAGTTTTAAAATTACTATTCACCCAGATATTATGTTACTATAAATATAAAATTATTGTCGTTCCTGGAATGCAACGTTTTTCTGTGTAACGAAAGTGCAATGGTCATCTGCAAGTATTCGAGTTTTGAACATTGCCATATATATTCTTATTGTGTTGACTACTATTTCCATCTTATTCTGTTTTAGAAAGATATAAAAAGTTTATAAGTTTACCGGTCTCGAAGACTATCCAAGGAAGAAAATAATTGTAAATACTGCCATCTATTTATTCTAGTGAAAACTTTGCCGTTTAATATTCAAGAACAAATTAATACCTAATCCTGAAATAAACTACACGTACCCTGGTTGTTGAAGCTATGATAGCTCAGTGGTAGTGTGTAGGAACGCCGCGTCATGGGATGTAAGTGCAAATCTAACCACCTACAATGAGCTTGAGCTCTACTATGCTACTAACAACTAAGTCTACTGAGTTTAGTGGTCCTAACAATGACATCGAGCAAGCTGCGCAAGGTCTGCGGGGGTAGTCCCTTATATGACCGTGTACTTAATGTGTGGGTGTGTACGAATGGCATGCGGTGTGATGATGTACTCTCAGTGATGTAAAGTGTCACTGTATTGTGCGAGCAGAGTCACTTAAAGGGTTCCTATCCGGAGAATCGATCCTAGACTCAAGCATCTATGGAAGGAGGCCACGACGGGTGTGCGGGAGCGAAATTAACTGCTCGACCTCGGTGGCGAGGGCGGCGGTTCCGCGGGCGTGTGCGCGGACACCTGTGATTGGTGGACACTGCGGAGTACGTTCAATCTCGTTGTTTTTTCGACGGGGTCGGTGAAGCAGTTACGTGGTCGGCGCCTGAACCATTTGGCATTCGGATTGAAAGTGTAGCTAACTACGTGTACTAATTTGGAGTTGGGATGAAATGCGGCCTTTTCGAATAATTTCTTCGTTAGGTATTTAATGAATGTATATATGGACGGATAGATCTACATTACGGGCATAGGGTGGCGCTTGGACGGCTATGTGCCTGAATCTTTGAAGCAATAATAACTCAGTGATAGTGTGTATGACTTTGCGTCAACGGATGTCAGTTCGAATCCACATACACTGAGCTTGATTTTTTGGTGAAGGAAAAATCGTGAGGAAACCATAACATGATGATAGGGCTTTTTATAATGCCCGCCTGGCTAGCAACCGGTATTTGCACTTGACCCAGTTCCTCCACGCGTTTAGCGTGTCTACCAACTTTGGCCGTATCGTCACTTAAGATCAGGTGATATTATTGCCATAACGCTAAACCTTAACTATAAAAAAGGCCTTTTATGATCTCGAGGATTTCATCAATTGTAACTGGGTATTAATGTTTAAATACTGTCTGGTTACTAAGCAGTATAGTCCTTATAAGTAGTTTAAGTTCCTCTGCATTTACCAATGTTATGTGATTTGTTTTTTACTTGTTAGCAATATTACTATTCTAGGGAATTTATTACAATAGTGCAAAGTAATAATACCACTAACGGAATAGAAATGTTCCCAAACATTCACAAATGAAGGTTCCGTCAGTTATAAAACAATACTAATGTGTATAACAATACATTGTTCTAATTAAATACATAACTATAACATTTAATTATCAAATTATATACTTAGTGGTAAATGTTGAAATTTCCATCACTTTTCCAATAAATGTAGTTGTAAATGTTGAAATTTCCATCACTTTTTCAATAAATGTAGTAAAGTCTTATTTTTCTTACTTTTATAATTAATATTATTACTTAATAAGTAAATTTTCTCATAGCATCGCCATTATAGTCTGTTCAACTCCGTATTCTAAGTTATCGATTTTAACGTGCGATTTTTCGTTATTGTTATTACGCAATGTGCAAACTAACAAAAAGAATAGTGAATTGACAAATTTGAGAAATGGAATGTAACCAAAATTTACTTGTTACATGAGTAAACTGAAAAATAAAACAATATTAGGCTGGTTTATATATTATACTTTAACGTCACAGATAACGAAATCGGAGATTTATATATCCATATAAATTGACATTAATTATTATCTATTCTTTTGGTTGAACTGTATTAGGTTAACAAAAATTTTGTGACTCTCATTCTTTACTCTATTTATAGAGATTTATGCTTATTAGTGAATATTTGGTATTACGTTTATAGTAACTGGCAGATATACAAGTATCTTTGCTACAGGAAACTGAAATTTATTTTTATAACTAATTAAAACAATATATATTTTTAAAAAGTTGTTTTATTTCTTTCGTATAGTATTTTTCTAATTTTAAAATCATTATAAGTTGTGTGATTTCTATAATCAAAAGCTTTGAGAAGTTTTTGTAACGTTTTACTATCTGATGCTGGTAACACTACTTGTCAATGAAAAATCGAGATTTTTGTTTGTATCTCGTATATTCTTTTGCGTATAGTGTTTTTATAAAATGTCTTCAACTGAAGTAGATCAGAAACCTGTCTTCAGAGACCTTACGGGGGAGGATTCCGATCCAGAGGTCACTGAGATAGAATCTCTTTGCATAAAATGCTACGGAAATGTGAGCAATTTTTTTTAAATTATTATTTTACCTAACATTTTGAGATATTTTCAATTAATAGGACACAATACTTGTTAATTACAGCAGTAGCGTAACAAGTTTCAATTCTCATCAATAATTATTTCTGTGTATAATCTTAAATCTATAAAAATAACCTCATTTATTCAGCATGTCGTAAAGTATTTATGAAAAGAAATCGATTTATGACATCATAATGCAGTAAGATAAAGATGCTCTAACCGGTGTTTTTCTCTTTATAATTTACTCCCTTCTGAACTTTCTCGACCGATTTACATGAAAACTCTTCTCACCCTAGTCCTTTCCACTTTTTCGTTAACTTATTAGTAAATTTATTTGTATAAATAAAATTTGACTTTAGAAGTTATTAAGTATTCATTAATTTTTGTAACTGTTCGCCAGTTTTTCGTTGAGTTGTGTTAGTATTCAATGTTGGTGGGCTTTCACTATTACATGTGGTCATTTTGTTTGTTCTTGTCCATATTAAGGTTTATCAGTTTCTTTATTGGTTATGTAAGTGCCTCTCACACTGGGATTACCATAAACTTCATATGACACTGGCTGAATTGAGGTCAGGGCCACAAGAGCTGTTTAATAAAAAAAAAAAGAAGATTTTATCATCTAGATTACAGATACTTGGGAAATTATAATTTCTCCTTTATTTTATTACAGTACTATATACATATTTCATGTAGACTCATAGTCATTTTTTTAATTTTTTATTATATATGACATAAGCTGTTTAATTGCAGTGTGAATATTAATTTAGTTTATAACACATTTTCATTGGACGAAGAGTAGATTGTGTAGGGTCTGAATATAAAATGTTATCTTAAGTTAGGCCCTGTTGAACAGGTTCATTGCTTGAATATGTACTTATAAAAAATATAGATCAAGTTTCTTGCCAGTTGTTCTCGATGGCTGTGCTACTATCTGAACCAGTGATAGGTTTGGTCTTCATAACTGCCTTCTTAGAACCTAAATTGAATAAAGAGTTTACTGAAACAAATTAAAACATCTGCATATTGTACATTACATATCTTATATATTCTCATCTACAGTGTAGACTGGTTTATCCAGCTCTGAATTATGCAGATATGTGATTACCTGGATTCTTATCGATAATCTAATCTATATTAATATTATTAATCGGAAAAGTTTAATTGTTTGAACATGCTAAACTCTGAAACCACCAGTCTAAATCTCAAATTTGTATTTGATAGAGTCATCATTGAAGAAGACTTTAAGCTGTTTAACATCACACATCACCAATAGTACATGTACATACATGAATGCAGTTTTGTATTGAAATTTGAAAGCAACATACCTCTTTTTCAATTTTTATAGTTAAGGTTTAGCGTTATGGCCATAATCTCATCTGATCTTTAGTGATGATACGGCCCAAGTTGGTAAACATGCTAAACCTGTGGCAGAACTGGGTCTCAAGTGCAGCTGCTGGAACACACGTATTGGTATTTGGTGGCAAGTTTTTAACTTGAGGGTGGTTGCTAGCCAGGCGGGCATTGGAAAAAGCCCTACCACCATGCTATAGTTTCCTCACGATGTTTTCGTTCATCGAAAGCTCAAACTCATTGTAGGTGCTTGGATTCGAACTCACGTCCCTTGACGTAAAGTCGTACAGACTACCACTGAGCTATCATCACTTATAAATTTAATATTTAAATACAGTTGTATTTGTATAGATAACATCATTCAAAAGAATAAAGTATTGTTATATGTATTTATGTAATGGCTGTTTGTTATCTAAATTAATAAATAAAATTTTGGTAACATTTCTGAAGTTTTGTAAAAACTTCACATAATGGCAATAAATTTTTATTATTATAAAAAAAAAACACTATCATCAGAAATATTTTCATGTTCAGGGTATAACTCGATTACTACTCACAAGAATACCATACTACAAGAATGTGGTCATAATGTCCTTCTCATGTGACGACTGTGGTTATGAAAACAATGAGATCCAGCCTGGAGGAGCTTTCGCAGAGATGGGGGTGAGGTGAGATTCCATTCAGCATGACTTATAATCTAATACTTGTAACCAGGTAACTCAATTGGTGACTCCAGTGGCACCAACTGTTAAAAAATTGTTTGTATAAAAAAACACCGTTTTGATGTTACCAAATATTAATAACACTCTTTGTAGAAAACTGATTATTTATTCCAAAACGATCATAATGTACACCTAGGCATTTATGGCGATTGCGAAAGAAAACTCCTGGTTAGGCTGAGATAATATATTAATAAAGAAAAACAATCACAATTGTTTATAGTAAACAAGAAATACCATTTGATAGCTGGTACGAAATCGTGGCAGTGCCATCTATAGGTGTAAAAGTAAGATTATTTAAAATATAAACTAATCTTTACAATATGTTCACGAACAAACACTTATTAGTATTAACTTCAAAGATATCTATATTAGTTGTGACTTTATTTACATAGAACCAATACTCTGTAAAAACAGAAAAAAAATTTGAAACCAGACTTGTGTATGAATATCTAAACCTACCCTTATCTCAGAGAGGGAGGTGTTGAACCCCATTCTTGCATAATATTTTACAAGTCAACATTGATTATTAACAATCTAATTTTATGTCAGCCTGCACTTCAATTACATATTATTTTCATTCTTTTTTTTATTTTTATTACAATTTTAATATCTTGAATGCGTGCATTTTCATCCATTTTAAATGTTATAAACAAAAATGATGATGTAGTTTATTCTTCCTGGAAGTTAATTTTATTTTAATTATTTTTTTAAGTTGCTTAGATGCCTTTAATAATTAGTTTAATCAGCCCCATGATAACCTAATAATACTACAATCTGAGTCTTTCGCACATCCTCATTTATACAATCACTTTATATAACATATTACCTGCATCATTCGAAGGATTTACTAAAACGCTATAAAACTAGGCCATATATATATTTATTTAAGTTAAACTTGTCAGTTAAGTTTGTCCTAATATTACTATACTTCACACATTCAATCTCATTACACGCTTTTTATTAGCTGCACTTGTATGTTTGTATGTTTGTAACTGACTCCTTTGAACTTGATTTTGACCTATATGAAACAGTCAGATTTCATTTAAATTTCATAGCCTTACCCAGGACCGATGACAATACACTAATTTGATAAGATTATTCTATTATTTAATTTGAGGAATAATTTTTTTTAGTTTATATACCTTTCATCTATAGTCGATAAGGCAGGAATTGATGTTAATTATAATTTCCAATCATTATCTTTAACTAATATATCTAATATTAAGACATACGAATACCAAAGAGAATTTTAATTCAACAAAATAAGTAAGAATTTATATACAATTTTGGAGGAAAGAGCCTTGTTCTCTATTGTAATGAATGATGGTTGAGCTACTGATTAATTTTGCTCTAATAAAAATAATAGTAAAAAAAACCACACACACACTTGTATAAATAAAACAAACTAAAAAGTAGAAAATAAATTATAATTAAATAAAATAAAAAACACGCTTTATAGAAAACCAAACTAAAAAATAGAAAAAAATTGAATTAAGAATAGTGTAATTTTTTTAATAAATATAAATTAATTGTAGTTTAAATAAGAATAAAAATGAATTGTATTAATCAAAAAGCATGGGATACATGTTATCAATAGTTATAAATATTTCATTGACAGATATAAGAAGAAGCATTATCATTTCGATAATATATTAAAAGGCACCCCACTCTTTTTTTTTAATTTTTTTTTTTCTTATTGACACAATAATTCATTGATATTTGTTAAAAATATTGCACTATTCTTAACTCAAATTTGTTTTCTATTTTTAATTTCGTTTTATATAAAAGCGTTTTTTTTTTAACTATTATTAATTTTCATTTGATGTTGTCAAAAATGATTCTGTTATTTTCAAGTAATAACATAACGCAAATGCTAAATCTTAACCATAAAAAACCTCAAATTTGTTTGATTACGTTACTACTGGTCTAAGAATCTAAAAAGATCAAAGTGTATATAAGCAAAAGATGCCAGTTCAGTGGTAGCGTGTAGTAACGACATGTCGTGAGACATTAGTTCGAATCCAACCACCTACATTGAGTTTGGGCTTTCGGTGAAGAAAAACATCGTGATGACAACATATCATGGTGGTAGGGCTTTTTCTGATGCCCGCCTGGCTAGCTACCACCCTTGAGTTGAAAGTCTGTCCCGGCAGTTACACTTGAGAGCCAGTCTCTCCAAAGGTATAGCGTGTCTACCAACTTGGGCCATATCATCACTTAAGATCAGGTGAGATTATAGCCATTACGCTATACCTTAACTATATATATAAAAAAGCTTTTTCTAATGCCCGTCTAGCTAGCAGCCTCATGTTAAAAATCTGCCGCCAAATACCAATAGGTATATGCCTGCAGTGGCAATTGAGAACCAGTCCATCCAATAAAGGCTGGCAACGCACCTGCGATTCCTCTGGTGTTGTAGGTGTACATGGGTGGCGGTGATCACTTACCATCATGTGATACTCTTGCCCCTATTCCATAAAAAAAGGCGTAATACTTGTACTATAGCCGGAATTTGATGTCCTGAACCGCATACAGTATAACAGGAGTATGTGAACAATATTCCAGGTGGAAGCTGAGGGTGACAACTAACGAAGATCTGAACCGGCAGGTGATAAAGAGTGACCATACTGCTATCAGGATACCGGAATTAGATTTTGAGATATCAGCCAAGAGTCAGAAAGGAGGTTAGTAGGAACAAATTGATTCATACTTCTCATCATCCGAGTTCATTGTTTTAGATTCTTTGAAGTGTAGATAATTTATTCACCACTCTTTACAGGGCCTTTGCACATAGTATATGCCAACCCTATAGTAGCATACATCTATATATACAATTCTTTTAAAATACCTATGTATATAAGAATGAATCTCTATTTCCCTCGGTCATCGCATCACGCGTGAACGGATGTAACAATTAAGCTATTTCTTTTTATGTTGTGTTACTTATTGTCAGGAGAAGGTTCTTATTAAAGAGAAAAATAAAAGAGTTGAGCGGAACATTAGAAAATTTAAGAAATATTTGGTAAATGTTAACGACAATATTAACTTCCCCTTAACTCTCAGTTGCATTACAATAAAAAGCGATTGAAGCGATGATAGCTCAGTGGTAGTGTGCACGACTTCGCGTCAAGGGACGTGGGTTCGAACCCAAGCACCTACAATGAGCTTGAGCTTTCGGTGAAGGAAAACATCGTAAGGAAACCATAGCATGGTGGTAGGGCTTTTTCTAATGCCCGCCTGGGTAGCTACCACCCTCTAGTTGTGAACCTGCCGCCAAATACCAATAGGTGTGTTCCGGCAGCAGCACTTGAGAGCCAGTTCCTCCACAGGTGTAGCGTGTCTACCAACTTGGGCCGTATCGTCACTTAAGATCAGGTGAGATTATGGCCATAGCGCTAAACCTTAAGTATAAAAAAAAAAAAAAAAAAAAACAATATATTTTTGAATATTTATATTTTTTTTAAATATTAATCACACCAATTCGAATTCGATATTCATAGTTAAGACAGAACAACGTCTGTCGGGTCAGCTAGTTAGTTATAAACACAGTTCAAATTTTAATTTCTATGTATATATATATAGTATAAAAAAAGAAACATAATAATATACTTTTATCCTTTGTAATCGAATAATTGTTTTATTACTATACAAATTTGGTTCACTAACAGTTTTATTACTATCTTTTACCCGTGACTTCTCTTGCGTGAATGTTGATTTTGTCAAACAATTCTGGTTGTCGATCTATTTAGATTACCTATAATTAATTACAATATTTTTCCAAAGTTTGAAGGAAACAGTCATTGCAATAAAGAGTTTGAAATAAAGAGTCAGATAGTTATTTATAAAAGTAACTAAAACCATTGAATCTTTTCTTATTACCGCAAATAATAAAGTTTCAGAGCATACTAGCTGAATCGGACGTCGGTTCCACTAGCACACTTTGAAGTGTAGATTTTTTTATCACCGTTAATATTTAGCATTATGACCACAGTCTCACCTGATGTTAAGTGACGATGTGGCCCAAAATGGTGGACAAACTGAGCCTTGTGGACGGACTAGCTCACAAGTGCAACTGCCGGAACACACCTATAGTTATTTATATATATACTTTATACTTTATACTTTTATATATACTTTAACCCTACTACAATGCTACCGTTTCAAATTCGATGTTTTCCTTCACCGAAAGCTCATACTCATTGTAGACATATTCGAACTCACGTCCCATGATGTGGTGTCTGTACACATTACCAACTGAGCTATCATCCCTTAGATTACTCTATATAGATAGTTGTATTATAAAATATTATGGAGGTAGAATGTTGGTTCCGGAATGTGAAGAGACTAACAACTACAGAATTTAACTGAAGTAAGTTTTTAATTACAGAAATAACAACTGTGGAGGGCATCATAACGAGGGCTATAGCGGGCCTAACCCAAGACCAGGATGCTAGGAGAGAACAGCATCCGGATGCAGCGGAACAGATAGACGAGTTCGTGTTGAAGCTGCAGAGGTTGAGAGATCTGGCTACCCCTTGGACCTTGCACCTTGATGATATCAGTGGTGAGTCTGTTAAGCTTATTCTGTTTTCATATCCTAACTCTAACTTATGTTACCAGATGAGCTGGCAGACGTTGTTCTGCTTTTTAGAGTGGGCAATCACATTGACTGTAGCGACTGAAGCGATGATAGCTCAGTGGTAGTGTGCACGACTTCGCGTCAAGGGACGTGGGTTCGAACCCAAGCACCTACAATGAGCTTGAGCTTTCGGTGAAGGAAAACATCGTGAGGAAATCGTAGCATGGTGGTAGTGCTTTTTCTAATGCACGCCTGGGTAGCTACCACCCTCAAGTTGTGAATCTGCCGCCAAATACCAATAGGTGTGTTCCGGCAGCTGCACTTGAGAGCCAGTTCCTGCACAGGTTTAGCGTGCCTACCAACTTGGGCCGTATCGTCACTTCAGGTCAGATCAGGTGAGATTATGGCCATAACCCTAAACCTTAAGTATAAAAAAAAAACATCTGTCGCGTTACGGTCACTTATCGGGATAAAAGTACCCTATTTCTCAATTTGGATTAAACTGCATACAGTGTCCTAAATTTCATTAAAATCGGTTCAGTAGTTTAGGAGTTCATTGGGGACATACTATGTGACACGATTTTTTTTTATATATAAAGATGTTAGTGCAAAAGTGAGTTCGTTTATAACACTTTCACACTTGTAGTGCTGTATCGATTTTGATGAATTTTGCTTTAGATATAGATAGGACTCTGGAAATGCTTATAGGCTACAATTTCTCTCGATAAACTTATAGAGGTTCAAGGTTAAAGTTTAAAGTAAAGGTTAAAGTTTGCATGAAATTTTTATTGTGATGATAAAGTCAAAAACTTTGATCCCAACATTGACTATGCCAATGTGACTTAACCAAGTCTGAAACAATGAAATAAAAATAAAACTATTTAGTATTACAAACAGCAGAAAAATGTGTGTATGAGCTAGACAATTAAGTATTATTTATATATAAATTGTATCTATATTACTACTGATTTAAAAGGAATTTCAGTAACATTTCTCTTTATGATGACAGTGTGTTTTGTTTCCTTTAAAGGTAACTGCTTTATAGAGAATCCTGCAGCGCCCAAAGCGGATCCTCGGTGTGAGAGAATAGACTTCAAGCGGAACAAAGAGGAGAACCATGAGCTGGGCATCTTCACGCACGAGGAGGTGAGTTGGATGGAGACTGAACGGTTAATATAGTAGACAGATTTAAGAAAGACTTTGCTGTCTTTTAAAGTACTTCATACTAACTAAGGCCGGGATTCCATGAAACCTAAATCTATTTTCCCATACCTCGGGAATAGTACATTCTTTTTGGATTGAAACTATACTGTACTATTGTTAATTAGAGTCATATGTAACCAATTTTAGTTCTATAAAACCTGCATTCAGTTATTTTGTATTAATTATTTACCGCATTAGTATAATTTCCTATAACTGTTCCTCGTGAATCTGGATGCTATATATGAAGAAAAACATTTTCAAATCCATCCCACTGTTAGTGCCAAAAATTACTGCTTATAAACAAGTAAACTTTTGCCTTTTTTTATGATAATAGACTCCAAACAGGCATATGGCCCACCTGATGGTAAATGGCTACCGTCGCCTATGGTCAGCCGCAACACCACGCAGCCATGTCTTTCACTATGCCGGAACACAAAAGCTCATAGTGAACCTTTACTTTGTGACAGTCTAAGCCCGAAGGTGGTCGCTAACCAATCGGGCAATAGCCCAACCACCAAGCTTTCACCGATCAAGGATTATACGGTCATGACCAAAATCAAATGTGGGACCAGTATCAGATGTGGGATTCTGGGATCAGAGCCTCGTCGGCTACTCTGCAAGGTGATCCCGTGCAAGTGACGCTGGCACTGGAGTAACTTAGATGGTATTCGATACCCCCTACACCAGCGATATGTTTTATGCTTACGTTAGCTTGATTTTTCTCTTCGTAGTGATGAGGCGATAGCACTAAAGTAGGCAATACAACGCGATTCCCCCTTTTGTAACGTTTTTCTATAGCATTACCTAGTTGCACTGCCAGGCCTCTGGTCAGGCTGAGGATGTCGATTACCAACTAATTCAACACTACGGTAATAGTTATACTGACAAAAACCAGGAACCAGCTCACACTCCTGCTAGCCTCCGCATGAGTAGGGTAGACCTCTAGGTCGCGAGCACCGTACACATGATGATAAACACGTCATAGTGACTAGGTTTCTCGGGGATGAGTTAGTATATTTTAATCCTGTAGTGACTACACCTAATAAGCAGTGGATTTGTCGGTGGTCACTGTTATTTTGGATTTTACTGAGCGTATCATCAGGTACAGTCCAGTTATTTTCCCATAATATGATTAAAAGAAAAAATTGGACAGGATGAAAGTTAGATGTCAGAAGTGGGATTATCTTGAAAGGCTACCTTTTTTAATCTGTACTGGGTAGGTGTCAGGTGAGCCGTCACCGAGATTCCCGTTCGCAACGGACTCTCTGCTGACCCCAGCGAACCCTGAGGAGGGAGGATTCGACCAGTTGAACGCCGAAGAGATAATGGAGTTTAGGACCAACTGTCCTGACTGCAACGCTCCTGCTTCCACCAACATGAAGATGACCAGTAAGTAGAGTGTTTTAATTAGATTGATTATTATGTTCATTATTTATATCTAATACCGATAATTATCATAGTGAGTATTGATACTTATCACAGTAAATACTGATACTTATCACTGTAAATATTGATAATTATCTTCGTCAATATTGATATTTAACATCGCAAATGTTGATACTGAAACTTTTTACAGCTAATTATGTGTAAATAATCGAAATATGTTTGTTTAAACTTCGTGAGAAGAATTATCATAAATTAAAAGGAAAAACACAAACAAATTGAGGAAACCGGTTAATTGTTAATATGGGATATTAATTTTTTTGCAAAATTTCCAGACAGTACGAGACTTTAGGTTCTGAGATATATAATACTATATAGACATATACATATACATAAATAATAAATAACATATATTTTTAATTATATTTTTATTTCCTTACAGAGATACCACACTTCAAGGAGGTCGTGATAATGGCGACCAACTGTGACTATTGCGGACATCGAACTAATGAAGTCAGTATATTTATAATTAGGGTGGCGCAAAAATCCGACTATTTTTTTTTTCAGTCTCGGTTAAAAAAATGTTAGTTTTTGATGTTTTAAGAGCCCTCTCCAAAGAACAACTAAAAAAAAAATAGACCAAAAAACAATAAGTTTCTGAAAGTTTCAGTTCAAAATGTAAGTTTTCTCAAAAAATTTTTTAAACTATTAGTTCATTACTTTAGATTTTTTCGAGCGACCTTTTAATATTTAAATTTAAATTCTAACCCTAATTTATATATACATATTCATAAAAATATGTGTTGTATATACATATAATAAATCTATAGAAAAGTCGTTTTTGTACATTGAAAATGTTTAAAATAAAATTGCCAGGTTGTTAAAGGATAATCAACGGAATCTATTACCAGCATTTTTAAAGTATTTGTCTGTGCGCGCATCACATTAAATTTATATAACTAATGTATATAACTTCTATACGTAAATATTGTACGCTACTTGAAGTATTACTTAGTTTTCGTTTCATCGCAATCGGTTCACTCTATCAAGAGATATTAGACGATATGAATTAAAAGTGTTCTCACGCACGCAATTCAGTTACTTGCAACGCTGAAATAGAACTAATGTTGACAGTTGAACTCCATACTCGATAGATGGCGTTGTGCGTATGACGTCATCATGTAACACGTATATTGACTACTGTTATCTAAGCGGCGCGTTTTAGTTTTCGACAACCACGCGAACGAAGTCGCGGGCATAGCTTGTCCTTCCTATATTAAATTGTTTTCTATTATGAGTCTGTCCTGTGTGAATAGTGTTAGCTTGATGAAGATCTATGGGGGTCGACAGAAGACATTGTGAATATTTTGCAAAGAGATTTTTGATGTGAAACGCCTATAGGCGTGGGTAAGGGATTGTAGGCGTGACGATACAGGCCGTGGCGACGCGTCGCCACGCTATATGATTTATTTTTCATTATGCCTTATTGATAACCTGTCGTAAACTATGCTTTTATGCATCTAAATCGTACAAAATAATTTCTACGTTTCACATCTACCAGGCGTTCTATGAGGACTTTTTTTTTTTTTTTATATCTCAGGTGAAATCTGGAGGCGGTATCGAGGACAAAGGTGTGAGGTTCGAAGTCAAAGTCGCTAACAAAGAGGACTTCTCTAGAGACATTCTCAAGGTAATTTCCCTATAGATACAGATATAATAATACTACAATTGGGAGAAATCTGGTGTAAATTTCATTTAATGATAAACATCCCTAAGCCATCGGAATTACTTGAGTTTTGGTTGATTCGTCTTGATTTGTAAAACGCAAACAAAAAAAAAATTTTTGATATAATTCTTCCCCCCAATATTTTTTTTATAGTTAAGGTTTTAGCGTTATTGTCACAATCATACCTGATCTTATGTGACGATAACGTCGAAGTCGGCGGACGTGTTAAACTTTTTTAGGGGCCGGCTCTTAAGTGCAACTGCCGGAACACACTTATTTGATATTTGCGCGGCACATTTGAACCTGAGGGTGGTAGCTACGCAGCTATGGTTTCCCTCACCGGTCGCACCAGTTCCCTCTGAGACGCTGAACCAGTACGGTACCAGCAGTGACGTGGTTGCCTGTGGTGTGTCCCGCAGTCGGAGACGTGCACGATGAGCATCCCGGAGCTGGAGCTGGAGGTGGGCGGGCGCGCGCTCGGCGGCCGCTTCACCACCGCGGAGGGGCTGCTGCGCGCCACCGCCGACCAGCTCGCCGACTCGCCCGGCGCGCTCGGGGACGCGCCCGCCATCAACGACGACGCGCTCAGGGGGTCCTCTACACCTACCGATATACACACACACACACACACACACACATACATATACATACATACATACATACATCCAAACACATGCACATGCAAACACATATAGATACACACATACATATACATACACACACACATACATATAAATACATACACACACGCGCGCCCGCACGCACGTATATATACATACACACACGCACACACGCACACTTGCATACATACATACATACACACACATTCATACATACATACCTAACACTAACACGCACCCGATAATAGCGCTCAAGGGGTCCTCTACCCACCTACCTGCCTACCGATATACACACACACACACACACACACACACGCGCGCACTCACACACGCACACACACGCGCACTCACACACGCACACACACACGCACATACATATACACACATATACATATACGTACACATACACACGCACAAACATACATACACACACACACACACACATATGCATAACAAACGCACGTACATATACATACATACACAAACACACGCACGCACGCACGCACATACATAAACATACACACACGCACATCCATATACATACACACACGCACACTTGCATACGTACATACACACACATACATACATACGTACCTAAAATTAACACGCACCAAATAATAGCGCTCAAGGGGTGAGCGACCACCATACAGCCACTCCACACAAACATACATACATACATACACATCACACCAACACCGCTTCAACAACTACGCCCTCGAGGGGCGAGCGCTTGTGACCGCTATACACAACTATAGCTGCTCTGTAAAATATACAAACACACAAAACCAACACGCGCCCAATATCAACAACAACTCCCAATGGCGACCACCATACACCTAGCCGATATCCAATATTACACTGTGCCTCTACACATACAAAACCTGAGGAAGTTTTGATTAAAGCACGTTTGTTACTAGCAAGGACACACGTCGCATATAAACAGCTGGGACCAGCATATGAACACTACCATACTGACTCTAACACTGATTCCGTTCCACTTATGACATATTTTTTTTTATAGTTAAGGCTTAGCGTAACGGCCTCAATCTCACCTGGTCTTAAGTGACGATACGGCCCAAGTTGGTAGACACGCTAGACCTGTGGAGGAACTGGCTCTCAAGTGCTGCTGCCGGAACACACCTATTGGTATTTGGCAGCAGATTTTCAACTTGAGGGTGGTAGCTAGACAGGCGAGCATCAGAGAAGCCCTACCACCATGCTATGGTTTCCTCACGATGTCTTTCTTCACCGAAAGCCCAAGCTCATTGCAGGTGGTTGGATTCGAACTCACGTCCCTTGACGCAAACACACTACCACTGAGCCATCATCGCCTCAGCTTTCTATTAAAGCTCTGCTCTGCCTTAACCGTTGGAACAGATTACTTACTTAACTTGAGGGTGGTAGCTAGCCAAACGGGCATCAGAAAAGCCCTACCACCATGCTACGGTTTCCTCACGATGTCTTCCTTCACCGAAAGCCCAAGCTCATTGCCGGTGCTTGGATTCGAACTCACGTCCCTTGACGTTGACACACTAGCACCGCGCTATCATTGCTTCAAATCCCACAACTATTTCTTTAGCACCACCCACTTTTTTTTTTTTTTTTTTTTTTTTTTTTTTATATATTTAAGGTTTTAGCGTTATGGCCATAATCTCACCTGATCTTAAGTGACGATACGGCCCAAGTTGGTAGACACGCTAAACCTGTGGAGGAACTGGCTCTCAAGTGCAGCTGCCGGAACACACCTATTGGTATTTGGTGGCAGGTTCACAACTAGAGGGTGGTAGCTACCCAGACGGGCATTAGAAAAAGCCCTACCACCATGCTATGGTTTCCTCACGATGTCTTCCTTCACCGAAAGCTCAAGCTCATTGTAGGTGCTTGGGTTCGAACCCACGTCCCTTGACGCGAAGTCGTGCACACCACCACTGAGCTATCATCGCTTCAAGTTGACCAGGGAGCAGGGAATATATATGCATTACACCAACTATAACGTATCTATCTATCTATAAAGGACTCTAGTTTAAATCAAGATTCCTTATCGATAATACCGTTCCAGATTCCTGAGGAAACTGAACGAAGTACTGGACTGCAAGAGGCCAGTGACTCTGGTCTTGGACGATCCTGCTGGAAACTCGTATGTGCAGAGCTTGGCAGACGACCTCCTCACACCAGATGAAGGTATACCTTTTTTTTTTTTAATTTTCCCCGCACCCCGGGAATCCATTTTAGAACAATCAGCCACCGTCTTGACTGACTTCTAGGTTGTTTGTCATTTATTATTATCAGAGAGCTTCCATTAGTGTGGTGTAGCTCTCATCTCTTTAAGTGTTAAATCTGACACTAAGTTCGAATCCAACCACCTACAATGAGCTTGAGCTTTCGCTGAAGGAAAACATCGTGAGGAAACCATAGCATGGTGGTAGGGCTTTTTCTGATGCCCGACTGGCTAGCTACCACCCTCGAGTTGTAAATCTGCCGCCAAATACCAGTAGGTGTGTTCCGGCAGCTGTACTTGAGAGCCAGTTCCTCTACAGGTTTAGTGTGTCTACCAACTTGGGCCGTATCGTCACTTAAGATCAGGTGATATTATGGCCATAACGCTAACCCTTAACTATAAAAAAAAAAAAAAAAGATGTCATAACTTGTCAGTCTGATGCGGTGTTGTCCTCCCTCTCCGATCAATGTCTATGCTTTAGAGTTTGTGTGATGTGCGTTGACTTATTTCTTGCTTAACCGTTTGTACGTTGAAGTCTAGGTACGTGTATTTGTTACATGTTAGTATACACGTTGGATATGTTAAATATGTTTCTGAATGCTTTACACTGAAATCTTTAGAAATATCCTAAAATTAAAATTAAGGTATACTGTCCCTATATTTAAGGGAATAATTGAGACTCAAAAGAGTAAATCCCACTTCTGACAATTGCATATTGATTTATATACTAGTTAATAATTCGACTGAAGCGCCATATATGGAGTTCCAAGGTAGATAAAGAACCTTCATGAAAAAACAAGTCAAAATTATCATGTTGATTGGACAAATGACATTATAGTATAGTGATTTCATATATATAAACATACATCGATACTAATATTGTAAATGAGAAAGTGAATTTGTTTGTTTGTTACGCCTCACGCGTAACCCGTTGAATCAATTATGATGAATTCTGGTATAGCGATAGATGGTACCTCGGAGGCCGTGCTAAGCCACATTTTCTCCGCGAAAATCTTATTGGAAGTGGAGTAAAGAGAGTAAAAACTTTGTATGAACCTTTTTATTGCGTCATCCGATTTGTATGAAAAAATCGATATTAACATCAGCAAAGCCGCAGTATAAGCTAGTTCACATTACAAAACAGAAAAGTGTGTTTACATGCGCTAAGTTTAGAAACTTCCGGACTAATTTAAAAAATTATTATTGTATTTGATAGAGTGATCATAGAAGAAGGCTATAGGCTATTTATTTAACATCACTTTACAACCAATATACGGGCAAAGCTGGATTGAAAAGAGTTACAAAAATTGGGAAAAAAATAGGCTATTTACTTAACATCATTTTACCACCAATATACTGGCGAAACTGGATTGAAAGAGTTATAAAAATAGACAAAAACTAAGCTATTTATTTAACATAACTTTACCACCAATATACAGGCAAAGCTGGTTGAAAAGAGTTACAAAAATTGGGGAAAAAATAGGATATTTACTTAACATCACTTTACCACCAATATACAGGCAAAGCTGGTTGAAAAGAGTTACAAAAATTGGGGAAAAAATAGGCTATTTACTTAACATCACTTTACCACCAATATATGGGCAAAGCTGGATTGAACAGAGTAATAAAAATAGTCAAAAAAATTGGATATTTATTTAACATCACTTTACCACCAATATACGGGCAAAGCTGGATTGAAAAGAGTTATAAAAATAGTCAAAAAATGGGCTATTTATTTAACATCACTTTACCACCAATATACGGGCAAAGCAGGATTGAAAAGAGTTATAAAAATAGTCAAAAAAATTGGCTATTTATTTAACATCACTTTACCACCAATATATGGGCAAAGCTGGATTGAACAGAGTAATAAAAATAGTCAAAAAAATTGGATATTTATTTAACATCACTTTACCACCAATATACGGGCAAAGCTGGATAAAAAAGAGTTATAAAAATAGTCAAAAAATGGGCTATTTATTTAACATCACTTTACCACCAATATACGGGCAAAGCAGGATTGAAAAGAGTTACAAAAATTGGGGTAAAAATAGGCTATTTATTTAACATTACTTTACCACCAATATATGGGCAAAGCTGGATTGAAAAGAGTTACAAAAATAGGGGGAAAATAGGCTAATTATTTAACATCACTTTATCACCAATATACGGACAAAGCTGCATTGAAAAGAGTTACAAAAATAGGCAATTTATTTAACATCACTTTACCACCAATATACGGGCAAAGCTGGATTGAAAAGAGTTACAAAAATAGGCAAAAAAATTGGCTATTTATTTACCATCACTTTACCACCAATATACGGGCAAAGTTGGATTGAAAAGAGTTACAAAAATAGTCAAAAATTAATAAATAATTTTTATTTCTACTAATTCGCAGATACAGTTAATATTAATACATGATATATTTCTTGTCAGGTTTGAAGATAACGCGGTATGAACGCACATATGACCAGAACGACGAGCTCGGTATCAATGATATGAAGACTGAAGGTTACGAGGAGACCTAATTGTTCAAAACTATGGCCTAGAACATGCTTACGTTAGCTTCACTTATATATATATAACAATGGAAAGATATAACATAGTTTCTGAGGATTCGTAAAAGATCTAAGAATGATAAAAAAGAGGAAATAATAGTAGAAACGCTGCATCATGGGATGTGAGTTCGAATCCAACCACCTGTAAACTTGACATTTCGGTGAAGGGAAACATTGTGAGGAAACGATAGCATAGTGGGCTTTTTCTAATACCAGCCTGACTGGCTACCGTTCACAAGTTGAAAATCTGCCACCAGATACCAATGAGTGTGGTTAATAACACCTTCGACTCCTCCCTTGTTGTGAGTGTCCATAGGCGGCGGTGATCACTTACCATCAGGTGATACGTTTGTTCGTTTACCGCCTATTCCATAAAAACAAATCTCTAAGTATTGAAAATTAAATGAATTATATTACTATTTTTCCAAATTCAAAGAAGACAAAATGCCCACCACTAGTCCTTTTTTGATGAAATATTTGTAAAAAAACAGAAAGTTTCTTGGGATGAGAGAAAAAATTGCTGATACATATTTTTAATAGGGTAGGTAAAGAAAAGCTTTATTCAAATCGAAAGAGGTCAGGGTCAGAAATGATCGATTTGACACCGGACTCCTGAACGATTTACAGGCACTGTGACGTCATATACACGTCACATACCTAATTAAATTGCGACCGATCTCGGGGGTCGTTTTAAAAACTCTAAAGTTGATTTTAGAACTTTAATGTTTCCCCAATGGCGGTTAAATACAGAATGACTTAAAATCTATGTTGGTTTCTTAGTAATTATCCCAGTATTACTGCTGAGTAGTGTTTTGGAATATAAAGGCTGGGCTGGACTGAGGTGATATAAAATACCTATAAAAGTAAGCAGGGGCTTTGTTTTTAATTATTGTTGATCTTGTCCCAAGGACATTGTTGTGTATAATTATCACCTCTCTGTGTACTTAAGAGAGAGGGAAAATGATTTATAATGTTAATAAACATGCTGAATCTTATTTATGCAAGACTTTATTGAATAAATATGTTGCATACATTGTTTGACTGCCTTTTATTTAAAAGATGTATCGTTAACGATGCAGCTAGCTTCCTGGTAAAAATAATCTAATAAAACGAGTTCCCAGTTATAATTGAAGCAAATTATAGCAACATCCTCGCTTTTTTTTTACGTGGGGAAATGCGTTCATGCATCTCCACCCCCCCCCCCCACGAGGGACTATGAGGGGTATGTGGGACTCGTCCGGGAATACCCACTAAAACCCCACGGCCATCTGTCGCCTTTCTGGGGGGACACAGGTCTGTGCTTGGCAATCACCACGTCACCCCAGTGACCGGCCCGGCCTGGTCTTAAGCCGGGCCTCATCTGGACAGCCTGGCAAACTGCCCCACCCTTCCGCTTTTGTAATGGGAGGTGGGTCACCTGACTCCCCCCCCCCCCCCCCCCAGTCCGGCATTATAGGACATCCTCGCCTACATTCATACTTGAATTCATTCATAAATCAAGATTGTAACAATATTGCAGGCCTCATAAGCGAAGCATTGAGATGGGTACCACTGTCACTTCATGAAAAAAAATAGATTTCTTCAAACTTAAAATGTCTATTTATCATATATTGCACCTGTAAAATAATATGTATACACACACATGTCAAGAAAAAACACTATTTTTAACACGCATGATATTTTTTGATGCCATTTTTGTTATTTGAACTAGTTAAAAACCTATTTAACAAAGTTCTGTATTGGATGTCCGTGTATCTGTATGTGGGAATCCTGTATGTTATTACGATAACAAGTGAAATACTTAACTAATCAAGTATTTTTTTCTTACGCTTCATTATAATCAGGAATAGAACCCTATTACTTTTCACAATCCGATTCGATACCGTTTCATTGTTATTTAACAAACACAAAAAAAAATTATGAAGCATGCACTTTTGGATTTTCCAAACTTTTGATTTCTATAAATACGCAAGTTATAAAATGTTATGTTCATTATAATTTTCCATCTTAACAGTAGATTAACATTCAAAAATAGTGTTTAATTCAAAAAAAGTGTTGTGATTCGATCAAAGGTGCCTACTAACTTATTACTGGTCTCTGGTACCTATTTTTCACTTAACGTTTTAGACACAATCACCACCACGGTTTTATCCGGCCCAACTAACTTGAGAGCTTTTATAGTCAATAACTCAGTAGAACGAAGTATGGGTCTACATTACTGACGTCTTCACCGCGACCATAACGACCGTGGAACATATTGTCCATTGTAAACTCAAAGTACAACTAACAAAGTACTAGCTCAGTAATAAGGCCTAACACGACTCAATCGTGACGCCTATTAATTGTAACGAACTATCTATTCAAGAAAAAAACAAAAATCAAAGTTAAAATACGCTTAATAATATCTCGCCAAGACATACTACTATAAATTTACAAATAATAAACGTAAATTATGATATGCATGTGTATACCTACAGAGACCCTCCGCTCGCGCGATACAATGACACTACATCACTGAAACTACATTATCACACCGCATACCATCCATGCACACCCACACTATCGTTAAGGTCGTGCTAGGATACTAAATTAGTAAAATAAGACCTGTTGGTTAGTTAGGATCGTGAATACTTGTTCACTTTCCGGCAGCAGCCCAAGCCGAGGTTCGGTCATCCTGGCATCCTTGCACTCGCTGCCTCGGCGCTGAGTGCCCTTAGCACTCGCCCCAAAAAGTTCGGTGAAGCTGTCAAAGCCCCCAAGGCTAACAGCCTACGTCAAGTCGAAAAAAAAATCCGAGACCCATATAATACGGTCACAGACTGCACAGCAAATTGCAATTAATAACATTTCTATTTTTTCTTATTAATAGTTAGTACCGCGTTCGATTTTTTCCTACGCGATTCGGCAACAGCCCAAGCCGAGGTTCGGTCACTAGTGACACCCTTGTGCGAGTTGCCCCGCAGGCTCGAGCGCTTTCCGCGCTCGCCCCCTCTAGTTCGGTGAAGCTGTAAAAGCCTCTCAGGCTAACAGTATAGATCCCTTCGAAAAAAAAAAAGCACAGCAAATTCCCATAAATCATTGTAAAGCGATGACCACGTGAAATAATATATCGTGGGACAGTGAAGCAATTACAAACTAACGATCTCTCTTGATCGCCTGAGCTTGAAAGTTCATATCTTGGGTTTAAGAAATTATATTGTTATTAATTATATTATAAATTTGAAAGAACAAAAAAACGCTTTTCCTTTTTCACCTCCTGACTACTCAACTACGTAATATGTATTGAAATATTTTTGAACATCTCGAACCCTCTTAACATGATGAAATATGTTTATAAACACTGTCAATTGCCTACTAAAAAGACACTATGGCAACACTAAAACAGCCATATTTCATATTGCCAGGGCACAGGTATAATTTACACACTTGTACAATACACCAGCAATTCATCCCAGCTTCGGACGAGTAATCATAGACATATAGCGTTGCCATACTTTATAGATCTTTTTAAGAGGAAACATTGTTTTTATACAACTCTAATGGCTTACACGGAGCACGACAGTGAATCTTCCAGTCGGTATACATTTTTCCGCCTTCAACAATCAATACTATAATTATATCAACGAAATGACATAAAACTTTAACTAATTATATACCTAAATATTCCTCATGAATCACTCCATCTGTTGGTGCAAAACCGTTTGAAAATACGTTCAGTAACTGGCTTTAACGCGAACAAACAAAAATACGCGACGCAATGCGGCGGGGAACTTTACACACACTAACCACATAATAGCCAGGCCGGTATTAGAAAAAGTCCTATCACCATACTCAAGCTCAATGTAAGTGGATGCCCTTGATGCGAAGACATAAACACTACCACTGTGCTATTAATATATAGTATTTGAATAACAAAATTAAGAATCAGACTCCTAAACAAACATGTATACGCTAAAATCACAACAAAAGAAGACATAAAGGAGCACGAAAACTGTATCTCTTTAACACCAACGAAAGAAAAAGATGTCATTAAAATCAATATATAAAGAAAATGTACAAAATGAAGACTTTGAAGCAAATATTGATACATAACAAATACAATAATGTAGTAAATTAAAAATAGGTGAAATATTTCAGATTTAATAAAGAAAGTTCCTTGAATAGGTGCAATTTATTTATCCATGTCTAGTGACGCAATAATATGATGGTAGATTTTTTGACAGTGTCGTGCAAATTTTCTATTTTGGAAATGGCCACACTGACTGACAATATGACAAATTATAATCTATACTAAGCGATATAGAGGTACCATGTTTACAAACTTTAGATTTTGTATTTGATATCTTGTATATACTTTTAATGACTTCTGAAAATAAATCTCTCTTGCCTCACCACGTGCAGCAGCCGCTGTGTACAACACGCTTGCCGTACAGGCAGGGACGAAAACTCACCGCTGTTAAGGTAATGAAAATTCCGTTCTGAACCAATAGTAAACATTGTTTCTTTTAATTTCTCGTTATAGGTAAAATCTATCTAATAACATATGAAATGACTAAGCAATTGATTTTCAATTATTGCAACAAGGTCTGAGTAACATCTACCAAGTGATCATTTTTTTTTTATTGTAGTGAAAAAAATGTTTTTAAGTTCCTTATCGTAATGCATAATAGCAATTGTAAATAAAAGGCGTAATGTCGCGTGGTTCATTCATTTTAATTTAGATTCAAGGGAAATTACGATATATTATGTATTAACGTCACCGCAGTAGAAATTCGTTGGTAACTGACTAGCTAAATATATACGGCAGCGGTCAGGGAGCCCTTTTTCTCAGTACAAGTCAAACTTGACTTAAACCAACGAATTTTCACTGCGGCAACAAAATATAAAATAAAACACTTTAGAAGTCCGTAAAACTTTATTTAAATGTGAAGTATTTATTGAAATAAAACTACTTTAAACGGATTTTATCGCAGTTATTTATTGATTTTGATCCTGAAGTTTCGAAAGCTTTTCAGCCTTCGTGGTCACGGGGCGGACTGAGGTGTAGGTTGTCCAGAAAAGTGAAGTATTTATTACGATTTAGATAATGCAGTGGTGTTAATACTCAAGTACAGAATTTGCTATAAGGTGATGAAATGAAAATATAATATAGAATGATTATATCTATTTCCAATGGCTTGTTTACATTAATATATAAAAATTACAACAAGTTTAAACTTGCTATGGTAGGTACCATACGTTCCTATGGCAAGACGCTCGACCCTTACAGGGTATGTTCTTATCTGTTTCCGATGGAGAACAAAATAGTTGTGTAGAACTGATGCTTACAGAACATCACCTCCATATTAAAATCTTATAGTAGAGGTAAAATTCTGGGTTTGCACAACAAAATCAACCAGCAACAAAAAGGTTGACAACATACACCAACAATTAATATGATACAATCAAACAATTATATATGTATAAATAGGGATGTAGTTATGGGAGGGTTGTTTGTAACAGAATGTAGCTATAGGTGGCTAGTTTATAACACCGATTAGTAATAAAGTGTGATGCGAATGTGGCTATGAGTTCAGTCAAGGCGAATCACTCGAGGCCTGATATAGTACTTAGCTGGAATGTTATGGCAAGGACTTTAGATTTTTATTTTCTATTATTGACTTACACTAATTTGGTATTTATGCTGTAATGTTATACTGGGCGGAGAGAGAAACATGAGCAGTGTCGGTGAATATTGAATATCATTGACCATTGATGAGGAGACCTTAATCCTACATCTTTAGTCGTAAGTCTGGACACTGTCTTGTAGTTTGCTTTCTCTGCCACAGGAAGGACTCGGTAACCACATGGTGGATCTGTGGTTTGCTAAGAAGTTTGTAGCTCATTCTGACATTGTTATTGATCTGAATTACCTTTTTAAATTACTCACCTGTCTATAAATTAGTATCTATTTTTAATTACTAGGAGTTTTCATGTTTATGCATGTGTATCTTTTGTATATAAGGTTCAGTATCATACCCATCACCTCACTTGATATTTATGTGATAATGTGACCCAAGATAGTGAAAGCATGATGCCTCAAATAGGAACTGGCTCTGAAGTGAACTACCAACACACCTGTAGGTATTTAGTGCCAGATTGACTTGATTGTGGTAGCTATGGTAACATCACAATCACTGAAAACTCAAGCTCATTACAAGAATTAGAACTCAACGTCAGTAGTTCGGTGAAATTGATGTGGTGTGATACTATGAACTGAGGTATCATCGCTTCAACTTTAATGTATTTGCACAAAATAGTAAAGACCTTTTGTATGGATGTGATCTGTCTAAACTGTAATGACATCCGATGTAGTTCAATCAATTTTTATGCTAGAGTATAGTCCTACACTATGGGGTAAAATGTTGTTGACGTTTTTTTTTTACACGCTTTATATTAGCTTCAGCTGTATGTATGTATGTATGTATGTATGTAACCGACCCCTTTTTCCAAGTAAAAGACATCAACGAGATCTAATGAGGTTTTTACACGCTTTATATTAGCTTATATTAGTGGCAGTTCCAGTAACTAAAAAATAAATAATAGTTTAAAAAACTACAACACTCACTTTATATAGAAAACTAAACTAAAAATCAGAAAATAAATTTTAATAATTTAAAAATGTTTACAATAAAACATTTGTTTTCCTATTCAAACGATTAATAACTTATTTTATTGAAAAAAATTACATTATTCTTAATTAATATTTATTAAAATTTATTTTCTGTATTTTAGTTTAGTTTTCTATATAAAGCGTGTGTTCTAGTTTTTTAAACTATTATTTATTATACTTAATGTTTAGCTTAACGGCAATACTCTCACCTGATCTTAAGTAAAGATACGGCCGAAGTTGGTAGACACGCTAAACCTGTGGAGGAACTGGCTCTCAAGTGCAGCTGCCTGAACACACCTATTGGTATTTGGCAACAGGTTTACAACTTGAGGGTGGTAGCTAGCCAGGCGGGCATTTGAAAAAGCCCTACCACCGTGCTATAGTTTCGTCACGATGTTTTCCTTCACCGAAAGCTCAAGCTCATTGTAGGTGCTTGCATTGGAACTCACGTCCCTTGACGCGAAGTTGTACACACTACCACTGAGCTATAATCGCTTCAAATTTTTCTATCCAAAAATACCTGTTCCAGGTTTATACCATCAACGATGAGTCCGTGCATCTCCTCGTCTTCGGAGTACCGTCTCTCAACCTGCGGCAGGAAACCAAAGCCCTGTTTATGAAATTCGGAAAACTGCTACAATTCAACCTAACCACAGACTATCCCAACGAACAGTTCACTGAAACATACCACGCTCTATATGAGAGAATACAATCTGCGAGGATAGCCAAGAAGATGCTCGACGGGAAAAACTTCTATGGTGGCTCCTTACACATAACCTATGCCCCGGAGCTGGAGGATATTGACCAGCTGAGAAAGAAGTTGTTACAACGGAAGAATGATGTATCATATAGACTTAAAAAGAATAATGGAGTAGAGATGACTTCTACTGTGGAAAAGTCAGACGTGGATGATCAAAACACATCAAATATTGAAGTTTACAGTGAAATTATTAATGAAATTGTAACTACTGAATGCGGTACGGACAAACCGAAGCTGAATATGGGTGAAGTTAATATAATTAGGGGTAAAAATAAAAGAAAGAATGAAACTAATTGGGTGGAGATGAAGGAGAAATTGCTTAAGATGAGTGGTAGAACAGAAATAGAGATAGTTGACTGTACATCTGTCGACAGAGCCACTGTCAGTAATATAAACGAAGCATTGGATTATAAGAACTTTGGAGGTGAAGTGATAAGGCGGATACCTCAGAAACCTTTGAACAGAATTATCTATACAAATAAATGAGATTGAAGTGTCTGTCTGTGTGTAGTGTCAAAATAATATTTTTTTTTTTATTAAATGCATCACATGAAAGTATATAAAAACAGAAGAAAATTAAATTTTTTTAGGCTTTTGGTCGGTTTGTTTCAGCACATCTCTGAAATGGCTGGACAGATTCTGATGGTACTTTCGCTGGCAGATGTAGTGGAATGCAGTATGTCTGCCCTTTAGATCTATCATAGAGATCGCTATCTAAGATCGATTAAACGAATAATCGATAATTTAAGGTAAACATATCGATGTTGTAAAATAGATTCACAGCTCTGAAACAATTCAGTGAATCGATATTTCACCTTTAAAAAGTGAGGTTCGTACAACGTTATTTACAATTATTTGAATGTTTTACCCGAACGTTCCTCTGCATATCAATGATACATGTTATTGCCATAATCTCACCTGATCTTAAGTGACGATACGGCCTAAGTTGGATGACACGCTAAAACTGGCTCTCAAATTCTACTGCTGGAACAAACCTATAAGTATTTGGAGGCAGTTTTTCAACCTGAGGGTGGTAGCTAGCGAGGTATTAGAAAAACCCCACCACCATGCTATGGTTTCATCACGTTTTTCCATCACCAAAGGCTCAAACTCATAGCAAGTATAGTATTATGAAGCAGAAAAGTGTGTTTGAATGCGCTGATCATATCATCAATAACAAACATGTTCCAAACATGTCTTTTTTTTTTTATTTATACTTAAGGTTTAGCGTTATGGCCATAATCTCACCTGATCTTAAGTGACGATACGGCCCAAGTTGGTAGACACGCTAAACCTGTGGTGGAACTGGCTCTCAAGTGCAGCTGCCGGAACACACCTATTGGTATTTGGTGGCAGGTTTTCAACTTGAGGGTGGTAGCTACCCAGGCGGGCATTTGAAAAAGCCCTACCAACCCTACCGAAAGCTCAAGCTCATTGTAGGTGCTCGGATTCGAACTCACGCCCCTTGACGCGAAGTCGTACACACTACCACTGAGCTATCATCGCTTCAAATGTTTTTGTATGTGACAAAGCAATCAGGGAGGAAGGCTTATGCTATTTAACATCACGCTGCCATCATTAAGGGCAGGGCTGTAATGAAAAAAATATCACAACGGGCACAATTAATTTAAAAAAAAATCATTTTCACACGACGCACTTAGTAAGATATAAAATAAAGAACGTGTTTGTATAGATTTATTTATTACACAGTATTACACAGTAAATTTACAATCTTCTCATGGATTGAGAATTATTATTCCTCATCAGGGTATTCCTCGCCAGGCACTTCTTCCTCGTCGAACTCGCCATCGTCTACTCCGACCTCCTGTTATCAAAAAAATAAAAAATAAATAGTTTTATCTAATCGAATTTACTGGAAACTGCTACAAAATACTACAAAATTCAATTAACACGTTTTTTGCTATACCTTCCTTGAGGCCATTAATTAATTACGTAACGGTAATGGGGGGGGGGAGGGGGTAATGGGCGGGGGGAAATCATTCTTACGTAATATTTCGTGAATCAAAATAAAAAAAAAAAAAAACTAATTCCATTTTGGATTCCAAATAGTTTTCTTAATTTTAAAGTGTACAGTTGAATTTTAATTTTATTTCAATAATTTTTATTGTTAATTAAATAAATAATAAGTTATTAAAATTTCATATGTTTTTATTGTTATTTATGTTTGGTTCTATACAAAAAAATATAGTAAATTTTTCCCTGTATTATCGTATTTTTATTACTTAAAATATATATATAAAAAAAAACATTTCCTTTCCTAACATAACAGTTTATTATTTAGAAGATCAAGCTAGAATCTTCCGTTACACGGAGGGGTGGGGGTTTCAAAAGTGACCAAAATTATCCTTACGTAATTAATGGATGGCCCCCTATATGCAGGGCCGGATTTAAAAGAGCCTCTAGGTGGTCTAGCCTATTCAACTTAAGAGGACTTTTCACCTTTCGCCTATCATAAATTTGGATAAGATTGTTCGTTTGAACCGGTAATCTAGGAAAATACCAATTTTTGGTACTTTATAGGTAAGATCCAACTGATTGTAAATGACGATTTGGCTCTAGACGTTGGACTCGCTAAACCTAAGGGACTAGCTCTCAAGTTCAACTGCCGATACAAATCTATAGGTATTTCGTGAGGTATTCGGTGACAGACTGTCAACTTGAGGGTGGTAGCTGACCAGGTTGGCATTATAAAGAGTAATAGCGATATATAGACCGTTTATTTTGAACGTGGTGTAAGTCCATTTTTGAGAAAAATGAGCCATCACGTAATTCATGCTTAATTTAATGTAATTTTTTTTTATATATATATATATAAATAGTCCGTGCTTAATTTCTCAAAAAAAATCCCATCTTTTGTACAACTTAAAATCGGTCGGTAAATGTAATTGCATTATCAACAAATATATGTGACCTTTAATTTTCTCGAAACAAAAGAAAATGGACTTACACCACTTTCAAAGTAAACGGTCCATATAATGTAACTGGTTAGTAAATACCTCATATTGTTGGTATTCGGAGACCAGATCGTTCATGTTGCTTTCCGCTTCAGTGAACTCCATCTCGTCCATGCCCTCCCCGGTATACCAGTGAAGGAAAGCCTGCAGAATAAACGTTAATCCATGTCAATATTAATAAATAATAGTTTAAAAAACTAGAACACACGCTTTATATAGAAAACTAAACTAAAAAACAGAAAATAAATTTTAATAAATATTAATTAAGAATAATGTAATTTTTTTTATATATATATATAAGTTATTAATAGTTTGAATAAGAAAAAAAATGTTTTATTGTAAAAAAAGCGGGGGTGCTTGTCAAGATATTATCGAAATGATAATCCTTCTCATATCTGTCAATTAAATATTCATAACTATTGACACCATGCACCCCACGCTTTTTTTACAATAAAAAATTTTTTTTCTTATTCAAACTATTAATAACTTATATATATTAAAAAAAATTACATTATTCTTAATTAATATTTATTAAAATTTATTTTCTGTTTTTTAATTTAGTTTTCTATATAAAGCGTGTGTTCTAGTTTTTTAAACTATTATTTATTTTTTATTTTTTAGTTACTGGAACTGAAGCTAATATAAAGCGTATAAAAACCTCATTAGATCTCGTTGATGTCTTTTACTTGGAAAAAAGGGTCGGTTACATACATACATACATACATACATACATACATACATACAGGTGAAGCTAATATAAAGCGTGTAAAAAGCGGAACAAATTGTTTGTTTGAACGCGATAATCTTACGAAATAAAGTACGGGGCGGTTTTTTTTTTTTGACAGAGCAATAATTTAGGGAGGTTTTAGGCTGTTTACATCAATTTACCACCGATCCGAGCAAAGCTGTATTGGAAACTGTATTGCGAAGTGATTTTTTGAGAAAAATTTTTAGCTACACGCGAACCAAGTCACAGGCGTAACTAGTTTTTAATGATTATAAATTCCATGTAATTCTAGTGCGCAATAAAAATCCTAAATTCGAACATCGCGTTGTTAACATTGTTTCTATTTATTTAACTAAAAAAAAAATGGTAATTAAAATTTCCCAAATTGGCAACCCTTCAGTGTATGTATTACGGAGAAACCTCAACTACTAATTGTATTGCCAGAGGTTGGTTTATTTTTAAAAGTTTATTCGTAGAAAAGGGTAAAATTTGATTATGACTTTAGGTAATAATGCCCACTGGGGTGTTACGTTTGAAGCGATGATAGCTCAGTGGTAGTGTATGTGACTTCACGTGAAGGGACGCGAGTTCGAATCCCAGCACCTACAATGAGCTTGAGCTTTAGGTCAAGGAAAACATCGCGAGGAAACCATAGCATGGTGGTTGGGCTTTTTCTAATGCCCGCCTGGCTAGCTACCACCCTCAAGTTGTAAACCTGCCGCCAAATACCAATAGGTGTGTTCCGGCAGCTGCACTTGAGAGCCAGTCCCTCCACAGGTTTAGCGTGTACACAAACCTGGGCCGTATCGTCACTTAAGATCAGGTGAGATTATGGCTATAACGCTTAACCTTAAGTATATAAAAAAAAAACGTAACGATTAAGAGGGAGGGGGGGGGGGCAGAGGGGTTGCCACAGAAAAATGTTTTTATTCTATTTTTTTGTATACACGATCTGCGGTCTCTGGGTCCGCACCTTTTTTAAAGCCAACTAAATTTTTTAGGTGGGCGTGATTTAGTTGGCGTTAAAAAATTGCCCTACAACAGTAGTTAGGCATTACGCTGAATAGCGTTTTCTTTTTACAGACTATTTTATACAAAACTTTACAGTCATTTTTGGTAGAAAAATTTTACGGCCTGTTACATGGATACGGGGGGAGGGGGGAGGGTCAAAAAATCTTCAAGTATTGCGTATACCTGAATGGCGCCTTTCGTAATTTTCCTAATCTCCACCACTAGAATCTCTAACCTTTCGTCTGAACATAACGGTGAACTGTTCCGAGATCCGCTTGAAGATCTCTTGTATGGCAGTCGAGTTACCGACGAAGGTGGCAGCCATTTTGAGTCCACGCGGTGGCACGTCGCACACAGCCACCTTCACATTATTCGGGATCCACTCCACAAAGTAACTAGAATGCGGGGAATTTTGATAAAACACGTTTTTAATTAATTAGCACCCACTACGAATGCTAACGGTCAGACGTGAATGCAGCTTTTTTACCATCAAAACACGTTCACAACGTTAGTGTAGGATGTTTATGTATAGTCTATGTGTGATGGCTGTACATTGCCTGATTTATATATTATTTATAATCTGTATTTTGCATGGTGGTAGGGCGTTTTCTGATACCCGCCTGGCTAGCTACCACCCTCGAGTTGAAAATTTGTCGCCAAATACCATTAGGTGTGTTCCGGCAGCTGCACTTGAGAGCCAGTACCTCCACCAGTTTAGCGTGTCTACCAACTTGGGCCGTATCGTGACTTAAGATCAGGTGAGATTATGGCCATAACGCTAAAACCTTAAGTATAAAAAAAAGATCTCTATAACAGGTATCAGTGTAGATGACGCTTCCAACCTTGAGTTCTTGTCCGTATCCTCACATAAGTAAATGCAAACAAAAGCACGAATCTTTCCTCGATCTCTATAACGGGTATTAGTGTAGATGACGCTCCCAACCTTGAGTTACAGGTATTAGTGTAGATGACGCTCCCAACCTTGAGTTACAGGTATTAGTGTAGATGACGCTCCCAACCTTGAATTACAGGTATTAGTGTAGATGTCGAGCCCAACCTTGAGTTACAGGTATTAGTGTAGATGACGCTCCCAACCTTGAGTTACAGGTATTAGTGTAGATGACGCTCCCAACCTTGAGTTACAGGTGTTAGTGTAGATGTCGCTCCCAACCTTGAGTGACAGGTGTTAGTGTAGATGTCGCTCCCAACCTTGAGTGACAGGTATTAGTGTAGATGACGCTCCCAACCTTGAGTTACAGGTATTAGTGTAGATGACGCTCCCAACCTTGAGTGACAGGTATTAGTGTAGATGACGCTCCCAACCTTGAGTTACAGGTATTAGTGTAGATGACGCTCCCAACCTTGAGTTACAGGTATTAGTGTAGATGACGCTCCCAACCTTGAGTTGTTGTCCTTATCCTCACATAAGTAAATGCAAACAAAAGCACGAATCTTTCCTCGATCTCTATAAAGGGTATTAGTGTAGATGACGCTCCCAACCTTGAGTTACAGGTATTAGTGTAGATGACGCTCCCAACCTTGAGTTGTTGTCCTTATCCTCACATAAGTAAATGCAAACAAAAGCACGAATCTTTCCTCGATCTCTATAAAGGGTATTAGTGTAGATGACGCTCCCAACCTTGAGTTACAGGTATTAGTGTAGATGACGCTCCCAACCTTGAGTTACACGTATTAGAGT
Source organism: Actias luna (assembly GCA_039707435.1). Classification (NCBI taxonomy): domain Eukaryota; kingdom Metazoa; phylum Arthropoda; class Insecta; order Lepidoptera; family Saturniidae; genus Actias; species Actias luna. The sequence goes on along the minus strand of JAZHAC010000037.1, from coordinate 5,233,253 downwards.
AGATGACGCTCCCAACCTTGAGTTCTTGTCCTGAACGCTCAGCATCTGCTCGTCGACTTCCTTCATGGACATGCGGCCGCGGAAGATGGCGGCGACGGTCAGGTACCGGCCGTGGCGCGGGTCGCACGCGGCCATCATGTTCCCGGGGCTGAACATCTGCTGAGTCAGCTCCGGCACCGTCAGGGCGCGGTACACCTGGCTGTTCCGAGCTGTTAGCGGCGCGAAACCTGCCCGAACCGACACATATATCTTACTCTCCTTCTTACTATAAAAACCCTTATATCTTAACGTTTAATAGTCCGCACGTACTATTCGACCCTTCATATCACTAATACTTCAGTCCACTGAGTCGTTCTAGAGCTCCGCTATGACTGCCTCAGTGTTATAAGACGTATTTATATTGTCACAACCGGATACTAAACACGATAAAAGCGAACTACTTGAAATAGACTATTAAAACAAGTTTTATAAAATCTCGTTATTACAATTTGAATTTATAAAGTTATTTTTAATAAAACGTGCAAATATTTAAACTCCTGTAATATGATAACTAATATAAAGATACGATCAACAATAAAGCTAATACTTGGAATAGATTAATATATTTTTTAAATCTCGTCATTGCAATTTGAATTTATTTTTTAATAATTTAATTTAATTTAAATTAATTCACTTTACAAACCAAACATGTAAATATCAATGTCAATCCATTAAGTTATTTTTAATCAAACGTGTAAATATTTAAACCCTTTTATTTCATATTTAATATAAGGAGACGATCAACGATAAAGCTAACATTATGTAGTGATGATGAACGTCCAATCTAACATTACTAAGTAACCTATTTCAGAATTAACGAAATAAATCAAAACGTCGTTCCGTAAAGCACGCAATAACTTATATTCACCTGCATAGTGAAAAAATCACAATTATGACATACATTACACCGAATAAATAAGCGTTGATAGCTCAGTGGTAGTGTGTACGGACGCAGCGTCAAGGGACGCGGGTTAGAATCCACCTGCAATGAGCTTGAGCGCCCGGTGAAGGGCGCTCAAGCTCATAACATATGCTCGTAACATAACATAACATATAGCTCGAAATAACATCGTGAGGAGACCATTGCTGAGTGGCAGTGTCTGGTTAGCTCCCGTAGTCCAGTTGATTATCTACCGCCAAATACCAATAGGTGTGTACCGGCAGCTGCACTTGAGAGCCAGTCCCTCCACAGGTTTAGCGTGTACACAAACCTGGGCCGTATCGTCACTTAAGATCAGGTGATATTGTGGCATTAACGATAAACTTTAACTGTTTTAAAAATAAGTACTTTTCAATTAAGTGTCATTAAAGGAATATTATTGTACCTGGCATGAAGAAATGGAGTCTCGGGAACGGTACCATGTTGACAGCGAGCTTCCTCAAGTCCGCGTTAAGTTGTCCAGGGAAACGAAGGCAGGTCGTCACTCCCGACATAGTTAACTTAAAAATAAATATTGTAACATTAATTCCGTTTGTTAGGGGACCCTAATCTTTTTCAGTACGCGGTTCCCTATCTAACTGATAGAGATAGATGATACAAGGATGATAACGGGAATCGCTTCGAGGCGCCACTTTGGGAACCTCTGACGTAAGCAGAATTTTAATAATATCAGACCCTGCCCTTCCTCTTCTCAGAAACTAGGTAAGCAAAGCGCTTCCCCCCTTCCCCCCCTCCTATGCGTACGTAGGCATAGATGTAAGTATATATTTTTAAAGTTATCACAGTGGTAGGAATTTTGAAAACATGAAAATGTTTGAACGTCGTTAAACTTTCGGTTGGAACGAGTTTTCTAACGTAGTGTATTATTATTGATAAAAAAATACAATTAAATAAATTGCTAGCGTCCGAGAGCGATTGAATGAAACGCAGAGATACCTTTTTTTTGTTATAGCTAAGGTTTCAGCGTTAGGTCCATATCTCACCTCATCTTAAGTGAGGATACGGCCCAAGTTGGTAGACCGGCTCTCAGGTGCAACTGCCGGAACACATCTATTGTTATTTAGACAAATATTTTCAACCTGAGGGTGGTAGCTAGCCAGGCGGGCATTAGAAAAAGCCCTACCACGACGCTAATGAATCGTAGGACATTACATTTCGCGATGAATATACTTCATTCTAGTTGTTAAAATATACATTTTACTATACATCATTCAATTCATCTAACTCATTATAATACATATAATATGATAAGAAACGGCTGACGCATATGACAAACTATATCTGCGCAGCCGTTGAGAACGTACTGGCTGTCTTGAACCAATCAGCGCGCACCTGTGACCGCGCACAGCCAATAGCGTACGCGCTGTGGATAACCGGAGACACTACACAAATATACCGCAATACAGAACATACTAAAGAAAGGGTCGAGATGGAGAAATCTTACATTTTCCATTTGTATAAATATTTCTGATTCAGATATCTTCAAAATCATTCTTACGTAATTAATTAACGGACCCATACGTGATACTTGTTTGTCGTGACGATTAACATGGTGGAAAACGCACGTGAATGCTTACCGATACAAGATGGTTGAGGTCACCGTAAGTCGGCGACGAGAGCCGAAGCGTCCTGAAGCAGATGTCGTACAGCGCTTCGTTGTCAATGCAGAACGTCTCGTCCGTATTCTCGACCAGCTGGTGGACGGACAGTGTCGCGTTATACGGCTCCACGACCGTATCCGATACCTGGGTAATGGCAAACAAAAGATAGTTTGGAAAATCCAAAAGTCCACGCCAAATAATCTCATTTTATTTTTTTTGTTTATTTAATAACAATTAAACCACATCGAATCAGACCGTGAAAAGTAATAGGGTTTTGTTCCTAATTATACTGAAGCGTAAGACAAAAGAGACTTGATTAGTTATTATAGTAATAACATACAGGATCCGCACATACAGACACACGGACGTCCGAGACAGAAATTTTTTATTCTTTTCGCTTTCATTTTGCTTTTCGCTTTATTTGTGTTTTTTATATTTGAAATGCAATCAAAATTATTATGAATTGAAAACATATTATCAATGTAAATATATTTTTTTTTAAAGAAAAAAAGACAAAGTACAATTAATACAAACAACACAAAAAATTTGGACAGAGATCTCAAATCGAGACTATCCCGGTCAAACCGGGACGTATGGTAAGCCTACCTTTAACTAGTTTAAAAAACGAAATTGGCATCGAAAATATCATGAGTGTTTATAACAGTGTTTTTTCTTGATATGTAATATATGATAAATAAAGTCATTTTAAGTTAGAAAAATCAGTTGTTTAGCGTGTAGTGACAGTAGTACCCACCTCAACGCTTCGCTTATGAGGCGTGCAATATATTTATCATAGTTTATAGACTTAGTTTTTGTCCATAATCTCACGTGATGTTAAATGGCGATGTGGCCCACGGTGGTGGACACGCTGAGCCTAGTAGAGTGATTGGCTCTCAAGTGCAACTGCCGGAAATGTTTAACTTGATTGTGGTAATTGGCCAGTTGGGTATTAAAAGTACCTCAATACCATGCTATGGTTTCTTCACAATATTTTTCTTCAACGTACATTCAAGATCATTGTAAGATTCGAACTCACATCATTTGACGCGGCGTCTATGCACGCTACGACAGAGCTATCAACCATGACCCGTGCATGTAGCATACACAACCTTACGGAATTAATAATGGTCTAGTACAATGGTCCTCAAACTTTTTCATCTTGTAAACTCCTTACCAAATGCCACTATACTTTGTAGACCCCTTATTATTAAATATGAATGTGTTTTTGACATTCTCTAAATTGTGCTTCATATTGTCACGAAATTCCATAAACCTTTTAAAAATATTTATTTATATTGAGTATTGTAAAAATATGGTTACTAAAAATGCTATAAAAAATTAACATTTTCCTCACAATTTTCTTAAATGAAGTTCAGTGCTTTCGACCCCCATTTGCAGCTCAAGGACCCCCTTCACATTTCGTTTTCGCTTATCTGGATCCTTGAAGTTCGTATTCGACCCCCCAGGAGACCATATAGACCACTCTGGGAACCTACATTTTCATCTTCATGTCCTGTTCCCTAAGTCATTTGGGTTTGTCGCAGTACGTTTTCTCTTTCCACATATCTCTACCATCCGTTATCTCTTCATTCACTCCCTCTTCTTTCATCTGTGTTTGGGCCAAAAGTTACGTGGTTGTTGGGGTTCCTATCATAGTAAAAGTTAGCTGTGAGCTCGGTCAAATTACGCGCGCGAGTGCTGTCTCCAACCGCCGCCAGGGTGAGATTGAAAACCCCGACCGCTGGCGCCGCGGTGGGAGAGTGTGTGAGTGTGTTCACCGCAGCCATTGTTCGTGGTAACGTAAAACTTAATAAAAATATTGGTTGTCTGTAAAGTCGGTTTACTGACGATAGTTGAACGTGACAACGTCTTAAGAAAATACTGATGGAATGGTAGCATTTTTCAAAAGAAAATTTTAATTTCATTTGTTTAATAGATTTGTAGGAGAGAGACGGATGTCGAATGCCAAGGCAGATTGTGCTACTTTGTCGCTCGTTCCGCGCTCTCGCTTGCACTTCAAGCCTTACATGGAACGGCTCAGAGCGAGGTAACGCCGCATGAGTCATGTTTTTTCGTGCGTGCAGCCGAATCTATCGAATTATAAGACGTTGTCACGTCAAAAACTTGTCATTAACTTTGAAGTGGGGTAATTATACTTGAAAACGGGTGTAAAGACCATATATACCAGTGAAGCGTCTGGATTGATGTTCTGATTGTGGATTTTGCCAATTTGCGACACTTATGTGAGTCGCCGGCCGGCTACAAAGTGCAGCGCGAAGAAATACCCAGGTGAGTGGGCTTTGATGTGTGATTTTTGCTAGGATAGGTAACTCGGCAACCACGTATTACAGTACATTCAGAACCCCAGGTGTCTGAGTTAGGAATACTTTACCATTCCGTGTATCGGTTATTTTTTGGCCGGTACAATCTGCTTTCTTACACACTCCATCTTTTCTTCGGACTTCCTCTCCTTTTCCATCCTGCGACATTCATATCCATTCCTTTTCTCAACACACGTGATCTTCTCGTGGCAAGACAAATGATTCCCTTTTAACTTCTCCACCACAGGCGTCACTTTCAAACTTCCTCTAACGTACTCATTCTTAACTTTATCCATTCTATTAACACCACACAGCCATTTCAACCTTAGCATTTCTCCTGAATGCAATCTGAGTAACCCAGGACTTTAATCCGTACAATACGGTCTTATAATGGACTTACAGGAGACATATTTGATAATCTCTTTGTACATATTCACATTTTTTTTTTATTGTTTTAGGTTTAGCGTTATGGCCGTAATCTCACCTGATCTTAAGCGACGATATGGCCCAAGTTGGTAGACACGCTAAACCTGTGGAGGAACTGGCTCTCAAGTGCAGCTGCCGGAACACACCTATTGGTATTTGGCGGCAGGTTTACAACTTGAGGGTGGTAGCTAGCCAGGCGGGCATTATAAAAAGCCCTACCATCATGCTATGGTTTCTTCACGATGTTTTCCTTCACCGAAAGCTCAAGCTCATTGTAGGTGCTTGGATTTGAACTCACGTCCCTTGACGCAAAGTCGTACACACTACCACTTAGCTATCATCGCTTCAAAATTTCGCATTTGGGCAAGCCTCTTTGTAAGATGGAATATTGTTTAGAGAGTCTGATTGATTATTCTGGTTACGTGTCTCTGGTGTATTTTTTTTTTGCTATGTATAATATAGAAAGATAATAAAATTTTTGCCTGCACTTAATATTATAAAGCGATAAAGTTTACCTACAGACTTATATATTTTACCCTTATGTAATCCCTATTGACTCCAAATCACAGAATTGGCTGAAAACCACGATAGCTAATGTAATATATATTTTTTATAGTTAAGATTTTAGCGTAATCTCATCTGATCTTAAGTGACGATACGGTCCAAGTTGGTAGACACGCTAAACCTGTGGAGGAACTGGCTCTGAAGTACAGCTGCCGGAACACACCTATTGGTATTTGTTGGCAGATTTTCAATTTGAGGGTGGTAGCTACCCAGGCGGGCGTTAGAAAAAGCCCTATCACCTCGCTATGGTTTCCTCACTGGAAGGTACTTCCTGGAAGAAACTGGTAGGTGATTGGAATCGAACTCACGTCCCTTGACGTAAAGTCGTACACACTACCACTGAGCTATCACCGCTTTTATCGCGGTTACTTATTCATTTTGATCCCGTCGTTTCGAAAGCTTTTCAGCCTTAACCGCGATAGAATCCGTTTAAATTGGTTTTATTTCGTCGAGTTGTTTTCCCTCAAGTTGTAAACCTGCCGCCAAATACCAATAGGTGTGTTCCGGCAGCTGCACTTGAGAGCCAGTTCCTTTACAGGTTTAACGTGTCTACCAACTAGGGCCGTATCGTTACTTAAGATCAGGTGAGATTATGGCCATAACGCTAAACCTTCAGTATAAAAAAAAAGTAATATTCGCGTAAACGTAAGAAATGATTAACTATGTAAAGTATAGAACCTTGGGCGAAGGCATCACGCTGAAGGTGTTCACGATCCTATCAGGATACTCTTCGCGGAGCTTGCTGAGGAGCAGGGTGCCGAGACCTGACCCAGTTCCACCACCCAGGGAGTGGGTCAACTGGAAACCTGAAATAGGCGAAAAAGCATTTACGTCACAAGCTGACAGTTAAGTCGACTTCTTTTATTACATGATTCCTCTTAGAAATTATTGGAACGAAGTTTTGGAAGGAAGTTCCTTATTGCGCGTTGTGAAAGGGAGCTAGAAGGAAAAAATTCTCACGAAAAGTTGTTTTTTTTGTCTTGACTTACGCTGTTAGCCGTAAGGGCTTTGACAGCTTCACCGAACTTTTTGGGGCGAATGCTAAGGGCACTCAGCCCCATGGCAGAGGGCGCAAGGGTGCCAGAATGGCCGAACTTCGGCTTGGACTACTGCTGGAACACGAACAAAGATTCGCGATCCTAACTAACGAAAAGTTGTAACGACACTTTTTACTATAGTAAGCTATTGTAAGCTGTGCGGCATACGCATGCTTTTCTGTCTGTCTCTCTCTCTCTCTTATAGAAAGCAAGCCAGATATTTTCATTTCTATTTCGCATTCAACAGTGTGGTGTCGCGACGGTTTTTTTTTTATGAGTGTATACAGGTTTTTGTACATAATAAATAATAAATATTATTATAACTTAAAAAAATGAAGTTTTATTACAATTCCTACACTAATTAATCGACAGGAACTTCGTTCCATCCGGGTGTCCCTTGACACCTCTCAACTTTTTTTTGAATTAAAACACTTTTCACGTGCGCTGGCTATTTAATTATGTTGGTATTGAATTAAACTGAGCTGTAACACTCGGTTATGTGACGCTCGTTCGGGTAAAGTCGGCTGGAGTCTCTCATTCAGTATATTCTCAATTTGCACTGAGTTTGCAACTTACTATACTCTCTCGGAAATGTTGTTATAACTTTTAATATATACAACACTTTTTTTATCTTCATACACATTAAACGGTGTGAAGCGATGATAGCTCAGTGGTAGCGTGTAAGAACGCCGCGTCATGGGACGTGAGATCGAATCCGAACACCTACAATGAAATTGAGCTTTCGGTGAAGGAAAACATCGTGAGGAAACCATAGCATGGTGGTAGGGCTTTTTCAAATGCCCGCCTGGCTCGCTACCACCCTCAAGTTGAAAATCTGCCGCCAAATACTAATAGGTGTGTTCCGGCAGCTGCACTTGAGAGCCAGCTCTACCAATAAAGGTCGGCAATGCACTTGCAATTCTCGCCATGTTCATGAGCGACGGTGAACACTCACCATCAGATGAAACGCTTGCTCATTTTCCCGCTATTACATAAAAAAACTGTCATGACATTTTTTTTTTAACTTTTTTTTGTTATGACACTTTTCATTTCATACATTTTTGGACTGTGTTGAAAACTTAAAACTTCCATTTTTATTTACTGACTTAGGTAAGAGTTTGGAATTGAACCAGATAAACGGAATATCATGTCCACTGACCTTGTAAACAATCACAGGGTTCTGCCTCCTTCCTCACCACGTCCATGACAGCCTCGACAAGTTCGGCGCCCTCCGTGTAGTGACCCTTGGCCCAATTATTACCTAGTATAAAGAAGTCAAGAATAAAATACGCCATACTAAACTTGGCTTTTTTTTAATCTCCCTTCGTCACACTATGTAACATTTTCTGCGACCCCAAAGTTCACGATAGCTCACTGGTAGTGCGTAAGAACGTCCCGTCAAGTGACGTAAGTTTGAATCAACCTACAATGAACTAGAGGTTTCGGTGAAGAAAACAGTGCGAGGAAACTCAAGTTGAAAATCTACCGCAAAATGCCTATAGGTGTGTTCAGCTGTTGCACTTGAGAGCCAGTCCCTCCATAGGTTTAGTGTGTCTATCAACTTGGGTCGTATCGTCACTTAAGATCAGGTGAGATCAACTATATATTAAAAAAAAAAACAAACGTAACTGTAATTAATTAACACATAACAAGCCACAGAACAAGATCTGCCAGTCATCTGATATAAGTATGTTATACATACAAAGTCGACTAAAGTTTACAGTGCGGTCATAAATGTTACTTACCGGCCCCGCTTTGCCCGAAAACGTAGTTATCCGGCTTGAACAAGGTTCCGTAAGTTGAGGACCTGATCGCGTCCATAGTCCCCGGCTCCAAATCCACCAGAACAGCTCGTGGCACATATCGCTTCCCTACGAATAATAACCACAAGTATAATATTACAAGCTGATGTGTATAGTCGTAATTTAATGGTAAATATATGGCCACACCGATTGAGGACTGACCACACCAGTATTTTAGTATAAAGGACTAAATAAATTAAAAAAAAAAGTTATATGTACTATATAAGTGCTAGGCGAGCGCGGCTATGAGTGCAGTATAGTAGTGATACTCGAAAAGCCCAACAACTGAATATATGTTTTGAGCAATATGAACGGTAACCGTAGCCTAAAACAAATAAATAAAAAACCGGTGTGCTTTTGACCACACGACTGAAGTAAAACTCCTCTGGTTATGACAGAAAGACAGAAAGAAAATGTGTGATCCTACCTCTCTCTCTTGCCCCTACGGTAATATAAGAAATGTAATTCTCTTTCTTTCTATCTTCACTAACTTTCCTCTCACTTTCCGTACGCCTCTATTGCTCTCCAATTCAAGCGTGCGTAAACAAGTTTTACTTCGAAAACCATTATGTGGCTTTAAAAAACCACGATGCAAACTTTTTTATCACTAGTAGATATCCACCACACGGTCAACCGATTCGAGTCACCGGCGCCACCTGCTTTACCCCTACACCGCGGCCGGCTGTAATGCGACATGCGATAGAGGGAGCAAAAAAATTCATTACTCTAAAAAAAAAAAGTTAAGAGGTGTCAAGGGACACCCGGATGTAACGAAGTTCCTTTCGATTAGTATTTTTTATTATTTATTATGTACAAAAAATCTGTATACACTCAACAAAAATAACCGTCGCGACACCACACTGTTCAATGCGAAATAGAAATGAAAATATCTGGCTTGCTTTCTATAAGAGAGAGAGAGAGAGACAGACAGAGAAACATGCGCACGCCGCAAAGCTTACAATAGCTTACTATAGCAAAAAGTGTCGTTACAACTTTTCGTGAGAATTTTTTCCGTCTAGCGTCCCTTCACAACGCGCGATAAGGAACTTCGTTCCAACTATTGTAGCGACATACCGTCCGATGCCTCATTGTAATAAACACCGATTCTCTCCAACTGTAATTCGCTGTCTCCGGTGTAGTGGCCCGTCGTGTCGATGCCGTGCTCGTCGGATATAATCTCCCAGAACTGTTGAATTAATACCATTTGTAGTGAAAGAATATTATTCGAATGAGGACAGGAATCGCGGAATGAGAGATAGTCAGTTATGAAGTTGTATAAACCTTTATTTTGGCACCCTAAAACATGCCTCGAAACCTACTAATCGTGGGGTGACCTCGGCTACAGATATTCCAAGGTCAAAAGTAAAAAAATCGATTTTTTTTTATACACATAGCGCAAATATCTCGTTTCCTATAGGTTTATGCTGTTTGTATTCGTTATAAATATTGTAGAGGATTAAATTCTCTACAACTTTTGTCTAGACATTTTTTTATATCTTGATCTTGTTTTGCGATAGATGGAAGAGCGCGCGCAGTGTTTAACTATTTAGAATATCATTCGAGGACAACCTGTAATCCCGATTAAATCACGCCGTATAAAGTTTATAAATTATTGATAGATAATTTGCATTTTTATTGACTATTACGTTATAATTAATAATTTGTTTGTTTGTAATTTGTTTGCCCTCTATCTCGAAAATGGTGCTAGTTATAAAAAAATGTTTACACAAAAGTTGTACATAATATAATCCTCTACAATATATATATAACAAGTATAAATAGTATAAAACCCATAGGAAATTAGATATTTAAAATGAATGTGTAAATATCGAGTTTTCGACCTTTGACCTTGGAATATTGCTGAAACCCTATAATAAATAGGTTTTGAGAGAGTTTTTGGGTGCCAAAATAAAGGTCTATACAACTTTATAGCTCTCATTCCGAGGTGAAAGCCCTAATTTTCCTGGACTATAGAATAGTTTTCGTTTATAATCTATATTTATTATTAAAAACCGGGAAACTTTGTTTCCTTGTGTGAATGCGCTAATGTCAGGAACTATCAGTTGGATTGCAAACATGATTTTTGTATTTGATAGCACATGAGACGAGAAAACATTGTGACTAAATTATAGCATGGTGGTATTAGACTATTCTAATGCCTGTGATGCTAGATACCACTCTCGTGTTGAAAATCTGCCACCAAAAATCTATAGGTATACAGGGCCGGCTCTAGGTGGCACCAAAATACGGGGGCGCCGCGGTGGTCATTTGGTTGTAAAAATTAGAGCGAACACTGAGGTCTGTTCCAGCAGCTGCACTTGAGAGTCAGCCCCTCCACTAAGCTTGGCGTGTCCACCATCTTGGACCACATTGTCACTTAATATCAGGTGATATTGTGGTCATAACGCTAAATCTATAAGATATAAAAAAGCATTATCAGCAGCAGTGTTTGTTTCATTAAAAAAAAAACTGTGTGAGATAGATGACGCAGCAGTGTTGAGTTGTATTTAATAAGTAATGTTGGATAATTTTTCTAAAAAAGATCGATCCTCGAATCGATTCGAGTCGATAACAAATAAATCGATTCACGTAATAATCAAATTTCCCAGATCGATTTATTGCGATTTTCTATCGTGATTATGTTTTCATTATAAAACAAATCATAATAATCAATCAATCTGGATATTATTTAGAAAGAAAAACAAATATTGTTTTAGTACAATCTCCATCGTTTTTGGTTCTACCTACGTGACATTGGCAAAGTTGTGAGCGCACACAATAAATAAAATAAAATAAAAAACAAGAAGAACAAAACAAATCACAGAAAACCAAATAACACTACAATAATCAATTTTATGATACAATATTTGTGAAAAAATATAAATTCTATATACATATGTATTTCGATAACACGTTTAAATAATTGTAAATAATGTTTTATGAGAATATATTAGAATCTGACCTTTATTTTGAAGGGTGATTCAATGGATCGATTAAGAGCTGTGAATCTATTAAAAGAAACGATTTTTTACTCTACAAAATCGATCTGTGATCGCCATCTTTATTACAAAGCCCCAATAACGTAGGTTCACGTAACGTAGGTGCACACGAGGCAAATATTATTGTGATTAACAAACAATTGTTCAGATCTCGGTTGTTACTTTGTGTTTGATAGTTATGGTTACTAGGTACTTCACACTTGACACTGGCTAAATTACATACACAGACATTTGTCATGATAAAAAAAAATCTATTTTTTTATAGCAAATGAACTGACAATTGCTCGCGACTTTCTTATTTTCCCATCAACCGCAAGCGACCGTAAAATTATTTCCAGTCCGTGTTCATATTGTCAAAGGCATGAGCATGATATAAGTAAAGTCAATCGTATTGTTTAGGAGATGCTACACCAGAAAACGATATAAATTCAAGAAGATGTTACAATTATTTAAAAAAACTTTAATCTGCGCAACAGACATCGTAGACCGGTACCTACAGGGCCCAATTAGGCCATCCGCTGGGGCGGCTCGGTGATTATCAACTCGACCCCGGGTCGCCCCAATTTATGCGGCAGAGGTATACCGTGAAGTCTTAGTGGTTATTCTCGGTTCCTACCGGGTGAGTCCCATATAACCCGCTCGTCCGCCCCGGGGCGAGTGGGTATCCATAAACGGATTTCTCCACGATAAAAAAAAATTGGTTGTCTGTAAAGTCGGTTTACTGACGATAGTTGAACGTGACAACGTCTTAAGAAAATACTGATGGAATGGTAGCATTTTTCAAAAGAAAAACTGTCCACGCAGACCCATCGCACACTCAAGTAGGAGAGAGACGGATGTCGAACGCTGCCGAACGCAAAGGCCGATTGTGCTTCTTTGTCGCTCGTTACGCGCTCTCGCTTGCACTTCAAGCCTTACATGGAACGGCTCAGAGCGAGGTAACGCCGCATGAGTCATGTTTTTTTCGTGCGTGCAGCCGGCTCTATCGAATTATAAGACGTTGTCACGTCAAAAAATGACCGGAACCTACAGCAATCATCATGGTTCATACTAATATTACAAATTCGAAAGTGATTTTGTTCGTTTGTTTATTACAGTTTCACGCCTAAACCGCTGCATCGATTGTGATGAATTTTGGTATAGAGATAGATGGGAACCTAGAGATGATGATAGGATACACTTTCTCGCGTTTACCTTATTGGGAGTGTAGTAAACAGAGAGATAAACTTTATATGAAACTTTTAATTACGTCATTTGATTTGGTTAACAAAATCAATATTAACACGAGCGAAGCAGCACGTAAAGTATAGTTATACTAATCATTTTTATATACGAACTTTATAACATCAAAAAAATGAAGAATCTGCAAAATCCAGCCCGTCGAATCTAGGTCGAAACAAAAATAGTCCACAAGATGCACCTAATTTTAGACACAATTTTTAGATTATTATACAAAATATTAATAATGTAACTATAACCAACCTTCGATCCAATCTGATTACCGCATTGTCCGGCTTGGAGATGCACAATTTCACGCATTTTCTGAGTTTTATTATTTTCTCTTTACTGATTTCTAATAATTAGATAAGTACGTGCTGTGAAACTTTATGATCTATAATAAGATTTGATGCGAACACGTTCAACCACGTGGGATGATTTATCCTATGAATTTGTTTACGTACTATATAATGTATTATGCTATAGTTATATGTCGTATTACTATAAATAAAACTAAGAATCGCGAAAGAAAATCACTTTTCCGTACTGAAAAGTGCTTAAAGTCGTAACTGAGAATAGTGACATCTGTTGGACTTTATCTGCAAAAGTTATAGAGTACATTGGCAATTTCTTATTTGGTATAGTTATTTGTATATTAAATTCAATTAAATTTATGTTCTATCTGATGTTAAATAGATAGTTAACACATAATAGAAATACTAAATTAATAATTTAGAAAATCTGTGGTTTGTATAAACCTGATAATATTGTTTGGAGCCTTTATGTATTGTTAAGTAGATATTTAAGGTTACAAGTTAAGCTAAAACGCTTTTATCTTGGATATGTTTTGTTATTAGTAATAAAACAAATTTACGTAGCCTTTTGAGAGGAATATTTTTAGTTTATGTTTATGACATCTATTAGTAATTTGATAAAATAATTTAATGCTAAAACAGAATAAACCATTTTATTCTTGTGGGTTAATAAGCAAGAAATAATTAATGTAAATCCATATATAAAAATTTGCTGTTCTTTTTTATAAAATTTCATTAAATCATTTTTTATAGGTTTAGATAACATTTTAATTATTTATATTTTCCTAGTGGTTACTTTTCGTTAAATACAATAACAAAACGCAAGCCATTCGCTGATTTGACAACGTTCGTTGACACCTGACAACGAAATTGTCATCGATATTTTACCATAAATAAAACTATAAATTCCTAAAAGAATAATAATCACACGTTTCATGCGTATTAAATCATATTTTATACTTTATTTCCAGAAAAGTGTATACAGTTTCTTTCTAAAACCGACCAAATAATCCAACGCCATGTCGCGCAGAGAATGCCTCTAGGGAATTTATCTCTAATATTCCTTTACAGCCGTACGTTATGATAAAACAGTGACGTGTGGTTTGCCGTAAATAATTGGAATCATGGATGCAGCAGTCACTTCGTCACAAGTGAGTGAAAAAACTTGCCACATTATTAATTTCGCTTGTTTTATTGAAATCTAACAGTTATATATCGTTAAGTTTCGTCACGCCTACGTGAAATGCGAGGAAACTTTTATGATGAACGTGAATCAATGCGTTACATGTGTGATTGTTTTATTTTCTGTATCTGTATTTTGAGGTCTTTGCCTCTGTTATGAAACTTTAAAAAATACACTGTAAATGTGACAACTTTTTTTTAATATCACATATTTATGCAAAGATTGCATTTCTTAACCATGTCCGACTATGTATTAATATTTGTATTTTTTTATGTACTATTTAAATGGTTATGTATTTTCAACACAGAGTTAGTCATAACTTCATCTCAATTATCCTACTAGAGTGATCTATTGATGGTTATTTCTTTCTCAAACATCTTCAAACAGCAGTAAAATTGTGTTTTTTGCCTTTTTTCAATGCCCAGACTAGAAATCTGTATGTATTTTTTAATGGTAAACTATTTTATACACAATTCTGCTGATGTCATGTCTTTTAAAAAGTTTGAAGTTAAACTTATTAAGGCCTTTAAAATTCTGATCTGCAACCTTTTTGTGTACCTATAATGAGTATGTGAAGACTGACCACAGAATATATTTGAAAATGAAGTATAAATAATAAAAAAACAAGTTGTTTACACCTATAACATACCCAAGGAGTTTGACTGACAGATAAAAATGCAGTTTTTAAAGTGAAACTTCTTGCGAGGAGTTTGACTTTCTGTGCCACAACTTTAATGTGGGACACTTGTTTGGATAAAGTTGGCTTAAGGCAACTATGAGAGTGAGAGAGATATAGTAATGTTTCACTTGTCTTGTGGTCTTATCACACACTGTATTAATATTGTAAAAAATTAAATGGCGTTCTAACAAAATGGTGTCTCCCTAGTTAGAAGTGAGCACACATGTTATTGTGGCATTTCTACATGCATGTTCCAGTTTTTATTTATAATTAAATTCACCTTTGATTTTAAATGTGTTGACATTGTAACATATATTTTGTTAACCAGTTTTCTACTTAGATATATATCTATGTTTTTAAACACAAATCAAAACATGCCAATTTAAGAAGCCTCCAAAATTTGTAAATCCATCATATTGTTAGGAAGTATTCTAGTTATTGCATACTAGCTGTGCTCGCGACTTCATTCCTGTAGAGCTAAAAATTATTTAACCAATTTTTTTTTGTACCTTTCTTCAATAAAAAAACAACTTCTTTTATCTTTTGTAAAATATGTTTTTTTTTTTCAATAATAAGTATCCTGCATTACTTTTAATACCTCCAAGAATGTGTGTACAAAGTTTCATGATGATTGGATAAGTGGTTTTCGTGTGAAAGTGTAACAAACAAACTTACATTCACATTTATAATATTAGTGGGGATATCCAATAATCTATATTAATTATACAAAGTAGAAAAGTTTGTAGATTGTACAGGGCTAACCTTTGGAACTGCCAGCTGTGTTTCAAAAATTATTTCTATATGTGACAGAGTTCATCAACATCATGTTACCTCTAATAGGAGGAAAGCTATACTGAAATAATACAAAAATGGGGGAAAAATGTTCAAATAATTTAGTTTCCCGGGAAAGAAGGTTTGGAAATAACTATGATGGTATAAATTATAATATTTTTATTTACATGAGTAATATTACATCCAGTCAGTCACTACTCTTTTATTTACTAGCAACTTGGTCAAGTTTCCTACTGATAATTTTGTCAATCGTAGAGTCTTAATTTTTTATTTATTTATTCATCTTTGTACACGAGGTATACAGGCGGACTTAAATTCCTAAGGCATTTTTCCTAGTCGACCTTAGGGTGGTAGAGATCATAACTGAGGCAGGTGCATAATATAATAAATAAAAAAAAATTAACTAAATAAATACACATATGAATACATATATACATAAAAGAATTACAAACGTAACATATAAATAAATAATATATAATATATACACTAATATCTACCATGGAAAGTATGCTACTTCTTAATTACATACATACATATATACATACATAATTTTGTATGGTAGTAGGGCTTTTTCTAATACCCTCCTGGCTAGCTGCCACTCTTAACTTGAAGATCTTTCACCATATACCTATTGGTGTGTCAGGCAGTTGCACTCGAGAGCCAGCCTCTCCACCACCTTGGGCAACATTATAACTTAACTGCAGACAACATTATGGCTATAATGCTTCTTAAACTATCCTTACTAATATTAAAAATGCGAAAGTGAGTTTGTTCGTTATACTTTCACGCCTACAGTGCTAAATCGATTGTGATGAATTTTGATATACAGATAGATGGAACTCTGAAGACTGTGATAGGCTACTTTCTGTCGTGAAAAACTTATTGAAAGTAGGGTAAAGAGAAAAACGTTTGTTTGAAAGTTTTTATTGCATCGTCTGATTTGACAAAATCGATATTAGTGTGGGCGAAGCTGCAGGTAAAAGCTAGTAAAGTAAAAATAAGATATGATGTATCATTGAGAGTTAGTGGTATTTTGCTTATAAAAATATTAGCTCTGTGCATGACTTAGGTTGTGTCGATCTAAAAATTATTTAATAAATGTTGTCTGTTTTTGTATTTTAAATTAATTTTCGCTTCAATTAGTGGTGGCACGATGTTAAACAGCCTTAATACGCCTTCCTCAATTATTGCTATCTCATATACGAAAATAATTTTTGAAATCCAACTGACTATTCCTAAGATTAGCGTATGCATACTAACAAACATTACTACTTTATGATATTAGTATGGACACTAGCTGTAACACGCCTGACACGTTTGGCATTTTTGAAGTGAAACTTCTTTAGAATCGTTGTGAATTCAAACTCGATGAAACGGAAGAGCGCGAGAGAATGAGATAGAAGACATTGCACGTTCTTGGTGTTCTCTTTGTGTGATGCTTCCTAGCGTCCCCACTATCAGCTACTCAATAAGTATTTTTAACCAGGGACTTTTCAGAAGTTTCACTTCTACCAAGTGTGACTTGCACACACATACACACGCACGCATGCACGCACGCACGCACCCACGCACGCACGCACGCACCCACGCACGCACCCACGCACGCACGCACGCACGCACCCACGCACGAACGCACGCACGCAACACACACTCGCAATTTTTATTTTTAATCGTTGCATTCGTTAAAGGTTACAAGACCACTATCATAAAATATTTAAATAGTCTATGTACAGGTGTAAAGTGTTGCCCCACGACTTTAGTTACGTTTTTCTCATAAAATGCGTGCGATCGTAAACTCCGTTCTTAGTGAGCGTCTATGTCATTAAAGGAATATACATGGTATCCATGGCAAATCTCAAGTTAATAGGACTTGTAATTTTGGAGGTATCCTGATGAGTCATGCAGTCAGTGGTATTCCCTTACATACATATCTATTAGGTGATTAATTTCCGCCAAAAAAATTTTTTTTTCTCCGAATCTTGCAAAATATTTCTCTGTATAAAAAAAAAAACTCACAAAATTTGAGCTCTTCATATTAATGTTAAGTATTACTATTTCAATTAGAGGTTTTTCCATACAATTTCATATATATATACAAATATATATATACATATATATTTGATTTCTAATGTTTAGGCACCTTTTACAATATTGTGAATCAGTTTCATGGATGGTATGGAGAATTTCACGCTCTTTGAAAATACTATAGCGTTCTTTTGTGTAACTCACACTGGTTCGTCAGTAGGAGTCATGAAACATCAGTTAAAAAAAAAAGGGTTTTATTTTTTTTATTTTTGAGGAAACCGCAGAAAATTAGAATCACACAAAAAACACTAAAGCAATTTCGAAGAGCATGAAATTCCACATTAGGTCCATCGACCAGATTCACAATATTGTAAAAGGTGCCTAAGTATTGAAATTTGAGAATTTTTTTTTCTTTTTTTGCAATTTATAAGGGAAAACTTCAAATTGAAATAGTAAGTACTTAACATTGATATTCAGAGCTGAATCATGGTGAGAATTTTTTTCTATATGTAAATTAATATTTTGCTTGAGCACAAAGAGAAAAAAAATTGAAGCAGAAATGAATTTTATTTACAAGATTTTTATTTGTTGTAGGTTATTCAGGTGGGTATGAAATAAATTTATTTTTTGTATTAAAAATTAACCTATAATTTATTTTGTATTTATTTGAATTTGGGGGACTTTACCTCGATATTGATAAGATAAGTTAATATATTTAGCATGAAAGGGTTATTTACCTGTTGCTTTAAACTTTTTTTATTAATATCTAAATTAATATTATAAAGTGGAAGAGTCTGTGTGTTGCAACACGTTGTTCTTAGGAACTACCAGTCAGATATGAAAAATTCTTTTTTGTTTGATAGACCAATCATTGAGTAAGATTTAGGCTATCTAACGTCACTCCACAAATGATAGGAGAAAAGCTGTATTGAAAAATGTTATGAAAATGAGCAAAACTTGGTAAATAATTTTTAAAATTCCACACAAACGAAATCGCAGATACAGCTAGTATGTAGATATTGTGTTAGAAAACGAGAATAGTTATTAGATTTTAATTTGTTTTTTTTTAATGATACAATTTTCTATCCAAAACCGATCTCGTATTTCATTGCTTTAGGTAGTCACTGAATTTCTTCAAGTCCCTGATGGCTGACTGCTTGTGTTCGTATTGCTTCTTGCTTCTTTTATTTTTATTTTACATGAATTATTATTCTTAGAGTCTCGTCAATTTTGAAATAATACACTACCTTTATAAGAAATTGAGTATGGAGTTGACACCAACCGCCATAGTAATCGGACGGCATATTGCTGTCTCATTATGTTTCATGCCTTTGTCGTCTTTTTTACTAGAAGTCATATTCAATTTTAATCATCAAAATTCATACAACGCCTTTTTACACGCTTTATATTAGCTTCACCTGAATGTATGTATGTATGTATGTATGTATGTATGTATGTATGTAACTGACCCCTTTTTCCAAGTAAAAGACATCAACGAGATCTAATGAGGTTTTTACACGCTTTATATTAGCTTCAGTTTCAGTAACTAAAAAATAAAAAATTAATAATAGTTTAAAAAACTAGAACACACGCTTTATATAGAAAACTAAACTAAAAAACAGAAAATAAATTTTAATAAATATTAATTAAGAATAATGTAATTTTTTTTAATAAATATAAGTTATTAATAGTTTGAATAAGAAAAAAAATGTTTTATTGTAAAAAATAGCGTGGGGTGCATGGTGTCAATAGTTATGAATATTTAATTGACAGATATGAGAAGGATTATCATTTCGATAATATCTTGAAAAGCACCCCCGCTTTTTTAACAATAAAACATTTTTTTCTTATTTAAACTATTAATAACTTATATTTATTAAAAAAAATTAAATTATTCTTAATTAATATTTATTAAAATTTATTTTCTGTTTTTTAGTTTAGTTTTCTATCTAAAGCGTGTGTTCTAGTTTTTTAAACTATTATTTATTTTTAAAAATAAAACGAACCGCTTGTTGAAACTATCGCGATTTATTTTAGTGGCATGTCATAAATCATATCTCGAGTTTGTTTTACTTATCCACGATTCCACCAACGGCAATCAATTATACCTAGAGGAACGCACTTTCCAGAGAAAGATTGGCTACATTAGTCACATTAAAGCCCACGAACGACGGAGCTGAAGCAGTCTCTGTGGCCGAAAGCGGTTAGGAATTCATCATCACTAATCCACGATTACATAAAGTATCAGAAATAGGTAAATAAACGTCAAAAAGTCTCCTAAATTATTTCAAACACATCTATTTTACAGGCCATCGACATGGCGACAACGGACAGCAAAAAAATGGAAGAGTTACCACAGATGCCGCAGTCGAAAGACGCCGTAATCAAATTCGTTAGCGTCAACAGCGAAATATTGACGGACGAGCAGCGCCAGATGTACGAATCAGTCCTGTCCACGTGGAAACCGGTGTTGTTCCCGAAACGGATCAAGAGATACATCTGCACGAGATGCAACAAGGAGTTTAAGAATTACCAGAACCTGTATCTGCACACGACGAGAGTCCATTCCTCGGAAGAGTCCGCAGTCATCTGCGACATATGCGACAAGACGTTTAAGAACAAACATTACCTATATATGCATAGGATGAACAAGCATTATTCCGAGATGGAGAAATGCTATTGTCAGTTCTGCATGCAAGAGTTTAGAACGCGCAGGGCCCTATACTTGCACATTAAAAGGATCCATCCGGCAACGCTGCCGGAGATCAAGTGCCCCGAATGCGGGAAACAGTTCCGGGCCCCGTACAAACTGCGCTACCACATGGAGGGCTGCCACAAGACCGACAAAGAGAAATTCAAATGCCACATCTGCCTAAAGATCTACAAGAACCACTTGAACTTGAACCGGCACATGCAGACTCAGCACGCGCCGGTGCAGCGTCACCGTTGCGTCTTCTGCCCGATGACGTTCAAATCTCGTCACCACATGAAGCGGCACGTGCTGAACATCCACCCGCCACTGGAGTCGAAGGTCAACTGCCCGGAGTGCCTGAAGGAGTTCAAGAACGACCAATACCTGAAGGAGCACATGCAGGTCCACTCGTCGGCGGACACGAAAGTGAAATGCGAGCTGTGCGACAAGCTGTTCCACTCAGCGGTCCGCTTGAAGAAGCACAAGAAGATCGTCCACCCGACGAAGCCGAAGCTGCGGTGCGAGAAGTGCGACAAGGAATTCGCGCACGCGCATTACCTGAGGCGGCACAACAATTCCGTGCACGTGGAAATCGACGAGAGCAAGTACGAGCACGAGTGCGAACAGTGCGGGAAGAAGTTCAAGCTGAAGAAGTACCTGAGCAATCACCTGATGAGGCACGAACAGCAGCAGCTGAAGAGGATCTCGCAGATGGTGAAGACCGTGATGGGCGATAGTAAGAAGGAGCCGCAGCCGCCGAAGAAACGCGGCCGGCCGAGGCGGGCGAGGGCCGAGATAGAGTTCATCAAGTGCGAACCGCTCTCCACCTCGGAATCCGAGTCCGGTGAGTCAGAATCAGAATCTGAGTAACTTTGGTACGTTATGCAGACCGGTCACATACAGGCGGGATTCCGCACATACTACACGCGTAGTTTTTTTTTTTGGTTCGAGTTAACAAGGCTCAGAGACGAGGACTGTTGAGTTTACATTGCATTGTTCCTGTGTCTTGCTAAGATGCAGTAAATGCACTCAAAGATTGCAAGGCAGGCATTGTTATATGAAAAGGGCCGAATTACGAGGCAATACAAAATTGTTTTTTTTTTTTTTTTTTGAAGTGAAACTTCTTTAGGCGCATGAGGGTAAAATTTTTACAGATGAAACGTCACGCCGGTATGCAACGGAAGTGTCGGAAAAGAGAGAGAGAGTGATCGAGACCGATTGAGAGAGAGTAAGACAGGGCGAACGTAGCATGAGCAACTAGCCGTGGAGTGAGAGTAGGGAGCAAGCGAGTGAGAAAGATTGAGAGAAAAAGTGAGACAGAGCGAACAAGATTTATAAATTAGTTCGCCAAAGAAGTTTCACTTCTGACATGTGTACTTTGTACGCACGCATGTTTTTTTTTTTTTTAAGTATTGCCGTATGTCTATGAACCTCTTTCGATGATATTTCGAAACGGAATTGCGACTGTACGTGGCCGTCATAAGTGTGTTGGTAGAGTTTTGACGATTCGTGAAGTGGCAATACTGTTTTGAGGTTGTGTAGAGTTCGGTTGAGAGTGAGATTTTTTTTTTTAATAGGTATTTATGGTACGAAAATACGTCCCAGGGAGTTGTAAGATAGTTTTATGTTTTAGGCGAGGTTTATTTATATAATATTGATATAACGTTGTCGTGACAGAACATGATTATTGGTTTTAAGTAATAAGCAAATAGGTGCTTTTTTAGTTGTTACGCTAAATACCTAAAGAGAATTAATAAGGGAGTTACGAACTTACCAGATTGATGTTTGGAATGATTTAAAAAGTAGTAGAATGTTGGACTTAAAAGCCGTGTATTCTGAACTCTTGATAATGATGTCTTGATGCCTTTGAACTGTTGACACATTATACCAACTTCATAATATCAGTGTTGCCATATCACGAATCGTACAATTTTAGTAATAAATATAGTAATGGTGGTCAGTACTGTTAAAATGCTAGATGAATTATTGACGCGTTTTGGTTTATTTTTACCTTTTGTTTTATTTAAAAATCTGACCAGAATTTATATGATTAGTATATTAAATAAAATGCACTTTTAGGATTTGTAAAATCTCTCCTATTATTGTAAGTCAATTCTATTATTACGTGTAAGATCAGTACAATTTATTATTAAATCAAAAAGGATAATTGCGTTACGATGGAGGGGAACTGGGTTTATTTATAGGTTATTTGTTACACACTTAGCGGAAGTTTGGTGTTGCCAGGTTTTCGGTTTTCGAATTCGTACCTCTTCTACACGTTACACACAGCGAAGTCAGTTGCAAGTGACACTTTTATGGCGCGTTAGTTGATATTCAATATTTTAACTTTACGACACCGACGTTGTAAATTTACTTATTTATGGTCAACATTTTTGAAGTATGCATTTGAGTCAATCTTTTTACTAGGCTTAGTCGATCCACCACCTTGGACCATAGAAGCACTTGACATCAAGTGAGATTGTAACCATAACGTCAAACCTATTAACTATATAAAAGAATATTTATACAGACTTCTTAATATTTGCTTAATGTGAAACTTCCTTTTGAGTTTTGAAATTCCGATCTGCAACCTTTTTGTGTGCCGCTCGTTCGGGCAAAGTCGCCTCGAAGCGACTAACGAAGCTCTTAGGCACACACTTTTTTTTTTAATATTTACGTCAAAAAAGTATAACTTCTCAGCGTGAGTACACACACTTTTAAAATGCCCTGTTGGTTTTGGCGGGAAAGTGCAATTTTTTCCCCACTATTGTTTTAATACCGCTGACTTGGCGTATGACATTGAGACAGGATTAGGTGATATATAAAAAAAATATTATTGGAGTTGATTATATCCCGCTGAGAACGTGTTTTATTTTGTTCACTCTGTACATAGGCACACTCAACGAATATTCTGCCTAGATCGTTTTTAAAAAACCCAGTGATAACTGGAACGCGTTATATCTATATAAACATGTCTTCTCAGAAGTGTTTACTAAGTCGATTATGTGAGAAGTATCGGTAAATATTTCGTTGAGTCTGCCTTTATGCAATGGTATTCGATTCAGGGTTGCCAACTCCTTCACTCAAAAACCGTAACACGTATGCCTCAAATATTCAAAGATAAATGACAAAAAACACTGTCAGTATAGTCGGATACATGAAATTTATAAAAAAACATTAAAAAATAAATTAAAAAGTTTCCAAACGTATTTTTTCCCCAAATTTACGGGTAAATTTTCGAGTTGGCAACCGCGGGTCGATGTTTATACAATAGTTGTTATGGTGCTACCGGCATCTAGAAATAATATGTTGCCACTGATAAAAAAGAATAGAGGTGATTGAAAAAAAAAATACAAGTTGAAAGTAATTTTTAGATATTTAATAGTGAAAAAGTTAATAATATTAATAATGTTAAGTTATTTAGGTAAAAAAAAATAATGATTTTCAATATAACAGTTTATACTATAATAACTCGCGCATCGCTTTGAATATAATGTTTATATTTAAATATAATAATAATAATAAAAAAAAACATGCACATTTTTTTTGTAAATATTGAGAATTTTCTAGATAATTCTACACTCGCTTATGGATTTGAGTCTCTGAAGATAGTTAACCTAAAATTTGCACTTAATTAAAAAAAAAATGCCTGTTTTTACGAAACCACTGTGCAAGTGACACATCGATTCAGTGATCAAAATACACCAATCCCGCGGATCACCTGCACGAATGGGTGAGATTATAAATGGTATACGGTCAGCTGATACGAGCTATGGGCGCCGACATATTGACCTTACCTGCTCTGGCGAGCGCCGTATACTTTATTCCTACACCGCGGCCGGCTGTAATGCGACATGCGATAAATGAACGCAAATGACGCGATGGAATAAAAGTTTCAGTTATCGAATGAGAAATTGACATTTCACAGAATTTGAGAGATGTTACACACTAGACCCTGTATTTTAGGGTATTTAATAGTGTTGGTACTTTGTTGACAACTGTAGTATCAGCGTTCCCAGAATGGACATCACTAGCGTGCCAACCTGCAAACCCTAAATTGTATGTATACACTGTCTATTACGCTCTGTTTGTCTATCTCTGTGTGCCTAATTCTGACGCTATTGCCATAGTATTCCATTTGCCATGTGGCGGTCACAATCTCATCTGATACACTTTGCATGCCCTACCGCAAGGTAAATCGGGAAAATTACTAAGAACTTTTCCAAAGAGGAAATTTATTTTAGACCGGCATGACAGTAGCTACTGGCGATGGATTGGCGTACTCTCGATTGATCGTTGCTGCTTTTGAACTGTAGTGTACTAAACATTAGGTACTTTGCCGAGCTAATATAAAAAGAAATTATAAACTGTCTCTCGTATTGCATAAGCATAGTGCTCTGGCAGGGCACGAGAGGGACGCGTGAGAGTCATCGGATAACCAGCATTCTCATATACCCACAAAGAAAATACCACGGTGACGCGCGAACCTCCACGTCGATAGCGACTAAGGATAACTTTCCACTACTCTAGCTACATGATAAGTCTAGCAATTTAAATAGTCCTCTCGCCATACCATCGCCACCAATCCCACACAAGCCTATTTATGTGATTCAAAGATGATCGTTCTGATTCTGGGTGGTACTTTTGTCCGTTAATATATGTTTGTAATGATACAGGGTATGATTACTCGTGCGGGAATTGTCTTTTAAGGAAACAAAACAAACCATCTAGGATAGAGCCAAACAATACATCTAGGATAAAGTTCTTATCCAAGTTAACTAACTTCAGGGACTAAAATCCATTTCGAGTATTTTAATGTTAATGGTTATTAAGCCGATATTTTGATGAGCACATGTGAAGTGTGAAAGTTTGACGTGTCAATTTGACTCCATTCGATAAACAATAATGTATATAACGGTTTCTTTAGTTACTATAAAAATACCGTTCAAGATGACGATAACAAAATTCTGGTAAAGCTCTTAATACTAAGAGGTTGCTTATCGTGATATTTAATGTTCTATATAAAGAAAACGTTTTTATTTAATTTATTTATTAGGAATTAGTTTTCAGTGAATTTGAATACATATACTTAAACGATATACCAAAAAGGAAGTGTATTTGTTTCTTGCTTCGTCGACTCGCTTCAAAAGTTATTCGAGGTTAAAAGCACAACCCATAATTGTAAATGATGACTTTACAATGTTTCACACTCTATCACAAAATAAGGGCTCAAAAACATAAATCATAATTCTCGTAAAGTTTATCGAGTGTTCCTCGTTGAACGATATTTTCATGGTAACTTAAGAACCTAGCCTAAAGGATATTTTCTTTACTAAGGGAAACACAGCCCTATGGACTTAATTCTACGTTTCGCAGTCAAGATAAGCCGGCTTATATAGTTTTCATGTCCTCTCACAGTCTCCTTCATATCTAGTCGGTTTAAATTGGCACTGGATTCTATATTTTAATTCCACACATAATGAAATTACATGCGTTGTTGAATAAAATCATTTTGATTTTTTGAACAACCCAAAAAAAAATTTTTCAATTTGTATTGTGTCTAATTTTAGTTATTCTCCCATTCCTCTGTGGGATAAAAAATAGTCCACAATTATTATCATCGCCATATCCGGTATAGGGACGTCGGGTAGTCTTGAAGTCATGAAAATGCGAGAAAAATAGAAGTCTTAAACAGGTTTTACATAATTTAAACCCAAATTAAAAGTTGATAGACGTACTGATTAACCCAGATTAAAAGTTGATAGACATACTGATGGACCCAGATTAAACGTTGAGAGACATACTGATGAACCCAGATTAAACGTAGATAGACATACTGATGAACTCAGATTAAACGTAGATAGACATACTGATGAACTCAGATTAAACGTAGATAGACATACTGATGAACCCAGATAAAGAGCTTAACCCTCATATTAAATAACTCAATGCTGTATAGATTAGAGATGCGACTCGAGTAGAGTTTTGTGATTCGAGCTGTTAGAGTAATTTTACTAAGTCACTCGAGTTGTATTCGAGTTTTCGACACACTCGAGTAAACTACTTTCACTCGTTACGGCTCATGTAAGAATTTATCATTCGAGTTGAGTTTCGATTAGTTTAGATTGTGACTTTTTAAATACCCTTATTAAATTATTAATATTTGGTAATTTATATATATAAAAATTGAATCTCTATTGCCCTTGGTTATCGCATCACCCGTGAACGGATGGAATAATGGCGCTAATTCTTATTTTGTTGTGGTAATGATAGTCAGGAGAAGGTTCTTGTGAGAGGAAAAATTATGGAATGTGGAACATTGAAAAATTTAAGAAATCAAAAAAAAATCAATGATAATAATTTTATATTAGTGTCACTATAATGCACCAACAATATTGATAGTGAAGACAGGACAACGTTTAACGAGTCAGCTAGTATGAAATAAAATACAAAATAATATATACCTTATTTATGGCATTAAACAACAAAGAAGAATAAAATGATCTACTCGGCGCCCCGAGTTGACTCAATGAATGAATACGAGTTTAACAAATTCACTCGAGCAAAAACGGCTCGGGTCGCATCACTAGTATAGACTATAGGAGGACGCCTTATTTTCTCTTAGGGCGTAGTAAAAAGATATATAAAGCAAGGATGTGAGACTCACCAGATGCTCATTACAAGAAATGTCCAGTAGAATTATCCTACGACAACAAAGCAATTGTCATTATAATGCTTGAGAACACAACTACTGCCTCGCTGCTTTTAGTGTCTGACGAGGGGCGTAGGATGTTTGGATATACAGTTATTTTAACGTTGTCCCATTTTGAGTTTGATATACTCCCAAACCCGATAATCCTTGGTTCATGGTCTATATGCCTTCATGGAGATTACTCCATTAAGAACTGAAATAATTATTGGAATTTTAAAAGCTCTGTTACATTATTTAGGTATCTAAGGGATGTATACACACATTTATTGAATCAATTACATATAAACAACAAATATGTTGTTATATTTTAATGATATCACACAGATTTTTTACTGCATTTGGGCAATATATTTGGATAGAAAATTTATGAAATATCACTTACTATGCACACATTACAGTGAGCAAATAAACGATTTATAATACTTTGGTATAAATATTTTACCAAAAACGAGTTAGACGTAGTATATTTTGTAAATGTCTAGTGTAAATTGAAATAAATTGTTGGCAATACTAATATTGTGGGAGATTTGTTGTTATCGACACCCGGTTGGAACGGAATTCTTAACGCTACACTTTTTATGTGTTGTATTATGATTAAATAAAAATTAAAAAGACAAAATATTTTTGAATATTCCCAAAACTGACGGCAAGCTGACTCGATTGAAAAACGTTTTATTTCCCTGGGTGATCGAGAAGTGCCTCAAATATCACTGAAAAAAAAATTGAGGCGTCGAAAGTAACCTAAGCAGGCCACCATGATAGCGGTGACTGGATAATGAATTTTTGTTAAATGTCAGTCACCGCTAATTTGGATTGTGCTGTACTTAGCACCAGGTACAGTGCAGTCACTATGTTACACAACATAAAAAAAATGTATTTCAATGTCACATTTGTTTCGGTCTAGCCCCCTACGCTCGCTGACAGATCAGAACGATAAAGTGACATCCGTTTTATAGTCTGTTCAATATTGCACAATATATATATAGTGTAGTGCATAGGGTTATCCACAGCGCGTACGCTATTGACTGTGCGCAGTGACAGGTGCGCGCTTATTGGTTCAAGACAACCAGTATGTTCTCAACGGCTTCGCAGATATCGTTTGCATACGTCATACGCGTCAGCCGTTTCCTATACTGAATTAGATAAATTTAATTATGTACATTAAAATGTTCGTTTTCACAACGCGAAAAAATATATTAATTACGATATTTCCTACCATTCCTACAATTCATTAGCTATTTCTGTGTTTTATTTAATTGCTCTCAGACGATAGTAATTCATTTCTTTGTATTTGTTGATCATTAATATAATACGTTTAGTTATACCTACGCAAGGAAACTCGTTCCAACCGTATGTTTCACGACAGACACGCATTTTTTTTTTACAAAACAGAGAATGGTCGAACTTGATACTCTATGGTACGACTTGGAGAAATTATGAAATCTGTTCTTTCACAAAAACGGAATGCGGTAACATGTGCTTCATCTCTTTTAATTGTTACAAATAATTTGTATTATATTTTTAACGCCACAGCTCTTTGAATAAATGGTTGTTTGGAAAATAATTTGCACAGTTTTATTTGATTCTCCTTAAGCCGTACATTTGTTCCTACCTTTCAATATAGGTTATGTTTTTCATAGTTCATATATTAAGTGACGATGTGAACAAGGATGTGGTAAGGAACACACCTATAGGTATTTGGTGGCAGATTTTCAACTTCAAATCGATAGTTAGTCAGGCGGCCATTAGAAGAAACTCTACCTCCATGCTATGGCTTTTCTTCCACGACGATGCCCACGACGTTTTTCTTCACCGGAAACTCAAGCTCATTGCATGGAGATTCGAACATAAGGCCATTGGACACGGAGTTTTTTTAAGCTATTATATATTTTTTGAGGTTTTACATTAAATCTTGTTCTGAAGATCCTGACCAGGATACTAGGACAAAGTTACGTGGCAGCCGTTTCTCCGACTTCCTCTCTCGAAAATGGATTAAACCATTTATCGACACTTACCCATGTACGCAACGTGTTATACTAATCTTTATTTTTATGATACCCTCGTGATCCTGGAACACAGTTTGTTCAATTGAACTGGCTCTCAAGTGCAACTGCCGGAACACACCTATTGGTACTTGGCGGCAGATTTTCAATTAGAGGGTAGTTGGTAATCAGATGGGCATTAGAAAAAGCCCTACCACCATGCTACGGTTTCCACACGATGTTTTATACACCGAAAGCTCAAGCTCATTTAGGTGGATTCGATTTCGCGACTCTTGACTCGAAGTCGTACATACTACTAATGGGCTATAGTTTCAAGGAATTACCAAGTTCGATGATGGGTCAGTTGGTAGTGTGTACGAACGACGTACCCACGGACGTGAGTTCGAATCCACCTGCAATGAACTTGAGCGCTCGGTGAAGGAAACCATCAGCATGAAACCATAGCATGGCAGTATGGCATTTTTTAATACCCGCCCAGGTAGCTTTGCCCTTTTTTTAACATGGGGTGTAAATCCTGTCCCTTATGGACTTTCATGTGTTATCTCGTGAACGCATCAGGGGCCATTCCAGTATTAAAAACAGGCAATTTCGTGGGGAGGGGGGGAGGGTATGGTGAAACGTTACGATGCGTTATATGCGAGTTGGAGGGTAGGGGGCAGGCTATGGCATAAGGTTACGATGCGTTATAAACGGGGATTGAGGGGGGAGGATCGACACTTCAGACTTCCGTGTTCCCAGAGACCAGGTCGGCGAATCACCGTGAATACGTACGTATATGTTTTTTTTTTTAATTAATATTATCGATCCATATATACTATACTTTTTATCCCATAAATCGCTAGGATCTCTCCGGGATATGGGATAAAGCCTTAATCTCTTACACAATTTGACGAATTGGTATGTGTATGCGTTTTTTTCTAATACTATATCTGAGCCTTAGTTGTATCTAAGTTGTAAGATTAAATCCATTAATATATCTACACTGATATTATAAAGAGGAAAGATTTGTATTTTTGTTTGAATCGAATAAACTCAAGAACTACTGAATCGATTTCAATAATTCTTGTACCATTAGAATGCTACATTAGCCTTCAGTAACATAGGCTATATTAGTGTTTTTTTTTAATGAAAATGAGTTAATAACATTTTAATTGCACGCGAACGGAGTCGCGGACAAAGGTATTTAATATTATAAATCGGAAAGTCTGTATGAACGTACAATGTTTGAAAAATCTCTTTGTATTTGATAGAGCAATGATTGAGGAAGGCATTGATTTTGAAGGGATGATAGCTCAGTGGTAGCTGTACGACTTGCGTCAAGGGACGTGAGTTCGAATCTAATCCCCTACAATGAGCTTGAGCTTTCGGTGAAGGAAGACATTGTGAGGAAACCATAACATGGCGGTAGGGATTTTTCTGATGCCCGACTGGCTAGCTACCGCCCTCAAGTTGAAAATCTGCGGCCAAATACCAATAGATGGGTTCCGCCAGTTGCACTTGAGAGCCAGTTCCTTGGGTTTAGCGTGTCTACCATCTCGGGCCGTATTGTCACTTAAGGTCAGATGAGATTGTGGCCATAACGCTAAACCTTAACTATAAAAAGAAAAAAAAGGAAGGCATTTGGTTGTTTAACATCACACTACCACCAATAAGGGGTCATCTGTATTGAAAAAACCTACACAATTGAATACGTACGAAATGATTTGTTAGAATAAGTAATTACTATTATCACGGAAACGAAGTCGCGGGCAAGTTATATAAATGTTTGGTAACATGATTTATCAGCTAAAGATCTCAAACACTATGACTTCTTATGATTACGCGAATATTATTCGTCGAAATAAAACTAATTTCAACGGATTTTATCGCGGTTAATTATTAATTATGATCCTGACTGATATAAATTGAAGGTAGACACAGCAACATGAACTTTTCTGGACAGCCTACACCTCAGTACCACGTGACCGCGAAGGCTGAAAAGCTTTCGAAACGTCGGGATCAAAATTAATAAATAACCGCGATAAAATCTGTTTAAATTAGTTTTATATCGATCTCAAACACTTAGTCAATAATATGAACCGAATATAGGATAAGTATCTATATTTTATTTATATACTATGCATGTTGTGTAATATACCGTTTCGAAACCAGTCTGCGAGTGTAGGCCATAGTGATGACCCTGAGTGTAGAAACGTAGAGAGGTGAACTGGTTTCGGCTAGTGATGTACCTATTTATCGATATCGATAGATATTAATATATAATTTTTTTAACATATCGCACCACCGCTCAAATAGTGTTACTATCACAATATTATCGAGTAAAAGTCGCTTATGATTTATCCTAATTTTACGTTTTCCGTTTCGGGGTTTCACTTTGTTTTTATAACAAAACGAATTACAGGAATTAAAGAGCGACTCAATGACACTTTCATATCCTGATAATCCATTGGTATTAAATAGTAGTTATGGTGCTAAGTAATAATTTATTAGCAGAAGTATTCTGGTGTTTGCCAATTTTTGAATCAGGGGGATATGTGTGACGCACCCAGCGCTAATCCACTAAAACTCCACAGCTGTCTGTCGCCTTCCTGGGAGATGCGGGTCCGTATATGCAATCACCGCGTCACCCCAGTGACCGGCCCGGCCTGATGGTAAGCTGGGCCCCGTCCGGACAGCCTTGCGAACTGCATATGCACTGCAGCCGTACTGGAGCAATGGGACCACGACCCGCCTCTTACGTTACGTGTTTGCTGTTTTTAGTAACCCTAAATAGTGAATACAAATGACATTAAATGTAAACAATAGTAAATGGAAAAAAAAGAAGTGACTAATGGACACATGGTTGGAACAGAGTACTATTCGCTAAGTATATATTTTTTGTTTTATATTTATGTATTTTTGCACACTTTTAAAATGGTAAGCTGAATCGATTGCAAAAGATTTATTCTTCTAGGTGATCGGGAAGTTTTTTTTTGTAGTTAAGATAGTGTTATGACCATAATCTCACCTTATTTTAAGTGACGATACTAGCCTACTTAGTAGACACGCTAAAACTGTGGAGGAACTGACTCTCAAGTGCAGCTGCCGGAACACACCTATTGGTATTTGGCGGTAGGATTTCATCTTGAGAGTGGTTGCTAGCTAGGCGGGCATTAGAAAAAGCCTTACCACCATGCAATGGTTTCCTCACGACGTTTTCCTTCACCGAAAGCTCAAGCTCATTGTAGGTGGTTGGATTTGAACTCACATCCCTGGACGCGAAGTCGTACACACTACCACTGACCTGTCATAGCTTCAAAATGCCCTTGAAGGCCTTAAAAATCAAAAAGTTGTCGGTTTTGGTGTCGTTTTACATTGTTAAACTCTTTTCGGTCAACTCCCTCAGTCCGTAAACAAATTAAAATGATAACGTGATATAAGAAACTCTGTTTTAAAAATATTACAAGGAGATATTTGTATCTAATAACAAAGTAACTTAGATCTATCTACGAAAAACTTCGCATCGAGTGGTTAACTAAAGCTTGTAAATTGTATAGAAAACACTACGTTTATAATTTTAATTTACGCGAGAAGATTGAATCATCAACAGTGATGGATGAAAATGAAGTATTTTGTAGCATCTTGCATTATTATTTAATAAAACAATCTTAAAGTGTCACGTACAAAATATAACTTACCTATATGTGCAATATACTTTTTTTAATGAATCGATAAACTTTCTATCGACAATATCCCATCACTAAAGCTAAGATAACGTCGTCGCGCTTGCCGATTATACACGGACCAGTGTTGTGCGCGAAACTTAAAAGCTACAGTACACTTCGGAAGACGGACTTCCTTTTTACCAGTAACTTTATAGAATTATTACAAGGCGTGTCTTTCGCAAACCGTTAGTCAACCACTACGAGAAACCAATGTAAGTAGTTATAACAATGCTATAGATCTTCATGAGGTATATAGAACATATGTGATAATTACACTTTGCATAATAAAACTATATCAACAATGTTGGCAATATATACATATAAATAAAATTGGAGTGTCTGTTTATATTATTGAAATAACCATTTTTTACTACATGTATATGAATATATAAGGTACATAGACCGAAATAACATTTTTTTACAATTTTTGTCTGTCTGTTTGTTCCGGCTAATCTCTGAAATGGCTGGACCGATTTTGACGGGACTTTTATTGGCAGGTAGCTGATGTAATAAGGAGTAACTTAGGCTACGTTTATTTTAGGAAAATAAAGTAATGTTGCTATGTCCAAGTACTGTCCAGTACCGCGCGCAGCTCACGCGCATGCCACTGGACCGTCACGTCGGGCGCCTCCCACCAACTAATTAATTTTACTTAAATATATTCATAGTTAACACAGAACAATGTCTGTCGGGTCAGCTAGTAAGGTATATAAGAACATATGTGATAATTACACTTTGTATATTAAACCTATATCAACAAATTAGAGGAAACATGAGTCAAGTTCACGTGAACTAAGTCGCGGGATAAGGTAACATGTAGATATAACGTAAGTTAATATTATTTCTGATTTTAATAAACTTTCGAGTTGGTTGCGTTTTGTCCGGTAGGTTTGTAAGAGTTTTCTCTAATGCCCGCCTGGTTAGCTATCACCTTCATGTTGAAAATCTAACCACAGATATCTTTAAGTATGCTAAATTAACCCACCATCGTATACTATAACTAGATATATATTTCTTACTAGCTGACCCGACAGACGTTGTCCTGTCTTAACTATGAATATTGAATTAGAATTGGTGTAATTAATAAAAAAAATATTATCCAAAAACATAGCATAATTACTATTGTAATGCTCTGTGACAACTGACAGTTATGTAAAATAATATTGGCGTTAAGTTTTTATAAATTTTCTAATGGTCCACTCAACTTCCTAAATGTTTTCTTTCCTAAGATCCTTCTCCTGACAATAATTAACACAACAAAAAATAATTAGCGGAATTGTTCCATCCGTTCACGCGTGATGCGAAGACCGAGGGAGATAGAGATTCTTTTTTATATACTAGCTGACCCGGCCACGCGTTGCTGTGGCTAAAGTTTTTGTTATATTACATTATAGTAAACAATCTAAGAGGAACAATAAGAGAACATCAGTCACGGAGTCCACTATGCTTTTTCACACAGATGGTATTTGTAAAAAAATATGGTGATCTCCTTATTTGACTTTCTACTACTATAACCCTTTAGTACAATGAAATTATTTA
Source organism: Actias luna (assembly GCA_039707435.1). NCBI lineage: Eukaryota > Metazoa > Arthropoda > Insecta > Lepidoptera > Saturniidae > Actias > Actias luna. The sequence continues at coordinate 5,198,663 of JAZHAC010000037.1, read as the reverse complement.
CGAACAAAGACGAAAATGTTGATGTTCGTATACAAATTCACTGGATTGAGATTTGAAGGGGAAGTACGTTGAACACAATTAATTAAAATGTTCTTACACTTGATATTAAGCAGAAATCAATAGGTACAAAATAAAAATTTATCAGATTTATTATTTCCATTTAACAAATATAAGTATATTACAGTATAATACAGTAAATAACATGTGACGCTTAAACTCATGAATGAGGTAGGCAAGGCAGACAGTCTTAAACTTTTAAACATTAATATCTATTTTTTTGAATTATAAATACTTTCAATTTCAATTTAATTTAACACCAATCGGTGCACAATGTTTTTGGTTAACCTGTCTTTAGCTAACACAAATAGATTCGACGGTTTCCCAACACGTGAACACGCAACATATAGTTGCCCATGAGAAAAGCATGGATTTTCCAAATCTAAACCACAAATGGACATTGTTTGACCTTGAGATTTATTTATAGACATGGCGAAAGCTAAACGAATTGGAAACTGTAGCCTTTTGAAGGGTATGGTAGAATCTGATGGTATCATCGGAATACGTGGCAGCAGGACCACTTTTCCTTTAAACTTCCCAGCCAAAATGGTTGCTTCAAGAATGTTTCCGGTGATCTTTTTGATGACCAAACGCGTACCGTTACATAATTGAGGTCGATTCAAATTACGGAGGAGAATAATAGGGGAACCAATCTTTAATCGAAGATTATGTGGTGGCATTCCAGGGATATCTAATGAATTTAAAAATTCAATCGGAAAATTTACACTTTCATTTCTAAGTAACACGTGGCCGGCTATGCTAACACCAAAAATTTAAAAAGTGGAAATAATTGAATTATACGGTATTGCGTTCACTACAAAATAAATTTAATTAATTTTATAGCGTCAACAACACGTAGTAATTATGCTGTTAAAATGTAGCTTATATGACACGTTCGTAGATTTACCATAGCAGCGCCATCTATTGATTACTTACTCAACCCAGTCGAAAGGTATCGACATCTGTTAAAATCATTTGGAGTTAACAGATAATTGTGACTGTCAAATAATAACAGACAAATAATTAGCAATAAATTAAAATTGCGACTATAATTTGAGATTTAAACTATCCTATCTCTCAAGTTGGATCGAACTGCACATGGTGTGCCAATTTTATTATAATCGGTTAAGTAGTTTAGGAGTCCATTGAGGACAAACATTGTGACACGAGATTTATATATATTAAGATATAGATTATACTGAGCTCGCGACTTTTTCTGCCCGTTTTTGTAACTTTTTCCAATACAGCTTTGCTCCTATTGGCGATAGCGTGATGGTAAATAGTCTAAAGCCTTCCCCAGTTATTGCTCTATCAAATACACACACACACACACACACATATATATATATATATATATATTGAAATATGGCTTGTAGTTTCTAAGACTGGCTCGAATTTTATAGACATAAATAAAAACTTTTAATAATGTCTACAAAATTCATATCATAATATATTGTAAAAAGTTCGGAAAATCCTAAAATGCACGCATCATAACATATTTTTTTTTTTACATAATTTAACCACATGAAATCAGACCGTTAAAAGTAATAGGGTTTTATTGCTAATTATACTGAAGAGTAAGAAAAAACCTTTTTAACTAGTTTAAATAACAAAAATGGTATCAAAAATATCATCATGAGTGTTTTTTCTTGATACGTGTGTATATATATTATTTTACAAGTGCAATATACGATAAATAGAAACATTTTAAGTTTGAAAAATAAGTTGTTTTGCGTGAAGTGACAGTAGTACCCACCTCAACGCTTCGCTTTTGAGGCGTGCAGTATATGTGAGTAGAACCGCAGTCATAGCTATGTATACAGAGTGACCTATAACTGACTCATCACGGTTTTCCATAATTTTTACGACTTTTGTTGTCAATTATTATTTTATTCATAATTTAGACGCCTACGAACAATGGACTTAAGGAGGGGTCCGAAGGGGAAACCCGAATGATATCGAGGGCGTTGCCTAGTGTTTATACATACAATTTTTTTATATATATTTTAAGGTTCATCGTTATGGCCACAATCTCAACTGATTTTAAGTGACGACGTGGCCCAAGATGGTGAACACGCTAAACCTGTGGACGGACTATCTTTCAAGTGCGACTGCCAGAACACACGTATTGGTATTTGGCGGCAGATTTTTAACTTTAGAGTGGTAGTTAACCAGGCAGGTATAAGAGAAAGCTATGGTTTTATCACGATGTTTTCCTTCACCGAAAGCTCAAGCTCATTGATGTGATTCGAATTCACGTCCCTTGACGAGTCATCCGTACACACTACCAATAATCTATCATTAATTAAAAATTATTTAATTAAAAGAGAATGTGTATAAAGTTGTTGATTTCATTAATAAATTAATACGTACGTAAATATTATGTTTTATGACCCGACAGACGTTGTCCTGTCTTAACTATGAATATTGAATTCGAATTGATACAATTAATTTAAAAAAATATATTCAAAAACATAGTGTTCATTATTGTAATACTCTATGACAACTGACAGTTATGTAAAATTGTTATTAACGTTAAGTTTTTAAAATTTTCTTAAATTTGCTCATATTCCGCTCAACTTCCTTAACTTTTTCTTTCATGACAACCTTCTGAGGATAATTAACTCAACAAAAAAAGAATTAGCAAAACTGTTCCACCCGTTCACGCGTGATGCGATGACCGAGGGAAATAGAGATTCATTTTTATATATGGACCGTTTATTTTGAAAGTGGTGTAAGTCCATTTTTGAGAAAAATGAGCTATCACGTAATTCATGCTTAATTTAATGTAATTCTTTTGTATATAACTAGTCCGTGTTTAATTTCTCAAAAAAATCCCATGTTTTGTACAACTTAAAATCGGTCGGTAAATGAAATTGCATTATCAACAAATATAGTGACTTTTAATTTTCTCGAAACAAAAGAAAATGGACTTACACCACTTTCAAAATAAACGGTCCATATATAGATATAATATATAAAAAAAAAGCGGTAAGAACAGACGACAAAAGTATGACATCTGTATATCTCTCTCTCGCTCCCTCAGTCGCCTCGGGCCGACTTTACCCGAACGAGTGTCACACATAAAAGTTGCAGATCAGACTTTCAAAGCCCAAGAATAGAACAAGTGTCAATTCAAAAAAAATCAGTCACTCAGGTATTGAATATAATTGTTATATGACTTTACTGAATATGATTTCATATGTACTCTAGCTTTTACCCGTGGCTCTGCTTGCGTTAATGTCGAATGACATAATAAAGAGTTTAATACAAAGTTTATTCACCTCCTGACCCGACTTCTCCCATCTATCTCTATACCAAAGTACATCGTAATGAAAGCGTAACAAACGAACGAACAAACAAACAAACTCACTTCCGCATTTATAATATTAATAAAAGGCTAAGGATCATTATTTTTACCACTTGACACAACGTCGAAGTTTATACCCGGACGAATGAAGCTCCGCGGTTGTGTGTAGGAACGCCGCGTCATGGTACGTGAGTTTCGAATCCAACCACCTACGATGAACTAGATTTTTCGGTGAAGGAAAAATCGCGAGGAAACCATAGCATGGTGGTAAAGCTTTTTCTTATCCCCGCCTGGCTAGCTACCACCCTCCAGTTGAAAAATCTGCCGCGAAATACTAATAGGTGTGTTCCGGCAGCTGCACTTGAGAGCCAGTCGCTTCTATAAAGGCCGGCAATGCATCTACGATTCCCATGGTGATGTAAGTGTCCATGGGCGGCGTTGATCACTTACCATCAGGTTTGCCCGCTGTTCCATAAAAAAATATTTCGTTATTAGAGGACTTATTTCCATGTCGCGTCTATTTCTTTGTAGATGGAGACGCTAGAAGTTGACACCTATCCGGCTACAGGAAGCAGCAACGAGCAGAGGTCTACAACAGGCGTCAGAGTCATTGTTGTAAGCATATTTTTCCTTTATATATTACTAAGATAACGTTAACTTGTATTATTTTGATTTCTTTAAATTTTGAACCGCCTATGGCTTAGTTTATCTTGTGTACGAACGCCGCGTGAATGGACGTGAGCTCGAATACACTTATAATGAGCTTGAGCTTTCGGTGAATGAATACATCGTGATGAAACCACAGCACGGTGGTAGAGTTTTTTCTAACGCCCGCCTGGCTAGCTGCCACCCTCAAGTTAAAAAATCTGCAGCCAAATACCTGTAGGTCTGTTCCGGGTGTTGCACTCGAGAGCCAGTCCCTCCACAGGTTTAGCGTGTTCACCATGTTGGGCCGTATCACTTAGCATCAGGTGAGAATGTGGCCTTAACGATAAATCTTAACTAAAAAAAAAAAAAAAAAAGTTTTTTGTTTGATCTCACCTGATGTTAAGTGACGATGCGACCCGGGATGGTGAACACGTTAAGCTTAGTGGAAGGGCTGGCTCTCGAGGCAACACCCGGAACACACCTACAGGTATTTGGTGATAGACTATGTATGAATATGTATGTGTGTGTGTGGTGTCCACTCGAGCTGGCATTAGTAAATGCCTTACCACCTACACAGACTAAAAGAGGTTTTTTTAACACTTAAGGTTTAGCGTTATGGCCATAGTCTCACCTGATCTTAAGTGACGATACGGCCCAAGTTGGTAGACACGCTAAACCCAAGGAACTGGCTCTCAAGTGCAATTGCCGGAACACACCTATTTGGTATTTGACAGCAGGTTTACAACTTGAGGGCGGTAGCTACCCAGGCGGGCATTAGAAAAAGCCCTACCACCATGCTATGGTTTCCTCACGATGTTTTCCTTCACCGGGCGCTCAAGATCATTGTAGGTGCTTGGATTCGAACTCACGTCCCTTGACGCGAAGTCGTACACACTACCACTGAGCTATCATCGATGCAATCATACGTTGCGCCGAAAAACATAACCCGTGTTCAAGCCACCTTGTATGTGAAATCGATTCTGAAGGAATAATCTCCAATAAACATTACAATATAAAATGACAAACACCGAAACCTGTTCCAGTGGTACTCGTTATAGCCTGAAAGTGTAAAACCACGTGTTAATCAATGCCAAGCGTTATCAAAACATGTTTTAAAACTACATGTTCCACCCAAAAGGCCTTTTTATTTCAATTAACCACGACAAAAATAACCAATAAAAATACAACATTTTATATTTTAAATCCAGTTTACTATATTGCATAGGTTCTCAAAGTTAGCCGTACCGCTCGCCAGTGGGGGCTGAAGCTGCCTGAGGGGGCTAGTGAAACTTCAAGTGATATTGGGGTAGGATAAAAATCAGCGGGCTGTGGATTTAGATTAAGTATTTTTGGGGGGCGTTGGGCATTCGATTTTCCCTAAAGTAAGATTATAGAATAACGGCTAAACCTTGACTATAATAAAAAATGTACTGCAGAGTTTTTAGTATTTAATTGAAATACAGAAGATCGCGTCTTGATACTAAACTACAAGAGTCTGTAGTGTGATGTTCATGTTAAGCCACTGATAACTGGAATAGCCTTATGCTGTAAAGTACGGTTTCAAATAATCCGACACCCTGGATTTATTTTTTCAATGCCAAGTGAAAACCTTGTGACGATGCCGCTATGTCGTGTTAGCGTGGGTGTTTTTTTTTTTAACAAGTCCCTAGATGAGTTTTTGCCGTGCTCGTGATCTGTCATGTTGTGATTTTAATTCTTATCCATATACTCAGTTATTTAGCCCTATATTGTGTAATATAGACGACATTTTACGTGAAGTAGTGCAGCTGGAGAGCATACGGGAATTGAATTATAAATAATCATTCGGAACATGATATATTAGTTGACACATAAACTCACAAGAGACCTTCAACGAGAGAGTCACTATGTTGTTGAAGATAGTTTCATCTGCCCAAAATGCACAGACCTTATCACTTGAATATGACAGTAATGGTTTCTAAAGAGCACTGAGTTGCCAACAATAAAAAAAGAAATCCCTAACTCCAATGATTTTGCGTTAAGTCTTATTTGTTTATTTACTTAATACTTGAAAGAAAAATATATTTTTAAGAATTCCATATAAAAGCCTAAGTAATAAACTATTGTTTTAATAATTTCCAAATTTATTTATTCAGCCATTTTTTATTTATTATTAGCTATCTACAGCCGTTATGGCTTTAATCTTACCTAATTTTAAGTTACGATACGGCCCAAGTTGGTAGAGAGGCTAAACCTTTGGAGGAACTGGCTCTCAATTGCATCTGCCGGAACACACCTATTGGTATTTGGCGGCAGATTTTCAACTTGAGAATGGTAGCTAGCAAGGCGAGTATCAGAAAAAGCCCTACCACCATGCTATGGTTTCCTCACGATGTTTTCCTTCGCCGAAAGCGCAAGCTCATTGTAGGTGGTTGGATTCGAACTCACGTACCTTGACGCAAAGTTGAACACCTTACCACTGAGCTATCATCGCTTCAACGCATCGCTTCCAATGATTAAAAGACATTTAATTAATAGAAGTTACAAACAACTTCTATTTAATAACTAAATAAATTAAAAAACAGACACTATATTTAGGTATAGACAGTTCTATTGATCTTAACGCATCGATGTTAGAAGACTGATTCGATTAGTAAATATTGTTTCAAATTGAGAAATAAATAAAAAACCGATCTTTTTGTTGTGCAAAGGGACACATTACAATTTGAATACTTTATATACCTCCAGAGCTTACAATGTGGATATTGACAACGCCGTCAATTATCTGTTCTGATGTCTTCATGCCTAGCTTTATGAAGCCGCACGCGTCCTTAGTAGCAAGTGTAAATATTACATTTCAGTTAAACTTACCGGAAGACGAAGGCGAGGGTCTCGGGTTCAGATTGACGAGGACTCTGTGGGACCCATATCCCTGGGTGAGTGGAATTTTTAATCATTCTTATTTAATGATTTCTTATGTTTACGCGAATATTATTCAATGAAATAAAACTAATTTAAACGGATTTTATCGCGGTTATTTATTAATTTTGATCCCGACGTTTCGAAAGCTTTTCAGCCTTCGCGATCACGGGGCGGACTGAGGTGTAGGTTGTCCAGAAAAGTTCATGTTACTGTGTCTACTTTCAATTTCATTTCCTAATTCAATTTAATTTCTTATTAGTCACCATGGAAATACAATATAATTCAGGCAATTGCTAACTCGCGCACTGACAGAGCAATACCAATCGATAACATAAATCTAAAATATGTTTATCACCACTCCATTTAACATCAAACTCCCTAAAACGTTATGGCGACAATCTCACCTGAAGTTAAGAGACGATGTGCCTCAAGATGGCGGACACGCTGAGCCAATTGGAGGGACTGGCTATGCTTTCATCACATTGTTTTCTCTTACCGAAATCTCATCCTAAAAGAAAGATAAAGGAAGGTGCTAAAAGAAGAATGTTAATCGCTTAGCAGAGAGAGTTTTTGGCGGGATCTTGATCTGTCTTGTTGTGATTATTATTTATATTCATATACTTAGTTGTTTAGCCCTAATATGTGTAAATTAAGATGACGTTTTACGTAATGTAGTTTAGCTGAAAGCATAGGTGAAGTGAATTGTGGATAATCATTCAGAACATGATATATTAGTTGCCACAAAAACTCCCAAGAGAGCTCCAAAAAGAGAGCAACCATCTTGTTGAAGGTAGTATCGTCTGCATTTAAAACATCTAACTTGGCTGTATGATCTAAATACCTTTGCCTTTTCCTTTCACAATTGAAGGGGAAAAATTATACCACAACAAAAAACGCTTAGTATTAACATACAGACAGTACGGAAACTACCTACAAACGCTCGAAACGGAAAACTCACAAAAACATGCATATCGACGAGGCTTCTAAGTGGTTCTTGCTTAGGTTCGATCCTTCGGATAGGAGCCCTCGAGTGACTCTGCTCGCGCGATACAGTGACACTCTACATCACTGAGAGTACACCATCACACCGCACACCATTCGTGCACACTCACACGTTAACTACACGGTTCTGTAAGGGACTACCCTCGCGGTCCTTGAACTGCTTACCTGATAAGGTCATAGTTAGCATCCCTAAATTAGTAATACAGAACCTGTTGGTTAGTCAAGATCATGAATCAAATTGCGCCCCCAGCACTCACCCTAAAAAGTCCGGTGAAGCTCTCAAAGCCCCTGGGGCTAACAGAGTACGTCAGTTCGAAAAAAAAGCTGTTCTCACGGTGCCGTCAGTAGTGAGTGCCGCGTTAAAACTAGTGGTCACGTAAAAGATTATCTCCACGATCATTTTCAAAACCTGCTTTTTCAAAACAGGTCTTATTGCATTTTAAGCATCCTGCTGATTTTGAAAGGTAATAATCATATTTATTGTTATAATCGTTATCGAATTATGAGTCCATGTGATCGATCGTAATGAATTCGTGAACACATCTGTGAATCCAAAATGGCGGCGCTTCGAGAGTATTTAAAGCTAACAACAAGATAACAAATTAAAAATTTAAGAAATTCCCGACATATAGTAATAAAAAAAAATTGTGGCGGCTGCCATCTTGGACCGATTTTCATCCGACATGGCTAAGAACACTCACGACAAATTCACAATTAAAACAAAAAACATAATTAATCAAAATCTGTTCATCCGACCTATGATGCCACAGACTGACACAATAATAATAATAACTTTATTTACAAGAATTTTTACACTACAATACATAAAAAAAATTCTAAGACATAGTATCGCTATACATTTTTTTAATCCTAGCGCCTGAACTAGGCCGAGCCTGTATCGCAGGCGCTGTTTTCTTCCCGTATAATAGTATGTCCTAGATATATTTTAATATAACTACAAGATTTATAAATATGACATAAGGTATACTGCGATTTATTTTTACCTTATCCTACCTTACTTTTAATAATAGTGTAACGAGTTACACTACAATATTGTGAACTTAATTTTTTTTTTTTGCGTGACTTTAATATTTATGAAAAAAACAAACAAAATATTTATCAAATACTAGAAACAATATGAGTTTAAAATTTGGATGTGCCTCAAACTTATTCTTATATAATAAGTGTATATGGATAAACATGAGCAGAGTAATCCATATCTGAAGATGTTATTTATAATTGTACTAGATAATTATCGTACGATTACAAATAAGTTTTCTATGTCTTCATACTTCTGTGTCTTCAACCAGGATGTAATTACTTCTTTACATTTATGAAAATTCAGTGAATATATGTCAATAATTTTATTTAGTTTGTTGTATAATATAGGACCAAGATAAAACTGATATTTATTTACAAAAAAAGTGTTGTATTGCTTTGTAGTACATATTGTGTATTTCCGTCTACTAGTTAATAGCTCAGGTTTATAAGGAACCTTGGCATGTTGTTCAAGTATGACATACTTAATAAACAATCTCCTAACAGATAAAACATCCCATTTTTTGTATAGATTTGTTGTAGGGTATCTGAAAGGTTTGAATGCCATTACTTTTAATAATATTCGTTGCGCTCTTTCAAGTTTGATTAAGTGAGTCTTTTTTGCTCCACCCCATGAAGTTATACAATGAGATAGGATAGGTTGGGCTAATGCATAATATACCATTTTCAGTAAGTCATAATCAGCCACATGTCGTAATTTTCTAAATATATATATTAACTTTCTTATTCTATCGGTAAGTTGATTAATGTGAAGCACCCAAGTTAGATTCTCATCTATTAAGATACCTAGGTATTTTATTGTTCTAACTCTGTCTAAGAAGCTACAGTTACATTTGTCATATACACTTTGCTGATAATAATACTGACAAGTGTGTATTTGGATTCTGAATTTACTCTCAGCAGGAAGTGTTCTCTTTGAATTTGTAAAAAATATACATTTGGTTTTGGATATATTCAGTGATAAGAAATTTTCATATAGCCATTTTACAACTATTTGTAATCCATTTTCAGCATGTGATTTAGCTTCTTCCCAAGTTTTTCCATGAAAAATTAAAGCTGTGTCATCAGCGAAAGTAAATATTTTGCAGTTGTCTAATTTAAGTTTACAAAGATTGTTTATATATATCAGGAATAAGGTCGGCCCAAGAATACTACCCTGAGGCACACCTGTATTTATAGAAGTGGCGCAGCTAGTATAATCTTCTATTTTAACTTTCTGTGTTCTGTTTTCTAGATAATCATTAAACAGTTTAAGAGATAATCCTCTGATGCCAATCCTTTCCATATTACTGAGCAGAATTTCATTAGAGACGGTATCGAAGGCTTTTGCCAGATCTAAAAATATTCCAATACACTTGTTTTTATTATCAATATTAGTGGCAACAAATTCTGTGAGCGAAGAAACTGCTAGAGCAGTGGATTTGCCTGCTCTAAAGCCATATTGATTATCTGACAAAATAGCTTCTTTTTCTAGGAATTTAAATAATCTTCTATTTAAAATCTTCTCAATTATTTTAGATAAAGCTGGTAATATTGAAATCGGGCGGTCATTCTCTACGTGGTTTCTATCACCAGCTTTGTGAATTGGATGAATAATCGACATCTTAAATACTCGAGGAAATGTTCCAGTTCTAATACATAAATTTGTTATATGTGTAAGAAGTGGTACAATAATTGAATTTGACATCTTTAGTAATTTCGTAGAAATTTCATCCCATCCTGTGGTGCTGCAAGATTTTAAGTTCATTAGGATAGACCGAATTTCTTGATCAGTTGTCTCTAGTAAAACCATCGAGTGCAATGGTGTATATGTGGTCTTATAGTTATATTTAATTGCCTTTGTTTTCGGTATTTTCTCTGATAATTTCTTTGCTACATTTACAAAATAAGAATTAACTTTTTCAATAGATAACTCTGGTGTATCTGATATTTTGAGAAGATCAGAATCGGAATTATTTTTTTTGTTCCGGTTAGTAAGTTTGTCTATTATTTTCCATTTTAGTTTCGGATTTGTACACACACACAGACACGTCAAACTTATAACACCCTATCGTTTTTGCGTCGGATGTTATTTCATACAATCTCCGTCCTTTACGGTTCTACCTACGTGACATTGGCAAAGTTGTGCGCGTACTCACGTGGCCATTTAATAAAAGGAAGGACTCAGACCCAGACTCAGGTATGTAACCTCATGGTTCTTTCGTGACCCGTGCGACGCATCGTGTGAGAAAACAAAAAAAAAGTAAAAAGGGTATTGAAATAGTCTTTTTTTTTTCTCTTTTTTTATGTTGCATAGCAAAGTGACTGCACTGGACCTGATGGTAAGTACAGTACAATCCATATCAGCGATTGACACCGAACAGAATACACTGCCAGTCGCGGCTGTCATGCTGGCCAGCTCAGGTACCTCTTCACGCCTCTATTGAAGGACCCAATATCATAGGAAGGAGGGAATACGTTGACAGGAAGACGGTTCCACAATTTCACGGCGCGACAAAGATGAGAGTCGGCAAACTTTTTTCTGACGTTGTTTGGTATTTGGCCAGGTACATGACGTGACGCCGAACGGTAGAGCTGACGTCGCCGGGCTGAAGACTGGAGACTGTCTCTTGCAAGCTGATGGAAGAGATTTACTCGGTTTGCCGGTAACATTTCCTTCCACTTCTAACATTACTGTTTTTTTTTTTTTATAGCAGCGGGGTTGTCGTGACCCTCTAATATCATTTGTAATATTTTTTTTTTACAAATAAAATAAAATACGTCATTTTTGTATAATAAGAGAAACTTCATTGACTTTTATTTTTCTTTATATCTCTTCAACATATAAAACAGGTTACAATCAAAAAGGTTTACTGCCACAGCGGTACAAGTGAATTAAAAAAAATGAAAATAAACTTTAATAAATTTAAATTAATAACAGTTTTTTTTTAATTTATTGAAGTTAACAATAGTGTAAATAAGAAAATAAAAATAAAAAAAAGCGAGGTTTGCATGATGTCAATAGTGATAAATATTTTATTGACAGATATGAGTAGATGTATTATCCATAATATTATCAACAGTAAGTGTAAAAGTAATAAAATCGGGCAAAAATTATCACATAATATTTAATTTCACGCGAACGAAGTCGCGGGCACAGCTTACATCATACTTCATAGTAATATTATAAATACGAAAGTGAGTTTGTTTGTAACGGTTTCACGCGTAAACTGCTGAGTTGATTATGATGAATTTTGATATATAGATAGATGGGAACCTACTGATGGTGATATGCAACATTTTCTCGAGAAAACCTTACCGGAAGTGGGATAAAGAAAGAGATAAACTTTGTATGAAACTTTTATTACGTTATCTGATTTGTTTGAAAAAAATTATACGAACGCGAGGGAAGCCGCACGTTAAATCTAGTACTATGAAATTATAAATTTGCAAGTGAGTTTGTTTGTTTGTTTAATACGCTTTCACGCCTACACCGCTGAATCGAATATGATGAATTTTGATACATAGATAGATGGGAACCTGAAGCCGGTAACAAGCTACTTTTTCCTCGTGAAAAACATATTGGAAGTAGGGTAATGAGAGGGATCAACTTTGAATGAACCTTTTCGTAGCGTCATCCGACTTCGTTTAACATAATTGATAATATTAAAGCGAACAAAGCCGCAGGTAAAAGTTAGTGCTTGATAAATTGTATATTCAAAGGTCGGGCAAGTAGCTGGCCTTATCCGAGGAGACGGAGCCGGTAGAGGCGTGACTTTGCTCGTCTGGAACTGCGGTGTAGACCCTAATGATGATCCCGAAGTAAGTACCTCCTAAAGACACTTAATTAACGTTGTTTTTTACACGCTTTATATTAGCTTCATCTGTATGTATGTATGTATGTATGTATGTATGTATGTAACCGACCCCTTTTTCCAAGTAAAAGACATCAACGAGATCTAATGAGATTTTTACACGCTTTATATTTGCTTCAGTACCAGTAACTAAAAAATAAAAAATAAATAATAGTTTAAAAAACTAGAACACACGCTTTATATAGAAAACTAAACTAAAAAACAGAAAATAAATTTTAATAAATATTAATTAAGAATAATGTATTTTTTTTTTATAAATATAAGTTATTAATAGTTTGAATAAGAAAAAAAATGTTTTATTGTAAAAAAAGCGTGGGGTGCATGGTGTCAATAGTTATGAATATTTAATTGACAGATATGAGAAGGATTATCATTTCGATAATATCTTGAAAAGCACCTCCGCTTTTTTTACAATAAAACATTTTTTTTCTTATTCAAACTATTAATAACTTATGTTTATTAAAAAAAATTATATTATTCTTAATTAATATTTATTAAAATTTATTTTCTGTTTTTTAGTTTAGTTTTCTATATAAAGCGTGTGTTCTATTTTTTTAAACTATTATTTATTTTATAGTTAAGGTTGAGCGTTATGGCCATAACCTCACCTGATCTTAAGTGACGATACGGCCCAAGTTGGTAGACACGCTAAACCTGTGGAGGAACTGGCTCTCAAGTGCAGCTGCCGGAACACATCTATTGGTATTCGGCGGCGGATATTCAACTTGAAAGTGGTAGTTAACCAGGCAATATCGCACAGCTATGATTTCATCACGATGTTTTCCATCACCGAAAGCTCAAGCTCATTGTCGGTAGATTCGAACTCACGTCCCTTGACGCGAAGTCGTACACACTGCCACTGAGCTCGTTGCTTCATTATCGCTTCAATACGTATAATATGTATGTACGTATGGAAACGTAGTTTCTCCAGCTATTGACCATGAATATGCATATGAATATTTCTACTAACATAATGCGGATTATTAATTTCTTAAGTGACGCTCGGTCGGGTAAAGCGGAGAGCGCGAGGGTGTTGCGTCACTGCTTTGTCTTGAGAACGCGTTTTTTAATTTAGTTGAAAGGCTTTATCCAATGCCCGCCTGCCTAGCTACCACCCTCAAGTTGAAGCCCCTTTTTTATACTTAAAGCTTTAGCGTTATGGCCATAATCTCACCTGATCTTAATTGACGATATGGCCTAAGTTAGCAGACACGCTAAACCTGTGGAGGGACTGGCTCTCAAGTGCAGCTGCCGGAACACACCTATTGGTATTTGGCGGCAGGTTTACAACTTGAGGGTGGTAGCTAGCCAGGCGGGCATTAGAAAAAGCCCTACCACCATGCAAATAGTAGTCCTCCGGGAGTTGCACTTGAGACTCCTACATTAGGCATAGCGTGTCCGCCACCTTTGCCCACATTGTCACTCAACATCAGGTGAGATGATGACCATAATGCTGAACTAATAAAACAAACTAGCTGACCCGACAGACCTTGTTCTGTCTTTTCGAGTAGTCAATCACATCGACTGCAGCGACATCTATCGCGTTATGATCACTTATCGATATAAAAAGTGTCCTATCTCTCAGGTCGGATCAAAAATGCACACAGCGTGCAAAATTTGATTAAAATCGGTCCAGTAGTTAAGGAGTTCATCGCCGACATACAACGTGACACGAATTTATATATATATATATATATATAAATGAATATCTATTTCCCTTGGTCATCGCATCACGCGTGAACGGGTGGAACAAGTCGCGGTTTTTTTTCTATTGGATTAATTATTAACAGGAGAAGGTTTTTATGAAAGAAAAAATAAAGGAAGTTGACCGGAAAAACAGGAAATTTAAGAAAAAATTTTTTAACTTAAGGTCAATATCAATTTTACATAACTAGCTGTCAGTTATCATAGAGCATTACAATAATGAACACTATGTTTTTAAATTTATTTATTTTTATTAATTATACCAATTCGAATTCAATATTCATAGTTAAGACAGGACAATGCCTGTCGGGCCAGTTAGTTTAAAAAAAAGCGTACATTTTTTCACCCTGAAAGTTGCTGTGGAGTTGCGGAGGTGGATCCAGGGGTGAGAAGTCCCGTAGAGCTCTCGCTGGGGTCGTGAGGGCGTTGGCGTGTTGCGTCTGTGCCTCGACAGCTACCAGAGCCTTGAGCTGCGCGCGATCCCATCTCTACTGCGAAGGTGAACATTTAAAATACCTATCGTCCTCCTCAGACATACCGCTAATTTTGTTTATGCCTCTCTTTCTATCCAATCCGGTTCTAATTTGGCTAGCTGCTACTTCGGAGACACGAGAAGTATACTTAAAAAGTTTGGAAAATCCAAAAGTGCACGCCTCATAATCTCATTTTTTGTTTGTTTATGTCGTAAAAATTAAACCACATCGAATCAGACCGTGAATAGAAATAGGGTTCTATTCCTAATTATACTGAAGCGTAATAAAAAAAAAAACAAAGAACTCGATTAGTAAAGTATTTCGGTCGTTATCGTGATAACATACGGGATCCCCATATACAGACACACGGACGTCGGAGACAGAACTTTTTAAAGCAATTTTTTAATAGTTTAAATAACAAAAATGGCGTCAAAAATATCATGAGTGTTAAAACAGTGTTTTTTCTTGATATATGTGTATATATGTTCTTACAAGTTCAATATATGATAAATAGAGACATTTTAAGTTTGAAAACCAGTTGTTTCGCGTGAAGTGACAGTAGTACCCACCTCAACGCTTCGCTTATGAGGCGTGTAATAGTTAGCTTGTTGAAATATACTCATTGACATACAGACGCGTTCAGGTGCACACATACATAACGACATATATACATACAATTTATATATATATCTATACATATACGTATAAACACGATTACTACTTTAATTCTTGTGTTAATAGATAATAGATAAAAGATCTGGAACGATTTGCCTTCAATTACATACAAATACAATTAGACCAAACGAGAATTTAACAACCTCATCATCACATTCAGTGAACTCTATACATTTTTAGCTTTATTTTCTTTCCTTTACTTTGTATGTTTTTTCTTTTAGTGGTTGCCCGTTTTGGTTATATTGAATTGTATTATTCCGATTATACTACTACTACTATTACTACTACTACTACTATTACTGCTACTACTACTGCTACTACTACTACTGCTACTACTACTACGACGACGACTACTACTACTACTACTACTACTACTACTACTACTACTACTACTACTACTACGACGACGACGACAACAACAACAACTACTACTACTCCTATTACTACTACCAGCACCACTACTACTACTATTACTACTACTAATATATTAATTTTTATTTTAATGAAATAGAAGGCAATCGAGCAAGCGTGTCATCTGATGGTAAGTGATCACCGCTGCCCAAGGACACCCACAACTCCAGGGGAATCGCAAATGCGTTGCCGGCCTTTATAGCAGGGACTGGACTCAATGCAACTGCCAGAACACACCTATTGGTATTTGGCGGTACATTTTCAACTTGAGAAAAAACCATACCACCATGCTATGGTTTCCTCACGATATTTTCCTTCACTGAACTTTTTTTATATTCTCTTGTACCAGATAAGGCGTGCCACCAACTATTATATGCATAATTCTGACAGTACTTTAGACTTCCATGTCACAGGCATTGCCAAGTTTGGAGCCTTACCCTAGGCATAAACCGTGAGAATGTTTCTGGAAATATTTTTTTTTTTTTTTTACTTGTACCTCTTAATATTCGGACGTCGGCCAATCGGTATACGTCCAAGTTCAAAGTTCGAGAATTATCGAAATAAAACTAACCTAAAAGGATTTTTTCGCGGTTTTTTATTAATTTTGATCCCGACGTTTCAAAAGCTTTTCAGCCTTCGCGGTCACGGGGCGGACTGAGGTGTAGGTTGTCCAGAAAAGTTAATGCTACAGTGTCTACCTTCAGTTTAATTTTATTAGTGTTCTGATCTACGCAGATAGAGCTCACAGTATCTTGAGGGATGGCAATTGGTCTTTTGGGTTCCGATTTAATTAATGTATAATCGGGTCCCAGCCTTGTGATAGCTTCCAATTATCTTCGGTATTGAAATTTGGATGTTTTTTAATTTCAAATTTCTCGCGAATCAGCCTAGGTAAGAATCGGTGTTCTTTGTAATTACTTTTAAGTAAAACAACTGATGTCAAGCAATAGTTTACTGGTCACCACTTATTTTTCATTCGGTACGACCAGTTTTGTTTTAAATAATAAAGTTCCAAAGCACATTACCGAATTGCCTGAGAATAGAAAGCTATTATGAGTGGATCAATATAGGAGAGAGAGTGATGTCTGGAATTGACGCCCTTCTCTGTACATGCGCTAATAATGATTGAAAATACAAACATTAGACTTTTGTATATATATAAAAAAGAATTAAACGTGTAGACGGCTATGTAGATGTTTACAAATAGTACAAACAGATACAAATGGTCCTTCGGCCAAAGATATTTTATAATAAGTTCATCATACAGTAACATAAACTTTTCTGGACAATCCACACCTCAGTCCGCTCCGTGACCACGAAGGCTGAAAAGTTTTCCAAACGTCGGGATCAAAATAACCGCGATAAAATCCGTTTAAATTAGTTTTATTTCCATGAATAATATTCGCGTAAACATAAGAAATCATTATAATAAGTTTAAATTAAATACGGATTGTTGGATTGATTCGATTTGATTGAAAAGATAATTTAAATTGTATCTTTTAGTATAACCTAATTTAGGAATATTATGAAGGTATTTGGTTTCGCAGGATGCTGGTCGAGATTACAGAGATGTGCACTTTGCAGGGAAACACTGCCCGCGAAGGACTCGCCTTACGCTAGGAATCTTGTAGCCGAGCAGGTGAGAAATTAATATAAATAATGTTTGTACTTGAAAATATATCTTTGTCATGAATGTAGATAGATAGATATAGAAAAAAAAAACGAGTTGTGTCGCGGGACACGAGATAGGAACGAAGTTCCTTATTATAAAAATATTTATTTCAAGTTCTATTCGAGGTATATGAAAAATAATTATTAGCGTATATATTTTTTATTATGGTTTATTATCGATAAAAATATAAAAATACAAAATTATCTTAACACCTTTAGTTTGTTTACGATGATTTATAAAAATATATAACAATAACAGTGATCACGTAGACTATACATTAGACACTGTATAGCCATCATACATACACTATACATAAACATCTTACGCTAACGTTACGGACGTTTTCTGCCGCCTACGGTACCCCTCCGCGACGACACATAACGAACTTTCTTCCATAATAAAAAACGGTATGTGCGTAAAACAAAAGTCAAACACCAATATATCTCTTTCGCTCCGATGATAGCTCAGTGGTAGTGTGTACAGACTTCGCGTCAAAGGACGTGAGTTCGAATCCAACCATCTACTATGAGCTTGAGCTTTCGGTGAAGGAAAACATCGTGAGGAAACCACAGCACGGTAGTAGGGTTTTTTCTAATTCTCGCCTGCATAGCAACCACCCTCATGTTGGAAATCTGCCACCAAATACCAATAGGCGTGTTCCGCTAGTTGCACTTGAGAGCCAGTTCCTCCACAGGCTTGGCGTGTCTGCCAGCTTACACCGTATTGTCATTTAAGATCAGATAAGATTGTGGTCATAACGCTAAACCTATGACTATGAAAAAAAAGTCGCCTCGAGTTAATTTTACCCGAACGAGCGTCACACGAAAAGGTCACGGATCAGAATTTCAAACTCCTTCCATAGGAAGTTTCAATCTGAAAAATTTACCCAAATCCATTTACACTTATTTATTATCACACAAGCTCTGCCCGCGACTTCGTTTGCTTGTTTATCGAAAACTAAAACACGTCGCTTAGACAGTACAGTCAATATCCGCGTCACATGATGACGTCATACGCACAACGCCATCTATTGAATGTGGAGTTCAACTTTCAACATTAGTTCTATCTCGGCGTTGCAAGTAACTGAATTGCGTGCGTGAGAACACTTTCAATTCTTACTAGCTGACCTGGCAAACTTTGTTTTGCCATCGATCACATCGACTACAGCGACATCTATCGCGTTATGATCACTTATCGAGACAAAAAGTATCCTTTCTCTCAAGTTGGATCAAACTGCACACAGTGTGCTAAATTTGATCAAAAACGATTCAGTAGTTTATGGGTTTATTGGTTACAGACATACAAAAATACCAATATTCCCTCTTTATAATATTGCTAGCGGCCTGTTCTGGTTTCGCACGAGTGGACATTTATATTTTTGAAACATTTTGGGGATAAACGTTGAGTATCTTTATGCTGGATATATGTACTTTGTTTTGTAATTACTATTTTTATTTTGCTAATAAAATGTTATGTTTCTAACCATAGACCTAGTTATATTCTCAAAGTTTATTTTTTAATACTTTTTTTTAATTTTATTTATTCGACGCCCCCTTCTTTGCCACGTTTGCCGTAGCGCTGCGTGGATCCACACCGGTCATAGAACATCGACGTTTATTTTTCGATGAGTGTTTTGCTTAGATTGACATTTTTTAATTCGTAATCTCTTTTGAATGGAATGCCCGATTTGAATAAATAAAAAAATCATCTACATGTATTGAAGTAGTCTTTGATGTGAAATAAATTATTTGGGTAAGGATTAATATGAAGGTCAGATAATAGACGGCATATATATCAACTTTTATAATTAAAAAGTTGTTATATTGACATAACTATAATAGTTGGACATATGGCATAGCGTAGTTTTTTATAGATATTGTTATGCCCTTTACACCATTTTTTTTTACACCTTGGGTTATAGTATAGAAGTTTTAGTAAGGTGCCCTAATTTTTTTCATTAATATATATAGCATATGTTGCTCAGGGATAATATAGCGTTCTAATGGGGATAGAATTTCTGGAATCGGTCCAGTAGTTGTTGAGTTTATTCGTTACAAACAAAAATACAAACCTTTCCTCTTTATAATAATTGTATCGACTAGTATGTAGTGTAAATATGGTTTATATCACAGGTTTTCGAAGCAATAGCGACTGAGTACGAAATAAAAACAACAAACAGAAAACCTGCAGAAACTACCTCAGCATACACTTCACCAAACAGATCACCCAGTATATCACCATCCGTAAATCGGAAAGGACAATACCAGTTGTCGATGATGAACAGAAGGAAAACTGTACAAATTAAGGAAAAACACCACCCAGCTCACGCATCCGATCCGAACATACACCGATCCGCAAACATCCAAGAAACCCGAACGCAGCTCGAACAAAATCCTACCATAATAGTAGAAAACGCCGAACCTGGCAACTCGAAGAACTGTCAAAGTTGTTGTTGCCAGACGAGCAAACAAAATAGGGTTGTGCGTAGCGATTTGTCGGATTTAAGCAACGATGGAAATATAGCTGTTGTGAATTCGTCGTGTCAAAATTTGTCGGCGCAACACAAATTGGTGGCGAGGTTAAGGCAGGCTTGCTCGCTGGCCGACCTACAGAACCCGACGCCGTCCGCGTCGTGTACGTTATCTGGGTCATTAAACAATTTGGGCGATAGCAGGTACATAAATGTTATATGAGTTGCTAAATTCAATATATTTTGATATAATTACCTTTTGTACAAATTAAATTTAAAACGTAAATGGTATTGTTTATTATGTTTTTTTATTGCATACTAGCTTTTACATGCGGCTTCGCTCGCGTTGATATTGATTTTTTTATCAAACAAATCGGATGACATAATAAATAATTTTATACAACAAACAAACTCACTTTCGCATTTATAAGAATGTAGTACTAGCAAACCGCTCCGACTTCATACGAATAAATATTATAATTATATAAGAAAGGTACATTAAAAGATGTCTTTTTGTTTCAGAAAGGATCAAAATCATCATAGCTGTTCTGTTGATAACTTAAAAAAACACTTTACTACATTTGGTATGTATTAAAAATTAGATAAAATTAGATGAATTGAATAATGTACAATAAAATGTTTATTTTCGCAAATAGAGAAATATATAAATTACGAAATTTCCTACCGTAATTTTAATTCTTTCGTTATTTCTGCACGCCTCATAAGCGAAGCGTTTAGGTGGACACTACTGTCACTTCAAGCGAAACGACTGATTGTTCAAACTTAAATTTTCTATATTTATCATATATTGCACTAGTAAAATAATATATACACATATATCAAGAAAAAACACTATTTTTAACACTCATGATATTTTGAGGCCATTTTTGTTATTTAAACTACATAGTTAAAAAACAGTTTAAAAAGTTCTGTCTTGGGCGTCCGTGTGCTTGTATGTGCGGATCCTGTATGCTGTCACGATAACGACCGAAATACTTTACTAATCGAGTCTTTTTTTTCTTACGCTTCAGTATAATTAGGAATAGAACCCTATTACTTTTCACGGTCTGATTCGATATGGTTTAGTTGTTATTCAATAGACAAAAAGAAGACTATGAGGCATGTGCTTTCAGATTTTCCAAATTTTTATTATTAATAGATATTTTATTATTGTATTTTATTGTTTCAGATCCACCTGTGTATTTTCTATCGCCGCCTCAACTATATGTTATCGCATGTGAACATAGTAAAAACGAATTAAATCTGAATGTTAAATAAAGTGTTATATTAACACATTCTAGTAAATAAAATGAGATCCCATAAGCTGGTGACTTTCAGAGATAGTTCACAATACCCTTACCTAATTCCAACGCACTCCAATTCAAAAGTTTGGGCGTATTCCTATTATACATTAGTGAGTTTGATTTAGAACGAGTCATGACTAAAATATAGGTAATTAGTAATTATTATAAACAAAGTTCCCGCAACGTCTGTATCTCTGTCTGAACGTGACAAAATCAAAAACTACCGCATGGAATTTCATACGGTTTACATAAAAAAACGCAGTGATTATTAAGGATGGTTTAAGTGTATTCAATTAAACTTCAAAAATGGATACTTAAAATACAATGTTTATTGTTGAAAAGTCGGCAAAAATTATGCCGAAAACAATATATTATTACGTAACTATGTCTCTTAAATTGACATATTAATACAAAGCAGTGCTATATATTGGCTATATTCTATTATTTTAATTACAAAGGTATATTTGTTTGCAAATATGTATTTTTTTTAAGTTATGATTACAATTTCACTCGATGTTAAGCGACGATGTGGCCCGAGACGGTGGACACGCTAAACCTAGTGGAGGGACTGTCTCTCAAGTGCAAAACACCCATAGGTATTTGCCGACGGATTTTCAACTTGAGGGGTGGTAGCTAGCCTGGCGCTAAAACCATGCTATAGTTTCATCACGATGTTTACCTTAACCAAAATCTCAAGTTTGTTGTAAGCAGTAGATGGATTCAAACTCACATCCCTAAACGCGACGTCCGTACACATTAGCAACTGAGCTATGAAATGTATGAAGTAATTCGTAATGCAATAGATAACACAGAAACTTTTAGTCAGTCATTTGTTAAAAATATTTAATAAATTGTCTTTATAGTGAATTGTTATTTTATTTCTTTATCTATTTTAGAAGAATACACCTTTAATATAATGATAAAAAAGTGTTTCATTAGTTAAGAGAAATTTATATTAATTTTTCAAAATAATATTATACCACTGTTGTCGACTTAAATGTGTTAATTTCAATTTGTAACTTTGTAATACTGTGTAACTGTACTACGAAAAGTAAACGGCGAAACAAAGTCGATCGTCTGACAGATGCGAAACATCAAAGATTGTTATTTATTTATTAATTTAATACAGAAATTAAGCTAAGAGAATTTGTTTCTTCTCGTTAGTCACTTCTATACATATGTTATCACAGCGTGGCGAAGCATGCCGTGGCGACGCGTCGTCACGCCTACAAACGGTCTGGTCCGCGGCTCTAAACGTTTCACATCAAAAAAATTATATGTGTCAGTTTACTCCATAGGTACGATTGTCCTCGGTCAGACGATTTCGCGATAACCGAAACGAAATTTGCGCTAGGTACGTTGCGGAGAAAAGATAACGCTTTTGAGTTGACGCTTGTATTGATTCTACTCTTCTTAATATTATCACACCGAGAAACATATTTGAAACATATTTAAGTACTAAACGCCACAATGTCAGGTAAATCCAAGTTATATAAATACCATATTACTACCGTGTAGAGAAATAGTGACATGAAAGAGCTACTTGATATCACAATGATAATAGCACTCTCAAAACATGCCTCTTTTATGCCGCTCTTCCTCTGTGTATTATATATGATTGCTTGCAGTATGTTCAGAATCTTATTAACTATTTTGGAACGAAGTTCCTTCCGTGTCGTTGCGCAGGGGTACCCTAGCCGGCAAAAAAAGTTCGTAACGTTAGCGTAAGATGTTTATGTATAGTGTATGTATGATGGCTATACAGTGTCTTATGTATAGTCTACGTGATCACTGTTATTATTATATATTTTTATAAATAATCGTAAACAAAATAAAGGTGCTAAGATAATTTTGTTAAGTAGTCTTTTTTTATTTTTCTCGATAATAAAATCATAATTAAAATTGTATACCCGAATAATTATTTTCTTTATACCTCGAATAGAACTTGAAATTAATATTTTTAAAATAAGTTACTTCGTTCCTATCTCGTGTCCCGCGACACAACTCGTTTTTTTTTTAAACAGTAAATGGCACTAAAACTAAAAGATATCTATCGAGCCCTAGTTATAAATTGTTGCTTATGTGAAATATCTATAGGCGTGGGTAAACCTGATTGTTGGCGTGGCGATACAGGCCGTGGCGACGCATCGCCCCGCTATATGATGGAAGATAATTACTAAACGTAGTCTATACGTAGTAGTGTGTGAGCCGTGGCGACGAAATAAATTATTAAATTTAGTAGTTTTGTATTGTGTATTTAGTCAAAATGAATATTTATTTAATAAACAGTCTTAATTTTGTGTACTTTTTTTCAATACAGCTTTGCTCCTATTGGTGATAGCGTGATGTTAAGACTTCTTGTCTATGATTTCTCTATAAAATACTAAAATAATTTTTGAAATCCGACTGGTAGTTTCTAAGATTTGGGCGTTCAACAAACAAACTTTTTTGCTTTATCGTATTAGTATGGATTACGTTCCCGATGAACTAGAAAACTGCTAGACTGATTTAGCTGAGCATGTGATCCTGCCGCAGTTTGGTACATCAGATCAACTGATGTTTTAATTGCTTAGTATCTCACTTTAGAATCTAAAGTTTGGATAATTAGAGCCACCCGATCTATTGTTAACCCTGAACCGGAGATTATTAAATTATAACATAATATTAAATCATCGCAGTAATATAATAATATAATAGGTTATTTGAATTTGTTATTTCATCATTTAAATTTTTCTTACACTTATGTAAACTTCTATATTTCATTATTATAACTATAGGGAATATCATAACAATTCTCACATTACCTAACTTAATAAGTTATTGGTTTTTTCAGAAATTCAACAATATATTTTAATGGCTATTATGTAATTAATGTTTGAAAAGATAAACCACGTAAAAACGTAGAAAAATAATTTGATTATCCAATTGTTAAAGTATATAATATT
Source organism: Actias luna (assembly GCA_039707435.1). Taxonomy (NCBI): domain Eukaryota; kingdom Metazoa; phylum Arthropoda; class Insecta; order Lepidoptera; family Saturniidae; genus Actias; species Actias luna. The sequence continues at coordinate 5,174,178 of JAZHAC010000037.1, read as the reverse complement.
TAAAAATTGACGAATTTTTGTAAAAAAAAAATTAACTTTACATGCGTTAACTTTATAAATATTTTATTTTATTGATAACGCTAATTAACATTAACATATTCAATTTGAATTGTAAATGTTGTAAAAAAAGCTGAAAAAAAGATTTATTAACTCTCAGTAACTTTTCTGGATGACCGAAATCTTGGATTTAATCCGAATTTCTATCTCAAATTTAGAGTTCTACCGACTTGTAAGACTTTTTGAATTAAAAAAAATATTTGTCTGTAAAGTCGGTTTACTGACGATAGTTGAACGTGACAACGTTTTAAGAAAATACTGATGGAATGGTAGCATTTTTCAAAAGAAAAACTGTCCACGCAGACGCATCGCTCACTCAAGTAGGAGAGAGACGGATGTCGAACGCTGCCGAACGCAAAGGCCGATTGTGCTTCTTTGTCGCTCGTTCCGCGCTCTCGCTTGCACTTCAAGCCTTACATGGAACGCCTCAGAGCGAGGTAACGCCGCATGAGTCATGTTTTTTCGTGCGTGCAGCCGGCTCTATCGAATTATAAGACGTTGTCACGTCAAAAAAACATTCATAAACCGTAACTTTTACTTTATATCTATAAGTAATTTTCCAACTTTTCTCTGAAAAAATATTCCACAAAAATTATTTCGTGCATTCGATGAATCCACACATTTTTACAAGACAAAGATCTTGTAAACTAAAGATTCTTTGCTGAAAAAGACTTTTTGCTAAACTAGCATATTTGTGCGATACATTTGTCAGATTTAATAATTTTAATCTGTCCTTGCAAGGCAATAACATGTACATATGAAACTATTGGAGAGAATTGCGGTGTTTAATAAAAAATACAGTAGTGGGAAAAAATGTTTAATGAAGTCGGAAGCCAGAATTGTTTCCCGCAACTGCATAAATATGCGGCCTCTAATGAGCTTGATGTCTTACAAGACTTGATGTCCCTTCTCACTGAATACTTTTCGAAGTTTTCTGAATGATCACACGTCACATTGACTAAGATGTAATTGTATTATATTTCCAATATTTCTTAAAAAATAATTATCTTCTTGTATATAAATATAAAAACTCAACTTCATATTGTGTATGATTTAATTTTCGTGCCTATCTACTTAGTATCATTGTACCTTATTTCAACTAGCTAGGGAGCCGAGACAAAATACTAAACATGTAAGTGCGCCAAGAACTGAAGAAGTTTGGGAGCTTCTGCATTATAGTGTTAAAAACTAAATAAATTCGTTGCTAAAGTGGCAACACTAATACCCGCCATATTGTTTACAAATTACCATTCATAAAAACGATTTGAAATAATTTTATTACAATACGTACTGTTGAAATAAATGTAATTAAAATGGATGAAATTAATCTAGAAGCCGTAGACGATATAAAACTGAACTTGGAGATCCAGAAACCTTTGTGCCGATGTTGTTTATCAACAGAACGTAAAATGTTTAATGCAGTAGTTTTCGGAGCATATTTCTTCGACTTAACCGGTATAAATGTGAGTTTTGTATCGCTAATAGTAATAAACAACATTAATATTTATCATCAGTATATTTAAAACTTCATAAGTGTACGTAATATTTGAAAGAAAACATCTGCAATGAAGTTCGTAATTCTTTCAATAATACCATATTCAAAAGAGTTATTCTGATATGAGGCTGTACTTACAGCCAGAGTACGACCGGTAATTTTAACAAATACAGAATTTTACACATTTACTTAGTGCCCATTAATTGTATATTAGTATAGTCTCCAGAAGCAGTCTTTTATATGAAAAATCTGTGTTCTTACCACATGACAGAAGTGGAAACAATATACTGTGGACATTGAATACGGGTCTAAAAGGTGACTTATTATATATTTACTCGACGTTTCGGCTCGATTAAATAAGTAAGAGACGAACTTAGCAAATGGTGGAATAACCGTGCCGGTAGCAGGGGTGGAAACTGAGCAGTTTCCAAAACTTGTTACACGGATGTAGTTTTAAGTGGCCCCTTTCTGATAACCTTCACTACTTACGTTTCTCTCCCTGCTCAGCCAAATTTGATAGGACCTACCTGGTGACACAGCTTCAGAAGCACATTCTAGTACAAAATTTACTGCAGTCCTGGACATGCCAAAATCTTTTAGAAGATAATATAGAGTTATTCACAATTCAGTTTCATGTTTGATATATTTATTGTAACATATACAATATGCTGAAGATAAAAAAAAATGATAAACTTCATCAAGATGAATAATATAATTATGTAATTTTAGCTTAATAATAGTAATTAGATTAATAATAGGAAAAATTACAATTCTTAACAGTATTTATCGAAATAAAACTAATTTAAATGGTTTTTATAGTGGTTATTTATTCATTTTCATCCCGACATTTCGAAAGCTTTTCAGCTTCGCGGTCACGGGGCAGACTGAGGTGTACGTTGTCCAGAAAACTTCATGAGGAATAGTGATATCATGAACTTTTGTGGACAACCAACACTGTTTAAATATATAACCTAAAATCCGTTTAAATTAATATTATTTTGATGAATAATACTTGCTTAAACATAATAAATCCTTATCTTAACAGTATTCTCATAAATGTTGTAGGTGCAGTGTCAATATGTTTTATCCCAACTAATAATAATAATATAAATGTTAATGTAAGTTTGTTACGCTTTCACATGAAAACTACTTAACCGATCATCATGAAACTTTATACACATATTCTTGGAGGTATTAGAAGTAACATAGGATACTTTTAATTTAAAAAGAAAATGAAAGATAAAAAATTTCCGTCAAAATTTCCCATAATCTAACCACTTCAACACCAACTAGATACAAAGTTCACCCGGTCAGCTAGTATTAAAGAAAATCTAACATGCTTATGTCAATACTGAATGCCACTGCGGTGACATGTTGATTATATCTCTCTTATTTCCTTACTTGACTTGACCCAATCAAGCATGACAGTTTAGTCTCCTTGAATACCCAAAAACAAAGTACTCAGTGTACCCAAAGATGTTCTCACTTCAATAAGTAATTTCTTACTCCATAGTCATATATTTTCTTATGTTTTTCATGTTGTATGTGGTTTTCTTACGCTCTTGAAGTTTGTATGTATATAATATGGCGCAAGATTAAGACACGGTAAATGTGAAAGGTCTGGCTCTCAAGTGCAACTGCCAAAACACACCTTTAAGTATTTTGTGACAATTATACACTTTGTGGGTGGTTTCTAGTCAGGCGCAACCACCCAGCTACGGTTTCATCACAATGTTTTCCTTCACCGAAAGCTCAAGCTCATTATAGGTGGATAACCATAGCCCTTGTCAAGGCATTTGTACACACTACCAACTGAGCTAGATTGTTTCTAGATAACGGTAAATGATGGTATGCCACATTGGATATGCTGGGAATGCGCTGCACTCCTACGGAACGCTGTCCGCTTTAAGCAGAAGGTGTTGAGGGCTCACTCTCTTCTTTATGAATATCTATCAAGATGTGCTCCGGTGAGTATATTAAATTTTATAAAACTTTTAGGTGCGTTCACTGTGCTTACTTTGAATCCTTATATCATAAGATTGTCAGGACCAGCGTATTTTCCCACTGCTTTAAGTAATTAATATTTCACCTAGTAACATATGTCTTAATAATGATATCTATATTAATAGCTTCCTTCTTATTAAGAGCTTCCTGATGATGTAGTGTCAGAATGTGACCATCTTTAAAAATAGACTCGACATGTATATAAAATGCAGGTAATAGAGACACCTTAGTGTATATTAATTGGATGCAGGCACATATCAGTCCACTGGATGGCTTACCTGTTATATATAATAATAATAATAAACTTTATTAGTAGTATATATGTGAAAGTGACTTTTTTTGTTTTGTTGGTACACTTTCATGCACAAACCACTGAATCAATTATGATGAGTCTTACTGTAGAGATAGATGGGAACCTAGAGGCAGAGGTGGTCTAATTTTTTCTCGGAAAAACTTCTTGGAAGTGGGGTAAAGAGAGGGATTACAAAACTTTTATACGTCATCTGATTTGTTTGACACAATCAATATTCATGTGAGTGAAGCCGCTCATAAAATCTTATAAAGTGGATAACACCTTCTGTTGTACGTTTTGACTTGACTAACATTTTTTTTCATAGTTAACGTTAAGCATTATAGTCATAATCTCATCTGATCTTAAGTAAAACCTGTAGAGGAACTGGCTCTCAAGTGCAACTGCCGGAACACACCTAATGGTATTTAGTGGCAGTGATAACTTGAGGGTGGTATCTAGCCAAGCGAGCATTATCAAAAGCCCTACCACCATTCACTTAAATATATTATCTTCTCATGAATTAAATATCTCTTTATTAAATTTATTAATTATCTATTAAATATATCATTGCAGTTTCCACTGGATGCGCAAGATCCAGAGTTGGCAATGTACGCAAGCCCACATTTGAGTGTCTCAAACACTCTCACATGTGAGACGAACGGAAAAGGGAAACTCGGTTTCCTGAAAGTTTTACAGGTAAAATTAATACTGTGTTCCTTTGTTGACTAGGTTGAGTCCAATTGTACCTCGAGATGCATGTAGTTGAAATTTAGACATAATTCCATAGGGTCACGGAGTTTTGCAATTCATATCTACCCACATTTTTATAACTCTTAGTACTGAATACATCAGAATAATAAAAATACCTACAGGACGGATCAAAAAGCGCTACGTTATCCTTGTTAAAATTTCATTAAAGTAATTTTTTATTAACGGGGAATCGAACCCTCGATACTATTCTATATGGTCTATTCAACCAGTGAATTCGAGGTGAATAGTAAGTTAAGTTAGGTATTTAGACAAATGTTGTCCGGGACTCAGCATTAGGCGTGCATTGACTCCCAACAGCTGTTTGAATTATATTGCTGGGTATTTTTAATTAATAAAGTGATCTATATTTTTAAGAAATTCTCGCTACATTTAGCTGTACTAACATGATGACATGGGAATAATCGTAAAAAAAAGAATTAAAAAATATATATTTAATTTAAATAAATAATTTAATTAATTAAAGTGAATATTTCATTACGTACCTTGAGCACGTTTTGGGTGAACAAAAATCATGGAACTCGCGTCATCGTCACCGAACGCTTTCCATATAGGTAGATAGTGTATGCAGATTGTTAATTACGAGCTCGTCATATATGCACGCTCGGTCGATCGGCTTGACGTGCGACTTAATAATCACGCGTAAGCAAGGTCGTAAGTTTCGAACATACTGATACTAGTTTTACTGATTTTTTTTTGTCCATTATTTTGTTAAATATATCGTTATCATTTCTGCCGGCAGTCCTCATAACTGCGACTTTTTTTTTTTTATCGGGATCGTGTTCTTTTCTGATCCATCATCAAGGGTATCAGCTGTGGTCATTTACGGGAGCGGTTGCCTGACAGCCTGTATGTCATTTTTTTCAGCATGAAAAGAAGGAAACGTGTACAGAGTTGGGCGGAATTGAACTGCCACTGCTCGACAGCAAGATTGAAGAGGAGATAAAAGAAGAGAACGGCTTCTCTGATTACGATGACAACATTACTCTGGACGAGTTCAAGTCAGTGTTAACTTCTTTAACCAACTTTAGTTCTGAAGTTCTGTATTTGGTTGTATTTTTGAACCGTTTCTCTTCTCAAAGTTTCATCAATTATGAAAACGGATTTAGAAAAGCCTTTTTTTTTTTAATTAAAATGGGATTTTATTTTCAAGTGTTTCCCATTTTAATTACATTATCATCGGATCTTGGATTTCGAAGATACACTCCTAAAAGTTGAATAGGAAATTTATAGTTTATTTACATGAATATACCGCGTTGATGGACTTCGGTTCGAATCCAGCTGCAATGAGCTTGAGCTTTCGGTGACATTGTGACGAAATCATAACATGGTGGTAGGGCTTTTTCTAATGCCCGCCTGGGTAACTAACACCCTCAAGTTGAAATTCTGCCCCCAAATATCAATAGGTGTGTTCCCGCAGTTGCACTTGAGAGCTAGTCCCTCCAAAAAAGGCCGGCAATGAATCAGCGATTTCCCTGATATTGTGGGTGTCCATGAGCGTCGGTGATCACTTACCATCAGGTGACACGCTAGCTAATGCCTGCCTGACTAGCTACCACAATCAAGTTGAAAATTTGCTGCCAAATACCTGTAATTCTGTACTGACAGTTGCACTTAAGATCCTATCCCTCCACTAGGCTTAGCGTCTTTACCATCTTAAGCCACATCGACATTTAACCATAAAAACAACGAATGTTTGAGTAACTATAAAAATAATGAAAGTTTGAGTAACCATTAAAAACAACGAAAGTTTGAGTAACCATTAAAACAACGAAAGTTTGAGTAACCATTAAAACAACGAAAATTTGAGTAACCATTAAAAACAACGAAAGTTTGAGTAACCATTAAAAACAACGAAAGTTTGAGTAATCATAAAAAAACGCCGAGGTTAATAATACGCAAACACATCTTTGACGTATGTAATAAAACGTATCGGTACGCCATATACGCTGTCTATGTCGATACTGAATACGACTGTTGCGTTATGCTCTCTCGTGTAACGCTCGCCGACGTTACCCGAAAGAGCGTTGCATAACCGATCGTTTTAACTCGGTCTTAGGCGGTACCCAAAAATAAACTTATTGGCATGCATGAAGAAAGTTATCACTTAAGTTGGAGAATAAATAACTTAATCTTATCCTGGCTTACAAGATATTGGCTCTGCTTACTTAAGAAGCCATTTTAAATACGTGTGTATGAAAGTAAGTCGCTGGTAAATGTAGATAATATAAGTAAATAGTTTAGAAAAGCTTAAGTGTACTCCTCATAACGTAATTATAATTGAACTAGTTTTTTCGTTCGGCTTCGCTCCCGTTAATATTGATTTTATCAAACAAATCCCATGACGCAATAAAATGTTTCACACGAAGTTTACCGCTCTCTTTACATCACTTCCAATAAGTTTTTCGCGAGAAAATGTATCCCATCACCGTCTCCAGGTTCCCATCTATCTCTATACCAAATTTGATCGTAATCGATTCAGCGGTTTAGGCATGATTTCACATTTATGATATCGACTGGCATAGATTTAAGCATTCATAATAAGTAGGAAGTAATCCGAAGTTATTCTAAAGGAATCAAAGAAGAAATGGTTCCAATGCATTAAATTTTTTGTTTACGTATTCGTTACACATCCGTACACACAGACATCCGGACGGACACGAAAACATTTTTTCAATAACACGGATTTTAGTGTATAATGAAATAAATGGATTTAAAAATCATCCAGTGTGATAGTGAGAATATTTATATGGATAATAAAGTATGTCCGTTGCCGTAAAATCCATAATACTTAAAATAATGATCAATGAAGTCTCGAAAATTGCTCAACTTCGGAGTGTTAAGAGTAATGCGTAATCACAAAAACACTTCGCGTTATGACGCGTGCTGTAAAAATCATACTTTAAGGTCTTCCATTAACTCTACAATTGTAGCGATGATAGCTCAGTGGTAGTGTGCACGACTTCGCGGGTTCGAACCCACGCACCTACAATGAGCTTGAGCTTTCGGTGAAGGAAAACATCGTGAGGAAACCATAGCATGGTGGTAGGGCTTTTTCTAATACCCGCCTGGCTAGCTACCACCCTCAAGTTGTAAACCTGCCGCCAAATACCAATAGCTGTGTTCCGGCAGCTGCACTTGAGAGCCAGTTCCTCCACAGGTTTAGCGTGTCTACCAACTTGGGCCGTATCGTCACTTAAGATCAGGTGAGATTATGGCCATAACACTAAACCTTAAGTATAAAAAAAAAAATACAAGAAAAGCTAGATTCCGTGAAAGATTGGTGTAATTTAAATACAAAGATCGTGAAGAAAACTGGTCACTCTCTATTTTAGATTCAGTAAGACAACTAACAGTTTTGTAGGAAGTGTTCGGATTTACAGTAAAGTCCCAAAATACATTACTGAATTGCCGGACCGTTGGTTCAAGAACCATGACAGAGGGGTTCTAATATCAAAAGGCTGTTATCGGGTAGATCACTATCGTGATGTCTGGAATTGACACTCCTAATAACTGCTGTAAATACACATCAAAGTATTATGTAAAGAAAATGGCCGAAAAAAGGAGATAAGAATCCGGCCTAAATAAAACGCAGATCGAGTTTCTCACTGGTTCTTCTCGATGACTTCGTTAGTTTCTGAACTGGTGAAGTGTTGACGTCCATATGCATAAATTAAATAAAGATTTTCGGTTTGATTTGGTTTAAAAAAGAATTTAAAAGGGTTCATTTAGCATGAGTCAAGTCAGGGATAATATGAAGGTATTTGGTTATCTAGGATGCTGGTCGAGATTATGCAGATGAGCACTTGGCAGAGAAACACAGCCTTCTTAGGGCCTAAATTGAATAAAGGTTTTTGGATTTCATTTCCAATGTGTGTCCTTTCATCAGAACGACTGATGAGAAGATAACAGACGATGAACTGAACAACATGCTACAAGAGCGACTGCTCAACGCTACCGAGACGGAAGTGGAAGGGAAGAAGAAGGAAAAGAAGAAATCGAACAAAAAGGAGAAGGAGGAGAAGGACAGAAAAAAGAAGTCGAAGTTTGTATATCTTGTTTTTTCATAGTTTATGGCTACAATCTCACCTGATGTCAAGTGACGCTACACTTGTGGTGGGACTGGCTCTCAAATGCAACTGCAGGAACTCACCTATGGGTATTCGGTGGCAGATTTTCAACTTGAAGGTGGTAGCTAGCCAGACGGTCATTAGCTGAAGCCCTACTACCAAAACTAACTTATAACAGACATCTTACGTATATAGATTCTTGAAAATAATCCCCGGATATAACTGACTCGTCCAGATAATCTAGTACTCATTTATAGATTTGTAATTTTATTTGAGTGTATGTTTATTTAGAATTTCAATATAAAAATTTTTTTTTCCTACATTTTTTTTATCCCCGCCATGACTGTAGGGGTTGAATGATGACAACTCTATTATAATTATTTAATTAACTGTGTAAGATACAGACTGCACAAGGAAAGGTTTCTTCATTCAAAATTGATAACCCTTATCTTTACTAAGAGTTGAATTTCAATTAAAAAAAATTGAGTATATCAACATATACAGTTCATATCTAAAAGTTTTCTTTGTACTTTTCTAGCCCTTTTCTCCCCCCTGGGGGTTAAATTTCGATAATTTTTTTGGCGATGTATACATGCATATAGTTTACATCTTAAAGTTTTTTGTATTGCTTGATAACCCTCTTATCCCCGTAGGGGTTGATTGTGGATTTTTGCTTGTCATCATACCGAAGTTTATTATACCTACATATATCATGGCCAAATTGAAAGGTTACTTTATAGATTGGGTTCCGTATTGTGTTGTGACCTGGTTAGTTTATCTTGAAACATAATGTTTGTAAAATCGCTCTGTGTGACAGCACTCAATGCAGTTTTGTATTGATTGTAGGAGTCGCTGATAGTTTTTCGTTGCCGAAATAAGAACCGATAGGCACAATTAAGGTAATTATTTAAAGTAAGGTAATTAAAAATTAAGGTTTTTATGGCCATAATCTCACCTGATCTTAAGTGACGATACGGCCCAAGTTGGTAGACACGCTAAACCTGTGGAGGAACTGGCTCTCAAGTGCAGCTGCCGGAACACACCTATTGGTATTTGGCGGCAGGTTTACAACTTGAGGGTGGTAGCTAGCCAGGTGGGGATTAGAGAAAACCCTACCACCATGCTATGGTTTCCTCACGATGTTTCCCTTCACCGAAAACTCAAGCTCCTTGTAGGTGCTCGGATTCGAACTCACGACCCTTGACGCGGAGTCGTGCACACTACCACTGAGCTATCGTCGCTTCAAATAGCACATGTTATTGTCAAACAAGAGATATTTTAGTATTGCAAGCTTACGAATATGTTTACAATTAGTAGTAAATTTATGTTGGTGTTGCCAATGTGGGGATAAAAGTTCATATTTCGAATAAAGTGTATGTAAATCGTTTGGTGACGTTTACGCAGCGATCTGCATCGGTGGCTCGGTGCGAATTAATGGGTTTTAGTGAAATTGTGTTTGCTTTGTCATTCAATAATTATTATTAACGATTAGTTGTCGAAAACTGATGATATACATAACAACGATCGTGGTACCAATTTTTTTTATTATGGCCATAATCTCATCTGATCTTAAGTGACGATGCGGCCCAAGTTTGTAGATACGCTAAACCTATGCAGGAACTGGCTCTCAAGTGCAACTGCCGGTATATACCTATGGGTGTTTGGTGGCAGATTTTCAACTCGAGGGTGGTAGCTACCCAGGCGGGCATTAGAAAAAGCCCTACCACCATGCTATGGTTTCCTCACGATGTTTTCCTTCACCGAAAACTCAAGCTCTTTGTAGGTGCTCGGATTCGAACTCACGACCCTTGACGCGGAGTCGTCCACACAACCACTGAGCTATCATCGCTTCAATATTGATAATTTACAGAGATAACAGCGAAAGGAAATCGGTGCGGAGACAGATCGAGTTGGATCCAAACAAAATACGTATCGTCACGCTTAACCCCGAGGAACAGGTCAAGCAGAGAGAGGTCAGACTTTTTTCGGGTCATTGATTAATGTTGGGAGGGTGTCATCAAAAAGGGGGATTTGATAGTCTCTATATAGCTTTACTAGGTCAAAACCATTTTCCCTTGATATTTTATCCATACAAATGAATAAAATTACTATATGAAATGTGAAATAGCTTTTTACTAAATGCATATGAGAATATATATGGTACTGTCAATAATAAATGATTCCAATTTTTTACAATTTTTGTCTGGCTGCCTGTCTGTCTGTGTGTTCCGACTAATCTCTGAAACTGCTGGACCGATTTCGACGGAACTTCCGCGAACAGATAGCTGATGTTATAAGGAGTTTTTAGGTTAAATTTAGTTTAGGAAAAAATATAGTTCCGCGGAAAAAAATATTAAATAGTTTTTTTTTCCACGCGAAGGCAGTACACTAATATTATAAAAGAGGAAAAATTTGTATTATTATATTTGTAACGAAATAACTCAAAAAGTACTGGACTGATTTGAAAAATTTTTTCACCATTAGAATGCAACATTATCACTGAGTAACATAGGCTATATTGATAACTAGTAAAAATTAGGAATACCCACTAAAGCTTCAATAATGGAAACGAAAGTGTAAATTTTTTTGCTATAAAATGTCTTTCATCGCAAGCTGCCGAAGCTATTGATGGTAAAACAAAAAAATAGTTCTAATATCTTTAAGAACATATCAATACCTACAAAAAACTTCATGATACCATATGTCCAACTATTCTAGCTATGCCACACTGACTATTTTCTACATTTTAAAAATTGATATAATAGCCAATCAACATTAGTTATCCACACCTTTGTATTAATCCTTATCTAAATAAACCATATCTTATTAAAAATCATTTCGTAGGGGCGACGAATAAATAAAATATAAAAATAATACAGCATAAACTTTGAGAATATACTTAGGTTTATGGTTAAAAATGTAAAGAAGTTTATCCTAAAATGCTTAAATTAAACATCCAACCGTGTGAAGCCGAAACGGGACGCTAGTTTTTCAATAGTTGTATCAGTTTGGCTCGAAGTCAGAAGTGGGACTTTTGGAATTGAAAGTACCATTGTAGTACTCTACAGCGAGATATTAATAAAAATTAATAAAAATATATAAGTAATATATAATATATATTATATATTATTATTTTATTTATATTATTATATAAATAATATAATAATATATAACAAAAATAATAATAATAAATATTAATAAAAATTAGGAGGAGAGCAAAACGAGTCTGAAGTTCCCTTTCCAGTGCACGCTCTGCTTCAAGGGTTTCAACTTCGAAGCTAAGCTGCAGAACCACATGCACAAGCACAGCCCGGTGAGTCTTTATCCTTGTGTCGAGGGTGGTGGAATGTGCGGGGGCATCATAAATAAAGATTAGATTGTGTGCTGGATAAATATATTAAGATTTGAATGGGAAACGATCAGAATACTGTAAAAATTATGTGACAAGTTAAGGGGTAATCTTTTTTGTGCGTCATTTAGAGCTATTTTTAGTGTTGCCAAGCTGATAGTGAGTATGAATGATGCGACTATATAAATTTAGTAGACATGTTTTATAGTCAATAGGTTTTTAGTGTTACGGTCAAAACATTAACTGATGTTAAGTAACGATGGGGTTCAAAATGGTCGACAAGGTGAGCTTAGTGATGGAACTGGCTCTCAAGTGCAACTGCCGGAACCTACCTATTAGTATTTGGCAGCAGGTTTTTAACTTGCGGGGGTTAGCTAGCCAGGCTGGCGTTAGAACAAGCTATAGTTTCATAAAGATGTTTTCCTTCACTGAAATCTCAGGTTTATTGCAGCGTTGAACGCTTATTGACGCGGTGTCGGTACAGACTACCAACTGAGCCGGCATCGCTTATATCCGTTACGGAAGTAAATAAACATTTTTTTTTTATCTTCGAGGTTTAGCGTTATGGCCATTATCTCACCTGATCTTAAATGACGGTACGGACAAAGTTGGTGGACACGCTAAACCTGTGGAGGAACTGGCTCTTAAGTGCAACTGTCAGAACACACCTATTGGTGTTTGACGGCAGTATTTCAACTTGAGGGTGGTAGCTAGCCAGGCGCTACCACACAGCTATGGTTTCCTCATGTTGTTTTCCTTCGCCGACAGCCCAAGCTAATTGTAGGTGGAGTGGATTCGAACTCACGTCCCTTGACGCGAGGTCGTACACACTACCACTGAGCTATCATCGCTTCAGTTACAATTACGTAGTGTAATTATATCCATATCCGATACGGAAATTAACAAACTACTGTTGATATATCACTTTCGGAATCTCGAATTCAGAACACATGTAGTGCTATGTTATATCCATATCCAATTTCGAAAAGTTATATCCGTGAGACATCGAATGTTATGTTATATCCATATCCGATGCGGACATTTATAAACTACTGTTAAGATATCACTTTAGTGATCTAATATCTGGTAATCTAGTATTCGTAACACATGTACTGTTATGTTATATCCATATCCAATTTCGGCATGTCATATTGGAGAGACACCCAATGTTATTTTATATCCATATCCGATACGGAAATTAACAAACTACTGTCAGATGTCACTTTCGGGATCTCGTATTCATACGGGGTCGTTCAAGTATTAGGTAACGCAATTTGGGGGCAGGGGGGTCTTGTAAAGTGTTACGATGCGTTACAAGACCGGGAGGGGGGTTCGAACAACGCGTTACGTAACATTGTTTTTTACTTTATTTAAATAAAAACTAACCCATTAAAAATTCCCGATTTAGCATGTTTATGTTTTACGGAATATGCCTCGTTTATTTTTGATCTAAAGACTAAGATTACTAAGTAATTTATTTTAAGAGTTTGTTAGTAACAAAACATAATTATGGCTTTTAGATAAGAATACTGTCATGGTGGTTACTTAAAGTTTGAAGAGGGACACAAAAGGGGGGGGGGGGGTTACAGAAAAACGTTACGGCGCGTTACATGGAGGGGAGGGAGAATCAAAAATCTAAAAATTACGTTACGCAATACTTGAATGGCCCCCTAACACATGTAGTTTTATGTTATATATATATTTATACTTAAGGTTTAGCGTTATGGCCATAATCTCACCTGATCTTAAGTGACGATACGGGCCAAGTTGGTAGACACGCTAAACCTTTGGAGGAACTGGCTCTCAAGTGCTGCTGCCGGAACACACCTATTGGTATTTGGTGGTAGCTACCCAGGCGGGCATTAGAAAAAGCCCAACCACCATGCAAATCCATATCCGATGCGGAAATTAATAAACTACTGTTAAGATTTCCTTTTCGGAATCTCGTATTCATGACATATCGAGTGCTGAGGTCCGTGTCTGTCTGTCTGTTTGCGTTAGTCCCGTGGGCCGTTCGAGTGCAAGTTCTGCCACATGTTCCTGCCTACGTCGTACAGTTACAGCGTGCACTCGCTCATACACACGCAGCGGTACGAGTGCGTCGACTGCGGCCGACGCATGACCGACCGCTCCTCCATACTAGATCACTACCGGTAAATAACTACCCCCCCACCCCCATACACATGCTATTCCCGCCCCTCTATCGTTGAACCTCATACATGTGCTATTCCCACCCCCGTACATATGCTATTCCCGCTCCTCTATCGTTATACCTCACACATGTGCTATTCCCACTCCTCTATCGTTGAACCTCATACATGTGCTATTCCCACCCCCGTACATATGCTATTCCCGCTACTCTATCGTTGAACCTCATACATGTGCTAATCTCGCCCCTCTGTCTTTGAACCTTACACATGTGCTATTCCTACCCCTCTGTCGTTAAACCTCACACATGTGCTATTCCCACTCCTCTATCGTTGAACCTCATACATGTGCTATTCCCACCCCTCTGTCGTTGAACCTCACACATGTGCTATTTCCCACTCCTCTATCGTTGAAGTGAAAACTTGTTCTGATTATTGAATGAGACTGAGCTGTCACGCTCAGCTATGTGACGCTCGGTCGCAAACGAAGAAAATATTTAGATAATATTTTCCTTAGATTTATAAGGCATTAGGTAATTTAAAATAGAGCAATACCAGGTGGGCCAACAACAAAAGCCTGGCGGATCGCAGGTTCATTATAGCGGCATTAAATGTAAGATTTTTCTGGGATAAAAGATTAAATGAAAATATGTCTTTAAGCCCCTTAAAACTACAAAATAAGTGTGACAAGTGTACAAAATAAGTGTAATAAAAAATAATTGAAGTAATAATAGTGCACTAGTAGTGTGTAGGAACTCCGTATCATGACACGTGAGTTCGAATCCAACCATCTACAAAGATCTCGAGCTTTGGGTGAAGGTAAGCATCGTAAGGAAACCACAGCATGGTGGTAGGGCTTTTTCTAATGCGCATCTGACTTGTTACCACCCCAGAGTTGAAAATCTGTCGCTAAATACCAATAGATGTGTTCCGGCGGTCCCTATTATAAAGGCCGGAAACTCACCAGCAATTCGCCTGGTGTTTGTGAGTGTCCATGGGAGGTGGTGATCACTTATTAGGTGACACCCTTGTTCGATTGCCCCCTATTCCATAAGAAAACTTTTAAACTTTGCAGGACCCAGCACGAAGGAATGATGACCCTATACACATGCCACCTATGCGGCAAGGTATCAAAGTGAGTACGTATTTAAGAATACTAAACTTTTAGATTCATTAAGACCAGTAACAGTTTTTTAAGTAATAGTGTTTGTGTTCGCGCTGGTTCGGTTTTTAAATGTGTATACCAGTAGGTGTGTGCTGGCATTTACACTTTAGAGCCAGGACCTTTCACAGGTTTAGCGTGTCTAATCTAGGACCACATCGTCGTAACGTCACATAACATCAATACACAATTAAATCGAGTTAAATTCATTTAACTTTTGCTATTTATGACTCATTCTTTAATTTCGAGGGACCCTTATTTAATTCAAACCAAATGTGCGTCTGATATTGTGTTCTATAGTTTTAGGAACTCGCATTGTATTCCCATGACCAAATGTGCGTCTGTTATTTTTTTCTATAGTTTTAGGAACTCACATTGTATTCGAATAACCAAATGTGCGTCTGTTATTGTTTTGTATAGTTTTAGGAACTCACATTGTATTCGAATGACCAAATGTGTGTCTGTTATTGTTTTCTATAGTTTTAGGAACTCACATTGTATTCGAATGACCAAATGTGCGTCTGTTATTGTTTTCTATAGTTTTAGGAACTCACATTGTATTCGAATGACCAAATGTGCGTCTGTTATTGTTTTCTATAGTTTTAGGAACTCACATTGTATTCGAATGACCAAATGTGCGTCTGTTATTGTCGTCTATAGTTTTAGGAACTTACATTGTATTCGAATGACCAAATGTGCGTCTGTTATTGTTTTCTATAGTTTTAGGAACTGACATTGTATTCGAATGACCAAATGTGCATCTGTTAGTGTTTTATTGTTATAGTTCGAGGAACTCATTCAACTCAAAAAAGCCAAATGTGTAAACGACTTGTTTGTCAAGCTTATTACAGTCTGTTCATAAAGTGCAGTTGCGAAGAAAGTTCCTGCACTTACTCATAATGTCTAAACGAAAACTCAATCTTTAAGTGATAAACTAAAAATTGTGAATGCTTTTGAATCTGCAAAATTACGAAATAAAATACAGACTGAGTTGGACTTTGCAGAATCCACCTTCTATAAAATTATAAAATCAAAAGAATCAATTAAGTCTCAGTGCTCTGATGGACACGCAAATATCAAGATTAGCCGGATTTCTGAATTTCCCGACGTTGGAAAGTCCCTGTTAGATTGGATTAAACAAACCCTCGATAGTAACATTCCCATAGCTGGACCACTGCTGAAACAAAAATCTAAAGACTTCGCCACAAAATTGTCAATCCAGAACTTTACCAGCTATCCAACTAGTAACTTAGAGGGTTTTAAAAAAACGCCAATATGTTATTTTCAAAAAAGCAGCCGGAGAAAATAGATCTGTGGATCAGGGAGTATGTAACCTACGGACGGAAGATATACCGAGTCTTTTAAGAGGATGTGATCCAAACAATATTTATAACGCCGATTAATCAGCTTTGTTTTTTAAGGTCTGCCAGGTAAAACATTCATTTTCAAGGGTGAAAAATGCCACGGAGAAAACAAAGTAATGAAACCCATACTATCCTTCAATATGTTAACATGACCGGTACAGACAAACTCCCACTTCTAAACGTTGGGAAATCTAAGCGACATAGATGCCTCAAAGGCGTCAAGACTTTACCCGTTGATTATGCGATTAATACAAAACCTAATAGCTTCAATGGCTAAGGAATTGTTCATAGATTGGTTAAAAAAAGTTGACCAGGACACGAAGAATATGCCAAAATTAAATTGTACATTTTATTGACAACTGTACTGCCCATACGGACTTAACGACACTTGCAAAGTTAAAGTTATATTTTTACCTGCGAATACCACCAGTAAGCTTCAGCCTTTGGATCAAGACACCACCAGCTCCGTAGAACCGCTGAAGCTACGAAGGGGCATTGCCTCTTTAAGTGTGTTCTACCGTATTTACCAAGGCGAGTGTTCTGAAGAGCTCTTCGATATAATTCCCTCCTCGCTGTTCCACTAAAGCACCACACGGGCGCGACTTAGATGTCCCAGCTTCAAGGCGACTCATATTGAATCGCGAACTAAAAAATTTGCTGATTCATATTTTCGTCGTACCGTGAAACTGCGAAACTGTCTTCAGGTCAACGTGTTCCCACCCTCCTATGACATGAAGTCCTTCAGAAGAGTCGTCAAAAGGTATCTAAGCAGACCACCATGACAGCGGTGACAGATTATGGCGTTTCGATCAATGTCAGTCACCGCTAATCCGGATTGTACAGTACTTAACACCAGGCGCAGTGCAGTCACTTTGCTGGTCGACAGGAAAAAAAAATGGATCATTCGTACATTCAAACGGGTTTACGCAGAGAAGTTGCAAAGCATATGCTTACCTTTTCTTTTTTTTTAACGTGGGGAAATGCTTTTAGGCATCCCCTCCCGCCTGGGCAAGGCGAAGGGAGGGGTATGTGGGACTCACCCGGCGCTGGCCACCGGGAATACCCACTGAAACCCCACGGTGTTCCTTCAGCACCTTCTTGGCCGGGGAGCAGGGACTACGTCTGCAGGACTTCTGCTCAAAGCATATGCTTACCTGCTTGGAAGAAAACATTAACCCTCAGATCAATCTACTCTTGGTCATGAAATTTGCAAGAAGATCATGTGAGTGACGTCAAAAACGGCTACAAGAAAACTGGATTCAGCATCTGTCCAGCTAACAAAGACTTTCTGATCGAGCAAAATGAGATTAAACTTGACAATCAGCTTCAAGTTGCACTTAGCAATGAAGAATGGGCCAAACTCGTGTCCCGCGATACCACTGATAATGTGTTAACGCGCCAACATTTGGAGATTTTGTATTATTTGACGACGACGTGACTACCGCTGGAGAAGACACCGAAGACTATATCGTCCGAAACTGTGTGAGCTCGTGTACTGACGAACATGACACACTAAATGAAGCCAGCCGATCGCACATTTTAGATAGAGAGGTGGAGGAAACTCCAACAAATGGAGAAGCTCTAAAGTTATTGGTTCTTATGGCCATAATCTCACCTAATCTTAAGTGACGGTACGGCCGAAGTTGGTAGATACGCTAAACTGGTGGAGGAACTGGCTCTCAAGGGCAGCTGCCGGAACACACCTATTGGTATTTGGCGGCAGTTTTACAACCTGAGGGTGGTAGCTAGCCGGGTGGGCATTGGAAAAAGCCCTACCACCATGCTATGGTTTCCTCACGATGTTTTCCATCACCGAAGAAAGCTCAAGCTCATTGTAGGTGCTCGGATTCGAACTCACGTCCCTTGACGCGAAGTCGTACACACTACCACTGAGCTATCATCGCTTAGAAGCGATCGAATCGCTGGTGAAGCTTTATGAAATTTTATGAACATGCGTCGGTTGATTAAACAATATTCGATAAAATTTCTGACCTTGAAACACACGTACAAAATTTAAAAACAGAATCGCTAAAGAAATTAACAGATTTTTTCAAGTAAATGTTGTTATAATATTATATCAATAAATATATATTACCCATACATACATGTAGTGAGTTAGAGAGATAGACCCCTTCTGTAACTCTATATATATGGTATGACTTACAGATGTTGTAAAATGACTCTTCTTTAATGGCTAATGAC
This sequence comes from Actias luna, assembly GCA_039707435.1. Classification (NCBI taxonomy): domain Eukaryota; kingdom Metazoa; phylum Arthropoda; class Insecta; order Lepidoptera; family Saturniidae; genus Actias; species Actias luna. Next base: position 5,155,268 of record JAZHAC010000037.1, on the reverse strand, counting down.
ATTCACATATGATGATACTGAAAATCTCATATCCAACGTGTACTAGTCTAATTTTTAGACAACTAAATTCGGTTCGGCCACTTACATGACACACACACATACATACACACAAACACACACACACACACACACTTCACTCTTTTTTTTTTCTCAGTTATTATTATCATTATTTTTTTTATATTGTTAAACTTCTTTTTTTTTATTGATCAAAATTCTTTGTTTATTTTATTTCAATGTTCCCTAATATTATGTCAGTATCCGGAGGCGGGCGCTGTTAACTGCGACACAGTTAGATTACTAACTACTGCAGTTAGCAACATACAATTGTACTATATGTTATATTGTTTTTTTTTGTACCAATAAAGATTTTTACTATTATTATCTGTAAGCTAGAAACTCGGGTTAGTGAGAGACCGTTATAAGAGATCGCTGCCCCACGAGCTCTCACTTATCCAGGTTTAACTGTATATGTTTCCAGTAACAGCAAGACGCATAGAGGCCACCTGAGGAACCACCACTCGGGCGAGAGGCCCAAGTGCGACCAGTGCGGGAAGACCTTCGTCAATGCCGACTCGCTGGCTGAACACCAACAGTTAGTTCTACATGTGTACAATAAATAAAAAAACAGTCCAAAGTATCGGTATAAAAAAACAGTCCAAAGTATCTGTATAAAAAAACAGTCCAAAGTATCTGTATATAAAAAAAATAGTTCAAAGTATCTGTAAAAAAAACAGTCTAAAGTATCTGTATAAAAAAACAGTCCAAAGTATCTGTATAAAAAAGACAGTCCAAAGTATCTGTATAAAAAAGACAGTCCAAAGTATCTGTATATAAAAAAACAGTCCAAAGTATCTGTATTAAAAAAAAACAGTCCAAAGTATCTGTATAACAAAAATTAGTCCAAAGTATATGTATATAAAAAAACAGTCCAAAGTATCTGTATTAAAAAAAACAGTCCAAAGTATCTGTATTAAAAAAAACAGTCCAAAGTATCTGTATAACAAAAATTAGTCCAAAGTATATGTATATAAAAAAACAGTCCAAAGTATCTGTATAAAAAAAACAGTCCAAAGTATCTGTATTAAAAAAAACAGTCCAAAGTATCTGTATAACAAAAATTAGTCCAAAGTATATGTATATAAAAAAACAGTCCAAAGTATCTGTATTAAAAAAACAGTCCAAAGTATCTGTATATAAAAAAACAGTCCAAAGTATCTGTATAAAAAAAAAAACAGTCCAAAGTATCTGTATATCTCTCGAGCGTCACACAAAACGGTTGCAGATCAGAACTTCAAAGCCCTCCTATAAGTTACACTTCTATAACTATCTACCACTGTGACTGAATCTTTTTCCATGAGTTTCACCAACTTGTGATTGATTTCAATATGAAGACATGTTTCGGCTAACATCTTTAAAATTTTAGACAAAAAATAAGAAAATTTGCAAGGTGGCACGCTTTTATAACGCACGCCTGGTTAGCTACCACCCTCAAGTTGGCCATCATCTCACCTGATCTCAAGTGACGATACGGCCCAAGTTGGTAGACACGCTAAACCTGTGGAGGAACTGGCTCTCAAGTGCTGCTGCTGGAACACACCTACTGGTATTTGGCGGCAGGTTACAACTTGAGGGTGGTAGCTACCCAGGCGGGCATTAGAAAAAGCCCTACCACGCAGCTATGGTTTCCTCACGATGTCTCCCTTCACCGAAAGCTCAAGCTCATTGTAGGTGCTTGGATTCGAACGCAGCGAACGCGAAGATCTGCAGCGAAATACCTATAGGTGTGTTCCGGAAGTTGCATTTGAGATCCAATCCTTTGGGCTTTGCGTGTCCACCACCTTGGACCTTAACTTTAACATTCCAAAGCACTCATGAGGACATTGTCGATAGAAGTGAAAACTGAAAACTATAAACAAACAACTGTTATTTTCTGGATATCAAAATTAATTGTTTAAAATTAAATTAAAATTTACACCTCAATAAGTGTATACTAATAGATACAGATATAGTGAACACGTCACGTGACCATGTCGATGACGGCACAGTAACATCAGAAGTGGGATTTACGAATAACGTAACATTAGAATTAGATCCCTGATATTGTCCGGGGTTAAAAGTATCCCGGTCTGGTGCAGGATCCACCAGGGCATCAAGAACTACGAGTGCGCACTCTGTGAGGCTCGGTTTCGAACTCGGACCCAGATCAAGCATCACCAGCTCAAGCACCGCACCTCTAAGGACTTCTACTGCGTCGAATGTGATACGAGGTCAGTGATGAATCTATATATGGACCGTTTATTTTGAAAGTGGTGTAAGTCCATTTTCTTTATTTTCGAGAAAATTAAACGTTACTCTATATTTGTTGATAACGCAATTTCATTTATCGACCGATTTTAAGTTGTACAAAACATGGGAGTTTTTTTTTTTGAGAAATTAAACACGGTCTAGTTATATATATATAAAATTACACTAAATTAAGCATGAATTAAGTGATAGCTCATTTTTCTCAAAAATGGACTTACACCACTTTCAAAATAAACGGTCCGTATGTATGTTCATATCTTGTGATATAGGAAATTTAATGGGGGTCTAAAAAAACCACCCCAGATTCCAGGTGTTTGTAAAATTGACTACAATTGTGATGCAACAAGGAGTCAAGGGGCCAATAAAGAGAGTCACAGAGTCGACATACAACAAACAAGAGATTTCTATAATAAACAAGCTCAGTGGTAGTGTGTACGACTTCGCGTCAAGGGACACGAGTTCGAATCCGAGCACCTACAATGAGCTCGAGCTTTCGGTGAAAGAAAACATCGTGAGGAAACTATAGCATGGTGGTAGGGCTTTTTCTAATGCCCGCCTGCCTAGCTACCACCCTCAAGTTGTAAACCTGCCGCCAAATACCAGTAGGTGTGTTCCGGCAGCTGCACTTGAGAGCCAGTTCCTGCACAGGTTTAGCGTGTCTACCAACTTGGGCCGTATCGTCACTTAAGATCAAGTGAGATTATGGCCATAAAGCTAAACCTTAAGTATAAAAAAATAGTGATGTTTGTATATATGTATGTATATTTAGTTGATTTATTTTGACTACATTTTGCTTATTTAATATACTATCCCTTATGAATTATTTATATTAGATTAGTATATTTATTATTACACTCTTATTTCAGCAATTATTTTATTTGCTCTACCTACAATGGTAGTAATTATTTCTTACTACAATACTGCCGGTTAGCTGGAAGAAAATGCCTTATGGCGTTAAGTTCGCCAGGCCATAGGCGTCTCATTTACTATCGCATGGCTCGACTGCCTGCCTGCTGTCCATTAGCAAAAAAAAAACGAAAAGACATTTAGTTTCACAACATCACTATAGTTGTTTTAAAATATAAACGACAGATTCAAGTCTTCGCACAGCCTCCGGCAGCATCTGCAGAACACATTGAAGCACAAGGACGTGAATAGCCTCAAGTGAGTAATCTTGCTCTCCCATGAGCCAATACAGTTGAACCCCCCTAGCCCCCCCACCCTACAACTCCCCCCTGCCCCCCACCCTATTCCTCCCCTATACCCCTTACCCTCCCCTGCCCCCCACCCTACCCCTAACCTGCCCCCTACCCTACCCCTCCCCCCCCCCCCCTGATCCCCTCCCCCCTCCTAAATCCGACAAACGTTTCGCACGGCAATGTCGAGCTATCGAACTCGTCGGCGAGACCCGCCTATTAGTCCAAATTGTTCCACAAAAGTGCACCTTGTAATCTGACAAATCACAGATCCAATGATTAATTTAGTAAGTTCAAACTACTAGGCGATCAGACTCAAAACGATACGTACGATATTGCTGGCGTGTACTAGTTGTGAACTGTCACAAAGAGATTATCGATAATAATAGACATGTCTGATTACGGGGGGGAGAGGGGGGGGTCGGTTGTATACAAGTGATGCGTTGGCTATATATCTTTCCCGCTTCCTTATTCGATTCGAGGTTTACAGGTTAATGCGAACGATTAAATAGAGTGAATATATATAAAAGTGAGCCGTCACGGGACGTTTGACGGATGTGAAACATCGACATTTTTTGTACAACTTATGAAAGGTCATAAGTATGGCTCAGTCGAGTATTTATAACTACTGAGATTTTTTAATTTTCAACGCATACATTAGTGGTAGCGTGCACGACTTCGCGCCGAGGGACGTGTGGTCGAATCCACTCCACCTATAATGTGTTCGAGCTTTCGATGAAGGAAAACGTCGTGGGGAAACCGTAGCTTGGTGGTAGGGATTTTTCTAATGCCCGCCTGACTATCTACCACCCTTAAGTTGAAACACTGCCGTCAACTACCAATAGGTGTGTTCCGACAGTTGCACTTGAGAGCCAGTCCTTAACAGGGTTAGCGTGTCTAACAACTTGGGCCGTATCGTCACTTAAGATTATGGCCATAACGGTAAACTTCAACTATAAAAAAATAATTTAATACATAAATATAATTAAGACAACTCTATAGTTTTCGTTAGTCAATTCTGTAATAGTTACATTCTATGTTAATTTTAACCATGATATAGCGTTGTGACGGTGTTTTTTTTTATATGTTTTACAACACAATCTTTTACTTCTCAAGTTTTTTGGTGTCGGTGCAAAACGTTTTTTTTATAGTTAAAAGTGTATCGGTTAAAACTCTAACTATGAAAAAAAAATTGGAAAAATCAAAATAAAAATGTTTTTCTTAGTTATATTATTAATAATTTTTTCGTGGAGAAAGTTTATATGTTATTTCTATTGTTTTTACTCGTTACTCTATGGAGCTGCAACATATTAACTTCTATACTTTTTAATCAAGTACTGTTAATTTTTTAACTAATTAACATTGAATTAGACGGTAATTTTCATTCGATAGAATGATATGGAAGCGAATGAAAAAAAAAGGACTCAAGAAGTGAAGTTTTTGGGGCGTTATCGTGATCACATACATCATCCGCACAAACAGACAACCTTACGTCTACTGAAATATTTTTCAAACGGTTTTTTATACTGTGTAGAAACAATTGAGTTTTGCACGTCTCATAAGCGACTCAACTGATTATTTAAACATAAAATTTAAAATATACTGCACTTGTAAAATAATATATACACACTCATACCCAGAAAAAACACTATTTTTAACACTCATGATATTTTTTATAGCATTTTTGCTATTTAAACTAGTTTAAAAACCGTTTAAAAATGCCCAGTCTCGAATGTTCGTGAGTCTGCATGTGCGGATTTTGTATGTTATCACTATGCCGACCGAAATACTTTACTAATTGAGTATTTTTTCTCTTACGCTCCAGTATAATTAGGAATAAAATTTTATCACTTTTTACGGTCTGATTCGATACGGATTAATTGTCGTTAAATACAAAAAAAAAAAAAAAACGAAAATATGAGAAAATATGCGTACCCTTAGATTGTCCAAATTTTTTAAAGTATCTGTACTGTCATAAAAAAGTGCTTCTGTTGATATTTGTCAACTCACGTAATCCTAAGCAATATAAGCCGAGATAATTGTTCGAGAGAAAAAAAAAATAAAAAAAATACCAGCGTTACAGATGACGATTCTCTCTTGGTGTACTTTTTTTTACATTTAAAGTGTAGCGGTATGGCCGCAATCTCGCCTGATCTTAAGTGACGGTACGCCACAAGTTAGCGAACACGGTGAACTGCGGAGGAACTGGATCTCGAGCGCAGGCATTGAAAAAAATAAAATAAAAAAAACCAGCGTTACAGATGACGATTCTCTCTTGGTGTACTTTTTTTTACATTTAAAGTGTAGCGGTATGGCCGCAATCTCGCCTGATCTTAAGTGACGGTACGCCACAAGTTAGCGAACACGGTGAACTGCGGAGGAACTGGATCTCGAGCGCAGGCATTGAAAAAAATAAAATAAAAAAAACCAGCGTTACAGATGACGATTCTCTCTTGGTGTACTTTTTTTTACATTTAAAGTGTAGCGGTATGGCCGCAATCTCGCCTGATCTTAAGTGACGGTACGCCACAAGTTAGCGAACACGGTGAACTGCGGAGGAACTGGATCTCGAGCGCAGGCATTGAAAAAAAAAAAAAAAACCAGCGTTACAGATGACGATTCTCTCTTGGTGTACTTTTTTTTACATTTAAAGTTTAGCGGTATCGCCACAATTTCGCCCGATCTTAAGTGACGGTACGCCACAAGTTACCGAACACGGTGACCTGCGGAGGGACTGGCTCTCGAGCGCAGGTATTGAAAAAAAAAAGAAAAACCAGCGTTAGAGATGACGATTCTCTCTTGGTGTACTTTTTTTTACATTTAAAGTTTAGCGGTATGGCCACAATCTTGCCCGATCTTAAGTGTCGATACGCCGCAAGTTAGCGAACACGGTGACCTGCGGAGGAACTGGATCTCGAGGCTTGACAACAAAAAAAAAAAAAATCCCCCCAAAAAAAAAATCCCCCAACAAAAAAAAATCCCCCCCAAAAAAAAAATCCCCCAACCCTCGCTAGGTACGAATGCACGACGTGCCGCAAGCGCTTCGACAGCGAGCAGAAGCTGTGGCGGCACGCGCGCGTGCAGCACGAGGGGGTGCGCGCGCACGCGTGCGGCGAGTGCGGGGCCGCGCTCGCGACGCCCAACTCGCTCGCTAAGCACGTGTCGAGCGTGCACGGCGGCCGGCGCCCGCCCGCGCGGCACGTCTGCCACGCCTGCGGGAAGGCGTTCCGCGGCAAGAGCGTGCTCGCCAACCATCTGCGCACGCACACCGGCGAGCGGCCCTTCCGCTGCGACCTCTGCCACCGCACCTTCTCGCAGCGCACCGCCATGCGCACGCACTTCAAGCTCGTCCATCTCAACATCAAGCGCAACGCTAAGCCCGTACGTACGCACCGCTATCCCTCTCTATCTCCCCCTACTTTTCCCCCTTTCCCCCACTCTCCCCCTTCCCCATCTCCCCCCCTCCCTCTCCATCTCTCAATCTCTCTATATGTATGCACACTCGCACGCATACACCCCTCCGTCCCGTTAATTCTCTCCCCCTCCCTCTCACTCTGTCTCACTCTCGCGCTTACAATCACGTAATGCAGTCGTAACGCCGAGCTCGTACGTATACATACCCACACGCACCCACCCCCCTGTCTCGTTAGCCCTCTCCTCATCCCTCTCTGTCTTACTCTCGCATTTCGAGTCAAATAATACAATCGCAACGCCGACCTCGTACTTATACACACCGCCACGCACACACCTATCACTCCCATTTTGAATCCCTTACTTCCTAACTCTTATTTTAAACTCCCTACTTTCTCACTCCCATTCTAAATCAAGTAAAATCGCCAGGATGCGTCACATTTACACACGTCCCATACATACCAGAGGACAAACATTATAACATAATCTCTCACTCTGTCTCATTACTAATTATATAAAATATTAAAATGTTAATTGCAATTTACTTTTAAAAATACGTCATTTTATGCAAATTTTCGTATATGGGGGCGAAAGGCTAGACAGCCTATACGTTTATATTGCTTTCACACACTCCCTCTCTTGGCCACTCTCTCTCTCTTATATCCACATACAAACACCCTCACACTCCCACTTCAGTCATCGAGTTCTCACGTCATAATTCCAGAGTACAACACGAATGACCATACCACTTTTATATGCATCTCCTTAAATGTTAGAGAACAAACAATACAAATGAAATGTTTCTGAAATGACGAACTAAAACAGAGTCACTATGGCAGGTCTATCACTTTATGCGTGACAGTGTGATTTCAAGAATGTGACGTGAAGTTTGACTCGGTGTATGGTGGTTTTGAGACAGTTTGTCTTCAAAATCTCACTTGACGTTAAGTGACGATGTGGCTCAATATAGTGGACACGGTAAGTCTAGTAGAGGGTCTAATTTTCAAGTGCATATATACAAGTATTTGGCGAGTCATTTTCAACTTGAGGGTAGTAGCTAGCCAAGAGCTACCACCATGCAATTTTTTCATCTCGAGTGTTTTCTTTCACCGTTATGTCAAATTAAAGGATTCGAACACACGTCCGTTCAGTTGTTAAGTCCGTACACGCTACCACTGTGCCGTTATTTCTTCTAGACGAAGGCAACGCCCCAACCGGCTCCAGTGGAACCGAAGCAGGAGGCGGGTCAACTCGAGTGGACAGTGCAGCCGATACAGACCTGCGACCAGTTCTACCAGACCTCCGCTTGACCGACTCGTGTTCTCTGCATTATTACTATTCGTCTATTTGTACGCATGGTACCAAGATATTTCTCAGGAAGAGGCCTTTTTTTGTCTACCCTACCTGTTTTTAAAACTGTCGATAACGTGTATGCAAAGTTTTATGGTAATTAGTTGAGTGATTAAGCCGTGAATACGTTACAAACATTAAAATGAGTTCAGCAAATGAAGGCAATTTCTCCTGATGATAAGTGGGTGATAGGTGGCTCATGATGGTAACATGCCAAGCACAAAGCGAAGATATTGATTTCAAGTGCAACTGCCGGAACGGAACGGAATAATCTTTTTTTATTTGAATTTGTGAGTCCCACTTCTGATATTAACCCTTGAAGGCGTGCTTTTTTTTGAATATGTTAAATATCGTTTTTATAGGAATTAAGTATTGGTTTACGTGTAAACAACTACAAAAATACTAAAACAATATTAAGTATTTATTTTGCACCCGCAATTTTGAAAATCGTAGTGATAGGTATTGTTTGTGTGAGATTAGTTATTAAGGAGGTAGTTGCAGATTTATGTTTTTACCCAAAACGACGCGTTGCAGTTGTCTTTTAACGCTGGATTTGAACCTGAGACTGAGCGGCGCGTGCATGTGACCGCCTATATTGTGTGTGTGTGAAACTAATATAATTGTGTGAATGTAGAAAATAAAGATTTTATAGAAAAACTTTCGTTTTTTACTACTACCTTCGAGACCGGATATATGTACAGTTTTATTAGTATTTAATAAGTATTAAAAAAAAATACCCTCATAGATTTAATGGATTAAATTGCTTTATTGAAGTGGTAACCCTACTAACTTTAACTAATCTAGAATCTTCTTTATTATTCTTGGCAACTCAGTCCTCTTTAGAGACTATTACTGCCATTTTCAAGTGATAAGATTTTGACATTTCGGACAGATTAAACTATCTTTGACAAGATGACGACTGTCATGTCTGAAGCACTCTTGGGAGTTTTTGTGGCAATTAATATATCATGTTCCGAATGATTTTGCAAAATTCACTTCACGTATGCTCTTCAACTACACTAAATCACGTAAAGTGTCGCCTGAATCATACAATACGACAGACGTTTTGTTTAATACTATCTAGAAAAACTAGTATTTTTTAAAGTATCTACTGTCATTAAAAAGTGTTCTTGTTGATATCTGTCAACTCATTTAATACTCAAAGTGCAAAATAGATCGGATTAAAGCAATTTAAGCCGAGATAATTGCTTGACCTCATGAGAGTGAGAATAAAGCACTACTCAAACGCTTCGCGTTATGAGAGCCGTGCAATAAAACTTCTTGAAGTATTTAGAATTACTGACGAAGATATTAATCTACACTAATACTATAAAGAGGAAAGACTTTGAATTTTTGTTTGTAACGAATGAATACAAAAACTTCTAGACGGATTTAAAAAATTCTTTCACCATTATCATGCTACAATATCGCTAAGTAACATAGGCTATATTTATTACTAGAAAACAATTAGGGATCCCTACGAAAATTTCAACAATATAACCCAAGGTGTAAAAAAATTACCCGTGAAATGTCTTTAATCATATGCGCTGCGAAAAATGATGATAGACCAAAAGTTTTGTTAAATATTAAAGAACATATTAATACCTATAAAAAAACTTGTCCAAATATTGTAGTCATGTCAGCACAACAATTTTTCTACATTTTGATATAAATGTCGACCAGAGTCAGACCATGTTATCATACTAATATTATAAATGAGAAAGTGAGTTTGTTTGTTACTCTTTCTCGCCTAAAGGGCTGAACGGATTGTGATGAAATTTGGTAAACATATAGATGGGATTCAGGAGACGGAGATAGGGTATTTTTCCCCCGAAATACTTATTAGGAGAGGGGTAAAGAGAGAGACAAATTCGGAATTAAACTTTATATTTCGTCATCAGATTTGCTTGACAAAATCTATACTAACGCGAGCGAAGCCGCACGTAAAATCTAGTAACTTTTTGTAGTAATCCTTATCCAAATAAATCATTCCGTATTCAAGATTATTTCAATTCCTGTAGATTGCTTTTTGAACTATACAAATCGGACATGCCATTCAAATAGATATTACGAATCTAAACAAATTCAACCTAAACAAAATACTCATAGAAAAAAAAAAACGGCGCCATTTCGCAACGATAAAGGAGTCCAATAAAAAAATAAACTTTTTGACTATAACCAGTATTATGGTTAAAAATATATTTTTTATTAAAAAAAACATAGATATTAATAAAGAAAAAACTACTTATGCCTTGCATAAAGATACATTTACTCAACGTTTATCCCAAAATGTTTAAAAAGTAAACGCCCACCCGCGCGAAGCCGGGGCGGACCGCTAGTAATGTTACAAACAAGAACGAAATATTTTCCAACCGGCTGGAGTTTCTGGGTATTGTGCGGGTCAAGTAAACCAACGCTAGGTTTCCCAAACCCTGCTGGAACATGGGATCACGACGTCATATCCCATTTTTTTTTTTGTGTGTTCGCGATGAAAACATAACACCAACGTAATCTTGCAATATCCAGACCGGGCCACGAGAGACCACAAAAGACACCACGGTGTCTCCCAACCCCCGTACTGCCAGAAACCAGAAACAGCTTTCACACTGCTTCTAGACTCCGATGGGAGACATATAGCCCATATTCAGCTGTATCCATATAACTGTCAACTCTATCAATTAACCATAAGTTATTGCTTAGAACCTTCAAACAGCTTTCAGCGACTCTTCGGTGAAATCAATCTTCCTCGGTGACCTCAATTTTAATAACAGGACATTTGTCTTCCGTTTCACCCACGGTACAAGTGATGATATGCCGATGGAGTTCATCGTCATTATTAAATCGACCGTCACACTTCAGGCACCTAGACACGGGGGCCTCCGGCTTCTTGTGGACCTTCCTTACATGTTTCCCAACGTCCACCAGCCTCTTGAACGATTTCTCGCAAATGGTGCAGTGGAAGTCTCTCTTCTTCACGTGGATCTTCCTATGAGCGGACAGGTATCGTTTGGAGACGAAGGGCCTGTTGCAAATGTCGCAGACCACCCCACCCTCTGGTGGATGCACCGCGCTTATATGGATCCGCAAATGCATTCCGCATTTGAAGGTCTTCTTGCAAACGTCACAGGTCTTGGCCGCTTCGGGGGGCGCGTGGGTGGTCCTCATGTGGCTCTCGAGGTTTATCGCAGACTTGAAGGTCTTCTGGCAGATCGTGCAGGTGGCCGTTTCGATCGGATGCACCGCCTCCAGGTGCCGCCTCAGGACGTGATGGTCCGTGAAGTCCTTCGAGCAAATGTGGCACGTCTTCTTCAGCTGGTAACTCTCGGAATGGTCTTTCTCCTTGTGCCAGTACAGCGAGGTCTGAGTGGGGAATTTCTTCTCGCATATCGAGCACGGCAGCTCGGCGCCCAGTTTGCGCTTCTTGAACACTTTGCCCATGCTGTGGGTCTTTAAATGTCTCGTCAGCGACTTCTTGTTGGCCAGGATCCGTTCGCACAGCTCGCACTGCAGCCCCTCGGGCATGGAGTGCGCGTTCTCTTTATGCTTCTTGTAGTGTCTCTCCGAGGGGAACTGCTTCCCGCATTCGTCGCATTCGTGCTCCTTGGGATCGGCAGGATGACTCCACTTCGCGTGTCTGCGCAGGAGCATCTCATTCTTGAAAGACTTCCCACAAGTATCACAGGTTGCTCGCCGATTCGCGGCATGGACTTGTCGATTGTGGATGTTCAATTTGTATTGCTTCATAAAGGATTTGTCGCAAATCTTACACGTGACTCTCTCTTCTGGCGCTGCGTGAGTGTAGTACTTGTGGTTGCTCAATTTTTTCTTATTTATGAAGATCTTTCCGCACTCGTCACACTCGGCCTCCGTCCCGGGCTTAGGGTGCGCGCAGTCTACGTGAGATTTTAGATTCGCGTGTGACCTAAACGTTCTCTCACATATGTCGCACTGTACGTAATTGTTATCGGTGTGTATGTTTTTTATATGTTGCCTCAAGTAGGCTTTGGTTTTGAACCGTTTCTTGCATATATGACAGTACGTGTCGTCTGTTTTCTTGTCTATTTTCTTCTTAGTGCTATTCCTACTTGGAGCTTCATCGTTACTATCTTCTGTACCTTCATCAGGTTCATATTCCTCGTCGCTCAAATCTTCAGTTTTCTTGAGTAAACTTGAAACACATTCGCTATTATCGTTTGATCCATCATTAAAGTTATTGGTTTTATAATCAAACGAGAAGGGAATCTCAGTATCGTTGTCTTCTATATCAGAGTAATCTACAGCTTCTATTTTTATAGTAATTTCTTCCATTTTCTAACAACGACCTGTTATCTGTAATAAACATTGTTTAGAATTAAAATAAACGCAATATATTTAGGTAAATATAATTGTAATATGAAATTTATGAAATATATAAAAATCATTTTGAAGCGATGATAGTGAAGTTAGTAATGCATATGCAAGCTGTGTTAATGGACGCGAGTTCGAATCCACCTGCAATGAGTATGAGCTTTTGGTGAAGGAAAATATCGTGATGACACCATAGCATGGTGGTAGCTATCACCCTCAATTTGAAAATATACTACCAAATACCTATAGGTGTGTTCCGACAGTTGCACTTGAGAGCCAGTCCCTCCACTAGGCTTAACTTGTCCACCACCTTGGAGCACATCGACACTTAACATCAGGTGTGATTATGGCCTTAACACTAAGCCCACTAACTATAAAAAAGTATCAATGTTGTGTGTTCAAATGTATGTGACCTTTGAAGTTTTCAAACAGAATTATATTTCAACTATTTATGTAATTTCTAGAATGTTATCCTAATCATATTGTTTTGTAAAAAGACAACTTGGCTCAGAGAGCAAGATGTATCAATGACAGTAAGGATCATGTTATATTTATTCCTAACAATTATTTGAAAATTTAGGACATACAAGACTGGTAGGGTATAGAGTATTATTAGAGATTCATGTCTGATTGAAGACAATGCAATGCAAGGGTACACAGTTGGCAACACACCATTTATTTTTGTGTTCATAACCACAACGGCTACACATTTGTTTGCCACGCAACTTGTATAAAGTATAGATAAGTAATAGATACATAGTATATAGAATTTGTACTTATTTTTTGGTCCAGTATTTTAGCGGTCACTGTTTTTATTATATTGTAATTTTGCTAACAAATTGAATCTAGGCCCCCCTTGATTTTAAGCTTTAGGCTGGAGATCAGTTAGCCTATATTATATTAGCCTATATTAGTAAGGACAATAATTGTAATCTTAACCCTTTTATTGATTTTTTTTTTGTGCAATAATACAAGCTGTTGCAATTCTTGCTCAAGATTTTTTTTTTCTTTTTTTTGGAACTTGACCATTTTAACCAAGATGTAGGGGTAAAGATCCTACGTCCATTCTGTTGTTTTGTCACTAACTAATACGAAACAAATGTATTATTAATGATGGTTCAGTAGTGTTGTGTTACCTGAGTGATATATGGCAAGTGAACTGGTAAAAATATTAATTATTAAAATTTGAGATATAAAGTAGGTCTAAGTTGAATAATACAAAACAATGTAAATATCCATTCACAGGCTGATCTAATTCATATGCAAGATTAAAGGAATAATGTTTAAGAAAACCTTGTATAAATATATCTATATTAATATTATAAAATGGAAAAGTTTGTTTGTTTAAACACACTTATCTTAAGAAACACCTACCAGATTAAAAAAATCTTTTGTTATTTCATAATTAAATCATTTAGGGAGACTTTAGGCTATTTAACATCACGCTGCCACCAATAGGAGTGAAGCTGTATTGTAAAAAATTACAATAACAGGCAAAAATAATTAAATAAATTCCGGTACCACGCAAGTGATGACAGCTCAGTAGTACAGTGGTACCAAACACCTACAATGAGCTTGAGCTTTCGGTGAAGGCAAACATCGTGAGGAAACCACAGCATGGTGGTAGGGCTTGTTCTGATGCCCACCTGGCTAGCTGCCACACTCAGGTTGAAAATCCGCCGCCAAGTACCGATATGTGTGTTCCGGTAGTTGCATTTGAGAGGCAGTCTCCACAGGTTTAAGCGTGTCTACCAACTTGGGCCGTATCATCACTTAACAACAGGTGAGATTATGGTCATAATGCTAAGCCTTACCTATTAAAAAAAGAAGTCACAGGCAAAACTAGCACAATTATACTGATATTATAAATGCAAAAGTGGTTTTGTTTGTTATACTTTCACAACTAAACCGCTGAATTGATTGTGATGAATTTTGGTACAGAGATCAATGGGACCCAAGAGGTGAGGATAGGCTACTTTTTCTTTTAAAATCTTTATTGGAAATGGGGAAAATAGAGGGATAAACTTTGTATGAAATTTTTTATTGCATTATCCAATGAGTTTGACAAAATCGATGTTAAGGTGAGCGAAGCCGCATGTATAATCTAGTATATAATATTCAACAAACCAGTATAATAGAAATTTTCATCATTATGCAAAGTAGGGGTCATAGTAAGTTGGGATAAGAAAATAGTTCTATACTATATTTAAATAAGATTGATACATTATATACTGTTGTGCTGAAAGACTCCATTCTTTTTTTCCTATTTTGGCAACATATCCCCTTTCTTACAAACTACTGTCATTATCAAATTGGTAAGATTTCGTGACAATTTCAGTTCCCTAACAAAGCTGCATGTTACCCATAAAGTACCCAGGAAGCTTTTGTGATATTACGGAATTCATGGTCCATGTTATAGCTTCTAATAATTTTTTTATAGTTAAAGTTCTGTTTAGCGTTATGGCCATAATCTCATCTGATCTAAAGTAATGATATAGTCAAAGTTGGTAGATACACTAAGCCTGTTTAGGGATTGGCTCTAAAGTGCAACTGCCTAAACACACCTTTTGGTATTTTGTGGCAGATTTTCAACTTGAGGGTGGTAGCTAGCCAGACAGGCGCTAGAAAAAGCCCTGCCACCATGCAAAATGCATGTATCTACATAAATTGTACAGAAAAAGCAAGCATTATTATTTAATATAGGGTGAAATTAACAAATATTATATGATAGACTAAGATTTAAGTGGACCCTAGCACCAGACTGGAACAGAGCTAGACAGAAGAGTAGACTATGATAGGGTCTCAAAAACTAAAGCAAAAACACAAGAAAACTTCCATGAAATCAGTTGTCATGATTTTGGATCTCTTAATAAAATTTACTACTAATACTTATACGCATTTAATGTTAAATAGATAAAATTGAAGTAATGACATAAATGAGTTGTTTTGAATATTTAATAGGTTTAGAATTATTACCACAATCTCACTTGACGTCAAGTGACAATATAGCTCAAGATAATGGGAGGACTGAGACCCAAATACAACTGCCGGCACACACCCAGGTATTTGGTGGCAGATATCCAACTTGAGGGTGGTAGCCAGACAGACAGGCATTACAAAGAGCCTTACCACCATACCACCACAGTTTTAACTCACATACATTGATGCAGCATCAGTACACACTACCAACTGAGCTATCATTGCGACAAAATATTGTCCCTTAATAAAAAGTAATAAAAGTTTATCCGATATAAGAAACTAACACAAACAAAGAGTGACACTGTTTAAAATAAATGACATAATTTACATTTACAATACAAAACTATAAAGTATTTAAATTAGTGTATGTAATTTTTATATATATTTTATATTATATTTCCCTATTACCGCTTTTGGTAGTATTTATTATCGTACCGTATATATTTACGACAAGGAAATATTTCATTTATTACTGAATAGTTACATACGGCGCTTCCAAACCGCTGCCAGTGAATCTCTACGAATTTCTACTGCGGTGGTATCAATACGTAAGTATCCCGTTTTTTTTTAATGCATTCTAAATTTCATACCACATTTAGTTTTAATAATATTTATTGTCAAATATAATGCTCACATTTGACATTGTATGTATGAGGAAATATGTGAATTTTTAAACACATCTGTTTCTATAATAAACATACATACATATATAACCACTCCTCGCTTTTCTTTCTCTTTACATGTTGCGGTAAATAGAAAAAAAAAGTTTACATGAGTAAAATTACTGTAATTTAACAATATTAGACCGAAAGGTTCGCTTACTATTATAACATCCTCCACCAGCCATTTTGCAAAGACAACGTACACCCAATCGAAATATAGTAAAAGCATACATATAACTCAATTATATGCGAAAGGTAATAAACTAATACTTACAACATAGAGTTATATGCTATTGTGTGCTTTAAAACCATTTATATTTGTTGGAATTTTAGATAAAATGATAAAAACAAATCGACAACAACGTATAACTTTGAAGAGAATTAGTGATGTGACATGTTGATGTATTTTACTTTGAGTCTGATTCGATTCTTAGTTCGTGGTCTATGAGTTCTGATCTCCTTTGTCTGAGTCATATTTTTTTAGGTATATTATTTACTTAAAATGTATAATAGACATAATTATTTGTATCAGAATGAACATTTATAACGTTCATCTCTAGATGTTTTGGCTCTTTACGTCATAATACTACGAGAAAAATAAACAAATAATTTGTAGATAAACTATCATTAATTAAGTCATTCAGGATCCATAACAGATACATTCACTAAATATTGCATTATTAAGTGCAAAATCATTCATATTTACATAAATAGGTGACCAGAAATTTTTATTTTTAACTACCTTTTTATCAACTATATATTTAGTTTTCTAGTTGTGAATGTTCACTTTTAAACTCCATTGGAATAAAGCTATTTTATGATAGATGAAAGCACCTACTTCGTCTTCAATAGTTAACAGGCAATATAAATAACTTCTTTTTTATTGTTGGCAACTCAGTCCTGTCTAGTGACTATTACTGCCATTTTCAAGTGAAAACATTTGGACATTTTAGACAGATAAAACTATGTTCAACAAGATGGCGACTTTCTTGTAAAAGCTCTCTGGGGAGTTTTTGTGGCAACTAATATATTATGTTACGGATAATTATTTATAATTCACTTTACTTATGCTTTTCAACTACACTACACACGTAAAATGTCGCCTATATTACACAATACAGGGCTAAAAAACTAAGTATATAAATAAAAATAATAAATGTGTGTGTGTACAAGTCCCACACTGTAGAAGTGAAACTTCTGAAATATCCCTGATTAAAAATACTTATTGTAAAGTATTGAAAATCTATATCGACAATGCTTAGTAGACGATAGTGGAGACGCTATGAAGCATCGCACGAAGAGGAGACCGAGAACGTGTACCTAATGTGTTCTATCTCATTCTCTCGCCGGCTGAATCTTATACATTTACGTGTCTTTGTCTTTATGGACTTGGTTTTTCGTATCTTCGAGTTTCAATATACAACAATTTTAAAGAAGTTTCACTTCAAAAGATTCACTTCGAAAATCGCATGACAGATCAAGATCCCGCCAAAAACTTCTATAAATAATTTATAATTGTATAGAAATCACTATAGTGATTTACTACAATAGAAACGGATTTTATTTATAGTCGATTAATTTGTGTAGTTTATTGCACTATATACAAAAAAAAATATAACTTGTATTTATTTTAGTGTATCTACATATATAAGCGTCAATTGGTCAAAGATTAATCAATAATAGAAACTTAAATATAATTTTTCAGTAGATTCTGTATATTATTCATCTGTGGTTTTATTAATTCTTGTTATAACAAAAACTATTACTTTGCATTGAATATATTATTATTTATTTGAACATACAATGATATTTTGTGGCAAAAAAGTCTTCATAATTTGTCCTTTTTTATACTTCTATTGACTTAATCATAGTAGCACCGTATATTATCATTTCTAAAATTTTACTGGCCTCTGCTTTTTGTCATGAAATTCAGAAGTTGCCGATATGCTGTCAATTATTTACATTATCCAATTAGGAATCTTCCAAAATAATTTGGTAAATATACTTAAGAGAGACGTAATATTTTAGCAATATATTTTGTCTGTGGTCTTTATCTATTGGCTCCTGTAGATATGTCAAGGTGTATTGTCGGTTACTTTTAAAATCCAATTATATGTAAACGACAATTAATTGTATAACTTATTACATATAGACGCGAGTATATTTGAAATTATTAATCGTATCAATAATTACTGTACACTGTAATTATAACTTTTTTGAACGATGTCAATTTACGTATCTCTCTCGCATTTTCTATAGCCACTGACGAGACTTCATCCTCTTGGCCATTGTAAAACATTAGCTGATGAAAGATCCCTTCATACTACGTATTATCCTTGAATCTATACGTACTCATTGAGAACCTCGACCTTTGCTGCTAACAGGCTGCATGAACCTCTCCCCACTACTCTGTCTAAAGAGGTCTAATATCATTGTATATGAATTACGTTCGACACGTGTATGTGTGCTCTCCGATTAAAAATGTATTAAGTGTATTTTTTGTGGTCGTTTCCTACAAAAAAGGAAATTAAAACAAGTACAGTGTATCAGCGAATGTAATTTCAGTACTAAAATAAAGTTCTGTCATCTAAATAAAAGACAAAAACTAGTTACTGTAATACGTTTTGCCAGTAAACGTTCAACCGGCGATGATATACCAAGTAAGCGTGATTATTTTTCAAACAAACCTCAACTCTCGACGGACTGTATAGCAGATAAATTTGCGTGCAAGTTCTATCGTCTGTTGTAAATAACATCGCCCGCCGCTTACTTATACCTACAGTAATCATTATTCTACAAACAATATTTCTGAACATATGCGAGAAGATTAAAATACATATTATCGAGAATTAACATCACTTTAAATAAACTGTGAATAAAAGTAAGCATATAACTTTTAAATATGATAACATTCTACACTGGATTATAAATTATAACAATAAATTAGTAAACTACCTGCAATACTGAATTTTTGTTGATCGACCTTTATATTAAATAAAATGTCAAAACCACAATATTCGCCACCGGCAATTCCAATGAGTCAGAACAGCAGTAACCAGGCAAATCAAGAAGCAGCAGGAATTCCGGCCAGAAGTAAAAGACCTCGTAATGTTGTGTTACCTAATAACGAATTACAAATTTTTAAAGATGAAATTCTGAACATGCTATCGAACTGGAAAAAGGAACAGGATATATTACTCTCTAAAATTACAGCAGACATCAATGAAGTAAAATCACAAAACCAACAAATACAAAAATCTAATTCTGACATAGAAAAAGCAATTGAATATATTAACGCCAACTACGAAGATATGAAAATTCAAATAAAAAAAATAGAAACGGAGAAAGTGACCCAACAAAACTATATAGTAGATTTGGAAAAGAGAATCGCAGATATACAACACTATTCTCGTTCGTCAAGTATTGAAATTAGAAATATACCCTGTAAAGAAAATGAAAGTTCAGATGAGTTAATGTCCCATGTAATTAAAATAGGTGAGCTTTTAAATGTAAACATTCGAAAAACAGAAATTCGGGATGTATATAGGAAACAAGGCAAGCCAGGTACAAAAAGAACCATAATTGCTGAACTTCACGCAGTTACTCTTAAAAACAAAATTATTGAGTCGGTCAAAAACTTCAATAAAAATCGGCCTACTCATGAAATGCTAAATACTGAACAGCTTAATCTGCCTGGTCTACGCACTCCGGTCTATCTTGCAGAATTTCTACCCGCAAGTCTAAGGAAATTATTCTACGAAGCACGGGCTTTTGCCAAGAATAATGGTTACAAATTCTGCTGGTCAATAAATGGCAAAATTCTTCTAAAGAAAAGTGAAGATTCTAAAGTCATTACCATCAAGTCACTTGAAAGTTTAAATAACATTTTGAAACAAGCGTGACTAGTCATAGCTCTAATTTATTTAAGTAATGATATTAATTATTTTGTTTTGTCTTTGATTGTTCTTATTAATTTTGTATGGTACTCATCTTATATATTCATTACACAAACCACTTACAATATTATAAAACTAAACAATGTCACATACTTCTTGTATTCATACACAAACAAATATATACTACAAGTATACACACACTCTATTCAATTCACAAATACGATATTTATTTTCGACAAATGGATTTACAGTAATATGTTGCGTCTCAAAGATTACAGTAATACAATGATTTATCACTTGTGGCATGCTGTGTCTACACTTCTAAAACAATTTCTTGTGTCCATTATTATATCTGCTTATGTACTTATTTTTCTTTAAAATTCGATAGCCAAACAAAACACACAATACAAACTATTGACGAGTGCTACAATCCAAATGCTTACTATTGCGAACCAGAATTATGTCTCAATTATATTAATAATCCTAATTCGTTTCATATAATAACACAAAATATCCGTAGTATTCAATGTAACTTAGATAATTTTTTAACACTTCTTCATAGAATAAAAGTAACTTGTGACGTAATTGTTCTCACTGAATGTTGGGTTTCTAGCTCTAAAAGTATACCAAACATTAATGGTTACATTCATTTTTTTACAAAAAGAAACAGCTTTCAAAATGATGGAGTAGTCGTTTATATCAAACATGATATTGCCAATATCGTTGTAGAAGAACCCAATATCGCTGATTCCAATTGTTTGGTGGTAAAAATGAATGAAACTAGTGCTATTGTTGGAATATATCGATCACCCTCCTATACTAATAGTACTAAATTTTTAGAATCACTAAACACAATTCTAATGTCTTTACGAGGTTATACAAATGTTATTATTGTTGGAGATATCAACATTAAAATTGCACCAAATAGTTACGATAACAATGAATCTAGTTACATAAATTTTATGTATTTTCATGGATTTCTGCCTGCCCATAATTTGCTCACCAGAGATAAAACCTGTCTGGACCACTTCATAGTTAAAAGTAAACTTATTTATACTACTTTGGTACTAAATTCATCTATTACCGATCATAATGCAGTCATACTAAGCATTAATTATAAAGCTAATTTAAAGTCTAACATTGGAATATATAACAAAATTAATGAACAAGGGATTCACGCGGATTTCAAAAAAATATGTTTAAATCACATTTATTGCACACATGATTTAAATGAAGCTACTAATATCTTAGTAAATTGTTTAACTAATATTGTTGTAAGTAATACACAAACCTTGAAGATACCTCGAAGTAAACGGATTATCAAGCCATGGATTACTTCAGGGCTTCTACGCTGTATACAGAATAGGGACAAATTACATTCAGATTCTAAAAAGGATCCTAAAAACATGATACTCAAAATAACATATATTAGATATAGAAATTTTTGTAACAACATTTTGAAAGAAATTAAAAGAAAATATGAAAGAAATGAATTAATGAATGCAAGAAATGACGGAAAACGACTATGGAAAGTAATTAAAAAAATAGCACATACCGATAAACACAGTGAATCGCCTAGAGAGTTGTTATCATTGGAAGACACATGTGACCAGTCTGGTAACTCAATTAACAAATACTTTGCCAATGTAGGAAGAAATTTTGCAGATAGAATTAAACACACCTCAAATTGTAATAACATAAATATACCATGTAACTTAAACTCGTTCGCTCTCATAGATACTGATCATGACGAAGTAGAGCGTATTATTATGTCTTGTAAATCTAATCGTGCTGTTGGGTGGGACAAAATTCCTATATCTTTAATTAAAAAATATAGACATATTATAATACCATATCTGACGCACATTTGTAATGTTTCCTTTAAAAGTGGAATATTCCCAAATGCCTTTAAGAAAGCTATAATACACCCAATTCATAAAGGTGGTAACAGAAATAGTATTCTGAACTTTAGACCAATTTCAATTTTGTCATCAATGTCGAAAATCTTGGAGCGCCTAATAAACAACAGACTTATAAATTTCTTAGAGCAAAATAAAATATTAAGTAACAATCAGTTTGGATTTCGTTCTAAAAAAATCTACAAGTGACGCAGTTCACCTACTTACAGACTATATTGTAAATAATCTTGACAGTAAAAGGAAATGTTTAGCGATATTTTTAGATTTAGCTAAAGCATTTGATACGGTCTCCATTCGTAACTTAGTTGAGAAACTCGAAAGGCTGGGTATTCGGGGATTACAGTTGCAACTACTGCGAGATTATCTTTCCTGCAGAAAACAATGTGTAAAAATCGACGAATTTATTAGCGAAGACAATACTGTAGAATATGGAGTACCTCAGGGCAGTATTTTAGGGCCGACACTATTCCTAATCTATATTAATGACCTATGTGAATTAGAACTTGAAAATGGACATATTATTTCTTATGCGGATGACACTGTACTTATTTTATCTGGTAATACGTGGAAAGAAGCTTTTGATAGTGCACAAAAAGGTTTTAACAAAGTTACACATTGGCTTAGAGCAAATTCTTTAACCCTTAATGCAAATAAAACAAGTTACATAACATTTAGTCTCAGCAGCCACAATCAAAATAATATTCACAACTATTCTATATCTGCTCATATAACTTTAACTTCTGCGATAATTGCCCTATCCTTCATCAAACTGATTCAGTTAAATATCTCGGAGTAATAATAGATCAAAAACTCTCATTTAATTCTCACATTGACGCAGTAATTACTCGTGTTCGCAAACTTATTTTTATTTTCAAAAATCTTAGACATGTGGCAGACTATATACTTTTAAAGACTATTTATTACGCACTTTGCCAATCCATAATCACATATTGCCTAACAACCTGGGGAGGGGCAAAGAAAACTAAATTAATAAGGCTTGAAAGAGCCCAAAGAGCTGTACTAAAAGTAATGTACTTCCTTCCCTATCAGTATTCTACTTTTCTGTTATATAATAAAGCTGAAGTTTTGTCGATCCGTCAATTATTTATACAGCAAGTAATATTAAAGAAACACTCATCATTGCTATATAAACCCAATATAACCACAATTCGACGTCGTAAGGACATAATTTGTAAAACGAACCTGTTTTTCACAGCATTTTCACATAGGTTTTTCTGTTTTCTTGGAGATTATTTATATAATAAGATTAATCGCGAAGTCTTTATCTATGGAAAAACAAAGTATGAAAGTAAAAAAATAATAATAAGATGGCTTATGAATAAGTCGTACGAAGAAACAGAGGAGCTACTCAAAACTGTAGAATAAACATAATTTCATGTACTGTACACTTTTGCTTCACACTACATACACTTTACATTCACACACACTCACTCACCCACATACATACACAAGTTGTCATGTTTCTTTGTAATATTTTCTACATTTCATTTCACTACTGTGGGATCGACAGATACAGCACGCATCTATACCTAGTCGGAGACAAGCCAGCTGCCAAGATACAGGGAATCTTAGTTTGGCAGCCTGGTGGTCATAAATCGCGTGATATTTGTGTTTTCTGTTTATTGCGTAAACCAAATTGTAAAACATGTAAAACAATTTTGAATAAAGTATTTGAATATTCCATATTCCATTATATCTATGTATTCGTCAACCAGGCGCCTTACTTGCAATTTTTTTGTTAACAAGCTAAGCAGACTAAAATAGCATTATATCTTGAAGCAATGATAACTCATATGATAGTGTGTACGCACGTCGCCTCAATGGAAGTGGGTTTGAATCTCTGCAATGAATTTTCGGTGAAAGAACACATCGTGACGAAACCATAACATGGTTTAGGTTAACCTGACTGGCTAACAACCACCCACAAGTAGAAAATTTTGTCACCAAATACCTACAGTTGTGTTCCCGTATTTAAAGTGAAAGCCAGTTCCTACCATCTCTCGATCCCTCAGTTACGTCGAGCCGACATTACCTGAATGAACCTACGCAAACAGGCTGTAGACTAGAATTTTAAAGTCCTCCCTTAAAAAGATATATTAAAAAAAAAACATGCGTACGTACAAAGTACACATGTCAGAAGTGAAACTTCTTTGGCGAACTAATTTATAAATCTTGTTCGCTCTGTCTCACTTTTTCTCTCAATCTTTCTCACTCGCTTGCTCCCTACTCTCACTCCACGGCTAGTTGCTCATGCTACGTTCGCCCTGTCTTACTCTCTCTCAATCGGTCTCGATCACTCTCTCTCTCTTTTCCGACACTTCCGTTGCATACCGGCGTGACGTTTCATCTGTAAAAATTTTACCCTCATGCGCCTAAAGAAGTTTCACTTCAAAAAAGTGATTCAAATCAATGTCCCTTCGGTAGTACAAGAATGAGTTAGCACTGAGCCATCACTCTTATGTCTTCATCGTATCACCATATACCTCTATAAATATCTCATGTATGACCTTCAGAAGTCGAGAGGGTAAATGACAAAAATTATATATTATTAAAACATTTTAATCATTACTTACTTATACAACTTATCATATATGACAACATTCATTCAGTTATTTTAAATACCTACCCACATAACTTACCATAGAATGATTATAAAACATATCAGAGATCAAAGCCAACGGTCACCACCACTGACTTTTTTGCTGGGTTTTTTTTTATTTACCTGATCGAACACCAGAAACACTGCAAATATGAAATTCAACCATATTGTATTTTGATCTATTGGTAAAATAACTATCTAACCCGGCAGATATAGTGTCATCTATCACATTGTGATCACTTATCGAGATAAAAAGTATTTTATCTCTCAAGTCGGATCACACTGCACACACTGTGCTAAATTCGATTAAAATCGGTTCAGTAGTTTAGGAGTTCATCGCAGACAAACACCGTGACACGAAATTTATGTATATGAAGGTAATAAAATATTTTTTCTTATTTTATCATTATTTATATACTTATAAGCTGCCAGTCCTTATTATAGTAATTATTGTAATGCCTCTATTATTTATATGTTTTCATAGTCCGAATTTCTAACATATTATATCTACTTTCAAATAAATTAAAATCTATTTCCAGTCTATCAAACGTTGCCTGTTTCTTAATTTTTAGACTGCCATTTTTATTTATACAATCTAAGAAATTCTCATACATTAAATAGTCTCTTTTTATTCACTTAAAGATTTATTTTTTTATCATAGGTGACTTTGTATATGGTAAGTTAGGTCTTTAGGTAAATCATGTTGGCCGAGTGTTATCTGTAGACAGCCTATCCAGGACTAAAAGGGGGGGTAGTTCAGGGTAGAGCTTGTTTATTGCTCCTCCTGTTCCATGGTGTCTTCGGTGACTTCATATAAACTATGGAATTGTGTATCTTGGTATCAGCACCAATCGGTTGATGCCAATTTGCTGATGCAGATATCTTGCCCACCTAAATCTACATTACAAAAAGGGGTTTGTTCAGGGTACAACTTGTTTATACCTCCTCTTGTTCCGTGGCTACTTCTGTATCTTCATATAAACTGTGATGAGTCTTCAGGCTGATTCCTGAAGACTTCTTACCCAGTCTAACATATATTAAAATGGGGGAGTTAGTTCAGGGTAGGACTTGCTGATTCCACCACCTGTTCCGAGGTAGCTTCTGTATCTTCATATATACAGTGGTCAGCTGGGTCTTCAGGTCGACTTTGGAGGCTGACTCCAGTAAACCTCCCAGTCAAAGCTACAGTAAAAAAGGGGAGTTGTTTGAGTGTAGGGTTTGTGTATTCCTCCTTCTCTTCCGAGATGGCTTCGGTGTCTTTATATAAACTGTGATAAGATGGATGTTCAGGTCGACCATGGGGGCCGAATGCTGAAGATAGCCCGCCCAGTCAAACTGAATTAAGGAAGGGGGAAAAGGGGGAGTTCGTTCAAAGTAGAGTTTGCTTACTCCTTATCCAGTTGTGTCTGTATCTGCGTTATGATGGGTTTTTAAGATGATTCCTGAAGACATCCTACCCAGCGTGACATACATTAAAATGGAGTTGGTTCAGGGTAGAGCTGGTTTATTCCTCCGCCTGTTCCGTGGCGGCTTCGGTATCTTCATATGCACCGTGGCGAGGTGGGTCTTCATCTCGGCCGTGGTGGCGAAGTGCTTCCTGCAGACCGGGCAGGGGTACCGGCGCTCGCCCGTGTGCACGAGCCGGTGCCGGCTCAGCGCCGGGTACGTCTTGAACGAGCTCGGGCAGTACTTGCATTTGAACGGCCTCTCCCCGGTGTGGATCCGGACGTGGTTCTGTGCATCATAAACATCATCATCATCATCATCATCATCATTATTATTTTTATTATAATTATTGTTATTGTTATTGTTATTGTTATTGTTATTGTTATTGTTATTGTTATTGTTATTGTTATTGTTATTGTTATTGTTATTGTTATTGTTATTGTTATTGTTATTGTTATTGTTATTGTTATTGTTATTGTTATTGTTATTGTTATTGTTATTGTTATTGTTATTGTTATTGTTATTGTTATTGTTATTGTTATTGTTATTGTTATTGTTATTGTTATTGTTATTGTTATTGTTATTGTTATTGTTATTGTTATTGTTATTGTTTTTATATTATTATTATTATATCCTCTTTATTTCCATAAAGAAAAAAAATATATATTAAACTAGTATGTCATTTGATTAGTTATTACATGGACCGTTTATTTTGAATTTTGATGTCCATTTTTTTTGTTTCGCGAAAATTAAAGGTTACTCATATATTTGTTGATAATGCAATTTCATTTACCGACCGATTTTAAGTTGTACAAAACATGGGGGATTTTATTTGAGAAATTAAACACGGACTTACACCACTTTCAAAATAAACGGTCCACATAATACGCGCATGCATAAAAAAAATAATTAAATATTTCTATTAAAAATCATTAAATTTAAATTACAATTACTATCATATCATATGAATATAATAATATCAAAGATCATATGAAGCGATTATTACTCGGGGATGATGGTATTTCGAACCCACTTGCGATGACCCTCAGTGCACGGTAAAGGAAATCGTCGTGGTGAAACCATAGCTACCACCCTCAAGTTGAAAATTTGCCGTCAAATACCAAACAGGTGTGTTCCGGCAGCTGCACTTGAGAGCCAGTTCCTCCACAGGTTTAGCGTGTCCACCATCTTGGACCACATCGTCACTTAATATCAGGTGAGATTATGGCCATAACGCTAAAACCTTAAATATAAAAAAAAAAACTTCCCTTTGTATTATCCATTCGGCAAATACGTATGCATTTTTGAGAATACTCGAGTGTATTTACTAATATGAAGTAACATCATCGGTTGGGTAAAATGGCTGTTGTAATTATGGAGTCATGTAGATTTGCACGTCCCCCCTTCCCATTTACCATTCAACGAACACGTATTTTCAGAAATACTCAAATATGCAATATAAATCGATAACAGTTTCGGCTGGGAAAAATAGCGGCCACACTTATCGATTAACTTAGATTTGCACGTCTCCCCCACTTCCCTCCTGCCAATTTTCCATTCGGCAAAAACGTATGCATTTTTGAGAATGCTCGAGTGTATTTACTAATATGAAGTAACATCATCGGTTGGGTAAAATGGCTGTTGTAATTATTGAGTCATGTAGATTTGCACGTCCCCCCTTCCCATTTACCATTCAACGAACACGTATTTTCAGAAATACTCAAATATGCAATACAAATCGATAACAGTATCGGCTGGGAAAAATAGCGTCCACACTTATCGATTAACTTAGATTTGCACGTCTCCCCCACTTCCCTCCTGCCAATTTTCCATTCGGCAAATACGTATGCATTTTTGAGAATACTCGAGTGTATTTACTAATATGAAGTAACATCATCGGTTGGGTAAAATGGCTGTTGTAATTATGGAGTCATGTAGATTTGCACGTCCCCCCTTCCCATTTACCATTCAACGAACACGTATTTTCAGAAATACTCAAATATGCAATATAAATCGATAACAGTATCGGCTGGGAAAAATAGCGGCCACACTTATCGATTAACTTAGATTTGCACGTCTCCCCCACTTCCCTCCTGCCAATTTTCCATTCGGCAAATACGTATGCATTTTTGAGAATACTCGAGTGTATTTACTAATATGAAGTAACATCATCAGTTGGGTAAAATGGCTGTTGTAATTATGGAGTCATGTAGATTTGCACGTCCCCCCTTCCCATTTACCATTCAACGAACACGTATTTTCAGAAATACTCAAATATGCAATATAAATCGATAACAGTTTCGGCTGGGAAAAATAGCGGCCACACTTATCGATTAACTTAGATTTGCACGTCTCCCCCACTTCCCTCCTGCCAATTTTCCATTCGGCAAAAACGTATGCATTTTTGAGAATGCTCGAGTGTATTTACTAATATGAAGTAACATCATCGGTTGGGTAAAATGGCTGTTGTAATTATTGAGTCATGTAGATTTGCACGTCCCCCCTTCCCATTTACCATTCAACGAACACGTATTTTCAGAAATACTCAAATATGCAATACAAATCGATAACAGTATCGGCTGGGAAAAATAGCGTCCACACTTATCGATTAACTTAGATTTGCACGTCTCCCCCACTTCCCTCCTGCCAATTTTCCATTCGGCAAATACGTATGCATTTTTGAGAATACTCGAGTGTATTTACTAATATGAAGTAACATCATCGGTTGGGTAAAATGGCTGTTGTAATTATGGAGTCATGTAGATTTGCACGTCCCCCCTTCCCATTTTCCAATTCAACGAACACGTATTTTCAGAAATACTCAAATATGCAATATAAATCGATAACAGTATCGGCTGGGAAAAATAGCGTCCACACTTATCGATTAACTTAGATTTGCACGTCTCCCCCACTTCCCTCCTGCTAATTTTCCATTCGGCAAATACGTATGCATTTTTGAGAATACTCGAGTGTATTTACTAATATGAAGTAACATCATCGGTTGGGTAAAATGGCTGTTGTAATTATGGAGTCATGTAGATTTGCACGTCCCCCCTTCCCATTTTCCAATTCAACGAACACGTATTTTCAGAAATACTCAAATATGCAATATAAATCGATAACAGTATCGGCTGGGAAAAATAGCGTCCACACTTATCGATTAACTTAGATTTGCACGTCTCCCCCACTTCCCTCCTGCTAATTTTCCATTCGGCAAATACGTATGCATTTTTGAGAATACTCGAGTGTATTTACTAATATGAAGTAACATCATCGGTTGGGTAAAATGGCTGTTGTAATTATGGAGTCATGTAGATTTGCACGTCCCCCCTTCCCATTTACCATTCAACGAACACGTATTTTCAGAAATACTCAAATATGCAATACAAATCGATAACAGTATCGGCTGGGAAAAATAGCGGCCACACTTATCGATTAACTTAGATTTGCACGTCTCCCCCACTTCCCTCCTGCCAATTTTCCATTCGGCAAATACGTATGCATTTTTGAGAATACCCGGGGTATATTTACTAACATGAACCGATAACAATATCGGCCCGATAAATAAGATAAATAAATTTCCCAATTTTCTATTCGGCAAATACGTACGTATTATCGGAAACGCTCGAATAAATTTACCGATACGAATCGATAATAGTATCGACTGGGGGAAATAGGGGTCGTAACTATAGCGTTTCCTATCGCAATAGATCTTCCCTATATTCTAATCGCTTACTGTTGTTTTATTTGATAATTTTTATGCTACTTTCAACCTTTCATGTATGAGAAACTTGGTTTTCCTGATACTCACTTGGAGCTGTTCCGGCATCCTGAACCGTTTGGGGCAGTCAGCGCACGCGTACGGCTTCTCTCCGGTGTGAATGCGCTGGTGGTACACCATGTGGTACTGATCCTGATGATGGAAAATCGTTTACATACATTTACATGCCGTTATGGCCATACTCTCACCTGATCTTAAGTGACGATACAGCCCAAGTTGGTGGACACGCTAAACCTGTGGAGGAACTGGCTCTCAAGTGCAGGTATACAACTTGAGGATGGTAGCTACCCAGGCGAGCATTAGAAAGAGCCCTACCACCACGCTATGGTTTCCTCACGATGTTTTCCTTCACCGAAAGCTCAAGCTCATTGTAGGTGCTTGGGTTCGAACCCACGTTCCTTGACGCGAAGTCGTGCACACTACCACTGAGCTATCATCGCTTCAACGAAAAAAAACGCTTTGGTATGCCTCTATCTCATATGAAGTTCAGTGACGATGAGTCCCAAGTTTGTGGACGCGCTTGGCCTAGTTGAGAGACTGGCTCTCAAGTGCATCTGCTGGAACACACTTATAGGTATCTGTCATCTTGAGGCTGGTAGATAGCTATGCGTGTAGTAGGAAACCCCACAATGTTATAATCTATATATATCGATATATAAAAATGAATTTCTATTTTCCTTCATCACGCATGAACGGATGGAACAATTTTGATCATTAAATTTTTATTGTATTAATTACTGTCAGGAGAAGGTTCTTATGAAAGAAAAAATTAAGGATGATGAGTGGGACATTAAAAAATTTAAGTAGATTACAAAAAACTTAACGATAACAATAACTTTACATAACTGTCAGTTGTCATAGAACATTACAATAATAAACACTATGTTTTTTGATAATATTTTTTTATTAATTATAGCAATGCTAATTCAATATTCATAGATAGGACAGGACAAGTATTTAATACAAAATACATAACATGTTATCAACACATATACAGGCTGACTCATACAAATTACAAACTCATACATTATCATACGACACACACCTCAAAGCAATTAATAGAAATACATATGACGACACCTGTAGATGAACGTGAGTTCAATCCACTGCGATAAGCCTGAACTTCCGGTAACACATAATGTTGATAATCTGCCGACAAATACTTAAAGGTGTGATCCAGCAGTTACACTTGAGAGCCAGTCCCTCCACTAGCCTTGGTGTGTCCACCATCCCGGGCCACATCGCCCCTTAACATCAGTCCAAATTATTACTCAAAACAGTAAGCCTAAAAATGAATAAAAAAATATACAAAGCAACACATAAACTTTCATAGAACACATACACAAAACTCAAAGCGATCATTTCATAGAAAATCATACACACACATTCTGACACTCTCTGCTGACAAACACATACACACATTGTCATACAACAAACTTTAAAACACTTAGTCTACGCAGTTTCTTA
The DNA here is from genome assembly GCA_039707435.1 of Actias luna. Taxonomy (NCBI): domain Eukaryota; kingdom Metazoa; phylum Arthropoda; class Insecta; order Lepidoptera; family Saturniidae; genus Actias; species Actias luna. The sequence goes on along the minus strand of JAZHAC010000037.1, from coordinate 5,123,890 downwards.
ACATCATGCGAAATTCTTATTAGATAAGATGCCATAATTCTATAAAGTTCTTCAACACGTAATACAAAACCAAAAGATTTGTATGGAAAAATGTATAATAGAGTTGTTCCTCTTAAAAATATTTATTAAACTGTGGCAACTGTGTATCTCGTAACATCTATCGTGTACGATTAACGCATAATAACGGAGACGTATTTACGTATCCATATGAAACTAAATTAGGGGGCGTGTATACTCTACGACACGTGGGAAGTGGGGACGAGTTACGTGTCAACATTTAAATAATGTGTGTGTTCGGGCAACACCGGAACTGCGTCCCGGTTGTTTTGTCTTTGACGCTTACGTCGCCATACGTTTCTCTGAATTCGCGTTCGATAACAAGTCCTCATATTTCCTCTATTTTGGTTATCACGGACATTACTGTGAAGCTACAAGTGGCCAGCAGAGGTGTTCAGTGTATTGGCATATCATTATATGGACAAGACTAATAAAGAGTAGTGCTGTACGAGGTCACGTACGCCAGGACCACGAGACCATGACCAACGGCTACCCAGGTCAGTCAACAGAGTTATCGGTGGACCCTGACCACTCGTAATCAAAGTAGGTGGGAAGGCCCAGGATCGGGAGTTTCGAAGGGCCCGTAATTTAATACTCGGCCCTAACAGTGTGTGTGTGTGTGTTATGGAACAATAGGTTGGAACGTATTTCCTCATATAGGATATTATTATAGATACATATTGATTAATAAATATAAATAAATGAATCACTAGCGTCTGAGAACATATAAATGAAACACAGAAATAATTAATTAATTAAAGGAATGGTGGAAAATTTCACGATTAATATATAATTTTGAAGCGATGATAGCTCAGTGGTAGTGTGCACGACATCGCGTCAAGGGACGCGGGTTCGGACCCAAGCACGTACAATGAGCTTGAGCTTTCGGTGAAGGAAAACATCGTGAGGAAACCATAGCATGGTGGTAGGGCTTTTTCTGATGCCCGCCTGGCTAGCTACCACCCTCAAGTTGTGAACCTGCCACCAAACACCAATAGGTGTGTTCCGGCAGCAGCACTTGAGAGCCAGTTCCTTTACAGGTTTAGCGTGTCTACCAACTTGGGCAGTATCGTCACTTAAGATTAGATGAGATTATGGCCGTAATGCTAAAACCTTAAGTATAAAAAAGAAAACAAAAAAACATATTTGCTTTTCTTGGAATTATAATATTGAGTACATACAATTCTAATTTTGACAATATTCGACGTAAGAGAGAGAGAGGAAACGGTGTTGCCACTATAGTTAATTACATAGACTACCATATTTGACATATTAAATTAATCTAATTCATTATAATATACATATAATACTGAAGTATGACGTGTGCAAACTATATCTGCGCAGCCGTTGAGAACGTACTGGTTGTATTGAACCAATCAGCGCGCACCTGTGACTGCGCACAGCCAATAGCGTACGCGCGATAGCTACTATATAAATAAACTGCAATGTAGAACAAATTACACATCGTGACGGGAAAATCTTACAATTTAATTTGACTAGCCTCCATCCTTATCGTTATAGTAAACAATATAGAACTCACGGCGATGATCTTCCCGCAGATGTCGCACATGGCCGGCACTACCTTCATGTAGCGCTTGCGGGCGGAGCGCTGGCCCTCCGGCCCGGCCTCCGCCTCGCAGTGCTTCTCCAGCGTGTGGTTGTTCAGCTTGCTCTCGTGGCTGAACACCTTGCTGCACTGGGAACCCGGGTATACCCGGTTATTCGAATCGACGACAGTTCACCACAGTATGGTGGTAGGGCTTTCCCTATGGACCGGTTCTTTAGCCACCACCCTCAACTTGAAAATCTGCTGTCAAATACCAATAGGCAAGTAGCGTGTCTATCGTATCGTCACTTAAGATCAGATTTTGAAGCGATGATAGCTCAGTGGTAGTGTGCACGACTACGCGTCAAGGGACGTGGGTTCGAACCCAAGCACGTACAATGAGCTTGAGCTTTCGGTGAAGGAAAACATCGTGAGGAAACCATAGCATGGTGGTAGGGCTTTTTCTGATGCCCGCCTGGGTAGCTACCACCCTCAAGTTGTGAACCTGCCGCCAAATACCAATAGGTGTGTTCCGGCAGCTGCACTTGAGAGCCAGTTCCTGCACAGGTTTAGCGTGTCTACCAACTTGGGCCGTATCGTCACTTAAGATCAGGTGAGATTATGGCCATAACGCTAAACCTTAGCTATACAAAAAAAAAAAACTCACAGCAGTGCACACATACCGTTTAGTGTCATGCTCGGTGTTGGTCCAAATGGCACGTTACGCAACTACACACACCTGTAGGTGCTTGTCGGCAAATTTCCAATTTGAGGGTAGTAGCTAGCGACACGCTGTCACCGTGCTACAGTCTCCTCACGATGTATTCCTTCAAAGGCAGTTAAAAAAAAGCAAGGTAGATTCGAAGTCACATCCACTGACACGGCGTCCGTACATACTACCAACTGAGCCATCATCAACGAGCCTACCTTCAGTAGTCAGTACAATGGGTAAAGTAGACTCGAGTCGTTTTATGAAGCGAGGTAAATATAGTCAACGCGCCACTGGTATACTCGCTCGACGAGCGTTACATGAGCGTGACGCATCAGTCGCGTTCAGTATCGACATAAACACGGTAAATGACGTGCTGATGTGGTTTATTCAATACGGTATATTAGCATAATACAAAAAAAAACATTTTCAAGTACAGATATAATTTGATCAGAAGTGGGACATTCAGAAATTGGGAGGTAATAATTACCTTGTCGCAAGGGTATTGTATCTTGTGTAGAGCGAGCACGTGTTCCCGCAGCTCGGCCTCGGCATCGAACCCGAGACCGCAGTGCAAGCAGGACGCGGGAGCGCCGCAGCCCGCGCGTCCGTGCGCGAACACGGCCGCCGGGTTCAGGAACTGTACGTTACAGCGGGGACACTGCAACTCCGGGGAGGGGTCCAATGCCTAGGGGCAAAACGAATATAACGACCCTACTAAAGATAAATAAATTCATTACTCCTGACGTAATAGTATAAATGCGATATTGACTTTGTTTGTCACGCTGAATCGATTATGATAAATCTTTGTAAAGATATAGATGTGATCTTAGAGAGAGTTATAGATTACTTATTTTCAAGAAAAACTGATAGGGGTAATGGTGTTGGAGGGGGGGGAGGCATCGATTGACAGAAATATTTTTTGTCTATATTATGAATATAATAAAGCACAAAACATTATTTATTTGAACGCGCTAATCTTACTGTCGGATTTAAAAAAAAACTTTATGCATTAGACGAAGCAATCATTAAGGAAAGCTTTAGACTATTTAACATAATGCTACCACCAATAGGAACAATCTCACCTGATGTTAAGTGACGATGTGGCTGAAATTGGTGGACAAGTTAAGACCAGTGGAAGGGCTGCCACTCAAATGCAACTGCCGGAACACATCTATAGATATTCGGCGTTAGATTTTCGGCGTTGTGTATGGTAAGTAGGCGGTCGCTACCACCGCGCCGTAAGCTCTTTGGGGAGATTCGTACATACTTCCATCAATGTAAAGTCCGTATAAGCTACACTGAACCATCATTGCACAGACGATGGGCGAATATAGACGTTTCGAAGTGGGATAAAATAAAAAAAATGGGAATGGGAGAGGAAAATCGGGGAGGGGAGAGAAAAATCAGCAGCTGTAAGGTGTATCGAATACCATCTGAGTTAGCGCCAATCTCGTCTGCACGCGATGCATCCTGCCGAGTATCAAACGAGCCACTAACAATTGTTGGTCTCACATTTGGTTTTGTTATAACGGTTAACCAGGTAATCCATAAGCCATCACAGCTTGGTGGTACGGTTATAGCCCGACTGGTCACCGACCACCTTCAGGTTTATACTGCCGCAGAATAAACGTTCACTAAGAGCTCTTGTGTTCCGGCATAGTGAAAGAAGAAAGAAAGAAAGAAAATAAATTTATTTACAAGACACAAGGCTACACGGATAAGGTAAAAAAATACATGAAAATTAATTAACATTACAATCATAAAAAAAACATTACACATAATCTAAAAAAATAATAATAATAAAATGTTATAATCCGCCGTGCGCCGCAGTGCCACTGTAAAAGGCGCACAACTCAGCATAAGCTAAGTCACCATAATAGGCAGGCCCAGCGCTGATTTTCGGTTGTGGCCAAGTGGGTTTATACAAAAAATAATAATACAAAAAGCAAAGCAATTATTCTAAAATTATATTAAACACCGACAAAAAATATGTCTACATGTAAATATATACATATAGATACATATATACACACATACATAATATACTCAGTTACGTACCAGCTAAGTATTAATAATACAATAAAATAATTACACTATATTACATATACTCAAATTATATAAAAGATAATAATAAGTATTAAATAGAGAATCAAAGCAAAATTATAATAAAGGAGAAGAGAACTAAATAGCTGAAATATCTAAATTATAGTTTTCGAAACACGCCTGGGAAACTAACAAAAACCTCTTGAGTTTATTTTTAAAACTAATCAAGGTAGATGTAGAAGGTAGTGAACGAGAACCAGCCCTTTACTTCAAATTCAGCGACATGGATGTAAGAAATACCTCTGGTATTGCGGCCGTCCAGAGGCGACGGTAGCCATTTACTATCAGATGGACTGTCTGCTTGTTTGCTGCCTTATTAGCATAAAAAATTGGCAGTGAAAATGGAATATGGGGAGAGAGAAGTGGAAATGAGGAGAGAAAATGGGAAATGGGGAGAGAAAATGGGACATGGGGAGAGAAAATGGGAAATAGAGAGAGTGGAAAGGGGAAAGGCAATAATTCATATTTTTACTATAGTAACCTGTTTGTGAAGCCTCTCCATGTGAGTCTTGGTGCAGACGAACGCGTCCCCGCATATCCTGCACCACGGTAGCTCAGCGCTGTGCTTACTCCTCACGTGTGCGTGGTACGTCGTGCCTTTTGTACTGAAATCGTTATAGCGCGAATCTCAACACAACTGATCTACATACCTTTATCGCTTCGTTGTTAATAAAATAAACCTATCTATACCATTATTAATATTAATATTATTTGTTTGTTACGTTTTCACTCCTATACACCGGTGAATCGATTATGATGAATATTGGTACAGAGATAGACGGGACCTTGGAGACGGTGGTAGGACACTTTTCCCTCAAAAAACTTATTGGAAGTAGGGTAGAGACAAACTTTGTGTGAAAGTTTTTAGTGCGTCTCACGATTAGTTCGACAGAATCGTTATTAGCGCGAGTAACGCCGCAGGTAAAAGCTAGTTTATATTATAAATCCGATTTAAAAAAAAAAAAAGTCGGATTTAAAAAAAACTTGTATCATTAACAAAGGCTTCAGGCTATTTAACATCACGCTACCACCGATTGGAACAAGATTGTATTAAAAAAAAATTACAAGAACGAAGAAAACTTATTTAAAAAAAAACCTGGCAAACGAAACCGCGAGCATTGGTAATAAAGCTGATTAGTGATACAGACCGTGGACGTTGCGTCGGATCATACCCGGAGTTCTCGTTACACAATTGTTATATTTTTTTAATGTATATTTCGAACAGACGTCCGTACTGTCGAACGTTCTTAACTCAACTGAACTGATTGAACTGCACTCATAGCCGCGCTCGCGCCTTGCTTATTTAGCAATCGGTGTTATTAACTACCTTACACCTCATTCATTTAAAGTATGTAGTATTATTAAGTTTCCATATTAATAAGCTATAGACGTGGCATGTAATATAAGTGTGTTTAATTCTTTGTTTAGAGCTGCCAGTCGCATTCGAGAAATGCTTTCTGCATTTGACAGCCCTATTACTTAGGAAGGTTATAAGCTATTTAACATCACGCTACGACGTATAGGGGCTGGACTAAATGAGAAAGAACTCTAAGTGAGAACAATGGGGATATGAATTCCGCATACGCCTTATCATGGGTTACACAAAATGACATGTTCCCGGTGGATCAATGAACGTCTTTTAGTTCCATTGTTTTAAATAAAACAGTTTTAAATAAAAGCCACTTACTTAAATGTCTTACCGCAGTATTTACATTCAAACTTCTGCGTGTGCATCTTCGAGTGTTGGACAGCGTGTTCCCTGGAATATATATATATGTTTTTCTATGGATAATGGTAAACCGATGATAGTGAACCGGTGAAACGATGATAGCTCAGTGGTAGTGTGCACGACTTCGCGTCAAGGGACGTGGGTTCGAACCCAAGCACCTACAATGAGCTTGAGCTTTCGATGAAGGAAAACATCGTGAGGAAACCATAGCATAGTGGTAGGGCTTTTTCTAATGCCCGTCTGGGTAGCTACCACCCTCAAGTTGTAAACCTGCCGCCAAATACCAATAGGTGTGTTCCGGCAGCTGCACTTGAGAGCCAGTTCCTGCACAGGTTTAGCGTGTCTACCAACTTGGGCCGTATCGTCACTTAAGATCAGGTGAGATTATGGCCAAAACGCTAAACCTTAACTATAAAAAAAAAACCGTCGCCTATTGACACCCACAACACCAGAGCAATCGCAGGTACGTTGCTGGCCTCTATAGGAGGGACTGGCTCTCAATTACAACTGCCGGAACACACCTATTGGTATTTGACGGCAGTATTTCAACTTGAGGTACCACCCTTAGTCAGACGAGCATTAGAAATGGCCCTACCGCCATGATGATTTCCTTCACCGAAAGCTCAAGCTCATTGCAGGTGGTTGGATTCGAACTCACGTCCCATGGTGCGCGTTCCTACACTACAGCTATCATGGCTACTCAATTTTATGTTTTACGTTTAACACTTTATAGGTTCAGCGTCATGGCGGGACACATGCGCCAACATCATCACGCCGGTGCTAATTCGGTGACACAGTTTCACGGGGATTCCCATTGAATCGCTAGTTAAAATGTTAGCTAATTCATCCCGCCTGGCTAGCTACCACCCTCAAGTTGAAAACCTGCCGCCAAATACCAATAGGTGTGTTCCGGCAGCTGCACATGAAAGCCCTTCCCTGCAATAAAGGCCGACAATACACGTTCTATTGCCCAGGTGTTGTGGGTGTCCATGGGCGGCGGTGATCACTTACCATCAGGTACCACGGCGAAAGCCAATCCTCGATACTGCTATTTCCCCTCCTATTGTTTGCACTGTCTTCGGTATGAATCGTTTGTAGCGTCATCAGAAATAACCAACACGTTAATTGGAAACGTTCATATTTAGATAACATCGTGTTATACTTATTGAACTGATTAGTTAGTTTTTTAACTAATTTACTTATGAGTCCTAGCAATGCCTACCTAAAAAAATATAACCAGACCTAGTTTCTGGCAGGTTCTTCTCGATGATTAGATTATTGTTTTTTTTTGTACATAAGATTTAGCGTTATGGCCATAATCTCACCTGATCATAAGTGACGATACGACCCAAGTTGGTAGACACGCCAAACCTATGGAGGAACTGGCTCTGAAATGCAGCTGCCGGAACACACCTATTGGTATTTGGCGGCAGATTTACAACTTGAGGGTGGTAGCTAGCCAGGCGGGCATTAGAAAAAGCCCTACCACCATGCTGTGGTTTCCTCACGATGATTTCCCCCACCGAAAGCTCAAGCTCATTGCAGGTGCTCGCTTCAAAAGTTTAGATCGAGCTGCAGGACCTACTGTGAGGAGATGTCAGAAGTGGGACTACTCACCGCATTCGCGTGACGATGGTACAGACCCGGCATATGTATTTATATTTGTGATGCCTCCGGTAGTGACCGGTTAGGTTCACGCGCTTGCTGAAGCGGAACCGGCAGAACTCGCAAACGTGTTCTAAGCTCTGCGGGCAATTACAATTATATGGAAGCGAAAACTTGATTAGGCAAGTTGGGTACTTTTGGGATGGGGAAAAAGCACTGACCTAGCGTGACAATATGGCGTATAATATTTGTATATCTATAGTAACAGTATAAAGCGGAAAAGTTTGTTTGTTTGAACGCGCTATTCAAGCTCTGCCGACAATAACAATTTTATTTAAGTATGTTTGATTAGGCAGGTTGGGCACTTTTGGGATGGGGTAAAAGCACTAAGATCGCGTGAAGTCACGCTATATTATATATGTGTGTAGCTATATTAATATTATAAAAACGTAAGGTTTGTTTGTTTGAACGCACTATCCAAGTTCTGAGGGCAATATTCATTTTTTTCTGAAATGAAATCTTGTTTAGCCACGTTGGGGACATTTGGTATGGGATAAAGTACTGAACTCGCGTGACGTCACGCTGTTGTTTATGTGTGTGTATCTATATTAATATTATAATATGGAAAAGTTGGTTTATCTCAATGCGCTATCCAAGTTCTGCGGGCTGTAATAAAGAGTTTTACTGAAATATGAAATATAATCTTTGTCAGCCACATCGGGGATATTTGAGATGGGGAAATGGCACTGATCTCGTCACGCCGTGTCATGTGCGTGTTTGTTTCAACGCGCTACTCTTAGGAACTGCCCGTTGGATTTCAAGAATTCTTCTTGTATATTATAGAGCCTCATTGAGCTACTTATTGAAGAAGCCTTCAGAAGGCATGATCTTGAATGATCTTAATCACTCAACTTCTACTTCGTAAATGATTGTGTATGAAAAGATTTTTTTCCAAATCCGACCGGAAGTCAGCATTATTAGCGCATTCAAACAAATGAAGCGATGATAGCTCAGTGGTGGTGTGTACGACTTCGCGTCAAGTGACGTGAGTTCGAATCCAAGCACCTACAATGAGCTTGAGCTTTCGGTGAAGGAAACCATAGCATGGTGGTAGGGCTTTTTCAAGTGCCCGCCTGGGTATCTACCACCCTCAAGTTGTACCTGCCGGCAAATACCAATAGGTGTGTTCCGGCAGCAGCACTTGAGATCCAGTTTCTCCACAGGTTTAGTTTATCTACCAACTTGGGCCGTTTCGTCACTTAAGATCAGGTGAGATAATGGCCATAACGCTAAACCTTAAGTATATATAAAAAAATAAAAAAAAAAACAAACAAATGAACAAATATTTCCGCTTTGTAATATTAATACATTATAGGTATGGATATTTACAAAACATAGGATCCCTAATATAAGTTTATGAGTTACAATAAAAAAAAAAAGATATGAAAAAAAATTCCACCAAATTTTTTTTCCAGATTTCACATTAAAAAAAAAATGTTGAATATTATCTTACGTACTTTCATTTATACAAATAAATAAAATCGAAGTGTCTGTCTGTAATATCAAAATAACAGCTTTTTACTAAATGTATATGAAAATATATACAGTACATATATATAAAAATCTTTTTTTTTTGTCTCTCTAATCTCTGTAACGGCTCGACCGATTTCGACGGGACTTTCGCTGGCAGATAGCTGATTCTATAAGGAGTATAAGAAGGTTACTATTATTTTAGAAAAAATTAAGAGTGTCGCGAAAATATATTAATAAATAATAACATTGAGATCCACGCGAACAAAGTCGCACGTACACTTAACTAGTATAAGACATTTATAATGTCGATAATGTTTTTTTTTTACAATTTTAATAAGTATATTGACCTGAAAAAAGAAACGGTCTATGTCTAAGACAACACGACAGAAGTGGAATCTTCAAGCCGAGTTTGCTATACATACTGTATTTATATCGATACTTAATGCGACTGATGCGTCACGTTCTTTTATGTAACGCTCGCCCACCGAGTCCAGCAGTGACGCGTCGTCAGTTTACCCGAACGTTACATAGTGGAGCGTGACGCCTCAGTCGCATTCAATAGCCACAAAATGCTCAATTATATATGCGGAATTATTTAAATCACTTACGGGATCATGTTTATCCTTTATATGCCTCTTCAATGTGTCCTCGTGGATGAATCCTTTGTAACACTCCTCGCATTTGTTATGGGCTCGAAGGTACTTGGGGCTGTTCTTCCTCTCCAGCATATCGTTCATCTCGTCCTCCTTCGTCATCACTATGATGTCCACGTCGTACTTCTGCGAGAACTTCTCCCGATCCTCAGGATCCGAGTACAAGTTGTTCACGCGCGGCTTACTTTTCCGCCTAACTCTCACTTTCTCCACCGCCTCTATTTCCACCTCCATCGAAACCTCCTCTTTGACTTCCCTCTTAACCTTCCTCTTCTTCTCGCCGACCTCCGGCTCTTTTTTACTCTTCTTCATTAACCTCTTGCTTCGTTTCAACGTCTTCTCGCGTTTCAAATCGCTCAGCTTGATATCCTCAGGGTCGAAGGCGTCTGCTTCGAAGAAGTCCAAGTCCGTCTTCTGATCTTCGTCCTCCTCTATGGCTGGGATTAGGTCATCTTTGATGTCTTCGAAGCTGATGTTACCGTTTTGTTCCTGGTCACATATTGGATTCTCCACATTGTTGTCAAGCAACTCTGTTATATCAATATTATAAGGTTTTGTTTGTATATAAGCCGGTGCTAACCTCTGAGTGAATCGGTCTATACTAGATATGTCTTCGGTGGTTATCTGAAAGGGTATTGACTTACTTACATTTATTAATAGACGAGCTATGCCTGCAACTTTGTTCCCGTGGTTGTCGAAAACTAAAACGCGTCGCTTAGATAACAGTACAGTCAATATACGTGGTACATGATGACGTCATACGCACAACGCCATCTATCGAGTATGGAGTTCAACTGTCGACATTAGTTCTATTTCGGAGTTGCAAGTAACTAAATTGGGTGCGTGAGAACACTTTCAGTTCATATTGTCTAATATCTCTTGATAGAGTGAACCGATTGCGATGAAACGAAAACTAAGTAATACTTCAAGTTGCCTACAATTTTTAAGTATAATAGTTCTACATAATAAATCTACATAGATTTCGTAGACAAACATTCCAAAAATGCTGGAAATGGGTTCTGTTGGTTATCTTTAACACCCTGGCAACTTTTTTCTTTAAATATGTTTAATGTACAAAAATGACTTTTCTACAGATTCTATGTGTATATTAGCTGGTTAGATGGTCACAGGTGTCACCAGCGAGCTAATGGGTTAGGTTATGTTGGATACCCGATAACAAACCCCCCAAAATATGTATATCTATTTTGTAAGTTTGATTCATGTTTATTAAAGTGACAATATTACATTATAATTAATTATAAACATTAATATACATTATATAACAAAGATATACATTATAACTATATTTTAAAGTGCTCATATACAATTTTATACCCGTTTTTATCAAATTTAAATAGCTATTATATACATCCCATTTAGCTGTAGTCCCCATTTATAGGAACTAAGATGCCAATTATGCATGATACTTTAAAAAAATTGATTCTCACCAATGGGTTCACAATAGCCAGGCTCTGCAGCAACATCTCTGTCCTTTGACATCTCTCTCTGAACACTGAGAACTTGATCAGAAACGCTCGGCATATATGACATAAATGTTGTGGTAGTAGACTCGATGCCCTTACCTGAGATAACAGATTTTTTTTTCTTATCTCAATGTCTCCATGTACGCTTGTCACTATGAATCTAGAAAGTAGATTCTGATGACATTTGACATGGTAACAATATATAAGATATTTATTATCCCACAAAATTAAAGAGTTCATACTGAATATGCTGCTGAAAATAGAGACAGCGATTAATCATGAAAAAAAAAAAAAAAATCAGATCAAAATCAAATAAAAAGACTGATTAATCAAATATCTTTTCTTCAATTCGCTTTTCATGCTTATATTTTCAATACGAACCCAATCATTGAAAACGAAATAAGCATCACAATAATCAATTTTATCATGCTATATATCAGAGGCCCTCAATCTTTTTTATCTCTTTCCGGCAAGGTTCGGCTATCCTGGTACCTTTGCGCTCGCTGCCTCGGAGCTGAGTGCCCTCAGCACTCACCCCGAAAGGTTTGGTGAAGCCCCTGCGGCTAACAGCGTACATCAACTCGAAAAAAAAAAAAAAGTCATTTTCAAGTCATGGTCCACATACATGTTTACTATTATGTTGCGGCGCCGACCTCTTTAGTCGAAATAGATAGAAACAATGATCTGAGAATAGTAAAGAAATTCGCTTCACCGCACTCCTCTTCACTTTCTCTATGGCCGCACAAGGGTGCTATAGTGCACACTTTGGAAACCTGTGCTATATATGTAAAAAAATATAATTTCTATATATGTTTGGATAAAACTTTCAATCAATTGTAAAATTGTCTCATGAAATTAAATAAGAATCAAACCTCAATTTTCAGGCTGAAATATTGATTCATTTAAACTATTCCTGTATGGGAATGCACTTTCGATTGATGACAAATATGCTTGTTTTTGAAGTGAAACTTCTTTAGGCGCATGAGGGTAAAATTTTTACAGATGAAACGTCACGCCGGTATGCAACGGAAGTGTCGGAAAAGAGAGAGAGAGTGATCGAGACCGATTGAGAGAGAGTAAGACAGGGCGAACGTAGCATTTATAAAATAAATAATATTATTATAATAATATTAATAATATTTATATTTGTATAAATATAAACAAGATTTATAAATAGTTCGCCAAAGAAGTTTCACTTCTGACATGTGTACTTTGTACGCACGCATGTTTTTTTTTTTACAGGTGACATCATAACTAAAATTATGCCATACCTTTTTTTTTTTTTTTTTTTTTTATGTTTCACAGCAAAGTGACTGCACTGGACCTGATGGTAAGTACAGTACAATCCATATCAGCGGCGACTGACAGCGAACAGAATACACTGCCAGTCGCGGCTGTCATGCTGGCCTGCTCAGGTACCTCTTCACGCCTCTTTTAAAGGACCCAATATCATAGGAAGGAGGGAATACGTTGACAGGAAGACGGTTCCACAATTTCACGGTGCGACAGAGATAAGAGTCAGCAAACTTTTTGGTTCTGAATGTTATAGGTGAAACTGTGAAATTGTGACACCGAAGCCCTGCCCGTGTGGTTCTGTTGTGGAAAGGAGCAGAGAGGATGAGTTCAAAGAGCTCCTCAGAACACTCACCATGATACAAGCGATAGAACACGCTTAGAGAGGCAATATCCCTGCGCAATTGAAGTGGTTCTAGAGTGTTGGTAATAGCTGTATCATTTATAATACGGACAGCCCGCCTTTGCAACTTATCTAAGGCATAGATAAGGTATTTAGCGGATCCATCCCAGAGGTGCGAACAGTATTCCATGCACGGACGAACCTGGGCCTTATAGAGAAGGTACAGCTGGTCGGGCAAGAAAAACCGTCGCACTCTGTGCAGGATTCCGAGTCTCTGAGATGTTTTGGAGATGACATACTCGATGTGGTCCCTAAGATTTATACCTGAAGTTTTATCTTTATATATAATACTGAATCTGTGCATGTATAAGTGTATACTGTATATGTATACTAGTTGTGCCTGTGACTTTATTTGCATAAAACTAACAACTATTTAATCATTTTTGTAACCTTTTTCAATACAGCTTTGCTGCTATTGGTGAAAGCATGATGTTAAATGACAAAGCCATCCCCAATAATTTCTATGTCAAATACAAACAATTTTTTTATAATCCAGCTGGTAGTTCCTAAGATTAAGGCCTCAAAGCAAATAATCTTTTCTACTTTATGATGTTAACACTGATTAAAATTTCATTTAAATTTAGAAAGCAACAACAAATACTCTATTATTCTTATTTACTTTATTTGTAAAATTACTATATTACAAAATGCACAAGTATTTCAAGTAATAGACAATGTAGAACTTAGTACATTATTTAAAAAAAAAAATCAATAATTCAATAATAGCATCATGGTTCTTCAATTATGATACATAGATTAGCACACACTAACTTTTCTGTTGAGTTTATTTTTTATCATGCAGTATAGAAAATTCATACAGCAATCATTTAATTTTACTAAAAACAGTTGTCTATAACATAGGCGGAAAAACAGAATGGCAAAAGTAAAACAAAAAAATGTTTGCTCTGAATCTGGGTGTTGTTTGTATGGCTATTATCATTTGACATTGGCGAAATTGTGTACAAAGTCAGATGCTGAAATATAAAGAAAAAAAAAAACCTTATGTGCTATTAGGCAAGCTGTGAGAAGTGTGAAAAACAAAACAGAATTTATTTAGACTATGGTATTTCAGGTTCAACTTCTCAAGTGTAAACTATTAACATTTGAGTCAATGATAAGGAAACAGAAAATTTAAGTTAATAGATGATAGGGAATACTAAAGATTTTGTATTCGAAAAACGTTTACAATTAAGCTATAAGCATTATAAGAATATTACCTCAACACCAACAAGCTGTTTGTAGGGCTCCGCCAATCCATATTGGTGCATATTGTACATCTGTCCGTCTCCGAGGCACCCACGGCAGGGGAACAGCTCGCTCTTTATCTCGGCTTTCGATGAATATTCCATACTTTCTGATGCAGGCCACATTTTATAACAGAATCTTAATGTGTATTTGTGTTATAAAGACAAATAAACATTTAAACGATTACATTGTTATAAATTATTCATGAAATTATTAATATTTGATAAATTATAAACAAAATAAATACACCTTCTACTGTCCTCAGTATAAAACAAAAACTAAAATGTCAAAGCTGTCAAAATAAATATTACCGTATTTTATTACGACCACTGGAATCACGTCTTTTAGGTCAATCAAGTCATATTTTAAACCTTAAAGTACATTCTCAAGTAGATTACTACATGTCGAACGTACTTCTTTTCTTTTTATAACTAAGGTTTATCGTTATGATAATAATCTCACCTGATCTTAAGTGACGATACAGCTCAAGTTGGTAGACACGCTACACCTGTGGAGGGACTGGCTCTCAAGTGCAACTACCGAAACACAGCTATTAATATTTGGCGGCTGATTTTTAACTTGACGGTGGTAGCTAGCCAGATGGACATTAGAAAAAGCCTTACCACCGTGCAAACTTTCTGTGATAAATTCATGCGACTTGTAAACCAAGAATAAGAACGTACCAAGAAAATGTAGTATATTGGTCGGATAGTTTACGCCGGGACCTACCAATCCATCCAAATTTCAGCTCTAGACAGATAAAATAACGTTCAATTTCCAAGCAACAAACATCTACTGAACCGTTTTTTTAGCTATGCATTATAAAATATATATACACGTTCAACATGGTATATGTAAATTGTATATACTTTTCCTGTCATACATTTCCTTAATGCGACAATAGCTCAGTAGTACTGTATACAGACGTCGCGTCAGTATACATTAGTTCGAATCCCTACAACGCCCTTGAGTTTTCGGTGAAGGAAACCGTAGCATGGTAGGCCTTTTTCTAATGCCCGTCTGGCTAGCTACGACCCTCAAATTGAAGATCTACCACCAGCTAGGTTTGTTCCGACAGTTGCATTATAGAGGCAGTTCCTCCATTTGGCTTAGCTCGTTCACCACCTTGGGCCGTATCGTCACTTAACATCCGATGAGATTGTGGTCATAACGCTAAACATTAAAAATATTTGGTTACAAAATAAGTCACACAATGTTTAAAAAAACATTTTATTTACCTACAGATACAGTGTTTCACAAGGAAAACCAAACGAAACACCGTGTGCCTATATATGTATATACATTTTAAATTGACACACAACACCAATAAGTTATAGATACAACAACACAGACTTATACTTTTGATCATTATTTTTGTAAACATATATATTCTATAATAATAAGTACACATCTAGTAATACATGTGTGATGTTAGGGACCAATAAATAATTAAGTAAGAATGATTTCGACGATTTTTATTATATATTGAAAATAGAGTCCAGTACCTGCCGGAATAGTGATGAGAATCCTATACAGTACGAAATGAACATAGCTGTTGTATACGGAGTGAAGTTTGTCGAATTTGATAATACATAATCGTAGAGTATATATTTAACCCGCCTGTTGATTTTTTTTTCGGTTTATTTACAGAAATCCCATAAAACAAAGGTATTTTTATTTCATCAAAGCTAGTTGAAATTAATATATACTTTAGCAAACGGAAATTAGTCGGTCCATGTTTATTTCTCTATATTCATTATATTGGGGTGATTTCTTTGAACTGTATCCCAGGCTAGTACAACGCAATCCTTATTGGTGGCATTTTACGGACCGTTTTCTACATATGGTTCTCTTTAAATCTACCCTCCATAATGTAAAATTCGATCTCGATTTTTCAGATAATAAAACGTCGTTAGATAAGGTGGTCTTATCAGTGACACTAAAACTCAATATGACGTAAATCAAAGTTTGTCTATATATATAAAAACGAATCTCTATTTCCCTCGGTCATCGCATCACAAGTGAACGGATAGAACAATTTCGATAATTCTTTTTTTCATGTGCTAATTATTGTCAGAAGGTTAAGAAAAAATTAAGTAAATTCAGCGAAACATTACAAAATCTATCTAGATATATATATAAATAAATCACAGAAATGTATGTACGCGCATAACTTCCGAACGACTGTATCAAAGTGGATAATTTTTTACTGTGTTCTTTATTGTCAAGAGAAGGTTTTTATAAAAGAAAAAAAAAGAGGATAAAGGACAAAGATTATAAGCGATACGAAGTTCACCGGGTCAGCTAGTTTATAATAATATGTAAAATTTATGAAAATGAACACAATTAAGATTTTAAAACTTTAACATAAAAAAAAAAGAAATTAAACTACTCAGCATTCGAAATATAATTTTTAAATAATACATTTCGACTTTTCAAAGATTACGTAGGAATAGGTTTTACCCCCATCCGGCCCCCAGATATGGAGATTATAGATTTTCTTAATATAATGCGGAAAACTTCGTCTGTTCGAACGCGTTGATCTTACGAACTACCAGTGGACCACCTTTCAAAATGTTTTATTTCCTTGAGCCATCATTGAGGAAGGCTATTTAACATCACGCTACCAACGAAAGGAGCAAAGCAAAGGAAAAAAGTACCAAAAACGGGTAAAAACGTTTAAAAAACAGCTTCATAGAATTCGTTATTTCATAGAATTCCGTTTGGTCGTCAAAACGCTTGGATTCTGTTCGGAACGGTTAAAATGTACGATTTATTTTCTATATACAAGTCAAGACAACAAATAACTTTACACGTACGAACATACATAAGTATTTTAAATTCGTTATATACTAATTATGTTTGTCTAAACTGACGCAGTTTAAATACGTAGCTATTTTACATACACTGTCCAGTTTTATATTCATAATAATTACATTAGAGGTATTAGGGGAACGTAGACACATCGCGTGACTCGTTCAGGAGGGAGCGGTGATGATAGAGGATTTGGAGAGATGAAGTGGGGGGAGGGCAGGGGAGTAAAGGGATAGTTGAAAAGGGGGGAAATGGGAGATGGAGGAGGGGCTGTTGAAAGGGGGAGAAGAGGAGGGGGGGAGAAGTCCTCAAAATACCCTACTTGGTCACAAAGAGAGGGCGGCTTAGATGTGCTAATACGTTTTTTTTAATATACTACAGTTTTAAGTTTGATTATTAAGCTCGCCTGGATGAAATTTTCACTTTTGCCGTGTGGTCTTAAAAATACATTGGTTTTTTTAGCAACCCTGTTTATGAATTACTATGTGAAAACTAGACGGAAGGAGGTGGGTTATTGTGATATACTACGAGGTGTCACTATTGAGTTGGAAAGGGGGGAAAACAATTTAATAAACTCATCACGTAACACGGGTACGTTCCCTGTTTTTTCTTAATAGTGTTTGAGCGCTACATCTGTTTGTCTGTTTTTATACATTTATATCGGGCAACACTTACAAATCTATGAACGCAACGAATGCTTTCGAAGAAATATTCACTTATAAAACCATCTATATATTAATATAAAAAGTCAGTACTTTTCCTCTTTCGTTTGTGTACACTTTTATTTCTGCTTAGTAGCTATCGACGAGTTTTAGTGTTACCAGGACAAAAATTAAATTCAGAACGGTGGGTATTTTATTCACTTTCACAAGAGTATTTAATATCGTTGCCAAACTTCAACGATCGTAGGATTTTTAGTACATTTGAAATGTTTGGTCCTTCGAGCCATTACCCTCCTAACTCGGTACCTTGATATTCTGCACACTTAAAGATTTTGGTCCTTCCAGCCTTTAATTTCTTGGTTGGTTGGTTTTGTCGGGCATTAGTATCCATATCTAGTAACGCGACGTTATGCGCGATTATAGTTTTTGGTCCTTCGAGCCATACACCTTTTAAACTTTTAACGCAACATTCTACACACTCAATGGTTTTTGGTCCTTTCAGTTATTAACATCGAAAACATAGTAATGCGCCATTCTGTGCACTCGTATTTTTTGGTCCTTCGAGCCATTAACCTCCTAACCCAGTAACGCGACGTTCGTTATGTGAAGATCTTCCACTTTGGTGACCGTCACCGGAGTCAGCAGGTAGACGGCCGTTTGTCATTGATCCTCGTCATCAGAGGGCTGCGGCCTGAGCTCGGGCTTCCGCTCTTTCCTGTAGGGCGCCGGCATCCGGAGGTGGACTGTCATCACGTGAGTTTTCATAGAGTTAGACTGGGAGAATGTTTTACCGCAGTGCGGGCACTCGTAGGGCCTCGCCCCCGTGTGGACCTGCTCATTTAACAATAGAATTTGAAATAAAATTGATTATTCGACCATAATTAGTTTAAATTATAAGTTCGAACATTATTAAGGTTCTGTTGTCAAAGACTCGTATTAATATACAGGGTTAAGTTTGACATTCAGTAAAGACAAACAATATTAATATATAATCTATTCTCAATTTGACCACAGACTTTAATAATAAACGAAAGAGTATATATATATGCGTGTGTGTGTCAAATACATGGTAGTGTGTGTTATGTATTTTTGATTGATTTAATGTACTTTTTACGAATAATGAAAAAACTATATTAACATTTTGCACTCCTTATCTGTATAAACTATAAGTGTGTTAAATTTCATACTCCTCCGTCCGCGCAATTTTAATAAAAAAGGTATATAAAGTTTTTGCTAAAAATGAATCTCTATTTCATTCGGTCATCGCATCACGAGTGAACGGATGGAACAATTTCACAAATTCTTTCTTTGTTGTGTTAATTATTGTCAAGCGAAGGTTCATATGCAAGCGAATATTTAAAAGTTAAGTGAATGAATAGTCAATGAAATTATTACAATTGTGTTTCAATATTATTTTTATTAATAATAATATCAACTCCAATTCAACATTCATAGTTAAGACAGGACAACGTCTGTCGGGTCAGCTAGTTAATATATACTAGCTTTTAACCGCGGCTTCGCTCTCATTAGAGTAATTAAATAAGTTTATTTACGACACAGTATATGAATGAATAGTGCAAATGTGTGTAAGCCAATTAATAGACAAGTTAATACTATATTTTATAGGGATGATAGCTCAACGGACGTGAGCTCGAATCCGCTTACAAAGAGCTTGAGCGCACGGTGAAGGAAAACGTCGTGAGGAAACCATAGCAAACTCAAGTTGTAAACCTGCCGCCAAATACCAATAGGTGTGTTCCGGCAGCAGCACTTGAGAGCCAGTTCCTCCACAGGTTTAGCGCGTCGCCCCACTTGGGCCGTATCGTCACTTAAGATCAGGTGAGATTATGGCCACAACGCTAAACCTTAACTAAAAAAAAAAGTAACGCAATTTTTTAAGAGTTTTGATCACACCCCCCCCCCACTCACATAACGCACCGTAACATTTTCGGTACTCCCCCCTCGCTAAACACCCAAGTGAGCATTTTCACCTAACCTTTCACTAATAAACTCGCTAATGTAATAAAAAAAAACTAATACATATTAACCTCTGGCAATGCGACATTAGATATAGTCGACAAACTCTACGTAAACCATAAACTAAGAATTGCGAATTTGGAAAAAAAAGCTTTGTTGCCTAGTTTTTACTAACCGAAATAAAACCTAATCTAAAAGGACTCTATCGCGGTTATTTATTAATTTTGATCCACACGTTTCGAAAGCTTCTCAGTGTCATCGAAGTCACGGAGGTGTAAGTTGTCAAAAAAAGTAAATGTTACAGTGTCTACCTACAGATTATCTATTTAATAAAAATAAAAAAACCATGTCACGTAACCCGTTGTTGGGAGCCCCACTCCCCCCCCTTGTAACGCATCGTAACGTTTCACAAGAGAAGTTATGTTACGTGATACTCGAATGGCTCCTTATGACTTTTAGTCGTAGAATGGTTAGAAGCGATGATAGCTCAGTGGTAGTGTGCACGACTTCGCGTCAAGGGACGTGGGTTCGAACCCAAGCACCTACAATGAGCTTGAGCTTTCGGTGAAGGAAAACATCGTGAGGAAACCATAGCATGGTGGTAGGGCTTTTTCTAATGCTCGCCTGGCTAGCTACCACCCTCAAGTTGTAAACCTGCCGCCAAATACCAATAGGTGTGTTCCGGCAGCAGTACTTGAGAGCCAGTTCCTCTACAGGGTTAGCGTGTCTACCAACTTGGGCCGTATCGTCACTTAAGATCAGGTGAGATTATGGCCGTAACGCTAAATCTTAAGGATAAAAAAAATATATATATATATATATATATTTAGGGTCTGTAACTGCATGGAAAGTATAGTGGTTAAGTGACACTCACTCGGTTGTGTCGGTTGAGGGCAGCTTTGTGTTTGAAAGCTTTCGGACACTGAGGACATTTGAAAGGCCTCTCCCCTGTATGAGTGCGCAGGTGTATCTGAAATACAAAGTCCAGTGAAGCTGTCAAAAAAAAAAAAAAAAAAAAAAAAAAGTGTAGGACTGGACGTTAAGAGTTCCAGGGTTGACAGCTCAGCGGTTACGTGTACGGACGGTGCGCCAATGAATGCTAGTTCGAATCCCTGCCCCGCCCGCCCGGTGAATGAAAACCTCGTGATGAAACCATAGCCGCTTGGCAGCATCCGGTTAGCTACCAGCCTCGAGATGAAAATCTGCTGGCAAATACCTATAGGTAAGCTTACCATACGTCCCGGTTTGACCGGGATAGTCCCGGTTTGAGATCCCTGTCCGAATTTTTTTCTGGAAGAGTCCGAAATCTTGGATTTAATCCGAATTTCTATGTCAAATTTAGAGTTTTTCCGACTTGTAAGACTTTTTTGGACTTAAAAAAAAAACATTCATAAACCGTAACTTTTAGTTTATAAGTAATTTTCCAACTTTTCTCCGAAGATTATTTCGTGCATTCGAATTATACGATGAAATCCACACATTTTTACAAGACGAAGATCTTGTAAACTACAGATTCTTTACTAAAACAGACTTTTTCTAAACTATCATATTTGTGCGATACATTTGTCAGATTTAATAATTTAAATCTGTTTTTGCAAGGCAATAACATGTACATATGTAGGCTTACCATACGTCCCGGTTTGACCGGGACAGTCCCGGTTCGAGATCCCTGTCCGAATTTTTTTCGTGTTGTTTGTACTAATCGTACTTTGTCTCTTTTGCTTTTTAATAAAAAATATATTCACATTAATTAATATGTTTTTTCAATTCATAATAATTTTGATTGCATTTCAAAATATGAAAAACACGAATTAAGCGAAAAGCAAAATGAAAATGAGCCTCTTTCTCTTCGTAATTATGGTAAGCCTACCTATAGGTGTGTTCCGGCAGTTGCACTTGACATCCGGTCCCTCCACAGGTTTAGCGTGCCCATTATGTTGGGCTACATCGTCACTTAACATCATGTGAGGTTGCTGTTCCCTCCTCCTGTAATTCTTAAACGTTCATTGGAAATGTGCGTGTTTAGATTTAATTTATTTATTTAATTATTATAAATTAAAATTATTATTGATTTGTTTTTTTCTTTAATTAATTTGCCTCGAATTCCTTACAATAGATATGTAGGTAGGGTTCAAAGATGATATTGGGTTTGGATATCCAAAGTCTCATAGATATTGAGATTTGAAAAAAATTATATGTTAATATACATATTTAGAACTAGCCTTTACCCGCGGCTTCGCTCGCATCGCAGGCATTAAATAAGTATAACGTTCGTAGAAAAAAAAAAATTTTTTTTTCAGTAAAAAGTATTCTATGTTACTTGTGATACCTCCAAAAATATGTGTACAAAGTTATATGATGATCGGTTAAGTAGTTTTTGCGTGAAAGCGAAACAAACAAACTTACATTCGCTTTTATAATATTACTAGGGATTATAACTATGGATATATATGGACCGTTTATTTTGAAAGTGGTGTAAGTCCATTTTCTTTTGTTTCGAGAAAATTAAAGGTTACTACCGATTTTAAGTTGTACAAAACATGGGATTCTTTTGAGAATTTAAACACGGACTAGTTATATATAAAAAAATTACATTAAATTAAGCACGAATTACGTGGTTGCTCATTTTTCTCAAAAATAGACTTACACCACTTTCAAAATAAACGGTCCACATATAGACGATTAGTAATTGCTCGTATTCTATCCGGGATACGAACCTGGAACTATAGAGGGTTAATTTAACCCCCATCATGTAGGGATCGAAAGTGCGCCATTCGGAATAAAAGAGCAATGAGTTTTTTTTTTTGGAAAATTCTGTGTTTCGTTTAATTTCGGTAATAAAACTCGAAAAATAAATTGCACTGACTATTATGAGGTTAAAATTTGGTCTCATCCGATAGGGAACTGAATAGCCGACTATATCAAACCAAAAAAAACTTCCAAGACAAAGAACAACTTTAAGATTTATTTTAAAAATCCTGCAGAATTGAAACAAAAAACATCAAAAAGTCCATACAATGGTGTCATTGTTGAAAATATAAAGTATGGCACGCGTCGTAAAAGCTATCAAACTAACGTATCTAGTATTGTCAACAAATAAATAAATAAAAATATTTTTAATACCGCTGCGACGTTTTCAAACAATGGACGATACGATGCAAACCATGTATTTTTATCTACATAAATTCTTAAAGATTTTTCCTATCAAACTTAAAATTTTCCTGTGGATTTTTTTTTAATTTTTTGGATTCTAATAGTTGACCTTTCAGTTCACTATCGGATTCGACCAAATAATGACCGAATAATACTCAGCTAATTTATTTTTTCAGAGGCCCTGTTATCGAAAACCAGTTTTTTTTTTTGTAATTCCTTTGTGGCAAAATTTCGACCCCTACATGATGGGGGTTAAATTACTCCTGCATAGCCCCAGATTCCTACCCTCCCGAATGGAATACGAGCAAATACAGTTCAACCTGCATATATAAATGTTAAATGAGACAGGATTTGGAGTCTGGTAGGTACTCACTTGAAGCCGTTGGTAGACACTGAACTTGTTTGGGCACTCCGGACATTGGTATGGCTTTTCACCGGTGTGGGTCCTTTGGTGGTGTATCAGGGAGGCCTTTGACTGTCAAAACAGCGACATACCTCATTAGAGTGATTCATTTTTGTCAAAAAAAAAAATATTTTTTCTCGTTGCTTAAGCAAAAATTTTTTTTTTTTTAATCTTAAGGTCTACCGTTATGGCCGTAATCTCACCTGATCTTAAGTGACGATACGGACCAATGTGGACACGCTAAACCTGTGGAGGAACTGGCTCTCAAGTGCTGCTGCCGGAACACACATATTGGTATTTGGCGGCAGGTTTACAACTTGAGGGTGGTAGCTAGCCAGACGGGCGTTAGAAAAAACCCTACCACCATGCTATGGTTTCCTCACGATGTTTTCCTTCACCGAAAGCTCAAGCTCATTGTAGGTGCTTGGGTTCGAACCCACGTTCTTTGACGCGAAGTCGTGCACACTACCACTGAGCTATCATCGCTTCAATACTTACTTCGAAACTTAATAACTATTAATAATTCAATAATTAATTTACATAGAGCGAAAAATTATTTTTATCAAGTTTGAGCTCTCAATATCAATTTTAAGTATTCATTATTTAAATTTGAAGAATTTGTAGTTGCATATAAAATAATTTTTTCTATTCGATTTCGAAAAGCATAAATTCCATACAAGATCCATAAAGTCGATTCACAATATTTTAAAATGGGGCTAGAAATTAAAATAAAAAAAAACTTGTTAAACATCTTTGCATGTTGGTAGGGCTTTTTTTAACGCCCGCCTGATTAGCTACCACCCTCAAGTTGAAAATCTGCCACCATATACCAATAGGTGTGTTCCGGCAGCTGCACTTGAGAGCCAGTTCCTCCTATAAAGGTCGGCAAGCACCTATAAGTCCCCTAGAGTTTTGGGTGTCCATGGGCGGCGGTGATCACTTACCCTCAGGCGACACTTTTGCTAGATTGCCACCAATTACATTAAAAAATAACTTCAAATTTATATGTGTACATTATATCTATAGATATTGTGTATTAACGGATGGTATATAGACAAAAGATACATATATGCTGTCGTGTGTTTTTCAGTATGACTATTTAAGATAATAATTTTCATTATACATTATATACGTGTAATTGTAACGGGTTTTTGCAGCGCACGCCAGAATAGCTGGCAGATGGCGGGATTTATTCCTACATGCTTCACACTTTTCGTTATATTTGGGACAATTCAAAACAATTTCTTTGTAAAATATATACTGTGTGTTATTCTGATGTATAAGCTATATTATTACAAAGTCCCATTAAAATCGATTCAGTAGTTTCTGCATGAAAGAGTAAATAACATTCATAAATCGATACATACAAACTATCGCATTTATAACATTAGCAACGATATATTCTCACTTAAATCGATAATTCACTAGACGGCTAAGTACTCAGTTTCTATAATATCGATTATTCAATCATCGATATCGATTATTGTGCTATGGAAATATAAGCACGAATATCGATTAATAACGAATCAATTCATTTTAATTTCGAATTACTTTTGACATCGAAACTCGAAAGGCAGCAGCGAGCTGATATACAGCGAGATGACGATACACAGTGTAGTGATTGTGTCGTGTCAGCAGTGAGGCACTTACGAGGCACTTGAACCCGCACATCTCGCAGACGCTGGTCATCTTCTTGGCCTTGTCCGGGGGCGGGCGCGCCAGCTTCACGCCCATGTGCACCCGCTGGTAGTGGACCGCGATCGAACGCTTGTGGGCGAACGTGCGGTTGCACTACGCGACACATGGGGGGGGGGGGGGGGGGGGGGGGTTGTTGTGTCAATAATTCAGTTCTAATTAAGGGTTATTTCTAATGCCCGCCTGGCTAGAAACCACCCTCAAGTTGAAAATCTGCCGCCAAATACCAATAGGTGTGTTCCGGCAGCTGCACTCGAGAGCCAGTTCCTCCACAGGTTTAGCGTGTCTACCAACATGGGCCGTATCGTCACTAATATCAGGTAAGATTATGGCTAGGCGACACATGGGGGGGGGGGGCTCAATAATTCAGTTCTAATTAAGGGCTTTTTCTAATGCCCGCCGCTAGCAACCACCCTCAAGTTGAAAATCTGCCGCCAAATACCAATAGGTGTGTTCCGGCAGCTGCACTCGAGAGCCAGTTCCTCCACAGGTTTAGCGTGTCTACCAACATGGGCCGTATCGTCACTAACATCAGGTAAGATTATGGCTAGGCGACATATGGGGGGGGGGGGGCTCAATAATTCAGTTCTAATTAAGGGCTTTTTCTAATGCCCGCCTGGCTAGCAACCACCCTCAAGTTGAAAATCTGATGAATACTGATAGATGTGTACCGGCAATTTGCCTTCAGAGCCAGTGCCTCCACAGGTTTATCGTGTCTACCAACTTGGGCCGTATCGTCACTAACATCAGGTAAGATTATGGCTAGAACGCAAAACCATATGTATAAAAAAAAACACAAGTATAACTTGCGTCATCGTCACCGAACGGTTTCCATGAGCTATATATATGTACATAGATATACCTACGTGCGTTAATACTATATATTACTAGCTGACCCGACAAACGTTGTCCTGTTCTAACCATGAATACTGAATTCTTATTGGTATAATTAATAATAAAAAAATATCATGCAAAAGCATAGAGTTTATTACTGTAATGCTCTATGACAACTGACCGTTATGTAAAATTAATATTGTCGTTATAATTTTTTAATGTTCCACTCAACATCCTTAAAAATTTTCTTTGATAAAAACCTTCTCCTGACAATAATTAACACAACAAAAAAGAATTAACAAAACTGTTCCATGCGTTCACTCGTGATGCGATGACCGAAGGAGATAGAGATTCATTTTTATATATAGATGTATATATAAGAAAAGCATATGTCTTTATTGTATATAATTTTAAGATTTCACTTCTGTCGGCATTCCTCATGACTGCTTTTTTATAAGGTTTTATCGTCATGGCCATTATCTCATCTGATCTTAAGTGACGATACGAACCAAATAGGTAAACGAAAGGCCCTAAACCTGTAGAGGGGCTGGCTCTTAAGTGTAACTGCCGGAACACACCTATTGATATTTGGCGGCAAAATTTCCAACTTAACCCATTCCTCCCCACTGTCATATTTTTAGGACACTTTTTCAAAATGTCTTTTTACGTATTAGGGCTTTCATTTTTATTATTTCTGATGAAATTCATATTTTTACACCTTTTTTCTAATAAATTATTTTTTTTTTCGCTGTAAAAAATGTTAAAAAAAGTCCTAATACGTAAAAAGAAATTTTGAAAATACTATCCTAAAAATATGACAGTGGGGAGGATTGTGTTAAGGGTGGTGACTAGCCAGGTGGGTTTCACAAAAAGCCCTACCACCATGCCATGGTTTCCTCACGATGTTTCCCTTCAACACGTCAATGTTGTACTCGTCCGGCGAGCGTTACATGAGAAAGCATGATGCGTCAGTCAGTTTCAATATCAACAAAAACATATTTAATACGTTATAGTTGTATACCGTATTATTTATCTCGTCTTGATGTGGTTTTTACTTCTGCCGTATGGTCTTAAGTACCAAATAGAAGTTTCTTTAGTATCGTTGGGGTTTAAAACTACATGAAACGAATAAGCGACAGTAAAAGAGACAGACTCATACATCAATAGGATATAACGTGCGAGAGAATAAGATAGAAAGTATTATAAAGAGTTTCTTATAAGGTTTCACTTTTATCGTGTGTGAACTGCACACACATTTAATTTTTTTTTATTTTGATACTTTTCAAGAATTTTCTCAATTGATTAAATATTAATTAATATAATTACAAATTAGACTTACGTCATGACATTTGATGATATTTTTCCAATGCGTTTTGATATGATCGCGAACCGAATCGTCGTTTAGGAAGCTGTGACCGCATTCAGGACAAGGTCTGAAGGGAAATAAGAATACAGTCTTCATCAGTATTTGCTGGTAATTTTTATATGGTATTTAAAAAAAAACATAGATTGAATACATGTATATAATACCATAGCTTTGCCTACGACTTCGTTCGCGCGAAAATAAAAATTGTTGAATAATTTTTGCCCGTTTTTTTTTAATAATTACATTTAACGTTATGGCCATAATCTCACCTGATCTTAACTGACGATACGGCCCAATATGGTAGACACGCTAAACCTGTGAAGGAACTGGCTCTCAAGTGCCACAGCCGGAACACACCTATTGGTATTTGGCGGCAGATTTTCATCTTGAGGGTGGTAGCTAGCCAGTCGGGCGTTACAAAAAGCCCTACCACCATGCTATGGTTTCCTCACAATGTTTTCCTTCACCGAAACCTCAAGCTCATTGTAGGTGCTTGGATTAACTTTCTCTCAATACTGCATTGCTTTTATTGGCGATAACGCGATGTTAAACAGCCCAACGCCTTCCCCAATAATTACGCTATCAAATACAAACATATTCTTTGAAATCTCAATGGTAGTTCTTATGGTTGGCGCGTTCAAACAAACAAACTTATCCACGTTATAACATTAATGTAAATATAGATGACTGTAGGCGCGGGTGTTAAGTGAACTATATATATAGGAATCATGTTTTTCTTTTGACTTCAATTGCGTTTGGGGCGAAACGTGCTGCACGGAAAAGGCATTATGAACTCTCACAAGGCAACACCATAAATAGTTTTTATTTTCGACTCGCTTTTTGTGATAATTTTTTCAGCATAAAACCAATCACAGAACACAAAAAGTACATCACAACAATCGATATTTTAGGAACTGAGTACACAGCGATCTATCAGTGATTGATTTAAATGAAAACTTATAATTACCTTATATTTGTTTCAGTAAATCTTTTTTTTTATAGTTAAGGTCTAGCGTTATGGCCGTAATCTCACCTGATCTTAAGTGACGATACGGGCCAAGTTGGTAGACACGCTAAACCTGTGGAGGAACTGGCTCTCAAGTGCAGCTGCCGGAACACACCTATTGGTATTTGGCGGCAGGTTTACAACTCGAGGGTAGTTGCTAGCCAGGCGGGCATTAAAAAAAGACCTACCACCATGCAATTTGAAGCGATGATAGCTCAGTGGTAGTGTGCACGACTTCGCGTCAAGGGACGTGGGTTCGAACCCAAGCACCTACAATGAGCTTGAGCTTTCGGTGAAGGAAAACATCGTGAGGAAACTATAGCATGGTGGTAGGGCTTTTTCTAATGCCCGTCTGGCTAGCTACCACCCTCAAGTTGTAAACCTGCCGCCAAATACCAATAGGTGTGTTCCGGCAGCAGCACTTAAGCGCCAGTTCCTCCACAGGTCTAACATGTCTACCAACTTGGGCCGTATCGTCACTTAAGATCAGGTGAGATTATGGCCATAACGCTAAACCTTAAGTATAAAAAAAAAAAAATCAATCCTAAATAAATCCTATTATCCAGTAAATCGGCAAGGAATATTCTAGAAAATACATTACTTGAGGCTGGTGTCGCATCCGCTCGTCGGATCCGACATCGACGAGTGCATCTTCAGCGCGTCCATGTTGTGGAACTGGATGCCGCACATCGTACACTTGTGCTCTTTCTTCCACTTCTGTGACGGGCGTCAAAATAAAAAAGTTGAGAGCTGTCAAGGGACACCCGGATGGAACGAAGTAAGAGAGAGAGAGAGAGAGAGATAGAGAGAGAGAGAGAGAGAGAGAGAGAGATAGAAAGAGAGATAGAGAGAGAGATAGAGAGAGAGAGAGAGAGAGAGAAACATGCGTACGCCGCACAGCTTACAATAGCTTACTATAGCAAAAAGTGTCGTTACAACTTTTCGTGGGATTTTTTTCCGTCTACCCCCCTTTCACAACGCGCGATAAGGAACTTCGTTCCAAAACACACTAACGGATAATCGACAGTACTGTATGTATGTACGCAGGTCAAAGTCTTTGACGAGAGTGTAAAATTACAACTTGTTTGAAACGTTTCAAAATATTTTAAATGCGAAATTAAATACTTTTAACAAAAATAACAATAGGTGATTTAGAAGGACTTATACGTTTATAAATAAGGAAAAATCAATATAAAATGTCACTTCAAAATATGTATAATTTCCAGCTAAATTTGTGGCGTGCTTTTTTTAGTACAAAAAACTTCCAATACAAGAAAAAAAAAATGAATGGCATCGTGGAACACCAGATAGGAACGAAGTTTCTTATTGTAAAAATATTCATTTCAATAATTATTCGGGTATACATTTTTTATTACGTTTTTTATCGATAAAAATAAACAAAAAAAGTACATTACAAAATTATCTTAACACCTTTATTCTGTTAACGATGATTTATAACAATATATAATAATAACAGTGATCACGTAGACTATACATTAGACACTGTATAGCCATCATACATAGACCATACATAAAAACCACTTTTTGATTTCAATAATAAATAAACAGGTGGGGATTTTCATTTTGATGCTGTCAATAATAATTAATCAGATAAGAGAACCTCACTTGGATATATAAATGACAAATAAATAAAAGGGGAAACTCACTTTTTTTATTTCAATATTAGATAAACAGGTGGGGATTTTCACTTTGATGCTGTCAATAATAATTAATCAAATAAGAGAACCTCACTTGGATATATAAATGACAAATAAATAAAAGGGGAAACTCACTTTTTTTATTTCAATAATAGATAAACAGGTGGGGATTTTCACTTTGATGCTGTCAATAATAATAAATCAGATAGGAGAACCTCACTTGGATATATAAATGACAAATAAATAAAAGGGGAAACTCACTTTTTTGATTTCAATATTAGATAAACAGGTGGGGATTTTCACTTTGATGCTGTCAATAATCATTAATCAGATAAGAGAACCTCATTTGGATATATAAATGACAAATAAATAAAAGGGGAAACTCACTTTTTTGATTTCAATAATAGATAAACAGGTGGGGATTTTCACTTTGATGCTGTCAATAATAATAAATCAGATAGGAGAACCTCACTTGGATATATAAATGACAAATAAATAAAAGGGGAAACTCACTTTTTTGATTTCAATAATAGATAAACAGGTGGGGATTTTCATTTTGATGCTGTCAACAATAAATCAGATAGGAGAACCTCACTTGGATATATAAATGACAAATAAATAAAAGGGGAAACTCACTTTTTTGATTTCAATAATAGATAAACAGGTGGGGATTTTCATTTTGATGCTGTCAACAATAAATCAGATAGGAGAACCTCACTTGGATATAAATGACAAATAAATAAAAGAGGAAACTCACATTTTTTATTTCAATAATAGATAAACAGATGGGGAGAATCTTACCTGATGGTCTCGATGAGCCTTCTTCTTGTGTATTTTCAGGCCGTTCTCACCGATGAACGATTCCCCGCAGAGGTCGCAGCAGTGCTTCGACGGGTGCTGCATCCTGAGGTGCGTCAGGTAGCTCGTCGACTTCGAGAACGTCGCACCGCACACTTTGCATTCGAATACGTACCTGTCCGAAGAGATTTCCTTCCCTGAGCCTGCCCATATTTGAAGTGAAATCTTGTCTAGCCTAGCCTATGTCTTACTCTGATACATGAGCCGTAGTATTGTGGAGTTTCATTAAAATCCGTTCAGTAGTTTTTGCGTGAGAGAGTGACAAACATGGATACATGCATACTTATAAACTTACCCGTATATAATAATAATAGTAAGGGTGAAAGACGTTATTGTGAAAACTTGTATAGCGCGGTGTTGGACAGGGAGTTAATTCATGTTAACCGTCATCGACATGGTCACGTGACGTGTTCACGTACACACTATATCCGTTCCTATTAGTATAGACTTATTGCGTTTTAAACACAGTTTTCATTTACAAGTTTTAATTTAAGATTCGTAACAAACTATATTAAGATTCTGTTTTATTACGTAAATTTAAAATAGTGATAACAAATTTTAATTTTAAGGTCCGAAAATAAATAAAAAGGTGATTTATGACATTTCCAACAGATTTTTTTAAACACTGACTATGTTTAAGAAAACGTCTCTAAAATCCTGGGTTTTCACGCGTCTTGTTCTGATTGCCAAGTTTTAGAAATGGCAACCCTAAACGTAACGGACATTGTAACCCTGAAAACAACAACTACCGAGGAATCTACAATTTTACCTTCTAAACAAATCTCTCTCTTTGACAAAATTCTCACTGTGTAATTTTCCACTACCGAGGGATCTAGTATACTGGGATCAAAGTGATTGGGATCAACAACAGTAGAGATTTAGGATACAGTCTAGATAGGTTCTCAAACAGGGCTGTACCGCCCCCCAGTTGGCTGTGAGTCTATCTGAGGGGACTATTGAAACTTCAACTGACATTGGGGGAAGCTAAAAAACCCACCGCGGGTTTCCCTACAAATTCCTCTAAAATATTTAGATGAAGTATTCCTGGGGGGCGTTGAGCATTTGATTTTCTCTAAAGTGGGCGGTACATCAAAAAGTTTGAGAAACACTGGTCTAGATCTATTATATCCCTTGTTTGTCCTCTTTCCGACAGTCTAATTTCAATTTTACGTTATACATTTTATTACTAGCTATGCTCGCGACTTTGTTCGCGTGTAACTCAATTTTTATTTAGTCATTTATGGCCGTTTTTGTAACTTTTTTCAATACAGCTTTACCCCTATTGGCGATAGCGTAATGTTAAATATCCTTCCTCAACAATTGCTATATTAAATATTAAAATAACTGTTGCAATCCGACTGACACTACCTAAGATTAACGTATTCAAAACAAACACAAAGAAATATTTTTTTTGCAGGTAAGGTTTAGCGTTATGGCCATAATCTCACCTGATCTTAAGTGACGATACGGCCCAAGTTGGTAGACACGATAAACCTGTGGAGGAACTGGCTCTCAAGTGCAGCTGCCGGAACACACCTATTGGTATTTGGCGACAGATTTACAACTTGAGGGTGGTAGCTAGCCAGATGCTGCCACGCAGCTATGGTTTCCTCACGATGCATTCCTACACCGGGCACTCGAGTTTATTGTGGGTAGAGTAAATTCGAACTCACGCCCCTTGACGCGAAATCGTACACGCTACCACTGAGCTATCATCGCTTCAAATTCGCCTGCTATTGTTTTAAGTTTTCACTTCTGCCGGCGGTCCTCGTGGCCGTTAACAAAATTGTAGAATCGAACCGCTCACCCGTTATGCCACAGGCTGTGCTCCCTGGCACGGTGCAGGGACCTCGATACGTTATTGCAAAGCTTGCAGAGGTATTTCCTCTCGTGTGCTATCAGCACGTGGGACCTGAGGGACTTCAGGTCCGGCCACCGAGTGAAACAGACGTCGCAGGAGTGCGGCCCGCTCGCCTGGAACGATACTGTCCCTTAGCGTGGGTTCGAACCCGGCGCTCAACTCTTTATAGCCATAGTCTCACTTGATCTTAACACGTTAAACGCCGCGGGGGTTTGACTAAAATTGACCTAAACGCCTTATCATGTTTGTTATTCTGCTAAGTGAATCGTATTTAAACATGTTTTTAAAAAAGTGCATAACATCATAGTAAGAGGTTTAGACAATTTTTTTAATTAAAATTACAAATGACACACGCGGCATTAAAAGTGAAAACAAAAAGTCTTTAACACCATAAAAGAAGATAATGACATTTTTTTTGCTGGGGGTCACCGGTGCCCCCACGGCGCTTAACGTGTTAAGTGAAGATACGGCCCGAGTGTGGAGGGACTGGCTCCAAGTGCAACTGCCGGAACACACCTATTGGTATATGGCGGCAGATTTTCGGACTTCAGGGTGGTAGCTAGCCAGCTGCTACCACACAGTGTTATGGTTTCATCACAATCTTTTCCATCACCGGGCGCTCAAGCTCGTTGTATGTGGACTGGAACTCACGTCCCTTGACGCGAAATCCGTACACACTACCACTGAGTTATCTATGATTATAAAAGAGTGCAACCACCTTGCAATGTGCTGATCGGTGCTAATTGCTCTGAATTGTTACGTGTCTTCGCTTACTTTACTTTCAGTGTCCATTTACTGATTGTAAGGATATCGATCCTTATAAAATAATGATCCGGTGCCGGTAAATTATATTTACTAGCTTTTACCCGTGGCTTCGCTCGCGTTAACCCCCATTCCTTCCCACTGTCATATTTCTAGGACACTATTTTAAAAATTGTTTTTTACGTATTAGGACTTTTTTACACGCTTTTTATTAACTTCACCTGTATTTTTGTTTGTATGTTTGTAACCGACTCCTTTGGGCGCGATTTTGACCCACTTTAAACGGCCAGATTTCGTTTATACTTTGTAGATTTATCGAGGACCGATGAGAAAACATTAATTTGATAAAATTATTCCATTTTTCAATTTGCAAAATAAGATTTTTGTTAATTTATATAATTTTCATCTATAGTCGATAAGACAAGAAACTTAATTTTAATTTTTTATATTTAAAAAAAAAACAAGCTACTATAAATACAGCAAACTAAAAAGTAGAAAATAAATAATAGTTTAAAAAAATAAAAAAACACGCTTTTTATAGAAAATGGAAACTAAAATAGAAAATAAATTTCAATAAACATAAATTAAAAATAGTGTTAAAAATTTCAATAAATATAAATTAATAATAGTGTAAATAAAAAAAATGTATACTATTTAAAAAAGCGTGGGGAGCTTTTAAGATTATCATGTGATAATCACTCTACTCATATCTGTCGATAAAACATTTATAACTAATGACATCAAGCACCCCACGCTTTTTTTTAAATATATTTTTAATTTTTATTTACACTAGTATTAATTTATATTCATTGAAATTTTTAACACTATTTTTAATTTAAATTTATTAAAACTTATTTTCTATTTTTTTAGTTCAGATTTCTATAAAAAGCGTGTTTTTTAGTTTTTTTAAATATTATTTATTATTATTTTTGATGAAATTCATGTCTTTATACAATCTTTCTAGTAATATAAATATATTTTTCGCTTTTAAATAATAAAGATATAAGTCCTAATATGTAAAAAGAAATTTTGAGAATAGTGTCCTAAAAATATGACAGTGGGGGGGAATGGGTTAATATCGATATTTTGTCGAATCGGATGACGCAATACAAAGATCCATACAAAGTTTATTCCTCCCTTTACCCCACCACCAACAAGATTTGCGCGGCAAAAAGTATCCTATCACCTAATCGAGGTTCCCATTCATCTCTATACCGAAATTGTAATGTATGGTCTGGTGATGCCTCGAAATCGATCTGTTATGTACGCCTTCGCGTCGAGGGACGCGAGTTCGAATCCGACCACCTACAATGCGCTTGAGCTTTCGGTGAAGGAAAACATCGTGAGGAAACCATAGCATGGTGGTAGGGCTTTTTCTAACACCAATAGGTGTGTTCCGGCAGCAGCACTCGCACTTAACCTCAACGTAGGTGGTCGGATTCGAGGTGGGTCCCCTGACCTGACCCCCCAGTCCGGCATGAGGGCATAAGCGCTCGGACAAACCGGCCCCTCCTGCCACCCGTTCTTCTGCGTCCCATAGTGGGTATTCCCGGGCGAGTCCCACATACCCCTCCTAGTCCCCCCGGGCCGGGAGGGGATATGCATAAACGCATTTCCCAACGTAAAAAAAAAAAAAAAAAACAAAAAAGTGGTCGGAGTTCGAACTCGCGCCCCTCGATCTTTTGACGCTAACCCGCACAAAACCGTCCCACAAATTTGCCCATATACATTAGTTAATCTATCACTTACCGGGTCATGTTTGAACATATGATTCCTGAACGTGCTGTCAACTATGAATCCCTTGTAACACTTGTCGCACTTATATATCGAGTACTGATAGTTGACCGACAGCTTCCTCGCCTGCGTCTCCTCTATCTGCTGCTCCTTCGTCAGCACCACCAGCTCTATGTCCCTCATCTCTTTCTCCTGCTCCTCGACCCTCGACGCCTCCGCGGTCCGTATCTTCTCCACTTTCCTGGACAGCGGTTCCTCGTCACTGGAGTCGTATTCGCCGAGCAGGTCGATCTGGTCCGGATCGTCGAAGTCCGTTGTGAAGCTGCATATGTCTGTAATATTGAGGTCTGATTTGTATATACCTAGCTGTTGCCCGCGGCTTCGTTCTGTTACGATGGCAATCAGAGAAAACTTAAAAAAAAAAAAAAAAAAAAAAACATTTTTTACGAAAGGTAAGAAAATTGGATGTTGTCAAACTTAATAAATTCTGCTGGATGTGCTCCGGTTGAGTTAGACGGTTCGAAGCGATGACAGCTCAGTGGTAGTGTGCACGACTTCGCGTCAAGGGACGTGGGTTCGAACCCAACCACCTACAATGGGCTTGAGCTTTCGGTGAAGGAAAACATCGTGGGGAAACCATAGCATGGTGGTAGGGCTTTTTCTAATGCCCGCCTGGGTAGCTACCACCCTCAAGTTTTAAACGTGCCGCCAAATACCAATAGGTGTGTTCTGGCAGCAGCACTTGAGAGCCAGCTCCTCCACAGGTCTACCAACTTGGGCCGTATCGTCACTTAAGATCAGGTGAGATTATGGCCATAACGCTAAACATTAAGTAAAAAAAAAAAAGTCAAATGTAAGTCAATATTAAATACCGGAAAAGTTTGTTTGTTTGTTTGTACAATAAGATTCGCAGTAATAACAACGATCCATTGTCAATAATTTATATTTTAATACTAAATCAATACTAAGATTACAAATGCGAAAGTGAGTTTGTTTGTTTGTTCGTTGCGCTTTCACGACACAACCGCTGAACCGATTATCATGAATTTTGGTTAAGAGACAGTTGAGAACTTTGAGACGGTGATAGGACACTTTCTCTCGCATAAAACTTATAGGAAGTGGGGTTAAGAGAGGAATAAACTTTGTATGAAACTGTTTATTACGTCATCCGATTTCACACAACTAATATTAATTAACAACCTAAAACTTACATATTTAATAAGATATTTCCAAACAAAACATGATTCTACAACAAACTTATATCTTATCGAAGCACGTGTTTATCTATAAATAAATAAAAAAACAATCTCTTAATCTTTTCTCATCATAAGCAACCCATTTAATGGGTTATTCACCAAGTGTCCCATGTTCGAGTCAGGTATTCGAACCCACGTCCATCGCCGCGGTGGCCTATACGTCACAAGTAACTCACCGATGCTTCAAACGGTATTAAAAGACTTGGATACAAATCTCACCCTTTATATCACCGGTAAACTCTGCTATATTTTTGTCAATGAGAATTTCTTCCTGAAGGTAACTGAGGTCATCCCTGTATTTTGGCTTCGGTTCTGTGTCTATTTGATGTATCGCCAAGGGCAGAGTCAGCTTACTGGCGCTTCTATCTAAATTTCTTATGTGGTTTGTTGTGATCTGAAACATTAATAATTTTAATTAGCGATATATATTATTTTTTTCACACGCTTTATATTAGCTTCACCTGTATGTATGTATGTATGTATGTATGTATGTATGTAACCGACCCCTTTTTCCAAGTAAAAGACATCAACGAGATCTAATGAGGTTTTTACACGCTTTATATTAGCTTCAGTTCCAGTAACTAAAAAATAAATAATAGTTTAAAAAACTAGAACACACGCTTTATATAGAAAGCTAAACTAAAAAATAGAAAATAAATTTTAATAAATATTAATTAAGAATAATGTAATTTTTTTAATAAATATAAGTTATTAATAGTTTGAATAAGAAAAAAAATGTTTTATTGTAAAAAAAGCGTGGTGTGCATGGTGTCAATAGTTATGAATATTTAATTGACAGATATGAGAAGGATTATCATTTGGATAATATCTTGAAAAGCACCCCCGCTTTTTTTACAATAAAACATTTTTTTCTTATTTAAACTATTAATAACTTATATTTATTATTTTTTTTTTAATTATTCTTCATTAATATTTATTAAAATTTATTTTCTGTTTTTTAGTTTAGTTTTCTATATAAAGCGTGTATTCTAGTTTTTTAAACTATTATTTATTTTATATATCTGAAACTGCAAACTGGCAATCTGTACTTCTTCTATATAGTACAATGAGCCATTATATTGATTATTCTCGTTGTGGAATTTCTTTCTTATTTAATTTTTTTATCTTCAGTGACTTCTATGAGTCAACCTTTAGGGGTTGAAAGTTTTTTTTTGAAAGAGATTGAAAGCCATATAGCAAATATGTTTATAACTAGCTTCCTTATCAGATGGAGGCTTTCCGTGGTGATATGGCTTTTTCGAATGCCCGCCTGGTTAACTACCAGCCTCAAGCTGAACATCTACAAATCGGTAGCAATTAATTTAAAATAAATATAACACGTACAAGGCCAAGTAGGTCAATAGATACATTCAAAATACCCACTTAAACAACTATTTTGGGGAAAGACATAGAAGTTGCTTGGTGCCTAAATTGTATTACAGTTTACCGTTGTCCTTAAGGAACAATGACTGTGTAAAACAAATTTTTAGGTTAATTTTATTTATTTTTTCTCATTTTTATTCTGCTGAAATGTATTGATTTCTTTTTTTTTATTGTTAATCTTAATTATTATTGTTTTTGAATGACTATGCTCAATAAGTTGTTTATAAAGATTATAGACAAATATTATTAACAACGGAGGTTACATCTGCCAATAAACTGTCATGCAGTATGGCAGAAGTATTAAAATGTAATTAAAATGTATATTTACTATTCAAAATATATTAATAAAAACAAAATACTAATAGGTGTGTTTCAGCAGTTGCACCTACGAGCCAGTCCCTCCACAGGTTTAGCGTATCCACCGACTTGGGTCTATTGGGTATAGATTAGGTAAATCTATAAACTATCTAAGTCTGCAGTTGCTGAACATTCAGAAGAAGGCTCCAAACATTATCTTAGATTCGAGAAGCCACAAATCCTTGCCAAAGAACACCGATTCCTACCTAAGATGATTCGTGAGGCTGTTGAAATTAAAAAACATTCAAATTTCAATAGAGAAGATGATTGGAAGCTAGCACAAGCCTGGGATCCAGTTATACATTTGATTAAATCGGAACCTGAAAGACCAATTGCCAGACCTCAAGACACTGTGAGTTCTTTCTGCGTAGATCGGAACACTATCAATAATAAAAATTAAATTGAAGGTAGACACAGTACCATGAACTTTTCTGGACAACCTACATCTCAGTCCGCCCCGTGAATACGAAGGCTGAAAAGCTTTCGAAACATCGCGATCAAAATTTAATAAATAGCCGCGATAAAATCAGTTTAAATTAGTTTTATTTCAATATTTAAAAAAGGTTAGACAAATCAAAATGTGAGATTTTCCCGGCACTACCTTTTTTTAGTTTGTTCTATATTGCAGTATATTTGTATAGAGCAGCCGGTTTCCACAGCGCGTACGCTATTGGCTGTGCGCAGTCACAGGTACGCGCTTATTGGTTCAAGATAGCCAGTACGTTCTCAACGGCTGCGCAGATACAGTTTGTACAGCGGCAACTGTTTCCTAGCGTATTATATGTATTATAATGAATTAGATGAATTGAATGATGTACAGTAAAATGTTTATTTTTACAATTCGAAAAAATATATTAATTACGAAATTTCCTACTATTCCTTCAATTTATTAGTTATCTCTGCATGTCATTTAATTACTCTCAGACGTTAGTAATTAATTTATTTGTATTTGTTAATCAATAACATAATATGTGTATCAATAATAATGTACTATGAAAGGAACTCCCATCCAACAGTTTTCCATGACGCTAATTTCTTTTTAAGTTTATATGATTAGCGTTATGACCACAATCTCGTCTGATGTTAAGTGACGACGTGACGTCAAGACTGACTGGCTCTTAAGTGCAGCTTCCGGAGCAACCTATAGTGTTTGATGACAGATATCAACTGGACAGTGGTAACTAGCCAGATGGGTGTTAAAAAAAGCCATGCCACAATATTTATATCACGATATTTCGTTCATCGAAAACTCAAACTGACTACTGGGATTCGAGCTCACGTCCATTAACGCGTTGTCTGAAACACTACCAACTGAGCCGTCATCTTCTATCAATAAAACAATTACTCCTGTCAAGTCAGGACTGGTAGGGGGCCATTCGTTAATTACCAGAGGGTATTGAGGAGGGGGTGGGGGCTGGTTAAGAAAATCTGTACATGTCCTTATGTTGGGATGGGAAGGGGTTGTGAAATTCATTCTTACGTGACATTTCGTGAATCAAAATTCAATATTAATAATCTAATTACATTTTGAATTTCAAACAGTTTTCTTAATTGTAAAGGATACAGTTGAATTTTAATTTCATTTAAATAATCTTTAATTGCGTATTGAAAAAAAAAATATAGTGTATTATATGTATTATCGTACTTTTATTATTTAAAAAAAAAAAAAACATTTCCTATTTCTTAACATAACAGTTTATTATTTAGAAGACTAATATAGAATCTTACGTAAGAAAGAAGATGGAGGGGGGGGGAAGTGAACAAAATTATCCTTATGTAATTAATGAATGGACCCTTGCTAGTTTTGAATAAAACAGAACACCCACTAAGAATTATATATATATAGATGTATATATATATAGATGTATATATATATAGATATAGAATCAGTCCAATATACATTTCGGTTCGAGAGTTGAATCACGCAAAACAGTAAATTGTAATTATTAATAATAAGCCTTAAGTTCGATAATTATAATGGGGTTATATCGATTTATTTAAAACGTAAAAAAAAAATCTGTAGTAAACACGATTAGTTAATAATAACCATAAACCATAAAAACAATAGGATACATTGTCAGCACTTAGCATTGATATAATAAAAATGAAATCTTCATATAGTACAAAATGAAGTCGTTTCCGCTGTCTTTTCGCTTATATTATCTAAACTATTCAACAGATTTTAATGCAGTTTTCACCAATAGATGGAGTGATCCACGAGGAAGGTTTATATGTATAATACATACATATTGTTGTATAGAAACAACGAAAAATTCAAACAGTTGACATGGCCAGCCAGTACTTTATAAGTCACTCGCTAAACTCCATAATCGCAAGTGATGTTAAGTGACGATGTATCTCCGGAGATGGTAGACAATGTGATACGAGGGTCAGCTGGTGATAAATAAAATAAAAAAAACTAACCTTGTTGTATTGCATGATTGTGATATTGAGTAGTTCCTTAGCCCGTTCGCATTTCTCTTTAAAAGCTTCGCATTTGAGCACCAACGTTGCACAGTAACTGCATAAATATTGCGGAAAATTCTCTGCCCTCGTGACCTGCAATAGAAAATTATTATCAACCCGCTTTTACACGCGGCTTCGCTCACTTTAATATTGAATTCGTCGCATCGGCTGAAGCGAGGTTTCATACAAAGTACCTTGCTCTCTATACCCCACTTACAATACAAAAAAAATTGTGAGAATAGTAGCCTATGATCGTTTCCATGGTTTCATCTATCTCTGTACCGAAACTCATCATATTCGAATCTGCGGTTTAGGCGTGAAAGCGAAATAAACTAAATTTCTTTCGCAATTATAATATTATTGTGTATATGTATAATTATTAGTGTATAATATTAGCACATTCAAACATACAAACAAACAAACTCGCTTTAACATTTATAATATTAGTATCCTTACTAATATTATAGTACTAATATTATATTAATATATACTTACTACTAATATTATAGTACTAATATTATACTAATATATACTAATATTATAGTAATAGTTGTATTTATCTGAACAACACAGATTTTTAAGCCAATTATCTTTAATAAAATACTTAACAATTACATTCATGTTCTATGTTTAACAAGCTGACCCGACATACATTGTCCTGTCTTAACTATGAATATTGAATTCGAATCGGTATAATTAATATAAAAATATTATTCAAAAACATTGTATAATTACTATTATAATACTCTATGACAAGTGACAGCTAATTATGTAAAATTGATATTGTCATTATATTTTTTAAATTTTCTTAAATTTGCTGATATTCAGATCAACTTCCAGATTTTTTTCTTTCATAAGAACCTTGTCCTGTTCATAATTGATCCAACAAAAAAAGAATTCGTGAAATCGTTCCAGCCAATCATGTGTGATGCAATGACCAGGGGAAATAGAGATTCATTTATATATATGTACATATATTAATCAATTCATAAATATGTAAAAAGGTTAAATTTAAATGTTTAATCAATATATGTTTCATGTTAATAGTTTTTATTAAATAAATATGCTAAAAAAAATCCTAACTATGTCACCTAGGTACCAAAAACAATAATAGACAAACAGATTTTGCTTTTAATAATGGTAAAGGAGATGCTCCCCTCTCCAGCAGTAAAATTATAGGTTGAATAAAAAATCAAGTGATTATTTGTCCCGAAAGTTAAGTCCAAAAGAATTCAATTACACACTTGAAAATCTTCTTTAAAGGTATCAATAAATCATTTCATCCCCTATCTCATATAATTAAAGAGAGAAACTGGAAAAATATTCACATCACTTTTCCTTTCATTGAGAGATTTTGTTGCTGAATTTCAAATCAACAGTTGAATGTTTTTTTGTCCCCAATACAATCTAAGCTATCACAATTTATGACACTAATAAAAAAAAAAATTGTCAGTGATACTCTATGTGACACAAGAAAGATACAGATATATATAGATAGATATAGATATAAGTTTAAATTTCA
Source organism: Actias luna (assembly GCA_039707435.1). Classification (NCBI taxonomy): domain Eukaryota; kingdom Metazoa; phylum Arthropoda; class Insecta; order Lepidoptera; family Saturniidae; genus Actias; species Actias luna. The sequence continues at coordinate 5,081,760 of JAZHAC010000037.1, read as the reverse complement.
AGTTTCTAACTTCATTACTTTTGACTGTGAATAGATAAGCCAGTCAATCAGCTTCTTTATAATATGTAAGACTATTGGGTAGTTATTTGTTAGCCATGCATATGAGAAAAAATACCAAATAATGTAGAATTCCAGTAGATTTCTTACAAACATTTCATTTGGGGGTATGTGTGCTATCCTATATAGTATATATGTATGACTACAACCAGTTTCTCTCCTCTATATGTTATCACATAACCAGCGTAACCTAACCCATCACCTCACTACCTATATCTACCTCACTATCAGATAATACAGCTCTCTCCTTACGGTTGTAAGAAATTTAGCAGAATGCCACATTATTTGACAATTTATCACTTACACCTGGCTAACAGGAAAGAACCAATTATAGTATTTTAATATGTCAAATTAAAATAGAAACTCAAATTCCTATAGAAATCTAGTTAGATAGATTATTAAGACTGATAAGTGAATTACATTCTAAATGATAATAAAAAAAATACTAGATGAGGCCTCAACTTCATTCCTATTTAACTAAAAATATTGGCTTTTTGTTAAGCTTTTTCTATACAGCTCGGCTGCTATTAATGGTAGTGTCATGCTAAAAAACCCAGAGCCTTTCTCGATTTTACTCAGTCACATATAAACTAATTTTTGTAATACAACAGATACTTCCAAAGATAAATGCATTCAAACAAACTTTTCCACTTTATAATATTGATTATATATAGCTAGTATATGGTTATTTATTCTAACTTCAAAACATAGTTAAATGTTCAGCAGTCGTAATTCTATAAAGAGTTTTTTTGTGAAAATAAATCTATTAATTTTCGGGTTCGGAAATCTCAATAGAAATAAAGTGCTGAGATATGTAATTAAGTAGCTTAATTACACCTAAAAAGAATACGGAATAATGTTCACTACCAATACATTTATGGATTTTTTTTTTGTATTAAACTAACGTCTAATTTATATATAAAAAATATTAAATTTTATAAATATCCAAAGAACATACTTTGGTGTCGGTAACATTTTCGTAGGCTTTCTTCAAGCGAAATTTACACATGCAGTAAAGTTTTACGTCGGTGGCCAAGCAGGCGCGACAAGCCATCAATTTCCCCATTGTTTTGTAATATTTTTTACATATTTATTCCACACTGAATGAAGTATACACACAGCTAAATAACAGCTTAGGCATAAGCACCAGTGTTGCCACTGCCTACATTTGTGGCTACAGCAAAAAAGTGGGAAAATTACCGTATGTGAAAAAAAAATACCGAACGATCAGAACAAATACATTTGAAAAATAACGAGTGGTGCCGCGGGACACCAGATAGGAACGAAGTTCCTCATTATAAAAATATTAATTTCAAGTTCTGTTCGAGGTATAAAGAAAATAATTATTTGGGTGTACATTTTTATTATAATTTTTTTATCATTAAAAATATAAAAACCTACTTTACAAAATTATCATAACACCTTTATTTTGTTTACGATAACATATAAGAATATTTAATAATAATAGTGATCACGTAGACTATACATTAGATACTGTATAGTCATCATACATAGACTATACATAAAAATCTTACGCTAACGTTACAGATTTTTGCCAGGTAGAGTAGCCGCCCGGGACGCCCCGTAAGGAACTTTTACTATTCTCATCCCAATAAATCAACGACGTTTATTACAGCATCTTCATTGTCTTCATCTGGTTTATAATATGAAGAATAGTTTTAAATTTTCACGATCATTTCGGGTGTTGGTTGAACATTTTTACAGGTTTTTGATTTGTAAATAAGTGGTTGAAAATAAGTGGTGCAAGTCAGAGCACGGGAGCACGGTATTTCATAGGTGTTCTCACGTATTACATGACTCTGACAGCTTTACAGAATTGGCAGTTAACACATGCCAAAACATTACCATGCGTTTTTGAAATTTAAAAAGAATACAAATTGTACAGACAAAGGAAATGTTATTAGGTAAATAACAATTATTCTTTATCAATAATCTTTATTATATCTGGTATTTTTTCTTAATTTATTGTAAATGATGGTATGTTAATTTATATCCAGCAATCTAAAACATGTATATGTACTAATTTTTAGAGTGTAAATATTAGCTTTAATACATGTCGATATAAAGATATGTCGATTTTTTATAAAAAATATCGATACTAATATTGACATTTTTAATAAATATCATATATTAAGCTTTTCTGTCATCCCTAAGGATGAGTATATTTTCCTCTTTTTTTCCTATGGAAAATTCTAGGTTTCCGAAACCATAAAGCCAAGGCAAGCGTTTAGTTTATCATACATAAAAGGGATAACGTTTCAAGATGATGAAACTCTTATTAAAGTTAATCAGGATTATTTTTGATTATTTTTATGTATAGGTCATATATTTATGCGTAACAGCAAACTATATTACGTAAAATGTCTACAATATTAGTGAATTATAGGACTAAATAAATGAAGTAATTTAGCTGTATAAAACTAATAATACTATAAACTAATATATAAAACTAAAAAACTGTCATACTCCATTAAAATAATAATATCAACATTTTTCATTCGATTAATTTTTTAGGTTATACTATATGTTTTTATTGCGTAGTTTATAGAGAAATTCGTTTCTGCGGTACAGTGAGCCCAACCAGTATAATACCAATGTATAAGTATTCTAGAAATAATAATATATTTGGTGGGGAAGTTAAACAGTATTTTGCATACGTGTTTGTCAAAAGAATACAGTGAGGTGTAATTGTAATGTGGTATAGTTGTATTTGGACTTCAGAACTATGCCGCTTTTTATAATTTTAATTTTTCTTTACTTTGTACTCAATCCGTTTTGGGCTCTAGCTACTGAAAGCTACGGCTTTACGTATTATAATATGAAAGGGCACCTTGCATCCTACTAATAATGCTTCCTGATTTATAGCAAAAGTTAATAGGCTTTTCCCCATTTTAATGAATAGGTTTGATATGCTAGGACTATTTGGAAAGTGTTAAAATATTTTTTTTTAAAGTAGGAGATCAATCATGTATCAAAGTATGCTATTGTAGCATTATTGGGTAGCAGAACTCGTCATGGTTAATCACACATTTAGTCAAAAGTTACGAAAAATGTAAGAAGAGTAATCATCTTCCAATTCCGTGGAATTTCAACTTTGACCAGTCTAAAGATTATTGTACCTAGTTCTGTAAACATATATTTTTTACCATTAATGGTTGTATTGTTTGCTATAATTTAAGTTAATTTAGTATTTTTCGTTAATATAGTTCTTTAATGTTTTCTTTTATTTTTATTCCTATAAATATATGGAACAATTCCATAGTTGTACACAATTATATTAAAAGTTACTAACCGAAACATTATCGTAATGAAAAACCAAGTATCAGGTACCGAGTCCATTGAAATTTACAATGGATTACATTTTCATATGGAATGAACACCAGAGACGAATAAAAGAAAATGTAACAAGGCTAAACAATTGTATTATTAGTTAAATGAATTGTCAATAGATGGCGCCTTCTCTATTTTGGTGACTAATTATTGAAAGTAGGTCAATTTCTTAAATAATCAATATTCAAATTTTAAGCCATTTACCTATTTTTTGTTAATACCGGTGGACTTAGCTATTAATTAATTAATTAATTAGCCACGAAACACCTTTAAGTAATAATAAAAATTGTGCTTAGTTATCATATTATTATAATTAAGAATACGCTAAATAGAAAAGGTAGCAAACAAGCAAGCGTGTCATTGAATGGTAACTGGTCACCACCGCCCATGGACCACAACCAAGGGAATCACAGTTGCGTCGCCGGCCTTTACATATAAATTGATAGTTTTTAAAAGTTCTACCAAAAATGTTAATTGTTAATATATTCTTATTTCCTGTGGTATTCCATATTGCTTATTTGTCCACCCACGTCGTTATTTCCACTGACAGATAAATAAATCGATTGTGTTTACTTAATAACATTTTTGACATCACTATTAACTTCCGCTATAGATTATTGTACATCCCTTTTAGTAATCAAAATGGCGCCGTGGACAGAAGAATAAAAATTTTGCACATTCTGTACTGAAATCGACCGCGCGTCGTCGTTGTGATCAAAATACATTTTGATATTAGTAATCTGTGCCACGTGAATAATACAAAATGAGCGAAGACGATATGTTTTACTGTTCATTTGTTAGTATACATTATATAATCTGTGAATGTGGTGAAACATTTCCCACAGAGGAGGCATTGAAAAGCCATTTGGAGAAAGAACATCCCTTCAAAAGGGAACGAAAGGAATACAAATGCGGTGTTGTAAGTTGATCCTGTTATTTTAATACTCTGATGTGTACACACGCTATTTGCATTAACAATACTACTGTATACTGGGTTAATTCCTATATTCATTTGTTAATTGCTTTGCTGCCTATCAATTATTACCAATAATTCATTACAATGTATACTGAATAAAAGTAGAATCTAAGGGAATATAATTTTCTAAATATGCATTATTATCACAATAATAATGTTTTCTTTACTGAAATGTAAGATTTAATTTTATTATCTACGGAAATATTTATAAACGAGGCATTCGCGAAGCATATTTTGAATAAATAAATTTTGTTGAAATATGTCATCTATAATTCAAATATGTAAATGGAATGATTTTTTTTTTGTTTTGAACCATTTTGAAAGAACATTTCATAACTATAAATAGTAAAATAATATATTTTGAAGGTGTAATGGCTGAGTTTCATTAAAATGGACTATACTTATTAGATCTAACTTTTATAAAAAACATTCTCAAAATTTGACACTAAAAAGGTAGACTCAAAAATGTGTTGACAAATATAGTCAGAAATACAATAAAAAACACTATTTTTAACACATGATATTTTTGTTATTTAAACTAGTTGAAAAAAGCTCTGTCCTGGACGTCCATGCGTCTGTATATGCAGATCCTGTATGTTATCACGCTAATGACCGAAATGCACTTTTGGATTTTCCAAACTTTATAATATCTCAAATAAGTTACATAATTTAATATAGAAAAATTAACCTTGTCCACAGCTTCCTTTCAGTGACAATTATTTAAAACATTCGCTAGGCTTTGTACCTTTTTTCAGTACACCTTTGCCCCAGTTGGCGGTAGCGTGATGTGAAACAGCCTAGAGCCATCCTCGATGATGGCTCTAAAAAATACAGATACAATTTTGAAAAACCAACTGGTATTTCCTTAAAGTAACATGTTCATGTAACACAACAACAAAAAATGTCCGCTTTACAATATAAATATTGACTTTATAATAATAATATAGCTGGGTGTTTTACTCCTACCTCTTTGTACTTTTCATCCCCACTTTGAGTAGTTGGGATGCTCATGTGCTTACTTCTCCGCTAGCATTGTGTCAGCATTAGAAGTGTGAAAGTACTATAACAATCAGTATTCCTAACTAATACTTGTTATTTTTCATACCTCACAGAGCAATGCATTGTTTAAGTACAGTATGACACTGACATTGCATCATTAGCACTGAGTATATTCAATATGAGAATATGCAAGTAACAAAATGCATTTGTGATTAATGTTTCGGTAGTCGGTAGTAGAGTACTGGTACTTAGTAATAAATACATATAGTTTGATACTCCCTAACAGAGCAAAACATGTATAATCAATTCCAAGCAGAAGTGTAGAATATAATGTAGTGTATAAGTGTTGAATATAAACTTCAACATTTTATGACGGATTCCCACAAAGTAATGCCCATATCAATCAAATATTAAAATACGTCTTGATTTCTAATATATAATTTCAGTGTGATGCTACATACAGCACTGAAGATGAATGTATTACACACTATGAAAACTCTCACATGGAAATAAAGCAGGAACACGATTACGCTGAACAGTGCACTTTGAAGGAAGAATATGATTACACAGAGGAGTGTCCGCAGGAGGAAGGATCAGAGGTTGTTATCCAATACGATAATATTATACAGGACGATGTCCAATACGATGAGGATTTCACTGACGTGTATGCCACTGAAGATGTCATTTCAGGGTTCAGTCAGATCTGTGAGGTCTGCGGTATGGTTTATGTGGTATGTTTGTTTTTACATCTGTTTATCATAACTTATATTGTAAAAAAAATAGGGTTTATCTTAACACAGTAAGAGGGCTATTGATTACGTTAGCATCAAAAGGGAGAGGTAGGGTCTTTGCTTAGGTTATTTGTGATGACATGAGGGATCTAGATGAAGATTCTGACTGCAGTATTTATTTACTTTTTTTGCTAAATTTATTATTATAATATGGCAACCCTTCATCCTTATGCTTGATAGGGAATAGAACCGCTATGCTCAACCTGCGGCCCGACAGGCTTATGTGGTAGGCCCACCTGGTATTGCTTCATTTTAAATTACCTATAAAACCTAAGCTATTACCTAAATATTTTCTGTTTGCGACTTGTGACACCATGACTAACATGGTTTTTTTTATATTCTTAAGGTTTAGCGTTATGGCCATAATCTCACCTGATCTTAAGTGACGATACGGCCTAAGTTGGTAGACACGCTAAACCTGTGGAGGAACTGGCTCTCAAGTGCTGCTGCCGGAACACACCTATTGGTATTTGGCGGCAGGTTTACAACTCCCCTTTAGTAAAAAGGTTGAGTATCGCTGGGTTGGAATGTTAAGGGATCTCTTAACTAGAAGTGCCGAAGCTGTCCTTGGTTTATGGGACAAGAGAGTTTGAAGTGTCGCTGTGGTGCCTGTTAGTGGGTAGTGTTGGATGATTAGTACCAGATGAGTCCCCACCCCTCTCACCTTACTTTAATGAAATAAAAGGGTGGTAGCTAGCCAGATGGGCATTAAAAGCTCTACCACCATACTACGGTTTCATCATGACATTTTCCTTTACCAAAACCTCGTTGCAGGGATTCAAACTCCCGTCCATTGACAAGTCAATACACACTACTAACTGAACCGTCAGCTTTAGAACAAATAAACGAGTATCAACACTGTTTGTTAATATATCAGTTATCGTTATAATGAGCATAGTTAAAGTAACATACGGTGTGAATGTTCCAGGGACCAGATGACCACGAATGTGTTATCAGACTACCCGATGAGGAAGAGAACAACGAGAGACCACGGTTAATCATCCGGAATGGTGTCTACAAAACGAAAAAGCCAAAGGTGGCCCCCAAGAAGATTGTATGTGAAGTCTGTGGAAGGAAATATTCTGTTAGTATCTATCTGTCAATAATATTACTGGCAGAATTGTGCCTGTAGTTTATCTTGCAGTAGTGTCTTTCCACCAGTCATTTAGTAAAGCAACAATGTTAGTGTCATATGTATGAATGTCACATGTCACGACACCACACATCATTTGTATGACATTTGAGGTGAGTTAGCTCAGTGCTAGCATGTAGGGACTTCGCATCATTGGATGTGAGTTCAAATCCATCTACTATGAGCTTGAGCGCCCGGTGAAGGTAAACTTCGCGAGGAAACCACAGCACGGTAGTAGGGCTTTTTTACTTAGCTTAGCTTAGGACTTAGCTACTTAGTCACGTTGTAAATCTGCCACCAAATAGCTTTCTAAGGATGTAGACTCAGCACAAAATGTGAACATCTTTAAAAACAGACTTGACATTTACATAAAAATAAATTACCAGAGACTCCATAGTGTAGATTCATTGGATACAGGCACATATCAGTCGAATCGATTGTTGCAAATATTAGTAACCAATCTCACTTTGACATGGTGAACCTTGCCAAGTAACCGATGAGGTTCTGATAATTGTTGCTCTCACATTTGGTTTTGGTCATGACCGGTGACCATGTAATCTTTGATCGGTCACAGCTCGGTGGTAGGTTTATTGCCCGCCTGGTTAGCGACCACCTTCGGGTTTAGACTGCCCCAAAGTTAAGGTTCATTATGAGCCTTTGTGTTCTGGGATAGTGAAAGAGAACCAGCGATGATAGCTCAGTGGTAGTGTGTACGACTTCGCGTCAAGGGACGTGAGTTCGAATCGAAGCACCTACAATGAGCTTGAGCTTCACTTTGACATGGTGAACCTTGCCAAGTAACCGATGAGGTTCTGATAATTGTTGCTCTCACATTTGGTTTTGGTCATGACCGGTGACCATGTAATCTTTGATCGGTCACAGCTCGGTGGTAGGTTTATTGCCCGCCTGGTTAGCGACCACCTTCGGGCTTACACTGCCGCAAAGTAAAGGTTCATTATGAGCCTTTGTGTTCTGGGATAGTGAAAGAGAACCAGCGATGATAGCTCAGTGGTAGTGTGTACGACTTCGCGTCAAGGGACGTGAGTTCGAATCGAAGCACCTACAATGAGCTTGAGCTTCACTTTGACATGGTGAACCTTGCCAAGTAACCGATGAGGTTCTGATAATTGTTGCTCTCACATTTGGTTTTGGTCATGACCGGTGACCATGTAATCTTTGATCGGTCACAGCTCGGTGGTAGGTTTATTGCCCGCCTGGTTAGCGACCACCTTCGGGCTTACACTGCCGCAAAGTAAAGGTTCATTATGAGCCTTTGTGTTCTGGGATAGTGAAAGAGAACCAGCGATGATAGCTCAGTGGTAGTGTGTACGACTTCGCGTCAAGGGACGTGAGTTCGAATCGAAGCACCTACAATGAGCTTGAGCTTCACTTTGACATGGTGAACCTTGCCAAGTAACCGATGAGGTTCTGATAATTGTTGCTCTCACATTTGGTTTTGGTCATGACCGGTGACCATGTAATCTTTGATCGGTCACAGCTCGGTGGTAGGTTTATTGCCCGCCTGGTTAGCGACACCTTCGGGCTTACACTGCCGCAAAGTAAAGGTTCATTATGAGCCTTTGTGTTCTGGGATAGTGAAAGAGAACCAGCGATGATAGCTCAGTGGTAGTGTGTACGACTTCGCGTCAAGGGACGTGAGTTCGAATCGAAGCACCTACAATGAGCTTGAGCTTCACTTTGACATGGTGAACCTTGCCAAGTAACCGATGAGGTTCTGATAATTGTTGCTCTCACATTTGGTTTTGGTCATGACCGGTGACCATGTAATCTTTGATCGGTCACAGCTCGGTGGTAGGTTTATTGCCCGCCTGGTTAGCGACCACCTTCGGGCTTACACTGCCGCAAAGTAAAGGTTCATTATGAGCCTTTGTGTTCTGGGATAGTGAAAGAGAACCAGCGATGATAGCTCAGTGGTAGTGTGTACGACTTCGCGTCAAGGGACGTGAGTTCGAATCCAAGCACCTACAATGAGCTTGAGCTTCCGGTGAAGGAAAACATCGTGAGGAAACCATAGCATGGTGGTAGGGCTTTTTCTAATGTCCGCCTACCTAGCTACCACCCTCAAGTAGTAAACTTGCCGCCAAATACCAATAGGTGTGTTCCGGCAGCTGCACTTGAGAGCCAGTTCCTCCACAGGATTAGCGTGTCTACCAACTTGGGCCGTATCGTCACTTAAGATCAGGTGAGATTATGGCCATAAAGCTAAAACATTAAGTATAAAAAAAGCCCTTTTTGGCTAGGTCAGCAATATGGCTGTAATGCCGTAGTGTTTCGGTTGTCTGTAGGCGATCGTAACGATCAGATGGACTGCCTTTTTTTAACGTGGCGAAATGCCTTCATGCATCCCCTCCTATCCCGGGGGAATGAAGGGTATGTGGGACTTTCCCGGGGCTAACCGCCGGGAATACCCACTAAAACCCCACGGCCGTCTGTACATGTCCTGGGACGATACGGGTCCGTATAAAAAAAATTAAGTTAATGTCTTAATATTAACATATTACTATACATTACAATAATACTAACATACTGGCGTCAAAGCTGGAAGGAGAAGGAAGTATGGTGCACAGCCGATTAAAAAGACGTGCCCAAACACAAATATAGAGTGTAGTAAAAAAAACTTTCACCTTTCAAACTTTCAACCTCTGAAGGTTGAGTCATAGGAGTCACTGAAGATAAAAAAAAAAATAAGAAAGAAATTCTACAACGAGAATAATCAATATAATAGCTCATTTTACCTGCCATATCGAAGAAGTACAGATTGCCAGGTTGCAGTAGCAGATAAAAAAAGAAAAATGTCTTTTGTTATAAATTAAATTAATTTTAACAAATATCACAACAATAAAATGTCTCATTGTACATTATAAGAGAGGTACAGATTGCCAGGTCTCAGTAAAGGCAAAAAAATGCTAGTCATAGTGCCTGGAAATGATGAGATTTGTATATGTTTCAGTCGAATGCAGCACTACGGTACCACCAGAGAGTTCACACCGGTGAGAGACCATATAAATGTACAGCTTGCACCAAGACTTTCACTATGCCGCTATTTCTTCAGGTAAGTCCTTTTTTTATATAGCTTTATAGCCACAATCTCACCTGATGTTAAGTGACGACATGGCCTAAGATGCTAGACTTGCTATGTCAGGTGGAGACAACTGGCTGTCAAGTGCAACTGACGGAACACACCGATAAGTATTTGGTGGTAGATTTTCAACTCGAGGGTGGTAGCTAGCTAGACGTTGCCACGCAGCCATGGTTTCCTCAAGATGTTTTCCTTTACCGAAATCTCAAGCTGATTGTAGTTGGATTCGAACTCACGTAACGTCACTCACCACCAAAGGAGCCATCACCGCATCAAAGTACTAATATTTATAAGATTAATTTATAGGTAATAAATATAAAGTGATCAGTTAATATTGATTAAAAAAATATATATAGTTCTAGCTATCTGAAGCAATGATGTTATCAAAGAAACATGTTTAAGAACTCTCAAACAGTGAAAACTTCATCAATACCTGATTAGTATTACGAAACAACATAAAACGCTTCAGCACAGCACATATTGTTTATATCGATACTGACCGTTACTGACGCGCCACGGTCTCTCATGTAACGCGATGACTATATCTCTCACTCTGTCATAGTCGTCTCTAACTGACTCTACTTTAAATAAATTCCTTATATATACATCCATACTAATATTATAAATGTGAATGTAAGTTTGTTTTGTTACGCTTTCACGCGAAAACTGCTTAACCGATCATCGTTAAACTTTGTACACATATCCTTAGAGGAATTATAAGAATTATTAGTTTTGCATGGTGGTAGGGCATTTTCTAATGCCCGCCTGGGTAGCTACCACCCTCAAGTTGTAAACCTGCCGCCAAATACCAATAGGTGTGTTCCGGCAGCAGCACTTGAGAGCCAGTATCTCCACAGGTTTAGCGTGTCTACCAACTTGGGCCGTATCGTCACTTAAGATCAGGTGAGATTATGGCCATAACGCTAAACCTTAACTATAAAAAAAAAAAAAAAAGTAACGTAGGATACTTTTTATTGAAAAAAAAATGCGAGTGAAGCCGCGGGTAATAGTTAGTAGTATATATATATATGTATATGTATATATTTATTTATTACTTTACATATATATATGTGTATGTATGTATGTGTCATAGTATATATTATAGTTAAGGTTTAGTGTTGTAGCTATAGTTTCACCTGATCTTAAGTGATGGTATGGCCCAAGTTGGTGGACACGTTAAACCTGTTCAGGGACTGGTTCTCAACTGTAACTACCGGAACACACCTATATGTGTTTGGGGGTAGTCTCTACTTGGGAGTGGTAGATAGCCAGATGGGCATTACAAAAAATCCTGCCACTATGCTACGGTTTTATCTCTCTCTCACCGAAAGCTCAAGCTCATTATGGGTGGATTCGAACTCACGTCCCTTGATGCGTCGTCCGTACATACTACCACTGAGTAATGTATTTACTATGTGCATGATTATTGTATTATCATTATGTGTATTTTCTTCTTTAATAAAATATAGTTTCTTTTTGTTGTATGAATATATATATATATTTTTACTTTACTTATATTATGGAATAGGTAATATAATTTATATTGTATATTCTACTTATTTTGGATCATCACTGCACTACCCCAAGGTCGACTGGTAGAGAATGCCACAGGCATTAAGTCCGCCTTTTATACAAATCGTATATTAAATTGTAAATAAATAAATAAATAAATTTCATTTTCATTAAAGAAAAAAATGTTTTCAAATTACAGATCCACCAGAGAACACACACCGGGGAGCGGCCCTATCAATGTCAGTACCCAGAATGCACGAAAGCTTTCAGTAACAAAGCTGCGTTGCTCCGACATGATAGAGTAAGTGAACCATAGCCTACGTTCCACTTGGCATTCATACTTTCATTTGAATAGTGTAGTAAAGCTCTTTCTAATGCCCGTCTGGCTAAGACCCTCTACTTGAAAATCTGCCAAATACCTATAAGTGTATTTCAGAGGGTGCACTTGAGAGCCAGCCGCTTCTAGGTTTATCGGTTCCACTAGCTTGGGCCACATTCTCACCTAGTATCAAGTAACATTGCGGTCATAGGTTTCATAGAGGTTGAACGTGATAGGTGCATGGGTAAAGGACAGGCTGTTCCATAGAGAAAGAAAGTGATATATGCATGAGTATAGGACAGACTGTTCCATAGAGGAAGAAGGAGATAGATTATAAGGTATTTGAAAAGAAATAAAACTGTTTCAGATTGTTAAATGTTATGAAACCCTCGCTATGTTGTGGTCTATGAGAATAATAGGATATTTATTGCCAGTAAGCGATGATAGCTCAGTGGTAGTGTGTACGACTGAAGCGATGATAGCTCAGTGGTACTGTGTACGACTTCGCGTCAAGGGACGTGAGTTCGAATGTAAGCCCTTACAATGAGCTTGAGCTTTCGGTGAAGGAAAACATCGTAAGGAAACCATAGCATGGTGGTTACCATACCATACCACCCTCAAGTTGTAAGCCTGCCGCCAAATACCAATAGGTGTGTTCCGGCAGTTGCACTTAACAGCCAGTTCCTCCACAGGTTTAGCGTGTCTACCAACTTGGGCCGTATCGTCAATTGAGATCAGGTGAGATGATGGCCATAACGCTAAACCTTAAGTATAAAAAAAAAGGTTAGAGTTATGGCTACAATCTCACTTAATGTTAGTGACAATTTGGCTCCAATATGAATATTATAATTACAATATGAACTCATGGTTTTGATATTTAACATGTTTTGAGATTGTCTGATGCTAAGACCATTATCGGTCTATAAGCATAGCTTTTTAATTTCTGTTTCTCATGATTTGTCATCGCTACCTATTAACTTGAAGCTCCTTCTCCACCAGGTCCATACCGGAGTCAAACCATACGGATGCCCTCAGTGTGGTAAATTCTTCACTCAATCCAACTCTATGAAGTTACACGTGAACACGGTTCACCTGAAGATGCCGGCGCCTTACAAGAGCAAGAACAGAAGAAACAAGAAGGAGCGAGAAGCTGCCCTCAAGTTAGAGGAGCAGAAGTCAGCAGTGAAGACCATCATGTCCAAACTGCCTGAAACCTTAGCGGAAGCCAAGATGCAGGTCATGAAGAAGCAGGAAGCTTATACAATGGACGACAGTGTTTTGTATGATAGTGACATAAAGACTGAAGTTACTTATGAAATTGTTTATGAAGATTGAAGGCAGTCAGATGTGACCTCTGTTAATTGGCTTGAAGAAAGGACCCAGGGTTTCACGGTGAATGGTGTAATCAGATAATTCAAGACAATTATTGAGACCAAAAAATGTATATTGTGTTATCATTTGATGGTTAGTGCATTTACAATCACAAAGCAAGCTCAGAAATGAGGGGTAATTGGCAGTCAAGTCAAATTAAGTTAAAACTTGATAGAAATTTACTTGAATATACATTGTTTGAAACTAAAGTGAGACACTGTGATTTGTGTTTTTTTTTTTTTTTTGTTATGTGTATTGTGGTGTGTATTCTATTGCAACATAATTAGTAAATGTGTAGTGTCTTGTACATAATTGTGGCCTGAACCAACCAAAATGTAGGTTCAGTTGTGTCAGCTCGCTGATTGGACTTCCGCGGAACCGTGTTCAACGAAGAATGGGTATGTGTCGTTTGCTAGGAATCCTTTTGTTATTAATGTTGATACTTCGACCACAATGTAAATATAGGAAGAATCTCAACTGACTACATACTTCCCCCTATTTAGTGACAAGTGAATTTTTTTTCCACCTGACATACGCTGGTAGCCTTAAGGGCTTTGACAGCTTGACCGAATTTTTTGATCCCTGAGGCGGCAGTGGGCTCAAGGGTGCCAGAATGGCCGACCCTCGGCTCGGGCTACTGCCGGAAAACGACCAAAGTGTCTCGATCCTAACTAACCATCAGGTCCTAACTTACTAAGTTTAGTGGTCCTAACAATGACATCGGGAAAGCCACGCAATGGCTGCGGGGGTAGTCCCTTACAGAACCGTGTACTTAATGTGTGGGTGTGCACGAATGGTATGCGGTGTGATGATGTGCTCTGAGTGATGCAGTGTCACTGTATCGCGCAGGCAATGACAAGTGACTGTTCCATAGGGGAAGGAAGTGTTACGTAAATGGATGGGTAAAGGATGAACTGTTTTATAGAGGGTGAAAGTGATGATGAATGGATAAAGAGTGAAATGTTCCATAGAGGAAGAAAGTGATGGGTGCATCAGTAAGTGGTGGACTGTTTCATAGAGGGGAAAAGTGATAGGTGCATCGGTAAGGAGTGGACTGTTTCATGGAGGAAAAAAGTGATATGTGCATCAGTAAGGGGTGGACTGTTTCATAGAGGGAAAAAGTGATGATGAATGGATAAAGAGTGAAATGTTCCATAGAGGAAGAAAGTGATGGGTGCATCAGTAAGTGGTGGACTGTTTCATAGAGGGAAAAAGTGATAGGTGCATTGGTAAGGAGTGGACTGTTTCATGGAGGAAAAAAATGATACGTGCATCAGTAAGGGGTGGACTGTTTCATAGAGGGAAAAAGTGATGATGAATGGATAAAGAGTGAAATGTTCCATAGAGGAAGAAAGTGATGGGTGCATCAGTAAGTGGTGGACTGTTTCATAGAGGGGAAAAGTGATAGGTGCATCGGTAAGGAGTGGACTGTTTCATGGAGGAAAAAAGTGATACGTGCATCAGTAAGGGGTGGACTGTTTCATAGAGGGAAAAAGTGATAGGTGCATCAGTAAGAGGTGGATGGTTTCATAGAGGAAAAAAGTGATACGTGCATCAGTAAGGGGTGGACTGTTTCATAGAGGGAAAAAGTGATAGGTGCATCAGTAAGTGGTGGACTGTTTCATAGAGGGGAAAATGTGATTGATAGGTGCATCAGTAAGGGGTGGACTGTTTCATAGAGGGAAAAAGTGATAGGTGCATCAGTAAGAGGTGGATGGTTTCATAGAGGAAAAAGGGATTGATAAATGAATAAAGGATAGACTGTACCGTAGAGGAAGAAAGTTAATACGTTTTTTCACACAATTGCAATATATAACTAATATAATTTGCCGTGAATGAATTAATTATGCATGTAATAAAAAAAAAACACAATGTATTTGAATTTCGTGTATTATAAAATCTCATAGTGGTGCTAGTAGAACGGTTGATGGTGACTGTCGGTAACCCTCGTCTGGACGGTCACCATTATAAAATAAATAACAACTTTAAAAGTATATAGTATACTTTTGAACCTTACGCCGACGCCTAGTGTGTTTATTTTTTGTTGTAAATTATTCTACATAATAGGTTAGATACTTTTTAAATAAACTTGTATATATGGTATTGAATTGTTTTATTTCTATAGTAGACTCCAAAACGTCGCATATCAATATATATATTAAATCTATACAAATAAATAAAATTGTAGTCTGTAATGTCAAAATAATATATTATTATATATAAGAGTACGACTACCCTCAAATCCAAATTGTTACCAGAGGGTAGGGACCATTTTCATGTTACTTTAAGATCCTCTCTTTAAGCGGAAATGCATCTATCCATGTAATTCCCCTTCTACTCACTAAATTCCACAGCCAACTTTCTCTTTCCTGAGACGATGCGGGTTCAAACTCGCAATCAGTGAGGTGAGTCGCTACCTACTCAACTTTGAGAACCGCTGGTATATGATTCGGATATTAATCTGGTAACGGTAGAAACTAAGATTGGTGTAAAAATAGATGATTGAACAATACTGCATATGATATTATATAATCTAGACTAAATAGCATTTAAAGCTGGCAATACACCTGCGATTCCTCTGGTGCTATGGGTATCCATGGGCGGCGGTGGTCACTTACCATCACGTGAGCCGCTTGCTCGTTTGCCTCGTATCCATTAAAAAAGCAGGGTGTGAAAGAAAGAAATACACAATACCTTTGTCTTCGTCGAGACGCTCCCCTTTCTGAATCTCGGCCAAATGCCACACCAAAGCAAACGAAACTATACTTTCGTAGTGCAGGAAGGGAAGAGGCCTTTTTTTTTTCGTGGAGTAATGTATTTATGGCTCCCTTCCCAGCCCGGACGAAGGGACTGAGAGGGGTATGTGGGACTCACCCAGCGCTAGCAGCCGGGAATACCCCTACTACCACCAAATGTAAATCACAGGCCAAAGTGACAACGTTTACTATTGATTCTCATTTCCTTGAGATAAAAATTAATCTACCCTCATCACTCATTTCGAGAAATATCATTAAAAAAAAAAACAATTTTTTAAACAGATTTTATTTTGAAAATTTAATATTTTGAACCCGGATTCCTAAAACTATCTAGGATTCTTCCCTCTACCTCCCGTGTGAACCTGGAATAATAAAGTTTTTTTTTTTGCAAATCTCAGAAGCGGGATTCCTCGATATATGTCTGCAGATAGATAGGTATCTGAGGAATCTAATTAAATTATTACATTGTGATATTTTACACTCAGTAAGATTAGTAAGAATTTTTCAGGTCATAGTGTTAAAAGGCCTAAATGGAATAAAGATTTTTGATTTGATTTGTCTACGACTTATTTTAGAACTAAAAAGTATTTAATAAGTTTCGTCCTTTTTGTGACCTTTTTCAATACAGCTTCGCTGCTGTTGGTGGTAACGCGATGTTAAACAAACAACCAGACAAACAAACAAACGAACAGCCTTTCTCAATGATTGGTCTATCAAATACAAAAAGGATTGCTGAAATTCAACTTACAGTTCCTAAGATTTTGTATTTGATAGAGAAATTGTTGCGGAAGGCTTTTAAGGCTATTCAATATCGCGTTACCACCAAAATGTTAGAAAAACAGCCAAACGACGTTACACAGTTTTCTCATACGTATATGTGGGTCAAAACTCACGTATTCGTGTCCCCTCAACGCGGACGGACCCTTGAAGGTCTTCGGGCAGTATTTACAAGCGTACGGGCGCTCGCTCGAGTGCACCCGAGTGTGCGACTGCAAAGGAAAAACCTAGCATGATGGGTCCAATATTAAAACCCCCCTATAATTATGTATTAATTGATTGTCTCTAAACATTTATAGGGGTCACTTCCCGCGTAAACTAATGCAGAAGGTTATAGCCAATTTAGGGGGGAAAAAACCAAAGCAATCACCAAAACTGAGGCCGCCTCTTCTTTCTTCACGTTCTTCTTGGGGCCGTTCCAGTTTCTTTTTTATAGTCAACGCTTAGCTTTATGGCCATATTCTCACCTGATCTTAATTGATGATACTGTCCAAGTTGGTAGACACGCTAAACCCGTGGAGGAACTGACTCTCAAGTGCAGCTGCCGGAACACACCTATTGGTATTTGACGGTAGATTTTCAACTTAAGGGTGGTAGCTAGCCAGGCGGGCATTAGAAAAAGCCCTACCACCACGCTATGGTTTCCTCACGATGTTTTCCTTCACCGAAAGCTCAAGCTCATTGAGTATGTGCTTGGATTCGAACTCACGTCCCTAGACGCGAAGTCGTGCACACTACCACTGAGCTATCATCGCTTCAAAGTTCATATTGCGGCAGTCTGAACCCGAGGGTGGTCACTAACCAGTCGGGCCAAAAACCTATCACCAAGCTATGACGGATCCAGAACCAGAACCATCACGACCACAAAGAAATTAAGGAGGAACAGTCGCCAGAGCCTTAAGTGGCCAAAGTACTGTAAAATTCTTGGTAAGAATAATGGAGACATCATACCCTGAGCAGTTTCCTCATGGTGAAGCTCTTGGGGCAGTCGGGGCACTGGTAGGGCTTCTCCCCGGAATGGTTCCGCTGGTGGTACATCAGCCGACACTTGTTCTGGGAATTCGGGGGCATTTTTTGATAGTATAAACAATAGTTCAAATTACACGCCTATTAAGCGTAGCGTTGAGGTGGGTACTACTGTCACGTCACGCAAAACAATTGATTTTTCAAATTTAAAATGCCTCTATATATCATATATTGCACTTGTGAAATAATATATACACACACGTGTATCAAGAAAAAACACTATTTTTAGCTCTCATGATATTATTGATGCCATTTTTACACGCTTCAGTTCCAGTAACTAAAAAATAACAAATAAATAATAGTTTAAAAAACTAGAACACACGCTTTATATAGAAAGCTAAACTAAAAAACAGAAAATAAATTTTAATAAATATTAATTAAAAATAATGTAGTTTTTTAAAATAAATATAAGTTATTAATAGTTTGAATAAGAAAAAAAATGTTTTATTGTAAAAAAAGCGTGGGGTGCTTGATGTCAATAGTTATGTATATTTAATTGACAGATATGAGAAGGATTATCATTTCGATAATATCTTGAAAGGCACCCCCGCTTTCTTTTACAATAAAACATTTTTTTTCTTATTCAAACTATTAATAACTTATATTTATTAAAATTTATTTTCTGTTTTTTAGTTTAGCTTTCTATATAAAGCGTGTGTTCTAGTTTTTTAAACTATTATTTATTTGTTATTTAAACTAGTTAAAAAAGTTCTGTCTCGGACGTCCGTGTGTCTGTATGTGCGGATCCTGTATGTTATCACGATAACGACCGAAATACTTTACTAATCGAATCTATCTTTCTTTCACTTCAGTATAATTAGGAATAGAACCCTATTACTTTTCACGGTCTGATTCGATGTGGTTTCATTGTTATTAAATAAACAAAAACAAATACTCGAGGGAAATACTCTCATTATCATACTAGATGACTTTTAAATTTATTTATTTCATTATATCCTGTAAAAAATCTTATTGATAAAAATGTTTTCATGTACGTCCTGATGTCTGTGTGTACGGATGTGTAACGAATACAACCAAAAAACTTAATATATCCCGGATCATTTCGTTTTAAATAGCTATAGAATGACATCTGATTACTTCCAATTTAATATGAATGCTTAAATCTACGACATTCAATTATAATTATCTTATGAGGGGTGCAATTTTGAATTTTTTCATTTTTTTTTTTTACGTAACGGAGAGGCGGACCTCGGCTGTCTTATTGAAAAATGCACACTACTCACCGGGAGCGTCTTCCCGCAGACCTCGCAGATCCAAGGCTGCGAGGCGTACCTTCGCTTGGCCACGTCCACGTGCATTCTTCTAAAGTGGGCGCTGTATAGCGATTCCCTTGCGAAGGTTTTGTTACACTGGCAACACCATCCGTGAGACTTATAATCTCCTTTTTTACGGCCACAACCTCACTTGATGTTAAGTGACGATGTGGCCCGAGTTGATGTACACGCTAAGTCTAGTGGAGGGGATGGTTCTCAAGTGCAACTGCCTGAACACACCTATAGGTATTTGGGGGCAGATTTTTAGCTACAGGGTGATAGTTAACCAGACGCTACCACCATGCTATAGTTTCCTCACGATATTTTCCTTCACCGAAAGCTCAAGATAACCAGAGGTGGATTCAAACTGAGCTATCATCGCTTCAAAGAGTTTTGAACCAGTTTCCCTTGGGTAGTGATCTCAAATTAAAAAAATCGGGCATTTTTTTTTTTATACTTAAGGTTTAGCGTTATGGCCATAATCTCACCGGATCTTAAGTGACGATACGGCCCAAGTTGGTAGACACGCTAAACCTGTGGAGGAACTGGCTCTCAAGTGCAGCTGCCGGAACACACCTATTGGTGTTTGGGGGCAGGTTTACAACTTGAGGGTGGTAGCTAGCCGGGCGGGCATTAGAAAAAGCCCTACCACCATGCTATGGTTTCCTCACGATGTTTCCCTTCACCGAAAGCTCAATCTCATTGTAGGTAGTTAGTTTCGAACTACGTCCCTTGACACGAAGTCGTACACACTACCACTGCGCTATCATCGCTTCAAAACGTTTACATACACCCTTTTTTAAATTATGCATAAAAAATACATTAAATCAATAAAAATAACATAACACACACACTACCATGTTTTTGACACACATACGCATATATATATATACTCTATTGTTTATTCTTAAAGTCTATGGTCAAATTGAGAATAGACTATAGATTAATATTGTTTGTCTTTACTGAACATCAAACTTAACCCTGTATATTAATACAAGTCTTTGATAACAGAACCTTAATAATGTTCAAACATTTAATTTAAATTAATTATGGTCGAATTCCGACCACCGGGTAATAAATATATAAATATATTTCAAGCATTTGATCGAAAAATGATTTCTCTATCTATACGAAAACCAGCAACAGTTGACAAGATCGATATTCACGCGAGCAAAACCGAGGGCAGAAGCCAGTTCTGTAATGGTTTCGGCTTACCTTGAAGCATTCATAATTGTTTCGGCTTACCTTGAAGCATTCGTAATTGTTTCGGCTTACCTTGAAGCATTCATAATTGTTTCGGCTTACCTTGAAGCATTCATAATTGTTTCGGCTTACCTTGAAGCATTCATAATATTTTTTGTCGTTTCTATGGCTGTCGAGGAGGTGATCGCGCAGCGCGACCGGGGATTCGAACCCGCGACCGCACCGGGCACACGAGGAGACCGTATCGCAGGATATATCCCGAGACGAGTCCAGGTGAGATTCATACGCGATAGTGTTAGTGAATCGAACGCCGCAGTTTGCGCAAACGCATTCCGTTGGGAACTTCAACTGGGAACAACGTATTACTCGTTCTAAACTTTATCTAGTTGTATTCTTACTAATATCCTTAATCCCTACTAATATTATAAATATGAATGTAAGTTTGTTTGTTACGCTTTCACGCTAAAACTACTTAACCGATCATCACCCCCCCCCCCTCCCGGGCGACAAAGTCACAGTAAATGACACTCCCTCCCCCCATAAGTGCGAACGTATTTTATAGACGGGCCCTAAGACACAGAAACGGTAAAGTTAAGTGTGAAAAAGAAATGGTCACTCACGTCCCGGTGGGCTCGCTTCTTGTGCCCGTTGAGGCCGAACTCGCCGATGAACGGCTCCCCGCAGAGCTCGCACCACACCAACTCCTCGGGGTGGTGGAGGCGCATGTGTGTCAGGTACGTCGACAGCTTCCTGGACGGATCGACATTGTTTGTGATCACGCCGGAATGTCATGACGGGAACGCGTCCGCGCCATTGACACGTATAGTCTTTTTTGTTAGGTTTTATAGGTTCTATAGGTCACAATCTCATGACTGTCACCGTAAAACTCTCGTGGCAAAGTTAGATACCACGTTGATGTCATAGTTCGGACTGGCGCACTCATTGACACCTCGATTTTATTCACGGCCCCTAATAATTTTGAGTTGGGATTACAAACACCCATCGGAACTCTTTACCGAAATACATATTTTGGGAAAGTTCTAGAACAAATCAGTCATATCTCTCCTGAAAGCTAAAACCGCCACTGAACTCGAATCAAGGCCTCAGTTCCATAAATAATTTGTGGTAGGTGCACAGACTTTTTTGTATAGTTAAAGTTATGCGTTATGACCATAATCTCAACCGATGGTAAGTGACTGTACGGCCGAGATGGTGTCACGCTGAGCCTGGTGGAGAGACTGGCTCTCGAGTGCAACTTTCTCAACACGTCTATAGGTATTTGGGGACAGATTTTCAACTTGAGGGTGGTAGCTAGTTAGGTTGGCATCATAACAAGTCCTACCACCATGCTATGGTTTCATGACGATGTTTTGCTTAACCGGGTACTGAAGCTCATCGTAGGTGGATTCGAACTCACCTATCGCCTATGAAAACCTGTATTAGCAAGTCCAAGGTGAACACGGAATACTCCCCTCCGTACATGTTATACGGCTATCAATAGCAGTACACAAATTTTAATATTTATTGCGTACAATAATTAAACTGTAACAAATTCATATATATCTGTAATAATATGTGAATTTTACATTTTAAGGGCTGCGAACGTCACATTTTCATAGACAACCAACCCCTTGGTCGCTCATGACACATTTTGTCTCAGTAAGCGACACACCTCCCTATAATTAAACTTATAAGGCCCTTTGTGAAAGTATAAGTTACTGTATTTGCTCGTGGGGTGTTGCTTCTAGTTCAGAGTTAATTACTATAGAACGAGCGCAGAAGGCAGTTCTCAAAGTCATGATGCGTTTGCCGTAGACACGCTAAACCTGTGGAGGAACTGGCTCTCAAGTGCAGCTGCCGGAACACACCTATTGGTATTTGGCGGCAGATTTTCAACTCGAGGATGGTAGCTACCCAGACGGGCTTTAGAAAACGCCCAACCACCATGCAATTCCGTTTCGTTCTTGATAGACCAATCCTTGACGAAAGTTTTCGGCTATTACACATGACGATACTATGAAAAATGTTACAGAAACGGGCAAAAATTTTGTACATATTTTTTAGTTCCGCGCGAACGAAGTCGCGGGCACAGCATACTTATAAACAGAGGCGAATACTCACTCGTAAGACTTCCCACACTCTTTACAGTCGTGCATTTGACCGGCGTGCATCTTGAAATGTTCCTTTGCGTTGAAACTGTAATAAATGGTATAAACACGACATATTCTTATATGGCTTAGTAAAATTCAAAAGTTTAATTACATAACTGGTTGATGATATATCTCCAATTTTTACTAGGGTTTCTGTTTTGTGTACATTTACGTTCAAAATGCTTCGAAATATTACAATTTCTGTAAAAAATATTACAATTTATGTCATTGAAATAAAACTAATTTAAACGGATTTAATCGCGGTTATTTATTAAATTTTGATCCCGACGTTTCGCAAGCTTTTCAGCCTTCGTGTTCACGGGGCGGACTGAGGTGTAGGTTGTCCAGTAAAGTTTATGTTACTGTGTCTACCTTCCTACCTACCTGTTGAAACTGTTACCGCGATAAAATCCGTTTAAATTAGTTTTATTTCAATGAATAATATTCGCGTAAACCTAAAAAATCATTATACAATTTATGTCATCTGTATTCTGTTCATGTTCACTCATAATAAAAGTTCCTAACTGTGTAAGTCGTGCACTATGTAATAGGGTATGGGATTGAAAATGATATCTAGAATTAAGTTGTTTTTGTATTTAATCTCATATCTGTATCAGTGCCTTGTAAAACAAAATAAAAATAAATAAAATATCACCCCACCCAGTGGCGGATCTATCAGTAGGTCTGAGCCTAGGGGCGGCAGATTTTAGGGGCGGAAAACTTTGGGGTACGTCAATTTTGTTTTTTAGACACTGAAATGACTCATACATTTACCTAAAGACTTAGGATCTAAGTGGTATAACGTTTGTCTACAATTTACATAGTCCTATGTGGAATCTAATTGTAGGGGTAGGTAGAGAAAGCAAGGGTCCGTGGATACTCAGAAAACCGTGGCGACGCTAGCTATTTATATATAGCCGGTTGTATCACCTCAGGCTTTATTAGTTACATATCACGTGATTGGATGAGATGCGCTTCTATCCAATGGTTATATATATATGTAGATAATAGAGCGACCTGAATTTAGATGAGATTTCGAGCATCTCACCACTGCTGAAGTAACCGATTTGACCCTTTTTATCGAGGCGCACTTGTGTGTTCGGTGCGCCCTTCGTAGGTTCGTCAAGGGGTGCATATGACCCCCCTGATCAAAGAAGGTGGCCCCTTATGAGAGGCCTACGCCTGCCGGGTGAGCAGATGAAATGTAATCATAATTCCTGCTCCCCGGCCGAATAGGCGAAAGAAGGACACCGTGGGGTTTTAGTGGGTATTCCTGGCGGCTAGCGCCAGGCGAGTCCCACACGCCCCTCCCTATGCCTTGCCCAGGCGGGAGGGGATGCCTAAAAGCATTTCCCCACGTAAAAAAAAAAAAAAATAGGTAGAGAAGGCAAAATTTGAACAACCAAAGGACCTACACATGACATCAACATCATTACTGTCATTTATGTAACATGAGACCTAATTGTGATGTGAAATTAACTTCATGCGATCACTGTGAATTATTACAAACACTCTGTAAAGGAACCGTTCAAGTGTTACGTAGTTAGGGGAGGGACGTATCGTAAAACGTTACGATGCGTTACAACGGTGGGAGGGGAGGCCCGACAACGAGTTACTTCAAATTGTTTTTTGTTTTCTATTATATTAAAAACTAGGTCAGTAAAATTTACCAAGTTCGCATGTTTACGGAAAATACTTCGACTATTTCTAATCACATTTCCATAGGTTATGGTAAATAAGAAAAGCAACGTAAAATATAACTATGACATTTACGTTTTTTTTTTTTTATACTTAAGGTTTAGCGTTATGGCCATAATCTCACCTGATCTTAAGTGACGATACGGTCCAAGTCGGTAGACACGCTAAACCTGTGGAGGGGCTGGCTCTCAAGTGCTGCTGCCGGAACACACCTATTGGTATTTGGCGGCAGGTTTACAACTTGAGGGTGGTAGCTAGCCAGGCGGGCATTAGAAAAAGCCCTACCACCAATGCTACGGTTTCCTCACGATGTTTTCCTTCACCGAAAGCTCAAGCTCATTGTAGGTGCATTGGATTCGAACTCACGTCCCGTGACGCGAAGTCGCGCACACTACCACTGAGCTATCATCGCTTAAAATCGCTTACGTAAAAATACTCGCCCGTATGTTACGTTGGTTACATAAAAACGTTACGGCGAGTTACGTGGGGTGGGGTCAAAAAATCTACAAAAATTGCGATACGTAATACTTGAACGGCCCCAGAGGCGAGCTATGGGGTGCATAAAATCGGGCATTATTTCAAAACTGATTAAAATGCATAACAATGTACATCACTGTTTGCCCGCTAACGTTATTCTAAAGTGCGAGCGAGATAGACGTACTTTTTATTCCCAACAAAACTTTCACAGATAATATCAAAGTAAAATTGGTAAATTGGGTTATTCTAAAGTGCGAGCGAGATAGACGTACTTTTTATTCCCAACAAAACTTTCACAGATAATATCAAAGTAAAATTGGTAAATTGGGTTATTCTAAAGTGCGAGCGAGATAGACGTACTTTTTATTCCCAACAAAACTTTCACAGATAATATCAAAGTAAAATTGGTAAATTGGGTTATTCTAAAGTGCGAGCGAGATAGACGTACTTTTTATTCCCAACAAAACTTTCACAGATAATATCAAAGTAAAATTGGTAAATTGGGTTATTCTAAAGTGCGAGCGAGATAGACGTACTTTTTATTCTCAACAAAACTTTCACAGATAATATCAAAGTAAAATTGGTAAATTGGGTTATTCTAAAGTGCGAGCGAGATAGACGTACTTTTTATTCTCAACAAAACTTTCACAGATAATATCAAAGTAAAATTGGTAAATTGGGTTATTCTAAAGTGCGAGCGAGATAGACGTACTTTTTATTCCCAACAAAACTTTCACAGATAATATCAAAGTAAAATTGGTAAATTGGGTTATTCTAAAGTGCGAGCGAGATAGACGTACTTTTAATTCTCAACAAAACTTTCACAGATAATATCAAAGTAAAATTGGTAAATTGGGTTATTCTAAAGTGCGAGCGAGATAGACGTACTTTTTATTCTCAACAAAACTTTCACAGATAATATCAAAGTAAAATTGGTAAATTGGGTTATTCTAAAGTGCGAGCGAGATAGACGCACTTTTCATTCCCAACAAAACTTTCACAGATAATATCAAAGTAAAATTGGTAAATTGGGTTATTCTAAAGTGCGAGCGAGATAGACGTACTTTTAATTCTCAACAAAACTTTCACAGATAATATCAAAGTAAAATTGGTAAATTGGGTTATTCTAAAGTGCGAGCGAGATAGACGTACTTTTTATTCCCGACAAAACTTTCACACAGATATTTTCAAAGTAAAATTGGTAAATTGGAAGTGAATTTTCAATTTTATTGTATCATTAGACTCACGTTGTCCGCGACACGTACTTGCACTGCCGGCACACGAACTTCAACCTGTGACTCTTCAAGTGCTGGTTCAGTCCGCGTTTATCCTTATATCTGAACCGGCAGAACTCGCATACGATATTCCCTCGACTCTGAAAAAACAAATTAATATTTAAATATATAAATTAATAAATAACCGAGATAAAATCCGTTTAAATTAGTTTTATTTCGATGAATAATATTCGCGTGAACATAAGAAATCATTATATCAACTGTATTTTTCTCTCTTTTTTTGGTTGCCAACAGCATTCATTATATTTTAATTAATTAACGGTACAAATTAATTATAATATATACATAAACTATATATATATATATATATATATATATATATATGGTGGTAGGGCTTTTTCTAATGCCCGCCTGGCTAGCTACCATCCTCAAGTTGAAAATCTACCGCCAAATACCTATAGGTGTGTTCCGGCAGCTGCACTTGAGAGTCGGTCCTTCCACAGGTTTAACATGTCTAGCAACTTGGGCCGTATCGTCACTTAAAATCAAGTAAAATTATGACCATAACGCTACAACTTATGTATAATAAATAAATCTAATTAATACTTCATTTAATTCAGCAATATATCTTTAAGGGATGTTATTGAGTATGAGAACGACATCGGTTTTGATGTAATTAAAACGACGTGAATTAAAACCGTTAGATCACGGGTGAAATCATTCCTATCACTGTTATATGCAGAGTATTAGAAATCGTGTTTGTTAAAGTAATATCATAAATGTTAGAATGTTTTATTATCGCAGTTATTTCACTGGTGTTAGAAATAAATTTAGTCACTATTATTTCACGGGCGTTAGAAATCATTTTTTCCACTGTTATTCCAGGGTTATTATATCAAAGCATATTCAAATTTAATTTTATATTATTTTTCTAATAATAATAGGACAATGTTGCGGCACTATTTCTTATAGTAAACTGGGCTTATAGTAGTGACCGCCGATATTTAAGAAGTTAATATAGGAATGTTTTTATCTCAAATGTCATCACGACGAAATAAAATATGGACTCACTGTGACGTATTTAGCACCGCATGTATCATAAATTTCGCTACACTTGATCCATTTGTATACAAATCTCTACTACCTCTACGTTTGTCTGATATACACCAGCTCATAGAAGAACGCGAACCGCTTAAATATACCTCAATCACGACTGTTATAGCTAGTTTATAACAGTCGTGATTTTTCACTCCTATCACATTGCTTTTTAAACAGTATATTGGTTTATCTTTTGGCGCCACAATCTAACCTTTCTTATAGTTTATAGATTTAGCCAAAGGCCATAATCTCATCTTAAGTACGAAACGGCCCGATTGTTGGTCACACTAAAACCGTGGAGGGACTGACCCTCAAGTGCAATTGCACACTCCTATTGGTATTTGGCGTCAGATTTTTAAACTAAAGGCTGCTAGCTTGCCAGGCGGGCATTAGATAAAGCCCTACCACCATGCCATAGTTTCCGCATGATGTTTTCCTTCACCTTAAGCGCAGGCTCATTGTAGGTCCGCACAAATTACCACTTAGCTGTCATCACTTCAAAGTGTGTTAAGTTCGCTTATGTCAAGTGACGATGAGGCCCAAGTTATTGGACACACTTAGTCTAATGAAGGAAGCGGTTAACCTGAAACTGCCGATACACACCTACGGTGTTTGGAAAGAGATTTGTCAGTTGTATATGACAGGCAGGAAGGTGCCAACCATCATGCTATGGTTTCATCACCACGTTTTCCTTAACCAGGCGCTCTGACTCACTGGAGGGATGCAAATTCACCTTAAAATACTAGATTCTAAGAAAACTCACCGGATCATGCTGCGATTTATAATGTTTCATGTAATTATCTTTATCTATGAACCCTTTATAACAATCGTCACACTTGAACGGTCCGTTCTGGTAGTTGTAACTTAGTTTCCTCTCCAGCACCTCGCTCATCTGCTGCTCCTTGCTCAATATAACCACTTCCACGTCATACAAACTTTCAAACGTCTGCATATTCTCTTTAGTTTCAAAGTATTTCCCCTTTATACGGTCCAGACGTTTCGCACGTTTGCGTACTTTATCAATCTCATCTGTCACTTCTCTTTTGACTCCCTTCTTCTCTTCTTTTGTGGAAATAATTGACTCATTCTCAAAAGTATCAAAGACTCCATCATTCAGGTCACTTCCAACTGATTCCGGTGATGGGATCTCCTCGAGTTTTACTTTAGATTCTTCGTCTATGAGGGTAGTTTGGATCAGGACTTCGGCTATCTTGTTTTCGGGTTCCGGATATTGAATTATGTCGGTCGGTGTTGTAATGTATGAAGGTTTACTTAGTTTATACACGTTTGTTATGTCATCTTTTATCTGGAATGTTTTTTGTCTGATGTTAAGCAAATATTAAGAATAGCCTATATAATTTTGGTCACGAAGAGGCATTTATAAAATTTAAAGCACTATAATAGGAGTACTTCGTTGCTTTTATATTTTAATGTATACAAATGTTTATAATTAAAAAAGATTTGTTTATAAATATCGCACGCCACTTCTGCACGTCTCATAACGTGAAGCGTTTGAGTAGTGCTTTACTCTTACTCTCTCAAGGTCAAGCAATTATCTCGGCTTAAATTACTTTCATCTGATCCATTTTGCACTGTAGTTTTATCTTTTTTCAGTTGAAACAAATTCTATAAAATTTGTTACACGTAGGGACATAAAATAATATACTATTATATTAAATATAATGTTAATGAGAAGAACTTTTTTTTTTTTTTAATGTGCGTTATGAGACGTGCATTTTTAGATTTTCCAAACTATTTTCGTTTATGCTAATCTTCGAATCTGCTCGACTGATTTTAATTACATGCTAATTCTTTGTCCAACTTCAGAGCCACTAATTGTTCTTCATAATCTTTAAGCCCTCTTTTATGCGGGGCTCAATACAGATGTGTTCTGCCTCAGGGGTCTTTTTACATTGGGTCAGGATACTGACCAGTTTAGCCCTAAGTCTAAACTTAACCTACAGATCTATGTACGCACTTCTATCGCTACTCAAATTTTGAAGGGAAGTAGTAGGGAAGAGGGAACACCGTTTTAGGATGATTCCCTTTGACATTGGCCTCGCCATTTGAGGTGAGGCACACTAATGTGTCTCTCGTGGACTAATCTGCTAGACCACCTTTGGAAATCTATCTTTCTGTCTATTGGAACTCTGAGTAACCAAAAAGCTTCACCGACCTATGCGGTCACCTACAGACCCTCAACTTTAAAGGTGTTTTCATCCCAATAAATGCTGCACTGCACAGTATGTGATTAATCAGAATGTGGTTCAGCCTTTTCAGTCACAGAGAGAGGAAGTTAGGATAGTACAGTACATTTTCGCCAGCACAATTCAGTACAGTTTGAGTTTAGGATTATCTAGGATACGTTAAGACCAGATAGACACGGGTTCCGATAACAACCCACGTCGAGGTTCGGCCACTAGGTACTTTAGCCCTCGTTGCCCTCAGGGCTGAGTGCTTTCCATACTCGCCTCACAAGTTCGGTGAAGGGTCGGATGCTTCTCAGGCTAACACCACATGTCAGAAGTGAAACAACAGTATGTCTCTCTCCCTCCCTCAGTCGTCCAGAATCGACGGCAAACAAAAACGTTGTGCATCAGAATTCTAAAGCCCTATCATGAGAAGTTTCAATACAAAAATCAAATTTAAATACGACAACAATCTCCTAGACTTAAAATCTCACTACGCAAGATATTTGGCGACAAGTCCAGCCAAATAGTACTGGTCTACCCCTCAGTGTACAGCGTACGGTAATTTAAAGCAGCTCACCGCGACATTATCTTTTGATGAGCCCAGAAGAACACACCGGGATTCATGGCACATTCGTCTGAATGCTGCATACTTGATCAATAAACCTTTGCATATATGGCACAAGTGTTGTGGAAGGTTGTCACAGGTTGACACCTGTAATTAGATTAAAATATGTGACAGAGATTATAGAACGAACTTACTATTAAATAACTGCGCTAGTGCCTACGACTTCATTCGCATGGGCATAAAAATTTTAATCAATCATTTTTCGCCAGATTTTTTACTTTTTTATACCCTTTTATTAACTCCACCTGTATGTTTGTTTGTTTGTATATTTTTAACCGACTCCTTTGGGTGCGATTTTAACACACTTGAAAACGGGCAGATTTCGTTCAAACTTTGTAGATTTATCGAGGACCGATGACGATACACTAATATGATAAAATTAATCCATTTTTCAATTTGCAAAACAAGATTTTTGTTATTTTATATAATTTTCATCTATAGTCGATAAGACAAGAAACTTAATTTTAATTTTTTATAATTAAAGTAAAAAAGCTATTATAAATAAAGTAAACTTAAATGTAAAATAAATAATAGTAAAAAAAAAACTAAAAAACACGCTTTTTATAGAAAACTGAACTAAAAAAATAGAAAATAAGTTTTAATAAATTTAAATTAAAAATAGTGTAAAAAGTTTCAATAAACGTAAATTAGCAATAGTATTAAAAATTTAAATTAATAATATGGTAAATAAAAAAAAATATATTAAAATAAAAAAAGCGTGGGGTGCATGGTGTCAAGTGAAGTGAAGTGTCGGTGAAGTGATTATCATTTGATAATCTTAAAAACACCCCACGCTTTTTTTAAATAAAATACATTTTTTTATGTACACTATTATTAATTTATATTTATTGAAATTTTTAACACTATTCTTAATTTAAATTTATTCAAGATTATTTTATATTTTTTTTAGTTCAGTTTTCTATAAAAAGCGTGTTTTTTAGTTTTTTAAACTATTATTTATTTTGAAACAGTTTTACTCATATTGTTTGCAGAGTGGTGTTTTAAATAGCCTAAATCTTTCCTCAATTCGACCGGTAGTTCTCGAGATTATCGCGATCAAACAAACATACACGCTTTTCTGCTTTATAATATAATATAGATTATAACAATATCACAGAATAATAGAGACTACTTTCCACTTGGCGGTCACAACGCCGACGACCGCGGTATTTCCCGTTCCACTTGCTTGTGAGCCTTACAATTATTAGCTCATGTGGAACCGAGTATGGTTCCACCGTCCATACCCAGATGGGTTATGAGCTCGGTCTGAGTGAAGATATTGTCGTCGTTAGTGACCAACCACAACGACCCGTGGTCATGGCGAGTGGCTGTATTTTTTTTTATTTTCGACTTGACGTACGCTGTTAGCCTTAGGGGGCTTTGACAGCTTCACCGAACTTTTTGGGGTGAATGCTGAGGGCGCTCAGCTCCGTGGTAGGGAGCCCAGGGGTGTCAGGATGGCTGAACCTCGGCTTGGGCTGCTGCCGGAAAGTGAACAAGGATTCACTATCCTAACTAACCAATAGGTCCTAACTTACTTATTTAGTAATCCTACCACGACTAGCTAAGTGAATTGTAGCTTAAATATCTTATAAATATTCAAAGCTCTGTTTTTATGGAAGATTGGGCAAACTAGCAAACGCGTCACCTGATGGTAAGTGACCCCCGCTGCCCATGGACATCCACAACACCAGAGGAATCGCAGGTGCAATGCTGACCTTTATAGGAGAGGCTGGCTCTCAAGTGCCACTGCCGGAACACACCTAATGGTATTTGGCAGCACATTTACAACTTGAGGTTGGTAGCTAGCAGGCGGGCATTAGAAAAAACCCTATTACCATGCTATGATTTCCTCACGTAGTTTTTCTTCACTGAAAGTTGAAGCTCGTTATAGGTGGTAGGGTTAGAACTCACACCCTATGACACGGCCTTCCGACATGCTACCACTGAGCTATCATCGCTTATATAATACCTTAAGAAGGATGTCTCTTTTTTACAGGGTATTTAAAAACCACTTCACTCAGGTACAATAAACAGTTATAATGAACAAAATAGGGTACAAATAATATATTTTTTAAATAATTTGTATAGTTTACTAGCTGACCTAGTGAACTTTGTACATCCTAAAATCAGTGTTCTTTTTTCTCACTAAAAGTCAAAAATGGTTTGGCTAGTTTGTATTATTTTTAATATTTTGATGAGCTATAATCAATTCTAATCAACCTTCCAACTTCAATTCGTTAAGATCAATAGAACTGTCTATATCTGTTGTAGTTTCCGTTTTACTTTTCTTTTGGTAATCAATTAAAATCTGTTTATAACTCCAATGTCTTTTAATCATATGAAATTTGAATATAGTTGGATTCAAACCCACGCCCCTCGGAGCGGAGCTATCATTGCTTCATTACTTTTTATATTCTGAGATTTAACAAAAACTTTGTACATTTTTTAATATAAACCTTGTCCTGACAATAACAACACAATAAAAAAAATATATCCAATTTGGTACAGGAGTTCTCAAGTTATGCACATACATACACTTCAGAAATTCAAGTTTATATATATAGATGAGTGAAAATCCTCTTGGGCCACCAAGATGGTGGACACGTTAATTTTAGTGCACAGACTGGCTCCCAAGTGTAACTGCCAGAACACACCATAGGTATTTGGTGGCAGATATTCAACTTGAGTGTGACGAAGCTATGGTTTCATTATGACGTTTATTCACGGATAGCTGGGATAGCTGAGGTTCATTGTGCATTCCCTCGAACTCACATTCATTGACACTCTGTGTTATAAAAAATATACTATACACATAGTATATATTACTAACTTAGACACACCTTATAATTAGTATGTAAGTCTTGTACTACTCACAATTTTATTTATGTGATCTAGAAATATGTGTTATATAAAACATATTTCATTTAGAATACACTATTTCATTTAGAATATACTAGCTTATACCTACGGCTTCCCTCTCATTAATATTGATCTTTGTTAAACAAATCGGATGACACGAGGACACAATAAAAACCACTCTTTACCCCTTTCCAATTAGTTTTTCACAAGAAAAAGTAGCATACTCTATCTCTAGGCTCCCATATATCCTTATACCAAAATTCATAATAATCAATTTAGCATTAATGCATAAACAAACTCAATTTCTCATTTATAATATCAGTAATATTTTCAAACTTTTGGGCACGGTTTTATAACCGTAAAGTTATTTTAAAGGGGCTTATAGGGTAAAATTTGAAGCAATTATATCTCAGTGGTAGCCTATATGGACACCTCATCAAAGTATGTGCATTCAAATCCCTGCTATGAGCTTGAGCTTCCAGTGAAGGAAAACATTGTAATGAAACTATAATGGGTGGAAGGGCTTTTTCTAATACCTGTCTGGCTAACTACACTCTCCATTTGTAAATGTGCCACCAAATACCTATCAGAAAAAAAAAAAGATGAACTGTGTATAATAACTAGTGAAAAACATAAAAGTTTTTTTAAATGTGTTTTTTATCAATGAAATAGTCAAAATTCTAAATAAATACTTTTATTTTCTGGTATGCAATTTTACTTTCATTTAAATTAACTATTATGTTACTGGTCTTAATTATTTATAAATCCCTACTAACATTATGAATGTGAATGTAAGTGTGTTTGTTACGCTTTCACGAGAAACCTACTTAACTGATTATTATGAAAGCTTGTACACTTATTCTAGGAGGTATTAGGAGTAACATAGGATACTTTTTATTGTAAAAAATAATTATAAGAAAGATAATAAAAATTGTTTGTTTATTGAAGGTAAAAAAACGGGCAACACTAGTTAAATAATTTTTAGCTTCACGCGAACTATAATTATCTTATATTTTAATAATAAAAAATTATAATTTTTTTATTCAATTGTAGTAGAAATATCTAGAACTTTTGTCAGAGAAAATAAAAAAATAGTTATTACCATGTCAAACCTCATTAAAGTTTACCTACTAGTGTCAGTTATATTAGTAAAAATGTACAAGATAAATAGATAAACAAAAATTCAAAATAAAATATTTTTTGTCTCTACATAAATGACACATTGATTAATAATTTAAAAAAAAAATTCGCGACATATTATAATTAGTGTTACTATATGTATATTAAGTGCTAATTAATTAATAAACATACGGATTCGCCGATAACCATTCTGTAGAGATCTGCGAGGCGGTTTTCGCGTATATTGTACATACGGCCCGGGCTCAGACATGCGCGGCACACTAATAAATCATATTTCATATCATTATTCATTATTTTAAAAATCTGTAAACACCAATTTATCAGATAGGTACAACACAAACAAAACAATACACAATTTGACAGTGTTGCTGATACTGAATCCCGAAGAATACTGATATTGGTTTAAAGATCACTGGACTTGAAGAAATCTTTCGTGTCGTAGCCTTTAAGGACTTTTTAATGTCAGACATTACAAACTATTTGCTATGTATGTTAGTTTTTTATCAAAAAATTAACTTTATTAGAAGTTTATAAAATTCGAAACTGAACTAATTAATTAGCTGGCAATCCGACAATGAAATGTCCTTTTTTTTTTTATAATTCAAATGTATACACTTTGTTGCCATATACCTGACTTGTAATGACAGAAATGAGTTACTTGTTATATAAAGCATTTTTAACGTTTTTAAATCAATATGTAAAATTATACAGTAAAATTATACTTATTAAGAACAAGACGATAAATAATTCGTAAAATATTAAAAATAGTTGAGGCGATGTAATAAAAGTTTCACTATAAAAACGAGAAAATCTTGCGTGTAATTGTAACTACTTATAAAATTGGTTTAAGTCGAAGGATGAGCTATAATAAGAAAATTCATACTCCA
Organism: Actias luna; assembly: GCA_039707435.1. Lineage (NCBI taxonomy): Eukaryota > Metazoa > Arthropoda > Insecta > Lepidoptera > Saturniidae > Actias > Actias luna. Next base: position 5,046,752 of record JAZHAC010000037.1, on the reverse strand, counting down.
AAACGTATCGGAGTAAAAACCACCGTTTTTTTTTATGCTATCCAAATAAACGAGTCTAAAAACTTTTTTACTCTTTGGTTGCCATTCTAGAACTATGTCCGCACAAAGGTAATGTTAAATAAGACACCGTCGAATATTACAATTGTCTTTAAATTTAATAAACAAAACAAAATACCTAAAAATCTTTCAAAGAATTTTATGTTTTGGAAAGATATTATCACTGGATGTCGAAGGCAGTGCGTATAGCCTTTTACACGATACGAACCTATTTTTAGCCAAACATTTGATGCGTATGCGTAACTGATAAAAACCAACCGAGTAATGAATTTAGAAATTGTCCGTTGACATTAGCTGACGATCGTTCAGAAACGGGTTTCACCATTGTATTGCCAGTTTCCGTGAAAACAGTATCTTAAATAGCAAGCAGAGGTACGGTGAGTATGAAGTAAAACAAGTCGAGATGTGATTGAAAACTGAAGAGGCGAGGTAAAGGAGTGTGACGGTCAACCTTTGTGGTAACTTTTTTATGTCTAATAGATATACAGATAAATAACTAGAATACAACTTATTTTATTATACAAAAATTATGTGTTTTATTTGTAAATAATATATAATTGTAAATGTTATAAGAGGATTATAACACCCTCAGGAGGATGAGGTAAAATGTTTCTAGAAAAAAAGAAAAATTATGTGGTATTAACCCTACTCTGTGACTGGCTGTAAATCGACATGCGATAGATGGACGAACAAAATGAATGCGATGGAACAAAATTTCACTTTAAAACTTATTATTCCGGACATCACACAAAAGACAAAAATATATGTCAGACTATTATGTCAAATATAATTCTTGACATTACCATAAAGTATTTTTTAATAATACAGTTTAAATTATATAATGGTATTTGGGACCTGCGCATGTTGTGTCGATATTCAGAGTTGCTGTTGCATCATCAGATGTTAGTTTTTAGACTGTATTTTTTTCAAATTATCCGAAACTGTAGATAGTTCGAAGTCATTTCAAATTCATAAACCATTCTTTAGACAATTTCATATCTATATAAAATATAAGTCGTTTTTATACATCGAAAATATAAAAAAGCCAGGATGTTAAAGAATAACAAACAGAACACATTTTTGGAATTCGTGTCAGTTTATTTGTTTGTCTATGCACGCATCACGTAAAACGTACAAAACCGATGTAAGATAGCTTTTATACGTCACAATTGTACGCAACTTTGAGTGTTACTTAGTTTTTGTTTCATCGCATTCGGTTCACTCAATCAAGAGATATCTATCTATATATAAAAATGGATCGTCGATGTGTATGTTCGCACAGAACTTCCGAACGGCAGTACCAAATTGGATAATTATATTTTTTATTGTGTTCGTTTTTGTCAGGTTAATGTTTGTATAAAAGAAAAAAGATACAAATCGGATAAATCATTTTTGAGTTTTATCAAGGTTAAAGAATAATAATTCTATGTTACGAAGTTCACTAGTATCTCTGGCTTTCAAACTTGTACGTTCCTGATATTAAATATAAGTTTATTTAATTTACACTTTCTGTTTAACTAACTCATTCATATACGACGTTGCATGTATTAAGGGTATGTTAAATAATAACACATATATTCTCATTATGATCTATTTTAATAAATTCTTCAAATTTAAACCGAGTCCATGATCAGATGGGATCGCTTCTTGCGTTGAGTCGGCGGTCTATCTCCGGAGTGTACCTATGGAAGTAAAAACGATTCATTTTTAAATACTTTTAACTAATAAATGTCGAATCTTGTCACATCCGTTCAGGAATTGCCAACTGCTGAGACAGATGTCGTTCATAAACTTTAAAGCGGTGTTATTAGGTAACTTTCTAATGGCTAATGGTTTTTCTTGACTTATTTGGCCAACATACAGATGTTGGCCTGTCTTGAGATCTTCATGTTTTAGGGTACAGTTTTTTCAGGTAGAAAAAAAATCTCCGAAGTGAAAATTCTAGAAGTTTCTACGTACTGGGTAGATAGTTTTTCACTAGTTAAGAACTAATAAACTACCGAGCATAATTACTGGTTCCTTATATGTTACAGCAGGTATAATAGAGACTGAGTCCCACTTCTGATATTTTCAAGTTACCCCACGGAGTTAATTGGTTCTTAACCATAACTATTACTATGGTACTAAAAGTAGGTACTACGTGAAGCAATGATAGCTCAGTGGTAATGTGTACAGACTCCACCTCAAGGGACGTGAGTTCGAATTCACTTACAACGAGCTTGAGCTTTCGGTGAAGAAAAATATCGCGAGGAAACCATAGCATGGTGGTAGGAATTTTTAAAATGCCCACCTGGCTAGCTAGCACCTTCAAGTTGAAAATCTGCCACCAAATACCTAAACGTGTGTTTCGGGAGCTGCATTTGTGAGCCAAACCCTCCACAAGGCCTAGCTATCTACCATATACGGTCACATCGTCACTCAACATAGGGCAATATTAAAGTATAATAATGCAGTGCGTAAGTGAGACGAAGGAAGTCTCTGGTCTCTGGAAATAATGTAAAATATATGGTGATATGGAATCTCTCTATATAGTATTTAAAGAACTCCTAACCCATTCCTCCCCACTGTCATATTTTTAGGACACTATTTTCTAAATGTCTTTTTACGTATTAGGACTTTAATTTTTATTATTTAAATATTTTTGTACAGCGAAAAAAAAGTATTTCATTAGAAAGCAAAGTGTAAAAATATGAATTTCATCAGAAATAATAAAAATAAAAGTCCTAATACGTAAAAATAAATTTTGAAAATAGTGTCCTAAAAATATGACAGTGGGAAGGAATGGGTTAAATCAGAATTTAACATAATAAAAGATGTTATTACGGTCGAATGCAATATTTTTGTTAGACCAGTTACTTACATACTGATGTCCTCTTAAGGCTGCCGGACCTTTGAAGGTCTTCGGGCAATATTTGCAAGCGAACGGTCGATCGTTCGAATGCACTCTCATATGCGTCTGTAAAATATATTATGGCTACTAGATATGTGCTGACCATTGCACTGATAGTAAATGGCACATAATTAATTTGTTTTTTATGGGACCTACACTGCTAGCCTGAGGGGCTTTTACAGCTTAACCTAAATTAGGGGCAACTCGCGCAAGGGTGTCACTAGTGACCGAACCTCGGCTTGGGCTGTTGCCGAATCGCATAAGAGAAAATCGAACGCGGTACTATTTATAAAAATTGAAATACCTAAAGTACTAACTGATCCCTTTCGGGTTCTGGAAACTAAATTTGGTTTGCACTGTGCCATGGCAGGCGAGGCAAGATTGTACTGTGACACATGATATCATATCGCCGCAGAGTATATATCAACTTTAATATCAACCATGGCTTGAAACATCGTCTGAGAGGAATTTCAAATATGAACGTTTGTAAAATTGCCCTTGTGCGTGCTGCATAAGATCTATTTTTATTCATTAGACATTGTAATGCACCGCGGTTAATATTACACACAACGGAATTTTTCGAAATGCGCCGGAGTTGACTCGCTTATTGCCGTGTCTTTCACTCTCGCCATTATTTGTATTATGCTATCTCATCGCACTGCGATATAACGTGAGCCCGCTCTCGGTAGATGTTCAGATCGCTCGATCAATGCGAGGCAATGTACTGCCCGCTTGGTTAATAAATAATAGTTTAAAAAACTAGAACACACGCTTTATATAGAAAACTAAACTAAAAAACAGAAAATAAATTTTAATAAATATTTATTAAGAATAATGTATTTTTTTTAAATAAATATAAGTTATAAATAGTTTGAATATAGATAATAGATATTATCGAAATGATAATCCTTCTCATATCTGTCAATTAAATATTCATAACTATTCATAACTCTATCTCTCTTACTCGCACGCAAAGGATGCGGAAAGGAATTAATTAATCCTGGCGAATCTAATTAGGATAATCGGATGCTTTGATCGGATTATTGCATTGTCATCGATCTTTGACAGGTGAGCAAAGTTTGAATTAAATCTGATCGTTCAAAGTAGGACAAAATCGAGCTCAAAGGGGTCGGTTACATACATACATACATACATACATACATACATACATATATACATACATACATACATACATACATACAGGTGAAGCTAATATAAAGCGTGTAATATCAACTTTGTAATATCGTCATATCTGATGGCTACGTTCCACATGACGACCACGGTCGTTGCGGTCGCGGCGGAAACAGGTCAGTTAGAACACGGCGTGAAGGCCACTTGGTGTCTCATCTGGTGGTAATCACCCAATACCACCCACTGACATGCACCACCCCGACACTGCACACTCTCGTGTTCCCAGAGATATATTCCAGGAGTTGCACTTGAGAGCCAGTCGCTCCACTATGACTGAATGGATTATGATGTATTTTGATATAGAGAGAGATAGATAGAGTAACGTGGGATTTGTGATCGGCTACATTTTCAGACGAAAATTTTATTGGAAGTGGGGTGAAGAGAGGAATAGATTATGTAAAAACATTGTATTTAGTAATATATATATATATATATATATATATATATATATATATATATATATATATATATATATATATATATATATATTTTATAGTTAAGCCTTAGCGTTATGGCCATAATCTCACCTGAACTTAAGTGACGATACGGCCCAAGTCGGTAGACACGCTAAACCTGTGGAGGAACTGGCTCTCAAGTGCAGCTGCCGGAACACACCTATCGGTATTTGGCGGCAGATTTTCAACTTGGGGGTGGTAGCTAGCTATACGGGCATCAGAAAAAGCCCTACCACCATGCTATAGTTTCCTCACGATGTTTTCCTTCACCGAAAGCTCAAGCTCATTGTAGGTGGTCGGATTCGAACTCACGTCCCTTGACGCAAAGTCGTACACACTACCACTGAGCTATCATCGCTTTTTACAATTTGATAAAATCAATATTAACGGGAGCGAAGCTTATACAGCTGGTATATGAGGTGTTGTGTATCTGTCTGTCGGTGAAATGTTCACTTACCATCATGAGAGCGCGCTTGATGAACGTCTTTGGGCATTCCGGACAGTGGAACGGCTTGTCTCCAGTATGTGTTCGCTGGTGGTAGCGAAGCTCACACGTGTTCTGATAAGTACATTCCAAGACCACCATACATTTGGAGGACCAATCTCACCTGATCTTAAGTGACGATACGGCCCAAGATGGTGGACACGCTAAACCTAGTTGAGGGACTGGCTCTCAAGTGCAACAGCCGGAACACACCTATAGGTGCTTGACGGTAGATTTTCAAACTCGCGAGTTATAGCTAGTCGGATCGTAATAGCTCAGTCGGCAGTGTGTACGAACGCTGAGTCAACGGACGTGAGTTTGAATCCATCCATAATGAGCTTTAGTTTTGTATGAAGGAAAACATTGTTCAACAAGGGATTTTGCTAATTGCAGTCTATCTACGGCTTCAGCGTGTCCACCAACTTGTAACGTATCGTCAATTTTATTTAAAACATATGGACGACCTAGAAATACATATAACCAGATCGAGTTTCACGCCGGTTCTGCTACTTTCCGAACCGGTGGTAGATTTGACGTTCATAAACGCCTTTTTTCTGAACCTAAATTGAACAATATTCAATTTATTGAAATAAAACTAATTTAAACGGATTTTATCGCGGTTATTTATTAACACTGTCAATAATAAAAATCAAATTGAAGGTAGACACACAGTAACATAAACTTTTCTGGACAACCCACACCTCAGTACCACGTGACCGCGAACGCTGAAAAGCTTCCGAAACGTCGCGATCAAAATTTAATAAATAACCGCGATAAAATCCGTTTAAATTAGGTTTTATTTCAAAGAACTATTTAAGATAAACATTTCCATCTCCATTCTTTTAAACGGATAAATTTACCATAAACCGGAATTTCGAAGCTGGCAACACCCATTATTCTAGAAAGTTCTAAACGTAATATATATATATTTTTTTCATATTTTTCCTATCAAAATAATATTCGCGTAAACCTAAGAAATCATTAAATATCCAATTTGATTTATTATAAAGCTAATTTTGAAAGTGTGCTAAATAGCTCACCCGCATTGATTTCCCGCAGAGTTCGCATATTATGGTCTTCAAATTAGCTTTGTCCTTGTCGTTGTGTATTCTCCGGTAATGGGCACTGTACAAGTTGTACTTTGGAAAGACTTTGTCGCACTGTAATATACGTTTTACTACATTACATTGGGGGGAAAAGGTTCTCTCGCATTTTATATACAAACTCGAGAATTTTTTTTTCCAATGTTTTCCAAACTTTCCGCTACCTAGTAGGTAGTGTCATGACCCGTTTGCTGTAGAAAGGTCAATTCTGAAGCGGTGATAGCTCAGTGGTAGTGTCTACAGACTCCGTCTCAAGGGACGTGAGTTCAAATGTACTTACAATGAGCTTGATGAGGGTAGAGCTTTAATGAATGCACGCCTGGCTAGCTACCACCCTCAAGTTGAAAATCTGCCGGCAAACACCAATAGACGTGTTGCGGCAGTAGCACTTGAAGGCCAGTTCCTTCACAGGTTAAGCGTTTCCACCACCCTGGGCCGTATCGTCACTCAAGATAAGGTAAGATTATAGCCATAACGCTAAAACTAACTATAAAAAAAAAATTGCATCGATCAGCACATTGCAAGGTTAGTTGTCCTCCCATATCAATCTTTATACAAATACTTCATATATATATATAATAGAAATAAGTGACATTTAAATCCCTATCGATCTTACCTTAACGCAAGGGTAAAGGGTTTTACTGGCGGTATTCCTGTGCGTCTTCAGCAAGTGGTCCTTCAGGAGGAGGCTGGTGGAAAAACCATCGCCGCAGTGGACGCACCAGCTCAACTTGTCGCAGGACAAATCGCCCGACGCGGTCGCGTGACGGCGCAGTGCGTGCGCGTTCGCGAACCAAGTGCCGCAAGTTGCACACTTACAGTCGGGCGGGAGTTTTAACTGAGAACAAGATTGTCTTGTGCCTAGGAACGCTGCGTCGTGAGACGTAAGTTCGAATCCGATAACGAGCTCGAGATTTCGGTGAAGGAAAACATCGTGGGGATATCATAGCATGGTGGCAGGGCTTTAGTCCTGGCTAGCTACCACCCTCAAGTTGAAGATCTGCCGCCAAATACCAATAGGTGTGTTCCGGCAGTTGCACTTGAGATCCAGTCTCTACCAGACTATAGCTGTTTATGAGCGGCGGTGATCACTTCCCATCAGGTGACATGCTTGCCCGTTTGACCTTTATTCCATTAAAAAAATGCAGTTATAGTCGAGCTTTAGTTTAAACTAGCTTTGCCGGCGGCTTCGTTCGCGCGGTCGTCGAAAACTAGAACGCCTCGCTTAGTTCCCATCTATCTCTATGTGAAAATTCATCATAATCGATTCAGCGGTTTACACGTGAGAGCGTAACCAGCAAACAAACTCACTTTCGCATTTGTAATATTAGTATGAGTACGATACTAACAATTAAGATGATGTAGTGTTTGAAGCGATGATAGCTCAGTGGTAGTGTGTACGGATTCCGCGTCAAGGGACGTGAGTTCGAATCCGACCACCTACAATGAACTTGAGTTTCCGGTGAAGGAAAACACCGTGAGGAAACCATAGCGTGGTGGTAGGGCTTTTTCTAATACCCACCTGGGTAGCTACCACCCTCAAGTTGTGAACCTGCCGCCAAATACCAATAGGTGTGTTCCGGCAGCTGCACTTGAGGGCCAGTTCCTCCACAGGGTCTGTCTACCAACTTGGGCCGTATCGTCACTTAAGATCAGGTGAGATTATGGCCGTAACGCTAAAAACCTAAAGTATAAAAAAAAAAAAATACGGACATATTTCGTGTACAAATCTCACCTCTTTATGGGCCAGGTTCTTGTGAGCGTTCAGGCCGACCTTCGATATGGCGGAGTCACCGCAGACCTCGCACCAGATCAGCTCGGAGGGGTGCCTCATCCGCACGTGGGTTAGGTACGTCGTCAGCTTCCTGCACCAGAACACGTCTCGGTGACTCGCGATTATCGAGTATTCAACACGGTTTTTAGAGGCTTTACGGTTGGAGGCTAGACAAATCAAAATGTAAGATTTATCTGTCTCGACCCTTTCTATGGTGTGTTCTATATTGCAGTATGCGCGTACGCTATTGGCTGTGCGCAGTCACAGGTGCGCGCTGATTGGTTCAAAACAACCAGTATGTTCTCAACGGCTGCGCTGATATAGTTTGTACACGTCATACGCGACAGCTGTTTCCTAACGTATTATAATGAATCAGATGAATTGAATGACGAAAAGTAAGATGTTTATTTTCACAACTAGAATAAATATATTAATTGCGAAATTTCATACAATTCTTTTAATATCTCTGCGTTTCATTTAATTACCCTAAGACGCCAGTAATTAATTTATTGGTATTAATAATATACCGTATAACGGAATTCGTTCCAATAGAGTGTTCCACGAAACTCACGCATTTTTACACGCTTTATATTAGCTTCACCTGTATGTATGTATGTATGTATGTATGTATGTATGTATGTATGTATGTATGTATGTATGTATGTATGTATGTATGCATGTATGTATGTATGTATGTATGTATGTAACCGACCCCTTTTTCCAAGTAAAAGACATCAACGAGATCTAATGAGGTTTTTACACGCTTTATATTAGCTTCAGTTCCAGTAACTAAAAAATAAAAAATAAATAATAGTTTAAAAACTTAGAACACACGCTTTATATAGAAAACTAAACTAAAAAACAGAAAATAAATTTTAATAAATATTAATTAAGAATAATGTAATTTTTTTTAATAAATATAAGTTATTAATAGTTTGAATAAGAAAAAAAATCTTTTGTTGTAAAAAAAGCGTGGGGTGCATGGTGTCAATAGTTATGAATATTTAATTGACAGATATGAGAAGGATTATCATTTCGATAATATCTTGAAAAGCACCCCCGCTTTTTTTTACAATAAAACATTTTTTTTCTTATTCAAACTATTAATAACTTATATTTATTAAAAAAAAATACATTATTCTAAATTAATATTTATTAAAATTTCTTTTCTGTTTTTTAGTTTAGTTTTCTATATAAAGCGTGTGTTCTAGTTTTTTAAACTATTATTTATTTAATATTTTAGCCTTGATGCCCAATATAACTAACCGGGCAACACTTGATTTTAGATACATATAACAGTTGACCCGACACACCTCGTTTTCGTTTTCCGGTGGTCATATACTCGACCACGGTGTGATCTATCGCGTTCACAGATATTTGACTAAACTTACATAAATTCCTTCGCGCAATGATCGCATTTGTAAAGTTTCCCAACGTGCATCTTGTAATGTTCAACTGCCTTGCATCTGAAAAGTATACAACAAAAAAAAACTCGTGAAACCTTGTCGGAACGTATTTCCTTACGTACTATATTATTATTGATAAACAAATACAAATAAATTAATTACTAGCGTCTGATAGTAATTAAATGAAACGCTGAGATAACTAATCAATTAAAGAAATGTTAGGAAATTTCGTAATTAATATATTTTGTCGTGTCGTTAAAACAAAAATTTTATTGTACATACATAATTCAATTTATTATAATACATATAATACGTAAGGAAACAGCTGACACGTATGACGTGTACAAATTATATCTGCGAAGCCGTCGAGAACGTACTGGTTGTCTTGAACCAATAAGCGCGCACCTGTGCCTGCGCACAGCCAATAGCGTACGCGCTGTGAATAACCGGATACACTATACAAATATACTGCAATATAGAACAGACTAAAGAAAAAGTCATGACGGGAAAATCTTACAATTTAATTTGTCAAGCCTCTATACGTTCATTAAAAAAAAATTGTGCGTGGTTGAACTGAAACTAAAAAAAAACCGACGTGTGCTTATACATAGCACAATGAGAGAAGCGAAACATCGCTCTGTCAGTCGCCTCGAGCGAACTTCACCATAACGAGCGTCACACAAAAGGTTGCGGAGCAGGATTTCAAAGCCGACACGTAAGAAGGTTCACTTCGAAATCATAAGAGATGAATCATCTCAAAAGATTACGTCGCATCTGTTATAACTCTGTTTTATTATAATTTGATCTATCATCTATACATATAACAAACCTGTAGTAAAGACGTCTTTGTATAACGAAAACGTTTCCAAAAGGAATAAATAGCCAAGGTGTTAAAGGATAATAAATACAATCTATTTCCAGGATTTTTGACATTTTTGTCTGTCATTGAAATGACTTCTTTAGAATCGTTGTGATTTGAAACTCGATGAAACGAAATAGCGAGCCCACAGAGACACAAACATATAAATGTATAGGATTCAGCCGGCGAGAGAATGAGATAGAACACATTACACGTTCTCGATCTCTTCTTTGTGCGATGCGTCGTAGCGTCTCCACTATTGTCTACTAATTTAATACATTTCATTATTTTTTATATTTTCTTAGTTTTTTTTTTTTTATATTGGTCTGTGCAGACATCACGTGAAATGTAATTACGAAAAAAAAAAACATTTTTTTTCTTATTTACACTATTATTAATTTATATTTATTAAAATTTATTTTCTATTTTTTAGTTTGGTTTACTATAAGCGCGTATTTTTTAATTTTTTTTAAATATTATTAATTTCTTCTAACTGTATATCTCACACTAGGTAGGGTCAGCAATACAAGTTCTCTTCTTCTACTGTCTTTTTATATATATCACAACACTGTATCTGATAACTTGAACGCATAGTAAAAATAGAGTTCTTGTTCTTCTAACCGTATATACTAAGTATGGTCAGAAAAATATGGGCTCTTCTACCACTGTCTTTTTCTGATTGCTTCAAAACACAAACAGTCCAAAGAGACTACTTCTTCTTTTAACTCTATATCTCACACTAAGTAGGGCCAGCAAAACAAGTTGGCTATAAAATAATTATTTAATGCCACAAGGTATTTTCTTCTAAGTAACCAGAGGTTATCAATAAAAACTCACAACACTAGCATATGAATAAAAAAAAAGAAGAGATAGATTCTCTCACTCACGTATTCCTGCTAATATGCTTACACCGCCTGCAGGCGAACTTAAGCCGATGGCTCCGTAGGTGCCGGTTCAAATTTCTACTATCGCTGTATCTCACTTTGCAGATCTCGCAGACAGCGTCGCCTCTACTCTGCAAACAACATGACACGTAGGAACGTATTCGATTCTGCAGACCCTACTTTTGACTGCGTATCCATCAATTACGTGAGCTCAAACAGAGGGGGGAAGCCTCGAAAAATTGGGAAATGTCTTCTGTGGGAATCGGAAACAGGTAAGGGGAGATTTAGGGTGGCTATGGGGTGGATTGGATACTTCTAGTTCAGACCAGCGAAGCGATGATAGCTCAGTGGTAGTGTGTACGACTTCACGTCAAGGGACGTGGGTTCAAACCCAAGCACCTACAATGAGCTTGAGCTTTCGGTGAAGGAAAACATCGTGAGGAAACCATAGCATGGTGGTAGGGCTTTTTCTAATGCCCGCCTGGGTAGCTACCACCCTCAAGTTGTAAACCTGCCGCCAAATACCAATAGGTGTGTTCCGGCAGCAGCACTTGAGAGCCAGTTCCTGCACAGGTTTAGCGTGTCTACCAACTTGGGCCGTATCGTCACTTAAGATCAGGTGAGATTATGGCCATAACGCTAAACCTTAAGACTTAAAAAAAAAAAAAAGCCCAGATGAGCACAACGTAACTCTTCCATAGCATGTCTGTCAGATGTAAGAGAGATACGTAAAAGGTGTGCGTAAGGGGCTGTTCAAGTATTACATGACGAAATTTTTGAAAAACTTTACACCACCCATTACTCTGCACATAATTCCCAGGTAGTGTTAAAGGGTAGCAAGGCTAAAAGCAAAGTAAAGTAGCAAAGCAAAGTAGCAAAGCAAAGTAGCAAAGCACTGCACACACTTCATATTTCAAATTGAACCTCACAGACCCTTACATAAGATACTCTATTATCGAAAGAAAACTAATTTAAACGGATTTTATCGTGGTAATTTTTTAATTTGGAAAAAAGAAAGTCAAACTGAAGGTAGACACTGTCACATTAACTTTTTTGGGCAACCTACAACCCCAGTCCGCCCCGTGACAACGAAAGCTGAAAAGCTTTTGAAACGTCTGGATCAAAATTAATATACAACCAGATGGATAAATGCATAAACATAAGAAATCAGTACACTCTATTTGGATAACAGTTATATAAATAAAGAATAGTACAGTGAAATAAAACTAATTTAAACGGATTTTATCGCGGTTATTTATTAAATTTTGATCCCGACGTTTTGAAAGCTTTTCAGCCTTCGCGGTCACGTGGTACTGAGGTGTGGGTTGTCCAGAAAAGTTTATGTTACTGTGTCTACCTTCAATTTAATTTTTATTATTGATGGTGTTCCGATCTACGCAGAAAGAGCTCACAGTGTCTTGAGGTCTGGCAATTGGTCTTTTGGGTTCCGATTTAATTAAATGTATAACTGGATCCCAGGCTTGTGCTAGCTTCCAACCATCTTCTCTATTGAAATTTGGATGTTTTTTAATTTCAATAGCCTCACGAATCATCCTAGGTAGGAATCGGTGTTCTTTGGCAAGGATTTGTGGCTTGTCGAATCTAAGATAATGTTTGGAGCCTTCTTCTGAATGTTCAGTAACTGCAGACTTCGTAGTGACATAAACTTTTCTGGACAACCTACACCTCAGTCTGCCCTGTGACAACGAAAGCTAAAAAGCTTTTGAAACGCCTGGATCAAAATTAATATACAACCACGATGGAATCCGTTTAAATTAGTTTTATTTCGATGAGTTATATTCGCATAAACATAAGAAATCAGTACACTCTATTTGGATAACAATTATGTAAATAAAGAATAGTACGTTTAAAAAACTTACAGGATCATGTAGAGCTTTCCGATGCTTCTCTAAGTTATATCCGTCCATGAAGCCTTTCAAACAATCATCACACCTGTATGGGTACTGGAACCCATTTATTCTCTCCTGCACATCTTTTATCTGTTGTTCTTTGCTCAATACTATTACATCCACATCATACAACTGCTCAAAGTTCGCTATATTGTCTTTGGTCTCAAAATACTTCCCTTTCTGCTTAAACTTTGGCCTCTCTTCTAAATCTAGTTTCACTTCTTCCACTCTTTTCTGTTTCTTCGATTTTCTCTTTTCTTTTCTAACCCTTTCTACTTTCAAATCTCTCTCATCATTAACGTCCATGAGAAATAATTCTTCTGTATGGATATCACAATCTTCTACTTTTATTGATATCTCATTCTCAACCTTCACTTGGTCTACTTCTGTATTCGTAATATCTGTTATATTATTGTCGTAAACTATCTCTGGTTTCTTTGTATGGGTTGTGACATCTTCAGTGCAATCGGTGTTAGGGTAGTTGTTTATGGCCACGTCTGTTCGACCGTAAGAGAGAAGTGATTGCTTGTATACCTGGTATAGAAGAGTGGGTTTTTAAATTGCTACAACTATATAATAGTTTACAACTTTCACTTAGCTCTTACAACACTAAAACTATGCTGTGACTCTAAGAGTGGATCAGTACACCATTCTATTTGACTGAATAATGCAAGCAAACAGAACAGTGATGAACATTGGAGAGATTTCTCTCAGCTGGACCTGAGGTAGAGCTTCAGTGCTAGCTCTGGGGCACTGATAGAGCTAAGTAAAAATTGCCCAGCTCTAGCCAATGAGAATACCTAATCAAACCCCACGGCCATTCAATCACCTTGCTAGGGCAACTGGAGTTCGAGATTGCAATCACTGAGCCATGCTGGCATCCAGCCTGCCTTAATGGACTCCATCCAAGAGAGCCAAAGACAGCTGTCTCCATGCCTCTAAATATTTATAATTTTTTTTATAACTATAATACAATATAATAACTTACATATTTATATTTAGTAATATTTTCTAGAATATCTCTGGCTTTTAGACATCTCTCTCTGAAGGCAGCATACTTGTGTAGAAGTGCACAACATATGTGACAAAAGTATAAGAGATCTTCTTCTAATGTCATCTACAAGAAAAAAAGTCTTAGTGGGTCAATGGCTTCTTCGACGGGATCTGCTGTGACGGGTTTAGATAACCAGGCACTTTAAACAATGCTGCAGATTGTTGGAGTGTACAAGTTCAACCCACGAGTTGTGTGAGGATTCTTCATTAGTGTAGTCATCTTTTGTCAGGTGAATTAGGTGGTAAAGCCAGAGTGCTTCATAAGTGGCTGAAGCTGTAATGGATATTCCGAACAAGGTTTGGAGGGAATTAAACATTCCTTCCTGATCTCTGGCAAGTGAGGGCAGAATGTAGGAAATCCTGTGGGGGTATCTGGTGGGTATTACTAGCTGGTACTAAATCGGTCCTACATATCCCAATTAAACATACTGATCAAACCAGTCAGAGAGATGAAATGGATTCTATCCATTTAAAAAAGAAACTGCTGGATATTGTTTTTCTGAAACCGCTAAGTTTAGGTAGATCGATTTGATATCAGCTATTTTCTATAATCATTATTGAAGTTTTGAAGAAACAGGTAAATGGGGGAAAAAGTCATTCCAAAAAAATATTTATTAATAATATAATACATAATCAAAAAACTACAGCTCATAGTTACGAAAAAAAAAACTATTCCCTAAGGGAAGAGATACAGTGGTTATGGATGCACCTGGTACTGATAAGGAAAGTCAGTAGATTCTATTCTAAGAACCCAGGTGTATACATAATATTCTGATAGTTTCATATTGAACATAATTTTTTTTTAAGGAATAGGGGGCAAACAGTTAATCTTGTCACCTGATGCTAAGTTATTACTGACGCCTATGGACACCTACAACACCAGAGGAATCTCAGATGTGTTGCCAACCATTTATAGGAAGGACTGGCACTCAAGTGCCACCACTGAAACATACCTAATGGTATTCATTGGCAGATTTTGAACTTGAGGATGGTAGTTAGCTAGGCAGGCATTAGAAAAAGCCCTACCACCATGCTATGGTTTCCTCAGTATGTTTTCTTTCACTGAAAGCTCAAGTTCATTGTAGGTGGTTGGAATCAAACTCATGTCCCACGACACAGCATTCCTACAAGCTACCACTGAGCTATTGTCGCTTTAAGTTAGTGTTAAGTGATCCTTGTAAGAGAATAAACGGAATATTTTTTTTTTTTAATTCCTTGACATTAACCACAACTTGCCTAGGTACTAAACTCTTTACTTATTTTTATATCAATGACTATGTATATCTTCTTATCGTAAGTGTTAGCAGAATTCAATAAAGTAATATTCTATTATAACATTTGTGTTTTAAGAATAGTAATTAGAAAACTCAACACTCGGTTAACAATAAGATATGCAATGCAATATTCCTATCAATGGTAAGCGTCGGGGTGTCATCTCTCTGTGCCATGAATAATAAAAAAAAAATTAAACCTCATTTTTCTACATCAAGTACTTCAAGAAGTTCCTAAACTTAGAAGTAAAAATAGTGAAAATTTAAACGTCACAAACTAATAAAGATTATTTCATATTTAAAGTTATAGATATTTTTTTTATAATAATACCTCTGGGTACACGAGAAGTTTGTAAAGTTCTGTAAGACGGTATCTCTTAATATTATATAGTTTTGATGTGCTTAGGCAACCACAACATAATAAAGGTGATATTTTCGAAACATTCTCCATACTTGAGTATATTTTTCAATTTTTATACCGATTCTAATCTGTAAAGAACTTGTACGCTTCGTAATAATTATAAAATATATAATAAACAAACAAAATATCACAGAGTATTTAAACATATATGTATTCTGTGGTAACTGTCATAGATATACATATTGGCCCATAGCCCATAGGAAAACCACAGAAGGGGATTAAAATTGATACATTAAACTTGAGCTGGCTAGATTTTAATACGTTTCTTAATATTATGTACTGTATGGGGCAGATTGTGTGGATAATAATAAATGAAGAAAAAAAATTATATAACGGGATATTTTCTTGCTGTAAAATTACTTATATTGTTAAATATTTTGGTGTAAAATATTATTTATGTATTGTTTAAAATATATCTTTCTTCTACCATTTTTCTGATCCTGCAGGTGAATTTATTTCTAGGGATAAAATAACACTATAAACGTTACTCATTCCTATTCATAAGGTATTTGTACCTTTGTGCCAGGTTTTCGTTTAGTGTAGTTAGTAATAATTGTAGATGTCGATAGTCATGAACATGAGTTTTTGTTTGTTTTTGTCCACGGAAAACGTATTAAGGTTTATCAGTATTCTTTTTTGTTTACGTGATTGCCACTCAGGGATTACCATAATCAGCACATTGGCTGAATTGAGGTAAACACAAATTATAACAAAAAAAAATAGATATATTTTTGTTTGGGCGGTCCTGTTGTGTCCTGCTGTTAGCAGGTTATAGGCTATATTCCGGATTTCAAACCTGAGCTTAGTCGATTTTCGGCTGTCCAATATTTTCTGTTTCAAACTATTTTTATTCATTTTGTTATTGGAAAGCAGAAAGTTGCTATGAAAAATATAAGTTTGAGATGGAGTGTGCTAGCTTGCTATCTATGATTGTATGGGAAATAATAAACATGTTGATAGGTGATTATCCAATAGAATATTCGGCATGAAGTATCAAGATAAAATGACTTCTTTTTTATGGCTTGATGTTTGGGATTTCAAACACCACGCTGATGGATATTGTTCCAAATTCTATAATGAACTCGAACACGACAATCTTTTTGTTGAAGTTTCCAAATATCTCCACAGTTGACTATCATTCTTATATTGAAAATCTATCAGCAGGCGTCGCTTATCGATATAGCTCCAGAAAACGCTGCCTGGATTTGGAGAAGGCGGACATGAGGGAAAATAACCTTATTTGAAAGGATACCAAAGACGGCAATGAGGAGAGCGGTAAGCCGAAAAGCAGAACCTAGCCCTAGGCCCGGGCCTAATGCTAAGCAATAGAAGAAGAAGACCAGCAGACACCAATACCTGTTATGACAACAGTCCATAGGGGGCGTTCAAACATTACGTACCGTAATTTGGAGGAGGGAGTGGGTCTTGTAAATCGTTACGATACGTCATAAGGGCGAGAGGGAGGCTCGAAACAGCTCGTTACGTAAAATTACATGTTACGGTGCGCTACAAAAGGGTGAGAGGATGCTCAGAAATCATCAAAAATTGTGTTACGCAATACTTGAACGACCCTATAAGAATCAGTCCTTTTAACAAGAATAAAAAATTTATCGCTACTAGTTATACACAGAGCATGGCTGCTAATGGAGCGTTGTCTTGGATGCCGTCACGCCCGCAACAATCGTCCGGTCAGGTTGTCAGGCGAGTCTACCATACCGAGCCATAGAAGGAATGAGTAAATGCATTTTCCCGTATTAAAACAAGTCCAGGCTAGTCTCCAGCTGTGTGGTAATTTAAAGAAAAAGAAATTACGTATAAAAGAAAACACTTTTATAATAAACTTACACGTTTATTGACTACTTACAGTATCAGTATTCTTTTTGTATTCAAATAAAAAGGCAATTTCTACAGCTTACCGAATATATTACAATATACCACTGAAACTAAATTACATCAGTTATCTTTAGTTTTTTCTAATAAATTACATCTAAGTATTTCACGATTAAAACATTTCAATTTATGGCCGTAAATCATTTATAATCTAGTTTTTATTGCAATAAAATTTAATATTCGAAAGTTTTTTTTTAATAATAAAAGTAACATTAATATTTTTGTATCAAAATTGTCGCACTTAAAAAAATATGCGCAAGTGTATACATTATAGATAATCAATATGAGCTAATACATAATAATCGATATGTAATATCGAATTACAATTTTCTTAAAGCTTGCAAACGTAAATCACATAAAAATGCATAAAAAAATAAATCAAATAAAAAGAAAACAACAGATATTATTTTATAAATGTCGATATAAATTTTAAACGAGTTAAATCGACTATTTTATAATCATTATTTTTAAACTACCATTCAACCCTAGCACAATATGTATATGTGTAAAAATTGATTATTTTAAATTTGTTTGCCATTAAAAGAGAGAAATAAAAATTTTCAATACCGTATTATATAGCCTTAAGAATAATTTTATTGATGTGTACCTATATTGCTTTTAAATTTCCATCTAAAATTAATATTGCACTTAAATTTAATATTTAAATATGGCAACTGATTAATCTCGCGCGATGCCGGTTATTATTTGTATTTTAACATATTTTTGTATACTATTAAATAAGTTTATTACAAAATGTACCGCGATGGTAGTTGTGTTCTATATTCTTCAAATTGAGAGGCAAATTGCTTACATATTAGGGTATCTGTTATTTATCTAATTGTTTTTTTCCAATCACCCTCTATATCTTCAGTTTATACCCTAAAAATAAATACCTATTAAACCCTAATAAGTCCTTAATATTCGTACTAACCCGTGCCTACATCATTATATGTATCCCATTTAAATAAACAGGGGATTTTTGCTTATTATGTATTATATATGTTTTCTCTGAGACTAATAGAGTTACAACCAAAATCAAAGCATATTTCTATAGGAAATAAAACATTCTACAAAAAACGTCTTTTAGATTTTTCGATAAAATCTGCCCTACATAAATTATTCATGTAGTAATGTTCATTATCAAATTCATTGGTTTTTTCTAGTTTCTACTATAATTCTCCTTATACTTTATTCTGCTCGAGTTAATATTAATATTAAAGGCTTATTTGGGTCTGTTTTTTATTTGTAGGGTATAAATTGAAAATTTTAGAGGTGTTTGAAAAAAGAAAATAACATATTTTGGAAATAACGGACATCCCTATTATACATAATGTTACCACTGTTGTCAATCTTGAAGATTAGTCGACGTTTTAATAAGATGGTGCATCTCTTGTTAAAACTGTTCATGGAGTTTTTGAGCCACTTTGGTGTCGTACCGTGTGTTATTATTAATATTTTACTTCACTTGAATATTTTCATCAAAGTATATAAATATTATATAACATAGACACAAATAACGTAAGCATAGGTAATCACATACACTAGATAATGTAAGTTTGTGAATGATACCTGTATGATTGGTTTATAATGTTAAATTGAGGTAGGTTAGTGGAAACTAATCTAAATTATATATTTATCTTGTATGATATATGTGCATGTAAATAATCAGTTGCCAATATTCTTTTTATCAATAGAAAGAACACATGTCATTACTAAATTTAAAAAATACGAATTAATCACACGGAAAATATGTTCTTGGTACAAATATTACTTACATCGATAAATCTAAGTAGCATTATCACTAACACAAGTTATTGCTTATAATTAAATATTATCTAAGAACGTATTTAATAAATTCATTAATATGGATGTTTTCAGTAAAAATGTCATTTCTAAGTAACACAAAAGCCTTCGAAACATTTACTAGAAAAAAGATACTACTTTTGTTATTTTTTTTAACTATGGCAACACTCATCGCAGACTATCAGAAATATAGCATGGAATAAATAATAAGCTTACAAATGCTAAAGTAACAATGTCTTTATATTTATTAGCTTTTCATCGTAAAAATGTTAAATAGAAAGAAATTAAATTGTACACAGAGGTATTCTGGGATGACAAAAATATGTCTGTTGCCGTATCAAGTTGTAATAACAATAGATACGTTTACGGATATGACCATATTCATTATGGCATGCCAATATTACTTATTATAGGACTACTAATAATAATACACACATCAAATTATTATTTCGGCTTATTATTGATGATCTATTTCTT
Organism: Actias luna; assembly: GCA_039707435.1. NCBI lineage: Eukaryota > Metazoa > Arthropoda > Insecta > Lepidoptera > Saturniidae > Actias > Actias luna. The sequence goes on along the minus strand of JAZHAC010000037.1, from coordinate 5,026,824 downwards.
TTGATGCGTTATTAGACATCGTTGACAGTGTATTTTAGTTTAAAACGGAAAATACGCGCGTCGATGAAACACACCCTGAAGTTAGCCATGTAATTATAGTTTTTTCGGCGTGTTATTCGAATTCCAATTTGTAACCATGAATATAAATGTGCTGTTTTCACTGTTATCATAGTTTTGTGATTTGCGTATGTTAATTTAATTAAACTTTAATTCTTAGTGTTTAGTGTCCGTAGTTTTGATTCGCTATTTTTTTCTTTATTCACGTCAAAGGAGTATAACTTTTGAAGTGCGTTCATAAATACACACACGTGTTTTTGAAGTGAAAAATGTTTTTCCGTGCGCTGAGCATTTTATTTTGTGTGTATTATCGAATGAGACTGTTGTTCGCTCGTTTGTGTGAGGTCGGCTCGAGTCGAATAAGGGAGCTCGTTTGAAAGTATTCACTTCTGTCTTGTGGTTATAAGTACACACCGTTCTTTCAGGACATCTATTATTTAGATAAACCTTTAATAGAACACAGTCTCTATAAGTAATTTCTCCTAGAAAGCTTAAAATTTATCTTAAAATAAACAGATAGAAAAGCAAATCTTTGGTGTTTTATAAAATCGTTACACGATCGTTTAGGTAAAAATATACAAAAAACGGTGATAGAAAATATTTTTTTTTTATATAGAGCAACACTGTTTGTCGGTGTTTTACAGCAACGTTTGAATCTCGAAGGTTCAAAGGCCGGTAATCAGGAGGAGCAGTGAAGTATATAAAGCGAAGTCGTAAATAAAACACGACAGTCGGTGTCTGGACGCTGTCGAGTACATAGGTGTTAATTCATCAGCGTGCGCTGTGTGCGGTCCACCCAGCGTATGGAACTGGAATATATCGCTCACCTGTAATCAAAATATACACATATATTAGCTGACCTCGCAAACCTTGTTTTGCGTTATCGAGTAGACAATCACATCGACTACAGCGACATCTATCGCGTTATGATCACTTATCGAAATAAAAAGTATCCTATCTCTCAAATTGCTGCACACAGTGTGCTAAATTTGATTAAAATCGGTTCAGTAGTTTAGGAGTTCATTGCGGTAACAAATATCTACCAAACTAACAAACTTTCACGTTTATAATATTATTATAGTGTAGACGGTTATCCACAGCACGTACGCTATTGGCTGTGCGTTTATTGGTTCAAGACATTGGGCCGGGGAGTAAGGGCTGTATCCACATTATTTTTAGTTTTTATTGGTCTTACTTTCGGCTAACATAATCAGAGATCTTTCAGCATTGTTAAATTTATAAAATAATCTTTGAGTTTTATTCGCATCTGTTTATTTGTTTTGTTAATTAATGTAATTAACTTCAATTACATCTGATTATTCAACTTTCCTTACAGTTTCAAATCAATCAATCAAATCAAAATCATTTATTCGTTTGTTAATTAATCTAATTAATTGTTTTCTTAATTAATCCAGTTAACTTCAATTACTATTGATTATTCATTTTGCTTTTTAGTTTCAAATCAATCAATCAAATCAAAATCATTTATTGGTTTGATAATTAATCTAATTAATTGTTTTCTAAATTAATCCAGTCAACTTCAATTACTATTGATTATTAATTTTTCCTTACAGTTTCAAATAAATCAATCAAACCAAATAATTTTTTGTTTTGTTAATTTTCTAATTGTTTTGACAATTAACCTAATTAACTTTAATTACATTTGATTATTAATTTATCCTTTCAGTTTCAAATCAATCAATAAAATCAAAATCATTTATTGTTTTCTTTGGCAATTGGCATTTTCTTCTGTTACATCTAAATTGCTTGTTCCAATGGCCTTATGGGCTTTTATTTATTTATTTATAGAAGTATGCACTGAATCCACCGTGGCCTATCAGCGTCTGGGTGGTTAAATTGTCTATCTGCAGGGATTTTATGGTCCTGTTAGCTATAACTGCATTCGGGTGAAAGACTTTAGTGGTTCCGGCAACACTTCCCCCCTGATATCGCTTATTCCACTCGCTGATTGATGTTTTTCGAATAGTCTTTCTAACTAAATAAATCGGGCATTTTACGTAATTTGGTCTCGTTTTCATCCGCAGAGACGCTCCTTGGCACGTTGGTCTGCACTTTCATTGCTGTATCCACATTGCATCTGCTCACCCGGAAGGCGTAGGCCCCTCAAAAGGCCGGAGCCTTAGGGGCGGTAGATTTTAGATGCGGCAAATTCGGGGTGTATTTTGTTATGTTTTTTAGAAACTGAATGTTACTAGGTAATACGTTTCACCACTTAAGATCCAAGTCTTAAGTGAGAGGTAGGTACGTGAGTTCGAATCCACCAACGATGACCTCGAGCTTTTTGATGAAGGAAAACATTGTGAGGAAACCAAAGCTGCGGAGTTTTCTAGCTACCACATTCAAGTGAAAATCTGCCGCCAAATACCTGTAGATGTGTTTCGGCAGTTGCACTTGACAACCAGTCCCTCCACAAGTTTAACGTGTCTACCGACATGGGACGTATCGTCACTTACGATCAGGTGAGATCACGGACATAACAATAAAACTATAAACAAATAACAATTACAGGTAATTGTGTTCCGGCAGTAGCAATTGATAATCAGTCCCTCCACAAGTTTAACGTGTCCACCAATATGGGACGTATCGTCACTCACGATCAGGTGAGATCACGGACATAACAATAAAATTATAAACAAATAACAATTACAGGTAATTGTGTTCCGGCAGTTTCAATCGATAACCAGACCTTCCACAAGTTTAACGTGTCCACCAATATGGGACGTATCGTCACTCACGATCAGGTGAGATCACGGACATAACAATAAAACTATAAACAAATAACAATTACAGGTAATTGTGTTCCGGCAGTTGCACTTGATAACCAGTCCCTCCACAAGTTTAACGTGTCCTCCGATATGGGACGTATCGTCACTCACGATCAGGTGAGATCACGGGCATAACAATAAAACTATAAACAAATAACAATTACAGGTAATTGTGTTCCGGCAGTTTCAATCGATAACCAGACCTTCCACAAGTTTAACGTGTCCACCGACATGGGACGTATCGTCACTCACGATCAGGTGAGATCACGGATATAACAATAAAGCTATAAATAAATAAGAATTACAGGTAATCTGACCTCGTTCCAGCCGTATCTGTTCTTAGCCTGGACGATGGCTTCGTATACAGCAGCGGGCTGTAGACCCCGTAGCTCATACTGCACCGTGTGTGTGAGAGCGCCTCGCGCTGCGGGGGCCGGGATTGCCACGTCGTGCCACCGCCCCGGCTGTTGGAACGACTCGTTCATCTGCGTCATAAATGGCTTTTTAATACCATTATACGTTTAACGTTTTGTGGTAGCGTGTACGACTTTGCGTCAAGGGACGTGAGTTCCAATCCAACCGCCTACAACGAGCTTGAAGCAGAACATTGTGAGGAAACATAGCTGCCTGGTTAGCTACCATCCTCGAGTTGAAAATCTGCCGCCAAATACCAATAGGTGTGTTCCGGTAGCTGCACTTGAGAGCCAGTTCCTCCACAGGGTCTGTCTACCAACTTGGGCCGTATCGTCACTTAAGTTCAGGTGAGTTTGTGGTCGTAACGCTGAACCTTAAGTGTTTTTTTTTTTTTTTTTTTATACTTAAGGTTTAGCGTTATGGCCATAATCTCACCTGATCTTAAGTGACGATACGGCCCAAGTTGGTAGACACGCTAAGCCTGTGGAGAAACTGGCTCTCAAGTGCTGCTGCCGGAACACACCTATTGGTATTTGGCGGCAGGTTCACAACTTGAGGGTGGTAGCTAGCCAGGCGCGCATTAGAAAAAGCCCTACCACCATGCTATGGTTTCCTCACGATGTTTTCCTTCACCGAAAGCTCAAGCTCATTGTAGGTGCTTGGGTTCGAACCCACGTCCCTAAGTCGATGAACGTGCTAAGCATGGTGGAGGGGCTGGTTTTCAAGCGCAATTGCTGCAACACACCTACAGGTATTTGGTGGCAGATTTCCAACTTGAGGGTGGTAGCTAGCCAATTGGATATAGTGTGTGCGCTCCCCCTCGTCTTTGGCAACACGGGAGTTTGAAGTGTCGCTGTGGTGTTCTTTAGTGGGTAGTGTTGGGGGGTGATTATCATCTGATAAACAATCCACAAGATCTTCACGCCTCCCTCTGAGTTCGGGTAATGCGTTGGATTTTTAAAACCAGGTTAGTCAAATAAAAAAAGGGGTTTTATCGCGATGTGTTCCTTCATAAAATTGTCGGATAGATCGCAGGGATCCGAATCCAGTAATTGTTGCTCGTTATCGTTAACCGTGATGCGATGATGGCTCAGTTGGTGGGATGTACGAACGCCGCGTCAAGGGACGTGGGTTCGAATCCACCTACGATAAGCTTGAGCGCCTGGTGAAGGAAAACATCTTGGTAAAACCTATGCTGCGTGGTAGCACTTTGCTAGTTATCACCGTCAAGTTGAAAATCCGCCGCTAAATATATATAGGTATGTTCCGGCAGTTGCATTTGAAAACCAGTCGCTTAAATTAAGGTGACATTTTACCTAATGTAGTGTAGCTAAAGAGCATAGGTGAAGTGAATTGAATATTAGTTTATTTTTTTAATGGAATAGACGGCGTTTTTTTTTTAATGGAATAGACGGAAAATGAGAAAGTATGTGATCACTGTTGCCCATGAACACACACAACATTAAAGGAATCTCAGATGCGTTGCCGGCCTTTATAGAAGGCACTGGTTCTCAAGTGCCACCGCCGGAGCGCACCTAATGGTATTTAGCGGCAGATTTACAACTTGAGGGTGGTAGCTAGCCAAGCGGGCATTAGAAAAAGCCATATGCTATAGTTTCCTCAACATAATTCCTTCACCGAACGCTCAAGCTCATTGCAAGTGGTTGGATTCGAACTCACGTCCCATGACGCGGCGTCCTTACACGCTACCACTGAGCTATCACGCCACAAAAACTCCCAAGCTCCCAACGCAGTCACCATCCTGTCGAAGATACTCTCATCCGCCCTAACCGCTCAAATCTTATTACTTGAAAATGGCATTAATAATCAGATTTGAAGCGACGATAGCTCAGTGGTAGTGTGTACGAGTTCACGTCAAGGGACGTGAGTTCGAATCCAAGCACCTACAATGAGTTTGAGCTTTCGGTGAAGGAAAACATCGTGAGGAAACCGTGGCATGGTGGTAGGGCTTTTTTCCAATGCCCGCCTGGGTAGCTAACACCCTCAAGTTGTAAACCTGCCGCCAAACACCAATAGGTGTGTTCCGACAGCTGCACTTGAGAGCCAGTTCCTCCACAGGTTTACCGTGTCTACCAACTTGAGCCGTATCGTCACTTAAGATCAGGTGAGATTATGGCCATAATAAATGGCTAAGAATAGAAAAAGAAAAGCGCAGTTTTGCATATATCTGACCGCTAGCTGACGGTAGAGGAGTCGCAGCTCGTCCAGGGGCGGGTAGCTGTCGACGCTGAAGCCCAGGGTGTAGCCGGTGGGTGTCCGGGCGAGGGGCGGGGAGGTGAACCTCGCCGGCCCGGGCCGCCCGGACACCTCCACGTGCTGTCGCGCCCGCCCTAGGCTGTTGTCAGCCACGCAGCTGTCGCAGAACAGATAATAACTTCAATTCCATTTCCGTTCGGTTGGTATTTTCAACTTTTTTCGATACAGCTTTGGTCCTATCGGCGATAGCGTAATGTTAAATATCCTTACTCGACAATTGCTCTGTTAAATATTAAAATAGCTTTTGCAAACCGACTGACAACAAACAAACAAAGATATATTTTTTTAACAGGTAAGGTTTAGCGTTATGGCCGTAATCTCAACTGATCGCAAGTGACGATACGGCCCAAGTTGGTAGACACGCTAGACCTGTGGAGGGACTGGCTCTCAAGTGCAGCTGCCGGAACACACCTAATGGGTATTTGGCGGTAGATTTTCAACTTGAGAGTGGTAGCTGGCCAGGCGGGCATCAGAAAAAACCTTACCTTCTTGCCCATACAATGATATTTTTTCGCTACCTATGTCTTTACATAGTATAAAATGAAGTCGCTTCTGCTGGCTGTTCGCTTAGTTATCAATGTTTCTCAAAGTTTATGGTGTACTCCCCACTTTAGGTAAAATGTACTGCCCGACGCTCCCCAGGAGTACGTCATCAACTTTTTTTTTTAGAGATGTTTGTGTGTATTTTTCCAAATCCCAAATACAATTGTGTGCGTGCGCACGCGATTTCATTTAAATTTTTTAGACTTATCGAGGACCGATGACAATACACTAATTTGATAAGATTATACCATTATGTTTATAAAATTTTCATCTATAGTCGATAAGGCAGGACTTGATGTTAATTATAATTTCTAATCATTACCTTTAACCGATATATCTGATATTAACAAATTTTCGAATACCATAGAGCGAATTTTAATTCAACAAAATAAGCAAGAATTTAAATTTACAATTTTGGAGGAGAGATCCTTGATCTCTATTGTAATTAATGACGATTGAGTTACCGATTGATTTTGTTCTAATAAAAATAAAAGTAAAAAAAAACACGCTATATAAATAAAGCAAACTAAAAAATATAAAATACATTTGAATAAATTTGAATTAAGAATAGTACAATTATTTTTAATGAATATATTAAATAATAGTGTATACAAGAAACAAATGTAATTTTTGTTTAAAAAAAGCGTGAGGTGCTTTTTAAGATATTATCGAAATGATAATCCGTATAACTATTGACAATATGCACACCACATTTAAAAAAATATATAATTGTTCTTATTTACACTATTATTAATTTATATTTAACAAAAATACATTATTCTTAATTCAAATAAAATATATCTTCTATTTTTTAGTTTGGTTTTCTATAAAAGGATGCTTTTAATTTTTTTACAATTATTTTTCTATCTCTTAAATATCATATTGCAAGTTTGCCGATTTGCCGAATTGTGAGTTCAAGCACCATGTTAACTGGGTTTTGTTTTCAAAGGGCTATTATAGAGTGAATCAATATGTTATCGTTTTTTTAACTCCCTCTATTCCCCGTTTTATTAACATTATTTGCCTGCTAACTCTTGTTCCGTACAATTGCTTAGTTATAGAATGCTTGTCAAGTTTTATCAGAACTAATAAAATTAAACTTCAAGATTTTAGTGTCATTCTGTGGTGTGTATTTGTTATCTAAAAGTATATTTTGTATGTAGTTTGCATGTATAGTTTGTGCCGTCTATTTGTTAGTGAACAGATTGGTTTAAATATAATTGAAAGAGAAAAACAAAGATAGTTAAATACAATCTTCATCGTTTATGGTTCTACCTACGTGACATTGGCAAAATTGTGTGCGCGCACATGTGGCCGTTAAATAAAAAAAAAAAAAGAAAAGTAGAATATGTGAAAACTGACACCCCTCTCAGTGCATACGTTAAAAACTACTGCAAATGTATTAAAAATTTTCCTTGTTACAATATGTACCTGCTTACATAAGATAATAAAACTAGATCGAGTCTGATGTCAATTATTTTCGATGACTGAACTACTTTCCAAACCGGTGGTAGTTTCAACGTTCATGAGCGCATTCCCACGGCCTTAATTGAATAAAGTTTTTTTTTATACATGCATCAGAAATGCAATACCAAGATGGAAACTAATCGGCGAATTGTCTTCTAAATATTGCTTATTTTATCTCAATCTATTTTCTGATCGATTTAAATACTATAAGAGGTTCATTTGATTGTTCCTTCGATAACGAGAACTTATTTCCGTTTAGCTACTTCCGTCTTTAAAAGTCTGTTATCATTCGAGAGTGTAATATGACATTCAACTGATCTCTTTAACGTTTGTTAAACGCGGAAACGCAGATGGCGCCACAGACTTCCGGGACGTCTGGACAAAGCCTTGGTGATAAATTTTGCTTGGAATATTGGCAGAGTTATTCTTTAAACTCGGTCATAGCAAGACGTGTACTGGAGGACTTGTCTGTGACTGCGTGGATGGATACCTACGATTATTTATTAAGTACACTTGCTCTGAATGAATTATTTAAGGACTATAGTGAAGTGTTCGGATTAAAAGAAATTGTGAACGCTGTGCTTCGTATTACTACGTCGCCTGGGAAGCGTGTAGCGCCCATAAACAATCACGATGGGTGGTGATAATAACGAGCACGTGATTTCACGTGCTGCCACGCCTGATGCAATAATCACGATGGATGTGAAAATAACGAACACGTGATTTCACGTGCTGCGACGCCTAACACAATAATCACGATGGATGTGAAAATAACGAACACGTAATTTCACGTGTTGCCACGCCTAACGCAATAATCACGATGGATGGTGAAAATAACGAACACGTGATTTCACGTGCTGCCACGCCTGACGGAATAATCACGATGGATGGTGAAAATAACGAACACGTGATTTCACGTGCGGCCACGCCTAACGCAATACTCACGATGGATGGTCAAAATAACTAACACGTGATTTCACGTGCTGCCACGCCTAACGCGACATATGATTTTTTCTTTTATTGCCCCGGCATTACCCCTAACATAATCAGGGACTTTTTTATATTAATTTTTTTATTGCGTGCCTTTTTTTTCTTTATAATTTTAATTTGAGCGCATTCTTTTACTCTTATATCAATTCTTATATTAATACAATTTCTTATTCTAATAATAGATTTTTTTTTATCAGTGTTTGCCATAATCCGTACTGTAGACCTCGTCATTGTTATATACACTTTATCCCTAAGTGTAAATAATATTTAGTTGACATATGATTTGTCGGTGTTAAGTGTACCTGTAGTTGCCGAAGTCATCGGGTTGAACGTTGGCTATGAGCAGAGTGTGGTTGTTGCCCCGCGCAGCCATGGTCACCCTCTCGGAGGCACTCAGAGGGAACGAGTTCTGGTACCACGACACCTGGAACGAGGAACTGCTGTAGGAATCTGATTGACGTGCACAATATGCTCAAGGAATTTCTTTGTCTGCCTATATATATATGGACCGTTTATTTTGAAAGTGGTGTAAGTCCATTTTCTTTTGTTTCGAGAAAATTAAAGGTTACTTATATTTGTTGATAATGCAATTTCATTTACCGACCGATTTTAAGTTGTACAAATCATGGGATTCTTTTGAGAAATTAAACACGGACTAGTTATATATAACAAGTATACATTAAATTAAGCATGAATTACGTGATAGCTAATTTTTCCTAAAAATGGACATACACCACCTTCAAAATAAACGGTCCATATATAATTTTTTCCAATTTTGTGTTACCAACATCCGCTTTAAAGATTTCGTCGCCCCGGACAAAAAGACAAATTGCCGCCCCCCTTAGAAATATATATATATATATATATATATATATAATTTTCATTGATTAGAGAAGTATTTTATTTATTTTTGGCACCGAATTTTCAAATCAGTCCAGGCTCTTTTGAAAATTGAATTTATTATTTTATATATTAATATTAAATAAACAATGAATGCCGTAAACACTAAAGTAATGACAATGACAAAGCGATTATAGCTCAGTGGTAGTTTGTAGGAACGGCGCGTCATTGGACGTGAGTTCGAATCCAACCGCCCACAATGAGCTTTTGGTGCTTCGCGGCAGATTTCCAACTTGAGGGTGGTAGCTAGCCAGGCGGGCATAAGAAAAAGCCCTACCACCATGCTATGGTATCCTCATGATGTTACCCTTCACCGAAAGCTCGAGCTCATTGTAGGTGGTTGGATTCGAACTTACGTCCCTTGACGTGAAGTCGTACACACTACCACTGAGCTGTCATCGCTTCATATTTATAGTCTTTCTGAAGACTTAATGCAACACCGACCATGAACACGAAAGTACGCGAAGAAAACATTACTGAGAACGTATTCATTAATTATTTTTTTAACTGTGGTGTTTTCTCACCTCAGCCGGAGGGTCCGCGAGCACGGTGCACAATAGTTCAGCTCTAAACCCCTCCCCGGTGTGAACCCAGGACCGTTCCACCGTGATCTCAGGTGGATCTGTAAATGCCAAGTCAATTAACCGACCTATGTAAATATTTCACATAATACCTGATCTTAAATGAAGATACGGCCCAAGATGGTGGACACGCTAAACCTTTGGAGGTACCGGTTCTCAAGGGCAACTGCCGGAACACACCTATTGGTGTCTGGCATTAGAGAAAACCCTCCTAATATGCTGTTTTTGTTATGGAATAGGGGGCAAACGATCAACCGTGTCACCTGATGGTAAGTGATCACCGCCGCCCATGGACATCCACAACACCAGGGGAAATGTAGGTGCGTTGCCAATCTTTATTGGAGGGACTGGCTCTCAAGTGCCACTGCCGGAACACACTTATTGGTATTTGGCAGCAGATTTTCAACTTGTGTGTTGTAGGTGGGCATTAGAAAAAACCCTATCACCATGCTATTGTTTCCTCACGATGTCTACTTCACCGAAAGCTCAAGCTCGTTGTAGGTGGATTCGAATGCTTATTGGCAACAGATTTTCAACTTGATGGTGGTAGCTAGCCAGGCGTGCATTACAAAAACCCCTACCACTTAACATCAGGTGATATTGTAGCCGAAATTCTGTACCTATAAACAATTGTGTGGTTTGATAAAGGTACGATACAAGTGAAACAATTTTTCGGATCGAAAGCAATTTAACTGAACATTTTCGGAAAATTAACGAACTGTGGGCGGCGGTATATTGGCCTTAGCTGGTCTGCCGCAGGCCGCCCACTTTACCCCCACTCCGCGGCCCGCTGTAATGCGACATGCGATAGATGAACGAAATTGGCCGGATATTGCGTTTATGGTACGTACAAAGAACTTGCAGCTGGAACTCGGTGACGACGGGTGGTCCCACGCCGTTGTCGACTGTGCAGGCGTAGACCCCGCTGTGACGTCTCTCGAGCCTCGAGAGCTGCAGCTGGGGACCCTCACCGAGACGCAGGGTGCTATCATTCTGTACATATCACACACAACTTTACTGAAGTTACTGAAGCGATGATAGCTCAGTGGTAGTGTGCACGACTTCGAAGCGATGATAGCTCAGTGGTAGTGTGCACGACTTCGCGTCAAGGGACGTGGGTTCGAACCCAAGCACCTACAATGAGCTTGAGCTTTCGGTGAAGGAAAACATCGTGAGGAAACCATAGCATGGTGGTAGGGCTTTTCTAATGCCCGCCTGGGTAGCTACCACCCTCTAGTTGTGAACCTGCCGCCAAATACCAATAGGTGTGTTCCGGCAGCAGCACTTGAGAGCCAGTTCGTCCACAGGTTTAGCGTGTCTACCAACTTGGGCCGTATCGTCACTTAAGTTCAGGTGAGATAATGGACATAACGCTAAAACCTTAAGTATAAAAAAAAAAAAAAAAAAAATCCTTTTCTACGATATACAGATATGCTATCCTTACAGGGCCGAGTTCAGAAACTTTGTTCTTATAGCTAAGGTTTAGCGTTATGGCCAGAATCTCACCTGATCTGCAGGACCTTTGAAAGAACTGGCTCTCAAGTGCAACTGCCGGAACACACCTTTAGGAATTTGGCGGCAGATGTTCAACTTGAGGGTGGTAGCTATGGCGGCGGGCCTTAAAGTCCTACCACGCAGCTATGGTTTCCTCACGATATTTTCCTTCGCCGAAAGCTCGAGCTCATTGTAGGTGGATTCGAACTCGCGTCCCTTGAGCGGGGCCGCTGGTAAAGGCTATTACACAGTAGCAAAAAGTAAAGGTATATTGTTATAATTTGTGTGAGTTCTGGAGACTAAGAATGGTGGGGCGACCTGGAGAACAGACTTCCAGACCCTCGTTCTCTAATATTTGTTTACATTCTTCTTATTTGAACACCAGAATATATGATCAATACAGTTCTTATGAAACCATAGATAAAAGAACATGATTGCTGACCAGTACTTTTTATTTTATTTATTCTAATATTTCCTCCGGTGAAAGTCAGAGACTTGTTTTACAATATATATATAATATAATATGTGGCGGTCAACCTTTTAGTTGGTAACCTTATTTTAATTGTCGATTAATTGTTCAGAAAATAAAGAAAATGAATCTTCTCTAATTGTATAAAAAATAACGTGTTTTATTTTATTTGCAAATAATAAATTAAATTATAAATGTTATTAGAGGGTTATAATACATACTGTATGTATAATAACTAAATTAATTAAAAAAAAATATATTAAATTAATTATGCAGTATAAAATTAGATTGAGTAACGAAAAACAACAAAGATAAATGAATCGTAACAGAGGTGTAATTAGTAACACGTTAGATTAGTAGATTCCCTTGTTTATTTAGAATTTTTAAATATGCAATGATATTACAGAATTAAAAAAAAAAAAAATGCTTTGTTAGTAATTATCGTACACAATTGATCTTCTGTTAACTGATACATAGATGAAAATCGAGTCTTATATATATATAAAGGACAGTGCACAAGAACATGTGTAACATTTTGTACGGATTGATATCGACTGACCAGTTTGTGCCACATGACCGAAGGCACCGGGTTTCCGGCGGCGCGGCACTCCAGCACGGCGGCTCCGCCCCTGCGGGCTGTCGCGTGCCGGGACTCCGGTGACGCCCGCACGCTCGGCGGCACCAACACCTCCACCGTGTGGACTTGGTCCCGGGCGACGCGGTCCGATATCTGACACACGTAGTCGCCTGCATCCTGGAACGTAAGCAATAATCGTTCAATCGTTGTTGGAGAATGAAAACATTGAATGGTGGTCAGCTACCACCTTCAAGCTTAACATCTACTCGTCTTCATGTTCCGTTCCCAATTTATTTAGAGTCAGCGCAATACGTTTTCTTCCACACATCTCTATCAGACGTCATCTCTGCATTCACTCTCTTTTCTTTCATCTACACACATGCACAAACTCATTTCTTCTCTTTCATCTACACACACACGCTAACACAGTCTATTCATGTTTTTTTGGCCTTCCTTTTCATCCTTTGACTTTTAACAAGCTTAAAATCTACTGTCAAAACATACATGTCTTCCCATTTGTCTCTATTCGTCTATTTGAGAGCCTTTCCGACCATTAGGCTTAGTGCTCCCACCAACTTGGGGTACATCATCAGAGACTTATATTAATATACTTATATACTAAAAATAATGCGTACGGTTTGTGAAACACTTGTTTTATTATTATTATTACTATAATATACACAATCTGCGGATTCTGGGCCTGCACTAGTTTTAGGTAGGTGATTTAGTTGGCGTTAAAAATTGCTTTACAAAAGTATATAGACATTAAACTAAAAATTAAGTGAGTTTTTTTTTTTGTTTACCAATTGCTTGGACTGAATTTCTTTACGTAGTATATTATTATTATAATATTATTAAATAACAAAAACAAATAAATGAATTACTAGCGTCTGAGAGCAATTAAATGTAACGCAGAGATAACCGGTAGGAAATTAGTAATTATTAGTATATTTTTTTCCAGTTGTGCAAATAAACATTTTATTGTATATCATTTAACTAGCTGACTCGGTGAATTTCCATTCAGCCAGTGTTTGCAATGTAAGCGCAATTTTTTTTTATCTACGACATCACATTATAAATGTAAAATTATCAGTGTTTCTCTACTATATAACGCATGTATTATACACACAAACCCTCTTCTTGAATCACTCTATCTATTAAATAAACCGCATCAAAATCCGTTGCGTATTCTTAAAGATTTAAGCATATATAGGGACAGACAGACAGGGGAAAACTACTTTGTTTTATAATATGGAGCGATCATTCACTATAATGCATGTAATATGCTAGGAAACAGGTGACGCGTATGTCGTGTACAAACTATATCTACGCAGCCGTTGAGAACATACTGACTGTCTTGAACCAATAAGCGTGCACGTATGACTGCGCTCAGCCAATAGCGTACGCGCTATGGATAACCATCTACACTGTAGCACTATAGTGACATATAAAACACACCATAAAAAGAGTCGTGATGGATGAATATTACATTTTTTTAATACAATATTACAAATGTATAGCCCCCCACCGTACCGTGCGCCAAGGAACTTCGATCCCAAATGTCAACAATAAGTATATTGTTATAGATTATAGGTGGGCGGTGAGACTATCTGAGAGCGCTATTTAAACTTCAAGCGATATTGAAAAAACATCGATGGATGGTGAATTTCCCTACATATTTCGGTAAAATATTTAAATGGAAGCTCCCCTGGGGGAGTTACGCATTCAATTTTCCCCAAAGTGGGCGGTACACCAAAAAGTTTGAGAAACACTGTGCTATAAATTACTCGTTATGTTTTATTATTCATGACAACGACAATAATATTCGGTCGATATCCTCATAACGTGCTATAACATAAGAGCTCTATACGATACTATTCACCATACGTATAAAAAAAATATGTAACAACAAAAAATGTATATAATCAACCGATTCGATTCCTTTCATGTTCTTAATTACCCACTTAAGTCGAGTGATTCGAGAGAACTCCCGGCGCGGATAAAGGTGAAGACACTTCTCTTGTAATGAAGATCGAGAAAGAACAGTTCGGATATCAACGAACTCGATCTGAGCTTAATGTACTGATGAATTCATTTCACCGTTCAACTTTGTCGGATTCTGTAATGGCTAAGCGAATTTTGGATGGATTCCAAGTAATCCCGATTCTAATATACACCCTTCTGGCGCGGTTTGGCTCGCAACGCGAAACGTAATTGATTGGATCGTGGCTACCTAATATGTAGTATGTAATAATCCTCACTAATATTATAAACTACTTTACAATAATATAGTTTATACATCAGAATAACATATAGGCTATAATTTATAAAGATATTGTATTGCTTGTCCAAAATATAACGATAAGTGTCAAGTAAGTAGGAAAATTATCTACCACTTACGAGCTATTCTGGCGTGCTCTGCAAAAACGTTTAGAGTTACACGTATATAATCTGTAATTGAAATGTTTATCTTAAATAGTCTTACTAAAAGCCAGCGACAGCATATATTTATCTTTTATGTGTAAGTCGTTATCGCCACAATGGTGAGCGGCCAGCGTATAAATGACTACAAGCATAAATACTCATATACCACTCACCTATGATATAATTTATTTAAAATAATGGGCACCGAAATCAGAATTGTTTGAAAAATCGATATTAACGTGAGCAAAGCAGCGTGTAAAAGCTCGTAGCAATATAATTAAAAAAAAACAGTAATTGCTTTAAACCACACGTCAGAAGTGGGACATCACTATATCTGTCTCGCTCCCTCAGTCGTCTCGAGCCGACTTTACCCGAACGAGCGTTACACATAAAGCTTCTACGTCGCAAAAGGAAACTACTAATCAAATCAAAAATCTTTATTAAATTTAGGCCCTAAGAAGGCGCATATGAACGTCAAAACTACCACCGGTTCGGAAAGTAACGCAGTCATCGAGAAGAAATGGAAAGAAACTCTACCTGCTCCTTTGTTTTGGGTCCTATTCTTACCTTTTTTATATATAATAGTTTAATGCGTTACAGTAGTTATTAGCGGATGTACAGAGAGGGGTGTCAATTCGAGACATCAAGATCGCTCACATATTGATCCACCCTATAATAGCCTTTTAACATCAAAACCCGTTTGACATGGTTCTTGAACCCACTGTCCGGCAATTCAGTAATGTACTTTGGGACTTTATTATAAAACCTAAAACTATTACCTAAAAAACTGTTACTAATCTTACTCAGTCTAAAATAGGGGTGACCAGTTTGTCACGATTTCTAGTATTCAAATCATGGCGGCCTCTAACGAAATCTAGCTTTTGTAAGTTCTTGCGGACGTACATTTATCAAGAATATAATGGAAGGGGAAAGTTAAAATACCAAATTGAGAAAACTTATCCTGTAATTTCAATAATATAGTCCTTGTTTCTAACTATAGTAGTTTCGGTTCTGCTTTGATAGGTCAGTCAAACAACGTCTTTATATATGTATATAAATAGATATAATCATTATATAGCCATGTCTTAAGACAGTTAAAATAATTCCACCCTATTTTGGCGTGGCAGTAACCCGTAAAGGGACGACTTGATCGTGGCAGAATTTATGACCTCTTGTAAACGTTCGTACCTACATGTTAATGTATATTTATGTAAAACCCCTAGATTATTTAGGATAACAAAGCACGTATCGAGTAGAAACTCATTTTTATGACGTACACAGGCAAAATATTTGACAAGCAAAGAGTTTATGTCAAATATTTATTATACCCTAAAAGTGACTATAATGACAATTGATTATATACAGTTTGCACGTATTGTGTGTTTGTTTGTGGATGTCTGGGTCTGGAAAAATGTTTGATACAATCTCCATCGCTTATGGTTTGGCCTACGTGACACTGGCAAAGTTATGTGCACACACATTTCGCCATTTAATAAGAAATAGAATGACTGTAGTAGTTTTTTTTTATATTTTTATTTAAGGAAAAAGCAATGGTATTGAGATCACGCAGCCAAGTTGAACATTATTTAATAATTAAGAGGTTAATGTTTCAGCAAAATAGTGACTCAATTGTTCCAAATGTCCGGGAAAGAATTAAAATATGATTTATTGCTCCTTGTATGGCTCTCTCCCTTTTTTACTTCCTTTTTTATGGGAAACTTTTTGAGCATAATTATGTAAAGTATATTACATAAAATACCGCCCAAGTATTATAGTATAACATGGGGGCAAATAAGCTAGTATTATAACAGTGACCGTCGATGAATCTCTGGATGGTCACCGTTGTTTTAATATTGTACTGAACTTCATTGGTGGATTTATCAGTAGGCTGAGTAGGCTGGAGCCTAGGGGCGGCAGATTTTAGAGGCGGCAAATTTAGGGTTTTTATGTTTTATTTTTAAAACTGATATTTTTCATACATATACATTTAAATGTTGCTAGATAATATGTTTCACCACTTAGAATCTAAGTCTTATATTGATTTCTTTCTACTATTTATGTAGTCATATGTTTAATTGTAGAGGTGGGTAGGGACGGTAAAGTTTGAATAGCCAAGGGGGGGTAAAAGTGTAGATCTATCACTGCGGGACTTACCGTTAGCCATAACACCATAATATAGTTGTTACACTTCATAAAATAATCGAATTTAATACGTTGTTTATCGGTGTTTGATATTTCGAACATTAGCTTCATTTTTTAACCTTATTAATATAATCAATGTCCGCTGGACATTCTAAAGGCAAATATTATTGTAAATTTATTGGAATCTCTGCACTGTTAGATACAAAAATCAATTACATTTTACTGATAGTAATAAATTTACTACAGAAAAACGAAAAAATCGACTGGAATATAGAGGAGAAAATAGTTTTCAACTGTTTTGTCTTCACCTGTTTGTAAGTATTTTTTACCAAAATGTTTATATTGGCAACATTAAAACTTGTCCATAGAACAAATAAAAAAAGTCCGTTGAAATACAGTAGAGAAAGTTCTAACCTCTTTTGTATATTCGGATGTATACATAAAACAAAAAATATTATACAATTATATGTATAATTATTTACTCGAAAATGATCTGAATAACAACGTTATTATCGAAAATCGTTTTCCGTAAAAACGGGAAACCGCAAAGAAAATATATACGGACGCCGAAGTTGCGCGCGAAACCGCGCTCAGTGTTGCCACGCATAAAAAATAACGAGCGGGAAGCACCACAAAGGTTTTATGTGGCAATTATCATATTTCAACCGGCCAATTACCTCTTAGGGTGCCTGTTTAGCATTTTTTTTTTGACAGAGAAAATATAAAATTGGTGACGCCATTTGTAGTATAATAAAGCGCATTGGGTGTGACAAAAATTCTTATTTCATTACAATAAAAATGTCCCATTGATATCAAATTTCTTGGGTTGGTTTTTTGACATAAAAGCTTAAAGGTCGTCGGGCGATTTTGGTATGAATAAAATCTTATGGCCTCTAACAATGATATTATAAAAATTTAAATACATTACCTTCATTATATTTGTTGGCACACTAATGCGCACATAGTAATATTGCGATGAACGGGGAAGTAAGACAGTATATTGTTTATACCGGGCGCGAAAAAGAGACATGTATACATTGCTATGAATCGTCTAAAATATTAACGTTTCTGTTTGTAACGGAAAAAAATGAATCAACGAAATGTATGTACGCGTGTAACTTCCGAACGGCGGCACCAAATTGGACAATTCTTTTTTTATTTGTTCGTTATTGTCAGGAGAGGGTTTGTATATAAAATAAAATAAACAAAAAACGAACAGATTTGTTTTAAATCTCATAATATGAAAAGTAATGAAGCGGTGATAGCTCAGTCTGCAGTGTGTACGGACGCCGCGCCAAAGGAACCACCTTTATTTAAATTTTATATAATTAAACGCTATTTAATTCATTGGACTTATAAAGAAATTTTATTTTAAGTGATACGGAGTTCTACGGGTCAGCTAGTTTAACTTAAATATATATTAAATTATCAATAAAAATACTAATACTACGAATGGAATATGATCCCATGATTTTAGAAGTTTAGTTTGCACAATAACGCAGTACACGTGAGAGCATTTTCTGTTGTTTTTGGGCACTTGAAGACATAGATAAAGATATTTTTTTTCATACTTAGGGATAGAACAAACATTTTATACAGTTTTCTGCTCTGTCAACTGTATTTTAGAAGTCATTAACGTATCACAAAAAGAAAAACGGTAAGATTTTCTCACCTTTGCAAGCTTTTTTTTTTTTTTTTGAATTGACATACGCTGTTAGCCGTAAGGGCTTTGACAGTTTCACCGAACTTTGCCTTTACAAGCATTTCATTAAGTTTGTAAGGAATATATGATATTACTAGCTTTTACCAGCGGCTTCGCTCATGTTAATATCGATTTTGCCAAATCGGATGACAATATAACAAGTTTTATTCAGAGGTTATTCCTTAACTTCACATCCAATTTTTATTGCGAATAATTGGAGCCTATCGCCGGCTGTAGCGTCCCATCTATCTGTATATCATAGTTCATCACAATCGATTCAGCGGTTTGGGCGTGAAAGCGTAACAAATTAACTAACGAACTGACTTTAGCATTTATAATATTAGTAAGGAACGTAAGGATAGGATAGGACGTGAGTTCGAATCCAACCACCTACAACGAGTTTAGCCTTCGGGGAAGGGACACATCGTGAGGAAGCCATAGCTGCGTGGTAGTCTTTTTCTGATACTCGCCTGGGTAGCTACCACCCTCAAGTTGAAAATCTGCCACCGAATACCAATAGGTGGTTTTTTTTTTTTTATTCCTAATGTTTACCGTTATGGCCGTAATCTCACCTGATCTTAAGTGACAATACGGCCCAAGTTGGTAGACACGTAAAACCTGTGGAGGAACTGGCTCTCAAGTGCTGCTGCCAGAACACACCTATTGGTATTTGGCGGCAGGTTCACAACTAGAGGGTGGTAGCTACCCAGGCGGGCATTAGAAAAAGCCCTACCACCATGCTATGGTTTCCTCACGATGTTTTCCTTCACCGAAAGCTCAAGCTCATTGTAGGTGCTTGGGTTCGAACCCACGTCCCTTGACGCGAAGTCGTGCACACTACCACTGAGCTATCATCGCTTCAAAAGGTGTGTTCCGGTAGCTGCACTTGAGAGCCAGTCCCTCGGGGTTGTGATTGTCCATGGGTGGCGGTGATCACTTACCATCAGGTGACACGCTAGCTCCTTTGTCCGCTATTACAATTGCAATTTGCAGTTTATTACCTGAGGTCCGACATCTGTTATTTGAAGGTTGTATCCGTCCACCAGTCGGAACCTCTCGTCTCTCGTCACCATGAGGCTGGCAGCTGTCAACACCGCGGGTCCTCGTCTCCAGAGCAACACCAGCGAACCTTAACCACGTATATTTTAAATCAGTATTAGAGCTACAATAAACCATATGTTTTCAGTACTGAGTTACATATACACCATCCAGTATCAAGTACTCCAGTCTCTAATTATTCGCACGTTTTCTTATGTTATTTGAAGCGATGATAGCTCAGTGGTAGCGTGTAAGAATGTCGCGTGAAAGGACGCGAGTTCGTATCCCTGCAATGACCTTAAACTTTCGGCGAAGGAAAACATCGTGATGAAACCATAGCATGGCGGTACGACTTCCTCTAAAGCCCACCTGGCTAGCTACCACCATTAAGTTCAAAAACTGTCGCAAAATACATGTAAGTTGCATTCAGGCGGTTGCACTGGGAGCCTGTCCCCTCCAATGTGTGATGTATCTTTCTCTGCAATCTATGGCCGGCCACTAAATTGACAAGCTCTTCCAATGTTTTATCTTCCGTATAATACGGGGCACATAAACCGCACATTAACTGATACGTAGGTGCACCGACGTGCGTTATTAGCCTGGCTACGTGTACCTCACTTTTTATATCGTTAAACAAAACGAACTGTTCCACTAATCTTATATATGCTGACCACTGAGCACCTCCTCCGAGGTCAAATTCGTGTAATTTTTCGAAGGGCGTCGTTAAATAACCACTATTCGACGCCAATGTAAGTTTACGTGTTAACAGAAAGACTATTTATGCGGGACTGTTTTATTATGTAAGGCACATCCATAAACTTATATTTCTAAGTACCTAACATACATACATCACACAACTAAGACCGGCGACGCACCTGCGAATCCCCTGGTATTGTTAGTGACCACGGGTGGCGTTGATAACTTACCATCAGGTGACATGCTTGCTTGTTTGCCGCCTATTCCAATAAAAAAAAACAACATTATGAAAGAGACTGTTTTTCACATGTCTTATATAGTTTCCTTTACACGGTGGGTTTAAGGTTGTGTATAAATTCACTCTCCAATAAAACTCGTAGTTGTTATGACGTTTTGCTAAGTAATTTTCATAGCAAAGGTACACTTACCTAAGTTTTGAACCTGACACGGCAGTAGAAGAGTATCTCCGACCACGGTCCTGAACGAATGACCCCTTGACAGGAACCTCGGGCCATCATCTGTGAAGAAGTTACAATTGTGAATTCGTTCGAGTGTAATTAAAAGTTGCCCGTTTTTGGAACTCTTTTAGATACGACTTTGCTCTTGTTGGTCGTAGCGTGATGTTAAATACCTTCAAGCCTTTCTCAATCATTGATCTGTCAAATATTAAAACCAGTTCTGAAATCCGATTGGTAGTTTATGAGGTTAGTGCATTTATATGAAAATTTCGGCTTTATAATATTTGTATAGATAAGGGTTGGGGAAAAAACAGCTTTTTTATTTTTAATTTATAAAAGAAACAGTTTAAATGGTTTTTTTTTATTTAGCTTAGAATGGGAACAATGGAATTAGTGACTCAGTTTCACACTGTTGTAGCTTCAAGTGCTGGAATCGAAAGAATGTTTTCAACGTTTGGTTTTATTAATTCCGACGTACGAAATAAACTGGGTACCGAGAACACTGCAAAACTTATGAAAGTCTCTAAATACCTAAATATGAAAGTAATTAAATGTAACGTATAGTTTGAAGCGATGATAGCTCAGTGGTAGTGTGTACGACTTCGCGTCAAGCGACGTGATTTCGAATCCAAGCACCTACAATGAGCTTGAGCTTTCTGTGAAGGAAAACACCGTGAGGAAACCATAGCATGGTGGTAGGAGATTTTCCAATGCGCGCCTGGCTAGTAACCATCCTCAAGTTGAAAATCTGCCACCAAATACCAATAGGCAAGTTCCGGCAGCTGCACTTGAGAGACGGTCCCTCCACTAGCGTATCCACTATCTTGAGTCATAGTGAAGCGACGATAGCTCAGTGGTAGTGTGTATGACTTCGCGTTAAGGGACGTAAGTTCGAATCCAACTACAGTGAGCTTGAGCTTTCGGTGAAGGAAAACATCGTGAGGAAACCATAGCATTGTGGTAGGATTTTTTCTAATGCCCGCCTGGAGCTAAACTCCAAAAAAAAATGTGGAAGCTATCGCTTCAGGATATAACACAGGAGTTTGAAGTGTCAGGGTGGTGATTGTCAGTGGGTAGTGTTGGGTGATGGGTCATTATATACCCTTCACGCTTCCACCTGACCCCGGGTAATGGGTATGCGCGATGCGATGAGGAAGTCCGTAAAGAATAAGATATTGAATACCACGTTCATATAAAAAGAGTGTCAGACAACTAGAAGAACATTTAAAAATGCCCTATTAACACGTTATAATTTCATGTTTTACCACAAACGAATGCTCCGACCCGTTGCAGAGATTCGAACTCACTTCCTTCGAAGGTAATTAAAAAAAAATATCTACGTCTGTTTGTTATTAAGGATTTTCTTTTGGAACGAAGTTCCTTATGACTCGTCGCGTAGGGGTACCGTAGTCGGTAAAAAACGTCCGTAACGTTAGCGTATGATTTTTATGTATAGCTTTTTTTTTATAGTCATGGTTCAGCGTTATGGCCATAATCTCACCTGATGTTAAGTGTCGATACGGCCCAAGTTGGTAGGCACGCTAAGCCTGTGGAGGAACTGGCTCTCAAATGCAGCTACCGGAACACACCTATTGGTATTTGGCGGCAGGTTTTTAACTTAAGGGTGGTAGCTACCCAGGCGGGCATTAGAAAAAGCCATACCACCATGCTATGGTTTCCTCACGATGTTTTCCTTCACCGAAAGCTCAAGCTCATTGTAGGTGCTTGGATTCGAATCACGTCCCATGACGTTAAGTCGTACACACTACCACTGAGCTATCATCGCGTCGATACATAGTCTATGTATGATGGCTATACAGTGTCTAATGTATACTCTACGTGATCACTGTTATTATTATATGTTTTTATAAATCATCGTAAACAAAAGAAAGCTTTTAAGATAATTTTGTAAAGTAGTTTTTTTTAATCGATAAAAAACTATAATAAAAAATGTACACCCGAACAATTATTTTCTTTATACCTCGAATAGAACTTGAAATTAATATTTTTATAACAAGGAATTTCGTTGCTATCTGGTGTCCCACGACACCATTCGTTTTTCATTTTAAAGAAACTTTAAATTATTTTCATGCATAAGTCTAACTTGCAACGATAAAAAAAAATAAAAAAATCTCTTGATAAGAAAATCGTCGGAAAATTTTCCAGGCATTTTCCTCAACACCACAACATAACTCAATCTGTCGTGGGCACAACATATTAATTTCAGAGAACGGATCGTCGAACTTTATAAGAAAAACGCCGCTTTCTTCATAACTCCGAATGGGAGTTCCGAGTTTAGGTTTTCCTATTGTCCGCTGAAATTTGTGTTTTTAGTTTG
Organism: Actias luna; assembly: GCA_039707435.1. Classification (NCBI taxonomy): domain Eukaryota; kingdom Metazoa; phylum Arthropoda; class Insecta; order Lepidoptera; family Saturniidae; genus Actias; species Actias luna. The sequence goes on along the minus strand of JAZHAC010000037.1, from coordinate 5,003,471 downwards.
AACTATAAATTACTGAATACCAAATTCGCAGACGGCCTAGCTTGAGTTCTTCTTTCTCATCGTGCCGGCACGATTGGGTTAAAAAAAAAAATGTTCGTGCCGTGGCGAGAAGATTGGCCAGTCCGTGAAATTGGAACCGAAAAAAAAAAAAAACTGTTCAGGATGCGCTGGGAGGACTCTGGTATCGTCCACGGTGGACGCTCTTTACATGAACCTCTTCTTCTGTTTATGTTTTCCAGTGTGTGTTAATAAAGTTTTTAACAAATCTATAATTATTTCTCTATCCCAAGGAAAAAGTACAATTTCCTCTAAATGAGTAGTAAATGAGGTCTTTTTTGTACCGCTGACAAGGTAGGTTTTTTTAGTTCATAGGTTCAAGCGCTATGACCACAATCTCACCTGATGTTAAGTGGCCTAAAATGGTGGACACGCTAAGCCTAGTAGAGAGACTGACTCTCAAAAGCAACTGCCGCAACATACCTATAGGCATTTAGCGAATTATTTGATCCTGAACGTACTAGTTAGTCAGACGTACATTAGAATAAGCGCTACCACCATGCTATGGCGTCATCACGATGTTTTTCTTCACCGGAAGCTCATGCACATTGCAGGGATTCAAACTCAAGGCCTTTGACGCGGCGTCCGTACACGTTACCACTGATATATTGCTATCGTTCATCTCAGCGGAATTTCTGCTAATCATATCGTTTTATGGCATAAATTGCATTCTATACTTCTTATTCACAAGTCAAATTTCATAAAATTATCATATAACGACAAAATAAAAAAATAATTAAAGCAGTCATGAGGACTGCCGACAGAAGTGAAAACTACATTTCACGAATTAATGAAAAAAAAGAAGATTTACTCGTTATTCGTTGAAACTACGACCTTGCTTACGCGTGATTATTTAGTTGCATGGCGAACCGATCGACCAAGAGTTCATATTTGATAAGTTCGTAATTAACAATCTGTATAGACTCCCTACATAAATGGAAAGCGTTCGGTGACGCTGACGCGAGTTCCATGATATTTGATTACATAAAAAGTGCTCGACGCGCCTAAAGAAGTTTTTACTTCAAAAAACATGGCTTCTTATTGGTAACAAAGTAGTGCTCTCCGATTATAATTTTCAATATAAAACATTCAACGTACAGTTTTGGTTGAATAACAATTTTGTTATACGCTTTTTCTAATAATTACAATAATAGAAATAATACTTATTCAATACTAGATTTTACGAGCAAATCGAATGACACAATAAAAACTGTCATACAACGTTTATCTCTCTCTTTACCACACTGTTAATAAGGTTTTCGCGCAAAAAGTAGCTTATCACTGTTTCCAGGTACTGATCTGTCTCTATACCAAAATAATCGATTCAGTGGTTTACGTGTGAAAGCGTTAAAGACAAACAAACACACTCACTTTGGTATTTATAATATTAGTAAAGGTAATATTACTAAATCATCAAAAACATATATTACCAAAATAGAAATAAAACGTTGAGTCTGGCAACACCGGAACAGAGCTGTATCTGTATCGACCCGACTTCCGGCCGGTCGGAATTCACCCAATAAAGTTTCGTCAAAATGGCAGCTTCCTTAACATGTTTGTGTACGTAAAAGCAATTTAAAGTAAGCGAGATATTGTTTCCTGGGGCAATTATTACCGCCTGAATAATGACCAGGTGAAGGAAAACATCGTGTGGAAACCATAGTACCGTGGTGGGGCTTTTTTTAATACTTGACTTAACATAACTTATATTATACATAACATAACATGAATTAAGCAATGATAGCTCAGTGGCAGTGTGTACGACTTCGCGTCAAGGGACGAGAGTTTGAATCCACCTACAATGAGCTTGAGCTTTCAGTGAAGGAAAACATCGTGAGGAAACCATAGCATGGTGGTAGGGTTTTTTCTAATGCACTCCTGGGTAGCTACCACCCTCAAGTTGAAAAGCTGCCGCCAAATATCCATAGGTGTGTTTCGGCAGTTGCACGTGAGACCCAGTTCCTCCACAGGTTTAACGTGTTAGTAAACCGTATCGTCACTTAAGATCAGGTGAGATTATGGTCATTACGCTGAACCTTAAATATAAAAGAAAACGACTGGAATTACCACTAAATCAAGTACATAGGCACATAGGGGTCGCGAATCACAATGAAAAGCCCTTATTGTTATCGCAATACACTGAAGAAATTAATTTCCTAAATAGAATATAACTTATTTAAGGAAATAAAACAACACTTTCCACGGAAAAACCGTTTTCATGAACAACGTAAAGTTTTTAAACCATCCACCCTCGCGAATAAACACAATAAATATGGCCGAAGCGCGCCGGAACTTCCGGTCGTTATAACATCCGGTAGCGCATTACACCCTCGGGATCTCCTTGCAGACAATTACCAAGTAGAACCGCCCTTACTGGCATTTACCATAGCACCCTCTCGCATCGATATATAAGCGTGATGATAATGTAACTAATAGATATTATCAAAGGGAAAGAAGCATTAGTAATTTATTTTCGACTAGCTGAACCGACAGACTTTGTCCTGTCTTAACTATGAATATATTTAAGTAATATTAACTCGTTGGTGCGAGCCGCCCGACGTGACGGCCCAGTGGCATGCGCGTGAGGTACTGGACAGTACTTGGACATTGCAACATTACTTTATTTTTCTAAAACAAAAAGATTTTTTCTAAAATAAAACGTAGCCTTAGTCACTCCTTATTACATCATCTACCTGCCAATAAAAATCCCCTCAAAATCGGTCCAGCCATTTCAAAGATTAGCCGGAACAAACAGACAGACAGAAAAATGAAAAAAAAAATATATTTTGGTGTATGTACCGTATATATTCATATACATGTAGTAAAAAACGTTTATTTCCATATTACAAACAGACACTCCAATTTTATTTATATGTATAGATTTAAGGCGTAAATTTCTTTAGGTGATTCGTTGAAAGTAAAATATCTGTCAGCAACATGGTAGTAATACCCCTGTGTATACGCGACGTTAAACATTTAATATCACATAGGCCTGAGGTTAGGTTTGCAGGCCAGATTGACAGCAATGACTGACAGTGAATTTCGGTTCAATATCAGTCACCGCTGATCTGAATTGTACTCTACGTATCACCAGGTGCAGTGTGCAGTCACTCCCGCGACACAGTGACACTCTACATCACTGAAACTACACAAACACACCGCATTCCATCCATGCACACCCACACTATCGATAAGGTCGTGTTAGGGTCACTAAATGAGTAAGTTTGGACCCGTTGGTCAGTTAGGATCGTGAATCCTTTATTCACTTTAACTTTAAATTGCTTAATATATACGGTATGACTTACAGATGTTGTAAAAAGATACTTCTTCAATGGCTAATGACATTCACATATGATGATACTGAAAATCTCATATCAAACGTGTACTAGTCTAATTTTTAGACAACTAAAATCGGTTCGGTCACTTACATGACACACAAACATACATACTCACCAACACACACGCACACACACACACACACACACACACACACACACACACACACACACACACACACGCGCGCGCGCGCGCGCGCGCTTCACTCTTTTTTTTTCATTTCTCAGTTATTATTATCATTATTTTTTATATTGTTTAACTTCTTTTTTTTTTATTGTTTAAAATTATTTTTTATTTTATTCCATGTTCCCTTATATTTTTTTTTTTATGGAATAGGTGGCAAACGGGCAGGAGGCTCACCTGATGGAAAGTGATCACCGCCGCCCATGAACACCTGCAACACCGGAGGGCTCGCAAGTGCGAGGTAGGAAGTGCCTTACAAATCGCACTGTTGTGGAAGGCTGGACATCGAGGTGGTGTGGGTGAAATTTTTTGTTTTGACGCGATGTCCGATGGTGAAATTCAGCGGCCGGGATCAATCCAAACAATTCCTCAGAGCACTCCCCGTGGTAAATGCGGTAGAAGATGCAGAGTGACCCAACATCTCTACGCAGAGCCAAGGGATCAAGCCGATCGGAAAGAGCTTGATTGTCGATAATCCGAGCCGCCCTACGTTGAATGCGGTCAAATGAAAGTAGCTGGTACTGGGGGGCTCCCGCCCAGAGATGAGAACAGTACTCCACGTGGGGCCGAATTTGTGCCTTATACAGGTTCAGACATTGAGCCGACGTGAAGTACCGTCTCGCCTTACTGAGGTAAGTTATTTGTCAATATCCGGAGGTGGGCGCTGTTAACTGCGACACAGTTAGATCACTAACTACTGCAGTTAGCAACATACAATTGTACTATATGTTATATTGTTTTTTTTTGTACTAATAAAGGTTTTTATTATTGTTACTACTTTCCGGCAGCAGCACAAGCCGAGGTTCGGCCATCCTGGCACCCTTGCGCTCGCTACCTCGGAGCTGAGTGCCCTTAGCACTCGCCCCTAAAAGTTTAGTGAAGCTATCAAAGCCCTTAAGGCTAACAGCGTACGTCAAGACGAAAAAAAAAGAGCGCTGTCATTATGCTGCAGAACATTAAAAAAAATTGTGGTTAGGTGAGTAACTGCACTTGAGAGCCAGTTCCTCTACAGGTTTAGTGTCTCTACCAACTTGGGCCGTATCGTTATTTAAGATCAGGTGAGATTATGGTCATAACGCTACACGTCTTAATTTAAAACAAATGGTATTATGACCCACTAATAATATTTGTAATTAAACATTATTTACAAATTTTTAAGCGTTGACAGCTCGGTGGTAGTGTGTAGGAACGCCGCGTCATGGGACGTAAGTTCGGATCCAACCACCGACAATGAGCTTTCGGTGAGGGAAAACATCGTGAGGGAACCATAGCATGGTGGTAGAACATTTTCTAATGCCCGACTGACTAGCAACCACCCTCAAGTTGAAAATCTGCTGCCAAACACCGATAGGTGTGTTCCGGCTGTTGCACTTGCGAGCCAGTCCCTCCAATATAGGCCGGAAATGCACTCACGATTCCTCTGGAATTGTGGATGTCCTTGAGCGGCGGTGATCACTTACCATCAGGTGACAACCTTTCACGATTGCCTGCTATTATATAAAAAATGATAACAATATGAAACACGTCATTTTTGCACGATAAGAGAAGCTTCATTCAATTTATGTATTCTTATTAGGCATATAAAAAAACTTACTACAAAAAACGTTGACCATCACAGGCCGTCTGTCTGTTTGCTGACCATTACCATAAAAAACTTTTTATATTCAACCTGTTAATTGTGCTCGCTCGCAGCACGCAATGAATGGTAAATACCTATAAATAATATTGCACTTATATAGAGTTATTTATTCCCGATAAATGATTTCTTTTTGACGTACGCTGTTAGCTTTAAAAGTTTTGACAGCTTCACCGAACTTTTTTGGGCAAGCGGTGAGGACACTGCTGTGGTAGTGGGCGCAAGGGTCCCTACATGGCCGAACCTCCGCTTGGGCTGCTGCCGGAAAAAGAACAAAGATTCCCTATACTAACTAACAGACAGATCCTAACTTACCAATTTAGTGACCCTAACAAAGACGTTGTCGGGCAAACCGCTCAAGGGCCGTGGGGTTAGTCCCTTACAGAACCGTGTACTTAACGTGTGGGTGTGCACGAATGTTATGCGGTGTGATGTTGTAGAGTGTCACTGTATCGCGCGAGCAGAGTCACTCGAGGGCTCCTGTCCGGAGGATCGAACCTAGGCTCTAGCGTTTCGAAGGGAGGTCGCGGCGGGTACCGATGTGTGTCGTCGATATCATATTGGTATTTTAAATTTAATTAATAAATTAATATATTCACACTTACTTCTGTTGTTCTGCGCGTGCGCCGCGAACAGCACAGCCGCGAGAACTATCCAACTACCCTCCATGATCGCCGACCCTCAACCGTCCCAGCAGCAACTGCTATCATGCACCCTCATCTGTTGAAATAATTCCACCAATCAAAATCCGCTCTCTCAGTCTGTTTGTTTAAGACAATCGGGAAAAACCTGACTACAGTCGCGTGCACCGGCTAGTGTTACACAGGTGAGCAATTCTAATCGTTCGTAACTCTATCACGCCTAAACTGCTGAACCAAATTAGGTGAAATTTAGCACAAAGTTATATTGTATCTCGAAGGCACATAGGCAAATAATCACCATTTCAATCAATTCACCATACTCCTTTATCTTGAGCCCGGGTAAAATGTCTGGGCGTTGTGATGAGGAAATCCATAAAAACTGGGATTATAAACACCACGTTAATAAAAATAAAGGTCTCTCACAACGATACGACGTCTGTGACAATACATTTTTCACTTATAGTAACGTCTGACCTGTCATATTTGATTTGATCCTATTAAAATTTCGTTTTGTTGAAGTCAATCCGTCCACCCTTGTTTGTGGGACCCCTGCGCCGACATGAATGATTTACTACGATAAATTTTGGGGTAGCTTACGATGCGTCGGTTTGCTGACTAGCTATTCACCCGACGTCACCTGTAATAGTCAATTTTAATATTTATTTTGTGACGCGAACATTTCGAAGTTGAGTGTGTAGTAATACATTTTAAAAGTTATTGTCATAGCACCTAATCATTACACTGTTTGATTTTAACAATAACTTTAATATATACGGAAAAATAAAACAATTAAGATAAGTAACGGAGTAGGGTTGCTTATTAACACCGATTGCAATGTAAGCGCGACGCGAGCGCGGCTATGCGTTCAGTCAAAGGCAAGCACTCGAGGCCAGATATTCATGAAGATTTATATTTTCTATTATTGACTAGACTGTTTTGATATATTTGATGTATATGTTGGAAATCATTATCGGAAATGATTTATACTGGTCAGAGAGAGAGAAACACGAGCGGTGGAGGTGAGTGTAAACGATTGTCACAAGGGACTCCTTCAGCCTGCATCTGAAGTCGCAAGCCTCGGACACTGGTCAGTGTTATCCTCTCTGCCACAACTACTGGGTATATAATTTTAACAATATTAAGAACACGTTTATAGTTGTAAATAGTTTAAAATCAGAAAAGTGCACGCCTCATATCGTAATTATAATATTAAATATGAAAAAAGATTGAACTATTTTTATTCATTTTTTTAATTCAATTACATTGTATTAGACGGTAATTTTCAATAGACTATTACTCAGAATGATACTGAAGCGAATGAAAAAACAACGGACTCAAAAAGTGAAGTTTTTAGGCGTTATCGTGACCACATACAGGCGACCAGACGTCCACCGAAATATTTTTTCAAAACTGTTTTTTCAATAACTATTTCGGAAAAAATTGTGTTTTTTTAAGTATCTACTGTAATAAAAAGTGTTTTTGTTGATATCTGTCAACTCATTTAATACTCAAAGTGCAAAAAAGATCAGATAAAAGCAATTCAAGCCGAGATAATTGCTTGTCCTCGAGAGAGAGAGAGTAAAGCACTACTCAAACGCTTCGCGTTATGAGACGTGCGATAATAATGTATTTTGGTATTTGTATTTCCGGAATGGAAAGTCGGTCGAAGAAAGTGTTAACACTAGGTTTTCTAGGTGGAATAAAGCTAGTGTCAAATATTTAACAATCAGTATAAATTAATTAATATTATAAGGGAGTCGATAGTCAACCACTTTTATGTTCATTGCACGTGAAATTGTATATACTGAAAATTAACTTCACCGATATTCATGTAAATACAAATACTATATATATATCCTGGTGCGATGATGGCTCAGTTGGTGGTCTATATGCATGCCGTGTGAATGGACTTGAGTTCGAATCCCGCACTGAGTGAAGGAAAATATCTTGATGAACAATAGTTATTTTTTTTTATGCTTAAAGTTTAGTGTTATGGCCATAATCTCGCCTGATCTTAAGTGACGATACGGCACAAGTTGGTAGACACGCCAAGCCTGTGGAGGAACTGGCTCTCAAGTGCAGCTGCCGGAACATACCTATTGGTATTTGGCGGCATGTTTACAACGTGAGGGTGGTAGCTAGCCAGGCGGGTATTAGAACAAGCCCTACCACCATGCTATGGTTTCCTCACGATGTTTTCCTTCACCGAAAGCTCAAGCTCATTGTAGGTGCTTGGATTCGAACTCACGTTAATGACGCAAAGTCGTACACAATACCACTGAGCTATCATCGCTTCAAGTTTGGTAGGGCTTTTTCTAATGCCTACCTGGCTAGCTACCAACCTAAAGATGATAATCTACAGACAAATACCAATAGGTGTGTTCCGGCAGCTGCACTTGAGAGCCAGTCCTCCACTAGGGTTAATCTGCCCACCATTTTGGATCACATTGTCTTTAAACATCAGATGAGATTATAACCGTAACGCTAAACTTATATAAAGCGTAATTTCTCATGTGGGTACATAAGTACAGACATATTTTTATATATATATACATATATATGTATACACGTAGACAACTCGCCTCAAGCACTTACCTTACGCACGATTGATATCGATTGGATAGCCTAGAGGGCGTATTTCGAGTGAGGCTTTACCCTCTTGATAGGAAAAATATGAAAAAAATATATATTGCGTTTAGAACTTTCTAGAATAATGGGTGTTGCCAGCTTCGAAATTCCGGTTTATGGTAAATTTGTCCATTTAAAAGCTATATTCGATTTCGGGGCTGTTTATTTATTCTATACTAGCTTTTATTTGCGGCTTGACTCACATTAATAGCGGTTTTATTAAACCGGAAGACGCAATAAAAAGTTTCATAGAAAGTTTATCCCTCACTTTACCCCATTTCTAATAAGTCTTGTGTAAAAAAAAGTTGTCAATCACCGTCTCCAAGGGCCCATCTAACTCTATACCAAAATTCATCATAATCGATTCAGTTGCTTAGGCGTGAAAGCGTAACAAGAAAACAAACACAGTTTCACATTTATAATATTAGTAATGTTAAGGATTTTGTTTTTGGAATAGCGGGCAAACGAGTAAGCGTGTAACCTGATAGTAAGTGATTACCGCCGCCCATAGACACCCACAACACCAGAGGAATCACAGATGCGTTGCCGGCCTTTATAAGAGGGACTGACTCCAAAATGCCTCTGCCGGAACAAACCTAATGGTATCTAGCCAGGCGGGCACTAGAAAAAACCCTACCACGCAGCTATGGTTTCCTCACAATGTTTCCCTTCACCGAAAGCTCAAGCTCATTGTAGGTGGTTGGATTCGAACTCACGTCCCTTGACGCGGCGTTCCTACACGCTACCACTGAGCTATCATCGCTTCGTAAATTAAGATTCGGATAAGTAAATCAGTAGCTACTTAAGTATAAGTAACATTATAGACGATGTTAGTGAATGTTAAGTAATATAAAGTCAACACGTCAAACTAAAGGTTTTTTTTTTATGTTGCGTAGCAAAGTGACTGCACTGTGTCTGATGGTAAGTACAGTACAATTCATATCAGTGGCGACTGACACCGAACAGAATACACTGTCAGTCACGGCTGTCAAGCTGACCTGCTTAGGTACCTCTTTTGAAAGACCCAATATCATAGGAAGGAGAGAATATGCTGACAGGAAGACGGTTCCAAGACTCCACAGTGCGACAAAGTGTAAAAGTCGGCAAACTTTCCGGTTCTCGATGTTATGTACCGTCACCGTGAAACTGTGACACCGAAGCCCCGCCCGTGTGGTTCTGTTCTGGAAAGGAGTGGAGGGGATCAGTTCAAAGAGCTCTTCAGTACACTCGCCATCATACAGGCGATAGGACACGCTCAGAGAGGCAATATTTCTGCGCAATCGATGGAGTTCTAAAGTGTCGCTGATAGCTGTATGATTTACAATACGGACAGCCCACCTCTGGAACTTATCTAAGGCATCGATGAGGTATTTAGCGGATCCATCCCAGAGGTGCGAGCAGTATTCCACGCACGGCCGAACCTGGGCCTTATAGAGAAGGTACAGCTTGTCGGGCAAGCAAACCCGTAGTACTCTTAGAAATAAAACTAATTTAAACGGATTTTATCGCGGTTATTTATTTATTTTGATCGCGACGTTTCGAAAGCTTTTCAGCCTTCGCGGTCATCAAAAGCTTTCGAAACGTCGGGATCAAAATAAAAAATAAAATCCGTTTAAATTAGTTTTATTTTAATGAATAATATTCGCTTAAATATAAGAAATCCGAAGTACTCTGTTCAGGATTCCGAGTCTTCGAGATGTTCTGGAGATGACATACTCGGTGTGGTCTTTATGGTTTAAGTCGCTCCGGATATCCATTCCCAGGATATTTAAGCTGTCACGCATTGCGAGCTGGGTATTCTGAAGAGTAGGGTTGGGTGAAGGGGGGAATTTGTTAAAAGAATAGACAACATAACAAAATAATTTATTATATTTACCGCTAGTTCTTGATCTAGGATTTGGACTCTGTTATAAAACCTAGCAATAACCTAAACAACTTATACTGGTTTTACTAAGTCTAAAATATGAGATGACCAGTGAACGAGGGTCATTGTGTACTTTGTACTAGGTATTTGAGGGTAGGTACTTCGCGTTAAAATCTGATGCTTTCCTCACACGCGTCTTGTAGCCATCAAGAAAAATGGTACTACAAACATATCACTGATTAGTCAACAGAGCAAAGAAAATATTAAAATCTATACACACTGCCGACAGAAGTGAATACTTAAAACTATAAACAAACAGTTGTTATCTTTGGATATACCAATAAATTGTTTGATCATAATTAAAACTTGTAAGTGAACTGTGCTACAGCACAATAAGTGTATACTAATAGGAACGGATATAGTGTGTACGTGAACACGTCACGTGGCCATGTCGATGACGACTTACATGAATTTACTCCTTATATAACACTGCGCTATATAAGTTTTCACTACAATAACTCTGTCATCATTCTATTAATATTATAAACGGGAAAGTTTCTAAGTATGGATGTACAAATGTATGGATGTTTGTTACTCTTTCACGCAAGAACTACTGAATGGATTTGAATGAAACTTTACAATAATATAGTTTACGCATCAGAATAACACATAGGCAATAATTAATAATTATATTGTGTAAATGGACAATTTAACGATACTTGTCAAGTAAGTAGGAAAAAATTCTGTCGTCCGCCAGCTATTCTGCCGTGTGCTGCAAAAATAGTTAAGAGTTACACGTATATAATGTATAATGGAAATGTGTATCTTTAAGGTGTCTTACAAAAAAGCCCGCGATAGCATATATATATCTTTTATGTGTAAGCCATTCTTTTTATACCAGTCTCTTTTGATATAATTTATTTAAAACAGCGCGTAACGGAATCAGAATTGTTTAATGAAATCAATATATTAACTTGAGCTAAGCCGCGGGTAAAGCTAATAGTCAATGAAATAAACAAAGCTCAGAGCCAATCAAAATTCCCGACAAAATGGCGGATCATAGTTATAAGATACCGTGTCTGTTCAGACAGTATAATTAATCTAAATACGCACTTAATCCAATAAGCAAGACGAAGATCACGCAAGGTCGCTTTTACAATAATTTGTGTTCGTGTTCAAAATTGAAATATACGGTAACATATTTTACATTTCGCGATTAAAATAATTTTTGGTTCGAGATAGTGTTTACGAGCGTTGAATGTTTTTTGTACGGGTAATTGGAAGTTGCACCAATAATGTACTCGCGTGACGCAATACGACATAAATGCATGTAATATGACATAGTGGCCCAAGATGTGGGACACGCTAAGCCAGTGGAGAAACTGGCTCTCAATAGCAAGTGCCGGAACACATTTATAGGTATTTGGCGGTAGAATTTCAACTTAAGGTACCAACCTCAATTTACCAAGCTATCCAGGCTGGCATTTGAAAAAGCCCTATCACGCCGCTATGGTTACGACAAGATGTTTTCCTTCAACAAAATCCTAAGATCATTGCAGATGGAAACATATTTAAAATTGAGCTCATTGAAATTAAACTAAATACACGAACACTGTGTATCAACAATAAAAATACATATTAATTGCCATATCTATAAAGTTTTAGTCATATTTTTACAATCCTGTGTTACCTATTGACGTATAAACGAGACTAACTTTTCGAAGAGTCGTCTGGCGGTCTCCACCACCATGACCCCCAAAGAAATTATATACCTTATAGAAATTTGGTCCGATAAGGACCCTGCACCGCCGGGAAGCAGATGCGATATAAACACAGATCCTGAACCACGACCCAAGAGGTGATAGAAGAACTCCTTAAGGTTTTAGCAGGTATTACCTTTTTTTTTATAGTCAACGTTTTAGCGTTATGGCCATAAACTCACCTGATCTTAAGTGACGATACGTCCCAAGTTGGTAGGCACGCAAAACCTGTGGAGGAACTGGCTCAAAAGTACAGCTGCCGGAACACACCTATTGGTATTTGGCGACAGATTTTTGACTTAAGGGTGGTTTACTCGAGGCGGGCATTATAAAAAGCGCCTATCACCATGCTATGGTTTTCTCAGGATGTTTTCCTTCACTGAAAGCTCAAGCTCATTGTAGGTGGTTGGATTCAAACTCACGTCCCTTGACGCGAATTCATAGACACTAGCACTGAGTTATCATCGCTTCGAAGCATTACTCAATTCCCTAAATGCATTTCCCCACTTTTTTTTTAAAATAAAAACTACCATCAAGCACATGAATATATAAATACCATTCATTATTCATTCATAATTCATATGCAGATTGTTAATCACGAGCTTCTCATCTATGAATGCTTGGTCGATCTGTTTGACGTGCGACTTAATAATCACGCATAAGCGAGGTCGTAGTTTTCAAACATTAATATATGGATACGAGTTTTACTTCTCTTTTTTTATACTTTTGTGAAATGTAGTTTTCACTTCTGTCGGCAGTCCTCACTACTGCTTTGTGTTTTTTTTATATCACGTAACTCGATGGCACCGGTGACGCGTTTTTGCAGTTTACAATCGTGTGGAAACGGTTAAAGAAGTTTTTACATCAAAAAAGTGATGATAACTCAGAGATAGTGTGTTCGATTTCGTGTCAAGGGACGTGAGTTCGAATCCAACCACCTACAATGAGCTTGAGCTTTCGGTGAAGGAAAACATCGTCAGAAAACCATAGCATGGTGGGTAGGGCTTTTTCTAATGCCCGCCTGGGTAGCTACCACCCTCTAGTTGTAAACCTGCCGCCAAACACCAATAGGTGTGTTCCGGCAGCTGCACTTGAGAGCCAGCTCCTCCACAGGTTTAACGTTTCTAACAACATTATCCGTATAAAAAGAAGTCGCGTTTCGTTTCGTAATTTACTCCTGTGTGTTTTCAGCTAACGATTTGTAACAATTATTATTCGTACGCTAATTCGAGACACCTGGCGTTAGAGACGTGAGCCAATGTCGTTGGAATTAGTTAAACGTTTCGTTGATTTCTTACGTAACTAATACACTCTGTGTCGGTGATATGGCATCTGGATTCTAAGCTATTAATCCAATAGCTATATAACATAACTTCTTAAAGTGATCTGTGAGCAAATTTAGTAATGCAGGAAATTAAAAAAAACCGTCCGCGTGCGTTACGTACTAAGAAACTATTTTGTTTTTGTTTTTATATAGTTAATGTTTAGCTTTATGGCCGTCATCTCATCTGATTTTAAGTGACGGTACAGCCCAAGTTGGTAGACGCGCTAAACCTGTGGAGGGACTGACTCTCAAGTGCAGCTGCCGGAACACACCTATTGGTATTTGGTGGCAGGTTTACAACTTGAAGGTGGTAGCTAACCAGACAGGCGTTAGAAAAAGCCCAACCATCACGCTATGGTTTCCTCGAGATGTTTTCCTTAACCGAATGCTCAAACTCATTGTAAGTGGTTTTTTTATACTTAAGGTTTAGCGTTATGGCCATAATCTCACCTGATCTTAAGTGACGATACGACCCAAGTTGGTAGACACGCTAAACCTGTGGAGGAACTGACTCTCAAGTGCAGCTGCCGGAACACACCTATTGGTATTTGGCGGCAGGTTTTCAACTTGAGGGTGGTTGCTAGCCAGGCGGGCATATGACAAAGCCCTACCACCACGCGATGGTTTCCTCACGATGTTTTCCTTCACCGAATGCTCAAGCTCATTGTAAGTGGATTCGAATTGACGTTCCTTGACGTGGAGACCGTAAACACAACCACTGAGTTATCATCTCGTCAAAATGAAAATTAAATGAACATGTGACCGCATTGAAAACATATTTTTTTCCAATTAAAAAGTGTGAGAGTAAAAGTGAAACATCTATATATCTCTCTCTCCCTTAGTCGCCTCAAGCCGACTTCACCCGAATGAACACCGACTTTACCCGAACGAATATCATCATATTATCCTCTTCCCAAGTCATTTGGTGTCGGCGGAATACGTTTTCTTCTTTCATATATCTCTATCAGCCGTTAACCCTTCATTCACTCCCTTTTCTCTATCTCATTCATCATACACTCTAACCATCTTTTCTTTGGCCTCCCTCTTCCTTATCATCCTCCAATATCCATTTCCATTAATTTTCTCATCACATGCGTTTCCTCTCACCATGACATGACATGACATGACATGACTAAGACAAACGATACCCTTTCGACTTTTCTACCGCTGGCACCACTTTCAAACTCTCTCTAACATACTCATTCTCTTGTCTAATTTTGCAACAACACACATACATCTTTTTCTTTTAAAGTTAAGGTTTAGCGTTATGGCCATAATCTCATGTGATCTTAAGTGACGACACGGCCCAAGATGGTAGACACGCTTAACCTGTGAAGGAACTGGCTCGGGCATCAGAAAAAGCCCTATCACCATGCTAAGGTTCCTCACGATGTTTTCCTTCACCGAAAGCTCAAGCTCACTGTAGGTTGGTTGGATTCGAATTCGCGTCCCATGACGCAAATTCGTACACGCTACCACTGAGATATCATCGCTTCAATATCTGAAGATTCTGTTCTCTGCTTCATGCAATTGACACTCATTCGAAACCTTCCGAGCGCAGCACTTTGAACCATACAACATGAATATATTCTTTCCTGCTTTCCTGCTTCCTTCTTTCTTTCTTTCTTTCTTTCATCCACCCTTATGATTCTCTACCTTATCTCTCTGTCGACTCCACCATCACTCTGCACTTGTGAGACAAGGAGTTACCCGAAAGAACGTCACAAACAGTTTGCTGATCAGAATCACAGAACCATAATATAAAAAAAAAATCACTTCAGTTATTAAAATTTGTCGGCAAACGGAGGAAATGTAATAGAGTAGGTATTAATAATACCTACATATGTACATACGTGTATTTTGCAAGTCGCAAAACATCAAAAATAAATCACCCCATAAGCGCACAAGTAAGGGTGGTGTATTGAGCATAAATATCGCATACCCAACTACCCCCTTGGTGAACTTTAGACTTTCAATTAGTGAAAGTCTCACGGAAGGGTGCCCACCCCTATTCTGTTTACCGACTATATTGACATTACGCAAGTTTTTGATTGAGTTTTTTTTACTAATCTTTATTTTTATTTAAAAAAAAAATGTGTCTGACTGAATCGTTGAGTTTACATATCATTTTTAATTATTGCAACGAAGTTCCCTCATGTTTCCTCGCGGAGGGGTATCGTGGCCGGCAAAAAACGTCCGTAACGTTAGCGTAAGATTTGTATGTATAGTCTATGTATGATGGCTATATAGTGTCTAATGTATAGTCTACGTGATCACTGTTATTATTATATATCTTTATAAATCATCGTAAACAAAATAAGGGTGTTAAAATATATTTGTAGAGTAGTTTTTTTTATCGATAAAAAATCATAATAAAAATATCAAATATTTTTCGAGATTTGAAGGGTTTCAAATTAACGAGGTTCAACTTACCGAGGTTCTACTGTATTTTATAAGCTTAATATTTTTTTCAGTTTTTTAATAAGGGATTTTTCTAATCCCGTACAATTGTACAAACGCCGCGTCACGGTATTTGAGTTCGAATCCACTTAAATGAACTTGAACATTCGGTGAAGGAAAATATCATGATGTAGCCATACCAACTAGCTGGATACTACCCTCAAGTAGAAAATCTGCCGGCAAATACTAATAGGTGTGTTCCGGCAGTCGCACTTGAGAGCCAGTTCCTCCACTAAGCTTAACGTGTCCACTATCTTGGGCCACATCGTCACTAAACATCAGGTGAGATTATAGTCTTCACGCTAAGCCTTAACTATAAGAAATATATATTTATATATATGTAAAGAAACTTTAATTATTTCTTTAAGTTGTACAGCGCGTTTCGGGCGTTTAAAACAGTACTCATGTACTTAATAGATGGCGCTGTAACGTTATGACGCTAACTCTGTTGAAAAATTAGTTTTGTTTGGAATTGACAACTAACTGAAGTTGAACTGAACTGAACTGAAGTGTGAAAGAAGAAAGAAGAGTGAAGCGATGATAGCTCAGTGGTAGTGTGTACGACTTTGCGTCAAGGGACGTGAGTTCGAATCCAAGCACCTACAATGAGCTTGAGCTTTCGGTGAAGGAAAACATCGTGAGGAAACCATAGCATGGTGGTAGGGCTTTTTCTAATGCCCGCCTGGGTAGCTACCACCCTCAAGTTGTAAACCTGCCGCCAAATACCAATAGGTGTGTACCGGCAGCTGCACTTGAGAGCCAGTCCCTCCACAGGTTTAGCGTGTCTACCTACTTGGGCCGTATCGTCACTTAAGATCAGGTGAGATCATGGCCATTACGCTAAACCTTAAGTATATAAAAAAAAACTGTAAAAGGATATTACAAAATGTTGATTTTTATAAAAATTATACTTGAAATGTCATTTCTTTGTTTTCAGGTAAGATATTATTATGAAGTTTAACCTTGTAATTAGTATCTAAGTACTAAAATGAAAACTTTGTTTACAGAGCAACGTGTTGGTTTAATTTTAATCTACAATTCGAAAGAAATTCCGAAATATTGTCGGAGGAAGCTATGAGTTGAGTTGATTGTTTACATACTAACGCACAGTATTATTTGTTTAAATTTGAATTATTTTTAAAATTCTTAATTTAATATTATTTGATTTGTTACTACTCTCTATAATTTAAAAACGTTACTAATCTATTAAAAGTTATGAATATCGTGATTAACTTAACGACCAATCAGAGCAGAGCTCGTGCCTCGAGCGGGGTCGAGACGCCATCTTTTACTTTTAAGCAGACATTGTTAAGGCACATTTTGGTGAATGGCGACTGATCGAGTTGGATCATTGAGTGTTAGTTGTTCGAAGTATAATCGGTGCCTTGAACCCGCCGCTCCGTCCTAATTGTTCAGTTGTCTTTTGACATTATTGTAAAGTGACAAAGTATTGTGTAGATTTACATTTAAATAATATTAAAACTGTGATTATTGTGTTTTGTGCTCGCATTTTACCCTGACGACGTCCACTAAATCTGCAACCACTAATGACGATGTCGACGGAAACATATATAATATATATATAATATGTTGGATGATATGGGAGCAAATAATGCACAATTTGATTTATCTAAAAATAGAAATATTTAATGTTATTATCAAATAACAATACTCAAATTAATTGAGATGAAATCGTTACACACACAATATACTAACCTAAAAATAGAAATCGACAATTAAAGGTTTTTACTTCCAATATTTTAGTAGATCAACACTATTACTAAACTTAACGAATTTATGAATTTTACTTCTAATCAAATAAATAATAAATTAAATAAATCACTTCACGAGCAGGCTTATATTCTACTACGTCTCATAGACACTCTTTAATCTGTCGTCCATATTGTAACGTCATACTTTAAGCAGCGTTCACATAGTATCAATATTAAGCTGCGTACCCAAGATACAGTATACGAAGCTTACATATGTATATATATATACAGCGAGAATCGAATACCGGACCGTTTCACATGATATTTAAATAATTGCATCGAGGATTATCCTGACAAATCCCCAAACAAATGGGGGCGGACGAACGCGTGGCGACTTCTTGCATTTGGCGGCTAATTTAAATTTGAATCGCTTATCTATCACAAGCCGTGACTGCGACTTCGTTCGCGGGGGACGGAAAATTGTTTCACAATAGTTTACCCGTTTCTGTGACTTTTATCAATACTGCTTCACTCCTATCGGCGGTAGCGTGATGTTAAATAGCCTAAAGCCTTCCTCGATTATTGCTCTGCGTTATACAAAAATAATTTTAGAAATTCGACTGCTAGTTCCCGAGATTAGCGCGTTCAAACAAACAAACTTTTTTACATTTCCGCTTATCTAATCCATACTAACTAATATTACAAATGAGAAAGTGAGTTTGTTTGTTTGTTACGCTAAATCGATTTTCATCAATTTTGTTACACGAGATGGGTGTTACCTTGGAAATGCACTTAGACTATTTTTCACGCGAAAAATATTTTAGAAGCGGGTTCAAGAGTAGGTTTGACTTTGTATAAAACTTTTTCTTGCGTCATTCGATTCGCTTGACAAATTCAATATAAACGCGAGTGAAGCCGCCGGTAAAAGCTATAGTCTGATATATCTACGCTCTGACTGTTCATTCGCCATGAAATTTTTCATACGCGTTGGCAACTTTCTCCTTAGCGTTCTCAACGCTCACGACCGCGGTTTGTCCCGTTCCAATAGCTTGCGAGCGTTACGATCATTAACCCAAGTGACATGGATCCATTCTTTTTTTTTTTTTTTTCAATTGACATACGCTGTTAGCCCTATGGGCTTTGACAGCTTCACCGAACTTTTTGGGGCGAGTGCTGAGGGCACTCAGATCCGAGGCAGCGAGCGCAAGGGTGCCAGGATGGCCGAACCTCGGCTTGGGTTGCTGCCGGAAAAACAAACAAGGATCGTGGGGGTAGTCCCTTACAGAACCGTGTACTTGACGTGTAGGTGTGTATGGATGGTATGCGGTGTGATGATGTACTTTCAGTGATGTAGAGTGTTACTGTATCGCGCGAGCAGAGTCACTTGAGGGCTCCTGTCCGGAGTATCGAACCTAGGCTCAAGCGTCTGTAGAGGAGGCCACGGCGGGTAGGATCCACCCGCTCATATGCGTCGTTTTGAGTGTGGCGTCAGTGAAAACAATGACGTCATCAGTGACGTTCATGCCGCGACCATAGTGACCGTGGTCGTGGTGTAGTGAAACGTAGCCTTTGCCAGCGGTATACAAAGCAACTCCTCAGCTTTGAATGAATGAATGAACACGAAATCGGACGTACGGATGAAGGCTAGACAAATCAAAATTTAAGATTTATCCGTCACGATCCATTCTATAGTGTGTTCTATATTGCTATAGTGTAGACGGCTATCCGCAGCGCGTACGCTATTGGCTGTGCGCAGTCACAGGTGCGCGCTTATTGGTTCAAGACAGCCAGTACGTTCTCAACGGCTGCGCAGATATAGTTTGTACACGTCATACGCGTCAGCTGTTTCCTAGCGTATTATATGTATTATAATGAATTAAATTATGTACAATAAAATGTTTATTTTTACCTACCTACCATTCCTTCAATTCATTAGTTATATCTGCACTTAATCTAATTGTTCTCAAACGCTAGTAATTCATTTATTTGTATTTGTTAATCAACAATATAATACGTTTATCAATAATAATATACGGCTTAAGAAAATACGTTACAACCGAATGTGCCTCGACATTCCCGCATTCTTATTTAATTTGTTCATTAGCAAGCTTTATGCCATAAGGCGTTTTCTTACAGATAACCAGCGGTATTGTTATCAAAACAGCTAACCGTGTATAAAAAGGTATCCCAGGCGATGTAAAAATATAGAGCATTTTGAAGCGATGATAGCTCAGTGGTAGTGTGTACAACTTCGCGTCAAGGGACGTGAGTTCGAATCGAAGCACCTACAATGAGCATGAGCTTCCGGTGAAGGCAAACATCATGGGGAAACCATAGCATGGTGGTAGAGCTTTTTCTAATGCCCGCCTGGATATTTACCACCCTCAAGTTGTAAACCTGCCGCTAAATACCAATATGTGTGTTCCGGCAGCAGCACTTGAGAGCCAGTTCCTCCACAGGTTTAGCTTGTCTACCAACTTGGGCCGTATCCTCACTTAAGATCAGGTGAGATTATGGCCATAATGCTAAACCTTAAGTATATTAAAAAAAAATGAATTTAACATTGAAATATATCCAAAAAAATGTTTGGACAAAAATCCAAAAGTGCACACCTCATAATCTAATTTTTTGTTTGTTTATTTAATAACAATTAAACCACATCGTATCAGACCGTGAATAGTAATAGGGTTCTATTCCTAATTATACTGAAGCGTAAGAAAAAAAATTGGTTGTCTGTAAAGTCGGTTTACTGACGATAGTTGAACGTGATAACGTCTTAAGAAAATACTGATGGAATGGTAGCATTTTTCAAAAGAAAATGTTAATTTCATTTGTTTAATAGATTTGTAGGAGAGAGACGTATGTCGAACGCAAAGGCCGATTGTGCTTTTCTGTCGCTCGTTCCGCGCTCTCGCTTGCACTTCAAGCCTTACATGGAACGCCTCAGAGCGAGGTAACGCCGCATGAGTCATGTTTTTTCGTGCGTGCAGCCGGCTCTATCGAATTATAAGACGTTGTCACGTCAAAAAAAAAATTGAATTTAACATTGAAATATATCCAAAAAAATGTTTGGACAAAAACCCAAAAGTGCACACCTCATAATCTAATTTTTTGTTTGTTTATATAATAACAATTAAACCACATCGAATCAGATCGTGAAAAGTAATAGGGTTCTATTCCTAATTATACTGAAGCGTAAGAAAAAAAAGACTCGATTAGTAAAGTATTTCGGTCGTTATCGTGATAACATACAGCATCCGCACATACGGACTCACGGACGTTCATGACAGAACTATTTTAAACAGCTTTTTAACTAGTTTAAATAACAAAAAAAGCATCAAAAATATCTGGAGTGTTAAAAATAGTGTTATTTCTTGATATGCGTGTGTATATATTATTTTACAAGTGCAATATATGATAAATAGAGATATTTAAGTTTGAACAATCAGTTGTCTCGCGTGAAGTGACAGTAGTACCGACCTCAAGGCTTCATTTATGAGGCGTGCAAAGTCGTTACTGGTCTTTTGAGCCTTTTAGTATCGAGATCGAGCGTAGATAGCTACAAAAACATTAACACACGAGTTCTTTGCAATATGGCGTTGCCACAAAATAAATATATACAGAACGTCAGTTGCATGCAACTGTAAAAACCCTTATATCTTAGCCGTCTTGTTTAGTATTCTGCTTGTACTATCTGGTTCTTCATATCACTAATACTTTAGTCCACTGATTCGTTCTGGAGCTCCACTATCACTGCCTACGTATTATAAGACGTATTCATATTACAACAGCCGGAAATTAAAAGCGCTAAAAGCGAACTACTTGAAATACGACTATCAAAACAAGTTTTTATAAAATCTTGTTATTACAATTTGAATTTATAAAGTTATTTTTAACCAAACATGTAAATATCAATTTCATTCCATAAAGTTATTTTTAATCAAACGTGTAAATATTTAAAACCCTTGTATTTTATATTTAATATAAAGAGATGATCAATGAGAGCTTTCGGTGAAGGAAAACATCGTGCGGAAACCATATCATGGTGGTAGGGCTTTTTCTAATGCCCGCCTGGCTAGCAACCACCCTCAAGTTGTAAACCTGCCGCTAAATACCAATAGGTGTGTTCCGGCAGCTGCACTTGAGAGCCAACCTCTTGGGCCTCTCTCTACCAACTTGGGCCGTATCGTCATTTAAGATCAGGTGAGATTATGGTCATAACGTTAAAAAACTATAAACTATTGTCATTAAACCAATCAACTTAAAAAAAAAGAAAGCATGTAACAGACAATCAAAAATCGAGGTACAGTTAGTTTATTGAGTAATGTCCCAGATTAAAAAAAAAAGTGTCGGCTACCCTCCGTTTGATATATCGTGCAGGCGGCCTGCCCACACGCCGGACGCGTGCTCCGTCATAGATACGTCACTTACTGTTATATGAGAAGGGAAACGTTTGTACAAACGATTGTCTATTTGATTTTATCGAATCCGTGTGCATTATCTTCTACTAGTCAGACGAATTGTTATTTTTAATTGTGCGTCGCGTTTCGTTCTCATGTACTTGAATAATATTACATTACCCACCCGTCTCAGCCCCCTTATGGGGGTCCCGGTGGGGTACCGTAGCCGGCAAAAAACGTCCGTAACGTTAGCGTAAGATGTTTATGTATAGTGTATGTATGATGGCTATACAGTGTCTAATGTATAGTCTACGTGATCACTGTTATTATTATATATTTTTATACAACATCGTAAACAAAATAAAGGTGTTAAGATAATTTTGTAAAGCAGTTTTTATTTTACTTCTATCGATAAAAATATAAAATGTATACCCGAGTAATTATTTTCTTTATACCTCGAATAGAACTTAAAATTAATATTTTCATAATCAAGAACTTCGTTCCTATCTGGTGTCCCGCGACACTATTGGTTTTTTTTAGGAATAGGTGGCAAACGAGCGAGCGTGTCACCCGATGGTAAGTGATCATCGACGCCCATGGACACCCACAACACCAGAGGAATCGCAGGTGCGTTACCGGCCTTTATAGGAGGCACTGGTTCTCAAATTCCACTGCCGGAACATACCTAATCGTATTTGGCGGCAAATTTTGCAACTTGATGGCGGTAGCTAACCAGGCGGGTATTAGAAAAAGCTCTACCACCATGCTACAGTTTCCTCACGATGTTTTCCTTCACCGAAAGTTCAAGCTCATTATAATCGGTTGGATTAGAACTCACGTCCCATGACACGGCTTTTCTACACACTACCACTGAGCTATCATCGCGTCGAATAGAGTTATTATGCACGATGAAATCTATATCTATATTAACGTTATAAAATGGAACAAATTGTTTTCTTGGTTCGTTAATTAATTTATTATATATTTTATTATATAATTAATTTTGTATTTGATTGAAGAAGGCTTTAGGCTATTTAACATCACGCTACCACCAAAAGGAGCAGAGCTGTATCGAATAAGTTACAAAAAATTTGAGAGGTGTCAAGGGACACCCGGATGGAACGAAGTATTATTTTTTATTATTTATTATGTACAAAAACCTGTATACATTCAACAGAAATAATCGTCGCGACATCACACTGTTCAATGCGAAATAGTAATGAAAATATCTGGCTTGCTTTCTATAAGAGAGAGAGAGAGAGAGAGAGACAGACAGAGAAACAAGCGCACGCCGCACAGCTTACAATAGCTTACTATAGCAAAAAGTGTCGTTACAACTTTTCGTGAGAATTTTTTCCGTCTAGCCGCCTTTCACAACGCGCGATAAGGAACTTCGTTCCAATAATCAAAAATGATTAATCAGCAGAACCTCGATAAGTTGATAACCTCCAAATTTAGCAAAAGTGTCTTGTTCCCTTCCCTTCAAACGCCAAAACTCTATAACTCGAATTTTTAGGCGCCTCCCTTAATGTTCGACTTATAGAGGTCCCACGAAAACAAAGTCGCGGGGCCAACTATCTCGATAATGATATCACTTCATAAATATGGTAGTATCGACCAGTGAAATATACTCATCCCTACCGCCCTTAAACTGCACACGCTGACATATTGATGTCATTTCCCCGTAATATTAAATTCCAAAGCTGTCTGATATTAAAATCGATAAATTACAAATTTAAACTGAACTCTTAGAAGAATTCCATTGTACCCAATCTTTTATCGATAGAATTATGGCCCGCCGTAAAGTTATCGAGGGTCGTAGATTCGGTTCCGGGTTTCGATTATCGGAAATTAACATTTATCTGAATCTTCACTCGTTCGATGTAGATTTTGTTAATTTTAAAAGTCATGTCCTACGGGAAAATTACCGCATTGTGTGTTTGTTTGTGAAGTGATGATAGTTCCGTGGTAGCGTGTACGAACGCCGCGTCATGGGACGTGAATTCGAATCCAACCACTTACAATGAACTTGAGCTTTCGGTGAAGAAAACCATCGCGAGAAAACCATAGCATGGTGGTAGGGCTTTTTCTAACACACACTAACTCTCGAGTTGAAAATCTGCTGCCAAATACCTATAGGTGTGTTCCGGCAGTTGTACTTGAGAACCTGTCCCTCCACTGAACTTAGCTAGTCTACCCTCTTGAAACACATCACGTAACATCAGGTGAGATTATGGCCATAGTACTTAACTTTTAAGATATAATAACAAAAAAAAACAGTCATGCGGACTGCCGACAGAAGTGAAAACTTAAAACTATAAACAAAACAGAGGTATATTCCTTGTATGTATACATAATATATATAGTATTAACGCACGTAGGTATATCTATGTACATATATACACAATATACATATAGCTCGTGGAAAGCGTAAATATTGTTGGAATATTAATTAATAATGGAAATTAATGGAAATATTGTTTTTGTCAGCAATGAAATAAAAACTAACTACTAGAATACTAAGAGTAACTATGATACATATATACTATGTATATATAAGGAAATATAATTAATAATATACTATTGTAGCCATCGATAAGAATAATAAAAATATGTTATTTTAATGATATCGAGTTCCACGCGAAAGACGTTTCAGCTACTGAAGATACAATGCGTTGAATGTATTGCACGCCTCATAAGCGAAGCGTTGAGGTGGGTACTACTGTCGTTTCACGCAAAACAACTGATTTTTCAAACTTAAAATGTCTCTATATAATCATTCTGAAACAATATCAAAACAATACAAACACATATCAAGAGAAAACACTATTTTAACACTCATGATTTTTAATGCCATTTTTGTTATTTAAACTAGTTAAAAAACTGTTTAACAAGTTCTGTCTCGGACGTCCGTGTGCTTGTATGTGCGGATCCTGTATGTTATCACGATAACGACCGAAATACTTTACTAATCGAGTCTTTTTTTTCCTTACGCTTCAGTATAATTAGGAATAGAACCCTATTACTTTTCACTGTCTGATTCGATGTGGTTTAATTGTTATTAAACAAACAAACAAAAATGAGACAGAGGTGGGAATTTTTGGACTTTCCAAACTTGTTCAGTTTATTTGCTGTCGCGACTAAACTGAACTACGCAGTAAACTCCCTAACGATGTCAAATAAAATGGATGCCACGCGACCAACGAACGTTACAGCGACTGTCGTAAATCTAATTAATGGCATGGCATCAACCAACGACTTCTAAATGTATCTAGACGCGTAATTATCTATATTTTGGGACGAAGTTCCTTATCGCACGCTACGGATGGAGGCTAGACAAATGAAAATGTAAGATTTTGCTATCAACAACATTTCTTTAGTCTGTTCTATATTGCAGTATATTTGTATAGTGTAGTCTGTTATCCACAGCGCGTACGCTATTGGCTGTGCGCAGTCACAGGTGCGCGCTTATTGGTTCAAGACATCCAGTACGTTCTCAATAGCTGCGCAGATATAGTTTGCACACTTCATACACGTTAATTGTTTCCTAGTGTATTATATGTATTATAATGAAGTAAATGAATTGAATGATGTACTGTCACGTGTACAATTAAGTTAATTTGTAGGTATTGTAATTAGTTTTGAAGCGATGATAGTTCAGTGGTAGCGTGTACTACTTTGCGTCAAAGGACGTGAGTTCGAATCCAAGCACCTACAATGAGCTTGAGCTTTCGGTGAAGGAAAACATCGTGAGGAAACCATAGCATGGTGGTAGGGCTTTTTCTAATGCTCGCCTGTGTAGCTACCACCCTCAAGTTGTAAACCTGCCAAATACCAATAGGTGTGTTCCGGCAGTTGCACTTGAGAGCCAGTTCCTCCACAGGTTTAGCGTGTCTACCAACTTGGGCCGTATCGTCGCTTAAGATGACGTGAGATCATGGCCATAACGCTAAGCCTTAAGTATAAGAAAAACTTGAAAATATTTTATAAAATTCTATGACACTTGACTACGAAATAGTTAGTGGAATACCTTCGTATTTTCCTTATGACATAAATATAAAAAAATTAAAACAGTCATGAGGACTAACCCACAGATGTGAAAAGTATATTTCGCATTTTTTTCAATGTTAAGGTTTTAGCTTTATGGCCATAATCTCAGCTGATCTAAAGTGACGTGAACGTTTTCTTAAATTTTCCAATGTTACGCTCAACTCCCTTATTTTTTTCTTTCATAAGAACCTTCTCCTGAGAATAATTAACACGACAAAAAAAGAATTAGCAAAATTGTTCCATCCGTTCACGCGTGATGCGATGACCGAGGGAAATAGAGATTCCTTTTTATGTACATAGATTATATCAATTGGAATTCAATCATTCATAGTTAAGACAGGACAACGTCTGTCAGGTCAACTAGTGAATAATAATAAATTACTTAAGGAAATGTCCGACATCCGAGTGTTTCCTTAACTTAAATTGTTTATTCGGTCTTGTAATGAGCTTTTAAAGTCTCCATTATTTAATCCTATATATGTAGGATGTTGTGAGGAATGGAACGCAAGTGAGTGAGTGAAATGGATGTACGGTTGTTGCATAAAAAGTGAGATGGCGATAAGATGTTATATATTTATATATATATTTACAGACTTCAAGGTTTCAAATAATTTTGTATCCGACATGTATATTTAGGCATTCTCTAAGCTTAGACAGGAAATACATCTCAATTGAACGGCAAGGAGTTTTCCTTTATAAAACTGACTGAAAATTGATTTTCCAGCATGAGTTTATCGATCGCCGACATGACAGGTAACCGACGAAGTGATTACAGATTTAATATAACCTGAGATTAATGGAGGTCGGTTTGGAAGTTTTCAATTTAGATCGACGGCCGACGGGATGCCTTGATTGAAAACACGGTTCGAGCCAACTTCGGTGCATTTATTTTTGTTAGTGAATATTATCATATCTACAGAGAAGCTGCTTAGTGGTTACAGCTGTATTACATGCGCCGCGCCGAAGTGCTCTGGGTTCAAATTTGATTTTTTTAATTAGATTTATGGTAATGATCAAATCAAATAAAAAATAAAAATTCAGTTGAGGCCCTAAGTGTTTATGGACGTCAAAACTACTAAGTCCCACTTAATGTTAAGTGGCATTGTAGTTCGACACAGTGGACACGTTACGCCTACTCGAGAGTCTGGCTCTCAAGTGCGACTTCTGGAAAATACCTTTAGGTAGGTACCACATGGACATTAAAAAAGCCGTTTTTGTAGATTTTTTTTAATTAGAGGCAAACGAGTAAACGTGTCCCGTGATGGTAAGTGATCAGCCTTTATTGGAAGGACTGGCTCACAAGTGCAACTGCCGGAACACACCTATTGGTATTGGGCGGCAGATTTTCACTTCGGCGTTGGTAGCTAGCCAGGCGGGCATTAGAAAAAGCTCTACCACGCAGCGGGTGAAATTTATTAAATAATTTTCGGTCTCAAACGAACGAAGCCGCGGGCACGGCTAGTTGTATTTATAAAGTCCACCACATTTTACATCTCGAGGTACATCGTCGATATAACTTGAAGAGTAAATGAAAATAGATAATAATGTATTGATATCAAGGTAAAGCGTTAATAGTTCAGTGGTAGTGTGTCGGATCGCCGCGTCAGGGGACGTGGGTTCGAATCCAACTACCTACAATGAGCTTGAGCATTCGGTGAAAGAAAACATTGTGCGGAACCATAACTACATGGTAGCGTCTGGCTAGCTACCACCCTCATGTTGAAAATCTGCCCCCAAATACCAATAGGTGTGTTCGGGCAGTTGCACTTGAGAGCCAGTCCCCCAAATAAAGGTCGGAAACGCACTTGCGATACCCCAAACGCTGTGGGTGTCCACGGGCGGCGGTGATCACTTACCATCAGGTGACACGCTTGCACACTTCATTCCATAAAAAAATTGAGTATTCAAAACACACCTGTAAAATGATCCACTCGAGATTCTTTCTCTCATTTAGAAGCGACCTGTTTATTATACGTAATTTTTCCTATGTCACTTCGAATGATAGAAATATTTTCCAAATTTTCACGGCAACCGTTCAACGAACCCGTAACTCTATTGTTGAAAATGTCCACGTAGCTTTTACGGCAACAAACAAATCTTACCACGTCTTATTATTTAAAATCACGCGAAATTCAACTATGATATTACGTTCCCCGTAATCTATTTTCAATATACGCCAGATAAATACAGTTTCTTTTAAGGTCAAACTGTGAAACTTTTACGATGGGACTGTTACCAGTCGATGCGGAGCATTTCCTAGACGGTTCTAGGATAATTAACCGTTGGACACCACTGTCTCTTAATCATTGTTTTTTTTTTTATTTACTTTAAGCTTTTAATGTCACATGAAATTGGTTTTATTAAGTATTTCTGAATTATATTCACAACCACAATACGATACGTTCGGATGTCGACAAAAATTTTCACTCGCGATTTATTATTCATTAAATACACAATCGTTTGTAATACAATTTAGTGTTTTAATGTAAATGTAAAAAGTTTTCTACGGACGCTTGTGATGTCAAGCGGCGTCATCGACGACTCGATATCAACTGACTCAAATTAGTTCGTATTAAGGGAGCGAAACGAAGGGACATACGCGTTTAGTACGGCTTGTGAGGTCACGATAACTTATTGCTAGGGCACTATGTACATTATGGTAGTAGGTTTGAATTGATTTTCATAGTTGGATATTTATGAATTTTAATTGTATACATCGGAAAAGTTTACTTGTTTGTACGTGCTTATGTTAAAAATTACCTGTCGGATTTTCATAGTTTGGATAATCCAAAAATGCACCCCTCATAACGTAATTATAATTGAAGAAGATAGATTTAAACATTCATATTAAATATGAAAAAATATTGTTTTTTTTTATGTATATATACAAAAAAGACTTCACTGTTAATGAATTTATTCATTTTTTAATAAAATTACAATTGAATTAGACAGTAATTTTCAATAGGCTATTACTTAAAATGATACTCAAGCGAATGAAAAAAATTGAACTAAATAAAAAAGTGAAGTGTCCACTGAGATATCATCGCCTAAAATCACTTCACTGTATTAGCGATAATGGCTCACACATAAAATATAGAGATATATATATACGCTGTCGCAGGCTTTTTTGTAAAACTATTAAAGATAAACATTTCCATTATATATTATATACGTGTAACTCTTAACGGTCTTTGCAGCGCACGCGAGAACAGCTTAACGTTATATTTAGGACAATTCGCACAATATCTTTATAAATTATAACCTATGTGTTATTCTGATGCATAAGCCATGTTATTGTTAAGTTTCATTAAAATACATTCAGTAGGTTTTGCGTGAAAGAGTAACAAACATACAATAATAGTTCTATCGGTCAACTCGTTTAGAATTTAAACGATCTCTTACAGACGTACGAACACAAGATTTTTATATCTAAGTACTATCCTTTACCCGCGGCTTCGCTCGCATTGAAGCCATTAAATAAGATTTTTTATCTTTCGTAAAAAAGGTTTTTTTTTTTCAATAAAAAGTATCCTATGTTACTTGTAATATCTCCAAGAATATGTGTACAAAGTTTCATGATGATCGATTAAGTAGTTCGAAGGCGTAACAAACAAACTTACAGTCACATTTATAATATTAAGTAGGGATTTATTGTATACTAGCTTTCACTAGCGGTTACGCTCACGATTACATTGATTTAGTCGACCAATTCTTGTCGTCGATCGATACAGAAGTAATTTTTCTAAACAAATGCTAACAGTGTGTAGGTTAATATAGGTAGATGTGTACTTACCCAATATTAGAAATTATTTTGTAAAGTTTGAAGCAACAAAAGCAATAAATATATGTATATATGTATGTAATGTATGTATGTATGTAATGTATGTATGTAATGTATGTATGTAATGTATGTATGTAATGTAAATGTATGTAATGTAATGTAACAACGTTTATTCCTCTCTTAACACACTTCCGTCTCCGACGTTCCATCTATATTTACCACCAATTACATCATAACTGATTCAGGGGTTTAGACTTGAAAGCGTGGTAAATAAACTTACTTTGCCTATTATAATATTACTAAAATATAGATATATTATTTATTTTTTTATATATTTTAAAAAAACACAATCAAGTTTCTTTTCCACTTCTTAGTTTCAATTTTCATGAGTGCCTTTCCAGGGTTTAAATTGAACTAGGGGTCGCCAAATGGTCGAAAATAGACCATAATTAATTGAATTATAAATTAGAACATTATCAAGGTTCTTTTGGTCAAAGACGCGTAGTAATATACAGGTTTAAGTTTGACGTTCAGTAAAGACAAACAATATTAATATATAATCTATTCTCAATTTCACCACAGACTTTAACAATAAACAATAGAGTATATATGCGTGTGTGTGTGTCAAAAACATGGTAGTGTGTTTAATGGTTTTTTTTATTGTTTTAATATATTTTTTGTGCATAATTACAAATATGTATATAATTAATACTTCTACTTAATATAAACTATAAGTGTCCTCCGTTCGCGCAATTTTTTGTTAAAAAGTTGTTATAAAAAGTTTTTGTTATGTATAGATAAAGTATAAAACTCAATGTTTTCCTCAAAACTGCATCGGTTCCTATATTTCTCTCAAGGGACTCAACGTTTCCCTCAAAAAACATGAATTTGAACCTACGCCCGCAATTCCCAAGTCTATACAAATGAAACCATGATATATCGAGGTTCGATAGAAACAAATCTATATAAAAAAAGTTCCCTCGTCACGTCTCTTTGTCTGTCTGAACGCGGGAATCTTAAATCAACTTGAGAATGGTAGCCATCCAGGTGTGCATAAGAAAAATCCCCACCACCATGCTATGGTTTCCTCATGACGTTTTCCTTCACCGAAAGCTCAACTCGTTGTGGGTGGATTCGAGCTCACGTACCCTGACGCGGAGCTCGTACACATTACCGCTGAGCTATCATCGCTTCTACAGTTTAGATCGTATATACACTTTAATAAATATTATTTTCATATAATTTTATCGGATAACGCCATATACCTACAGATGTGTTCCGGAAGTTGCACTCTAGAGCCAGATCTACCAACCTGTGTCGTATAGTCACTTTTTTTTATGTTCACAGCAAAGTGACTGCACTGGGCCTGATGGTAAGTACAGTACAATCGATATCAGCGACGACTGACACAGTACAGAATTCACTGTCAGTCGCAGCTGTCAAACTGGCCTGCTCAGGTACCTCTTCACGCCTCTTATGAAGGGCCCAATATCATAGGAAGGAGCGTACACGTTGACAAGATGCTGGTTCCACTATTTCACGGTGCGACAAAGATAAGAGTCGGCGAACTCAATAAGACAAGATCAAGATCAAGAGATAAGATCAAGTGAGTTTATGGTCATTACGATATACCATAACTATAAAAAAAAATATCGCTATATATGTCTATGGTCTGTGATAAACACACAATAACGAAAAAATACATCTTGAATATGCTTCATACATTCCATAACCGTTGGCCCTTTTCTAATGCCCGCTTTGCCAATTATCACCGTTACGTTGTAAATCTGTCACCGCATACCTATAGGTATAAGGCTTACCGTTTCCGCCATCTTGGGCCACATCGTCACTTAACATCAGGTGAGATTGTGGCCATAACGCTAAACCTATAAAGTATGTATATCTGTACTGATATTATAAATGAGAAATTGAGTTTGTTTGTTCGTTACACTTTCACGCCGAAGCCGCTGAATCGATTATGATGAATTTTGGTATACATATAGATGGAAACCTTGTGACGGTGATAAGCTATTTTTCCTCGCGAAAATCTTACCGGCAGTGGGGTAAAGAGAGGGGTATACATTGTATGAAACTTTTATTACGTCATTCGATTTGTTAGACAAAATCGATATTAAAGCGAACGAAGCCGCGTGTAAAATGTAGTTAATAAATGTGTTAAGGCGTAGCGATATTTGTAGTAATTATTTATATATTCGTATTAAATAAAATTGAATAGGCATACAAGCTCCCCTGTGCGGGCCAAGTCGGGGCGAGTTACATGTATAGAATAAACACAGGGGTAGATGCAATGCACGACCCCATAAAAAAAATTGAATTAACAAATCCCCGAGGTGAAAGGTATGTCTACCCTCAAATATTTTAGTAATGGACGTAGAAAATATTCGAGAAACTTCTAATGGAGTGTATAAGCGATGATAGCGGGACGTGAGTTCGAATCCAACTACAATGAGCTTGAGCTCTCGGTGAATAAAACATCGTGAGGAAACCATAGCACGGTGGTAGAGCTTTTTCTAAAGCCCGCCTGGTTAGCTACCACCCTCAAGATTGAAAATCTGCCGACAAATACAGATAGGTGTGTTCCGGCAGCTGCACTTGAAATCCAGCCCCTCCACAGGTTTAGTGTCTCTACCAACTTGAGCCGTATCGTCACTTAAGATCAGGTAAGATTATATTATCTACGTTTCTTTACATAGTCTTAACTGAAGTCACTTCCGCTGTCAGTTTTGTTAGATCTTTTAAACTATCCAATAGATTTTAATGCAGTTTTCATCATTAGATAGAATGATTCATGAAGAAGGTTGACATGTCCAATGCATACATATTACAGTGCAGTAAAGCCGAAATATTATTAACATATTTCCGTGCGTTTAAATTTCAAAAGCTGGTTACGAGATATACGAGATGGCTTACGAGATAGTACAAATTAATGTACCACGGATTTGTATATATATACAAAGATCGATAAAAAGTCCGCATCGGTGTATATTTATCTCTAAAAGATAACTCACAAGTAAATATAATAATTTTTTACATATTCATTTAAAAAAAAATGTCTTATTCACTAAGCTGTTTTATACAGTGCAATATTACTTCGAATCCAATTGAATACGTTAAATACGTTGTACCTTACAATATATCCCTTACAAGATATCACAGATTAAAAAAGCGGACCCCACAACTGCTGGCAGGCAGTGAGCGGAAATATATGTTTCTTTGAACCCGCGTAACTTAAGTCTTTAAGTTATCGAATATCAAAGCCTCTTTTTGTATTCGACACCGAAACCACCGAACACTTAATCACCGAACGCTCAAGCTAATTGCAGGTGGACTCGAACTCACGTCCCTACACAATACCAACTGAGATACCATTGTTTCATAGCTTTTCCCGCCCTATCAACCCCTTAACTCTTTGTTAAAATTAGTATTTTCGTATCTATACTAATATTATAATAAGGAAATATTTGTTTTCTTGTTCATAACAAACAAACGCAAAAACTATGTCGATTTCAAAAATTCTTTCACCATTTCAATGCTACATTAGCCCTGAGTAACATAGACTATATAACATATTTCTATGAATACGATAAAATAAAATTTCAGTGCCACGCGAACGGAGTTTTTTTATAGTTAAGGCTTAGCGTTATGGCCATAATCTCACCAGATCTTAAGTGACAATACGGCCCCAGTTGGTAGACACGTCTGTGGTTCTCAAGTGCCACCGCCGGAACACACCTATTGGTATTTGACGGCAGATTTTCGACTTGAGGGCGATAGCTAGCCGGCGGGCATCAGAAAAAGCCCTACCACCATGCTATGGTTTCCTCACGATATTTTCCTTCACCGTAAACTCAAGCCCATTGCAGACGGTTGGATTCGAACTCCCGTCCTTGACGCGAAGTCGTACACACTACCGCTGAGCTATCATCGCAATTTAATTTTCAGGTATTCCACCAACATACAGTTCTCGATCTACTAACAATGTATTTAACTAACATGACAGCTGTTAGATTATTTACATTTTAAATGTAAACGGTTACAAGACTCAATGAAATAGGCAGTGAAGGATTTAACAGTAGGCTGAATAGAGCCTAGACCGGCAGATTGTAGAGGTTTTCTTGTTTGGTACCATGGTACCATTCATTGGTACCATGATACCATGTTACACCACTTAGAATCTTTCTTACAACTGGCTGTTACACTCTCCATTTCTTAATGTTCCATTAAAATTAATGCTACCGTTAGTTTAATGCCTGTTGCGTAATGTTTTGTATAAGCCTTTTACGTGTTCATTCGCTAATGAAGTCATTTGGAATGAACGAGTGACTGATTTTAAAAAGGAACGAATGGTTGCGTTTTATTCTGTACATTATTGCAAGTATGTACTGTGGTTCTATTGAAATAAAACGCATTTTCTTTTGAGATGTCAGTGGTCAGACTCCAATAAATTTCCAATTTTATTTCGAACTAGCTGACCCCACAGACTTTGTCCTGTCTTAACTATGAATATATTTAACTAATATTAGTTCGTCGGTGGGAGGCGCCCGACGTGACGGCCCAGCGGCATGCGCGTGAGCTGCGCGCGGTACTGGACAGTACTTGGACATTGCAACATTAATTTATTTTTCTAAAATAAACGTAGTCTAAGTTACTCCTTATTACATCAGCTACCTGCCAATAAAAGTCCCGTCAAAATCAGTTCAGCCATTTCAGAGATTAGCCGGAACAAACAGACAGACAGACAAACAAAAATTGTAAAAAATTGTTATTTTGGTGTATGTACCGTATATATTCATATACATGTAGTAAAAAACGGTTATTTCAATATCACAAACAGACACTCCAATTTTATTTATATGTATAGATTTGTTGTTCAGTTTCTTTAGGGGAACTTGAATCCAGACACGAATACTGTATTATTATATTCTTTCTACATATCAACTCTGTCGGTATGTTACGATAGAAAAGTTCCTCATCTGACGATGATAAAGAAGTTGTTGTTTAGGACAGATCACAAAAATAAAATGAACACTAATTAACACGAAAAATGCCCTTTGCTTTCCTATTAAAATACTATCGGACCAATCACGCGTTGGTTCTGTAAGGGACTACCCCCGCGGCCCTTGCGCGACATACCCGATGTCATTGTTAGGAAAACTAAACTTAGCAAGTTGGGATCTGTTGGTCAGTTAGGATCGTGAATCTTCGTTCGTTTTCCTGCAGTACCCCAAGCGGAGGTTCCGCCATGCTGGCACCCTTGCGCCCGCTGCCTCGGGGCTGATTGCCCTCAGCATTCGCCCCAAAAAGTTCGGTGAAGCTGTCAAAGCCCCTAAGACTAACAGCGTACTGTTATACGAGGTTTGGTAAATAGCTTTTTAAAAAAGAAAAGATTTATTTATCACTGTGAAACTTTAATTGTATATAATAAAACAATAATACGACCGGCGCGCATGGGAAACAGAGACCGACTGACTGGATGTGTGTAGTCAAGGAACATGAAGGTTGGCTTGCGATAGGAAGGAGCGGAGACAGGCTTGGTCAGCAGAAGTAGGGGAAGGAATTAGGGGTATAGCAGTGCGTGAAGTCGAAAAAAAAAAATTTGAGTGAGTATAGTCATTATGCTGCACAACACTAAAAAAAAGTGATCAGATGAGTAAGTTGAGAGCCAGTTCCTCTACAGGTTTAATGTATCTACCAACTTGGGCCGTACCGTTATTCAAGATCAGGTGAGATTAAGGCCATAACGCTACACGTCTTAACTATAAAAAAGGGTATTATGACCCACTAATAACTTACAAATCTTACGGCTAACAGCGTATGTGAGGTCGCAAAAAAAATAATACCAATTACGCGCCATTAAAAATTAACAAATGCAGTGTCAAAATTAAGTACCATCAGAGTTTCTGGCAACACAAAACCTCGCTAATAACTCGTTTGACAGATTGAAAATTAACTTTAATTGGGTCATTGTACTAACCCTGTGAAATGAAAGTTCCTGCAACGCACATAAGTGTTTAGTGGCGCATTAAAACTGTAATGTCAGTATTAAGACTTAATGAAAGTTCTTTGCAACTGACTGTAAGAGTTATATACATTCTTTTTTCCAACAATTTACGTAATCCTATGTAGAATATCATTGTAGAGGTAAGTAGATACGGTAAATTTTGAATGGCCTACAAATGGCAAAATGTGTATCCGCTAATCCAAATAGGCAATTTTTTTTAATAGTTAAGGCTTCGCTTTATGGCCATAATCTCACCGGATCTTAAGAGACGATACGGCCCAAGTTTATAGACACGCTAAACGTGTAGAGGAACTGGCTCTCAAATACTACTGCCAGAACACAGCTATTGGTATTTGGCGGCAGATATTCAACTCGAGGGTGGTAGCTACCCAAGCGGACATCAAAAAAGCCATACCGCCATGCTATGGTTTCCTCACGATGTTTTCCTTCACCGTAATCTCAAGCTCATTGCAGATGGTTGGATTCGAACCCACGTCCCTTGACGCGAAGTCGTACACAATACCACAGAGCTATCATTATTTGGCATTTGATAAAGATAATAATAATAATAATAAATCTTTATTGGTACAAGAAACACTATAACATATAGTACAATTTTATCTTGCTAACTGCAGTAGTTAGTAATCTAACCGTGTCGCAGTTAACAGCGCCCACCTCCGGATACTGACAAAATTTAAGGGAACATAGAAATTAAAAAATATATATAAAAAAAAAAACTGAGAATTGAAAAAAAAAGAAAAGAATAGAGAAGATAGCGTGATCTTATATTGAATATTCGATAGAGTCTGATCGTATGACTGAAAGTATTGCGGGCGCTCACCCTGGCCTCTGGTCGTGATGCGTGCCCCCCCATGACACTCACCCCTTGAACTAAGCCCGGATAATCCGTCCGTATAGGAACTCCCTAAAAATTAGATTTAAAACACCGTCTTCATAGTAAAAAAAGGTCTGAAGCTTCTGTATTACCTCTTTTCTGAATCCAAGTCCAAAACGTACACTGCACGTAACCGGAACCTGTAAAAAAAAAAAAAATTGTATCATTTCAAATGAATGCCTATTTTATATTATTTTTGAGGGAATGACCCGTCGAATGGATAGATAAGTTGGAATATAACATCAGGTTCAAAATTATAACGTTTGATAATTATATAATTCAATATATGGACCGTTTATTTTGAAAGAAGTGTAAGTCCATTTTCTTTTGTTTCGAGAAACTTAAAGGTCACTATATTTGTTAATAATTCAATTTCATTTAACGACCGATTTTAAGTTGTACAAAACATGGGATTTTTTTGAGAAATTAAACACGGACTAGTTATATCTAAAAAAAATTACATTAAATTAAGCATGAATTACGTGATAGGTCATTTTTCTCAAAAATGGACTTACACCACTTTCAAAATAAACGGTCCATACACTGCAAACTCAAGTGTTTTATTTAATGTTTTAAAGCAAAACACTGAGGTGTTTATTTAAACTAAATGTTTTGTTTTAAAACGTTTTAAGTGATTAATAAAATTATGGTAAACATTGTAGCATTTTGTTTTAAAACTCTTTATCTGTTTTACTAATAAATATACTTTAAACTGTTTTATAATAAAACATTTTTAATTTGTGAGACGTTTAGTATACGATCTAACGTTTTAAAACTAATCAGGTATTAGCAAATAAAACGTTTCTAGAAAAAAAAAACGGTTTATGTGAACATCTCTACACATACACATTAACGCTACGCTGCTTCTTAGTCTGGCGCTTGTTACACACACACGCACGTACGTCGTTCTTATTTTGTTTTCCCGCTTTTAAGCTGCATTCCATAATAAGTTTAGCCCTTATCGTGTTAATAACAAATGAAAATTTATTGTTACTAATAATTAATTTAAAAAATAGAATACGTTATTAGAGTATATATTCGTAAAGTAATTTCATTATTAATAAAAATTACAAAAATGGACAAAAGTCTTTTGTTCTTTGCAAGGGCGTTCAAAATGTGTGAAGTTTCAATGTGATCCAAGTGTCTCTGACGTTGCCATGATACGAGAAACAATTCGTGACATTTGTAAACGCGATAAGTGTTTAAAAAAGTTTATTGAAAATAAAGTTATTGTTGTACAAAAAAAAGATAATGATGAGGATGTGTGGATCGACGTGGAAGATGATGACATTATTGAAGATAGAGACAAGTTGAATATTCTTTACTGCCAACACCTGAATCTGCACCTGATGTTTTAGAAGGAAATGATGGAAGTTTTCCCTATAAAATTCTATATACAGAACCGCTGAATGATTTTGGATCAGAAAAATTAATTGAAAATCCAAATGATGATGGATCAAATGAAGAAATTTCTAAGGTTAGTAAATTGTATTAATTATTAAGTTAATCAAACTTAATTATTGTCATCATCAATTAAAATTAATATGTAATTTATTGATTGCTTCTAACTGTTATTTATTTATTTAACTTTATTTTTTTTAGTCTCAAATCCCGCTAGATAGTGAAGTTAATGTTGACGAAAAAAAAATTGATCAGTCAAAAAAAAAATAAGTATAGTTAAAACTGGACCAGGTTCTATCAAGATGCCAGCAATTTTACTTTCTTTAACTTATGATTTGAAACAAAAAATTTAAGATTTGGGAGTTCTAGCATCACAAAACGTCGTCACTTAAGATCAGGTGAGATTATGGCCACAGCACTATACCCTAACTATAAAAAAATAACGGGCTTGAAACCAGATGTTGCACAGAATCATCAGGAGTGGGGTACGAGTGTCAGGGGCTGACCCCAAAAAGTAATAAAGCCAGGGGATTGATTGCTAGATACCTACATTACACATACCATTGTTTTATAGCTATATATATATATATATATATAAGCGATGATAGCTCAGTGGTAGTGTGTACGACTTCGCGTCAAGAGACGTGACTTCGAATCCAACCACCTACAATGAGCTTGAGCTTTCGGTGAGGTGAGGAAACCATGGCATGGTGGTAGCTCTTTTTCTGATGCCTGCCTCGCTAGCTACCACCCTCAAGTTGAAAATCTGCCAGCAAATACCAACAGGTATGTTCCGGAAATTGCAGTTGAGAGCCAGTCCCTCCACAGCTTTAGCGTGTCTACCGACTTGGGCCGTATCGTCACTTAAGATCAGGTGAGGTTATGGCCATAATGCTAAACGTTAGGTAAATAAAAAAAAAAACATGCGTGCGTACAAAGTACACATGTCAGAAGTGAAACTTCTTTGGCGAACTAATTTATAAATCTTGTTCGCTCTGTCTCACTTTTTCTCTCAATCTTTCTCACTCGCTTGCTCCCTACTCTCACTCCACGGCTAGTTGCTCATGCTACGTTCGCCCTGTCTTACTCTCTCTCAATCGGTCTCGATCACTCTCTCTCTCTTTTCCGACACTTCCGTTGCATACCGGCGTGACGTTTCATCTGTAAAAATTTTACCCTCATGCGCCTAAAGAAGTTTCACTTCAAAAACTCAGTGGCAATTTATTTGGCACTTATGGCTTTTGAGCCACAGTTACTGGCATATTAAATTACAGGGAGATCATGAGGTTAAAGTCAGTTACATTCTTATTACCCGACATAGATGTACCGACAGTAAGCGATTATCGATCGAACGGTACCGAAAACTCGCTGACGGAGCGTCGTCGACATCGGAATTGATTGATTACGAATATATTACACTCTTCAACATCACTTATCCGCGAGTTTTTTTCCGATAAATTCGCACTTCCATTCGTGACGTATCTCCACGCGTCTCTTGTATATTTAGTGAAAAATCTATAGGTGTTAACGTTATGGCCACAAACACACCTGATATTAATGTAATGTGCAAAATATAGTGGTCACGCTAAACCTAGACGAGGGGCTGGCTCTCAAGTGCACCTGTCGGAACACACCTATCTACAAGTATTTTGCGGTAGATTTTCACCTTGAGGGTGGTAGCTAGTCAGGGCCTACCGCTATGCTATGGTTTCATCAAGATTGTTTTCCTGTTACAAGGATCGAACTCACGGTTATTGAAGCGGGGCCCATTGACACTACCAACTAAGCTACCATCAGAAAATTCTATCATGATCAGATAAATCATCAGAAGATACCTATTAAATCAACCCCGTGAATTTCTAGCGTTCCTCCCTTATTAGTAAAGACATTTTTTTGGTAAAGCTTACCCTTTCAATTGAGAAAGGAAATGGCAAAGGTATCTAGATTATGCAGCCATGTCAGATGTTGTTTTAAATGTAGACGATACTGTCAACAAGATGG
Organism: Actias luna; assembly: GCA_039707435.1. NCBI lineage: Eukaryota > Metazoa > Arthropoda > Insecta > Lepidoptera > Saturniidae > Actias > Actias luna. Next base: position 4,963,320 of record JAZHAC010000037.1, on the reverse strand, counting down.
CGACTCTCTTGTTGAAGCTGTCTTGGGTGTTTTTGTGGCAACTAATATATCATGTTCCGAATGATTATTCACAGTTCACTTATGCTCTTCAGCTGTACTGCATAACGTAAAATGTCACTTTAAATTACACAATGTAGGACTAAACAACTAAGTATATGAATAAAAATAAAAAACACAACATGACAGATCAAGATCCCGCCAAAAACTCCTCGCTATAGAGTCATCTTTTGGTTCTAGTTTATTCTTTCAAAGGCAAACGTAACAAGACTCTACAGCCTATCGGTCGTTATTTCATATTCCGTATTCATTTTCAGATGTCAAGGACATTTCTTCTATGTTATTAATATAGAAGCCGAACCCTTGTCCAATTGTTTTATACTATCCGCTTTATATTTGCAGATTCTTCAAAGTTTTTCTAATCTACAGTTTTCCCTATTCATAATTGAGAGTCAGGTCCATGTTTGTTTTTCTTAAATGAGCACTGAGAATCTTTATTCTATATCATAACTAAATATCTTGGATAGTAGACCAAAAAAAGTCCATATACGAGTTGTCAGTGACTTTTTTGGTCCCAAATTATTCTTTATAAAGAAAAAGCAAAGGTACCGGCACCATACAGCCACGTCAGAGACGTTTAAACTGCCCAGAGAGTTGCTGTGTCAACCATTATATCATGGATCGAATTTATTATTTATAATTTATTTAACTCATACGCAAAAGCCAAACTATGAAATGGAAAAAACGTCACCAATGTTATTTAAGTGAATAATTAAGCTGGTATTAGAAATAAAGTCACAATCTGGCAGATTAGAGCCGGTCAAAAACTCCATTTACTCGGATACTGTTGTAACTCTGTTCATTCGATTCAAATACAACTACCACAGATAAAATAAACTCAATTAAATTTTCGTTATGTAGTCTTTAAATAAATAAATAAAAAAAACGTTAATTTTTTCTCACCTCTCCTTTATTTAAAATGTAAATAAATATTTAAAACAGAGAGAAGGTCCAAACAACTTGTTGAAATTTAATTAAAAAGTTTTTATGTCAATGGTGGATAATAGACGAATGGCATGGAAGCAGGCCGTCGGTTCTCAAAGTGTTCGTTACTGCCCGTTTAAATGAATGGGTGGTGGGGGATTTATCACGCTCTTGTTTTTAATTGCTTACTAATGGGGAAGTTTTTGAAGGAACCTTCATTTACAATATGGTGATTTTTATGTATATACTTAGTTGTCACCTACCACCACTTTATGGTTTCAACGCTAAGTTTTCTTTCACCGAAAGGTCGATCTCATTGCAAGGATTCGAACTCGTGTCCATTGACTAAGCGCCGTGTTCGTGTACACAACACACTAACAACTGAGCTATCATCGCTTCACCAAAAACTTCGTGTAAGACCGTGGAGATTGCCTAGAATGATATTCAGAGTCTCGTTCTGCAATAGGTATATTTCACAGCAGAGCTTCCGCTTACTACAATACGTCCGTACTGTCGAACGTTCTTAACTCAACTGAACTTTACCTACTGAATCCTAGTAATCCGTGTTATCAACTACCCCCCATATTATTAATTTCAAGTATTACTATGTTTCCATATTAATTGGCAGTGGACGTAGTATGTAACAGTCACTACCAAATATGGTATAATGTACGTATAACGACAAAAAAAAGTGAACCAGCGAGATTATGCATTAAAAGCGAAGTGCGATGACGTTTGAGAACCACTGCGCTGACCGCTCACAGTGGATTTAATGAAACGTGAAAAATTCAATAGCCGTTTTTTTTTTATTTTGTAATGAAGTCAGCCTCTCTAAAGTTTTTAAAATAAATATAGTAAGTTCTCTTTGAACGAGTTTAAAGACTTTTTCAATGGAGATTGCGTGTATTTTTTTCTTTATTGCGTACTGCTAATGTCATTTGACGCAATACAACAGACTTTTCAAACTTAAAATGTATCTATTTATCATATATTGCCCTTGCAAAGTAATATATACACACACGTATCAGCAAAAAACACTATTTTTAATAAACATGATATATTTGATGCCATTTTTGTTATTTAAACTAGTTAAACAACTCTTTAAAAAAGTTCTGTCTTGGACGTCCGTGTGTCTGTATGTGCGGATCCTGTATGTTATCACGATAACGACCGAAATACTTTACTAATCGAGTATTTTTATCTTACGCTTCAGTATAATTAGGAATAGAGCCCTATTACTTTTCACGGTCTGATTCGATGTGGTTTAATTGTTATTAAATAATAAAAAAAAAAGTGAGATTATGAGTCGTGCACTTTGGATATTCCAAACTTTTTTTATTCTTTACTAACTCGAAGCGATGATATCTCAGTGGTTGGGTGTAGGAACACCGCGTCATGGGACGTGAGTTCGAATCCAACCGTCTATAATAAACTTGAGCTGTCGGTAAAGGAAACCATAGCATGGTGGTAGGGCTTTTTCTAATGCCCGCCTGGCTAGCTAGCACCGTCAAGTTAAAAATCTACCGCTAAATATCATTAGGTGTGTTCCGGCAGTTGCACTTGAGAGCCAGTCCCTCCTATAAAAGCCGGTAACGCAACTGAACTTCCTCTGTTGCTGTGACATGTTTGCTATATAAAAAAATTGTTCCATATATAAAAAAAAAAAAAAACTAGAATTTATACGCAATATTCATCTCGACTGTACACAGATCATTGGAGTGAACAGTCAGTCGATTCAGGTGAAAAATCTACGCAAAATCCGTTCAAAGAAATCCAGATATTTGTGAAAAAACAATTGCCCCTTTGTGGTTCTATTTTTATTGAGCTATTGCATTGCGTTAGCGTAGCGAGTTACTTACGCTTCGTGACTTCTGTAGACTTTGAAATAAACATATCTTGTTTATCATTGCATTCGCTCACGAGGAATTCGAAGTTATTATTAACGTATGGTGTCGTGGGACACCAGATAGGAACAGAGTTCCTTATTATAAAAATATTAATTTCAAGTTCTATTTGAGGTATAAAGAAAATAATTATTCGGGTATACATTTTTTATTATGTTTTTTTTTTCTCGTACTTTACAAAATTATATTTACATGTTTGTTTTGTTTGCGATGATTTATAAAAATATATAATAATAACAGTGATCACGTAGACTATATATTAGACACTGTGTAGCCATCATACATCACACTAATATTATAAATGTGAATGTAAGTTTGTTTGTTACGCTTACACGTGAAAACTACTTCACCGATCATCATGAAACTTTGTACACATATTCTTGTAGGTATTAGAAGTAACATAGGATACTTTTCATCGAAGAAAAACAAAACTTATTTAATGGATTCAATGCGAGCGAAGCCGCGGGTAAAAGCTAGTAGACTATAGGCAAAAATCTTACGCTAACGTTACGGACGTTATTTGCCGGCTATGGTATCCCTCCGCGACTACACATAAGGAACTTCGTTCCAATAAAAAATTTGCCCGTTTTTTGTAACCATTTTTCAATACAGTGTGCTTCTATCGGTGGTAGCGTGATGTTGATATACTAAAGCCTCCCTTAATAATAATTGCTCTATTAATAAATACAAAAATACTTTATTGAATCCAATTAAATAGTTCCTGAAGTTATTGCGTTCAAAAGAGCAAACAACACAACCTTTTTCTCTTAAACTATTAATTAACTATCTATAAGCGCGACTTCGTTCGCGTGGAAGTAAATATATAATATAAATAATGATAGCTCAGTGGTAGCGTGTACGACTTTGTGTCAAGGGACGCGAGTTCGAATCCAACCACCTGCAATAAGCTTGAGCTGTCGGTGAAGGAAAACATCGTGAGGAAACCATAGCTTGGTGGTAGGGCTTTTTCTGATGCCCGCCTGGCTAGCTACCACCGTCAAGTTGAAAATCTGCCGCCTAATACCGATAGATGTGTTCCGACAGTTACAGCTGAGAGCCAGTTCCTCCACAGGTTTAGCGTGTCTACCAACTTGGGCCGTATCGTCACTAAAGATCAGTTGAGATGACTAAAGATTAGAGGTAGGCAGCGGCTTGGCTGTGCCCCTGGCATTGCCGAAGTCCATGAGCGGCGGTGACCGCTTACCATCAGACGGGCCACTTGCTCGTCTGCCTATCAAGGCAATAAAAAAAAAAAAGATCACCATAAGATAACGCTAAGTCTTCCTTCCTCGATAAGTCCTCTATTGAATACAAAAACAATTTTTGAAATCGGCACTGTAATTCCTAAGATTAACGCGTTCAAACAAACAAACAAACTTTTACTCTTTATAATATTAGTGAATCATTTAAGCAAATTCCAGGGAAGCTAATAATAAAGGGGTGTGCTAAAAAGAAAACTGTTTAAAATTGTTAAGTGGCTGAATTTCATTAAAACTCGATTTCATTATCGGTGCAGCTCGCAGTGGATTTAAATCAGTTCTATGTCTAAAAACCTCCGCCGAAGACAAAGCTTCTGAAACTTTCGCAACGAACTGTCTCGGCTAATCCGATTTATACGTTGAGAACTGCAGACTGGTTTGTACGAGTCCTTTATAGAAACGCGGCGCTTTTGAAGGGACTTATTTGCTATTGTTTGAGTACGGTACGGAGTGCGGTACAAATATAGTCCTTTACCATTTCATTTTAGTGGAGTTTCACGGTAAATGAATGATTGATGAAGATGAATGATTGAAGCGATGATAGCAGTGGTAGCGTGTAGGAACGTCGCGTCATGGGTTGTGACTTCGAATCCAAGCACCTACAATGAGCTTGAGCTTTCGGTGAAGGTAAACCATAGCATGGTGGTAGGGCTTTTTCTAATGCCCGCCTGGGAAGCTACTACCGTCAAGTTGAAAATCTGCCGCCAAATACCATTAGGTGTGTTGCGGCAGTTGCACTTGAGAGCTAGTGCCTCCAAAGGTTTGGCGTGTCTAACAACTTGGGCCGTATCGTCACTTAAGATCAGGTGAGATTATGGCCATTACACATACGTACTTAAACCATAACTATATATATTTTTAATCACACTTTTAGAAGTGGGCGAAAATCGTATTCAAATATTCATTCACAGAGATAGATAGGTAGACACAGTACGAGCTAATGAAAGCTTATCAAAAAAACATAATAGAAAGTCAAAAAATATCTATATATATTTATTCCAAACAAATTCGATTTCGACATGCCAATTTAAAAAATATATATATTCCATTTATTTTTAACCAAAATTACTACAAAGCCATACAAAGTTGTATGGAATGTATGTGATTACTGCGCAATTTCAGAGTTCAGTAACAGGGTTGTGGAAGGAGGCACGGCTGCGGGAGCTCGCAAGGCTGTGGGCAAGGGTACCGCTGCTCGTTCGGGCAAGGGTACCGCTGCTCGTTCGGGCAAGGTAACGGTTGTGGGTACACGACTTGAGGCGTATACACCGTGCTGGGTAGCGTACATGGCGGCGGGCTTCGAGTGAAGCTGATTTGTGGCGGCGCTATCGATGGCTGGCCGACGGTGTCGACGCAGACGGTGCTACCATCGCAAGTGGTGTAGCATCGCCACGGAGCGGCAGCGGCGTACCCGATAACCGCTGTTTGTTATACGTAACAAAAAAAATCATTGAAAATTAGCAAGTAACAAAAAAAATCTTGAAACAACTGTTTAGTAACAAAAAAAAATCCAGTAACCTGTGCGGTAACAAAAAAAATGTACGAGTGTCGTGGAACACTCGGTTGGATCGAATTTTCCTACAAACACAAATAAATGAATTACTAATGTCTGAATGTAATTAAATCAAACGCAGAAATAACTAATAAATTGAAGGAATGGTAGGAAATTTGTGTTTAGTATAATTTTTCGCGTTGTGAAAATAAACAATTTACATACACAACGAAACAGCCGTCGCGTATGACGTGTACAAACTATATCTGCGCAGCCGTTGAGAACTTACTGATTGTTTTGAACCAATGAGCGCGCACCTGTGACTGCGCACAGCCAATAGCGTACGCGCTGTGGATAACTGGCTACACTATACAAATTTAATGGAATATTAAATAAAGAAAGACTAATGAAAGGGTCGTGACGAAAAAATCTTATATTTTAGCTTACATTCGTACCGTGCGATAAGGAACTCTCATATAATAATAACAATGTGCTATAGATTTCAGTGCTCTCTCTGTCTCTCTCTCCCTGACGGATAGGGAAACTGTATAGAAACGCTTTCTATCTCATTCTTTTACAGCCCAATACCTATACATAAATCTATAGCTATCTCTGTTTGTCACACATTTTCGTTTCATAAAACCTAATTTACACTGTAGCTAAAGAAGTTTCACGTTTCAAGTATTGATACGAAGATAGCTCAGTTGGTAACGTATACGGACGCCGCGTCAAGGGACGCGAGTTCGAATCCACCTGCACTGAGTGTCAGCGCCAGGTGAAGGAGAACATCGTGATGAATCCATAATATAGTGGTAGAGTTTTTCTAATACCCACCTGGCTAGCTACCGCAATCAAGTTTAAAATTTGCCGCCAAATACCTATAGATGTGTTCCGGCAGTTGCACTTGAGAGCCAGTACCTCCACTAGGCTTAGCATGTACATCGTCACTTAACAACAGATGAGATTACGGCCATAACGATATCCCTATAAAAAAAATCTTCAAAAATTGGGATAAACGATAAATAGTGGGCACGTCTTTTACTAAATTAGTAACTCACCTAATATCAGCAAAATGTTTCCACCCATAATTACCTCAGATCTGGTTAATAATTTCCCGTATTCTGTATATATATATACATAGTGATTGTATATTTAAACACGCTCGATTAACTATAGCAATGTTTAGTTCAAGTGAATTAACATTGGAAAATATTTTTTATTTCAACCATACAATTCACGAGTCAGTTATGTATTCCTTTTTTTAAGCGAAAACTTTAGCAACGTTGTGATTTTAAACTCGATGAAACGAAAAAGCGACAGTAAAAAGAGACGAACACATGTATTAGTACAGTGTTTCTTACAGGTTCTCAACGTTTTTTTTTAATGTTGTATCTGTACTGCACTTGATGTTAACTTGGCACTAAATTCACAATCAGTCACCCCTACCATGCTGGCCTGCTTAGATACTTTTTCGCGCCTCTAGTGAAGAACTCTATGTCATATGAGGGTGGGAACACGCTGACCGGAAGACGGTTCCACAGCTTCACGGAACGACAAGAATCAGCACACTTTTGTTCTCGTGTTTGTATGTGTGTGTACGCGCTTGCTTATTAAGAAGCGAATTTTTACAGTTTACTCTTGCTCCACGTGTGAACTGCACACACTTTTGTTTTCGGATAAAAATTTAAAGATCGCAGTCTACGGATACTCTCGCATCGCGTAGTACAACACGAACGAAAATAATATTGAACATGAAGCTCACAGAAATTAATGTAAAAAGAAACACTATGCGTTTACTTTATATATAAACATTTCGTGCCACGTTGTTTGTCCACGGTAAACTCCTAAACTACTGAACCGATTTTAATCTAATTTAGCACACTTGTGTCCAGTTTTATCCAACTCGAGAGACAGGATACTATTTATCGTGATAAGTGATTGTAACGCGATAGATTTCATCGCAGAAGGCAAAACAAAGTATGCCAACTCTACTAGTAATATATAGATTCAATTGTGATGTCGGCTAAGTTTTATTTTATTCATTAGTAGATGACCCGACAGACGTCGTCCTATCTTAACTATGAATATTGAATTCAAATATATATAATTAATAATAAAAAAAAAAAAATTCAAAACCATTGTGTTTGTTATTGTAATGCTCTATAACAACTGACAGCTAGTTATGTACAACTTATATTGTCTTTAATTTTTTTTTAATTCTCTTAAATTTGCTGATATTCCAGTCGACTTCCTTAATTTTTTCTTTTATAAGAACCTTCTCCTGACAATAATTAACACAACACAAAGGATTAGCAAAATTGTTCCATCCGTTCACGCGTGATGCGATGATCGAGGGAAATAGAGATTCATTTTTCATATAGATATAAATAAGTAATTTAAAAGTTTAGTGACCATACATGCATCTGTCGCCCATATACTAAAATTATATATTAGTTATATGTATAGTTATAGAGTAAAAAATACAATTTTTTACATTTGATAATGTAATTATTTTGTAAATAAAAAAGTATATACATTGTTTCAAAGTTTTCACGTGTATGTACGATCGTAAATGACTGTCTCTTTATTGTGCTTATTAATTATTTATTGACGGATGTTAGTGTAAAAAAATAGATAATCGAAAACAGTATTTTCCTCCATCCATTACGAGTATTCGCTCAAATGTTGTAGTATGTAGTTGTTGGCAGTATTTTCGGTCAGAGGACGTGAGATCGAATCCATCTGCAATTGACATTTCAGTGTAGAAAAAATTCGTGAAAAAACCATAGCATGGTGTTCACCATTCTCGAGTTGATAATCTGCCGCCAATTCTCTATAGATGTGTTCCGGCAGTTACACTTGTGAGCCAGTCCCTCCACCAGTTTTAGCGAGTCCACCATCTTCGGACATTGTCACATAACATCAAGTGAGATTGTAGCCATAACGCTAAATTATAAATCATCAAAATCCTAGTGTACATTCTCCAGCCTTCAAAAGTGACGTGTTAAGCTATATAACGAATCAAATTTGATTTTAGATACACAGAAAACCACGTCACGCTGTTCAATGGTCGGTTTGAAATGTTTCACGGCCTTTAACAGACGGATCAAAATATACAATATTAACTATATAAGGTGCGGATTGATGACACAGCCCAGAAGGATCGGACAATGGGGCGCATTACTGCATTGACCTTAATAGGTATGGAATTTTATTATTAAAAAAAATCTATATATATATATATATATAAATGCCGCCAATGCACCTACGATTCCTCTAGTGTTATGGGTATCCATGTGCGGCGGTGATCACTTACCATTAGGTGACACGCTTGCTCGTTTGGCGCCTAATAGATTAAAAAAATTTCTTACCCCTAAGTTATTAGGGCGGTCTACCCCGACACTTTTTTAACAACCCTAAATATTCACTTACCAACCCTCATTTTATAATACAACCAATGTATTCACTAGAAATAATTAATAAGACAGAACAACGTTTCTCGGGTCAGCTAGTAATAAATAATATCGTTGAACATTTATGTGTATTATATGTGACGCATCAAAAAGTTGGCATCAATATTATTACTCGGTAGTAAAACTTGATTAATATAATTTTTTTTTGACGGGACCTACACTGTTAGCCTGAGGGGCTTTTACAGCTTCACCTGATCTAGGGGGGCGAGTGGGGAGGGCGCTCGAGCCCGCGGGGCAACTCGCGCAAGGGTGTCACTAGTGACCGAACCTCGGCTTGGGCTGTTGGCGAATCGCGTAGAGAAAATCGAACGCGGTACTAACTATTAATAAAAATCGAAAAAGCTAAATGTACTAACTGAACCCTTTACTTCGGGATCTGGAAACTAAATTAATTAATAATATATTTACGCGAATATTATTCATTATTTAAACGGATTTTATCGCGATTATTTATTGATTTTGATCCCGACGTTTCGAAAGTTTTTCAGCCTTCGCGGTCACGGGGCGGACTGAGGTGTAGGTTGTCCAGAAAAGTTCATGTTACTGATGACTGTATATACCTATATCCCTTAGTCATCGCATCACGCGTGAACGGATCGAATAATTTCGCTAATTCTTTTTTTGTTGGGTTACTTAATTATCGTCAGGAGAAGGTTCTTATGAAAGAAAAACTTAAGGAATTTGAACGGATAATCAGTATATTTAAGAAAATAAAAAAAAACTTAATGACAATATTAATTTTACGTAACTAACTGTCAGTTATCACAGAGCACTACCCCTACCAATTTGAATTCAATATTTATAGTTAAGACAGGACGTCTGTCGGGTCAGCTAGTAACAATAATAAATTTATGTCAAAACAACTTGTTACTAAAAGTATAAGAAAGCTCTGCCTCCTATCTTAGTCTTAACTGTGTTGTATGAGACAGTTACATAATAGGACGTTGAACGTTTATATACGTTATCACTACTAATATTATAAATGTAAATGTTAGTTTGTTTATTACGCTTTCATGCGAAAACTACTTAACCGATCATCGTGAAACTTTGTATACATATTTCTGGAGGTATTACAAGCAACAAAGGATACTATTTATAAAAAAAAATATGAAAGATAAAAATTGTGTGTCAAAAAATCACAAAATACAGTTATTTTAACGCCAACGAGTATATAAAACAAAAAGTTTGCAAAATTCAAAAGTACATGCCTCATAATATAATTTTTTTTTGTTTATTTAATAACAATTAAGCCACATCAAATCAAACCGTGACAAGTAATAGGGTTCTATTCTTTATTATACTGAAGCTTAAGAAAAGCTTTTTACGTTAAGAAAACAAAGTCTCGATTCGTAAAGTATTTCGGTCGTTATCGTGATAACACACAGGATCCGCACATACAGACACGCGGACGTCCAAAAGAGAGAACTTTTTAAACAGTTTTTTAACTAGTTTAAATAACAAAAATGGCATCAAACATATCATGAGTGTTAAAAATTATGTTCCTTCTTGATATGTCTGTGTATATATTATTCTATAAGTACAATAAATCATGAATAGCGACATTTTAAATTTGAAAAACCAGTTGTTTCGCGTGAAGTGACAGTAGTACCCACCTCAACGCTTCAATTATGACGCGGGCAATAAAACAGCAACGCATCAAAAGGTTGCAAGACTTTGAAATGAAATGAAACATCTTTATTTAACATAAATTATAAACACAATGCATACAAATTATCTGTTATGGGGTTATCTGTAATTTTATGAGGTTAATTTATAATTTAATCACTAAAGTAGTAATTGGATTCACAGCTTTTTTAGCTACGGCGTCAGCGGCGCCGACAGCCCAGCTTCTGCCACTAACGTACTACCCCGTAAATCAAACGCCGTACCAGCCTTGCCTACTACCTAGCCCATCAGCGGCGCCTTGCCAACAAGAAACACCTTCCCCATCAGTACCAACTACTCCGAATCCTGGCCAACCTCAGTCTCCATACGAGGATGTATCTGAACCATGTATGTTATATTTTTTTTTTATCTTAGCTCGGCAAGGTGACTGTACTTCACCTGGACTTGCCGGCCCATTAAATGTTTCTTCACGCCTCGTTTAAAAGACTTTTCGAACTTTTTGGTTCGGGTCGGGATGGAGGTTATGGTAAAGCTGTGGCTCCGTAGTCCAGCACGGGTCTGTTGTGGAAAGGAGAGGAGGGGATTAGGTGAAGGAGCGATGATAGCTCAGTGGTAGTGTGCACGACTTCGCGTCAAGGGACGTGGGTTCGAACCCAAGCACCTACAATGAGCTTGATCTTTCGGTGAAGGAAAACATCGTGAGGAAACCATAGCATGGTGGTAGGGCTTTTTCTAATGCCCGCCTGGCTAGCTACCACCCTCTAGTTGTGAACCTGCCGCCAAATACCAATAGGTGTGTTCCGGCAGCAGCACTTGAGAGCCAGTTCCTCCACAGGTTTAGCGTGTCTACCAACTTGGGCCGTATCGTCACTTAAAATCAGGTGAGATTACGGCCATAACGGTAAACCTTAAGTATAAAAAAAAAAAAAAATTATAACTCTTCAGGGCATTCGCCATGATACAGTCGATACAACACGCTAAGCGAGGCTACATCCCTACGCGGTTGAAGCGGTTCTAAGTAATTGGTTATGACTGGATCATTCACCATGCGGACAACCCGTCGTTGCAGCCTGTCCATATCAATAAACATTGTCTATCCACTGATATTTCAGATTCATTAGCAAATATCTTTAACGGAAACCACCGGAATAAAAACCCAGGGTATTACGGTGTTAACGGACGTCAGTTCTAACTACTTAAATGAACCTGAGATTGCGGGAAAGGAAAATAATGTGCTATAATCAGAGTATGGTGATAGGGTTTTTCTAATGCACCCGATTTGTAAAAAATCAGCTTCCAAATACCTATAGCAGAGGCTCCCAACTTATTTGAGTCCGCGGTGCACATACATGTTGACTATTTTGTCGTGGCGCCCTAACTTATCTATCTGTTTGCAATAGATAAGTACATTTGTGAGAATCGCTTTCCGGCGAACTTCTTCGCTCTCTACGGCACACACTTTGGGAACCTCTGACCTATAGGGTTTTTGAGAGGCAATTTCTCCAGTAGGTTTATCGTTTCCACTAGAAGTGTAAAAGTTGTCCCTGAACTGTGACATTGGATTATGTCTCTTTTTAGTGGGTAGTTTTTGCGTGGTTTGGCCAGATTTTGTGATTACGCATCAGAAGAAGAAATGCGTAAATGGATTGGATGAAATGGAACGCGTAAACAAAAAAGTAAGCTTCCCGTATCCCCCATTTTAGCCCACGTAATGAAGTCTTATAAAACTTAATACGCCTTTCGTTCCAACGCGGATAAAATCTATCTACAGATAACCCACTACGAGAAAAGTGGAACATACTTGGATTATAAAGAATATCTACTATGACCTATTTAGAACTTATGGCATCTCTAATAAAGAAAATATAAGCAGTCATGAGAACTGTATATATATATATATATATACATATAAGTGTATAACTGTATATATATAAGATATACTCTTTGTATATATATAATGTATAGTAATAACGTACGGTGATATATATCTGTACACATATACACAGTATAGCTCATGAAAACCGTTCGGTGACGATGACGCGTGTTCCATGATTTTTTCCATCCAAAAAAGTGTTCAACGTGCCTAAAGAAGTTTTCACTTCAACAAAATATAAGAAATACCCTGATTCAATCTCTTTATTTTTTGCAGACTCGAATGGGATCCAGCAAATAAAAGTGCAAGTCCAGAAGAACGCGATTCCTGAACGACTTCAGCGCCTCGGTTTCAGAGAGATCCCAGTCCAAGGTGGAACGTTTTACGTATGCCCTACCCCAGACGTTCTGATCCAGCCTCCGGCAATACTCGTAAAGCCATCGAAGCAACCTCCTATCAACCCACCCGAGATAACCGTACAACCTCCATCCTTACCGCCCATTACACCGAATCCGATAGTTGTCAAGCCCCCACGGCTCCCTCCAATAACACCTGACCCCGTACTCGCGAGGCCTAAGGCTCTGGCTCCAATACAGCCACCCACGATAGTCGTCAGGCCACCAAAACCAGAGAGGATCCAACCAGCACCGATCTCCGTGACTCAGCCTAAGCCGTGTCCTATCAATCCGCCCCAGATTATTGTGAGACAACCTTGCCCACCCACACTCCAACCACCTACGGTCGTCATCCAGGCTTCGTCTTTGCAAAACAAAGAGCCTACTCCATGTGACAATAGTGGAAGCCTGTATCCTTTCGGCTCACCATGCCATCTGTCTCCATGTTAAAAAGAATTAAAATATTTTAATCTTCCAACGTCCTAGATCACACGTCCCCTGTGTCCTCATAACGCATTTAGTATTTCAAACATTGTTCTGACATTTCTTGAAAATGGATTAAGCAGCTTGATTTTCCAGCGTTATTTCAGCAAGCTAAGAAAATCAAGCAACATTTTATAGTGAATCATTCTACCAGAAAGAGGCAAAGTACATTATAAAATCAATGATTTTTTTGTTTTGTAATATGATGGATTCATTACGCTTGGCGGTATGCAATCATTAAATGAAAAAAAGTTACCTATTAACAAAAGTAATTTCTTAAATTACCTACTGTGAAGGTTTCCTTGAATTTGTACAAGTTTCAAAAACATCAGAATAAAATTTTGTCTAAATGACTCAAACTATTTTCTATTCAAGAAAATATAATTAGCCGCTTAAACAAAGCATCTCGCAATAATCCGATCTTAAACACAATACAAGGTTTTATGGCTGCAATGTTCTATCCCATGAGAGTATTTCACCAACGGGCCTGTCTCAAGTAGAAGCTCATCTTCAAAGTGATTTCTCTTTGGTATATCTAAATGTAAATATCATTGTTTGTTACAAAATGGAAAGGTCTAGCAATTTTTCGATTTTTCTATAGAAATTAACCTCGGAAAATTATTTGATGAGAAACTTTAGAAACGTTGTAAGTCTTAGAGGAGATGCTCTAACATCTAGAATGATATAATTCTGGCCTTTGAAGAGAAACAGTAATGACACATAGTAAACCTACCAAAGGTTATGTCTATCTTCGCTGGAATACGTAATAGACTGTTGCAAGGCTACAGAAATGTTTTGTCCCTAAGTACAGGATTGTATCCTAAAGTAACCTCCGAATTAATATATCTAGGTATCTTTGATATTCCAACTCGTAGACGTTGTTTTGCTCTTTCAGGCATCAATAAATTGATCACAACACCGTTTATCGCGTTAGGAATTACCATAAAAGGTCACCATTTCGTGACAAATACGTGCCAATCTTAATCATTAGTCACAGGTAGGAATTTAGCAATTTTAAAGGTAGTATTGTTCGTCCATCATTCGTGAAAAAGTGGGAGGAAAACGGTTTTTATTGAGTTACCTTTAAACTTGATTTACTGCCATTCCGAAGAGATGCGGGATCTCTTTGTATTTTCCATAGAATTTACCATGGGGAGTCTTCCGAGGGATTGTTCGGAGTAATACTTGCCGCTGGATTCCACCACCATACAACGCACCATAAACTTAAATTCCATCATCTGGTTACATGGCAATCCACGACGATCCGTTTTACGCGGATTTATTCACCTCGCAAAACCATCTTGTGGAACCGATTTGCGTCGGCGATATTTCCGGACCGTTACCACTTGGTAACATTTAATAAGACAGCTTACTCATACATTAGAGGCCGGCAACGCACCTGCGATTCCTCTGGTGTTGTAGGTGTCCAGGGGTGGCGGTGATCACATACCATCAGGTGAACGGCTTGTTCGTTTTACCCCAATTCCATAAAGAAAGGTAGCCAACAGCTACAACGGAGAGTAAATCCCTTGACTATTTATATACAGATCCGATTGCGATCCAGTGCCTTGGAAGTTAAAATATAAAAAAAAATGTGATCTCTATCATTGAATAAATCAATTGACAGCAAGCAAACAAAATGGCCGCCGATAATACTTGTGTGATACGAAATTACCCGTACTTATTTTAATCAGTGTAAATGTTCACGAATATAGCTTTATATTTATTTGCATAAATGAAAAATAGATATTAAATTTTATGTGGACTATTATTTTCATCCTGTCCTTCGTATTTTTTGTATAGTTAAAGTTTCCCGTTATGGCCATAATCTCACCTGATGTTAAGTGACGATGTGGCCAAGACACGCTAAACCTAGGGCTCTTAAGTGCAACTGCCGGAACACACCTATTGGTATTTGGCGACAGGTTTTTAACTTGGGGGTGGTAGCTACCCAGGCAGGTATTAGAAAAAGCCCTACCCCCATGCTACGGTTTCCTGACGATGTTTTCCTTCCACGAAAGCTCAAGCTCATTGTAGGTGCTTGGATTCGAACTCACGTCTCTTGGAGTCGTACACACTACCACTGAGCTATCATCGCTTCAATATACATATGAAACTGTCGAAACTGGCTCCAAATGGTTCATGTAATACACGCGGTGCCACTCGCCAGTTCTGATAGCTTAACACGCTACCGTGTCTCTAGATGCATGAGAGTCGCTGAACACTCGCGTCGGTTGGAACGAATTACCTTTCGTACGCGAGTTCGATTTCAACCTCGGTCGTGAACGGACGTGTCTGTGAGCGCTCCTTGATTGTTCTCGAAACCGATCTCTGCGCGTTACTACGCCGGCTATTGTTCTTTGTACCATTGTGAAGTGTTATCGGCAATAATCCCTCTATTATTGTCGATAATCCAGTTCGTGGTACCGATAATTACTCCTTGTTAAATTTAATCTTTTGTTTGTTTACCGTGTAAATACCACATTGTGAAAATCTCATAGTTTATTATGTGAAATCAGTGTATTGTTTTGGTTACTGTGAAACAGTGTTGTGATTGAATTGCCGCCTCTGTAAGTACGCCGGACACCGGCCGTTGACAAAGGTAAAGCTTAATTACCCTTAAATGTTTTTTACAGGCCAGGCCCCGGTTATAAAATTAATTTTTTAATTATATTTTCTTTTTTCTTTCCATTACTGCACGTGCAACACATTTGTACTTCAATGTCAGTTCGCCGAACTCGGGATAGCTCATATAAGTTTTGCTAATCGCGCCCCCCTGCCCCTCAGGCAGGGAGGTTTTATATAGGCTCCCATTTTTAACTTTCCCTGCTCCATACCCGCCACTAAAATGGCCAGCAGCCGTATCGATTTAATAAATAGTAGGCTCCGCGCTTTCATCGGTAAAGAGCACCCGGACCTGCTAAAAGAATTTCTGGCCACACAACTCCCACAAGCACAACACGTGCGCATGCCCGCTGCCGCGATAAATGCGCCGACGCGTGTCAGCCCAGCATCCCCAACACTTTCTCTGCGCTCGCGCTCCCGTTCCCGGTCACCAGTGCTTCGTCCCTCGCAGACGCCTATTGTATCCGCAACTTCAGAATCACGCCCCACATCGCCGTCAACCTCCTCCGCTCCTACATCCACGCCTCGTCCTTTCGACGAGCTAATTTCGTTCGCCCCGTGTCCGGTACCCATAGCCAACTCTTTTTCGCCGCTCTCGAGCTCCGAAAATGAGACTGAAATGCAGGACCTCGAACCTGAGGCCCAAACTAATCCCGAGGCCGGCTTTACGCTTGTATGTAGGGCCAAACCTAAAAACAAAAGGGTGCTATCACCCGAGACAGTAGAAACCGCGTCCCTGAAAGCTAGACGCGACGAAAATTCTCGTGTCCCTCAGACACCTACGACGACCGCAATCCCTAAAATTCCAATCGGTACTACGCAATCGCAATCTAAAATACGCCCACCCCCCCCGATTACGATCAAGGACAAATCCAAATGGACTGTTGTCTCCGGTCAACTAAACCGGCTAAAAATTCATTACACTAACGCCCGGAGTACCCCTTCCGGGATCCAGGTCAAAGTCCCTACAACAGATGATTACAGAAAACTCACAACCTTCCTTAGAGAAGGGAAACATGAATTTTACACGTACACATTAGAAGAAGAGCGCCTTCTGCGCGTTGTCCTAAGACGCGTACCAAAGGAAATACCTGTCGAAGAGGTATTCGCGTCCATCAAAGCGCAAAACTTTCCGGTCCGAGAGGTACACCGCATGTACCACACCATTACGAAAAAACAATACGATATGGTCCTAGTAATCCTTGATCGTACTCGGGAAGGTAAGGAAATCTTTTCGTTAAGCTCAGTCTGCGATCTCTCTGGCGTCACAGTAGAAATCCCCCGAAAAAAACATATTCCAACACAATGCCACAATTGCCAGGCATACGGTCACTCAGCACGTAACTGTTACGTCAATGCACGTTGCGTAAAATGCTTAGAAAACCACTCCACTAAGGAGTGTACGCGTACCCGCGACTCTCCGAATCCACCGAGCTGCGTCAACTGCGGTAAGGACGGGCACCCCGCGAACTATCGCGGATGTGAACGTGCCCCACGCACGAGACACGCTCGCGTCCCTCAACGAGCACCGTCATCGCACACCGCGGCAGCACGTCCCGCTCCGCCACCGCTTATGTCAACCCAGGCCTTCCCGAGCCTTTCCGGTCCTGTGCGAGTCACTCCTGCGCACACATCCGCACAAGCCCCATCTAACGCGTGGGCCGCCAAATCGCAACCAGCGAAAGCTAAACCCGCAAGTTCCACCGCATCCGCATCGTCATCCGCCTTCCAAGGCCTCGATTGGCTCGCAGGCCTTCTCAAGGAACACCTTGTCGACGACCTCATCGCGTTTGACGATATGATTAGTTCAAGTCGCGATTTCGACCGCCTCAAGGCCATTAAGGCCTTCCCTGACATCGCGCGCTCCATGCAACGCCTCATTCGCGCTTCTCCGTAACTAGTTTTTCGCAATGGAGGATAGAATTAGATCCCGTGGCCTTTCTTTATCCTTTTTTAATGCACGTAACTTAAAACCCCAAAGAGACTTAGTCGCTAGCTTCCTTAAGGAGCGGCAAATAGACGTGTTTCTCATACAAGAGACACTTCTTAAACCGAGCGTTCGTAATCCCGCGATTGCAAACTACAAGATAGTAAGAAATGATCGTACCGGCGTAAGAGGCGGCGGCACGCTCATATACTATAGAAAGTCACTATATTGCATGCCAATAGATCCTCCCGAACTCACCAACTTAGAAGTGTCGGTGTGCAGAGTGGGCATGACCGGTCATCCCACTATCCTTATTGTTTCCGCATACCTTTCACCTAACAAAACTCTCCTTCAGTCGGATCTGGAGACGCTTTTCGCGCTCGGTGACTCTGTTATAGTGGCTGGCGATCTAAATAGCGGGCACATTCAATACAACAACCCGCGTACTACCACTAATGGTAGGACACTATACTGGCTAGAAAATGCGCTTACCTTTGATGTAATTGCTCCTTCAGAGCCAACTCATTATCAAGCTAACTGCCGCCCTTCAGTTTTAGACATAGCTATTTTAAAAGGGATCGCGCTTCAGGTGCGGCAAATCGAAGTCGTACATGAACTAGATTCCGACCACCGTCCAGTAATTCTGCAACTAGGCCACCCGAGTGACTACACACCCGCTTCAGTCAAAGTAGCTGACTATTCAAAGCTGAGACACTATCTCTCAAATAATCTCTCCTCTCCTCACTTAGATAGGATCCCCGACGAGATGAAGTCTGTGACCGATGCCGATGTGGCGATTGACTCCCTGGTCGGTCACCTCCAGAATGCCATCAGGGAAACCTCAAAAGAGGTAAGGTCGGCAAACGACCGCCGTTTCATACTCCCTGATGACATTCGAAGACTGATCACGGAGAAAAACGCCGCGACTCGCGCTCACGATTCTTATCCGACGGAGGAAAATCGCGTACGTCTACGTAACCTACAAAGATCAGTTAAATCCCGTATCTCTGAACTACGCGGTCAAAGATGGCACAGCCTCTTAGAGGAAATCAAACCGTCTCATCTCGCCTTTTGGGACCTCGTTCGTAAACAGAAGAGCAGCTATTCGTCTGCGATGCCCCCATTAGATAGAGGCCCTGGCAATCCACCCGCCTTCGAAAGTATAGACAAGGCAGAGTATCTCGCTGCTACTCTCGAACAGCAGTGTTCTCCCAATCCCTATAAATACCATACCATTGATCCCGAACACGTCGGGAGGGTCGATCGAACAATTCAATCAATAAGAGCGACCCTCCCAATCGAAAACTTAGAGCCGGTTACAACTGACGAAGTCCTCGCTATCATAAAAGCTCTTAAGCCAAGGAAAGCCCTCGGACCCGACGGAATCAGGAACGAAACCCTCAAACTTCTTCCTGATAAACTCATAGCCCTTCTGGTCTGCATCTTCAATGCGGCCATAACTCACTGCCATTTTCCAGCCGCTTGGAAAAAGGCAACGGTAATAGGTATCCTTAAGCCCGGGAAAAGGGCAGCCCATCCAGAAAGCTACCGCCCAATAAGCCTCCTCAATACTATAGGTAAAATATACGAGCGGCTTCTGTTGAACCGACTACAAGCCTTTGTCTCAGACAAATGTCTCTTACCATACGAGCAATTCGGCTTCCGACCGAAGCACTCGTGTACCCACCAAGTGCTCCGCCTCACGGAGCATATTCTCTCCAATTTCACGGAGCTACGCCGTCCCAGGCGCACGCTTGCTGTATTTTTCGACATATCCAAAGCCTTCGATAAGGTCTGGCATGAAGGCCTCATATATAAACTCAACCTCTTTCAAGTTCCGGACAGACTAGTCCGCATAATTCTTGCTTATTTATCGGACCGCTCCTTCTGCTACAAAGCGGACGGAGCCCTATCCTCGCCTCACCCTATACGCTCAGGAGTCCCGCAAGGCTCCATCCTAGCGCCTTGCCTGTTCAACTTGTTCGTTAGCGATATCCCCGAATTCCCTGACGTCGCAGTAGGCTCCTACGCAGACGACACAGTCATCTTCAGCTCGGCCAGGAATAGGATTCACGTATACCACCGCGTCCAAAGAGCCGTCTCTATGTTTGGGTCCTGGTGCCTCAAATGGCGCATAGGAATAAACCCAGAACAAAGTGCGGCTATCATGTTGGTTCCTCACGCGAGGAGAGATATAAAAAAGACATTACACCTATTCGACGTCAATATCCCCTGGGCTAATGAAACTAAATATCTTGGTGTAGTTTTAGATAGGCGCCTAACCTTCAACAAACATATAGATTACGTTCAGAAAAAAGCCTCCATGGCTATGGTTCTGCTACGCAATCTCACCTCCTCTAAGAGCAAAATGGCACTCAGACATAAGCTCACAATATACAAAGTATGCATCCGTCCCATACTTACTTACAGTTGCCCCGTATTTGCTCACGCTTCACGCACCACCCTTCGCAAACTACAAGTATTGCAAAACAGATTCATGCGCATAGCCGTTCAAGCCCCGTTTTACGTCCGTAATGTAGATCTCCATAGAGACATGGACCTTCAGTCCATGTATGCATATATTAAAGACATTACAAAGAATGTTTTTGCAAATGCTGAACTTCATCCTAACCCCAAAATAGTACACGCAGTTAGCTACACTTCCAATCCGCATGCCAAAGGCTTTGCTCGCCGGCCACGTAACTGCTTCTCCGATGCCGTCGATAAAATAACAAGATTAAACGCGCTTCTCCCTGCCGTCTCCACCAATCGCACGTGTCCGCGTACACGTCCGCGTAACCGCCGTCCTCGCCGCCGAGGCCGAGCGGATAATTTCGCTCCCGCACACCCGCCGCGGCCTCCTTCCGCAGACGCCTGAGCCTAGGTTCGATCCTCCGGACAGGAGCCCTCGAGTGACTCTGCTCGCGCGATACAGTGACACTCTACATCACTGCGATTACATCATCACACCGCATACCATTCGTGCACACTCACACGTTAAGTACACGGTTCTGTAAGGGACTACCCTCGCGGCCCTTGAGCTGCTTACCTGATAAGGTCGAAGTTAGTATCACTAATTTAGTAATAAAGAACCTGTTGGTTAGACAGGATCATGAATCTTTTTCATTTACCGGCAGCAGCCCTAGCCGAGGTTCGGCCGTCCTGGCACCCTTGTGCCTGCTGCCTCGGGGCTGAGTGCCCTCAGCACTCGCCTCCAAAAGTCCGGTGAAGCTGTCAAAGCCCTTGGGGCTAACAGCGTAAGTCAGGTCGAAAAAAAAAAAAAAAAAAACCTTTCGTACGCCTCATAGGCGAAGCGTTGAGGTGGGTACTACTGTCACTTCACGCGAAACAACTGATTTTTCCAAATTAAAATGTCTCTATTTATCATATATTGCACTTGCAAAATAATGTATACATACACGTGCCAAGAAAAAACACTATTTTTAACTATCATGATGTTTTTGATGCCATCTTTATTATTTAAACTAGTTGAAAAACTGTTTAAAAACGTTCTGTCTTGGACGTCCGTGTGTCTGTATGTTTGGATCCTGTATGTTGTCACGATAACGGCCGAAATACTTTACTAATCGAGACTTTTTTTTCCTACGCTTCAGTATAATTAGGAATAGAACCCTGTTACTTGTCACGGTCTAATTCGATGTGGTTTAATTGTTATTAAATTAACAAAACAAAAAAAATTAGATTATCAGATGTACACTTTTAGATTTTCCAAGCTTTCGTAATTATATATAACCTTGTTGATTAACATATTATATTATTGACTAGCTTTGCCTGTGTCTGCGTTCGCGTGGAATAAAAATTATTTATACTCGTGCCAACATTCTACGTACAATAACTTTTGATAGTCTTGACAACTTTTAATGAAACAAAGGCTAAATGTTACTTTAAGATACGCTTTATGATTTCCTTTTCCGTGACGTTTTACTATAAACTTTGTACTTAAGCAGTGATACGTGCACAGATAAGTAGACGAAAACTCCAGAAATTCTGGAAATTTCTGTTCTGTTGATTAACCTCTAACATCCTGGCACTTTTTTTTTTTTTTGAAAATTTTTCGATGCACAAAAATGACTTCTCTACTGATTTTTTATGTGTATAGATAAACAAACACAAAATATAAGTGATTTACTAACGTCTGAGAACAATTAAATGAAACACATAGATAAAATAATTAATTGAAGGAATGGTATGAAATTTTGTAATTAATGTATTTTCTATATTTGCGAAAAAAATATATATATTGCACATCATTCAATTTATCTAATTCATTTTAATACATATAATAGTCTAGGAAACAGCTGACGCGTATCACGTGCGCAAACTATACCTGCGGCAGCCATTACGAACTTACTGGCTGTCTTGAACCAATAAGCGCGCTCCTATGACTGGATACAGCCAATAGCGTACGCGCTGTGGATAACCGTGTACACACTCTACACTATAGAAATATAATGTACAAAAAACTTACAAAAGAGGTGCGACAGAAAAATCTCTCTTTGTCTAGCTTCCATCCGTACCGTTCGATAAAGAAATTTATATCAACCAGTATACGGACTTTCCCTGGTCTCAGGCCACGGCCAGAGGGGTGTGCGGAGAGACTCGTCGACAAGCACCGATGAACCACCCAATAAAAAAGACGTCACGGCGATACTCAGATCTACGTATTGCCTGAGGTCAGAGACAGCGTCCACACTCGTTCTGGTCAGCAACGGGAACAGGCACCTGCCTGGCTTAGTGACTGGAAATATGCGGAATGATCGCGCAACGCAACATTTGTAAATGTGTCACTATAGCAAGTGTTGAGATGAGGTTAATGTGTACAGACATCACGACGATGGACGTGGTTGGAATCTCCTTCAATGAGCCTAAGCTTACGGTGCCGGTGAACAGCATGAGAAAACAATTGCATTACACGGTGATAAGGCTTTTTCACCTCAAGTAGAAAATCAGCCGCCAAATCTATAGCTGTGTTCGGGCAGTTGCACTTGCGAGCCAGTCCCTTCACTAGGCTTATCGCGTCCACCATCTTGGACCACATCGTCACTTAAAATCAAGTGAAATCGTAGCCATAACGCTGAACCTATAAAGCATACAACTGAATGGTAATTTCTTCTAACCTTCAAAGCAATCTCTGCTCTAACAAAACTGTACAAGTCATAACTTCCTTAAGTCTAATGTCTGTTAATCTATCGTTTACAAAAGGAACGAGCTGACATGTCAAGATAAAATTTGACTAATTGTTTACAAATACTGTTTCTTTTCAGTTCAGTTACTTTTTAGAACTTCGTGACTTATATTTTTAACTGACTTCCTCGATTAATTTTGTTCTATCGCAGCACCATCTATCGCGTTCTATAATAGCAAAAAAATGTCAGTGTTTCTGCGTGTGTCAGATTCAGCACACGACTGCAGTTTATTCCTTAAGTACGATTGTCATTACTTAATAACATATTCTTTAATAATGATTTCTTAGGTTTACGCGAATATTATTCATTGAAATAAAACTAATTTAAACGGATTTTATCGCGGGTATTTATTAAATTTAGATCCCGACGTTTCGAAAGCTACACATAAACATAAACTTTTCTGGACAACCTACACCTCAGTCCGCCCCATGACCACGAAGGCTGAAAAGCTTTTGAAACGTCGCGATCAAAATTTAATAAATAACCGCGATAAAATCCGTTTAAATTAGTTTTATTTCAATATTCTTTAATTTCAATCCATCCATCCATCCATTCAACCGAAAGACGTCCACTGCTGGACATAGGTCTCCCCCAAAGATCTCCCCCAAAGATCTCCACGACTGGTCTTGCGGCACCCACATCCAGCGGATTCCCGCGACCTTCACCAGGTCGTCGGTCCACCTTGTGGGGGGCCTGCCCACGCTACGTCTTCCGGTACGTGGTAGCCGTTCGAGAACCCGTTGACCCCATCGGGCATTGGTTTTGCGAGCAATGTGCCCAGCCCACTGCTACTTAAGTTTAACAATTCTTCGGGCAATGTCTGTTACTTTGGTTCTTCTGCGGATCTCCTCATTCCTGATTCGATCACGCAGTGAAACTCCAAGCATAGTCCTTTCTATTGCCCTTTGAGCAACTTTGAGCTATTTTATTAGGCCCATTGTGAGCGACCACGTCTCACTGCCGTATGTCATCACTGGCGATACTAATAATAATAATATAATAATAATTAATGGTAATATAATAATTTCTAAATTAAAGCATTATTTATTATAATATTATTTTAAGTTCATTTAATTTTAATCTTAATTCGATTTCATTTAAGTTTATTTAATTTTTACTTTCACATAATTTAGTCTGATTTGTTTAATATTTATTTTTTAGTTTGAAAATTATATTGTGTAAGTGTTGCCCATACAATAAATGTGTCGTTATCACCTATGATTAAGGTTACATTTGTGCTTGAAATGTTATATGTATGTAGAGTAACATAGGATACTGTTTTTTAAAAAGAAAATTTTTTTTTCGAAAGATAAATGAAATTTATTTAATGACTTCAATGCGAGCAAAGCCACGGGTAAAAGTTAGTTAAAAATAAATAAATAAATACACTTTATAATATGAGACCTCGCTAAGTATTAAATAGTCTGACAGTCTTTTTGAAGCGATGATAGCTCAGTGGTAGTGTGCACGACTTCGCGTCAAGGGACGTAGGTTCGAACCCAAGCACCTACAATGAGCTTGAGCTTTCGGTGAAGGAAAACATCGTGAGGAAACCATAGCATGGTGGTAGGGCTTTTTCTAATGCCCGCCTGGGTAGCTACCAACCTCTAGTTGTAAACCTGCCGCCAAATGCCAATAGGTGTGTTCCGGCAGCAGCACTTGAGAGGCAGTTCCTCCACAGGTTTAGCGTGTCTACCGACTTGGGCCGTATCGTCACTTAAGATCAGGTGAGATTATGGCCATAACGCTAAAACCTTAAGTATAAAAAAAAGTTAGAAATGGTCTAAAATAGAGATCCTGTTTTTAAATAATGTGTGGTTGCAAATTTCAGCATATGTATATGAGTTTTCCTTTTTTACATTATGTTGTGAAGTTCGTTTTCACTTCTGTCGGCAGACCTCATGACTGCTTTGTTTTTTTTTTTTATAGTGTTCGTTATTGTCCCGACATGGTTTGTATAAAAAAAAACCGAACATTATATATATATATATATATATATTTAATCTCATGATATAATAAATAATGGTTTAAAATAAACTAAAAAACACGCTTTTTATAGAAAACTGAACTAAAAAAATAGAAAATAAGTTTTAATAAATCTAAATTAAGAATAATGTTAAAAATGTAAATAAACATAAATTAAGAATAGTGTTAAAAATGTCAACAAATATAAATTAATAATAGTGTAAATAAAAAAATGTATTTCATTTTAAATAAAGCGTGGGGTGCATGGTGTCAATAGTTATAAATGTTTTATCGACAGATATGAGTAGAGTGATTATCATTTGATAATCTTTTTTTTAATAAAATATTTTTTTTATTTACACTATTATTAATTCATTTTAATTGAAATTTTTAACACTATTCTTAATTTATGTTTATTGAAATTTTTAAGAGTATTCTTAATTTAAATTTATTAAAACTAATTTTCTATTTTTTTAGTTTGGTTTTCTATAAAAAGCGTGTTTTTTTATTTAAAACTATTATTTGTTTTGTAGAATTAAAATTCTTTTAGTATTCGAAATTTTGTTAATATTAGAGAAATCGGCTAAAGATAATGATTGGAAATTAAAATATCAATTTCTGTCATATTCGACTCTAGAGAAAAAAAAACATGCGTGCGTACAAAGTACACATGTCAGAAGTGAAACTTCTTTGGCGAACTAATTTATAAATCTTGTTTATATTTATACAAATCTAAAACTTTAAATTAACTTTAAATTAATAATTTAATTTTTAACTTTAATTTAAATTTCCCTGTCTTACTCTCTCTCAATCGGTCTCGATCACTCTCTCTCTCTTTTCCGACACTTCCGTTGCATACCGGCGTGACGTTTCATCTGTAAAAATTTTACCCTCATGCGCCTAAAGAAGTTTCACTTCAATTATAAAAAATTAAAATTAAGTTTCTTACCTTATCGACTATAGATGAAAATTATATAAATTAACAAAAATCTTATTTTGCAAATTGAAAAAATGGAATATTTTTATCAAATTAGTGTATTGTCATCAGTCCTCGATAAATCTACAAAGTTTGAACGAAATCTGGCCGTTTAAAGTGAGTCAAAATCGCGCCCAAAGGAGTCGGTTACAAACATATAAACAAACACGCAGGTGAAGTTAATAAAAAGCTTTCAGAAATCGAATGAATAAATGAGACAGTTAGTTTTGCCAAAACTCACAAACTGCTGAACCGATTTCATTTATCAATGTTTTTAAAATTTTCTAACACATTCTCGAAGGTTTGTAAGGAAAGAGAAATTAAGAAAATTGCTAGGAAAATGACAGTTGAGGGTGGCGTTAACCGTTTTGGAGTTTTCGGGAGACTAACGAACAACGAATATAGGTGATACGAAGTTCACCAGTGTAGCTAATATATGTTTAAAATATAAATATGACCCTTGTGTATCTATATATAAGGTTCTGTTAGGGAATACCCCCGCAGCCATTGCGCGGCTAGCCCAACAATATCGTCGTACGAACCACTAAATTAGTAATTTAGGACCTGTTGATTAGTTAGGCTCACGAATCCTTGTTTATTTTCCGACAGCAGCCTGAGGCGAGGTTCAGCCATTCTGGCACCCTTACCTAAGTTAGGCTAAGTGTCCTCAGCACTCGCCCCAAAAAGTTCGGTGAAGCTGTCAAAGCACTTAAGGCTGACAGCTTACGTCAGTTCGATAAAATATATGTGTTTATACTTCTATATTTTGTAGCTTAAATTATGTTTTTTTTTTCGTATATAAATTTATCTATTTCTTTATTATTATGGATTTTTTAATTTTATTTTTTCTGATTGGCTCACTTAAGGCACGAACAGGATATCAATTTTGTTGCTTGCTTTTGGTCGATTACCCGCCACACAGCATTTATTTCCCAGTGCGTGAATTAACAGATTATTTGTATGTTTTTTATGCTTAAGGTTTAGCGTTATGGCCATAATCTCACCTGATCTTAAGTGACGATACGGCCTAAGTTGGTAAACGCTAAACCTGTGGAGGAACTGGCTCTCAAGTGCTGCTGCCGGAACACACCTATTGGTATTTGGCGGCAGGTTTACAACTTGAGGGTGGTAGCTACCCAGGCGGGTATTAGAAAAAGCCCTACCACCATGCTATGGTTTCCTCACGATGTTTTCTTCACCGAAAGCTCAAGTTCATTGTAGGTACTTGGATTCGGAGTCACGTCCCTTGACGCGAAGTCGCACACACTACCACTGAGCTATCGTCGCTTCAAATTGTATGCCTTGTAACATTAATTTCTGTTAAATGAAGCCTTTTTTCTTTCATTTCTTTACTATGTATTTAAATTTATCCCTGTTTAAATATGGGCTCCTACTTAAAAAACAAAATATAACCAGATCGAGTTTCGTGCCGGTTATTCTCGATGACTGAGTTATTTTCGAAAGGGGTGGTAATTTTGACGTTCGTGAGCGCCTTCCCAGGGCCTAAATTGAATAACATTTTGTATTTGATTTCAATGAAAACGTAATTTGTTAAATCCTAGTTATTTTCGTTTGAAATGGTCGAAATTTTCTACAAAAGTAACATTTAACATTTTTCAATACTGATTTGCTCCTATTGGTAATTGCCTGATATAAAATATCCTAAAACCTTTCTCAATTTTTCATCATCAAATACAAGAACAATGTTTGAAATTCGACTGGTATTTTTCATGTATAGCGCGTTCCAACAAACAAACTAACTAATCCGGTTTATAATATTAATATAGATCAACAAATACAAATAAATGAACTACTTACGTCTGAGAGCAATCAAATAAAACACATATATAACTAATGAACTGGTGCATGGTTTGAAATTTTATGACTACCATATTTTTATTTAGTTGTAAAAATAAACATTCTTTTGCACATAATTGAATTCATCTAAATTTACATATAATACGCTAGGAAACACCTGACGCGTTTGACGTGTACAAGCTATATCTGCGCAGCCGTCGAGAACGTACTGGCTGTCTTGAACCAATAAGCGCGCACCTGTGACTGCAAATAGCCAATAGCGTACGCGCTGTGGATAACCGGATACACTATACAAATTGTTAGTACAGAATTGGCAGTATGGATTTTTTCCCTCGCCTGTCCTATTTGACGAATATTATTGCTACTACCATAGAAAGTTTCGTAACAGAAAAATCTTAAGTCATCCGATAAGGAACTTCGTTTAAAAAAATATTGCATTGAAACACAATATCCAGTGTAACCTTAAATAATAACTAACATTTATCAAAGTTTTTAATATAAATTCAAAAGCATGGATATTATTAAATCATGCATAACAACTATATATTATATATTTTAAAAAATATTTTCAAAATAATAATCATAACACGTGACAATCAATGCATTTTTAAACAAACAAATTTCATGACGAAGGAAATCATTCCAAACAGCCGAGATATAAACACATTTTATTTATTTTTAATATTTTTAAATATTTTTATTATTAAATGATTATAAAGCTACTTCAAAATTATGTTACGGTATATTATATAGTATATAAGTGGTAGACTTCAGTTTGTTTAACAGACGATCGGAAAATGGCGAAGGGCAAAGTCATATGGTTATCGGGTAAGTGTTAATTGATTTAATATAGCTCTATATTTATAAAAAATTGTGTCCGCGACTTCGTACGCGTGGAACATTTTTTTTTAAATAATATTTTTTAAAATTTTAATTTTAATTTTAAAATAATATTTGTCATGGAATAGCTAGGAACAATTATCTCGGTACAAAAAATATCTTGCACGCATTTTACTTGCATTAATTTTTACAAATAAATTTACACAAGGTTGAAGTGGGAGCGAGAGATACACCAGCAAAATCTCTCTATAATCTACTAATAGATCTTGGCCTGTATCTCTATAGCTGCGTCAGCTGGCATTTGCTAAATTTGTCTGGGCAGGGAGAGAAACACAAGTCGTGAAGGTGAGTGTTGACATGCGTCGGGAACTGCTCGGATTTTCCCTTTCGACCACACGATGGATCCGTGGATAGCTAAGAACATGCACTGTCGGTAACAGGCGTACACAAAAAAATTTACTGCCGGAATGTTTGTTTGTTTGAACACGCTGATCTTAGGACCTACCGGTCGATTTTTTTTTGTATCTAACACGATATTTATTGAGAATGGCTTTAGGCTATATAACGAGAAATTATAGCACAGTGGTAGTGTGTACGAACTCCGCGTCAAAGAGACGTGATTTCGAATCCACCTACCATGAGCTTGAACTTTCGGTGTAGTTGAAAATCTGCCCCCAAATACCAATAGGTATGTTCCGGCAGTTGCACTCGAGAACCACTTCCTCGACAGGTTTAACGTGTCTAGCTACTTGGGTCGTATCGTCACTTAAGATCAGGTGAGATGATGACCATAACTCTAAACCCTTAAGTATAAAAAGAAGCTACAAAAACGGGCAAAACTTATTCTATAATTTTTAGTTTCACCCGAACGAAGTCTCTGTTAAAGCCAGTAATTTTATAATATCATTGGATGTAATACGGAGTCATTTAATAATAAATCCTATGTAAATAAATATTTGTTTATAAGGTAAAGTGTTCATTGCTCCCGGCTTTAGGAAGTCGGTTTTAACTTAAGTCAAATAAATATTAAACAACTTCATTGAAATTCCATAAAGTAATTTTACAAGCCGGAGTGTTGACTTTAGCGTAAACTTTTTGTTTTCGTGTGCAAATATATTATTAGGTGGAATTTTTGAAGTGAATATTTCTTCGAGCGTGCTGTATACAGCCTCCAGCTCTTACGAAGGCCTTTGAGGGCCCACACCGATTCGGTGTGAAGCTGAGGGGCCGAATTAGCGGACGAACGCTATGGACGGTTTGGCATGATGTTGTCCACCCTCGTGAAGGTACTGTCCAGGCATCGATGCTTCGGATGGTTCCTACCCAGGATTGCAAATAGGGATCAGACCGCCGCCTGCCACGAGTGCACGAGTAATCCAAGTGGCACGCGCTCCATTCTGGAGGCGGCAGCGGGAGATCCTGGAATCTTATGATCTCCTTTATCGATATAACTACGGAAACCCATTTCGGTAAAGCCACCTGAGTGGGGGAGCCGATATGCTTGTGCCGTTCCGTTGTAGACGGATAGGGGAAGGTCTGGCCGTCGGAGAGGTCAGCTCGTCAGGCGTCAGATGCGGACCCAGGCCAGTCGCCGGGGGGACGCGGTGATTAATTGTTGAAGCGATGATAGCTCAGCGGTAGTGTGTACGACTTCGCGTCAAGGGACGTGAGTTCGAACCCAAGCACCTACAATGAGCTTGAGATTTCGGTGAAGGAAAACATCGTGAGGAAACCATAGCATGGTGGTAGGGCTTTTTCTAATGCCCGCCTGGGTAGCTACCACCCTCAAGTTGTAAACCTGCCGCCAAATACCAATAGGTGTGTTCCGGCAGCCTGCACTTGAGAGCCAGTTTCTCCACAGGTTTAGCGTGTCTACCAACTTGGGCCGTATCGTCACTTAAGATCAGGTGAGATTATGGCCATAACGCTAAACATGAAGTATAAAAAAATATATAAAGCTCACGTTCAAAATGTCCATGGGCTTCTAGTCAGTATTGCCACGTAACCCTCTCAGTCTCCTGGGTAACCTTGGAAGAATATATATAAATGCAATTCCCTACGTAACGACTACCCTCAAGTCAAAATTATTCAGCCAAATACCTATAGGTGTTGTGTTAGTTGAACTTGAGAGCCAGTAGTCCTTACACTAGCAAGTGGCTGGTAGCACAAGTAGCATCCTCATTTTTTTATGCTAATCTGCAGCAAACAGGCAGACGGCTCATCTGACGTTAATTGGTCACCATCGCCTTTGAACAACTGGAATATTTGGGGCATTACAACCGTGTCGCCGACCATGAACACCATATACCGATCTCTTTTCGAATAATCCCCTATCATAACCATGGGGGTAACCCGTCCATAATTCTTGCAGCGTAATTGGTTGTAGGGCTTTTTCTAATGCCCACCAGGGTAGCAACCACCCTCAAGTTGAAAATCCGCCGCCAAATACTAACAGGTGTGTTCCAGCAGTCGCACTTGAGAGCCAGTCCCTTCGCAGGTTTAGCGTGTCTACCAACTTGGGTCGTACCGTCACTCAAGATCAGGTGAGATTATGGCCACAACAAAAAAAAAGGAATATTATATAAATGACACAATGGTAAGTTCTTATATTTTGTTTTTTATAGTTCTTATCCTGGGTTCGGCGCTCGGTCAGCCGCTGCACCAACCACAGTACCCTTGCCGTCCTTGCCTACAAGCGTGCCCGGATATCCCGTGCGACCCGTGCAACCTGCAAGCGCCGGAACCGTGCCCGGATGACATCGGGCCCTTCCAGGAGCCGTTTGAGCCCTGCGACAACCCGTGCGACGTGTTACAACTCAACCCATGCAATCCAAACGAACCGGCAGTTAACTATATATATGGACAAGCACCTTCAGGTAATTTGTACGACTAGATGTATCGCGAAAGCTGTCTCTAGCAATACGCGAGTGTAAAGCGACAGTGTTTGGTTATGATGATGATGATCACTCATGACCTGATGAGAACCACATGCCTCACACGCCTCTGACTTGTGCCAGGATAACGCGATTGCACGTTGAAGTCCGTAAAAACTGGTGTTTTTTTTATACTTAAGGTTTTAGCGTTATGGACATAATCTCAACTGATCTGAAGTGACGATACGGCCCGAGTTGGTAGACACACTAGACCTGTGGAGGAACTGGCTCTCAAGTGCAGCTGCCGGAACATACCTAGTGGTATATGGTAGCAAGTTTACAAGTTGAGGGTGGTAGCCAGCCAGGCGGGCATTTGAAAGAGCCCTACCACCACGCTATGGTTTCCTCACGATGTTTTCCTTCACCGAAAGCTCAAGCTCATTGTAGGTGCTTGGATTCGAACTCACATCCCTTGACGCGAAGTCGTGCACACTACCACTGAGCTATCATCGCTTCGAAACGGGTTCCAAACACCACGTTAATAAAAAAAGAAAAGGTGATTTGTACTGGTACACGAAGAAAGCTGGCAATACGCAATCTTTTTAATAGTTCATAATTTGGTGATTCATATTTTCGTCGTATCGTGGAGTCGTGGAACTGTCTTCCAGTCAGTGTACTTGCTTCCTACGACACGAGGTCGTTAAAAGAGGCGTGAAAAGGTATCTAAGCAGGCCAGGCAAGTAGGCCAGCAAAACAGCGGTGACTGGCAGCGAAGCATGGATTCTTGTCATTTGCCGCCGATGCAGATTGTACTGTACTTAACACCAGATACAGTGCAGTCACTATGCTGCACAATATAAAAAAAGTCGAGAGGTGTCAAGGGACACCCGGATGGAACGAAGTTGTGCACGAACTTGTGCAGAAACACTGTCAGGATTCATTATTATTATTATTATTTATTGTTTATGATGTACAAAAAACCTGTATACAATCAACATAAATAATCGTTGCGACACCACACTGTTCAATGCGAAATAGAAATTAAAATATCTGGCTTGCTTTCTATAAGAGAGAGAGAGAGAGAGAGAGAGAGAGAGAGAGAGACATGCGCACGCCGCAAAGCTTACAATAGCTTACTATAGCAAAATGTGTCGTTACAACTTTTCGTGAGAATTTTTTCCGTCTAGCCCCCTGTCACAACGCGCGATAAGGAACTTCGTTCCAAAAAAAAAGTTTTCAGTTGCTATGTGAGACAGTGTCTGTCATCAGTTAAACTACCACACGCTCTTCCCGTCTTGGCAAGAACCACGACGGCAAGAGCCAGGGTAATACGATTATGCATAGCCAGGGGAAGTTACTAAAGCGAATTTTCACACCGTGTAAATAAAGCTAAAATTATTGGGACCAGAAGTGTAAAGGCTGTGTTACAGTAGGGGAAATTAAAGCCAGAAGAACCAAACTAGAACGAAACACGTGCATTCGATACGTTGCTTAGGATGTTTCTGATCATAGTAAAATTTGATTCAGCACAACACGCGTTGCGTTATGACCGATAGCGTTGCGTTTTGACAGTATGTTTCCGTATTTGAAAGCGCTTGTCACTCGATGAATCTTCACAGGCCTACTCTCGTCTCAGGAATTTAGTTTTATGACATCGCAGAAATCTATCGACGGCTGTACTTAACAGCATTATCATTACTCCGATTTATCGTGAATATTTTAATAGCGTTTATTTCAGGCAAGCCCATATAACATAAATAGTGTTAGTTTACAATTTTATCTTAATAACTAACGTTAGTATATATAGTTGAATGGAGCTACGTCGTACGGAGTTTAATCTAATGACGCAGCATTAGAGACTCCCAGCTATCAGTGAATACACTGAAGATACTTTTAGTGCTGGCGCGTAGGCGTGGTATGAATGAGGCACATTTTTTACGTCATACGTCGCTCGGCAAACATAAGTAAACAGAAGTAACTTGTTCGCTGCCACCTTTGCATCAGTATGATAACTTGTCCGATCTTAATTTGTCATCTAGTGCCTTATCACTTATAAATTATTATAATTTTTGGTCCTAAGCCATGTAATATTGGTCGCATTTTGCATGACGTTAAGCGTATTGGATGACAAGTAAGAGTTCTGGCATGGTTTGGTATTTGGCACAAGATCTCCCGTCTCTCATCATATGAGCGCTGAAGATTTGCAAGATGTTCTACCATTCAACGAAGGTAAATAACTGGATGAAGATTGAGATTGTCTTTCCAGGTTCCGTATTAGTGAAACCAGGACAGATCAGGTTCCCATCACCAGCACCGATAATTGTAAGGCCTGGCGCGATCGCACTCCCAAACCCACCAGCTATATGGATCAAGCCGGCAGCTGTGCAGCCTCCAACACCCGAACCCATCTTTGTCAAGCCTCCACCGGTGCAGCCTCCCACGCCGCCGCCTTTCTACGTGCGAGTGCCGGCGGTAACACCGCCCCAACCACCTTCGATGCTTATCAAACCGGCCCCTGTCCACGTTCCAAAGCCAGCGGCAATAAAGGTAAACACCTATCGCTTAAGTTTCATGCGCCTTACTTGGAAGTACGTTGTTACGTTTACGTTGTACGTTGGAAGTAAGTGAATATCATACTTTCAAAGGTAGTAAACTCCATTCAAGAATTCCTTAACTTGGAAAAGAACAGAAACTACGTACATATTGCTTCCTGTCACACTATATTACACTATTTCTTTCAATAACAAGCAGATACATTATCATCGGGTACTATAGGATATGTATTAATTAGGCATACAAAATCTCCGATAGTTGCTCGTGAAATAAGATGCTAAGAGCAAGCAATATTCAGTTCAAATTTGTTCCAGGTTAAACCAGCTCCCGTCCAGGTGCCAGATCCTGCGAATTTGCTTATAAGACCAGCGAAGATATTCATACCGGGTCCACCAATGATATGCTTCTGCCCGAACTCGCCTACACTCTTCCGTACTGTTGGCTCTGCTAGCGTTACAATCGCCGATAATCAACCCACTCCAGCACAGCTTCCACAGCAAACGCCGAGACCATACAATCCGTTGATACAGCCTTACCACCCGAGCGTATCGGCCGACCCGTCCATACAACCTTACACTCCCAGCGTATCGAACGATCCATCCATACAACCTTACACTCCCAGCGCACCTAGCGAACCATACGTGCAACCGTACACTCCCAGCGTACCTAGCGAACCATACGTGCAACCGTACACTCCCAGCGTACCTAGCGAACCATACGTGCAACCGTACACTCCCAGCGTACCTAGCGAACCATACGTGCAACCGTACACTCCCAGCGTACCTAGCGAACCATACGTGCAACCGTACACTCCCAGCGTACCTTGTGAACCATGCGTGCAACCGCACACTCCCAGCGTACCTTGTGAACCATACGTGCAACCGTACACTCCCAGCGTACCTTGTGAACCATGCATGCAACCTTACGCCCCTAGCGTACCGTGCAACCCATGCGTGCAACCTTACACCCCAACCGTACCCTGCGAACAAGCTAACCCATGCTCATTGACCGACCGGCCATTTTGAAGAATGTAATATTTTCACCTATATATCATATGTATAGAACGCTACATTTGTGAATATGTGAACGATTGTAAATATAGTACGGGTAATTTGAAGATTTTTATTTATTCACTTTTACCAATCCATCGTTCAATGTGCATATACGCGACGTGACCTGACAGATCTTTTTGAAGTGAAACTTCTTATGGAAGAGCTTTGAAATTCAGATACGCAACCCTTTAGTGTGACGCTCGTTCGGGTAAAGTCGGCTAGAGGTGATTAAGGGAGTGTGACAGATATACTGATATTTCACATATCTCGTTTACTTTTATTCTTTGTCTTATAAAGGAATAGTTCAGAGTCATTATATTTTTTACAACAAGTATAAATACGAATACGTCAAATAAATAGTTTATTGAAAGTCAAATAAATGAATATACAGTACATAATTTTGATTAAAATGATTTAATATATTTTATTTTGCTTATAATTTTAGGCAGAAACAGCTTTTTAGATACAATATCGAAACAAAGGCGTCGTAGTTTCAAAGGAGTATTTTTTGCAATACAGAAAAGCAGTTTTAGCCTAAAAAGTTCTATAGAAATATTCCCTTATCACGTTTTGTTTATCATGAATAATTTAGAAATCATCTCTTTTTAAAGTGAATAATTTTAAAGCCGCTGGAACGAAGATTATTCAACCTTAATATATCCTGTGACAATGAAAAATGTTGCCAGCGCAAAAAACTACCATAACAAAACGTAAATCTGGAATATTTCTTAACTCGGAGTAACACAATACAAGCCAGTTTTGAAATGCCCAAGCCACGTGAAATTTGATGGTACGTGATATTTTAATGGTTGTGGGCTTGGGAGGAAGTATTTGTTTTCGAACGGACGTTTACAGGAAAGGGCGGCCGTATGGTAAATTGAAACCGAGCCCCAACAGGCTGGGGGCAGTGGTCTCACAAACAGATGTCGAGCTAACAGGAGCGACGCTTGGCAAACCCAAACCGGCGTATGGGTACCCAACGCTGACCATATTCGGGGTTGTGTCGCAAACCGTCGTCGATCCCAAGCCGGGCACACCGTATCCATAACCGGGTACACTGAAGGGTGCACGACCCATCATGCTTGATACGCCAGCCATATAACCAAGATTGACTCCTGGCGGAGTGGATTCGAAGAGCGTAGAGGTGCTAGGCGCTGGCACACCAATACTGTAGGGGTATCCCAATCCCAAGAGGTTAGGGTCGACGACAGCTCCCAAGCCGTAAGGATAGATCAAGTTAGGCGAGGATTCACAGAGTGTGGTCGAACCTAAGCTTGGCATCATAGCTGGGTAAGCGTTAGCTGTTTCACAGATGGTCTTCTGTCCTAGAGGATTGCCGGTGGCAGAGCATATAAGAGCTGTAAAAAAAAACATTGGCATATGCTATACACACTTCAGTTTGCAATAGCCTTCGCCCGATAGTCGAAATTAGGTGTTTTTTTTTTTTTTTGTGAAACTTTTTTTACATGTCTAATTTTTTCGTCTATCTATCGCACGTCGCATTACAGCCGACCACGGGGTAGCCAAGGATAATACCGCGGCGCTCATAACTCTCATCAGCTGACCGTGTAGCATATATTTGACACATTATAATTTCCATTTTCCAATTATTAAGTTTTACTACCCTAAATTGAGTAATTTTCCGAAATTTTTCAGTTAATGCCCATGATCCGAAACAAGTTTCACTTTCAACGTGGTTTTATAAAACCACATAATGTGTTTTTGTAGCAGTGTCTTATTTTTCCTGAATCTTTTTCTAAATAAATGGTTTGAACGTCAGTCTAACGTTTATGGTTTCCGATATTGAAAAAAAAAAACATATTTGGACTAATGTCGGTTTATTATTGGAAAAAAAAAATAAAAGATACTTCAATAAGCCTTAATGTAAACCAACAAAGCGACTTTAAATTAGTAACTGATTAAAAAAAAATGTTAATGAAGCTACCAGTTGACGACGTTTTTTTAAATCATCCTAAATAAGGAACTACTTGTATGGTAGAAATAATAAACTAATTCCAAGATTTTTGGAATTGAGATCGCACTAAATACGCCAATAGAAACTAAATAAAAATAACCTATTGACAAACAGAGGGGCCAAAGGTTTTTATTTAGTACTCACAGGTTTAGTATTACGGTCAAACAATACGTATATTCGGTGTCTGTCGATAACGTGCGAAATATTTTCACGAGTTTAACTTGTAATCGTTATCAAAATATGGGAAAATTTTAAATTAAAAATTGCATTTCCATTGAAAATGAAATATTTCCAATTGTTGGCAACACTGAAGCTCGTTAATAACTACTAAACAGAAAAGAAAGAAATTGATTGAGAAACAAGACATAAGGTACAACACTTTTTTGTATTTTTCATGGGTTTAGCGTAATGGCCATAATCCCACGTGACGTTAAGTGGCGATGTGCTCTCGAGTGCAACCTCCGCAATTCACCTTTAGGTATTTTGCGGCTGATTTGTAACTCGAGGGTGGGAGCTAGCCAGTCGGACCCTACCACCACGCTATGGTTGTATCACAACGTTTTCCTTTACCAAAACTTACGTTCACTGCAGGTTTTTTTTTTTGTTAAGGATTAATATTATGGCCATAATCTCACCTGATCTTAAGTGACGATACAGCCCATGATGGTACACACGCTAAACTTGTGAAGGAACTGGCTTTCAAGTGCAACTGCCGGAACACACCTATTGGTATTTAGCGGCAGATTTCAACTTGAGGGTGGCAGCTAGCCAGTAGGGCATCCGAAAAAGCCCTACCACTATGCTATGGTTTCCTCACGATGTTTTCCTTCACCGAAAACTCAAACTTATTGTAGGTGGTTGGATTCAAACTCACGCCCATTGACGCGACGTCCATACACACTGCCAGCTGAATGAGCATCGCTTCAACTGTTTTGTCTTCACGTATTTGTATATAGATAAATAAAATTGAACGTTTATCCAAACGGAAAAAGAAATAACTCACCGACAAATGAGATAATTTTAGTGACCATCTTGTTCTCTCTCCAGTATTCGTCTATGCTCTTAAGTCAGTAATCGAACCTTTTATACGGACTTCGAATGCAAACTTAATTCAATTGGTATATCTTATAATCTATCACGCATCAGTTACATTTCGAAACACGACATAATTAACTTTTTTTTAATACATTTAATTAGTCTTTGTTTAGTTTTTTTTTTGTGTGATCTTACCACTGCGGTTTCTCCTGTACTATTCTCTTGTGAGAGTCAAAAAAAAAATGAAAAAGTCCTACACTTAAAGACGTGATACGCGACTCAGTGGTTGTGTGTACGACTTTGCGTCAAGGGACGTGTGTTCGAATCCATCTACGATGGACTTCAGCTTTCGATTAAGGAAAAAATGAGGAAACCGTAGCATGGTTGTAGGGTTTTTTCTAATACCCGCGTACCTAGCAACCACCCTCAAGTTGAAAATCGGTCGCCAAATACCAACAGGTGTGTTCCGACAGCTGCACTTGACGAGCCATTTCCTCCACAGGTTTAGCGTGTCTACCAACCCGGGCCGTATTGACACTTAAGATCAGATGAATTTATGGCCATAACGCTAAACCTTAACTATTAAAAAAAAAATATGAATCTTCATAAGTGGAAAAACGTGAAAAGACCATCATAGTGTGCCGCTATTTAGGTAAATATGAGACCATTCAAGCTGTTATCAAAAGTCTACACCATTGAAACCTTTGCAAAACCGTCCATACATTCATGCACAAAGTATATGAAGTGTAGGGGGAAATACAAATAACATAATATGTGACAACTCCCCCTCACATCTAGCTTAATAATCTGACTTTCAGAGTCAGGCCCTCCACAGATTTAGCATTAGAAAAATCCGTACCACAATGCAAATGTCAATAAATTGTGACACAATGTCAGTATTTTTTATATCATACTTTTATTTAATGAATATAGCCTATTGCACGACTCATACTGCTAAGCAAATGAGGTAGTGCTCTACACTCGGCACGTCAAGATCAAGCATTTCTTTGCTTTTAGACTACCCTTACCAGAGCCAATTCGTATTTCTACGATAATATGAGTAGTTGTATTTGTAAGTTAATACAGTCATATAAACAATATCAGTACAACTTCTATATTTACTAGAAAGTCTTTTCTTATAGTTAAGGTTTAGCGTAATGGACTAAGGACTAAGGACTAAGGACTAAGGACTAAGGACTAAAGATGTATCGAACAAAGTTATAAAGCAAGGATTTTGATTATATATTGTTTAGTTACACACGAACGAAGTAACAAGCACAACTAGTGTTAACATAACATATTTGACATCTGCGCGGAGTCCAGTGTCTGTCAAACTTTTTTTATAAGATCTGTGTGACTGCAATATTCCTGAGGGTGTCCACAGTAAGATCCGTAGACAATGGCGACCACGTGCAGATCGAAAATCCACCGACGGTCGCGGTTATCATTCGAACCGCTTTGAAAGGATTTTCGCTGGGAAAATTCGACACGGAACATTGCAGCAGCGTGAAATCTCTACAGTGTTTTAAAAACATTAGATAAGAAATTGAATAACATTGAATTATTCCGTGAAGTTATTCGATGTGATGATGTTATTCGAAACGCGTATCGTAATTATTAAATTTATCATAAATTTCTTTTTTGCCACAAAATCGGTTTATAAAGTCAAGTTGATTAAGCTGT
Source organism: Actias luna (assembly GCA_039707435.1). NCBI lineage: Eukaryota > Metazoa > Arthropoda > Insecta > Lepidoptera > Saturniidae > Actias > Actias luna. Next base: position 4,923,305 of record JAZHAC010000037.1, on the reverse strand, counting down.
AATAATGATGGGCGGATATGTTTTCATTCGATGTCCGGTTGTACGGATAATGTAGATTTTAATGCGTACCGGTTGGACGAATGATAGTCAGAGAGCGATCGAAGAGACATCTATAGGCAGGGCCCAATATAGTCGAATGAATGAAAAAAAATTGATATGGTAAATATTACCAACAAAGACAAAATTTCAGATACCAGTTCTTTCCTTGTTATCTGCTTCTCACTCCAAGCCACCGATCAATGGCATTCAGAGGTTCGTTTAAATTTGCAGCCTCACAATGCTGGAACGGTTTACCTCCACCAGTTCGTACTCGAAATAAAGTTGAAGCGTTTAAAATATAGTTTACAAAGCTTTTACTACAAGAGCAGATTGGTAACTTTAAATTAACCTCTTAGGTATGCAAATAGTCTCCCTGACCGCCTTATCATTTAAATTTAGCTTTTAAATTATTATTTTTATGATGCACAATTATTGCATCATTTCCATGCATCACTAATACTGGTATGTACTATATGCTTTGCCTATTATACATATTTTTAAGAATTTCTATTGACGTCCGTGACGTCACCGTTAGGGGGTCCAGTCAGAATATCAGCGCTGCACTATATCAGTGTAACTGTTAGGCTCAGACTGGTACCAATTTATCCACACATTAGGTGTTTTTTTTTTGTGATCTTGCTGTTATGTTCTGTTGGTTTTTTTTTGTATAATTTTTTTATTTTTCGCTTATTTTCTTTTAGTAATTTTAAATATCATTTGCTGTGTGTTGGGTAAATAAAATTTTCTTTCTTTTTTTCTTTGTTTCATTTACTAAAAAATATATATCCTTTATGTTATTCCTACTAATATTATAAATGTGAGTGTAAGTTTGTTTGTTACGCTTTCACGCGAAAACTACTTAACAGATTATAATGAAACTTTGTACACATATTCTTGGAGGTATCACAAGTAATATAGGATACTTTTTATTGAAAGAAAAAATATATATATATGCGAGCGAAGCCACGCGTAAAAACTTGTATATATATTGATAGATCATTCCAATTTCTAAAGGGAACTGCTTCACTATTCGGGGCTATGGACTTCTCTGAGCAATGAAAATAATACAGTAATACCTCGTTAAGTCGTATATCGATTAATTAAAAACCTCCAAATCTCGAATAAATGTTTCGTTCCTTTCACTTCACACACCCCATTCTCTATAAGTCGAAAACTCTATAACTCGAATTTTTCTTCTCCCTTGATGTTCGACTTACAGAGGTTCTACTGTATATATATTCCTAAGTGGCAGCAACTTGTCTTTTGGTCCGGGGCGACGTAATCGCTAGAGCGGACGCTCCAGACTATAGCCGTGCCTTGGTATTGAAATCTACATGTATGCCGTTACAGCAAACGGCATGACACGTTTTTTATGCCGTCATGTCTCGTCTTTCTTTTGTGCGCGCGTATGATGTATATTACCTTGTTTCTCTGTTGTCTTTTTTTAGAGCATCAGCTTTTACCCGCGACTCCGCTCGCGTCAAAATCGATTTTATCAACCAATTCTGGTCGTCGATCAATACTTAAATATATTTTTTATCAAGTACTATTAAATGATTTATTTCCGTATGTTGGATAAATGCAGGTAGATATGAAATTGCACGAAATTCGAAGTTCTCTAAAGTTTAAAGCAAATCGGATGACGCGATTAAAAGTTACATAGAAAGTTTACCCCTCTCTTTACCCTATTTCTTATAAGTTTCTCCAGAAAAAAAGTAGTCTATCACCGTGTTTAGGGTCGCATCTAACTCTATACAAAAATTCATTATAATCGATTCAGCGTTTTAGACGTGAAAGCGTAACAAACAAACAAACTCACTTTCACTTTAATTTATTTTAAATTTTTTTATAATTAAGGTTTGGCGGCATAGCCATAATCACACCTGCTCTTAAGTGACGTACGACTCAAGTTGGTAGACACGATAACCTGTCGAGGAACTGGCTCTTAAGTGCAGCAGCCGGAACACACCTATTGCTATTTGGCGGCAGATTTTCAACTTGAGGGTGGTTGCTAGCCAGGCAGGCATTAGAAAAAGCCCTACCACCATGCTATGGTTTCCTTTTTTTTATACTTAAGGTTTCGTATTATGGCCACAATCTCACCTGGTCTTAAGTGACGATACGGTCCAAGTTGGTAGACACGGTAAACCTGTGAAGAAACTGGCTCTCCAGAGCAGCTGCCGAAACACACCTATCGGTATTTGGCGGCAGGTTTACAACTTGAGGGTGGTAGCTACCCAGGCGGCATTAGATAAAGTCCTACCACCATGCTATAGTTTCCTCACGATGTTTTTTTTTCACTGAAAACTCAAGCTCATTGTAGGTGGTTGGATTTGAACTTACGTCTCTTGACGCAAAGTCGTACGCACTACGACTGAGCCATCATCGCTTCAATTTATAACATTAAGTAAGAATAAGTGCTTATTTTTATAAATTATCGATAGAAGTACGATATCTCATACAACATTTTCTTTGTTCTTAATAATAATTAAAGTAAAAAATTAAGTGTTTGCACGATTCAATCCGATCGAATGACCGGCTCATCCGGACAATTGGTACGACACTAAACAAACCGCGAACTCTTATAAGAATAGGAATTATTCAGTCGATAAACGTTTCAATCAAGCAACTATGCTGTGGCTTATAATTCTCATTGGTATTTTGATTTTTAAATTTACTTTTCTTTGCATCTAACTATTTCTAATATATCTATTACATACATTTTTAAGACTTTATAAGTTCAAAAGGTTACGGTCACAATCTCACCTGATGTTATGTGGCAATGTGTTCGAAGATAATGGACACAGGACGCCTAGTGTAGGGGCTGGCTCTTAAGGACAAATGCTGGAGAACAACTATAGGTATTTGAATGACTGAATTATTTATTGCACTTTAATATGCACACTGGCGAGCTTAATACCATAAGGCATTTTCTTCCAGCCAACCAGCAGTAGTGTGGTAAGAAATAATCACTACCATTGTAGGTAGTGCAAATGAAATAATTGGTGAAATAAGAGTGTAATAATAAATATACTAACCTAATATAAATAACTCAATTAAATAAGCGAACTGTATGCAAATTAAATAAACTAAATATATATATACACAGCGAATTGTCATAAATAACATCACTCTAACACTTGTTTATTATACAAATGTAGAAATAATTGTGATTGAAAACTGACAATGGTTTTGGCATCTTGAATATGCCGCGGCAACGTATTCCACAAACGTATGACTGTTATTATAAAGGAGTTTGAGTAAAGTGTCGTCCTGTGTTCAGAGATCACAAGGGTATTTTTTTATATACTTAAGGTTTAGCGTTTTGGCCATAATCTCACCTGATCTTACGTGACGATACGGCCCAAGTTGCTAGCCACGTTAAGCCTGTGGAGGGACTGGCTCTCAAGTGCAACTGCCGGAACACACCTATTTGTATTTGGCTGCAGATTTTCAACTTGAGGGTGGTTGCTAGCCAGGCGGGCATTAGAAAAAACGCTACCACGCAGCTATGGTTTCCTCACGATGATTTCCTTCACCGAAGCTCAAACTCATTGTAGGTGGTTGGATTCGAACTCACGTCCCTAGACGCGAAGTCGTACACGCTACCACTGAGCTATCATCGCTTCAAACGTGTTGCTATAGATGGTACGTAAATCCCGGCCGGAAGCTATTAGCAAAGTATAACGTTCCTGGAGATATTGTGGAGTTCGTGGATCAAATACAACTCCATAGAGTAAGTGCAGCATATACCCATTTCGATGGTAACGGATACTAGGTTGAACTCACGTCCCTTGACGCGAAGTCGTACACACTGCCACTGAGCTATCATCGCTTCAATGTTGAGCCCATGATAAATCTTGTGAAATGTTCAAACCCAAGTTTTTAACATGAATATGTTACTCTAGTGCAGTGGTATTGTAAGTGACTTTCAACCATTAAATGTCTAACTTTGCCTACCATCGATTATCACTTGGATTTTCCTTGGGTTCACAGCAGACTGGCAAGCTATTTGCCGACTGATTTTAACTTGAGGATGGCAGCTATCGACATATTTATAGACATTCGATAGATGAACATGTAGAAACATAAGGCGGTGTAAAAGTTTCACTTTAAAAAGGAAAAAAATATACATCTTTCAGTCGAACACCTACACAACTCGAAAAATGCTTTTCCCCCTTTCACTTCGACCCTCAAAAGCTCTATCGCTCGAAACTTCAACCCTGTGTTGGTTGAAATAATCAGACAGTCGTCGCAAGCCATTTCAGAAGATACTTTTCATTCCTTCCCAGGTATAATGCTGCCACGAGTTTCACCGAGCCCAAGCGTCGATGTATGCTATGACACGGGACACGATCGCTTCAGTTTAAAATATAATCTACTACCAAAGATCGAGGCAATCAAAACGGGATCTGACTATTGTGGAGAACGCACCTACACCGGTTCCATTAAAAGCTTATTTAGTTTTCATATATAAGAATGCCTACTTAATAATATAGTATTATATTATAAATGTCAATGTAAGTTTGTTTATTACGCTTTCACGCGAAAACTACTTAACCGATCATCATGAAACTTTGTACACATATTCATGGAGGTATTAGAAGTAACATAGGATACTTTTTATAGGATTTCTTTAAAGATAGATAAAAAACTTATTTAATGTCTTCAATGCGAGCGAAGCCGCGAATAAAAGCTGGTCTTAAATACTTCTGTTAGCGGTCGTGTAATCTCTGGACACGTTGACTTATATAAGTGACATTTATGTAATGTATTTCTTGTAACAAGACGGTGGTCCATAGCTATTATGGGATATGATAGATATCGCTGATGCTATTGTTGGGACGGAGTTCCTCATCGCACGTTATAACACGTTATAAGGACTAAAAACAGTGTAACAATGAAAAACGATACCGGAAACCGACATCTTTTCGCAGTAATGTTTCAGGCACTTCCGGTACACGTAGGGCTATAAAACTTGTTCCGTCAATTTTAGAGAATATGCAAAAATACTTTGACTGCTACGATTTTATTTAATCACCACCTTCGACTACGTTCGCGTGGAATTTTAATTATTTAAACTCGCTCTACCATTGAAATTATAATAACTTTTGAGAAAGTAAACCGATTTTAATGAAACAGCTTTCCTTGGCGACGTTTTATCATATACGTTGTCCTTTACCAGACAAACTTTACGGACAAACCGACAAAGATTCCAGAAACTCTGGAATGTGTTTTGCTCGTTATCCTTTAAGACCCTGGTTTTTTTTTTCGTAATTTCGATGTACAAAGACGACTTTTCTACAGATTTAATACAAACACAAAAAATATATTGCGAAAGGAAGTTCGTTCTCATGGGGTGTTCATAAGACACCCTGCTCTTTATAATTACCGAAACAATAAGAACAAAATGTACTGGATCAGTTAATATCATTTAAAAACCTAGTTTTGTATCCGGACTTCGTTTGTCTTTGAAATGAAATTAATTTTTGCATCTGGGAGTTGAGGTGGGATACTGTCTTAGATCGGTTTTAATTTTTTGGAACGAAGCTTCTTCGCACTATACGGATGGAGGCTAGACAAATGAAAATGTAAGATGTTGTTATCACGACCCTTTAGTACGTTCTATATTGTACTATAGTCCTATAGTGTAGTCGGTTATCCACAGCGCGTACGCTATTGGCTGTGCGCAGTCACAGGTGCGCGCTTATTGGTTCAAGACAGCCAGTAAGTTCTCAACGGCTGCGCAGATATAGTTTGTACACGTCATACGCGACAGCTGTTTCCTAGCGTATTATATGTATTATAATGAATTAAATAATATACAATAAAATGTTTATTTTCACAACTAGAAAAGATATATTAATTATTACCTACCATTCTTTAAATTCCTTAGTTATCTGTGCGTTTCATTTAATTGCTCTCAGACGCTAATTCATTTTATTATATTTATTATTGTAATACGTTTATCAATAATGATATACTATTATAACAATAATTTCTCTATATAATACAAACAATACTTTTTGTTTCGGCTGGTGGTTCTTAAAATCTAATCAGCGTCTTCAAACAAACAAACAAACTATCTCTACGGTTTGTAAGACTAGCTTTTACCTGTAGTCACTTTGGGTTGCATTTTCACCTTTTTAAAATACTTCTCTTGTGAGTAATACACGTACAAACTTTCATTTTCTATTTCATCCCCACGTAGGTGTTTGTTACGATTTCACGCGAAAACTACGTAACCGATCATCATGAAACTTTGTACACATATTCTTGGGGGTATTAGAAGTAACATAGGATACATTTAAAATAATATGCAAGCGAAGCCGCAAGTAAAAGCCAGTTCTCTCGCTACGGTAATTCTCTCGCTTCCTTAGACGAACCGAGTCAATTCATTGTTAGGGGACCACTAAATTTAGTCTTCCTCGCGAAACTTTGTTTGTTTTCCGGCAGCAGCCCAAGCCGAGGTTCGGCCATTCTGGCACCCTTGCGCAAGCTGCCTCGGAACCGAGTGTCCTCAGCATTTGCCCCAAGAAGTTCAGTAAAGCTGTCAAAGCCCTTAGAGCCAACAGCGAATAGAAAAAAAGAAATCGTGCCGACTTTATCCGAGCGAGCGTTACATAGTCGAGCGTGGTGGGTCATTCTCATTCAGTAACGGAAAACTAGCAACTTCTAAAACAGGGAGAGGCAGCGCTTGTGAATTACACTGCCTACATTAAACCACGCATGGCAAATTTTTGTTTTTAATAATTAGGCAACCAAAGCATTGCGAAGTAAAACATAAAACATTACAATACACATATGAAAATATACTCTATTTATATAAGAACAGATTTCGTTATCATGTGAATTTTTATTACAAAGGAACCCCATATATATACGTCCACAAGGATTTTTTTTGTGGTAGTCAACTTTGAAATTCAATCCAATACAAGTGTATCGAGTTAAATTTCTTTGTAATATGTTTAGCTATATGTTAATACTAATGATAGGTAAGTACCATAACATAGGTATTTACAAGCTTTTTTATTATTTGTCCGGCAGATTTTCAACTTGAGGGTGGTAGCTAGCTAGTCGGGCATCAGAAAAAGCCCCACCACCATGCTTTTTTTTTTTTTTATACTTAAGGTTTAGCGTTATGGCCATAATCTCACCTGATCTTAAGTGAAGATACGGCCCAAGTTGGTAGACACGCTAAACCTGTGGAGAAACTGGCTCTCAAGTGCTGCTGCCGGAACACACCTATTGGTATTTGGCGGCAGGTTTACAACTTGAGGGTGGTAGCTACCCAGGCGGGCATTAGAAAAAGCCCCACCACCATGCTATGGTTTCCTCACGATGTTTTCCCTCACCGAAAGCTCAAGCTCATTGTAGGTGGTTGGATTCGAACTCACGTCCCTTGACGCAAAGTCGTATACACTACCACTGAGCTATCAACGCTTCCAAAGCTATGCATTTGTCTGCGATGAGGTAAATATAAATACAAATTTTTGCAAGCGGTGATAGCCCAGTGGTAATGTGTACAGACTGCGTTTCAAGAGACGTGAGTTCGAATCTACCTACAATGATCGCGAACTTTCGTTTATGGAAAAAAAATAGTTTTTTTTTATTTAAAGTTAACACTAATAATCACCCCATGTCGGTCAATTCACTGTGCTGAATTCGATTCCCAGGCCAACTAACCTCTGCATTGAACCAGCCAATGTACTACGTACTTCCATATCCGGGGACTCAGTCCCCGGGTCAACCCAAGACGGAGCCGCGGTGCACATGCGAAGAAATGCCCCAGCATCAATCTCCACCAGCACCAACTTTCAAATTGATGAGAGACGGTAAGAGTCGAATCTGATCCCTGATTGTCTCACATTATTTATATTTTATAGGTGGTCCTTAGGTAAGCGATGATAACTCAGTGGTACTGTGTACGACTTCGCGTCAAGGGACGTGAGTTCGAATCCGCCTACCTTTAGCTTGAACTCGAGAGGGCTACCATCCTCAAATTGAAAATCTCCAGTCAAATATTTATAAACGTGTTCCTGCAGCTGCATTTGCGAGACAGTTTCTAATCTAGGCTTGGTGTGTCCACCTTCTTGTGCCATATCGTCACTTTACATCAGGTGAGACTGCGGCCTTAACCTACTGACCCCGCGTCGAGGGACGCGAGTTTGAACCCACCTACAACGAGCTTAGGCCTGAGAGGGCTACCACCCTCAAATTGAAAATCTGCAGTCGAATACCTATAGATGTGTTCCTGCAGATGTCCTTGAGAGCCAGTCCCTCACCTGGGCTCAGCGTGTTCACTTTAAATCAGCTGAATTGTGACTATAACCTTGAACTAGAAAAAATATAGATAGAAATATATATCTACATAGATATAGATAGAGATACAATACAAGCTTTTTCGTATCAACAGATAACAACAGCGAAGCACTCCCGCCTATGAGATACGGGCAGCGGAATGCGCCTAATTATGAGCCTACATTCCAAGCAAGGTCTGGGGCGGAGCCAATCTCTTCGATGCCGAAGCGACTTCTCTCAACTCTGATGCTCATGCCGGCCAGTATAGCGAACACGGTCACATCAGGAGAATTGTCATTCTGATCAATAAAATGTTGACAAAGAGTTACTTCATGATTTTTTTTATATACTTTAGGTTTAGCATTATGGCCATAATCTCACCTGATCTTAAATGACGAAACGGTCCTAGTTGGTAGACACGTTAAACCTGTGGTGGAACTGGCTCTCAAGTGCAGCTGCCGGAATACACCTATTGGTATTTGGCGGCAGGTTTACAACTTGAGGGTGGTAGCTAGCCAGGCGGGCATTAGAAAAAGCCCTACCACCATGCTATGGTTTCCTCACGATGTTTTCCTTCACCGAAAGCTCAAGCTCATTGTAGGTGCTTGGCTTCGAACTCACGTCCCTTGACGCGAAGTCGTACACACTACCACTGAGCTATCATCGCTTCAAAACCCATAAAATAAAATTATATATATAATACAATAATTAATAAAAATTTCTCTTCATAACCCATATTCTACCTAAGTAAGGTCGGCACAACATATCTACATCTTCCACTCTACTCTACCAGCCTTCATACTTCACACTGTCCATCCACATCATCTTCGGTCTTGTTCATCCCACATCCACCTTCATACTTTACATACTTCTAGTTGTATGCCTTTCATTCCTTCTCATCACATGTCCGTACCACTCTACCCTATTACCCCTCAACTTTTCTATCACCGGTGCTATTTTCATGCTTCCTCGAATGCATTCATTCCTAATCTAATCCATTCTAATCTCTCCACACATCCATCGTAGCATTTGCATTTTTTTCTTTATTTATGGAACAGTTGGCAAACAAGCTAGCGTGTAATCTGATGATAATTGATCATCGCCGCCCATAGACACGCACTACACCAGAGGAATCGCAGCTGCGTTGCTGGCCTTTTTATAAGAAGGACTGGCTCTCAAGTTCCTCTCAGGAACATTCGTAACTTGGTGGCCACCGACTTATGATAGTGTTACATACACATATTTCAAACATCAATGACGGTGGTCAAGAGCTGATCATCTGTTAGGTAAGAACTCTTTTTTGCTCCGGCTTCCGTTCTTCAGATTTCCATCATACGCCATTGGTAGCTATGCTATAGTTTCATCACGGCGTATTCCTTTACCGAAAGCCCAGGCTCATTGCATGGATTCGAACTCACGTCCATTGGCGTGGAGTCTATTGTTACATACCACATCTACTGCTTATTAATATGGAAAGTCAATAATACTACATACTTTAAATTAATGAGATGGAGGGTAGTTGATAACACAGATTGCTATATAAGTAAGTTGCGAGCGCGGCTAGTGGTTCAGTTCAGTCGAAGCGACGTCCGCGACGAGTTCAGTTGAGTTAAGAACGTTCGACAGTACGGACGTGTTATAGTAGTAAGCGGAAGCTCTGCTGTCAAATATAAAGATTGTGGAACGAGGCTCTGGGTATGATTCTATGTAACCTTCACGGTCTGTAACACTATATATGCGTAACCGTTAAGAAATTTCTAACTAAACCTTCTACACTATAGAACTATAGCGCAATATAGAACAGACTACAGAAAGGGCTTGCGACAGCAAAAATACTCCATTTTAATTTGTCTACCTTCCATAGATAACGTGCGATAAAAACTTATTAAAAAAACAATTAAATCAGTCATGCAGACTTCCGACAGAAGTGAAAACTTAAAACTATAAACAAACAGTTGTTATTTACAGATATCCAAATGAATTGTTTGATCTTAAATGAAAACTGTTTACAGGGCTTTAAGTGTATACCAATAGGAACGGATATAGTGTGTACGTGAACACGTCACGTGACCATGTCGATGACGGCTCACGTGAATTTACTTCCTCTTCAAAGCTAGAAGTTGTCATTAGACAAATAGCGATCATCGCTTCAAAAACTGGAACGTGAAATAATGTAGGCCCTTGAAAAGTATATAAGAATTCAAAAGATCGCTCAGCAAATCACGTAGGTGGAAGTTCGCTTTCAAGACCCTCCTCCCTGTTGAAGGAAAGTAAAAAATCCGCTTTGACAGCGACACCCCAGCGATACCGCGACAAACTTTCTTCTTATCACACGGTTAAATTATTCAACATGAACCCGAAACGGTTTTAAACATAAGTTACTTTAGAAGGTGTTTTAGGGTTCCCCGGCGAGGATAAGAAATCGTATTGGTGTATTTTATTCCTGATGCAAATTGATCTGTCAATACTAAAGAAGTTTACTTCAACACTCTAGAATCTACCGTTCGTATGATAGAGAGGGCGGTACTATAAAAAAAAAAGCAATTTTTTTGGCTTATGATAACTTCCTCCGAATGACCAGTTTCGCTCGGCAGTCTCTCACGATATATCCCAGCGTTTTTTTTTCCCCCGAAGGGACATACGCTGTTAGCCGGAAGGGCTTTCACGGCTTGGCAGGAGTTTTTGGGGCGAATGCTGAGGGCACTCGGCCCCGAGGCAGCGGACGCAAGGGTGCCGTAGTAGCCGGCCCTTGGCATGGGCTGCTGCAGGAAGAAAATTAAATAGGGAATGGAAAGGACTGGCCTACTGGAGTAGACCTTTAGTTGAAATATTAATTATTTGAGGATGCAAGGAAATCAGTAGAGTAGAATCCCAGTTAGTATTTTGTAACGCCTTTTTATAGTATAGTGGAGCGTTACGTCACGTAATTAACAAACATCCGTTGAAGTACTTTTAAACATAATTCGTTGATGTAATGCACAAACATTCGTGAAAATACTTTTATTGTAGTTCCCGCATAAGCTCGCTGCTGCCCATAGGAGAACAGCTGTATTGAAAAAAGGGCAAAAAAAAATGAATAATTTTTAGTTTCACGCGAATAAACGAGCTTTGTTTGTTATGGGCGGCGGTGATCACTTACCATTAGGTGACATGCTTGCTCATTTGCCCTCTAATCCATAAAAAACGATTATAAATGAGTTTTGTTTGTTTACAACTCTCGATTTAGTCAAGGGCCCAGCCAGTAATTACCTCACATATGAAAATAACATATTAAATAAATAATAATAATATATATTTATATATTATTATGATATATAATATATTATACATAATATAATATATAATAATAATAATATTATCATATGTAATAATGTTTTAAAAAAGGTAACATACGATCACTGTTGACCGTCCAAATGATGACATAATATAAGTCAAAGAAACAACTTTCATTGCAGCGATGATAGTTATAGTGTGTACGGACTCCACGTAAAACGACGGGAGTTCGAAACCACCTACAATGAGCTTGAGCTTTCGACGAAGGAAAACATTGTGACGACACCACATGCTATGGCATGGTGGTAGGGGTTTTTCTAATATTCATTCACAATCAGCTCTCTTCAAAACCGTTGGACACATACCTGCAACAATAGAAAACATATAAATATTAATTCAAACTAAGCTAAACTAAACTTCCATGATAATACTTTATAGCGGAATAGTTTGTTTGTTTGTTTGTTCTGAGCGCGCTAATCTTATAAACTACCAGTGGGATTTCAAAGGATAGTTTTGATACTAATCGAGACATATGTAGTGTCGCGGGCAAACGATGTGTCGCGACGGGATGGGTATACTATAGGAAAGGGATGGGAGGATGGTTATAGGTTTTATACCATCACGCTACGACCTTTAGGCGCCGGGCAAAAAGAATTCGAAAGCTAAAAATAATAGTTAAAAAAAACTAAAAAAACACGCAATTTATTTTTTAAAAAGCGCGAGTGAAAGAGCGAGAGGTATATAATATCGAATAGCTCAGTGGTAGTGTGTACGACTTTGCGTCAATGGACGTGAGTTCGAATCCAACCACGTACAATGAGCATGAGCGCCCGGTGAAGGGAAACATCGTGAGGAAACCATAGGGAAGGCTTTTTCTGATGCCCGCCTGGGTAGCTACCACCTTCAAGTTGTAAACCTGCCGCCAAATACCAATAGGTGTGTTCCGGCAGCTGCACTTGAGTGCCAGTTCCTACACAGGTTTAGCGTGTCCACCAACTTGGGCCGTATCATCACTTAAGATCAGGTGAGATTATGGCCATAACGCTAAAATATAAAATTCTTTGGAACAGACTGCCCGGTACGGTATTCCCCCAAGGTTATGATATGGAGGTCTTCGAAAAGGGATTGAAATACTGCTGTTGCAGCTGTTGATTGGCGACAGTAACCATTTAACATCAGACGGGCCGTCTGCCTGTTTACTGACCGTTAACATAAAAAAAAAATTTTAGTGGTGTCAAGGGACACCCGGATGAGCATGAGCGCCCGGTGAAGGGAAACATCGTGAGGAAACCATAGGGAAGGCTTTTTCTGATGCCCGCCTGGGTAGCTACCACCTTCAAGTTGTAAACCTGCCGCCAAATACCAATAGGTGTGTTCCGGCAGCTGCACTTGAGTGCCAGTTCCTGCACAGGTTTAGCGTGTCCACCAACTTGGGCCGTATCATCACTTAAGATCAGGTGAGATTATGGCCATAACGCTAAAATATAAAATTCTTTGGAACAGACTGCCCGGTACGGTATTCCCCCAAGGTTATGATATGGAGGTCTTCGAAAAGGGATTGAAATACTGCTGTTGCAGCTGTTGATTGGCGACAGTAACCATTTAACATCAGACGGGCCGTCTGTCTGTTTACTGACCGTTAACATAAAAAAAAAATTTTAGTGGTGTCAAGGGACACCCGGATGGAATGAAGTTGTGCACGAACTTGTGCAGAAACACTGTCAGGATTCATTATTATTTTTTTTTTTTTTTATTATATATTATGTACAAAAAACCTGTATACACTCAACAAAAATAATCGTAGCGACACTACACTGTTCAATGCGATATAGAAATGAAAATATCTGGCTTGCTTTCTATAAGAGAGAGAGAGAGACAGACAGAGAAACATGCGCACGCCGCACAGCTTACAATAGCTTACTATAGCAAAAACTGTCGTTACAACTTTTAGTGAGAATTTTTTCCGTCTAGCCGCCTTTCACAACGCGCGATAAGGAACTTCGTTGCAAAAAAAAATATCACACAGTTTTTTTAGTATTAGGTACGCAGACAAGATCGCGATCCCAGCTAGTATATTAAATCGAGTACTAATTCACTCGACAAAATGGTATGACATTTATCGGCCCGACTGTAACATACCGCGTATTATATTACCGGCCTGAACGTTACCCACTTTAAATCTGATTTATGGCGTGTTCATAAAATCTAGGTACAATTTCAGGTAACACGAAGTTCGCATGTCGCACGGCACTCGACGGTCGACCGCGGTGCCCACTGCCTCGGACTAGTTATGTCGAGTCTGTATGAAAAATATCGATACTTGAATCGATTCGAATCGAAATCATTTTTTGAAGTGAAAACTTCTTTAGGCGCGTTGAGCACTTTTTGAGTTATGTAGAGAGTGTATGCAGATTGTCAATTGTGAAAGCTAGGTCGATTGGTATAACGTGCGACTTAATAATCACGCGTAAGCAAGGTTCTAAATCTCAACATATGATTACGTGTTTTTTTTTTACATTATTTTGTGAAATATATTTTGCACTTCTGTCGGCAGTCCTCGTGGCTGCATGCTGCTTTTTTATAGTTAAGGTTTAGTGTTATGACCACAATGTCACCTGTTCTTAAGTGACGATAATGCCCAAGTTGGTGGACACGCTAAAACTGTGAAGGTACACTGGCTCTCACGTGCAACTGCCGGGACACACCTATTTATATTTGGCGGCAGATTTTCAACTTGAGGACGTTAGCTAGCCAGGCGGGCATTAGAAAAAGCCCTACCACCATGCTATGGTTTCCTTACGATATTTACCTTCGCCCAAAGCTCAAGCTCAATGTAGATGGATTCGAACTCACGTCCATCGACGCGAAGTCCGTACACACTACCACTGAGCTATCATCGTTTTCAATGAATCACTCCACAAAAAAATCGATGCATCGATAATCGTTTTTTTTTCCATTGACTTTCCGTGCTTATATATTCAATGTAAAATCAAACATAGAAAACAAAAATATCACCTCAATAATCGATTTTATCAATCTATATATTTAAAAATGATAACTTATATATAAGTTTGAATGATTGTAAAGTAGATAAGAATCGAACCTCGCTTTTTAAGGGTGAAATACCGATTCTCTGAATCGATTCAGAAATGTGTATCGATATTTTTTACCCTTAAAAATACGTTGTTCAATTAATCGATCTCAGACCGCCATCCCTACCTCGAATCCACGCCGCCAACTTATTACTGTTCACGCGAATGTTTTAAACATGTTTTTTTCCTTTGTTATCACTTAAAAAAAATGTATAATTTAATTCCATCGCCTATGTAATTTTAAAAACTACGCCTAACACGAAATGCGAAACGTTATTCTGTGTTGAAATATAACTTTACTAGCTGTGTGCGCGACTTTGACCGCGTGGAATTAAAAATTATTTCATAACTAGCTCTTCCCTGCGGCTTCACTCGCGTTAATATCATTTTTATCAAACAAATCGGATGAAACAATAAAAATTTTCATGCATAGTTTATCCTTCTACTTACCCCAACTCCAATAATTCTCTATCGATCTCTACACCATAATTCATCACACTCGATTCAGCGGTTTACTTTCGCATTTATAATAATATTAGTAAAGATATTAGTTAATACTAATATTATAAAGAGGAAAGTCTGCGATTGCTGTACCAAATACAAACATAATTTTTGAAATCTTAATATTAACGCGTTCAAACAAACAAAGGTAGGGCTTTTTCTAATGCCCGCCTGGCTAGCAAGCACCCTCAAGTTGAAAATCTGCCGCACAAATACCAATAGGTGCGTTCCGGCAGTTGCACTTGAGAGCCAGTTCCTCTACAGCTTTAGAGTGTCTACCTACTTGGGCCGTAAAGTAATTTAAGATCAGGTGAATTTGTGAGGAGTCAGTCTCGTTCGATACCAAGAAAATAAAGTGCTTAAACCGCCTAAAGAAGTCTTCATTTCAAGAATATTAGTTTATATCTAAATACTGTTCATACTAAAATTAGAAACACACAGCAAACACTAGTGTTTGAAAAACCATTACGCCGTAATATTCTAGCGAACTCTGCATACGTATTCCGAACACACGCGGTCCCCGGATGATATATATCCGGCATGATATGATCCTGCTGGATCCGAATATGATTTATGGACGCCATTACAGTCAACTAGCTCTGCCCCCGGCTCCGTTCACATTGCTGAAAAATCTATTTCTTATGTTTGTTTTTTTTTAAGCAAAGTTCCTTATTGCACGGTCCGGATTGAAGCTAGATAAATCTAAATTTATGATTATAACGTCACGACCCTTTCTGTAGTCGGTTCTATATTGCAGTATATTAGTATAGTTTAACCGGTTATCCACAGCGCGTACGCTATTGGCTGTGCGCAGTCACAGGTGCGCGCTTATTGGTTCAAGACAGCCAGTATGTTCTCAACGGCTGCGCAGATATAATTTGTACACGTCATACGCGGTAGCTGTTTCCTAGCACATTATATGTATTATAATGAATTGAATGATGTACAATAAAATGTTTATTTCCAGAACTCGAAAAAAATATATTAACAACGATATTTCCTATCGTTTTAATTAATTCATTATTTATCTCTGTGTTACATTTTTTTTAATAGTTTATAGAATGTTACGGTAACGATTTGGGACTAAATAGTGGAAAAAATGATTTCTTATATTTCCGTGAATATTACTCATCAAAGTAAAACTAATTTAAACTGTTTTTACCGCGTTTTTGGTCAAGGGGTGGACTGAGGTGTAGGTTGTCCAGAAAGTCAATGTTACAGTGTCTACAATCTACAGTCTACATAGTTTAATTTTATTTTATTTTTAGGAAATTTTAACCAAATTATTTATTTATCTACATTGTAGAGATTAAGTTTACAGTAAGGATTATGACTCGACGATGATTATTTATTTACTTAGGTAACACACAGCCATTACATAAATATATATCACAACATTGTAAACTAATAGCCCTATATTTCCATATATTTAAAATCTACAATTTAATGCGAAAAGTCGTAATAATGCAATCTAGGTGTATTATTAAAAAAGGCAATAAAATTAAACAAATATCAAAAGAAATATTCAGAAAGATACATAATTACTTAATTCAAAAATTATTTATTTTATAAGATGACAGGCTGTTACAAAATATGTTTACGTCGTTAAGAAATTTGTTATGTACATAAAATATTGTATCATTGTATTTAAAGAGTCCTATTAGACGAAGTTAATTATAAGAATTGCAAATGACAAAGAGTAAAAGAATGCGCTAGAATTAAATACTCAAAAGAGGCGCGAAATGAAAAAAAAAATGACGTTCCCTAATTATGCTAGGGATGTTGCCGGAGCTTTTAAAAAAAAACTATCAGTGCTTCGTCTTGTATAAATATGTAGGTTTTTGTTTTAGCAACACATCCAACGATTGTATAAACTTAGGTATGACCGTAGATAGATGTATGAATTAGAGATAACGATCTGAAATCGATTAATCGAAGGATCGGTTTATTATGGTAAATAAATCGATTGAAAATCGATTCACAGCTCTGATTCGATCCGGTGAATCGATATTACACCCTTAAAAATCAAGGTTAGATTCCAATTTATTGTCATAAGAAACTAACTGACTCGACAGACATTGTCCTGTCTTTAACTATAAATATTTAATTCTAATTGGTATATAAAATATAAAAAAAATATCCAAAAACATAGTGTTTATTATTGTAGTGTTCTGTGACAACTGACAGTTATGTAAAATTATTATTACTGTTAAGTTTTTTTTTTTAATATTCCGTTCATCTTCATTATTTTTTGCTTTCTTAAGAACCTTCTCCAGACGATAATTAACACAACAAAAAAAAAATTAGCGGAATTGTTCCATCCGTCACGCGTGATGCGATGACCGAGGGAAATAGAGGTTCGTTTATATATATAGATTATTAACAATTATTTTTATGTTTTACTCAAACATATATAGAAATGATAGTTTTTCACGCATTAAATAGATTAATAAAATCCATTATCGTGGTGTTCTTTTTGTATTCTATGAGCGAATAAAAAAAAATTTAACAAGTTTTTTTTATGTAATAGCGCGCAAACGAGCAAGCAGGTCACCTGATGGTTAGTGA
Source organism: Actias luna (assembly GCA_039707435.1). Lineage (NCBI taxonomy): Eukaryota > Metazoa > Arthropoda > Insecta > Lepidoptera > Saturniidae > Actias > Actias luna. The sequence goes on along the minus strand of JAZHAC010000037.1, from coordinate 4,905,531 downwards.
TCATCGCCGCCCTTGGACACTCACAACTCCCCAGGAATCACAGATGCATTACCGGCCTTTATTTTGGAGGGACTGTCTCTTATTATTGATGAATCGATCTTTTGGATCGCAATTTTTTTGTAAATCGATTTATGAGATTTCTATTCGAATCGTTTGAAGAATCGATCGTTTTTAGAAAGAATAGCCAGCCCTAGCACGAATGTACTGACAGATTGAATGTAGAAACATTCATCTGGATCCAGTGAGACTAATTGGCGTGTATTTTTAATTGATGTCACATTCGTTACGATAAAGACTTGATTTTGCATTCAAAGTCATTCTTTCAAAGTTATCTAAGGGTTAACTTTGTTTAGATTTATAGATAATATAACTGCATGAAAACATATTCACTTTATGATACTAATTAAATATACTTATATCGATACTATTACTAGCTATGTCTGTGTCTTCTATTTTGTATGGAATAGGAGGCAAACGAGCTAACGTGTCACCCGATGGTAAGTGATCACCGCCGCCCATGGACACCCACAACACCAGGATAATTGCCAGCGTTGCCAGCCTTTATTCGAGGGACTGGCTCTCAAGTGCAACTACCGGAATACACCTATTGGTATTTGGCAGCAGATTTTCGACTTCAGGATGGTAGCTAGCCAGACAGGCATTAGAAAAACCCCTATCACCGTGCTATGGTTTCCTCACGATGTTTTCTTTCACCCAAGCTCAAGCTCATTGTAGGTGTTCGGATTCGAACTGACGTCCCATGACGTGGCGTGCTTACACGCCCGCTACGGGACGAAGACAACCAGTATCTATATTAATATAAAACGGACATGTTTGTATGAAGACGATAAACTCATGTAATACGAACCGGCTCCCAAAAAACCATTTTTGTATTTGATAGGGCAATCGCTGAGGAAGGCCGTAAGCTATTTAACATCACGCTAGCACTGAGAGGAGCAGAGCTGTATTGAGAAACTTACAATAAATCTATATATACATATATAAATGAATCTCTATTTCCCTCGGTCATCGCATCGCGAGTGAACGGATGGAGCAATTTCGCTAATTCTTTTTTTTGTTGTGTTAATTATTGTTAGTAGAAGGTTCTAATGAGAGAAAAAATTAAGGAAGTTGAAGTGGTACATTGGAAAATTTATAAAATCTTCACGACTATATTAAGTTCCCTTAACTTAGAGCATTAAAATAGTAATTGCACTATGTTTTTAAATAATACTAGCTTTTACTCGCGTCTGCGCTCGCATTGAAGCCATTAAATAAGTTTTTTATCTTTCGAGTATTTTTTTTTCAATTACAAGTATCCTATGTTACTTCTAATAGCTCCAAGAATATGTGTACAAAGTTTCATGATAATGGGTCATGTAGTTTTCTCGTGAAAGCGTAACAAACAAACTTACATTCACATTTATAATATTAGTAGGGGTATTTTTATTGATTATACCAATTATAATCTAATATTCACAGTTGAGACAGGACGTCTGTCGGCTCAGTTGGTATATATATAAAAATGAATCTCTATTTCCCTCGGTCATCGCATCACACGAGAACGGATAGAAAAATTCCGCTAATTCTTTTTTTGTATTTATGTAATAATTAAGGAAGTTGACCGTAATATAAGTAAATTTAAGAAACTTTTAAAAACTTAACGACAATATTAATTTTACCTAACTGTCATTTGTCATAGTGCTTTACGATAATAAACACTATAATGCTTTTAAATATGTTTTATTTATTAATTATACTAATTCTAATTCAATATTCATAGTTAAGACAGGACAACGTCTGTCTGGTCAGCTAGTTATTAAATATTTTTTAGATCCACGCGAACCAGGGTTGCAGCTAATGTTTAGATAGATTACATTTAGATACGTACATGCCTACGCGAAATAAGCAATGGTTATATAAAAACTAAACTATATTCTAACCCCGGAGTCGACCGTCTCGTTCAATATCGTAATCCAATCAGGTTTAGGGAACCCACCCTCTAAAATGACTTCAAAGGTAACGTCAAAACTTGTTACATCAACGTTTGATAACTTTTTTCTTCCCTTTCAAATAACAAAACCTTAAATTAAATATCACGGTTGGGGTGTTCAGGGGGTGGGCTGTGACATTAGGAAACACTAAACTCATAAAGCTTATGACACAAACAACAGAAAGTGCTATATTGGAAGAAAGTTCCTTATGGGGACTTCGGCCCTAGCCGGTAAAAACGTCCGTAACGTTAGCGTAAGATGTTTATGTATAGTGTATGTATGATGGCTATACAGTGTCTAATGTATAGTCTACGTGATCACTGTTATTATTATATATTTTTATAAATCATCGTTAATGAACCAAACTAACGGCATGCGATGGACACGAGTTCGAATCCCTACATTGACATTTCTTTTTAGTGTGGGGACCGAGTGGGTCATGTGGGACTCGCCCGGTTCCCACCTAATACCCTCTTGCTGAGCTTTCGGTGAGGGAAAACATCGTGAAGAAACCATAGGCATCGTGGGAAGGCTTTTCATAAGTCTGGCTAGCTGCCAGCCTCAAATAAAAAATATACCGTCAAATACTTATAGGTACGTTCTGGCAGTTGCACTAGGCATAGAATGTCCACCATCTTGAGCCACATCGTCACTTAACATCAAGTAAGAATGTAGCCATAACGTTAAACCTATAAAGATTATTAAAAAAATGAACTATACATATAGGTGTCTAAATATGCTTAGTGTAAAGAAGAGAAAAGACTCAGTTCTCAGTTTTTTTTTTCAGGAAACAGCGTATCTGTATTTATTTTAAATTATAATGTAAACTCTGTTTAACGTCCCGCTATTTTTTTTTGTTATTGAATAGGGGGTGAACGCGCAAGCTTGTCACCTGATGGTAAGTGATACCCGCCGCCCACGGACACCCACAACACTAAGAAAAATGCTGGCCTATTATTTTGGAAGGACTGGCTCCCAAGTGCAACAGCCGGAACACTGTACTGCCGAAACTGTAGGCGTCAGAGAAAGCCCTACCACCATGCTATGGTTTGCTCACGATGTCTTCCTTCACCGAAAACAAAAGATCATTGTAGATGGTTGGATCCGAACTCACGTCCCTTGACGCAACGACGCACACACTAGCACTGAGCTATCATCGCTTCATATTATCGCTATTCAAATATAGATTTATGGCAACTAAAACTGTCAGAAAAGCTTTTCAGAACTGACTCAGATATAAAAGCACAATGAAGTACATATTTAGTGCTTGTTTTTAGAGTAAATTATTTAAAGTCGAATCTGTAATTTATACTTACAACTTTAATATATATATTAAGGTTAAAAACGTTTATCAAATAACACATATCATCACGCGTCTCCGTATGCGGGTTAAGCACTATTCATTAACAGGTATAAAGTCTTAAAAAATGTATCGGCCCATCTCAGGAAAAACATGGTAAGCGACAATTTTCACTTCGTACAGGAGACACATTTTTAATTCCCAATTAATTCATTTATTCTGAAGCGATGATAGCTCAGTTGTAGTGTGTACGACTTCTCATCAAGGGATGTGAGTTCGAATTCACCTACAGTAAGCTTGAGCTTGCGATGAAGGAAAAAATCATGAGGAAACCATAGCATGGTGGTTAGGCTTTTTCTAAGCTTTTTCTGGCCACCGACCACTGTGAAATTGAAAATCTGCCGCCAAATACCTATTGTGTTCCGGCAGTTGCACTTGAGAACCAGTTCATGCACAGGTTTAGCGTGTCTACCAACTTGGGCCGTATCGTCACTTAAGAACAGGTGAAATTATGGCCATAACGCTAAAAAACTATACGCTAAAAACGAAAAAAAAATACACATAACATTTCAAATACAAATGTAACCTCAATTATAGGTGATTATGGCGCATATTTATTGTGTAAGCAACACATACATAACATAATGCTAAAACTAAAACATGTACGTTTAACAAATCATACCAATTTATGTGAAATTAACTTTAACCAAACTTAAATGAAATGAATTGACATTAAAATTAAATAACAAATATAAAACTAATTCATCAGACAGATGGACTTAAATATGTTAAGTGTATTATTTAATACATCAAGAACTGTTTTTTTTATTATTTTTTTTTTTAATAATGTGTTTCCATTTTATTTATATGAGAATTTCATTACATACATAAAAAGCGTTTAGGACATTATAATTTTAATAAAAGAATATGACTTTGTTCTTTATAATTAACCAGTAATCTATTAAAATAATAAGCTATTAATATACTCATTCTAATTTACAAAGATAAATTTAGGAAGTTTCAATAAAAACCTTTTAGGATTTTCGACCCTTACCATATTCTTCCTGAAAAAGCTTGACATATATGATATATATTTTTTTTTAAATAGAAATGGCGGTTTTATTAAATGTCGTTGGGATAAAAATATTATAAATCTTGCTTACCTGAATAGAATATAACCCTCCTTGATACGGTTCAGGTAAATTCACAGAAATCAACCACTCTTGAACGTCTATATTGCATCTGCCATCTTGTTGCGAGGTCTCGAACGCCTTACCGTGTTTAACACTTAAAATGTACACTTGCACTAAACTTTACACTGTACCCTTTATATTTCACGTTTGTACATATATTATAGTGTACAATATGCGTTATTCATTCAGTTTTCACAGGATTTTCCGGGGTTTTTTTTATTGTCTGGCGGCTGCGCGCGCTCCCTCAAGTCTACTGGGTGTTCGATACTGAGTTGTGGATGATGGAACATTTGGATGCGTTACTTTACCCGCGAGCGAGACGGAAGTATATCTCTCACCTCTTTTGTCATTGTCAAGTGCGGGCTGGTGAGCAGAGTTACTTAACTGATATATTCTACATAATTGTTTGTAGATATCTTCACTTTTAATATTATAGGAGATATAAAAAGAGGGGATAAAGCAGTGACGGCTGGGCGCTCGAGTAAACGGACATCGCTTCGATGGACGTAAGTTCGAATCCCAGTAATGAGTTTGAGCGATCAGTGAACGAAAATATCGTATTTTCATTACCCGCCTGGTCAATTACTGCTCTCAAATGGAAACCAATAGGCTTTGTGTGTACACACATCATCACTTAACATCAGGTGCAATTGCGGCCAGTCCTGATTATCGTCTTCAAAAACTATAACACTAATGTAATGTCATTGGCTCTTGACACATGTATGTGTCAAAGTACATAGTTTGAATTCCTGCAATGAGCTTTTAAATTTCTGTGAAGAGAAACATCGTAATGAAGCTATAGCATGATGGTAGGGTTTTTTCTAATGCTTGCCTGGCTAGCCAGCACCCTCAAGTTGAAAATCTGCCGCCAAATATCTATAGGTGTACCTGATGATAAGTGATCACCACCGCCCATGAACATCCACACCACCAGGGGAAGAGACTGACTCTCAAGTGCAACAGTTGGAACACACTTATATGTATTTGGCGGCAGATTTTCAACTTGACGGTGATAGTTTCCTCACGATGTTTTCCTTCACCGAAAGTTCAAGCTCATCGTAGGTAGTTGGATTCGAACTCACGTTTCATGACGAGGCGTTCCTACACACCACCACTGACTGGATGGGAGTAAACATTCTATTATTCAATAAACGTACTTTTCGTTTTAAGAAAAAATTGTTTTTCTTTTTGTAAAACCCTATTGCTCATTTTTAGAACTTTTTAATTATGAAATACTCTTTTTCACCATCGTTATAATTAACATAATCAAACTCAGCTATTCAAGCTAAATTTCGTCAGTCAATGCGATGTCAGTACATTTTAAAAGCTGTTGTTAGATTTTGATGCAAATCGGTTCGAATCGGTTTCAAATCGATTTAATTATTTTTTCAAACCGAATTAATCGTGTTGTAATTTTAACTGAATTTCTCATGACTGCGTCTATGAAACCTGTTCAAAAAATTAAATTTAATTGAATATTCAGGTCGGGAACGTCGCTAAACTTACTACCGCATCTGATTCGCACGCATTCACGTACAGTGTCAGACAGAGACAGGTATACGCAAGCGTGAGAGAGATAGTTAACCCAATTTTCCATTTCCACGGAAATTGTATGAATCATGTTTATAATTTTTTTTTTTGATGATGACAATCAGAGAAGTGGGTATTTTTTTTATTACGCAAACAGGTTGGTATTAGATCGAAATCACTCGCTCGGTGCTCGGTGGGGATGGGCTGGAGGTAACATATATATTGACTAACAACTTTTTATATACTTAAGGTTTAGCGTTATGGCCATAACCTCACCTGATCTTAAGTGACGATACGGCCGAAGTTGGTAGACACGTTAAACCTGTAGAGGAACTGGCTCTCAAGTGCAGCTGCCGGAACACACCTATTGGTATTTGGCGGCAGGTTTACAACTTGAGGGTGGTAGCTAGCCAGGCGGGCATTAGAAAAAGCAATAAAAACGTGTGTTTTACAATAATGAGGCAGTGATAGCGGAGCTACGGAACGAACCACGGGACTGAAGTATTAGTGATTGGTAGAACCATATAGTACGTGCAGACTATTAAACGAGACGAGTAAAATAAAAGGGTTTTACACAAGAAAGTCGTTATTAGCTCTCCATTAGTTAATCTTCCATTAAAATCAATGCTGTCATTAGTTTAATGTCTATTGCGTAACGTTTTGTATAAGCCCTTTACATATTCATTTACCAATGATATCATTAAAATGGGAAAATGACTGATTTTAAAAAGGGTGAATGGTTGTGTTTCGATCTGTACATTATTGTAAGTACGTATTGTGGTTTCATTAGAATAAAATGTATGTTCTTTGAGTAGTTAGTGGTCACGGACTAAAATATATCCAATTTTATTTACAATTCGTTGTTGGTACAAGTTCCTTGTGTGTCGTCGTGCTGGGGTGCCGTAGCCGGCAAAAAACGTCCGTAACGTTAGCGTAAGATGTTTATGTATAGTCTGATGGCTATACAGTGTCTAATGTATAGTCTACGTGATCACTGTTATTATTATATATATTTATAAATCATAGTAAACAAAATAAAGGTGTTAGGATGTATACCCAAAAATGTATACCAGAATAATTATTTTCTTTATACCTCGGATAGAACTTGAAATTAATATTTTTATAATAAGGAACTTCGTTCCTATCTGGTGTCCCACGACACAATACGTTTTTTTTTTTTATTTTTTTTTTTGGGGATCTAAATCCAGACATATATTCTGTATCATCATAGTTTCTCCATATATCAATTCTAGCACTTAACTAAAACTACTTCATCTGTCAATGATAAATATGAAGGTGTTGTTTAAGACATATCACAATAGTAAAATAAACACCAAATAACACGAAATATGTATTTCGTTTCCCTAATGGAAGACTAATGAACCAATTACGCGCCATTCAAATTTAACAAATGTAGTGTCAATATAAAGTGCCATTAAAGTTTCTTGCATCACAAATCCAAGCTAATGACAAGTTTGACAGATTGAAAATTTACTTAAAGGGGTCATTATACTAACCCCTTTAAATTAACGTTCTTGCGATGCACATAAGTGATTAATAGCGGATTAAAATTATAATGTCAGCATTAAGAGTTAATGAAAGTTACTTGCAACTGACAGTTTGCTAGTAATAAGACATGTACTATTATTATTTGTGTCTATATGTTTTTTTAAATGTTTTATGGATAGTTTCATTTGGTGCTTGCATATCTTGTATTAGCATTCTTGAATGATTACTTTCTTTTGTTTTCTTGCTTTTCTTTCTTTTCTTTCTTTCTTTTCTTTCTTTCTTTTCTTTCTTTTCTTTCTTTTCTTACTTTTCTTTCTTGTCTTTCTTTTCTTTCTTTTCTTTCTTTTCTTTCTTTTCTTTCTTTTCTTTCTTTACTTTCTTTTCTTTCTTTTCTTTCTTTTCTTTCTTTTCTTTCTTTTCTTTCTTTTCTTTCTTTTCTTTCTTTTATTTCTCTTCCTTCTTTATACAACCAGACTGGTTAGTAAAATTAACGCGAACGAAGCGGCGCGTAAAGCAGTATTAACATAATCGCGATACCATTTCAAAGAGTGTCCTCTGGTATCAACTAATTTAGTCTCCCAGGACGTATGCGTGTATAATAACAGAATAAAATACGGATAAAGGAACGTACTTAAGTGTCAAAACATTGAAGAAAAAATATGGTCTATAGGATTAACGTTATGGCTACAATCTCACCTAATGTTAAGTGACGACGTGAGTTGAGATAGTGGACACGTTATGTTTAATGGAGGGGCTGACTCCCGAAACACACCTACAGGTATAAGCCAGCAGATTTTCAACTGGAGGGTGGTAGCTAGCCAGTCGGGCATTAGAAAAAGCCCTACCACCATGCTATTTTTTCCTTCACCGGAAGCTCATTGTAGGTGGTTGGGTTCGAACTCACGTACCTTGACGCAAAGTCGAACACCTTACCGCTGAGCTATCATCGCTTCAACGCATCGCTTCGAATGATTAAATTACATTTAATTAATAGGAGTTACAAACAACTTCTATTTAATAACTAAATAAATTACAAAAAACAGACATTTACATTTAGGTATAGACAGTTCTATTGATCTTAACGAATCGATGTTGGAAGATTGATTCTATACTACCATGCTATGGTTTCTTCACGACGTTTTCCTTCGCTTCAAAATCTTTACTAATATTTCAAATACGAAAGTGAGTTTGTTTGTTTGTTACGTACGTGTTGTTTGTACGTGACATTTGTCTAAATCCTGTCACGAGCGACAGTTTGTATAATCTCTATTTCTTATTTGGTCAATGGTAAATAATTATAATACATTTTATCTCTAATTTCCTAGTGAGTTTTATGTAGGCTTTTATTTTGTTTAATAAACCTTTTTAAAATATAATTCATGACAATAAAAAGAAGTTTTTATATCAAAGGGTTTGGGCAAATATATAGAACCGACAATATACTGGACGCAGTCAGCGAGTGGACATGCGAAAAATGTAGGTATTATTAGAGTGTGATGAAGTAATTAATTTTTTAATTTGTTTTTTATAGTTAAAGTTTACCGTGTTAGCATTATCATTGGTCGCCGCTTTGTTTTTAGTCTTATCGTTGATCTTCTCTATACATTAAATGTCATATTGCATGGGTTTCAATATTCACACGTTAGTTCAAAACAACTTCTTGGATTTAAATTAATATTTACATTTGGTTATATTTAACTTTATAAATTCAAATTGTAATGAAGAGGTTTTATATAAATTGTTTTAATAATCTATTTCAAGTGTTAGGCTTTCTCATTGGTCGCCTCTTTATTTTTGATTTATTAATGACAGGTGGAATAGCGCCCCAGGCAGACAAGGTCAAGCGACGGCATAGATTGTAGCTCAATGCTACCTTTGTATTGAAGCACAAACGTCTGTCGGTTCCGCAATCGGTTTCGCAATTGGAAAGTACAGGATTGTGTTTTTCTAGGATTCGGCTTTATAGCGTTATACTTGCCTAGTATGGTCAACGCCTGAACAATCATCATTTTTTTAACCACTTTAAAAGTGTCGCTTGTGTTGCTTGAGCTAAGGTGTTTGCAGATAATAATCGCTGTGTGTGAGGTGTGGAAGGTTCTGCCTAATGTTCAACACTATACAAGACTAATCATTTTTGTAATACTATGGCCGCATACTGTCCTGTGACTATTGAAATATCCAACGATCACATTATAATGCCGACTGTAGAAATTATCAGCTGATAAAAGACTAATGGATACAAAGTTATTATAAGTACAACGGTTATTAAATAATACTATTTATTAGCAAAGATAGTGATGAGACTGTTATAGTTATATTATCTACATGTATGTATGTTGAAAGAGTCTAACATGGCGGCGAAAGTGAAACGAACTATCGAACTTTATTTGAAAATTATCGTTATCGATAAAAATAATCAAGGATCGGGGATGTACATATCAAAAAAATGAAAAAGATTATGGTGAGAACATATACACAGAAGTAAAACAACAGACCGTTTCCGTGAGATCAACTTGACTTCAATAACCAGTTCAGAAGTATTTACTGGTGATAAAGCGAAGTTTTATATTGTTAAATGAGTACAAAACCGCGCATTACATTAAGCAGAATTTAGAAAACGGTGTTCAAAAACGAAATAGTGCATAGTATACAAAAGTGAAAAAAAAGGAGAAAAACATAAATATAAATTGCAATTTCAAGAACATAGATGATGGAATAAATGACCGTTAGATGATAGCGTTTGTTGTAGTAATTCAGTAAGATTTTAATTATTAGTATTTAACCAGGAAAAAGAACAGGAACAAATGTTCCAATTACAAAATAAAAATAAAGTCTGAGATACTAGTTCACATATATTTATACCCAATATTTTCTAAAAAAAAAATTGAGAAAGAATTCTAGAATGCTGAAGAAGATAAAAGCATAGAAAAGGAATCGGAAACTTTTGACATTTTATAATAAAGATAAAGTGCTGCTGGTTAGTGTAAATAGAAAACTTTGTACATTTCGAGATTGACATGGGACCACATTTATAGCCTCCAAGATGGAGTTACAGGAGGCATATATGTACAAGCTTCATAACACAAAGAATCTCTGGAACGAGTAAGAATAGTAACTGTTGATTCAGAAGATACTTTGGTAACCGCCGCTGTACTCTCGGACGTGAGTAAAAGTTCTGATGTATGGGTCTATATTTCATTGATTAAAGTGATGAGTGAAATTATGAAGAACGGTTTAAGTGAGGCAATGTACGCATCTTATTAAAATAAAAGTGTACGGATTCATCTGGGCATTATAAGCATAAACTGTTAAGTGCAACATACACACCAAGTTATGACCGAAGCTTCTAAAGTGCTTCATGCTAAGCGCAAGATCCACTGATGTCTTAGTGCAAAAACTTCTTGCTATGAATGGTGCCATTGAAGTACAATAGGCACATAGCGTCATTTTTAGTGAACCTCCTGAAATACATGAGATGCACATTTACTATGAGAGGCGTCAGCGACGTGCAATGTGCACATGACCTATTTATAATAGTAGCTATTGAGTGCAACGTGCACATAACGTCATTATTTGTGAACCTTCTGAAGTGCGTGAGGTGCACATTAAGATGAGAGGGGTCATCGAAGTGCAATGTATACATGACCTCTATGAGAGGAGCCATTGAAGTGCAATGTACACATAACGTCACTATTAATGAACCTTCTAAGGTGCGCGAGATGTACATTTATTATGAGTGGTGCCGTCCACGTAGAATATGCACATGTCGTCGCTATGAGCGAACCCTCTGAAGTATAAAACTGCCCATTTAAATCGCTATGAGCGAACCTTTACAGTGCAAGATGCACATGTATCTCGCTATGAGCGAAACTCTAGTCAATATGCACATGACGTCGCTATGAGTGAATTCTGAAGTGCAAAGTGTACATTTAAATCGCTATGAGCAAACCCTCTGTCGCTATGAGCGAACCTTTACAGTGCAAGATGCACATGTATCTCGCTATGAGCGAAACTCTAGTCAATATGCACATGACGTCGCTATGAGCGAATTCTGAAGTGCAAAGTGTACATTTAAATCGCTATGAGCAAACCCTCTGTCGCTATGAGTGAACCTTTACAGTGAAAGGTGCACATGTATTTCGAGCTATGAGCGAAACTCTAGTCAAAGTCACAGGACGCTACGGTCAACCTCCAAAATCGATGTATGCAATGTGGAAGCGTGCTAAGAGGCAGTGTGAGGGATTTGAAAGATTGGCCACTCAGTGACGCATAGAACACAGTGAATCATCAAGGGCAGTTATTCATCGTACGTAGATGGAGTGTTACCAAAGGGACGTAAGATTTATAATTTCTATTACTGACGCGATTCTTTTGATATCTTTGTGTCGGGAATAATTTATACTGAGCGGAGAGAGAGAAACAAGAGTAGTGAAAGTGATTCTTTACAATTGTCGAAAGGGGCCTTCTTAAACTAACATCCGTGTCACTAGACTCGAACGCTGTTCGTGTTATCTTCTCTGTACCACAATATGACTTTCATCGTGTAATTGTTATGATCCAATTAATCTTTTAAACTACTACCTAGCTATTAGGCTTCTATGCCTATATACATTGGACGTTGTACTATTAAAATTATCGTTTTATATAAAATGATTTGTTATGTATCGCGGGGACGCGAAAAGTTGTCAGGATGGACGAATGTTAGCATTATCATTGGTCGCCGCTTTGTTTTTAGTCTTATCGTTTATCTTCTCTATACATTAAATGTCATATTGCATGGGTTTCAATATTCACACGTTAGTTCAAAACAACTTCTTGGATTTAAATTAATATTTACATTTGGTTTTATATTTAACTTTATAAATTCAAATTGTAATGAAGAGGTTTTATATAAATTGTTTTAATAATCTATTTCAAGTGTTAGGCTTTCTCATTGGTCGCCTCTTTATTTTTGATTTATCATTGATCGTCTATTTACTTTAAATTTCATATTACAAGGGTTTCAATATTCACACGTTAGTTCAAAATAACTTTATAGATTCAAATTGATATTTACATGTTTGGTTAAAAATAACTTTATAAATTCAAATTGTAATGACGAGATTTTATAAAAATTGTTTTAATAATCATATTCACACTAGTTCGCTTTTAGCGCTTTTAGTTTCCGGTTGTGGCAATATAAATATGTCTTATAATACTGAGGCAGAGACAGTGGAGCTCCAGAACGAATCAGTGGACTGAAGTATTAGTGATATGAAGAACCAAGTAGTACGTGCTGCCTATTAAACAAGACGGTTAAGATATAAGGATAAATTACAACCGTTATGGCCATAATCTCACCTGATCTTAAAGTGACGATACTGCCCAAGCTGGTACACACGTTACAACTGTGGAGGAACTGGCTCTGTAGTGCAACTGCCGGAAGACACCTATTGGTATTTGGCGGCAGGTTTACAACTTAAGGGTGGTTGCTAGCCGGGCGGATATTTGAAATGACTTACCACCATGCTATGGTTTCCTTCACCAAAAACTCAAGCTCATTGTAGGCGGATTCGAACTCACTTCCCTTGACGCGAAGTCGTCTAGCACTGAGCCATCATCACTACAATTTACCGAAACTAAATCAATAACGGAGAGTGTAGGTATAATTTATGCATAAAAAAAACTTATAAAATTCTACTGTAGCAAATAAGTATATAGAAGTATTTTAAAGCCCTTTTTGTATGAACGTGGTGTTTAGCTATTCTTTACGGACTTCCTTATCGCGATTCGTTAACACGTTACCCGGGCAAAGGTCAAGCCGTGAGAGTCATGTGGTATCTCACCGGGAGCTAATCACCCAACAATACCCACTGACACACACCGCGGCAACACTTGAAACTTCCATGTCGCCAGAGACCAGAAACATCGTCCGCAATCTGTCATGTTGTAATGTTTATTTTTAAAAGCTTTTTATTAACTTCACCTGTATTTTTGTTTGTATGTTTGTAACCGACTCGTTTGGGCGCGATTTTGACCCACTTTAAACGGCCAGATTTCGTTCAAACTTTGTAGATTTATGGAGGACCGATGACAATACACTAATTTGATCAAATTATTCCATTTTTCAATTTGAAAAATAAGATTTTTGTTAATTTATATAATTTTCATCTATAGTCGATAAGGCAAGGAACTTAATTTTATTTTTTTATATTTCGTCTCAATAGTCGATATGACAGAAATTGATATTTTAATTTCCAATCACTATCTTTAGCCGATTTCTCTAATATTAACAAATTTTCGAATACTAAAAAGAATTTTAATTCTACAAAACAAATAATAGTTTTAAATAAAAACACGCTTTTTATAGAAAACCAAACTAAATAATAGTAGATTAGAACAAATAATAGTTTAAAATTAAAAAAATCAAGCTGTTATAAATAAAGTAAACTAAAAAGTAGAAGATAATTAATAGTTAAAAAAAACTGAAAAACGCGCTTTCTATAGAAAACTGAACTAAAAAAATAGAAAATAAGTTTTAATAAATTTAAATGAAGAATTGTGTTAAAAATTTCAATAAATATAAATTAATAATAGTGTAAATAAAAAAAAAAGGATTTTATTTTAAAAAATCGTGGGGTGCTTTTAAATTTATCATATGATAATCACTCTGCTCATATCTGTCGATAAAACATTTATAACTATTGACACCATGCACCCTACAGTTTATTTTTAAATAATATACTTTTTTTTTAATTTACACTATTCTTAATTTAAATTTATTAAACCTTTTATTCTATTTTTTTAGTTCAGTTTTCTATAAAAAGCGTGTTTTTTAGTTTTTTTTTAAACTATTAATCATTATTCATATACTTAGTTGTTAAACGTTAAGTTAACCCTATATTGTGTAAAGTAAGGTGACATTTTACGTGATGTAGTGTAACTGAAGAGCATAGGTGGAGTGAATTGTGAATAATCATTCGGAACGTGATATATTAGTTGCCACAGAAACTCCCAAGAGAGCTACAACAAGAGAGTCACCATTTTTGTTATGAAATTGGGGGCAAACGAGCTAACCTGTCATCTGATAGTAAGTGATCATCGCCACCGATGGACACTTGCGTTGCTGGCCTATATAGGAGGTCTGGCTCTCAAGTGCCGCTGCCAGAACTCACCTAATGGTATATGGCGGCAGATTTTCAACTTGAAGGTGGTAGCTAGCCAGGCGGGAATTAGAAAAAGCCCTACCACCATGCTATGGTTTCCTCACGATGTGTTCCTGCACCGAAAGCTCAAGCTCGTTGTAGGTAGTTGGATTCGAAAATACCAAATCGCCAAATACCGGTAGGTGTGTTCCGGCAGCAGCACTTGAGAGCCAGTTCCTCCAAAGGTTTAGCGTGTCTACCAACTTGGGCTGTATCATCACTTAAATTCAGGTGAGATTATGGCCATTACGCTAAACATAAAAAAAAATGAAAACTATTCACAATATTTTAATCTCGTACATTCTTAACTGGTTATTAAACTGCAAAGGTAATAAAATAATTTTACTAAAATAAAAGGATTTTACTAACAATTTTCTGTTTTACAATTGTTTTAAAACAGTTTTCATTGTAGTTCTCGCATTTCGTGAGAGGTTATTATAGAAGCGAACACATTGCTCTTGAAATTCTAGTATTAAAATTACGAAAATTAATGTTTTTTTTAACTATATATTTTTTTTTTATATATTATGAGGAAATATTGTATTTACATTACGTTAATATCAAATTGGTGAAACAAATCGGATGACACAATAGAAAATTCCATACAAAATTTATTCCTCTCTTTACCCCACCTCCAATAAAAATTTCGCGAGAAAACGAACCTATCTGTGTCTCCTGGGTCCCATCTATTTCTATACCAAAATTCATGACAATCGATTCAGCGGTTTAGATCTTAAAGCGTAACAAACACACTTTCGCATTTATAATATTAATATGATTAAATATTATTCAACACAGAGACTACAGTAATATTCCCTCCGCTAAGCTTCTCGGGTCCGCCATCTTGGACCACATAGTCACTTACCAGCAGATGAGATTGTAACCGTAACGCTAAATCCATAAACAATAAAAAAAATCTTCGCGAACGTATTTTTTTTTTTTTTTTTTATACTTAAGGTTTAGCGTTAAGGCCATAATCTCACCTGATCTTAAGTGACGATACGGCCCAAGTTGGTAGACACGCTAAACCTGTGGAGGAACTGGCTCTCAAGTGCTGCTGCCGGAACACACCTATTGGTATTTGGCGGCAGGTTCACAACTAGAGGGTGGTAGCTACCCAGGCGGGCATTAGAAAAAGCCCTACCACCATGCTATGGTTTCCTCACGATGTTTTCCTTCACCGAAAGCTCAAGCTCATTATAGGTGCTTGGGTTCGAACCCACGTCCCTTGACGCGAAGTCGTGCACACTACCACTGAGCTATCATCGCTTCAATATTCGAGTAGTATTCGAGGTTGAAGCCATTAATATTTAAATATGTCATGTTTTTTATAAATTGAAATAAAACAATAAAGTCAGTCCACCCCTTAATGTCGCGGTGTAATTATATTAGGACGAGATTAGAACACAACTCCCGCAGCGGGACTCATTTGTGTAACCGACTGTATTTAGTACAGACGCGGTCAAATATACTGTTTACAAATTAAAGCATTTTATTTTATTCTATTAAAATTAATAGGTGATTTAGCAAAACTAAAACATATAAATTGTATCTACCCTGGATTTTTTTCTAGATCCCTTCGGGAATCGACAGCCGATCCCTACGTATCGCAAAAACTTGGAAAAGTCAGATTTCTTGAAAGACCGCTAAGAAATCGTGACAAACTGGTCAGCCCTTATTAAACTCAGTATGACCTACTGGGTTTTTAGGTAATAGTGTTAGGTTTTACAATAAGGTTCCAAAATCGATTACCGAATTTCCGGACAGCAATTTAAAGAACTATGTCAAACGTTTTATGATGGCAAAAGATTATTATAGGGTGGATCAATATGTGAACGATCGTGATGTCTGGAATAGACACCCCTCTCTGTACATCCGCTAGTAACTACTGTAAATGCACAAACCAAAACAATATGTAAAAAATAATATTTAAAAGAGTTATAAACATGCAGATCGAGTTTCTTGCCGCTATTTCTCGATGACTGCGTTACTTTCCGAACCGATGGTAGTTTTGACGTTCATAAGCGCCTTCTAGGACCTAAATTGAATAAAGATTTTCGACTTGATTTATTAAACTACACATAATAACTGGCTGGAATTGATCTGTAGCTTACTACAGTACTTAAGATGCGTACATACATACACACATTGATTTCTCTATATATAGATTAGAGTGCTTTATTGTGGAAGGATTGAATATGTACGCGAAAGTGATCCAATTATAAAATTCCACGGGAAACTAATCGGATGGCGCAATAAAACGTTTCGTACAAAGTTTATCCCTCACTTTACCCCACTTCCTATAAGTTTTTTCCGTGAAAAAGTACCCTATCACCGTCTCCAGGATCCCGTCTAACTCTGTGTCAAAATTCATCACAATTAACTAACTCACTTTCACATTTATAATATTAGTATAGATAGATGTAGCACAAATAGGTGCTCATGCAACGATGGCCGCTTAGTTAGGACTGCAAAAATATATATTATAGCATAGCCACCGTCTGTGGCAGATTGCTATAGCGTAATATATAGCTTACTATATTAATATATATTATAGTTGGGGGATGAAATTCATTCTTACGTACAATTTGGTCAATATAAAAATTTAATTCCATCTTGGATTCCAAATAGTTTCCTTAATTTTAAATTTTACAGTGGAATTATAATTTTATATAAATGATTTTTAATGCTTATTGAAGAAAATAATTTAAATTTCATGTTTTTATTGTTACCCATATTTGGTTCTATAGAAAACATAGTATATTTTTCCTTGTATTATTGTATTTTTATTATTTGAAGAATAAACAACATTACCTTTTCTAACATAACAGTTTATTATTTAGAAGATCAAGATAGGATCTTACGTAAGAAAGGGTAGGGGGTTCGAGAAATCTTACGTATAGTTACATGGGGGCAGGGGGGTCAAAACGACCAAAATTATCCTTACTTAATTAATGAATGGCCCTTAAGTGACGATGTGGTTCAAGATGGTTTTCACAATGATTTATGCCATGATAGCTTAGATGGTAGTGTGTACGGACGCCGCGTCACGGGACGGGGTTTTGAATCCACCTGCAATGAGCTTGAGCTTTCGGTGAAGGAAAACATCGTGAGGAAACCATAGCTGTGTGGTAAGGCTTTGTCGAATGCCCGCCTGGTTAGTAACCATCCTCAAGTTGAAAATCAGTCGCCAAATACCAATAGGTGTGTTCCGGCAGTAGCACTTGAGAACCACTTTCTCGACAGGTTTAGCGTGTCTACCAACTTCGGCCGTGCAAAAAGCACGATGGCAGGGCATTTTTCAAAAGCCCGCCTAGATTGCTACCACCCTGAAGTTAAACGCAGCCAATTATCTATAGGTGTGTTTCGGCAGTTGTACTTGAGAGTCGCTCCCTCCACAGGTGTAGCGTGTTCAATACCTTGGGCTACATTATCACAACATTAGGTAAGATTGTACCCATAACGCTAAAACCTATAAACTATTAAAAAAAAAACAACTAAATCCAAACGAGCGTTACACAGTCGAGCGTTTCAGCTCAGTCTCATTCGATACCAACTATCCAAATGTACTTAGTGGGCATATATTAATTTCCACTTAAATAAAACATGCCCCACGAGCAAACTCCTGAGTGCTACCCTGGTCTGGAACGCGGGCGAAACTGACATCTAAATGTAGTACGTCATAAATAAAGTTTGTAATTAAATAAGAAACGTTTTGTGCGTGATTGTACTACAAATGATTTTAGACGAGGGTCGTAAACAGGGGGTAGCGTTTGTCTCCTTTCGTATGAGTGACAGTTGGGCCACCCCCGCTATACGAGGGTAGGTGAGGCAGGGAAAAAAAAAACATAAAAACTCAATTGATTCCGTTGTAACTAATTGTGTTTGTAGCGCTTTTTTATATTGTGTTTAGATAGCATTATAGCTACAATCTCACCTGATGTTAAGTGGCAATGTAGCACGAGTTGGTGGACACGTCAACTGTAAATGAGAAAGACAATTTTTTTTTTATGTTTCAAGTTGTATGTCCACGATGAACTCCAAAACTACCGCAGCGTAGTGCGCCGGAACATCATTAGTGATAATGAGCAAATGAGGGTAGTTACCAAACACTGGCCTCCCTAACAAAGACACCGCAACACTTCAGTCGGCTCGAGACCACAGCCTGTGCGACTAGACCGAAACGTCGAGTAATTACTAAAACGTAAGTTGCGTTTTAGACCCGCATTCAATTTCTACGTTACAATCCTAAACTACTGAACCGATTGTAATCAAATTTAGCATACTGTGTCCAGTTTGATCCAACCTGAGAGACAGGATACTTTTTATCTCAATAAGTAATCATAATGCGATAGATGTCGCTGTAGTCGATTTGATTGACTACTCCAAAGGGTAGAACAATGTCTGCCAGCTCAGCTGATAATTTATATGTTATAATCCTAAACTACTGAACCGATTGTAATCAAATTTAGCACACTGAGTACAGTTTGATCCAACCTGAGAGACAGGATACTTTATATCTCGATAGGTGATCATAACGTGATATATGTCGTTGTAGTCGATGTCATTGACTACTCGGAAGGGTAGAACAAGGTCTGCCAGCTCAGCTGGTAATTTATATGTTATAATCCTAAACTACTGAACCGGTTGTAATCAAATTTAGCACACTGAGTACAGTTTGATCCAACCTGAGAGTCAGGATACTTTATATCTCGATAGGTGATCATAACGTGATATATGTCGCTGTAGTCGATGTGATTGACTACTCCAAAGGGTAGAACAAGGTCTGCCAGCTCAGCTGGTAATTTCTATGTTATAATCCTAAACTACTGAACCGATTGTAATCTAATTTAGCACACTGAGTACAGTTTGATCCAACCTGAGAGACAGGATACTTTTTATCTCAATAAGTAATCATAATGCGATAGATGTCGCTGTAGTCGATGTGATTGACTACTCGAAAGGGCAGAACAAGGTCAGCCAGGTCAGCTGGTAATTTATATGTTATAATCCTAAACTACTGAACCGATTGTAATCTAATTTAGGACACTGTGTCCAGTTTGATCCAACTTAAGATACAGGATACTTTTTATCTCGATAGGTGATCATAACGCAATAGATGTCGCTGTAGTCGATGTGATTGACTACTCGAAAGGGTAGAACAAGGTCAAGGCCAGGTCAGTTGGTAAGTTATCGAATCAGCGTTATGACCACAACCTCGACTGATGTTAAGTAGCGATATGATTCAAGATGGTAGACACACTGAGCCTAGTGGAGGGATTGGCTCTTCAATGCAACTACCGAAACACACCGTTGAGTGATTTGACAGTAGGGTTTCAACTTCCTGATGCCTGGCAACACGGGAGTTACTGGTGGGTTGTGTTGGTTGATTAGCATCCGATGAGCTCCCACGTGCCTCTCACGCCTTATCCTGAGCCTGAGTAATACATCTGCACGTTGCGATAACAAAGTCTTTATAGGGTAGTATTATAAACACCACTTTAAAAGGGATGGTAGCTTGCCAAACGCTGCCACACAACTGTAGTATCTACATGTTTTTTTTCCTCACCGAAAGCCGAGGTTCATGTGGGATTCAAACTCACGGCCATTGACGCAGCGTCACAAACTGCCAAATGATGCATCGTCGCTCAAAAACTTGTATTAGCTTTATTTTATATGTGAATAGCGATCATGACGAGTGTTTGATTATGTTATTCGCCCCTTAAAATCGATCTTTATTACGAAGCCCTCGGTATGGAAATACAATGAATACAAGCCTTACGTTTCTCCGCGTCACGTACGTACCTTGCGCACCTTTCACCTCGATAGTCGTGAAATCCTTCGTCCCATTACAGTCGACGGAAAAAATGTCCAGTCGCGCGTCGCACCTGACACACAGACACACACTTATTTTTCCCTTTACATGGTATGAGAAAATTATAGAAATATCTTCTTTATATATAAAAATTTCGTGTCACGTTGTTTGTCCGGGATGAACTCCTAAACCACTGAACCGATTTTAATCAAATTTAGCACACTGTGTGCAGTTTGATCCAACTCGAGAGACAGGATACTTTTTATCTCGATAAGTGATCATAACGCGATAGATGTCGCTGCAGTCGATGTGATTGACTACTCGAAAAGGCAGAACGAGGTCTACCAGATTAACTAGTACAATTATATAATTATATGAAGATACAAAACAAAGGCTGTCAGCTATCACTCATTTATGACAGTCCATGAATACGTTTTAATTTCTTCGCTTTTTCTAAGTTGCCACAAATTAAGATCAATTGACAGAGTAGAATGACACGCCAGATTAATATTTCAATACCGTTATAAAATACAACATTTATATGGAACTAGCTTGTACTCGCGGTTTCGCTCGCATGGAAACCATTAAATAAGTTTTTTTATCCTTTGTAATTATTATTTTTTAATAAAAGTATCCTATGTTACTTCTAATACCTCGAAGAATATGTGTACAAAGTTACATGATGATCGGTTAAGTAGTTTTCGCGTGAAAGCGTAACAAACAAACTTCTTCACATATATAATATTAGTATACAATAATTATCAAATATATATATATATATATATATATATATATATACATATATATATATTAGAACAATCAATTAAATAAAAAAATAAAAATAAAAAAACAATTTTTCATAATCAATTTTACAGGATAAGTCCAAATATCGACTATTGATTAATCGATATTTTTATCCTTAAGGTATATCGATAAAAAGATATTTATATGTATATATATGTGTGTGTATGTGTAGGTGTGTAATCTGAAATAACTGTTCTCAAATAATTAACTGTACCTTATTAATTTACAAGATTAATATGCTTTATTAAGTTAATAATTATTAATATTCAATTATAATTAACATAAGACCTAAGTGTACACACATGAATGCGAATATATAAATAAAAAGTTTGGAAAATCCAAAAGTGTGCGGCTCATAATCTCATTTTTTGTTTTTGTTTATTTAATAACAATTAAACCACATCGAATCAGACCGTGAAAAGTAACATGATTCTATTCCTAATTATACTGAAACGTACAAAAATGACTCGATTAGTAACATATTTCGGTCGTTATCGTGATAACATACAGGATCCGCACATACAGACACACGGACGTCCGAGACAGAACTATTTTTTTTAACTTTATTCACTAGTTTAAATAACCAAAATGGCATCAAAAATATCATGAGTGTTAAAAATAGTATTTTTTCCTGATATTTGTGTATATATTACTTTACAAGTGCAATATTTTTTTTTATACTTAAGGTTTAGCGTTATGGCCATAACCTGATCTTAAGTGACGATACGGCCCAAGTTGGTAGACACCCTAAACCTGTGGAGGAACTGGCTCTCAAGTGCAACGGCCGGTACACACCTATTGGTATTTGGCGGCAGGTTTACAACTACAGGGTGGTAGCTAGCCAGGCGGGCATTAGAAAAAGCCCTACCACCATGCTATAGTTTTCTCACGATGTTTTCTTTCACCGAAAGCTCAAGCTCATTGTAGGTGCTTGGGTTCGAACCCACGTCCCTTGACGCGAAGTCGTGCACACTACCACTGAGCTATCATCGCTTCAAATCGCTTATATATGATAAATACAGACATTTTAAGTTTGATAGATCAGTTGTTTTGCAGGAAGTGACATCATAGACCCACTACAATGCTTCGCTTATGAGGCGTGCAATAAATATTTTATCTGCTGTTATTAACTATCCAAAAGGGGTACTTACAACAATATTTAAAATCGAATATATTTAAGACGTTTAGAGTTAAATGTAGATAAACAGCATTAAAATTGCAAATTTTGAAACGATGATAGCTCAGTGGTGACATGTACAGACTCTGTGCCAAGGGACGTGAATTCGAATCCACCTACAATGAGCTTGAGCTTTCTGTGAAGGTAACATCGTGAGGAAACTATAGCAGGGTGGTAAAGCTTTATATAATGCCCGCCACCATAGCTACCATTCTCAAGTTAAAAATCTGCCGCCAAATACCAATAGGTGTGTTCCGGCAGCTGCACTTGAGAGCCAGTTCCTCCACAGGTTTATCGTGTCTACCAACTTGGGCCGTATCGTCACTTTAGATCAGGTGAGATTATGGCCATAACGCTAAACCTTAACAATAAAATAGGAAACGAGTGGTGTCGTGGGACACCAGATAGGAACGGAGTTCCTTATTATAAAAATATTAATTTCAAGTTCTATTCGAGGAATAAAGGAAATAATTATTCGGGTATACAATTGTTATTATGACGTTTTTATTGAGAAAAAAAAAACTACTTTACAAAATTATCTTAACACGTTTATTTTGTTTACGATGATTTATATAAATATATAATAATAACAGTGATCACGTAGACTATACATTAGACACTGTATAGCCATCATACATACACTATACATAATAGTCTTACGCTAACGTTACGGACGTTTTTTGCCGGCTACGGTACCCCTCCGCGACGACACATAAGGAACTTCGTTTCAAAAACATTATAAAAAAACGACATGTATATCATATTTATGTTTATTAATATTTACAAATAATACAAGATCATTACAAAGCCACTTTTTTATATATATTTTTTTATTTCGTAAGCTTAAATATATACATATGTAGGTAAATGTAAGAAAACTGTAAGAAACACAAACAAGTACATTATTATTTATTTTTATTAATTATAACCGAAATCATTTTACAATCGGAATATATACATATATATTGAGGACAATCAAATATTTTCATATCTCTTTCGATACTTTTGTAGACATATATACGCGATGATAGCTCAGTTGGCAGTATGTACGGACTCTACGTCAAGGGACGTGAGTTCGAATCTACTTGCAACGAGCTTGAGTTACTGAAACTATAGCTGCAGGGTAGGGCTTTTGTAATGCCCGCCTGGCTGTTCCGGCAGTTGCACTTGAGGGCCAGTCCCTCCACTAGGCTTAGCGTGTCCAACATCTCGAGTCACATGGTCACTTAACATCAGGCGAGATTGTGGACGTAATGCTAAACCTATAAACGGTTAAGAAAATGGTTATCCACCGTGCAATGTGGATATGAACATGACGCAGTCGTTCTGCTGGAGCTCGTAATCGAGTTCCCCGGACAACTCCCAATCTGCGTCGTTGATGAGAACCAGGATACCGGGCCGGACGGACTCGCCCTGGGAAAACGAACCGACGGACAGATCTACATACATATTAGCTGACCCGAAATACACTTTTCTATCTTGTAATAAATTATTACCAGTGAATTGTATGGCAGTATTAAAAAATGAGAGGTTTAAGGGTGGGAGGGCGTATATTTAGGGTTGTATGTATTTTTAATGGCATAACATAAAAAAAAAATTGTCAAATAAAATGCAATGTTTCGGTTGGACCACCCTTATCACTTAGGGGTGTGACAAATAGATTACAACGGATTCTGAAACCTACCAGAAACACATATGAAATGTCAATAAAATCGGTGAGACCATTTCATAGGAGTATGGCAACTAACATTGTGACACGAGAATTTTATAAGGTAACTAGCTAACCCGACAGACGTTGTCCTGTCCTAACTATGAATATTGAATTAGATTTGGTATATTTAATAATAATATATATTATTTAAAAACATAGTGTTTATCATTGTAATTTTCTGTGACAACTGACAGGTATGTAAAATTATTAACGTTAATTTTTTTTTTTTTTTTTCTTAAATTTTATAATGTTCCACTCAAGTTCCTAATTTTTTTCTTTCATAAGAACCTTTCCCTGACAATAATTTATACAACAAAAAAAGAATTAGCGAAATTGTTCCATCCGTTCACGCGTGATGCGATGACCGAGGGAAATACAGATTCATTATAGTCTCCGCGTCATAGGACGTGAGTTCGAATCCACCTATAATGAGCTTGAGCTTTCGATGAAGGAAAACAACGAGGAAACCGTAGCATGACTTTTTCTAATGCACGCTTGGCTAGCTACCACCTTCAAGTTGAAAATCTACCGCGAAATACCAATAGGTGTGTTCCGGCA
This sequence comes from Actias luna, assembly GCA_039707435.1. NCBI lineage: Eukaryota > Metazoa > Arthropoda > Insecta > Lepidoptera > Saturniidae > Actias > Actias luna. The sequence continues at coordinate 4,880,756 of JAZHAC010000037.1, read as the reverse complement.
GGTGTACTTAAGATCCAGTTCCTCCACAGATTTAGCGTATCTACCAACTTGGGCCGTATCGTCACTTAAGATCAGGTAAGATTATGGCCATAACGTTAAACCATTAAAAAAAACGTTTTTTTTTTTTTTCGATCCGCGTTTAGTGTCTATATTTTTAATATAAAACCAATCATAGAAAACAAAAAAAAAATCTTATACTAATTGAAGCTTTGTTTACATGTACCGCATAGTATCAAGAATACAAGAAGTCATTTATTTCTCATAGTTATTGGTTATATACATCAGTTTTGTAATTGTTTGAAAAACACATAATAATTGTATGTGTGATAGGAATCGAAAACTATCGAGAGAGAAATATCGATTCAAAGCATCGCTTCCATCTCTAATTAAATTAAAAAAAAAAAAAATTACCCTAAACAATCGATTATTCGATTAATCGATTTCAGATCGCCATCCCTAGTGTCGACCGAGATTCGAGAATACGCTTATCGAACCTAATTATCGATGTTTCAATAGCATTTAATTTTATACTGGGTATAAACAGTGCGAAAAAAAATTGTGTATGTAAATAGCTATTTTATTCGGACCAAAAAAAAAAATGGCAAATATACAGCAATCACAACAGGCAGGGGCAAAACTCGCTTATATTTCAGAGAGAAGTACGAGTAGTCTATTACGTCCACATTCCTTAAGATTCCTCGATGGAGGGTAGAAATAAGGAGGACCATCTCAGTGTATTAAAAGTATCAGTTGAAAAGGTGCAAATGAAGGTGGTGCTATAGTAGCAAGTGAAAGAATTTCATAATGAGCACCACAAACTATAAGAGTATGATACTAAATTAAAAAAGGAAGATATATTTCCACTTCGTTACATCGCATTATTTTAAATTATTATAATAAATAGATAATCATGAATAAGGAATAAAATTATACAGGATTTTTTAAATTGTGTATAACTGCTAAATTAATATCATTTCCTCTTCCTACACTGGTGCTATTTCAATAAGCGTCTGAATAATAACTTGCTGTTTACAAGTGGACATTTTATCAGCCAATTCCCTTATACAAGACGCTTCTCCTTACTTGTACCCTCCATAGATTCCTAGAGATCTCTTGCGGATAATACACTTTCACTTACAGATATGCAACATACACACTCATGTACCCACACAACCACACTTACTCCCACACACACACACTCCACCTTGCTTCCAGGCTGTCAGTAGACTTCTACTTGAACATGAAAATTACCTACATTAAGCTCGACACACCAATTTCGATTTTACAAATAACATCTTACCTGTAAAAACAATTCTTGTCTCTCTCTCAGCAAATTATCCTTGATCCAAACGAGAAGCTCTCGTATCGTCCATTTCTCATTATGACAATCTGGTAAGTATTTTTTTAATGCCGGCAACTCTATTTCACGCTTTTTGATTTTATCAAACAACAACTCTGCTCCACCTCCAAATTGTATATTTAGTTTCAAAGTTTCAGTCATTGTAGAACTCTATTAGAGATAAATACAGTTTAGTCTATGGACATTAATTCAATTCAAGAAACTTAAACCAATTTAGACCCTGAGAAGATGCTTATGAACACCAAACTACCACCAGTATAAATAATAACCCAGTCACTTAGAAGAACAGGCCCAACCTCGATCTTGTTATATTATCTGTTTTTGGTACATTTTTTGTTTGTATAGTATAGGCGGCAATCGAGGAAGCGTGTCATCTGATGGTAAGTGACCACCGCCGCCCATAGACACCCACAGGTCTAGGGGAATCGTAGGTGCGTTACCGGTTTTTTATTGAGGGGACTGGCTCTCAAGTGCAGCTGCCGGAACACATCTATTGGTATTTGGCGGCATATTTTCAATTTGTGGGTGGCAGCAAGCCAGGCAGGCACCCGAAAAGCCCCTACCACCATGCTATTTATTGCATAAGTATTTAAAAAGTAATAATGAAAAGCAGTAAGTGAAAAGTAGATCACGAATTAAGTAAACACTAATAACTTAAAAACAATTTTTACCTGTAAAATATTTAATAGTAAATTACTTTGTATTCAAGAATGAAACGTTTATTTATATTAAAATGTTATTAATGTAGTGGTTATATGGCCCTTGGTTATTATGAGTTTTGGGGTTATGTTATTAAAGTCTAATTTTCTTCTGTTTCTTTTTTATTTAATGGCCACATGTGTGCGCACACAATTTTGCCAATGTCACATAGGTAGAACCATAAACAATGGAGATTGTATAAAACAATTTTTATTTTATCTTTAAATTATAAACTAATCAGGTTATTCACTAACAAATAGACAACAGAAACAATACATGCAAACTACGTATAATCTATTGTTACGTTACAAATATCCACCGCAGAATGACACTAAAATCATAAAGTTTAAATTTATTAGTTCTAATATAACTTGACAAGTATTCTATAACTAAGCGATTATCCATAATAAGAGTTAGGAGCCACATAATGGTAATAGGACGGAGGATAGAGTGAGGTCAAACATGATAAAGAGAAAAACTTTTCCTGGAGCAATTAAAAAATATATGGTCAATTATCTATGGTTATATTTTGCTGTTTGCACAAATGTCGATTTAATTTTTCTTACACTGATGAGAACGCTGCAGCAGTTGCCAATGATGATGTTTTCTTACAGAAAACTTTTATTTTTTCGCGTAAATTATTTATGTACTTATATAACCTTATATATTAATAATAAATTATAACAAATCATTATAGTTATTGGGGCAAAGGTTTATTTCTCTTATTTTATTAATAATTTATACCGCAGAATAAAAAGAAGTAAATGTATTAAACATAATAATAACCTATATACTATTGATACCTACATCTATCAATTATCTATACGATTTTTGGAGTTTACTTCTTTAGAATCAATATTTTGTATTTATAAGGGCTTTGTTATATATATTTTATAAGGACTGAAATTAATACTAGCACAAAGTCTAAACTATTACGTTTTTCTGTGGAACGTACGTTTCACTTTGACAATCGAATAGTCGTCCATCCCATGACATTGTTTGTTGCTTACGGTTAGGCCATGCGTGTACACCAGTCTACTAGTCATCTTAGCGAAAATAAGATTAAAGGATCATTCCCCTTTTGAGTGTAGATGAGACGATGGTACTCTTGACTTCTCAGCATATCTTTTTAACTACGTACCTTAATCTGCGCTTTTCCTTATCTGATGTTTACCTGTAATAATATCCCCCGTCCTACAAACATAAAATGTCTACTGTCCTTAATACTTACTCTTTTTATAAATAAAAAAAAACATGCGTCCGTACAAAGTACACATGTCAGAAGTGAAACTTCTTTGGCGAACTAATTTATAAATCTTGTTTATATACGACGTTCGCTCTGTCTCACTTTTTCTCTCAATCTTTCTCACTCGCTTGCTCCCTACTCTCACTCCACGGCTAGTTGCTCATGCTACGTTCGCCCTGTCTTACTCTCTCTCAATCGGTCTCGATCACTCTCTCTCTCTTTTCCGACACTTCCGTTGCATACCGGCGTGACGTTTCATCTGTAAAAATTTTACCCTCATGCGCCTAAAGAAGTTTCACTTCAAAACTTGTGTACATTCGTTGAGTGTAATAAAATTGATCTTTGACCTTATATTCTAATACAGATTTTATCCTTAGAATTTTTTAGCTCATATTGTATTCTAGTTCTAATATTTTGTATGGGGGTCAGGTTTTTGTGTTGCTATATCCTTTTTGTTTTAAGAAATCTGATTTAGAGAAAAAATTTCACTAGGTAATTTTAATAAAGATATTGCAGCATCCTACCAGTCAATCTCATTCGTTCTGTCGTCTAATTACATGTCAATGACGGAATTGTACACTTCGCGCATGTCACTTATACATTAAAAAGAAAATTAGAACTATCACAATTAAGCAACAAACCAGAAGAATCATTAGTCGTGCGTCGGAGCTGATACACACATAATTTTTTTATTACAAATCAGCATTTTACAGTATGAACCAGAGATTAATAAAAATAATTTGCTAAAAAGGGTGATTTCCATTATACAATCAGTATACTGGGAAGCCGTTATTTTATAGTTAGCTATACTGGTTATTGATTAAAACGGTACGCAGTCCAGTGTATTATCATCCATGACCTTTGGAGCTGTTTGCACTTCAAAAGAATTATAAACGTACAAGTTATCCGTTCAACAAGAAAAAATATTATATGAATGTCATATTTTAAAATTAAATATACAGTTAATTGTCATCTCCATTATGTGCTGTTTATTTGGAAATCCATATTTTTTTATAGACAGTACTCACAAATAGAAAGCTTTTTACAAATTCTCAAGTTACGAAAATTCGCGGTTAATGAGATATCCAACTTTCCATACATATTGGTAAATAACACGTCATTTACATTTTTTTAAATTGGATAAGTTATCATGATAGACGTTTAAGTTGATATTTCAGGTTTCGTTGATCATTCAATTGTATGTCATGTTTTTTTTATTATATATAAATTTATTTTATTAATTTTCGTAATATTTTTTGTTTTATTCTGCAATTACATTGACATTTGACACGACAATAACGAATTTTTGCTAACACCGTAAATGTCACAAGACAATGGCAGATGCGTTACCATGCCTTGTCAAAAAGCGGAAAAAAAGGAAATCTCAAAACAATTGGCAACTAAAATATTTACATCTTCATAACCTCACAAACACGTGAAAATCTATAAAAACAATACGAAAATCGAGTAAAATGTCACAATTACAATTAGATAAAGTTATCCCAAAAGGTGCTATATACCCTATGGTGGCGAATTTCCTGAACGGTTACCCAACAGAGAACTTTAAAGATTGTAATTGCGCTATGTTATTAGATGAAACTACAGGGCGAAAATCTCTCGCCACGGAAGTGTCCGACTTGCTATATGTCGGTGAAGAGGAACAGGAGGAACTCGGCAAGACATTACTATTAGCACGCAGCAAAACGACAGGAAAAGTGCGTCTAATTGAAGTAAGCAATATAGACCTAAAGCCTTACATTAAAATTGATCTAGACAGTTCTACGCTACAGGAAACATCGTATTTAGAGTTGAGCAGGAAGTTTGGATCAAAGAAAAATAAACAGATCGCGGAACAGAGAGAGAAATTAAAGGTGAATGTTGAGACAGTCACCGAGCAAATGCAGAACATCAGTCAGAACATTTCAACAGACCAACTCGATCTGTCTTCATACAGTAAACCAGATGACGATGTCTACATTCCTGCCATAAACCGTGAAGCAACAACCGTCCAAGAAGTCTACGAAATGAACAAAATATTAAGTGAAGAACTTTACGAGAAAATTTATGATGAAATCGAACATTCTGAGTACATGTCAGGCTTAATCCCGTTTATCAAACAAATGGTAACTGATAAAATGTCTAAAAAGGAGGTTGTTCTTGCTGTGTACGCAAACTCATTATTAAGCTTATATAGTACGCTAATGAAGGAGATTATTAAAAAGAACTTCACAGTGTGTCCGTATTCAGTGACTTTAAATGAGATTGTCATGAAAAACTTCTTGGGTATAACGAATTTAAGACGTATACGGACTCCACAAATGAAAGATAAGTCACTGTGCCATGCGTTAGTGTTTTTATTATTGATAAATAATTATAAGTTTGACGTAGAAGAGTTGTGTCAGCAGTTGAAGTTGACACCACGGACTATCTCTGCAAAGATATCGGTAACTGGTGCCAGTTTGGTCACAGTTGGTAATAAGAAAGTGGCCCAACTTAAGTTACCTCTTAATAAACCAGCTTTAAGAAGAAAGAGTAGCAAGTTTTAGAGTTATGCTTCTAATTTAATTGTACAGTGTGTTTTATGTATTCAGTAGAAAGTTAATACTTATTTCAGGCCACCATGACAGGAGCTACTAATGATGGATTGTCATTCTTTTGATAGTCACTGCTGTTTTTAGACTGTACTGTACTTAACATCAGGTACAGTGCAGTCACTTTACCGAGCTAACGTAAAAAAAAGAAATATATATATATATATTTTTTAAGCAATTTTATTTTTATTGATAGTCATCTGACCCTGAGCTTAAGGTGAAGGAAATATTGTGCTGTAATTATAGCAAGTTTTGCCTCGCTCATTACACTTTTCGTAACATTCTCGTCACGCATTCACCAGCTTACTCCCCAAGTCAAACAGACGTATAGAAGTTTTACTTCAAAAAGTAGAAAATAGACTAATTACAGAGTATTCAGGGCACATCCACTAATTAAGTGAGGTGATTTTAGCGACTTTTCGACCACCTTCACCCATGTGAGATTTTTCATAATGCATAAGTTTAATCTAAATATGTTAATATGCCTTTGATTACGTTTTATTGAAAACAAAAATTTGATTAATTCATTGTATTTCAGACCAGTAACGTTTAATCGAGAAACCTTTTTTATTTAATTTACACTAAGAAAAAAAAAACCTTGTGATAATAATAAGCATTGTTGTGACAAGGAATAAATTTATTGACAATTTTATTTCTTAGCTAATGCGATCAAAATTTGTGCCACAACAAATTTCATGGTATTTATTTTTTATTGGATAATTAATGGATGTCCCTTTGTCACTGTTGGCCTAACACTTTAGGCAGTCACTTCGCTGAAGTGTGATGTGATCTACAAATAATTGTTCCGCGCCTGGGTATTACTTTGTGTTCGCTGCTTGTATGACTGTTCTCACTTGACATTGGCAAAGTTGATTACATAGTCACAAAGAATAATAATAAAAAAACAAGTATTCTTTATATTTGGAGCGATGATAGCTCAGTGGTTGTGTGCACGACTTCGCGTCAAGAGATGTGGGTTCGAACTCAAGCACCTACAATGAGCTTGAGCTTTCGGTGAAGGAAAACATCGTGAGGAAACCATAGCATGGTGGTAGGGCTTTTTCTAATGCCCACCTGGGTAGCTACCACCCTCTAGTTGTAAACCTGCCGCCAAATACCAATAGGTTTGTTCCGGTAGCAGCACTTGAGAGCCAGTTCCTCCACAGGCTTAGTGTGTCTACCAACTTGGGCCGTATCGTCACTTAAGATCAGGTGAGATTATGACCATAACGCTAAACCTTAAAAAAAAAAAAAAAAAAAAAACATTGTTTTTGTGTAATTGTTATGGAAGCTTGATATATCTACAAATGGTCTTGAAATTAAAATTTTCCAGAGAGGTTTATTAGTTTCTGTAAATGATTTAGAAAACATAATTGGTAATTGTTACAGCCAAGCCAAGACGAAAGCTATAAATAAATAAAAATACTTCTCATGTTAATATGTAGGTTTATTTATAGTAACTATAACATTCATACAATGTACCATTATTATTTTCATGTCTATAAAAATTAAATAAAAAGTGTGAAACAAATAATTGAATTGTAAAAATACACAAAATGAATACATAATTGAAATCACAATTAATATAGTAGGTTTCTAAAAGAACTTCCCTTCTGCAAAGAGAAATATCCGCATGAAATCATCTCTTCACTTCCAAAAAAAAGGATATCAGTTTAAAATCATCTCCTCGCTTTAAAACCAGTGATATCCGCATAAAATCTTCTTTCAGTAAACACAAAATTTTACCAAAATTCTATGGGAGGTTAAAGGGATTGTTTAATTATTAATTAAGAACTTAAAGAATTAGAGGTATTCCCTTTATAGTTAAATATCCTAAAGGATTTCTCTATTAAATACAAAAGTAATAGTGGAAGGGCTTTTTCTAATGCTCATCTGGCTAGCTACCACCCTCAAGTTGTAAACCTGCAGCCAAATACCAATAGATGTGTTCCGGCAGCTGCACTTGAGAGCCAGTTCCTCCACAGGTGTAGCGTGTCTACCAACTTGGGCCGTATCGTCACTTAAGATCAGGTGAGATTATGGCCATAACGCTAAACATTAAGTATAATAAAATATGTAAATTTTGAAATCAGGAAAATTCCAGTTCCTACAATTAGCGTGGTCAAACAAACAACACACCTGTAGGTATTTAACGGCAGATTTTCAACTTGAGGGTGGTAGCTAGCCAGGCGGGCATTAGAAAAAGCCCTACCACCATGCCATGGTTTCCTCACGATGTATTCCTTATTCAGCTCAAGCTCATTGTAGGTGGTTAGTTTCGAACTCACGTCCCTTAACGCGAACTCGTACACACTACCACTGAGCTATAATTTTTTCCGCATTACAACATTAGATTTTTTATTTAATAAATCTTCACCTTCACACTGAATTCTTCAGTTACACCCTTTAAATTGCTATCAATCGATCTATACACCTTACGCTATTTCCGCCATCGCTAAGATTAATCCCTCCTACTAAGCAAATATTCCTTTGTGATGCTTTTAATACTCCTGAATACAACCAATTTAAATACTCACAAATCATATTTAATGCATTCATCGGGAACACAATTAAATACAGTTTTGGTCACGGCTTCGCTCGCCCAAATATACTATAGACTATAATATACATAGACTATAATATACATAGACCAAATATACATAGACTATAGTACAATGTCGGTTAAAAATATTTATATGTGTATAGTGTTTTAATTTAATACTATCCCTATAATTTGTATACTTTACCTAACATGATTAAACATATACTAAAAATTGGCTAGAGAATATATCTATGTTAAAAAAAAAAGATTGCGCGTTCAGCACCATACTTTTGACAGAAGTGAATCTTTAAAAAAATACTATATCCATCTCTCTTTCTCCTTCTTTCAACGTTATGTCTTTTCTTTCTCTCGTATAAAATCTCTCAAAACACACCCAAAACTCCGGCTAGGAAGTTCCAATTTAATAACGAATAGAACAAATTGGTTCAGACATGTTCCAATTTGAAAACACACTAACATGCAAACAGACAGAAAAGTTGATAGAAGTGGGAGAGCGGAACTATACATTAAAGACTATGATGAGGGTATATTCACAAATTACGTCACGAATTTCATGATTTGTGTGCCTCGTTCCTCTCTATTGTGACGTCACATATTTTGTCTATATTACATCAAGAATTCATTAAACTAAAACAAATATACATATTACATTTTGTAATATGTCGTCACGAAATTTTGGACAATTCCCGTCGTTAGTCACACTTCGTCGACACCCTCCAACCCCCAGACACGTGACGTAATTTCTGGATGGCCCCTAATCAATGAAAATACACCTCAGTAACACATTATAGCTACCAAAGGAGATCTCTATCTTATCCAATGAGGTATGGAAAGTTCGAATTTTACCTAAATCTCTAAACTACAGATCTGATAACGCATCAACTGTATCTTAATCAATTGGCTGGTGACCGATAACCAAGAATACGTTGGAATATGCCCAGCTACGAAGCAATAGATTCAGTTAATTTCCCTTCACTATAAATTCAGAACTCTCGCGTAACTAGAAGCATGCTAAAACTGTTCTAGCACCATTTCTCTTGCAAGGTGTTAGGGCGTGCTTAGGCAAGACACTGGTGGGAATTAACCAGTATCTATTCAGTAACTAAACTGATCGGTCACTTATACCTGACAGAGTCAGGAATACTATACACATGGTTCGGGATCCATCCGGTACAAAGGCATGCAAGTTCCGATGAGATTTCAAAGTCAAAAAGAAGCTTCGAAATACAATTACGGTGATATTGGCTCAAGTTTTATGGTAGTGTTTATGTCAGGAATACTATACACATGGTTGGGAATCCATCCGGTACAAAGGCATGCAAGTTCCGATGAGATTTCAAAGTCAAAAAGAAGCTTCGAAATACAATTACGGTGATATTGGCTCAAGTTTTATGGTAGTGTTTATGTCAGGAATACTATACACATGGTTGGGAATCCATCCGGTACAAAGACATGCAAGTTTCGATGAGATTTCAAAGTCAAAAAGAAGCTTCAAAATACAATTACGGTGATATTGGCTCAAGTTTTATGGTAGTGTTTATGTCAGGAATACTATACACATGGTTGGGAATCCATCCGGTAGAAAGGCATACAAGTTTCGATGAGATTTCAAAGTCAAAAAGAAGCTTCGAAATACAATTACGGTGATATTGGCTCAAGTTTTATGGTAGTGTTTATGTCAGGAATACTATACACATGGTTGGGAATCCATCCGGTACAAAGGCATGCAAGTTTCGGTGAGATTTCAAAGTCAAAAAGAAGCTTCGAAATACAATTACGGTGATATTGGCTCAAGTTTTATGGTAGTGTTTATGTCAGGAATACTATACACATGGTTGGGAATCCATCCGATACAAAGGCATGCAAGTTTCGATGAGATTTCAAAGTCAAAAAGAAGCTTCGAAATACAATTACGGTGATATTGGCTCAAGTTTTATGGTAGTGTTTATGTCATCGAGGGGCTCTAGTTTCACGTCACTCGTCGTACTCTCGGGTTCCATCATCTCATGGAGAGATCCGAACCCGAAGTAGGACGTCTCCTCGTCACTCATTTCCGCTGTACACAACTCGCTCAAAATCATTTTACTCTTACAACTTTCGCTGTTCGTCAGTTTATACCTCTGAATCGAATATTCTAGAGAACTATACGAGCTCCGGCACGTTTCGCATTTGAATACAACTGAATCGCGTAAGTGCTTCATCTTCAGATACACATTATAATGGAGATCGTCATTGAAATGTTTGATGCACTGACCGCACTCGACGTTGAATATTCGCTGTCTCGAACCAAAGTTCGCTAGATCGTCCACCTCGAAACAGTCGTGGAATTTCTTGATATGCCGTTTCAGAGTTTTCCGCGTACTGAAATCCTTCATACACAGAATGCAACGCGGCAGCACTTTCTGTTTTATATTTGGCAGCAAGTTAACATGGCATTGCCCGTTATGTTGCTCAAAGGACTCGTGCCCTTTGAAGACCAGATTGCATTCCTCGCATTTGTAGATTTCGTCTTCAGCCAAATGTTTCGTCTGGAGGTGCGCTGTGAGCGCTTCATTCGAACTGAACGATATGGGGCAGAGGTCACAAGGGTGCGTGTTCATGTTGAACGAATGCAAAAGTTTCAAATGGATCTTGCACGATTTCGCAGATTCGAATCTCTTGTGACATATATGGCATTCGGGAAACAGCGCCGAGTTCGGGTGTTTCGTACGAACGTGTTTCCTCAGGCTGCGTTTCTCTTTGAACAGCGTCTCGCACTCTATACATTTATACCTTTGCATGCCCAAATGTGTGTATTCGATGTGCCGGCGTATATTTCTTTTGGACTTGAACTGTTTATCGCAGTAATCACATTTGGACCAAGTGTGATTGTTGTGCACTATTTTGACATGCGACGCCAAGTAGTACTTGTTACTGCAGATTTTACCGCAGTAACAACACTCCACGGCCTCGTCCGTGGTGTGTTTTAACTTAATATGATGCTTAAGGGATCTGTCACTATAGTAAACCCTGTCGCAGTGATCGCACTTGTGCGAACCGCCGTCTGCATCGTCCGTATTCGTCGAGGTGATGTTGGAATCGGCTATCTGCGATTGCGGGTGGAAGATCCTGACGTGGAACTCGAGGCTTGATATATCGGTGAATAGTTTATCACAGTTATCGCACGCGTTCACGTTATCCGGTGGTAGGCATCGCGTTTTGTGCGCCGAAATCGTATCCTTGCTGTAGAACTTGTTAAAGCACACGTTACAAGTGGACAACGAATATTCTCGGTCGTGGTTCACCCTCATATGGTGTTTCAGCTCGTAAACCGTAACGAAAGAGCTAGTACAGTACTCGCAGCAGAAAAACACCTGCTTTTTTGTACCCGACATTTGTCTCAGCAGCGATCTCTTGCAATACCGATAAAACGTTTTGAACGAGTGGTTATTTTTAACGTGTTGCCGCAACTGAGGCTCATCGTCGAACGTCTCATTGCATTTCTCGCAGGCGATTTCATTCGTTTTCGAATTATAATCGGTTAAATCATTGGCACCGTAGTTGTCATGGCCGCTGTGGAAGTACTGTGTATGGCTGTCGAGGTTCTCTCTGCCGAATATTAATTTATAGCAGAAATCGCACTTTATAGGTTCGCGATCATCTGAATCGTGCGCAGTGCGTAAATGCCTTTTGAGGCTCTGATTCGAAGTGTACACTTTAGGGCAGAGATCGCACCGGAACTCGCCCTTTTCCCCGTGAAACATTTCGACGTGCCGCTTTAAGTTTCGATTGTTCGTGTAAACTCTCTCGCATAAGCTGCACTGGATCTGGCCGCGTTCCGATTTGTGCATGCTCTGTATGTGCGCTAATAAGGACTGTTTGCCCTTGAATATCTTATTACAACCATCACAAGTGGGGTATTCGACATCCGGATTATGGAGCTGATTGACGTGCCTTTTAAGGTTCCTTTCGGTCGTGAAAGTCTTCCGACACAGCCTACAGCGTATCTCTGGGCCGACGCCTTGCAAATGCACAGTGATCATGTGTGACATTATGTTTTGCTTTCTAGTGAAAATGCGGCCACAAATGTCGCATTCAGGGAACGGTTGGGAATAGCGATTGTGTCCCCGGGACAGATGGAGCTGTAACCCGGCCGGACTGCCGAACGTCTGTTCGCAGATTTCACAGTAGCATGACGAGTTTATGTGACAGTTTTCTATGTGAGTTTGCAGGTTGTACTTCCTCGTAAATGTTCTGCTACAATAGTCGCACACGTAATCTAATTGATTGTGATACATCTTTGTGGATTTCTTTAATTATTATTAACATTCACAAATTATTCCTGTATAAGACAGCACATATAATATCATCTGGAAATAAAAAAACAAATATGAAAAAATTATTAGCCTATAATGGGTAATAATAAAGAATACACCTGGTTATAGAATATTAAATGAAACAAGTTGACTCCGCACATACCATGTTCCTGTCGAAACGGAATGTTACCGATCCGTCATACTCACGGATGTAACGTTTACTGAGTGAGTATAGGATCTTTTAAGAATAGTCTAAGGTATTTAACAATACCTTATCGTCAGGTATTGAAAAATGCAAAATTTTACAAATATGTCATTATTCTGATATTTTTTTTCATAGGATCCAGTATTCTCTGTAAAATGAACTATGATCCCTTTCTGAAACTACAATAGCTTTCGAGATATTTTAAAAAGCAGATTGAAAAATAGCGTAATCTTGAATTTTACATGTTCATTGATATTCATTGCCACAAAACATTTGGCCAAAATTTGTCCAATTCAAAAGGGGTTGATTCCAACTGTTGGTCAATTTGATGTGAAACGACCCATATAGTTATAAGCGTATGGCAAACTCAATTTGACCCTATATCAGGTCATTTGGTACAAAGGCTTGATCAAAGGTGGTTGTTGTCCAATCTAGGGTTAAAATTTAGAAATTGAAAAGTCATGACAACAAGCCTGATATTTCAATAAAAATCTAGAAATTTTAATCACATAATCCAAACAATACCCAAATAGTTCGCCTACCAAGTTATCATAGCAAACGCTTGAGAGGGGAGGGAAGGTATTACTTATACAAATTGTATTACTCATATTCCATTTAAGCCAAAAAATCCAGACAAATCAAAGGGCTGGACTAAATATCTAGAAGTCCAAACCAAACTAGACAAATAACAGCCCTAGTCCAGGCAGAACTAATTAGTGTTCTACCAGCCCATGAAGAATATTATGTTGATTAAAAGATATTATATTTAACAGACCTTTATCAGTGTTCGAAAAGCTGACAATTATTGTATATTACTTATTATATTTGTTGTGCAAATAATACATTGATGTATTTCATCTTGGACAACCTGCCAGCAGTTCATGTGGGACTTATAAGGTGAAAAGCACTTTTAAACAAATACTGAAATTGTACCACAACTCTCTACGCACAATACTGTCAAATACCAGAGACAGCTTTCAAACTACTTCTAGTATCAGGTGTGAGTAACCATCTAGACTTCTTAAGCACTTCTGACATCACCTAATCTAGTGTTGGCAGGTGTAAAAATTTTTTTGAAAATGCAGTGTAATTTCATGATCTCTACAATTCTAGGAGTGCTATCTTTTAGTGGACAGCATTAACCACTAACAACTATATCTTTATACATACATTAATATTATTGAATAGTTTTACACCGCCTGATGTATACCTAGTTTTTAACAAACTACTTCTGTATACATAAAAATGAATCTCTATTTTCCTATTTTTTTTTTTAATTATGCTGTTAGCCGTGAGGGCTTTAACAGCTTCACCGAACTTTTTGGGGCGAGTGCTGAGGGCACTCAGCTCCGAGGCAGCGAGCGCAAGGGTGCCAGAATGGCCGAACCTCGGCTTGGGATGCTGCGGATAACAAACAAGGATCGTGGGGGTAGTCCCTTACAGAACCGTGTACTTAACGTGTAGGTGTGCATGGATAGTATGCGGTGTGATGATGTACTTTTAGTGATGAAGTGTCATTGTATCGCGCGAGCAGAGTCACTTGAGGGCTCCTATCCGGAGGATCGATCCTAGGCTCAAGCGTCTGCAGAGGGAGGACGCGGCGGGTGTGCGGGAGCGAAATTAACCGCTCGGTCAACTCTATTTCCCTAGGTCATTGCATCATGCATGAACGGAAAGAGCAATTTCGCTAATTCTTTTTTGTTGTGTTAATTATGGTAAGAAGATGGTTCTTATGAAAGAAAAAATCAGAAATGTCATAGAGCATTACAATAATAAATACTGTTTCTGAATCATATATATTTTTTATAAATTATACCAATTAGAATTCAATATTCATAGTTAAGACAGGACAATGTTTGTCAGGTCAGCTAGTTGTCAATAAATGTCTCTGAAGCGATGATAGCTCAGTGGTAGTGTGTACGACTTCGCTTCAAGGGACGTGAGTTTGAATCCAAGCACCTACATTAAGCTTGAGCTTTTTGTGAAGGAAAACATTGTGAGGAAACCATAGCATGGTGGTAGGGCTTTTTCTAATGCCCACCTGGGTAGCTACCACCCTCAAGTTGTAAACCTGCCGCCAAATACCAATAGGTGTGTTCCAGCAACTGCACTTGAGAGCCAGTTCCTCCACAGGTTTAGCGTGTCTACCAACTTAGGCCGTATCGTCACTAAAGATCAGGTGAGACTATGGCCATAACGCTAAACCTTAAGTATAATAAACAAAATTTTTTTTAAATAAAATTAAATATAATTTTCTAAAGTACAATTTTATTTAAAGTGCAATCATTTTACAGCCCTAGTACAGTAGTAATTGTTTCACGGGTCTACCAATACTGCTACTCTATTATGGCAGAGCGACCATAGCACTATGACTGAAACTTTGACACAAGCTTCATCACATATGTAACATCAGAAAACAAGCAGCTGCCGGTGATAAGCCTCAGGCGCCTCGATCGCCAGCCTTTCGTTTACTGACCAGTACTGGCATTAACAAAATAAGAAACATTCAAATATTTAGAATCGAGTACCGTGAGAAATTTTCATCCTCCGAGTTTTCTTTATTGAAGCATAAAAGAGTGTATGTGTTGCCGAATGAATTCGTGTTAACTAATATACATGTACTTATAGCGCAAGAAACATAAATAACACAATATGAATTCATATCCTGTTAATTTTAGTTTGTGGACAAATCACTCCAGCAAGAGCGGGCAATCGCATACATCGAACACCAAAATCCCAACAATAATCCTGTATTAAAATGTTATATTAACTTTTCATCAGCTTGTTCAGTGCAATAATTTAAATAAATCATTATTCAACTCACATTAAAATACTGTACTTTAGTTTTCTATTAAAAAATGTAAGCCAGTTTCTTATACTTCGATAAATTTTCTTAATACATTCTTTATCAAAACTAAAACGATTAATAGAATTCTAGTCATAGTAAAGAATAAAAACTTACTATTTATCTAACAGGATTAATTCCTTTAAACGTATAACACAAAACAACTTGAGCCATTTATATATTATTAATCTTCCTATGTATAGTGTTGCATCTAAATAAGCTTACGGCATTTAGTGACGTCGATGACAGCTAGTAACTGCGATATTATAAAAACTTAAATTCCGAGCCGGCTTCTGAAATATCACCGTTCTAAATAATCGTATGTCACTAGTGAATCCTTCAAATGAAGTACTTTGATTATATTTATATTACAGTTATTATTTATGTAGTGTTTACTTGTTCAGTGGTCCATCCATAAATTCGGTATGCCGTAATTATTTATTATCTATCATACACATACTGATTTCCGAACATTAAATTGCATGACAGTTTGTAAATAAGTTCATTCAATGCAAAAATTGTAATCATTTGTACATTATCCAGGAGACGCCCTTATGGTATATGGCATATAGAGTATCATATATGTATTCGTTACCATCGTTTTAAATTAACACAAAGACTGTTCAGTACTTTTGAAGTCATATAAGTACACGGAGGTGAGTTGACATATTTTTTTAAATAAAGTACTTTTGGTTTCTTCTATATTAATCTGGTTATAATTTAAAGTATATATCAAAGTGATACCTTTTTAGGTGTTCTAAGCGTGTTTATTTTGTGAATATTCAATGTGACTGAGCAGAAACGCTCGCTTACCTGAAGCTCGTTAGGGTATAGTCGGCTCGAGTCGGTTAAGGCAGCAAGAGAGATATTGTCAACGCGTCATTGTTATACTCCCGTGCCGAATGTTAAACGAAAGAGTATAACGTGTCAATAGCATTTAGTGTCAATATAAACACGATATGTGCCATGCTATTATATTTTCATCTCACTTTGATAAAGTTTTCACTTCTGTCGTATGGTCTTAAGTACATGTCATTTTATGAGTTACCGCGTACACGCACAAAAACAATAACAAATAGTAATTATATACAATAAAATTGCGAATCTGCTGCATTTTTAAAATTGGTTACAATTGTTAACAAGAAAGTGAAATTTGAAATTTTCTAGTATGCATCTTTTCTACGTATTATATAGCCTTTAAACTTGAATTAAAAATATATTATTGAGTTCATGATTTGTTTTTAAATTGAAAACTTGTTTAGGCGCGTTGAGTACTTTGGGTGAACAAAAATCATGGAACTCCCGTCATCGTCAACGTACGCTTTCCATGAGCTATATGTATACTGTGTATATATAATATGCGTAATGCCGACATATAAGTCAAGTTCGTAA
Source organism: Actias luna (assembly GCA_039707435.1). Lineage (NCBI taxonomy): Eukaryota > Metazoa > Arthropoda > Insecta > Lepidoptera > Saturniidae > Actias > Actias luna. The sequence goes on along the minus strand of JAZHAC010000037.1, from coordinate 4,863,560 downwards.
TTACACTCTGCATACACTCTCTACATAAATAGAAAGCATTCGGTGACGATTACGAGTTCCATGATTTTTGTTCACTCAAGAAATATGTTGATTCGTAATAAACATGTATCGAGACGAATATAATTAATGAAACTAAGTAAAATTTAAATAAAATATAATTAATTTTATACATAACTTATTCATATATATATAAAGAAAAAAATTGTAATATTATTCTAACTTTATAACGTAGGTAATTTATGCTAAATACCGCAGAAATCCAGTTTGAGTTATGGAGAATTCAATTCAAGGTAAGTCGATCTGCTTCGAAGAGCAACTCAAGTTAGCACATCGAGTGACATCCCTAAGTTTTATTACCTACATTTTTTTTGACGCACTGCTATTGTTTATTTCTTTTTTGTTTTTGTGTATACCGCCTAAGTTACCAGGTTATAAACATAAAAAATGTGTATTAGTTGTATATGCACATAAATAAATCATGGTATTTCGAGTTAATAGCTTTATTAAAATAAAATCTTAATCATTGAATTTCTATGCCATTACTAAAATGTCCTGTGCATCATTTTGCCGCGTTTGTTTAGCCGAATGTGATACGATGCATGTAATATATAACACAAGCCTTCAAGAAGTTTACGAAAAACTAACAAATGTAAAGGCAAGTACCAAACAGTAATTATTTATTAAAACTCAGTTTCAATAAATAAATATATAATTTTTTCATAGCCATTATCGACGCTATTCAACGATTTCTGTTCGTGTTTTTATTACATTCTAAATCTACCTTTTTATATGTTAATTCCTTGAACCTGTACTGGGAGCGCCGTGATATATAAATATATCAATAACAACAACATTGCAGTGGTAAAAAGCCAAGAAACACATGAATTTTGATGTATGATGATAGCTCATTGAAGCGATGATAGCTCAGTGGTAGTGTGCACGACTTCGCGTCAAGGGACGTGGGTTCGAACCCAAGCACCTACAATGAGCTTGAGCTTTCGGTGAAGGAAAACATCGTGAGGAAACCATAGCATGGTGGTAGGGCTTTTTCTAATGCCCGCCTGGGTAGCTACCACCCTCTAGTTGTGAACCTGCCGCCAAATACCAATAGGTGTGTTCCGGCAGCAGCACTTGGGAGCCAGTTCCTCCACAGGTTTAGCGTGTCTACCATCTTGGGCCGTATCGTCACTTAAGATCAGGTGAGATTACGGCCATAACGGTAAACCTTAAGTATAAAAAAAAAAAGTATAAATAGCTTTATATAGTATTTTAGTGTTTTGACTACAATTTCACGTAATGTTAACGGTGTGCTCAAGATGGTAGACACACATAAGCCTAGTGAAGGGGCCGGCTCGCAAGTGTGACTACCAGAATACATGTATAGGTATTTAGCAGTGGTTCTGCAATTTGAGGGTAGTAGTTAGCCACAAGAAGAGCTGCGAAAGCTTTTCCTGGTCTCTACCAACACATAATTTGCAGTGTCGCTATGGTGTGTTTTAATGGGTAGTGTGCAATGCTTATCATCAGTAGAGCTTAGCTACATGGCCTTTTCACCTTTGGCCTGAGACTAGGTAATGTGTTTGCATGTAGGGATGAGGAACTCTGTAAAAAAAGGATTTTAATCACCACAATTATTAAAAAAAAAGGATGATAGCCAGACAAGCCCTACAACTATGCTTTTGTTTCATTACAATGTATCCTTTCACTAAAATCTGAGGCTCATTGGAGTGATTAGATCTCGTATGCACTGATGCAATGTCCGTACAAATTGAACCATTGTTTGTGATAATAATAATAATAATAATTGTCTTAATACAAATTATAACAGTAGATTATGTAGTGTATGTATATTTAGTTTATTAATTTTGACTACATTTTGCTTATTTAATATGCTATTCCTCATGAGTTATTTATATTAGATTAGTATATTTATTATTACACTCTTATTTCACCAATTATTTTATTTGCACTACCTACAATGGTAGTAATTATTTCTTACTACATTGCTGCTGGTTAGCTGGGAGAAAATGCCTTATGGTATCAAGCTCACCAGTGTGTACATATATAAAGTGCAATAAAGAATAAAGAATTCATTCATTCATTCATTACAACACACTTCAATAAAGATCCTCTATAGGTAAAATATAGTTGTATGGTTCTGTACATTATTTTGTAACACTACCATATGTATACATTCAACTTGGACCTATTTAAGTTGCAATATGTCTTTAAATTATAACAATGTCATGAAATAGTATCAACAAATATATAAAAAGTCTGTTTAAAAAAATGTTTAAAGTATATCATAAAATAATATAAAATATAATTTGAGGCCATGTAATAGAATTCACTCAGTGCACATTGTAAAAAAAAAAACATAATTTCAATGTATTGTAATATAATAACTTAATGTTGTGTTAGCTCGGTGGTCGCATGTAGAAATCCTGCGTCATGGGACATGAGTTCGAATATAACCACCTACAATTAGCTTGAGCTTTCGGTGATGGAAACATTGTGAGGAAACCGTAGCATGGTGATAGGGCTTTTCCTGATGCTCGTCTGGCTATATAGCACCCTCAAGTTGAAAATATGCTGCCAAATACCAATAGGTGTGTTCTGGCAACGCATCTGCGATTCCCTTGATGTTATGGGTGTCCATAGGCAGCGGTGATCACTTAACATCAGATGACACGCTTGCTCGAATGCCTGCTATTACATAAAAATTAACTGTATTGTAGCTACAAATGAACAAGGAGAAAATGTTAGTAGCGTGCAGCCTATGTCACTCTCAGCTGCACAAATGCCACCAGTTCATGATGCGGGCACAGAAAACCCAGGAGATTTTGGGAGAAATGCTTATGAAGAATATTGAGGTAATCACTCCTACATGTTATTATTCTAATGTACATGTATTTAATGTACATGTAATGTAGTATGAAATAACCCCTATAACCATGCTATGGTTTCTTCACGATGTTTTCCTTCACCGAAAGTTCAAGCTCATTGTAGGTGCTTGGATTCGAACTCACGTCCCTTGACGCGAAGTCGTACACACAACCACTGAGCTATCATCGCTTCAATTCTTTTTCCCCTTAAAGGACTTATGATGATTTTTTATAACATATCTATATATACCTTTATTTTTATTTAGTGGTGAAAAATACATTGACTCCTAAGGACAACATTATAAAAAGTAATAAATACTATAAGTTTTGATAGCTCAGTTGGTAGGGTGTACAGATGTCTCATCAACGGATGTGAGTTCGAATTCACCTGCAATGAGCCAGAAAACGTCATGAGGAAACCATAGCATAGCAGTAAGGGTTTTTCTAATGCACACCTGGTTTACTATCATCCTAAATATGAAAAACTGCCACAAAATACCTATAGGTGTTTTCCGGCAGTTTTTTTTTTTTATCATTAACAAGTAAGCGCTTGACCACAATCTCACCTGATGGTAAGTGACGATGTGGTCTATGATGGAACGCGCTTACTCAGCAAGTACCTGTTCACTCTCTGTTTGAAGACTCATACGATATAGGAAAGACAGACGCCGGTAGTGAATTCCACTCCCTAGCAGCACGCATTATAAAATAAGCTTTTTTTTTATACTTAAGGTTTAACGTTATGGCCATAATCTCACCTGATCTTAAGTGACGATACGGCCCAAGTTGGTAGACACGCTATACCTGTGGAGGAACTGGCTCTCAAGTGCTGCTGCCGGAACACACCTATTGGTATTTGGCGGCAGGTTTACAACTTGAGGGTGGTAGCTACCCAGGCGGGCATTAGAAAAAGCCCTACCACCATGCTATGGTTTCCTCACGATGTTTTCCTTCACCGAAAGCTCAAGCTCATTGTAGGTGCTTGGATTCGAACCCACGTCCCTTGACGCGAAGTCGTGCACATTACCACTGAGCTATCATCGCTTCAAAACGCTTCGTGCCGGTAGGGGGAATGTCAACTATGTACTGGTGAAAACCCTCGCGGCGTCTGGTCGTCCTCAGATAGAATGGAGTTGGTGGAATCAAATCGTGCAGGTCCTGAGCACACTCTCCAAAGTGTATTCTGTAAAACACTGAGAGGCGAGCCACCTTACGGCGATGGTCAAGAGACAGCATATTGACCATCTTCAGTTGCACTTAGTCCGTCCACCATATTGGGCCGCATCGTCACTTATCACCAGATGAGATTGCAGCCATAAAGCTATACTGTTTAGATTATTTACCATCCAAACGCCTAAAGCCAACAAATAGTTCAATTTGTAAATTTCCATTGCACTTACTAATTTTCTAGGTATATTATGTTAATAAGGTTATCTTTGTAGGAGACAAACGAATGTATGAGGGCAATAGATAGGGAAAAAAATAATCTAGTGTATAGTCTATCGATTGGTACCGTCTGGCATGTTACCATAGCACCCGAGGACGACGTCTGCGTTGTTAAAAATGAGGAATCGGGAATACATCCAGAGGTGCTACTAAAGAAGGAAATAGTTAGTTCCTCTGAGGGAAATGGTTAGTTCATTACCTATATTTTTTTACTCTGTAACTTCATGTATTTTTTGGAACGAAACTTCCGTCATGATTTTTCCGATTTTTCCGATTTTTCCGTCATGACCCTTTCTTTAGTCTGTTCTATATTGCAGTATATTTGTATAGTGTATCCGGTTATCCATAGCGCGTACGCTATTGGCTGTGCGCAGTCACAGGTGCGCGCTGATTGGTTCAAGACAGCCAGTATGTTCTCAACGGCTGCGCAGATATAGTTTGCACACGTCATATAAGACAGCTGTTTCCTAGCGTATTATAATGATTATTGATCACACAATAATCGTGACTAAATGTTATCTTGATTGAATGTAATCAAGATCGAAGCGATGATAGCTCAGTGGTAGTGTGTACGACTTTGCGTCAAGGGACGTGAGTTCGAAACCAACCACCTACAATGAGCTTGAGCTTTCGGTAAAGGTACATCGAGAGGAAACCATAGCATGGTGGTAGGGCTTTTTCTGATGCCCGACTGGCTAGCTACCACCCTCAAGTTGAAAATCTGCCGTCAGATACCAGTAGGTGTGTTCCGGCAGTTGCACTTGAGAGCCAGTTCCTCCACAGGTTTAGCGTGTCTACCATCTTGGGCCGTATCGTCACTTAATATCAGGCGAGATTATGGCCATAACGCTAAACCTTAACTATATAAAAAAAAACTAATTACTAAATTAATCGATTAAGCCCATCTCCGATAATAATTATAATGACTGGCTTAATATTAATTTATTTTATCCAAAACTTCATGGTACTAGAATTTTTCACTCATCCTCTCGGACTCTTGATTTTAAATGGCAAAAAAAATCTTGTGTCAATATTCTTGATGTTTGAATGTGTCTTCTAAATATTAAATTTAAAAATGGTCTGTACGCAAAGCGCGTGCTTATATTATAAATTACTTTTATTTCGTTGAGTAATATTCGCGTGAAAAAATAATAAAAAATAATCTATTTTGATAAAATACATTGGTTTAAATTCAATCATTACACAATTTTGAAAGTTAAATTTCAGTACACCCTGACGGTAGGTGCAAAGTGGAATTAGATTACTTGGACCATAACTATGATGGAGTGACATCAGATTCCGAGGATAATTTACCTCTGAACAGCATCAGTACGAACAAGAGATCAGAGATGATGGTGCAGGTAAAGAAGAGAGTACGGAAGAAGGGAAATAAAGGTGAGATATTCCACTCAATCCTAACTAATGTTATAAATGAAGACATGTGTTTGTTGTTCTGCCTCGTCTTAGGTATTCAAATCAAATCAAATCAAAATCAAAATCAAAATCAAAAATCATTATTCGATTTAGGCCCTAAAAAGGTGGATATGAACGTCAAAACTACCACCGGTTCGAAAAGTGACGCAGTCATCTAGAAGAACCGGCGAGAAACTCGATCTGTATCCTTTTTTTTAAGTCTTATTCTTATCTTTTTGTATATAATAGTTTAATGTGTTATAGTAGTTATTAGCGGATGTACAGAGAGGGGCGTCAATTACAGACATCACGATCGCTCACATATTGATCCACCTTATAATAGCCTTTTGACGTCAAAACCCGTTTGACATGGTTCTCGAACCTACTGTCCGGCAATACAGTAATGTGCTTTGGGACTTTATTATAAAACCTAACACTGTTACCTAAATAATTGTCACTTGTCTTGTTCTAAAATAGGGGGTGACTAGTTTGTCACGATTTCTAGTATTCAAATTATGGCGGTCTTTAACGAAATCTAGCTTTTGTAAACTTTTGCGGACATACATTTATAAAGAATATATCGGGAGGGCAAAGTTGAAATACCGAATTCCTAAAACTTATCCTTTAATAATTCGTAATGATAATTTCAATTATTAAGACATTTTGCATACGCGTTGTCAGAAGTACGGAAATGCAAAGCCCGAAACGTCGTTCGCATGGAACTGATTATTATTATTACATAATTACCGTTTAGCGTCATGGCCATAATCTCACCTGATCTTAAGTGACGATACGGTCCAAGTTGGTACACACGCTAGACCTGTGGAGGAACTGGCTCTCAAGTGCTGCTGCCGGAACACACCTATTGGTATTTGGCGGCAGGTTTACAACTCGAGGGTAGTTGCTACCCAGGCGGGCATTAGAAAAAGCCCTACCACCGTGCTATGGTTTCCTCACGATGTTTTCCATCACGGAAAGCTCAAGCTCATTGTAGGTGATGGGATTCGAACTCACGTCCCTTGACGCGAAGTCGTACACACTATCACCGAGCTATGATGTGACTGAGATATGAGTGGCATGATGTTAAATTGCCTAAATCTTCTCCAATGATTCCTCTATCAAATACAAAACGAAATTTTCGATATCCGACTGGTGGTTACATGTCCAAATAAACTACCTAAAAAATTTCGTGTCACGTCGTTTGTCTACTGAACCGATTTTGATCAAATTTAGCACACCTTGTGCAGTTTGATCCAACTTGAGAGATAGTATACTCTTTATCCCGATAAGTGGTCATAACGCGATAGATGTCGCTGTAAGTTTATAATAAAGTCCCGAAGCACATTACTGAATTGCCGGACAGTAGGTTCGAGAACCATGTCAAACGGGTTTTGATGTCAAAAGGCTATTACAGGGTGGATCAATATGCGAGCGATCGTGATGTCTGGAATTGACACCCCTCTCTGTACATCCGCTAATAACTACTGTAACACATTAAATTACTGTTTATAAGCATAAAAATGACACTTAAAAAAAAAAAGATGCTGTTTGAGTTTCTCGCCGGTTCTTCTCGATGACTGCGTTACTTACCGAACCGGTAGTAATTCTTAACGTTCATAAGCGGCTTCTTAAGGCCTAAATTGAAAAAAAAAATTGATTTTTATTTTTATATTGATTTTGATTTTGATTTTGTCTTTGATTTTGATTTTGACTTTGATTTTGACTTTGACTTTGACTTTGACTTTGACTTTGACTTTGACTTTGACTTTGACTTTGACTTTGACTTTGACTTTGACTTTGACTTTGACTTTGACTTTGACTTTGACTTTGACTTTGACTTTGACTTTGACTTTGACTTTGACTTTGACTTTGACTTTGACTTGGACTTGGACTTGGACTTGGACTTGGACTTGGACTTGGACTTGGACTTGGACTTGGACTTGGACTTGGACTTGGACTTGGACTTGGACTTGGACTTGGACTTGGACTTGGACTTGGACTTGGACTTGGACTTGGACTTGGACTTTGACTTTGATCTTGATTTTGATTTTGAATCTATATGACTGACCACTTGAATAGGCAGAACCAGGTCTGCCAGGTCGGCTAGTAATAATATAGATTCTCGTCGATTGTAGATTCCAAGTTAGACGCCCGCGAGATCCTACTGACTAAGGAGCAACAGCTCCAAGAGTTGTTGGCGCGATCGAAAACTCTAAACTATTTGAATTCACCGTTGAAATGTGAATTTTGCTACAAAGGATTCATCGACGCGAACGCGTTTAGTAACCACATGGAAAAACACGACGAGGTATGTGTATATATATAAAATAAAATTAAATTTAAAATAAATGAAATTTCTTTAGCTTCGTTGTCAATTTAAACTCAATGAAACGACAGTAGATTATAGGAGAATCTCTTACATCTATTATTTAGCTTCATTGTCATTTTAAACTCGACGAAACGATAGTAAAGAGAGAATGAGACAGAAGACATTATACAGTATTTCTTACAGGGTCCTGCATGTAAATTTTTTAAGTGAAAACTTGTATTTCGTGTGAACTGCACACATATTTGTTTTATAATGTCTAATTCGATGAAGTTAGATCTATAGATCTATAGCTGCGTTAAGAGAAATCGGTAGCAGCGAATGTTTAATTTAAAATTGCACGCATCGGATGTAACACACTATGAAGTTGTCTGCAAGTTATACTTCAAATGGTGTGTTATGAGACATTGTTAACGGTGAAGTTAGCTGGAAGTCATATTTATTTATTTAAATCGTTAAGATCGAATGATTAGTTAAAATTGCACGTCTCGGATGTAACACACCGTGAAGTTGTCTGCAAGTTATACTTCAAATGGTGTGTTATGAGAAATTGTTAACGGTGAAGTTAGCTGGAAGTCATATTTATTTATTTAAATCGTTAATATCGAATGATTAGTTAAAATTGCACGTCTCGGATGTAACACACCGTGAAGTTGTCTGCAAGTTATACTTCAAATGGTGTGTTATGAGACATTGTTAACGGTGAAGTTAGCTGGAAGTCATATTTATTTATTTAAATCGTTAATATCGAACGATTAGTTAAAATTGCACGTCTCGGATGTAACACACCGTGAAGTTGCCTGCAAGTTATACTTCCAATGGCGTGTTATGAGATTAGTTATGAGAGTTGTTAAGAGTGAGGTTAACTGGAGGTTACCTTTCTTTTGTCGCTTTGTGACCGTCACACACCGTGAAGTTTGCTGTTGGAAGTCATATTTATACGGCATATCATTTGATTATTTAATTATATTATTAAAAACGTTTTCGTTTTGCTGTTTTCACCATCATCACGTATAGGTATTCTTGTATCATCACCTTGCAAAGATAAGTAATTTTTGCAAAAAAAAATAGTATCGTGCGAGATTTTGAATATATATATATATATAATATAATAGCGATGATAGCTCAGTGGTAGTGTGCACGACTTCGCGTCAAGGGACGTGGGTTCGAACCCAATCACCTACAATGAGCTTGAGCTTTCGGTGAAGGAAAACATCGTGAGGAAACCATATCATGGTGGTAGGGCTTTTTCTAACGCCCGCCTGGGTAGCTACCACCCTCAAGTTGTAAACCTGCCGCCAAATACCAATAGGTGTGTTCCGGCAGCAGCACTTGAGAGCCAGTTCCTCCACAGGTTTAGCGTGTCTACCGACTTGGGCCGTATCGTCACTTAAGATCAGGTGAGATTATGGCCATAACGCCAAACCTTAAGTATATAAAAAAAAAAAAATTACGGTTTCAATGTGTGGTGATAGAGTAGCGGTGCGCACGAGTGCGACGTGTGTCGAATGCGCTACCAGTCGGCGCGACACCTCCGCATGCACGCCACCACTGCGCATATGCGGCTCTACCGCTGCAACCGCTGCGACCACACCTCGCACACCAAGTCAGTCTACACCATTATTGTTCAAGTGAAACCTTGTGTATACAGAGTGAATTCACGTGAGCCGTCATCGACATGGTCACTATATCTGTTCCCATTAGTGTACGCTTATTGCGCTTTAACACAGTTTTGATTTGCAAGATTTAAGATGCGATAATTAATTTGGACTGTTTTCTTCATGACTGCTTTAATTATTTTACACGCTTTATATTAGCTTCACCTTTATGTATGTATGTATGTATGTATGTATGTATGTATGTATGTATGAGTGTATGTATGTATGTATGTAACCGACCCATTTTATCAAGTAAAAGACATCAACGAGATCTAACGAGGTTTTTACACGCTTTGTATTAACTTCAGTTCCAGTAACTAAAAAATAATAAATAAATAATAGTTTAAAAAACTAGAACACACGCTTTATATAGAAAACTAAACTAAAATACAGAAAATAAATTTTAATAAATATTAATTAAGAATAATGTATTTTTTTTAATAAATATAAGTTATTAATAGTTTGAATAAGAAAAAAAATGTTTTATTGTAAAAAAAGCGTGGGTTGCATGGTGTCAATAGTTATGAATATTTAATTGACAGATATGAGAAGGATTATCATTTCGATAATATCTTGAAAAGCACCCCCGCTTTTTTTTAAATAAAACATTTTTTTTTCTTATTCAAACTATTAATAACTTATATTTATATAAAAAAAAACTTTATTCTTAACTAATATTTATTAAAATTTATTTTCTGTTTTTTAGTTTAGTTTTCTATATAAAGCGTGTGTTCTAGTTTTTTAAACTATTATTTATTTAATATATAGTTAGGTTTAACTTTATGGCCAACGTAAGTCTGGTGGAGCTAACCCCGGGACACACCTATAGGTATTTGGTGGCAGAGTTTCAACCCTGAGGGGGGTGGCTAACCAAGTGGGCATTATAAAAAGCTCTACCATAAGTATATATGTTTCATAATACTGTGTTTCCTTCACTGAAAGCTCGGGATTACTGCGGGTTTTTTTTATAGTTAAGGTTTAACGATACAGCCACAATACCACCAGATGTTAAGAGAGCTTATGGCGCAAGATGGTGGACATGCTAAGCCTAATAGAGGGGCTGGCTCTCAAGTGCAACCGATGGTATATCTGTAGGTCTTCGGCGGGAGATTCGAGGGTGGTAGCTAGTCAGGTAATAGAAAAATCCTTACCACCATGCTACGGTTGCCTCACGATGTTTCCCTTCACCGGAAGCTCAAGCTCATTGTAGGTGGATTCGAACTCACTCCACTGAGTTATCATCGCTTCATAGACTTAAATGATGCTAGATAATATGTTTCTCCACTTAGAATCTAATTCTTATATACATTAGGGGTAGGTAGGTAAGGTAGGTAGGTAGGTAAGGTAGGTAGGTAGGTAAGGTAGGTAGGTAGGTAAGGTAGGTAGGTAGGTAAGGTAGATTTTGAAAAGCTTACGTGAAGTTAAAGTGTTAGTCCGCCACTGCTTGAGTTCGTTTGTTCTCTCTAGACTACCATTCTGTTTAAAGTGTCGTCTATTGCACGCGTCATAACGTGAAGCGTTTGAGGTAGTGCACTACTCGTAACATTTCAAAGTCGAGCTATTTTCAACACGAATGACAGCTCAGTGGTAGTGTGTACAACTTTTGAAGCGATGATAGCTCAGTGGTAGTGTGTACGACTTCGCGTCAAGGGACGTGAGTTCGAATCCGAGCAGCTAAATTGAGCTTCAGCTTTCGCTGAAGGAAAACATTGTGAGGAAACCATAGCATGGTGGTTTTTTCTAATGCCCGCCTGGGTAGCTACCACCCTCGAGTTGTAAACATGCAGCCAAATACCAATAGGTGTGTTTCGGCAGCTTCACTTGAGAGCCAGTTCCTTCACAGGTTTAGCGTGTCTACCAACTTGGGCCGTATCGTCACTTAAGATCAGGTGAGATTATGGCCATAACGCAAAAACTTTAGTATAAAAAAAAGAATTCAATGATCATTATTTTAATCCTTTTTTTGTGTTTTCACGGCAACGTACCAATGTTTTATTATCCAGAGCATACTCTCACTATCACACTAGATGATTATTAAATCTATTTATATTGTTATATATTAAAAAATCTTATTGCAAATATATTTCGTATTTTTTCGTATGTGTATGGGTGTTTAACGATTACTCCCAAAACACTTAATGTATCGGAACCATTTCTTTATTAATAGCTTCAGAGTGACATCTGATTACTTCCTACTTAATATGAACGCTTAAATCTATATCATTCAAGTATGATAACGTTAAGAGGCGTGCACTTTTAGATTTTCCAAACTATATCTCTCTTCTATTTCATAACATATGCCCTGTCAATCTACATTTTATTTGCCTATACTCTGCCCTAATGACTAACCTAACATTATTACCAAAAAAAAAAAAAAAACTTGCCCGTTCCTCTCGATGACTGCGTTACTCTCCGAGTCGGTGGTAATCTTGACGTTCATAACCGCCGTCTCAGGGCCTATACTGAATACAGATATATTTGATTTGAAGCGAACAAACAAACACACACACATACTTTTCTTCTATTATATATATAGAAACCAAGCGAGGGAGCACGAGAAATGGCACGGAGGTCACACCTACGAGTGTCAACTGTGCAGCCAGAAGTTTAGGTGAGGACTGATTAAATGTATTTTGGACATGTTACATTTGCATGGTGGTAGGGCTTTTCCAATGCCCGCCTGGGTAGCTACCACCCTCGAGGTGTAAACCTGCCGCCAAATACCAATAGGTGTGTTCCGGCAGCTGCACTTGAGAGCCAGTTCCTCCACAAGTTTAGCGTGTCTACCAACTTGGGCCGTATCGTCACTTAAGATCAGGTGAGATTATGGCCATAACGCTAAACCTTATGTATAAAATATATTGTGTATATTAGATAAAAGAGAAATAGTTGTGCCCGCGACTTCGTTCGAATGGAACTGAAGACGATTTAAACATATATATATATAATAATTTTCGAAATCGGTCCAGTAGTTTTTGAGTTTATTCGTTACAAACAAAAATACAAATCTACCCTCTTTACAATATTAGTGTAAACTAGCCGACCTGCCAGACTTTGTTCTGACCTTTAGTATAGTCAATCACATCGAATGCAGCATCATCTATCGCGTTGGGTTCTCTTACCGAGATCAAAACTATCATATCTCTCAAGTTGCATCAGACCGTATACTGTGCAAAATTTAATGAAAATCCGATCAGTAGTGCAGGAGTTCATCGCGGACAAACAATATGATACGAAATTTATATATATATATATGTATATGTATATAAAGACTAGATTTTACGTGCGGTTATATCGGAGGACGCAATAAAAAGCCTCATACAAAGTTTATCCCACTCTTTACCCCACTTGCAATGGGGGTTAAAAATAGCCTATCACCGTCTCCAGGTTCCCAACTATCTCTATATCAAAAATCATCATAATCGATTCAGCGGTTTAGGCGTGAAAGCGTAACAGACAAACAAACAAACTCACTTATGTTAGTCAGATAATGCTTCCTAATGTCATTCCCGGACCATTTTTATCGCACAATCGGACATATTAAACAGTTATTGTGAAATATTTTTATTAGCGGATATATGAAAAAAAAAACTGAATGGGTTTTGTGAAACTGATTATTCTTTGAAAATTATTAGCCTAATTTAATAATTAGGGAAATGGGAAGGATAATGGGAAATCAATGTTACACGATTTGCTGATCCGAGCCATGGGTGCCGCCCACTTTACCCATACTCCGCCGCACCATGTAATGCGACATGCGATAGATGGACGGAATGGAACCTTTAATCATTTTTAATTACACGCTAAAGAAGTCGCAGGCACATCTAGATTTACAATAATAGATTTTTGAAGTGAAAACTCCTTTAGGCGCGTTGTGCACTTTTTGGGTGAACTAAAATCACGAGACTCGCGTCATCGTCACCGAACGCTTTCCATTTATGTAGAGAGTGTATGCAGATTGTCGATTACGAGCTTATCATATATGAACGCTTGGTCGGTCAGTTTGACGTGCGACTTATTAATAACGCGTAAACAAGGTCGTAGATACTTATTTTTTTTACATTATTTTGTGAAATGTAGTTTTCACTTCTGCCGGCAGTCCTCATGACGGCTTTTTTTTACAGTAAGTCGACGTCATACCTGACGCACATGCGGAAGAGCCACCCGACCGAGTACGTGTGCAATATATGCGGTAAGAGCTGCATAGGAAGGCACGGATTACTCATGCATAAAAGCAAAACTCATAGACACGTTTCCGAGGTGAGTTTGTCAACACTTTGTTGTATCCTTTCTGCCTACCACCAGTCGTTGAAATACCGTAAAGATATCTTTAGGTCGATATAAAAAAAATCTTGTTTTGAAATAGACACTATTGGAAAAACGCTTGTGTTATGGAAATAGTTTTCTAGATAGTTTTCAGATGTTATAATGAGAATTTTTCCCAGGATTCTTACAAAGTATGAAAAAAAATATTATGTTTCATTTTTCGTTCCAACACCACACGATAGAAGTGGAACATCACTATATCTCTCTCTCGCTCCCTCAGTCGACTCGAGCCGACTTTACCCGAACGAGAGTCACATATAAAAATTTTGCGGATCAGAATTTCAAAGACATAAAGTTTCACATTAAATATCTTCGAGCTGAACCAATGAATGGTTCAAGTAGCTTGTCTTTTTAGCTTACGTTTTTTTTACCTGTCGCTGAAGTGATAGCGGATTTTATGTGAAAACTAGATTTGTTTTTTTTTTAAAGTTAAGTTTTGGCAATATGACCATAATCTCACCTGATCTTAGGTGACGATACGGCCCAAGTTGTTGGACTTGTTAAACCTGTGGAGGGGCTGGCTCTCAAGTGCAGCTGCCGGAACACACCTATTGGTATTTGGCGACAGATTTTCAACTTGAGGGTGGTTGCTAGCCAGGCGCTACCACCATGTGTAAAATCCTTATTCCTTCTCCTTATTCAGTCCACTGATTCGTTCTGGAGCTCCATTATCACTGCCTCAGTATTGCCTGGCTAACTACCCTCTAAAGCTGAAAATCTGCCGCCAAATACTATTAGGTGTGTTCCTGCATTTGCCTTTGAGAGCCAGTCTCTCGACAGGTTTAGCGTGTCCATCAACTAGGGCCATATAGTCACTTAAGATCAAGTGAGATTATGGTCATATTGCCAAAACTTAGGTATAAAAAAGAAACTTTCGAATTATTCGAATTAGAAATAATTTTACCCTCTCAGCAAGCAGTGGAATCGGAGGGAACTCCCTCCGGTCGCTTCTGCCCGGAGTGCAACGTTCAATTCCTCAACGTAGAGGCGTGGAAGAGACACATACTGACTTCAGTAAAGCACTCCCTTGAAAATACGAGTAAGTGAGTATATGTTCCTAATTTCTTTCTCACATAAATTTTCTTCAAAGTTAGAAACAAATCGAATAACGCAATAAAAGGTTCCATACAAAGTTTAGCCCTCTCGATATCCCACTTCTAATAAAGTTTTCGTGACAAAAGTAACCTGTAAGGACCCGTCTATCTTCATACCAAAATTCATCATAATTGATTCAGCGGTTTAGGCGTGAAAGCTTAACAAACAAATAAACACACTTTCACATTTACTGAACTTCGTACCACCTATGATCGGCTAAAACTGAAAAACGGTTTAACCGATCTGTATCTAGTTATATATTTTTTATTTTCAAACATTTATACAAACCTTGTCCTGCCAATAACGCACACAATAAAGAAATAATTATCCAATTTGGCGCAGTCGTTTGGAGGTTATGCTCCTGACAGGGTGAATCGATTGCGATGAGACAATAACTGAGTAATACTCCAAGTTGCGTATAATATTTACATATAAAAGTTATCTACATTGGTTTTTTTACATTGTACGTGATGCATGCACAGACCAACAGACAAACAGACAAATTCCAGAAATGCTGAAAATGGGATCTGTTGTTTATCCTTATGTATAAATATATACCCTATATGTATAAATAAAGATTCATTATACTTAACACTCGCTTTCTTGTATGTCTGTCCGGGTGGAATTTTGTTATTAATTTGAAACTAACTCCCCGATGAGTTAGATATTTAAAATCGGTACCATAGTTCAGAAGTGGGAGACAATGCGTGAAAATATGAAAAGAGAAGAAAAAAATTCGAAAAGAGTGATTAAGGTTATCACAGATTTATGTATTTCAATACCGACAGATGAACAGAATATATATATATATATTAAAGTTCCATTCACACAACCCTTAAAAAATAGAAAATAAAAGGTATTGGAAACGAAAAACATGGGGCACATGCAATAAATAACTTTAAGCATGCGCGAAGCGTTTGAGTAGTGCTTTACTCTCACTCTCACGAGGTCAAGCAATTATCTTGGCTTAAATTGCTTTTATCTGATCTTTTTTGTACTTTGAGTATTAAATGAGTTGACAAATATCAACAAGAACACTTTTTTATGACAGTAGATACTTTAAAAAAACCATTTTGTCACCATAGTATAAAAAACCGTTTTGAAAAAATATTTCCGTAGACGTCGGGTTGTCTGTACGTGTGGATGATCTATGTGGTCACCATAACGCTTAAAGAACTACACTTTTTGAGCCATTTTTTTTTTCATTCGCTTCAGTATCATTCTGAGTAATAGCCTATTGAAAATACCGTCTAATTCAATGTAAAATTCATTAACAGTGAATAGTCGTTTCTGTATCTTTACAATTTTACTTTACAATATTACAATATATTTACAATATTACTTTTTTTACAATAAAACATTTTTTTTCTTATTCAAACTATTAAAAACTTATATTTATAAAAAAAAAATATATAATTAATATTTATTAAAATTTATTTCCTGTTTTTTAGTTTAGTTTTCTATATAAAGCGTGTGTTCTAGTTTTTTAAACTATTATTTTTTACATATTTAATATAACTGCTTAAATATACGTCATTCAATTATAATTACGCTATAAGGCGTCCGCTTTTGTATTTTCCAAACTATTATTTTTACGTTACAGTCCGGAGTGCAAGATATGCGGCGAGCAGTTCACCAGTGGTAGTTTTCTGTCTACCCACATGCGGGAACACGAGAAGACGCTGCGGCAGTCGGCCCAGGTCTCGGCGCCGGCAGTCAAGTTAATGGAGTTGGCATGTGAACAGGTACACGATTGACATTTATCTCCTGCTGTGTCTTTGAAATCTTCGATCCATCTTCTAAATCCCTCCCCCCCCCCCTTTTTATTATTTTTCCATTGATATTTTCCATAGTACGATAACTCGTTCGCCAACTATTTTTTTTATTGTAAAGTTAGGTATATGGCCATAATGTCATCTGAGCTTAAGTGACGATACGGCCCAAGCAGGTGGACATGCTAAACCTGTGGAGGAACTGCCAGAACACACCTATTGGTATTTGGCATAGATTTTCAACTCTATCACCATGGTATGGTTTCTTCACGATGTTTTCCTTCACCGGGCGCTCAATCGCATTATAAGTGGATTCGAACTCACGTCCCATGATGCGGAGTCCGTAAACACCACCACCAAAGAGCTATCGCCGCTTCGTATCGCACGTTATTGGTATTAAATAAAAAAAATTGAACCGTTACAACGATGGGTTATTGTCGCCAGTGCGGTGCGAAATTCGTGAACCGATCGAAACTCCATACACATGTGAAGAGGATCCACCTCGGGGTCAAATACAACAAGAACATCGTCTGCGAGGTCTGCGGGAAGAAATGCGTCGTGAGTCAGTTTATCTATAATTAATATTACAGAGAGAACACATGGAAAGGGAACCTGGGGGAAGCTGGGGGGTGGGGCTTTTCCTAATATCCCGCCGCCATAGATACCACCCTCAAGTTGAAAGTCTGCCACCAAATACCAAATAGGTGTGTTCCGGTAGTTGCACTATTTTTTTTTTTTTTTGATTCAGGTGCAGCGTTATGGCCATAATCTCACCTGACCTTAAGTGACGTTACGGCCCGAGTTGGGGGACACGCTAAACCTGTGGAGCAACTGGCTCTCAAATGCAACTGCCGGAACACACCTATTTGGTATTTGGTGGTACTTGAAAGTCATCCCCTCCGTAGATTTAGCGTGTCCACCATCTTTGACTGCATTGTTACTAAACATCAGATGAGATTTTGGCCGAATCGCTAAAACCTTATAGACTATATAAAATAAAATTTAAAAAACTTGAGATTGGATTTAGAACATTTATATGATAGAGCAATAATTGAGAAAGACTTTAGGCTATTCAATATCACGCTAGCACCGGTAGGAGCAAAACTGTATGTAAAAAAGTTACAAAAACGCGCAAATATTGTTAAATAATTTTTAGTTTCATGCGAAGGAAGTCACGGGCACAGTTGGTTTATTATAATAGAAAACTATTTCAAACTGTAACATGTTCATACCAAGAAGTAAATTACTTATCTTTTGATGTTATATTTCATTGGAATAGAAGAGGGGAAGGGGAGGTCCTGTGCGTTGAATACATTGGTCCGAATTAAAGGGGAGAGCGTCACCAAAAGATCTCTGTTTTGGTGATGCTGGCGTCAGGAATATGAAAGGGGGATTTTTTTTTGGGCGAGGGGTAATGGTGTGACTAGAAGATGCTTGGGTCTGGAATATAAGAGAGGTAGTGGGTGGCTTAGGCGATAGGAGATAGTGTAAGTAGGTGGATTTTATGTCTATACAATGAAAGGAGAAGTAGGTAGTCTTAGGCGAAGGGCAACAGTGTAATTAGGTGATGTTTGAGAGTGGTATTTAAGAGGGGGTGTAGATGATTACGATGTAAGCAGGCGTTTGTAATATGAGAGGGGGAGTGGTGGCCTTATTTGAAGAGAGACGGTGAAATAATATGTTTTAGTGTGGAGCCACAATGTATCTAAGTGATGCTTGCATCTGCAATACGAGGGCAGGGAATGTGTAGCTACAGGTGTATGGAAACAGTCTAAGTGTTGTTTGTGTCTGGAATATGAAAGGGGGAGTGCGTAATTTCAAGTGAAGGAAGACGATGTAATTAGGTGATACTGGTGACTGGAAAAAGAGAAGGAATGAGTGGTTTCTAGTGTGCGCAGTCTATGTAACTAGGTGATGCATCAGGAATATGAGAGAGAGGTGTGTATAGTTTCAAGTGAAGCGAAACAGTGTTACTTGGTGATGCTGGCATCTAGAATATAAGAGAGTTTATGGATGGTTTTTGGTTGTGGTACATGGTGTAACTGGGTAAAGCTTGCGTCTATTAGGGTAGAAATGAGTGGTTTCATTTGAGGAGAGACGGTGAAACAAGATGAATTTGCGTGTGGAATTGCGTTGATTGCGGTTTTAGTATGTGATGCTTAGGTCTGGAATATTAGAGGGGGTGTGTGCGGCTTCTAATAATGTCAAAAGTGTAACTAGGTGAAGCTCGCATCTGAAATATAGGGACGGGAAGTGACTAGTTTCAGGTGAAGTTAGACAGTATAACTGATCGATGTTTGCGGCCAGAATATAGGAGGGGAGTTAGTATTTTGAGGTGAAGTTAGACAGTATAACTGGTCGATGTTTGCGGCTAGAATATAAAAGGGGGAGCGAGTAATTCAGATCAAGTTAGACAGTGTAACTGTTCGATGTTTGCGACTGGAATATAAGAGGGGGAGCGGTGATGGGAACACAGTGAGTAGGTGACGCTCACGTGTCGATGAGTGGGCGATAGTGGGTGATAAAAGGGAGAGGGGTGATGGGAATACAGTGTGAGTAGGTGACGCTCGCGTGTCGAAGACTGGGCGATAGTGGGTGATAAGAGGGGGAGCGGTGATGGGAATACAGTGTGAGTAGGTGACGCTCGCGTGTCGAAGACTGGGCGATAGTGGGTGATAAGAGGGGGAGCGGTGATGGGAACACAGTGTGAGTAGGTGACGCTCGCGTGTCGAAGACTGGGCGATAGTGGGTGATAAGAGGGGGAGCGGTGATGGGAACACAGTGTGAGTAGGTGACGCTCGCGTGTCGAAGACTGGGCGATAGTGGGTGATAAGAGGGGGAGCGGTGATGGGAACACAGTGTGAGTAGGTGACGCTCGCGTGTCGATGAGTTAGCGATAAGAGGGGGAGCGGTGATGGGAACACAGTGTGAGTAGGTGTCGATGAGTGGGCGATAGTGGGTGATAGATGGGTGGGTGATAGAGGGCGTCGTGTGTGCCGGCAGTCGAACGCGTCGCTGCGGTACCACCAGCGCACGCACACGGGCGAGCGGCCGTACGCGTGCGAGCGCTGCGCCAAGCGGTTCAGCGACAGCAACCAGCTGCGCATCCACCGGCGCACGCACACGGGCGAGCGGCCCTACTGCTGCCACCTCTGCGCCAAGCGGTTCAGCCAGAAGCCGGCGCTCAACCGCCACTACCGGGTCAGTGCCAGTGGGTTCGACTCGACCGACTTTTTTTTTTTTATTTAAACTTCTTTAGGATCGCTATTATTCCCAACTCGACCAACTTTGTTTTATTAAGTAAACTTTAGGATCGCTATTATTTTCAACTCGAATAACTTTGTTTTTTAAGTGAAACTTCTTTAGGATCGCTATATTTCCATCTCGAATAACTTTGTTTTTTTAAGTGAAACTCCTTTAGGATCGCTATTATTTCCAACTCGGACAACTTTGTTTTTTTAAGTGAAACTCCTTTAGGATCGCTATTATATCCAACTCGACTGACTTTTTTTAAGTGAAACTACTTTAGGATTTTTGTGATTTCCAACTTGACCAACGTTTTTTTTTAAAGTGAAACTTCTTTAGGATCATTGTGATTTCCAGCTTGACCAACTTTTTTTTTAAAGTGAAACTTCTTTAGGATCGTTGTGATTCTGAAACTCGACGAAACGTAAAAGCGAGTCCACAGAGACACATACACGTGAATGTATAGGATTCAGCCGGCGAGAGAATGAGATAGAACACATTACACGTTCTCGATCTCCTCTTTGTGCGATGCTTCGTAGCGTCCCCACAATTGTTTACTAATTCAATACTTTTCAATAAGTATTTTTAATCAGGGTCTTTTCAGAAGTTTCACTTTACCGTGTGTGGCTTGCACACGCATATTTTTTTTTTCTACAAGCCTCATAAGCGAAGCTTTGAGGTGGGTACTACCGTCACTTTACGCAAAACAACTGATTGTTCAAACTTAAAATCTCCCTATGTACCATATATTGCACTTGTAAAATAATATATACACACACATATCAAGAAAAAAATATTATTTTTAACACTCATGATATTTTTGATGCCAGTTTTGTTATTTAAATTAGTTTAAAAACTGTTTAAAATAGTTCTGTCTCGGACGTCCGTGTGTCTGTATGTGCGGATCCTGTATGTTATCACGATAACGACCGAAATACTTTACTAATCGAGTCTTTTTACTTACGCTTCAGTATAATTAGGAATAGAACCCTATTAATTATCACGGTCTGATTCGATGTGGTTTAATTGTTACTAAATAAACGAAAAACTTCCAAACTTTTTATGGAATAGGATGCAAATTAGCCATCGTGTCACCTTCAAGTATTTGGCGGTAGATTTTCAACTTTAGAGGGTAGATAGCCAGGTGCTTCTACCATCATGCCATGGTTACTTCACGATGTTTTCCTTCACCGATAACTCAAGCTCATTGTAAATGGATTCGAACTCACGTCCCTTGACGCGGAATCCGTACACGATACCGCTGAGCTATCATCGCTTCAAAGGTAAGGTAGTATTTTGATGCCGTGAAGCTGCCAGCCGGTATACATTTTCCTGGTATATATTTGTATGTCAACTGATAGAGAGTCATGAATGTATCACAGATCCACACCGGGGCGAAGCCGTACGAGTGCCAGTTCTGCTCCAAGTCCTTCAGCCAGTCCAACTCCATGAAGCTCCACGTCAGGACGGTCCATCTCAAGCAGGCTCCGAACCGGAAGACCAGCAAAGCGAGTAACACCACGCAGGAAACCTTAGAGAATTAGCCTTATAATCAAAAAGCTGACTCTCTGAAGAAGATCGATTCGAATCATAATCATTTTTTTTTATAGCTAACGTTCAGCGATATGACCAAAGTTGGTGGACACACAACACACACAGGTATTAAGTAATAGATTTTCACCCTGAGGGTGGTAGTTAGGCGATACCAGGGCTCGGAGGCTGATTGAGGGCATTCGAACTCACGACCCCTGACGCGGCGTCCGAAACACTACCGACTGAGCTATCATCAGATCTCTACAACATTCGATTGTTATACTTACAAGTTATATATTGTGAACTATAAACTATGACTAACTATGAACTATTTTTTTTTTCTATATTTACCTTTCCTTAGGTTTTGTCTGGGTGCGGCGAACCCCATCCCCATTAGAGGGGGCCCTTGATTAGGTTTGGATCATCTATCTTGAACATCGATCTTGGTGGAAGGTTGAGAGGCTTTTTTAGTATGTAAGAATCTGACATAACCCATACCTTTGATGCCCGGCGGAAGGTAAGTATCATTATGTAAGATCTGCCTTTAGGATTTCTTTAGGATTGTTATTATTCCCAACTCGACCAACTTTTTTTTTAAGTGAAACTACTTTACGATCTTTGTGATTTCCAACTTGACCGTTTTTTTTAAAGTGAAACTTTTTTAAGATCATTTTGGTTTCCAACTTGACCAACGTTTTTTTTGTGAAAGTGAAACTTCTTTACGATCTTTGTGATTTCCAACTTGACCAACGTTTTTTTTTAAAATGAAACTTCTTTACGATCTTTGTGATTTCCAACTTGACCAACTTTTTTTTAAGTGAAACTTCTTTAGGATCGCTATTATTTCCAACTCGACCAACTTTTTTTTTAAGTGAAACTACTTTACGATCTTTGTGATTTCCAACTTGACTGTTTTTTTTTTAAAGTGAACCTTTTTTAAGATCATTGTGATTTCCAACTTGACCAACGTTTTTTTTTTATAGTGAAAATTCTTTACGATCTTTGTGATTTCCAACTTGACCAACGTTTTTTTTTTAAAGTGAAACTTCTTTACGATCTTTGTGATTTCCAACTTGACCAACGTTTTTTTTTTATAGTGGAAATTTTTTACGATCTTTGTGATTTCCAACTTGACCAACGTTTTTTTTTTAAGTGAAACTTCTTTAAGATCGCTATTATTTCCAACTCGACCAACTTTTTTTTTAAGTGAAACTACTTTACGATCTTTGTGATTTCCAACTTGACCGTTTTTTTTTTAAAGTGAACCTTTTTTAAGATCATTGTGATTTCCAACTTGACCAACGTTTTTTTTTAAAGTGAAACTACTTTACGATCTTTGTGATTTCCAACTTGACCGTTTTTTTTTAAAGTGAAACTTTTTTAAGATCATTTTGATTTCCAACTTGACCAACGTTTTTTTTGTTAAAGTGAAACTTCTTTACGATCTTTGTGATTTCCAACTTGACCAACGTTTTTTTTTAAAATGAAACTTCTTTACGATCTTTGTGATTTCCAACTTGACCAACTTTTTTTTAAGTGAAACTTCTTTAGGATCGCTATTATTCCCAACTCGACCAACTTTGTTTTTTTAAGTGAAACTTTTAGGATCGCTATTATTTCCAACTCGACTAACTTTGTTTTTTTAAGTGAAACTTCTTTAGGATTGTTATTATTCCCAACTCGACCAACTTTTTTTTTAAGTGAAACTACTTTACGATCTTTGTGATTTCCAACTTGACCGTTTTTTTTAAAGTGAAACTTTTTTAAGATCATTTTGGTTTCCAACTTGACCAACGTTTTTTTTGTTAAAGTGAAACTTCTTTACGATCTTTGTGATTTCCAACTTGACCAACGTTTTTTTTTAAAATGAAACTTCTTTACGATCTTTGTGATTTCCAACTTGACCAACTTTTTTTTAAGTGAAACTTCTTTAGGATCGCTATTATTTCCAACTCGACCAACTTTTTTTTTAAGTGAAACTACTTTACGATCTTTGTGATTTCCAACTTGACTGTTTTTTTTTTAAAGTGAACCTTTTTTAAGATCATTGTGATTTCCAACTTGACCAACGTTTTTTTTTTATAGTGAAAATTCTTTACGATCTTTGTGATTTCCAACTTGACCAACGTTTTTTTTTTAAAGTGAAACTTCTTTACGATCTTTGTGATTTCCAACTTGACCAACGTTTTTTTTTTATAGTGGAAATTTTTTACGATCTTTGTGATTTCCAACTTGACCAACGTTTTTTTTTTAAGTGAAACTTCTTTAAGATCGCTATTATTTCCAACTCGACCAACTTTTTTTTTAAGTGAAACTACTTTACGATCTTTGTGATTTCCAACTTGACCGTTTTTTTTTTAAAGTGAACCTTTTTTAAGATCATTGTGATTTCCAACTTGACCAACGTTTTTTTTTGAAGTGAAACTTCTTTACGATCTTTGTGATTTCCAACTTGACCAACGTTTTTTTTTAAAGTGAAACTTCTTTACGATCTTTGTGATTTCCAACTTGACCAACGTCTTTTTTTTAAGTAAAACTTCTTTACGATCTTTGTGATTTCCAACTTGACCAACGTTTTTTTTTTAAGTGAAACTTCTTTACGATCTTTGTGATTTCCAACTTGACCAACGTTTTTTTTTTAAGTGAAACTTCTTTACGATCTTTGTGATTTCCAACTTGACCAACGTTTTTTTTTAAAGTGAAACTTCTTTACGATCTTTGTGATTTCCAACTTGACCAACGTTTTTTTTTTTAAGTGAAACTTCTTTACGATCTTTGTGATTTCCAACTTGACCAACGTTTTTTTTTTTAAGTGAAACTTCTTTACGATCTTTGTCATTTCCAACTTGACCAACGTTTTTTTTTTTTTTAAGTAAAACTTCTTTACGATCGTTGTGATTCTGCTACTCGACAAACGTAAAAGCGAGTCTATAAAGACACAAACACATAAATGTATAGGATTCAGCCGGCGAGAGAATGAGATAGAACGCATTACACGTTCTCGATCTCCTCTTTGTACGATGCTTCGTAGCATCTCCACTATTGTCTACAATACTTTTCAATAAGTATTTTTAATCAGGGTCTTTTCAGAAATTTCACTTCTACCGTGTGTGGCTTGCACACGTATATTTTTTTTTTCTACAAGCCTCATAAGCGAAGCTTTGAGGTGGGTACTACCATCACTTCACGCAAAACAACTGATTGTTCAAACTTAAAATCTCTCTATTTATCATATATTGCACTTGTAAAATAATATATACACACACATATCAAGAAAAAAATATTATTTTTAACACTCATGATATTTTTGATGCCAGTTTTGTTATATAAACTAGTTAGAAAACTGTTTAAAAATGTTCTATCTCGGACGTCCGTGTGTCTGTATGTGCGGATCCTGTATGTTATCACGATAACGACCGAAATACTTTACTAATCGAGTCTTTTTTCTTACGCTTCAGTAAAATTAGGAATAGAACCCTATTAATTATCACGGTCTGATTCGATGTGGTTTAATTGTTACTAAATAAACGAAAAACTTCCAAACTTTTTATGGAATAGGATGCAAATTAGCCATCGTGTCACCTTCAAGTATTTGGCGGTCGATTTTCAACTCTAGAGGGTAGATAGCCAGGTGCTTCTACCATCATGCTATAGTTACTTCACGATGTTTTCATTCACCGATAGCTCGAGCTCATTGTAAGTGGATTCGAACTCACGTCCCTTCATCGCTTCAAAGGTAAGGTAGTATTTTGATGCCGTGAAGCTGCCAGCCATGTCAGAGTCATGAATGTATCGCAGATCCACACCGGGGCGAAGCCGTACGAGTGCCAGTTCTGCTCCAAGTCCTTCAGCCAGTCCAACTCCATGAAGCTCCACGTCAGGACGGTCCATCTCAAGCAGGCTCCAAACCGGAAGACCAGCAAAGCGAGTAATACCACGCAGGAAACCTTAGAGAATTAGCCGTATAATCAAAAAGATGACTCTCTGAAGAAGATCGATTCGAATCATAATCATTTTTTTTTATAGCTAACGTTCAGCGATGTGACCAAAGTTGGTGGACGCACAACACACCTAAAGGTATTCGGTAATAGATTTCCACCCTGAGGGTGGT
Source organism: Actias luna (assembly GCA_039707435.1). Taxonomy (NCBI): domain Eukaryota; kingdom Metazoa; phylum Arthropoda; class Insecta; order Lepidoptera; family Saturniidae; genus Actias; species Actias luna. Next base: position 4,837,749 of record JAZHAC010000037.1, on the reverse strand, counting down.
AGTTAGGCGATACCAGGGCTCTGAGGCTGATTGAGGGCATTCGAACTCACGACCCCTGACGCGGCGTCCGAAACACTACCGACTGAGCTATCATCAGATCTCTAAAACATTCGATTGTTATACTTACAAGTTATAAATTGTGAACTATAAACTATGACTATAACTATGAACTATTTTTTTTTCTATATTTACCTTTCCTTAGGTTTTGTCTGGGTGCGGCGAACCCCATCCCCATTATAGGGAGCCCTTGATTAGGTTTGGATCATCTATCTTGAACATCGATCTTGGTGGAAGGTTGAGAGGCTTTTTTAGTCTGTCAAAATCTGACATAACCCATACCTTTGATGCCCGGCGGAAGGTAAGTATCATTATGTAAGATGCTGCCTACGAAAAAAAAGGGGGTTTTCAGTACAGAAAGGGCATGTCAGGTCCGTCATACCCTGACCTTGGAGTGTGCACTAAATATAATTAAAAAAGTGTACGAAATCTGCTTAGCTCTAAAGATTTGGATAAAATTCTGTATTTAGACAGGTTCCATATGCATGTATGTATCTTCCTTTCGCAAGCATGTTTTTAAGGAAATGATTTTTAATAAAACGATTAATGACATTCTTGGTTTTTTTATTTAAAAAATCGTCTATACGTAGGCGTACGTATGTAAAACCTTGAAATGTGGAGATGTAATCATTGTGATATTAGTCTTTTTTTTAAACCAAATTATGAAAAAAAAAGTGTGTGCTGTTCACACGCGACAGAAGTGAAACCTTTAAAAATTTACTTCGTAATACGCACACACACACATGTATAACGCTGGGACCCTGTAAGTGACACTATAATACCTTCTATCTCATTCTCTATTACGTTGTATGTCATAGATGTGTGTGGCTGTCTCTTTTTACTGTCGCTTTTTCGTTTCATCGAGTTTCAAATCACGACGATGCTAAGGAAGTTTTCACTTCATAAACATTCCCAGGCACTTAACCATTTTTTTACGTAAGTAGAATGTGTTCGGTTTTACCTGATCCGACCATGAGCAAACTGTTTCAGAAGTGGGAGTTAGTTTCAAAAATAACTGCTTAACCTAACATACTTTGAAATTTTTGAAGTTTTATCTGAAATTGTAATCTGCGACCGTTTTGTGTGTCGCTCGTTCGGGTAAACTCGATGTTTCACTTCTGACGTGTGCACATACCTTTTTAATTTTATTTTGAAATAACATCAATGCGTGTTCTGAAAAAAATTGTATGTTGGTTAAGATTTATTATAAATAAAATTACCAATATGTTGTGTTTTTTTTTTACATATAACAATGCGTACTGTTAGGAGACCGTCCCTGTTTGTGTTTTTAAAAAAACTGCACTTTTGCACTACTTAAATGTTTATATATTCTCATTAAAAATTTACAATGAACACTGACTTCCGAATTTTATATTTAAGTGGTTACAACCGTACTCTGCGAGGTTTTTTTCCTGACTGATTCAACTAATGGAAATTTATCATAAAGTTAAGTAAAAATGTCAAATTGCAGAATTGCACATGTGATAAAACTAAGAGGCTGAGTGTGCTTTGTGCACATAATAATAAGGGTTATAACAGTACCTTATATATGCAGAGAGATTAGTGACTCAGATTTAATATATAAACATTATTTTTAATCCCATAGACCTTCTGTAAGAATGGCAAAAATTTACAAATGTTTCTGTAGTTTCCTTAGGATTACTTCAGTATCAATAAATAATAGTTAAAAAAAACTAAAAAACACGCTTTTTATAGAAAAATGAACTAAATAAATAGAAAATAAGTTTGAATAAATTTAAATTAAGAATAATGTTAAAAATTTCAATAAATGTAATTTATTGATAGTGTAAATGAAAAAATGTATTTTATTTAAAAAAAAGCGTGGGGTGGTTTTAAGATTATCAAATGATAATCACTCTACTCATATCTGTCGATAAAACATTTATAACTAATGACACCATGCACCCCACGCTTATTTTTAAATAAAATTCAATTATTTATTTACACTATTATTAATTTATATTTATTGAAATTTTTAACACTATTCTTAATTTAAATTTATTCAAACTTATTTTCTAAATTTTTAGTTCACTTTTCTATAAAAAACGTGTTTTTTAGTTTTTTTAACTATTATTAATTTTCTACTTTTTAGTTCGCTTTATTTATAATAGCTTGTTTTATTAAAAAAATATATAAAAAATTAAAATTAAGTTTCTTGCCTTATCGACTATAGATGAAAACTATATAAATTAACAAAAATCTTATTTTGCTAATAGAAAAATGGAATAATTTTATGAAATTAGTGTATTCTCATCGGTCCTCTATAAATCTACAAAGTTTGTACAAAATCTGGCCGTTTAAAGTCGGTCAAAATCGCGCCCAAAGGAGTTGGTTACAAACATACAGATGAAGTTAACAAAAAGCATTTTAAAAATTATCGTATCCCGATCAAAAACTAGACACTTGGTGCTACAATTTGCTTTCTGTTTTCTGTATGATCATTATCCTCGGACTTACAGCTTGTTAAAAACTACTCAATAAAATTATAGTTAAAAAAATTAAAAACGTGCTATTATAGAAAACCAAACAAAATTAAAATTTATTTTGTAGTATTTAGTTTCGTTATCTAAAAAAGCGTATTTCTTTAGTTTTTCTTTTAAACTAGTATTTAATTAGAGCACGATTAATCGATAGCTCAATCACCATTTATCACAATAACGAACAAGGCTCTTTCTTCCAAAATTGTAAATTTAAATTCTTGCTTATTTTGTTGAATTAAAATTGTCATTGGTATTCGACATTTTTTTAATATTAGATATATCGGTTAAAGATAATGATTGAAAAATTATAATTAACATCAATTCCTACCTTATCGACTATAGATGAAGATTATATATACTAACAAATCTTATTCCGCAAATTAAATAATAGAATAGTCTTAACAAATTAGTGTATTGTCATCGATCTTCGATAAGTCTACATTTAAATGAAATCTGATCGTTTGAATTGAATCGAAATCAAGTCCAAAGGAGTCGGTTACATACAAGTGAAGCTACTGTAAAGCGTGTAAAATTAGTTTTTGGGACAAAGTTCCTTATCACACGGTATGGATGGAGGCTGTATAAATCAAAATATAAGATTTATCCTGTTACGATCCATGCTTTAGTCTGTTCTATATTGCAGTATATTTGTATAATTTAGCCGGTTACCATAACGCGTACCCTATTGGCTGTGTGGAATCATAGGTGCACGCTTATTGGTTCAAGACAATCAGTAAGTTCTCGACTGCGCAGATGTTTGTACACGTCATACGCATCAGAAATTTATATATGATATGTATTATAGATTTTACCTGCTGCTTCGTTCGCGTTAATATTGATTTTGACTAACAAATCGCATGACGCAAAAACAAAGTTCATCCATTACTGAACTTTCAATTAGGTTTTCGCGAGAAAAGTAGTCTCACCGTCTGCAGGTTCTCCATCTATCTCTATACCAAAATTCATCATAAACGATTGAGCGGTTTAGGCGTGAAAGCGTAACGAACAAACAAACACACTTTCACATTTATAATATTAGTGTGATGCTGAATTAGAAGACTTGAATAATGTGTAATAAAATGTTTATTTTCACAAGTAAATAATATATTAGGTAGTTTGAAATGTATTACCATTCCTTCAGTTAATTAGTTATCTCTGCGTTTCATTTAATAGCTCCGAGACGCTAGTAATTCATTTATTTTTATTTGTTAATCAATAATATAATAGGTTTTTCAATATTATTATACTACGTAAGGAAATCCGTTTCAACCGAGTGTCCCGCGATACTCATGCATTTTTTTTACCTTTAATTTTTGTGACTAGCATATTTTGTCGAATGCTAATATCATTTTGTAAATGCCCTACTAAACCGAAGATGTCTTTTCTATTGAAAATAAATAGAAATGTAGCAATTTTTGCAACTTATGTGCGCACTGCGTCGAGCTGGATAATTTATGTGAAGTTTCTGCTTCAGAACTTGTCTGTGATTAGCCAGAATTAGTATTATATGTAAAGATTTGCCAAGTTTTAGTAGTTTATTCGCGTGGATATTTAGATGTAAATCATTATTTTAGAGCAGCTATCTATTTCATAACATAAATTATTATTGTTAGGAAATGAATGATTAAGATCGCATTACAAATTAGAGTAACTTCTGCCAGTGTCACTGTTTAATAATTATAGGTAAATATCAATGTCATATTTTTTAATATGTTACCAGCCACAATATTTTCCAAATTCTTAAATCTGGGAATTTTTATAATTTTACCACATTAACTTATATTTTACAGTTTTATCGTATATTAAAATAAAATGGATTTATATAACAACAAAACTAGTGTTTATTGTTGCGTAATTGATTTCTCTAAATAACTAATTTTGAAGGTAAAAGTGCATATTTCTTTATATGCTCGTTCTTTATAGGTGGTGATTTCAATTTATGAGGTGTTTAAGATTTTTTTAACATGTTGTTTACATCCAAATTATTAGTAATTCGTAATTGTAGCACAGCAACCCTGGCCGGTCCAATCAAAATTGAAAGTTGAGTAAAGTGATTGTGACGATTGTTTTGATTTCAATAATTGCCCGTTAAATATAAATAAAACGCCAAAATTATCGCAAAACAAGTTCCTCCGTTATCGTTGAAGTTTGATTAATATTTTTAAACGATTACAAACCTATTTGATTGAGCCAATAACGTGATGTAGTCAGATTTAGTGGAGTTATCGCGACAAACATTAATATCTTAGTGAGATGCTACCTATTTTAATGCATAACATGGATGGTGGTTCGAACAATATAAACAACAATCCGAATTCATCGTTTGGCCAACTGTACGATGATAACATAATATTAAATTGTGTTAGAAATAGGAAGAAAGTTTCAGAATTACCGAATTGTCCGGTTTGCAGTTGCACTGTGAGACAGGGCGAGTTAGAAAATCATTTGGCTTTAGAAGTGGAGAGACTGCATAAGTTATCGAACGCCGGTTCGAAGAGGAAGATAAGTGGTAACAATTCTACGAATTTAGCTGTCCCGGGTTCGAGTACTAGCGCGGATTTGGACGAAGAAATCGATGTATCCGGATGCCCAGGTAGCGACGTATATCAAGTAAGTTTAAGACCTTTTTAAGTATATTTGACACCCTTTTTCAATTTAATTACTCTTTAAATTGGTACTTCACTGTTTAGACATTATTTATTAGTCTATTTTTTAAACCTTATTACAGTATATAGCTTAAAATATGGCTAGAGATATGCCATTTAGTTTCCGTGTAACAGAATGATAACCATAAATATTATGGTAAATTGGTTGTTTTACAGAAACAATGGTTTTACCAAGACATCTGCAGTTAGTAGTTAGTTACATAGTTCTATTTACTTCATAATCTATTACAAAATATGTATTATAGAATAACATGTGGTAGGGTCTAGGCCATAGATTCTCAAAGTCGGTGGTATAGCCCTCCAGTGCATACTGAGGCTATCTGAGTGGCTATTGATATTTCAAGTGATATAGAGGAAGGCTAAAAAATAATTGGTGGAAGGTGGATTTCTCTACTAATTTCACTAAAAAAAAATCATTAATTATTTCAGCGGATGCTGAGAGCAAAATTTTCCTTAAAGTGGGTGGTAGACCAAAAAGTTTGAGAAACACTGTTATAGTTTAATCAACCACAAAAATATATCTAAATAATATTTGAAGGGTATATAGGTATACATGTGATGCATAAATGCTTAGGAGTTATTGAGAAAATGATCATCTGTTAAAGCCTTACTTAAAAAGCATACTTCCAAAACACACATTTAAATCACTGACTTCAGATTTAGTTTACAATTGAACAATGCGTAGATGAGAGTTAAACAGCTAAATGGAGGGAATGAAATGGTTGCTGCTGCAAATGGATCAAGTTGGATAGAGAAGGGATAATGCTCTTTGCTGAGCATGCCCATTGTGACTAGTAAAATATGAGAGAGTTGGAGATTTTCAACTTGTCCATGGTAGCTAACCAGGTGGACATTAGAGAAAGCCCTACTACCATGCAAATTTAAATTTATATTTATATGTATACATATAATTAGATATTATAATTCTAATTTATAATAGATATCCTTTCACACTGAATCACTGAAATAAAGTTATGTTCTAAATGTTATTTAATAAAAAGGTTAACATTGAGAAAAAGACAAAACATTTACATAGAACATGTCAAAATGTTAAGTAAATAATACTGTATAAAATAGATGTTTTTTTTTCCAATAGTTACTGGACAAATTAATCTAAAAATTGACTATAGTTTGCAAGTACATTAATAAAAAATTATGTGTTTACTTGATTAAGCCTGTGAAAAGTTTTACTCCTTGGAATAAATATATAAAAAAAAATTAGATTTGATTTAAGTAATTGAATTACTGAATTGCCTGACAGTAGGTTCAAGAACCATGTTAAACGGGTTTTGGTGTCAAATGGTTATTATAGGGTGGATCAATATGTGAGCGATCGTGATGTCTAGAATCGACACCCCTCTCTTTATATCCTCTAATAACTACTGTAAATATATATTAAACTATTATTTAAAAAATGTATGCAGATTGACTCTCTTACCGATTCATCTCGACTGTGTTACTTTCCTAACCGGTGGTAGTTTTAACGTTCACAAGCGCCTTCTTAGGGCCTATATCTACTAAAGATTTTTGATTAGATTTGAACACATGAAACAAAAATTTGTTTGTGTGTTTATTCCCCGTAATCTTCAAAGCGATTGCACCGATTTCGATGGGGGTTTCACTAACAGATAGCTAGCAGTTTTAGGAGTAACTTGGACTACTTTGTGTTATTTGTAAAATGCATCGTTCGTTTCGGCCGCCAGAGGGTGCATGCGAACCGCGTGAGGAGGCTCCGCGCCCGCCGGCGGAGTACGCCTCCGCCCCAAAACGGGGAGTGTCCCCTCTGCTTCAACATAGTGCCGATGTCGAAGCTCCACAGGCACGCGCTCCGGTGCCTCAAACGGACCGGAGCTGAAGTGGACGAGGATGTTCCAGACACTAGTTCGGAAGACGAGAGCATTGACGTGGAAGTGAGTGTAACCGTATACCTTAGTCGTGTTATTATATATGGAGCGATGATAGCTCAGTGGTCGTGTGTAGGAACGCCGCGTCATGGGACGTGAGTTCGAATCCAACCGCCTACAATGAGCTTTAGCTTTCGGTGAAGGAGAACATCGTGAGGAAATCATAGCATGGTGGTAGAGCTTTGTCTAACGCCCATCTAGCTATCAACGCCAAACACCAACAGAGAGAGCCAGTCCCTCCATATGGTTACCCTGTTTACCGACTTAGGTCGTATCGTTACTTAAGATCGGGTGAGATTATGACTGGAATAAGGAGAAGTCAATAGGGGTATGTGTGTTCCGGTGCTGCAGAATGACGAGCCGGGGGGCGGCGCCTTCGGGGCGGAGTACCAGTGGTGTGGGCAGTGGCGCGTGCGGGCCACGGCGCTGCAGCACGCGGACGCGAGGGACGCCACCTGCGTCCGCCGGGCCTCCAACGACCAGGCCCTGGTGAGACTTCACTTACCTTTTTTTTTGAAGGGAAACCGTCTTGAGACTCTTTGAGCACTTTTTGGGTGAATAAAAATTATGGCACTCGCGTCATCGTCACCGAACGTTTGCAGATTGTTAATTACGAGCTTCTATTATGAACGCTTGGTCGATCGGTTTGACGTGCGAGTTAATAATCGCGCGTAAGCAAGGTCGTAGGTTCCAAACCGCAACATATGGATGCGAGTGTTACGTTTTTTTTTTTGTATATCGGTTTGTGAAATATAGTTTTCACTTCTGTCACCATTCCTCGTAACTGCTTGAATTTTTTTTGGAAGGAAGTTCCTTATGTGTCGTTGCGGAGGGGTACCGTAGCCGGCAATAAACGTCCGTAACATTAGCGTAAGGTTTTTGTATGATGGCTATACAGTGTCTAATGTATAGTCTACGTGATCACTGTTATTATTACATATTTTATAAATCATCGTAAACAAAATAAACGTGTTAAGATAATTTTGTTAAGTACTTTTATTTTTATTTTTAATACAATGAGCTTGAGCTTTCGGTGAAGGGTCATAGCGGGAGGAAACCGTAGTATGGTGGTAGCGCCTGGCTAAGTACTACCCTCAAGTTATAAATCTGCCGCGAAATAGCTAGAGGCGGGCATAATTTCAAGTGATCAGTGACAAGTGATACGGCCCAAGTTGGTAGACACGATACACATGTGAAGGGACAGGATCTCGAATGCAACTCCCGGAACACACCTATTGGTATTTGGCGGCAGATTTTCAACTTGAGGGTGGTTGCTAGCGAGGTGACCATTAGAAGAAGCCCTACCACCATGCTACAGTTGGTGTTTTCCTTCACCGAAAACTCAAGCTCATTGTAGGTGGATTCGAACTCACGTCCATTGAAGCAAAGTCGTACATGCTACCACTGAGCTCAGTCTCTCAACTAGGCTTAGCGTGTCCACCATCTCGGGCCACATCGTCACTGAACACCAAATGACATTGTGACCAGAGAGTCTCAACCTGTAATTTTGCAATGCTCTATCTTCCAGATAGTCGACGGTGATGAAGACACGGAGTTGTACGGACCCCCTCAATATTCCCCATCTAGGATAGCGCCTAATGTAAGTCATCTGTGCTAATAAAAAACATGGTATATACTTAAGAGTACACGTCTAAGGTGAAACAGCAATACATCTCTCTCGCTCCCTCAGTCGGCTCGAGCCGGCTTCACCCGAACGGGCGTCACACAAAAACGTTGCGGATCCGAGATTCAAAGCCCAACAATTAGAAGTCCCACTTCGAAAAAAAATAAAAAATAACACGTCTTTGGGTGTAGACGTCAGATTATTGTTATCATCATGCATTACCTTTTACATAAGACACTCATATTACAGTTTTTTTACATATTTAAGGCTTAGCGTTACGGCCATAATCTCACCTGATCTTAAGTGACGATACGGCCCAAGTTGGTTGACACGCTAAACCTTAGGAGGAACTAGTTCTCAAGTTCAACTACCGGAACACACCTATTGATGGCAGATTTTCAACTCGAGGGTGGTGGCTAGTAAAATGCCATACCACTGTGCTACGGTTTCCTCACAATATTTCCTTCACCAAAAGCTCAAGCTCATAGTAAGTGGATTCGAACTCACGTCCGTTGACGCAAAGTCGTACACACTACCGCTGAGCTATCATCCCACGTGAATCATTGCAAAACGCTGACCAAGTGTAGTAACGTATCGTGGGACGATCAAGCCTTAAGGAGAGGACAATCTCGCTCCATCGTCTGGGCTAGTAGGTTAACATGTTACGTTTAATTAATATATTGTAATTAGTTATATAATTAATACATAAAGAACACGATTGCCTTTTAAAAACCTCATACTGACGGTCCACTACGAAATTCATTCTAGTCCAGTGTTATCTATATAAAATGTGTTTTATTTGATGTTATCACACTTTAATATGTTTACAATCGTTTCCATGTTGGTTGATAATGTAACTGAGATTCTAGTATTATTAATTTATTTCATACTAGCTGATCCGGTGAAAGAGGCCCATAAAGTTTCACTTAAGAAATGATGAACGGATTTACATGCGGTTTTCACCAATGGACAGAGTGATTCGTGAGCAATATTTAGGTGTATAATAATTTGTTAACGTGTTGTGTAAATTGGTTGAATTATGATGACGATTATTGAAAAAACGGAAAAACAAGAAAGTCAATTTTTCTGAAAAATATATGGAAACTATATTTCACAAAATAATGTAAAAAAAAAGGAGTAATACTTGTATTCCGCATGTTGCGGTTTAGAACCTACGACCTTGCTTGCGCGTGATTATCAAGTCGCACCGTACAGTTCCCACTTCAATAGTTCAAAAATATGGGTCACACTTTCATTCATACTTTATTACACTGTTAAGTTATTCCAAATTTTTTTTTTCGAAGAGAACTACACTGTTATCCTGAGTGGCTTTTACAGCTTCACCGAACTAGAATTATTCCAAATAAATGCATTAGTCTATCTCTCAGCGAATGTTACAAAACCATAGCTCGATGCAGGTATCTATGACACTTGTGTAAATTTAAACAGATTTTTGTAAGCGCCATCTAGGTGCAAATGTCAACATCTAAACATATAAAATATGTTTTATATTATAAGATATGTTAATAATTTACAATAATATTAAGCTCGTAATTAACAATTTGCATACACTCTCATACATAAATGGAAAGCGTTCGGTGACGATGACGCGAGTTCCGTGATTTTTGTTCAGACACAAAGTGCTCAACGCACGTACAGAAGTTTTCACTTCAAAAAGAAATTTCGACTTAGGCGATCTGTAGTGATAAAAACTTGTTATTGTAACTTTATGAGGTGTTTTTTCTGTTCCAGTCTGATATACCAATGCCAGGAGCTGACCACGAGGATAATCAGGTGTCAATGGATTCCGGAGACAGCGGGAGAGACAAGACTGAAGCGCCTGTTCCAAAAGTCAACGGGGTGATTGAAGCGAGTGCTGAAGTACGTTACCCGTTGTTCTAACTTCCTAAAGTGATGATAGCTCAGTGGGAGTGAGTTCAGATCCTTGCAATAATGAGCTTTCGGTGATGGGAATACATTGTGATGAAACCATAGCATGGTGGTAGGGCTTTCGGTCATTCCAACCTGGCAAATTAAGATGACAATCTGCCTCCAAAATACCTATAGGTGTGTTCCAGCAGTTGCACTCGAGAACCAATCGCCCTAATAGAGTTAACGTGACCACCATCTTGGTCCACATTGTCACTTAACATCAAGTGAAATTGAGTGAAAGCTTTTACCCTGTCAAATTTCATGAAAATCTAACACTTTTCAAACTATTGTATGGATTGTAAAATAGAACTTAAAAACGGCTCTAAAACATGACTTACTTTATAATAATGGCTCAACGTTTCAGCCTGGTTCGGTGATTGCATGTATCAGCAGATATAGTGAGTGTATTGTGACAGTGCATCATTAGATGATACTGAGCACAGAGGGTAGTTAGTAAAAACTGGCATCCATAACGAAGACACCTCATTAAAATCTACTAAACAAACTGGCAGCAATAAATAAAATCAAGTGTATTTTCTTATGTTGATAATTAAATATAAAAAGAAGCTATGTCTTGTATATAGACGTTGGTTAGTTACATGCAACTAAAAAACTATATTTTTGAATACATGTGTTTAGTGAATATGTATTTTGTAATTATTATAGATGTTAACACTGTCCATCCCTCATTTCTACCCGCAATTTAAAACAATATTGATTTGTAAGGTGAGAGCACTTGTTAACTGAATATTAGAATTACTGTTTTTTTGTGTCAAGTGTTTATATGTTTTATTATATATATATATATATATATATATATATATATATAGTGTGTAAGCTTCGTATACTGTATCTTGGGTACGCAGCTTAATATTGATACTATGTGAACGCCGCCTTAAAGTATGACGTCACAATATGGACGACAGATTAAAGAGTGTCTATGAGACGTAATAGAATATAAGCCTGCTCGTGAAGTGATTTATTTGATTTTGTTATTTATTTGATTAGAAGTGACATTCATAAATTCGTTAAGTTTAGTAATAGTGTTGATCTACTAAAATATTGGAAGTAAAAACCTTTAATTGTCGTTTTTTTTTTTTTTTAGGTTTATTATATTGTGTGTGTAACCTTTTCATCTCAATTAGTTTGAGTATTGTTATTTGATAATAACATTAAATATTTATATTTTTAGATAAATCAAATTGTGCATTATTTGCTCCCATATCATCCAACATATTATATATATTATATATATGTTTTAATTTATTATCTGTGCAAGTGCCTTTAATAAATAAAACATTTTTGTCTGTTGTTGAAACCTTTTTCAATACAACTTGGCTCCTACTGATGGTAGAGTGATGTTAAATAACCTAAGACCTTCACCAACGTTTGATCTATAAAATACAAAGAGATTTTTTTAAGTCCGCCTTCTAGGTCCTAATAAAAGCAAACATCTCAGGTTTATAATATTAATATAGATTCGTTTTCCATATCATTTCAGACGCGGATACAGGCTTTGAAAGCGAAAATACGCGAATTGGAGAAGAGGCAGAACGGAGCTGCTGAGGTAATTTTGTATAATACATTCTCTATATGATGTAAGAATTGGAATGACACTCCATATTCATTCACTACTGCTACTGTACTACTTGAAGCGATGATAGCTCAGTGGTAGTGTGCACGACTTCGCGTCAAGGGACGTGGGTTCGAATCCAAGCACCTACAATGAGCTTGAGCTTTCGGTGAAGGAAAACATCGTGAGGAAACCATAGCATGGTGGTAGGGCTTTTTCTAATGCCCGCCTGGGTAGCTACCACCCTCAAGTTGTAAACCGCCAAATACCAATAGGTGTGTTCCGGCAGCTGCACTTGAGAGCCAGTTCCTCCACAGGTTTAGCGTGTCTACCAACTTGGGCCGTATCGTCACTTTAAGATCAGGTGAGATTATGGCCATAACGCTAAGTATATTAAAAAAAAAAAAAACTGGGCTGAACTGAAACTTACCATAAGGTGAAGTACAGCCATTATGCCGAGCTTGGATAAACAAGAGAAATTACATTAAAATCTGTTCAGCCGTTTAAAAAAAAACACATTTCATGGTTTTATGAATGCACGATGCAAGTGAATCATTAAAACATACAAAGGTATTAGTGAGGCAGATAAATGTTACTTGATCAGCTGATTCAAGCCATGTTACCCCTACTCCGACGCCGCCTGTAATGCGACATGCGATAGATGGACGAATTAAATTGACGCGATGGAAATAATATTTAGTTTTCATACTGGTGTAATAAACCTTTTGGGATGAAGTTTCTAATCGCACAGTACGGATTTGGAGCATGGGGGCTAGGCAAAGAAAAGTGTAAGATTTTTCCATCACTACCCTTTCTATAGTGTAGACGGTTATCCATAGACCGTATGTTGGGTATTTGGATGTGCTTGTTATAACTAAATGACGATGTGGCCCAAAATGGTGGACACGCTGTACCTATGGAGGAGCTGGCTCTCAAGTGCAACTGCCGGAACACACCTATATAGGTATTTGGCAACAGATTTTCTACTTGAGGGTGGTAGCTAGCCAGGAGAGTCTCAGAAAAAGCCCTACCAAAGTACTATTTGATATAATATTATTATTATTATTATTTTTTTTTTTTATTCTTAAGGTTTAGTGTTATGACCATAATCTCACCTGATCTTAAGTGACGATACGGCCCAAGTTGGTAGACACGCTAAACCTGTGGAGGAACTGGCTCTCAAGTGCAGCTGCCGGAACACACCTATTGGTATTTGGCGGCAGGTTCACAACTAGAGGGTGGTAGCTACCCAGGCGGGCATTAGAAAAAGCCCTACCACCACGCTATGGTTTCCTCACGATGTTTTCCTTCACCGAAAGCTCAAGCTCATTGTAGGTGCTTGGGTTCGAACCCACGTCTCTTGACGCGAAGTCGTGCACACTACCACTGAGCTATCATCGCTTCATTATTGTGTATATGTTTGTTTCAGGCGAAGTGCCTGATTTGTTTGGATCCGTACATATCTCCAGCCGTGTCGATACAGTGCTGGCATGTCTACTGCGAGGTGAGAGCTATATATCATTACCATACTAATAATATAAATGCGAAATTTGAGTTTGTTTGTCTGTTACACTTTCACGCCTAAACCGCTGAATCGATTGTGATGAATTTTGGCATAGAGATAGATGGCGAACCTGGAGACGTTGATAGGCTAATTTTTCTCGAGAAAAACTGATCAGAAGTGGGATAAAGAGGGGGGTGAAATTTGCGTCATTCGATTTGTTTGACAGAATCAATATTAACGTGAGTGAAGCAGCAGTTAAAAGATAGTTTTATTATAATGTCCAATGGGTGATCACAAGTGGCTTATTGCGGAATGGAAGTGATGACAGCTCAGTTGGTAATGTGTATGGACCCCGCATAAATGGATGTGCGTTTGATCCCTGAAATGAGTTACTAGCTTTTACATGCGGCTTCGTTTACGTGTATAATATTTATTTTGTCAAACACATCGGATGACACAATAAAATTTTCATACAAATTTTTGCGACGGCAGATTTTGAACTTAAGGGTGGTAGCTAATCTAGCGGGCATTAGGAAAAGCCATACCACCATGCTATGGATAGATTGGATATGGTTGGATTCGAACTCACGTCCCTTGTTGCAAAGTCGTACACACTACCACTGAGCTATCATCGCTTCATACATGGTTATGGTTTTCACGATAAAAACGATCCTATCACCGTCTCCAGGTTCCCATCTATCTCTATACCAAAATTCATCGTAATCTATTAAGCGTTACAAACAAACAAACACACTAACGTAATTTTAGTAAGGATTCTTACCCACTTGCAATATTTTTTTGTCATGTAAATCTCAGAAGTGATGATAGCTCAGTGCTAGTGTGTAGGAACGCCGCGTCATGGGACGTGAGTTCGAATCCAAGCACCTACAATGAGCTTGAGCTTTCGGTGAAGGAAAACATCGTGAGGAAACCGTAGTATGATGGTAGGGCTTTCTCAGATGCCCTCCCGGCTAGCTACCACCCTCAAGTTGAACATGTTTCGCAAAATACCAATAGGTGTGTTCCGGCAGTTGCACTTGAGAGCCAGTACCTCCAATAAAGGCCGGCAACGCATCTGCATTCCCCTGGTGTTGTGGGTGTCCATTGGCGGCGGTGATCACTTACCATCAAGTGACACGTTTGCTCGCTATTATATAAAAAATAAATTATATATATATATTCCAGGTCTGCTGGCTCCAGTCTTTGAAGAGTAAGAAGATATGTCCTCAATGCAATGCCATCACCACTACGCAACATTTGAGAAGGATATACATGTAGTCCTCAGACGGGGATGAGATTTTGAGGTTTCAAATAATCTGGGCCGGTTTGCCCAATACCAAATGTGGGTAACGTGACAGTATCTCTGATAGAGATGGGTTCGACTCTTGGGCTGAGTTTGGAAATGTCTTCTCTCGTGCCTGGATCCAAAGGGATCAAGACCTGTCTATCACCGAGTTGGGATCAAATCCAGTGGGAATGCAGGATTTCTGTCAAGTAAGGGGGGGTTAAGGATCCCATGGGAATATGGGACCATTCAACTATTACGTAAGCAGAATTTTAGTAAATTCTGATTATCCTCCCTCCCCCCTTGGCCGCAAAGTTAAGGAGTTTTATTGCTCCCCCCTTTTTAACGTAACATTCGTTTACATCAACGTAACATCGACATATTATTAGGAGGGTAGTTGGTGTACCGAGTGGTATAAATTCGGTGTGAAAATGGTTAGTAGGGGGTGTATGGATCCTGTAGGAATGTGGGGTTCAGTATTACGAATGCAGAATTATAGTGTTGCGGCAGTTGCACTTTAGAACTAGTCCCTCCACTAGATTAACGTGTCCAACATTTTGAGCCAAATCGTCACTTATCATCAGGTGAGATTGTGGCCATAACGCTAAAAAACCTTAACTATAAAAAAAATGAGTGGCGTCACGGGACACCAGATGGGAACGTAGTTCCTTATTATAAAAATATTAATTTCAAGTTCTATTCGAGGTATTAAAAAACAATTATTCGTGTGTACATTTTTTATTATGTTTTTTATATCGATAAAAATAAAATAAAAACTATTCTACAAAATTATCTTAACACGTTTATTTTGTTTACGATGATTTATAAAAATATATAATAATAACAGTGATCACGTAGACTATACATTAGACACTGTATAGCCATCATACATACACTATACATACAAATCTTACGCTAACGTTACGGACGTTCCTTCCAAAAATAATGGGTGTTCAGAAGTGGGATTGAGTATGACATTCTGGGTATCATTTACTCGGCTATACCATGGGCAAGCGTCGACTCGTGGCTGTGTTTACTTTCGTACTTATGGAGGGGGAGGGGGGGGGAGTCTAAGAAAACATGACGTTCGCAGCTCATCAAACAATTCTTTTGTAATTTGTCCTGGTTGTTACAGATATTTATTCATTCATTAGCTTTGCTCGCTCGAATATTGATTCTGTCAAACGAATCGGGTGAAGCGCTAACAGTTTCATACAAACTCAATTCATACAAATACATACTCTTTACCCCACTTGTAATATGTTTTTCCTCACAATGAGTAGTTTACGCCGTCTCCAGGTTCCCATCTATCTCTTGACTAAAACTAATCGTAATCGATTCAGCGGTACTTAAAGCGTGAATACGTAACAAAAAAAACTTACTTTCCTATTTAGAAAGCATTTAAGTTTTTTATTTATTTTGCCAGCAATAAATATTTAAACATGTTAAAATTCGTGTAATGCTATTAATTGCCATATATACGATGGGGTCCATCATTTGTGACATAATATTGATTGGGGGGTCGTAGTAAACGTGACTTGCCGTAATGAAGGGGGGAGAGGAGGCCAAAAAGGGGGGAAAATTGCATGACCTCTTTTATCAACACCCCCCCTTAAACGTGGTGCACTGTATTTATATTAACTGTATGGGAATTTGTTATTTTATTTAATTTCATTGAAAAGTGAGGTCGAGTGTGTGTAGGATTTATTTTTACTATATAAAATCCTATATGGTGATGCTTATGTATATGGGAGGAAAGGATTTTTTTTTCTATATACAAGACATGAATAATTCGTAAGGAACGCCTTCTGTGAAGTTGTACAATAAATATGTTTAAGTTAGTTTATATTTGTGTAAATAAAGATATTTTTGGACCGTTTTGTTTTATTTATTTAACCCTAGCCGTTTGCCGCCACTTCGCGTGGTAGACACGCTAAAGCTGTGGAGGAACTGGCTCTCAAGTGCAGCTGCCGGAACACACCTATTGGTATTTGAAGGCAGGTTTAGGTTTCCTCGCGATGCTTTCCTTCACCGAAAGGTCAAGCTCATTGTAGGTGCTTGAATTCGAACTCACGTCCCTTGTCGCGAAGTCGTACACACTACCACTGAGCTATCATCGCTCAAGTTGAAAATCTGCCGCCAAATACTTATAGATCTGTACAGGCAATTGCTCGTAGGAGCCAGTCCCTTCTATAAAGGCCGGCGACAATCCTACGAATGCTCTGGTGTACCATCAGATGTCACGCTTGCTCGTTTTACCTTACTCCATAAAATAAAATCTAAACAATTAGGATAATGTACTCCAGAACATAAGTGTTCTAGAACCTTACGAAAGACTGCATCAAATGGATAATCTCATCTCGAGAGTACTACTTTGACATATGTTCTAAGCCTTCAGGACTTTCACAGCTGCACCAAGCTCTATAGGGCGGGTGCTAAAGCACTCAGCCCGAGGCAACGAACACAAGGGAGCCATTAGTGGCCGATCCTTAGCTTAGGCTGTTGTCGAGGACGACAAAAAGACGAGTTTTTACCCAATATACTACCCAGAACCCTAATTCTTTATGAACACGACATTATTTAATACAAATGGTCTGATGTTTGCGAACAAAGACAGTTATGTAACGATTAATAGCAGTAACTTATTTTAAGAAAACACCTACGTAATGTGTTGCCAGCAGTTAGTCGAACTCCCAATTTACATCGTTAGAACGCCCTTACAAGGGTAGTGTATAATTGTTTTGCATATTTTTAAACATACATAGGTGTAAAATGAAATTTATCATTTAGATAAAGTTTGGTGAATACAAAATTCGTTATTATATACACAATTGAAACAGCGAATTATATTTGGGTGTTTTTGTAAGGAAACTGACCCTGTGACAAATGGGAAATATAATTTTGGCATTGCATGAAATTGTTTATATTCAGTCTGGTATTAAAGAATATATTATTAACTAGATAAATATGCTATTTAAATTAAAATGATACCATCATTATACGAAATATTGAAGTTTTTCTGCCTGCATATGATGCAAAGTATTCCTGTACATCACAAAGATATATAGTTATATTTTATTATTTAATATAGTTTGCCGAGGACGAGGAAAACAGCCGCGGTTCTAATCCTTTAAAGGATCCTATACTAAGCATTACTTCTCAGATTCGACGCGGGTTAAGTATGCGAAACATACCTTAATAGGATTATTAAAGCTGGTAGTAAAAATGACACTGCGTACAATGTTGTCTATATATAATTTAAAGGATTGTACTAATTTGTTGTATCTTTCTTATTTATGTAGGATGTAAACTGCAAATAAAGAAATTATGGCATTTAATTTACTTAACAGTAAATCTAAAAATAATAATAATTATAAAGTGACAGTTACATCCAAAAACTAAGTAAGCTAGAACTTTTAAGGAAAACTGCATCGAATAATGACAGTCCCATATTTTATGTTTAGTATTTTCGATGTTATTTCCCGTCGAATTAGTTGTATTTTCCTTCAAGTTGAATTTTATAAAATAGATATCATGTGTGGGTGCGCTCGTGTTAATATTGATTTTGTCAATAGAATCGGATGACGCAATATAAGTTTTATACAAAGTTTATCCCTCTCTTTACCCCACTCTCAATAAGTTTTTCTCGAGAAAATGTAGCCTACCACCATCTCCAGGATCCGTAACTATCTCTATACCAAAATTCAACATAATCGACTCAGCGGCTTAAGCGTGAAAGCGTAACAAACAAAGAAACAAACTCACATTCGCATTTGTAATATTAGTATGAATAGTAATAACTTTTTTTGAACACAAAAAATACACATAAAAATTATCTTATAACAGTATGCAATATATGTATGAATCCTTGCGTCTAAACTAGGTCGAGTCTGTATCTCAAATGTAATGAAATATGTGTCCCATATACATGTGTTGAGAGTCACAATGTCTAGTTTCGGCACATTTTGTTACGTGAGACCTAAGAAAGATATGACGGAGTCAGAGAGAACCTAATCGAGCATTTTCAAGAAAAAACTTCGTAAGCGGCCGTTCGAGTATTACGTAACGGAATTGGGGGAGGGGGACTCTAGTAAAACGTTACTATGCGTTAGGAGCGGGAAGGAAGTTCGAACAACGCGTTACGTAATACTGTTATTTATTATTGAAATATAAAAAAAACTAGTCAATTAAAATTTCCCATGTTCGTATGTTTAAGTTTTGCGGAGAATCCCTGAACTATTTCTAATCATATTTCCAGAGGTTACGATGAATAAGTTATTTATTTTGAGAAAATATTAATAAAAAAGGTAACCAAAAATCTAAAACCATAGATAATAAGCGGGAAAATAAATATTTTTATTCATACTGCTTTCCGAGTGCCTATAAAGTGTGACTACTAAAATTGGTAGAAAAAAAAATAAACTAGGACTTTTAACAAGCATAGATCCAGTGGAAAATGTTTAATCGTTTGTTTCTGCACTAACAAGCGTTTCCACGCCGTCACCTCCGTCTGGCTGAAAATATATACAAAAAATTAGTGATGATCTTTGTATATCGATATCGATTGAATAGACATATTAGCATTATTAATTGTTTAAAACTTTAAAATGATTATGTATTAATGACAAATTGAAAGCTTTACTACTGTAAAAATTTATCCATAAAGCGATTTATGTTTATTGGATATAGTATAAATAGAAATTTGTCATGGACTAAACTTATCAAAGCTTAAAACATATTATTTATAACTCTTTTACAGATAAAAGAATTAGATTAAATACCTGCATGTCAGCAACAGTTAAAGGTGGTTCGTCCTCACGTAAAACAGTTTCGCCATCTAGTTTCTTTAAATTAGGAAGACGCCTCGCTGCTTCATTTCTCCAGGATTCTAACTCACACGCATCATAAAGTGGGTTACCGACGAATAATAAATCATCCAAGTGTGGTAATTCCTGTATATTCACACATTTTAATTGAAATAATCATAAAAAGTATATATTATTTGATTAACAGCGAAAATTAACTAAATTATTTACAGTTTCATATGTTTAGGTCATCGTTTAGACACACTAATATAAGTTATTCTTCTATTTAGACTAAATATTGTAATAAATGCTGAATGTAGTATGGCAATCATCGTTATAAGTAATAAACCGGAGTAAATTTAATTCTGCAATATATTTTACTTGTTTATTTAATTAAGAAAACAATATAATATAATTCATATAAAAATACAAGTTCCTTCGAAGTAACACGTCTACTAGAATCCAAGAGAATTAAATCGATATGAATAATTAAACATAAACTCCTATTTGATTGTGAAATTGAGAGGAAAGTTTAAAGCAATTTTAATCATACCTGCAGTTTATTGAACTCACTCCATTCTTTAACTAAGTTATTACTCATATATAAAACCCTCAAGTTACGGAGTACATTAATTCCTTTCAATTTTTCTATTAAATTGTATGAAATCCATAACTCTTCTAAGGTGTCTCCAAGAGATTCCTGAATATATTTAAATATTGAAAAAAAAAACAACTATTAAATAACTAAGGTTAAGAAGCAAAGTAATAATCTTATCTCTCACAAAAACTAACTATATTTCTTTAGTATGACTAATTTTTATCGTTACTGAATTATCTGTCTAGGCGATGTTTCCGGACCGATATGATCTGAAAATCTTCAAGAATTAAATTAAATTAAATTAAATCTTCTCTATTATCTTAAAGGCCGGCAACACACCTTTTATTCCTCTGGTGTTGTGAGTGTCTATGGCTGGTGGTGATCACTTACTATCAGGTGAAACGCTTGCTCGTTTACCCCCTTATACCATACAAAAATGCTTACTCAAACTCTTATGTATTTGACAGGTTTATCCGAACAATGTAGTAAATGTTTATTTAATACGATGAAGATGATGATACGTAAGGCTTTTTCTAATTCCCATCTAACTTTCACGCTCAACTTGAAAATCTGCGGCCAAATACCTATAGGTGTATTCCGAAAGTTGCACTTGAGGAATAGTCCCTTGACTAGGCTTAGCGTGTTCAACATCTTGGGCTACCTCTTTACTTAATTGCATCAGGTCAGATTGTAGCCATAACGCTAAACCTTAATTATTTAAAAAAAAACTTTACTATGATTGTATTGATGTTATAGTTGGTTAACTCAATAACGGCTAACTAAAAATATACATTTACTATACAACTTCTTACCATGCCTGAAAATGATTTTATATAATTCCTTCCTAATGATAATATACGAAGCTTTTTCAAACTGTTTAATCCCGTAACTTTTTCTATCATATTTGTCGAAAGACTTAATTTCCTGTAAAGCACTAAAAAACTTAACCAGGTTTTGTCTGTAATTTACTAGTACTATTGTAAAATGCTCATTAAATAATTAATATAATAAGCTACAAACACTATTTATGCAAACATTATAGAATTATAAGGCTACAAGTACTTACTCGCAATTGGCTAGGCAAGACAATGAATTATCCATTTTTTCAATAGGAGGCCACTGAAATATTAAGCTGACTTCAGTGGCTGTCGCAGCCTGCTGGCCAGTTTTCTCTTCCCATCTTTTAATAGCTTCCTTTATTGTAGTTGCCTTTGCCATTTATGTTATATGATTAGATTTCTTGTTTACAAATAAGAAACATTTAGAATTTCTTAAAAATCTTGATTGGTTACCAAACTATCGATAAAACATTCGTTTCTATGGAGTAAAAAACAACCCTACATTGCATTATGAAACTTTGTAAAATTATTATGTTGTGTGTCCAATTGTAATTAATATTTTATTAATAAAAAAATATATTTTACAATATCTTTCATTATTTTATAATAAAAAAATTAAATAATTATTTCGTGATACCGTATCGAATATCAGCTCATCGACTGAACACGAAATGGCGTCTTACTACATATAAAAAGCCACGCCTTCATTATATAAACTTTGTTTTTCAAAGGTTTTAGGGCTGCTTGATTATTTTTATAAATCTATAAATTGTGGGTATGTGATCACTTTGTTTTTTTTAGTGAGCATTCTGAATCCGCGCCATTATTTTTTTCATAATCGTTCTTTTTTTTAATTAAAAAAAAACAAGTGCCTATCTATTCTCAAATGAGAGATATTTTTGTTTTGCATGTTGAAGAATACTGTTTTTTATTGTATTACAATTAAATATTAATCTTTTTCGATAATAACTATAATATAAATGCAACTAATATGTTCAACTTATCTATTACGGCATGAATATTATAAACTTATTGACTTTTTTGAGGCCATCGACGCCATAACCTAAGGATTTTCTTTTTTTTTTCTATTAAAAAAAAGTAATTTTTGACAATATTCCGTTCCCGCTATTTAGTTTTTATTTGAATGGACAAAAATTATTTTATATTAGGTTTATTATGTTGTTGATGTTTACTTTAATTGTCGTCGTTGAAAAGTAATACATGTTTCTAAGCATATTATTTTAGATATTGAACTCGAAGCATCCTCGTCAGAATGTCGGAGCAGCCCGAAAAATATGTTAACGTTGTCCCATTTCCTAAAATAAAAGTAAGTACTCATATTTCTTTGGTATAATAGTTATGAAATAGTATATACTTTTGTATGGAAACAAATTACAATTGTAACTGTTTATACCGATCAGTATATACATCTAAATTCAATTGATTTACTTGATGTATATTAATTAAGGTTAGGTGTTTGTTTGAGCAATGTTGAAAGTTTTGCAATAAAGTGTTATCTGTACTAAATATTAACTGTATATTGAGACACCTCTCATTAAATATCACTGACAAATAACAAGGTGTTTCACATAGTATTAAAATAACAAAAGCTAGTTGCACTTTTTAAAATTTTTAATTCTTAGCTTTATGTCTATTATCTCACCGAATCTTAAGTGACGATAGGGTCTAATTTGGTAGACACGCTTTACCTGTGGAGGAACTGGCTCTCAAGTGCAGCTGCCGGAACACACTTATTGGTATTCGGTGGCAGATTGTCAACTAGATTGGTGCTCTTAGGATCTTTTATTTTTATCATTTGGCAGTATTATTTCTGCCGTACTGTGAATTTGTGAAACAATCTTCCTGTCTGCATGTTCCCTACTATGAAATGGAGTATTTCAAATAAGATGTAAAGAGACACCTACACAGGCCAGCATGACAGTGGTGACTCACATTGACTTTTGTTTTATTGTCAGTCACCTCTGACTTAGTTTGTACTTTACTTAACATTGCACGCAGTTATTTTGCTGCGCAGAAGAATTTTTTAACTCAAAACTTCTATAGAAAGGTTTGGACAGTGACTGAATTCATGTATGTCGTTAACAACATGGTCGTGTGACAAGTTCACATACACACTATATCTGCTTCTATTAGTATACACTTATTGAGCTGTGAACAGTTCTAAGATCAGACAGTTACTTTAAATATTCAAAAATAATAACTGTTTTTTTCCACTTCCAACAGGCAGTCCAAATGACTGATTTCATAATTTTTTTTCACCATATTATGTTTTATTTCAGAAAGAGATAGTGGATGATGACGTGGATAATTTAGTATACTGCAGGATCTGCACGAAGGGTTTCCTGAGTAGCTTAGCTCTGTCAAACCATGCTAGGATGGAACATATTGATGCATATGCTTCAGGAGACCCTAAAACCTGGACTGAAGACCGGCCTCTACTGAAGAAATACCATAAGGTATATAACATTTGATGAATAGCGATTTTGAAGTGATGATGGCTTAGTTGGTAGTGTGTATGGACACCGCGTCATTGGAAGTGAGTTTGAATTCACCTACAATGAGTCTAAGCGGCCAGTGATAGAAAACATTGTAAGGTAACCATACCATGGGGGTAGTTTTTTATTAATGCCCCTCTGGCTAGCTACCACCCTCAAAATTGTTCCCAAATACATATAGGTGTGCTACAAGAATTTAATTGCATAGCTACTTAAAAAAAAGAAAAACAATGTTTCCAACACATCCTAACGACTGTCACACTAAAAGGTTGCCGATCGGAATTTCAAAAGTCTCACACGATTTTAAACGCTTCGCTTGTAGTTGGTTCCAAACTCGAAGTTGAAAATTGATGAAAACAAAGTAAGAATCAAAACCGAGGAAATCCTGTCTTCCCTTCAACCAACTAGCATCATGAGTTTGGCATCGAACGATGTCAGTTATATAATAATAAAGTCTGACGAGGGACCCGTGTCGAAACGGAAGAGAGGCGAGAGAAGTGGCAAGGAAGAGAAAGACAAGACTGGAGAGAAGAAAGGAAGAGAATTACAGGCGATAACGTAAGATCCTTTATTTAATACATTAACTTTTTATATGGAAGTAAAAATTATTATTCTTGTGTAACTCCTGTTTGGTAGCTTCGTGATTTTAAATAGACAAAAGCCGTCTCCAATGATTGCACTGTCACATACAGAAATACTTTATTTAATCTGATTGGTAGTTTCTGAATTTGGAGTCTTCAAAGAAACAAATTTTTCTTCTATATAATACACTAGCTGACCTGGAGAACTTCCTATGACATTACAAATCATTGAATTATTGGCTTCTCCATACTATAATATACTAGATGACCCGGTGAACTTTGTATCACCTATACTCTGGAATGCTAGATGGAGTTCAAATAGCTAGATCTTGAGTTCTGTTTAACAATTTATTATATTTCGTAAAAAAAAAGTTTTCAATAAAAAGCATCCTATGTTACTTCTAGTACCTCCAAGAATATATGTACTAAGTTCCATGATGATCGGTTAAGTAGTTTTCATGTGAAAGCGTAACAAACAAACTTACATTCACATTTATAATAATATGATTCTTTGCCAAGCAATATGAGGTATACAATGATTAAAAAAAAAAAATTAAAACGATTGATTAAATAAAATAAAAAAACAATATTTTTATAATCAATTTTACAGGATAAGTCCTAATATCGACTATTAATTAATTGAATTTTTTACCCTTATGTTACATCACTATATATATGTGTAATCTGTTCTCAAATAACTAACTATACCTTATTCATTTACAAGATTAATATCCTTCATTGAGTTAATAATTATTAATATCCAATTATAATTAACATTACAATATCAAACTTGCATTCACATTTATAATATTAAGTAGATTTATGTATTATACCTACCTTCCTCATAAATCACTCTAATTATTGCTGAAAACTGCAAAACAATCCTTTGAATACTTTAAAAGATCTAACCGAACAGACAGCGGATGGGACTTCACTTTATACTACCTAAATATAATACCATCGGTACACTACTGCGCCTACCATATTACTGTAACTAAGTGGCTAATGGGTTTGTGGCTAAAATGTCCAGACTTTTATTGAAATGTCAAGTTTTTATTTCAGTACTTTCAAATTTCTATATAATACCTCTAATCTTGAGGTAGACTGACAATAATATATTTTAATATAATATATTATATTTTAAATAATATAATTATTATGTTCTCCTTAGAGGTCCATCCTTCTACCGATTGAGCTATTCCTTCTTTTAATTCATATGGGGCATTAATATACATTACATCATCCAGAAGAAGATTTGTATTAATATAATACTTCTGGTAAGGCTTTTTCTAATGCCTACCTGGTCAGCTACCACACTCAAGTTGAAAATCTGCTGCCAAATACCTATAGGTGTGTTCCGGCAGTTATACTTGAGAGTCAGTCCCTGTACTGATTTAGCGTGTCTACCAACTTGGGCCATATAGTCACTTAAGATGATGTGAAATTATAGTATTAACAATAAAAACTTAATTATCAATGAAGACTGACAATGGGTAATAGTGTATCTCTTATGTTGCCCAAAGAGGTCTATTTTTCTACCGATTAAGCTATCACTTCTAATTCCTATGGGGTATCAATAGAATCCTTAGATTATCTTAACATAGAGTTACAATAGGTCATAGTACATTGGTAATGTTACCCGCAGAGGTCCATTCGAGTGCCTGAGACTGCCCATGACCCTGACAAGGGAGACTTATACTAATAGAATCCTTATATTGTCTCCAGATAGAATGAGAATAGGTTATAGCTAGCTAATATTGTCCGTAGAGATTCATTCTTTTTGTATATATACTCAAGGTTTAGCGTTATGGCCCTAATCTCACCTGGTCTTAAGTGACGATACGGCCCAAGTTGGTAGACAAGCTAAACCTGTGGAGGAACTGGCTCTCAAGTGCAGCTGCCGGAACACATCTATAGGTATTTGGCGGCAGGTTTACAACTTGAGGGTGGTAGCTAGCCGGGTGGGCATTTGAAAAAGCCCTTCCATCATGCTATGGTTTCCTCACGATGTTCTCCTTCACCGAAAGCTCAAGCTCATTGTAGGTGCTTGGATTCGAACTCACGTCCCTTGTGAGTCGTACACACTACCACTGAGCTATCACCGCTTCAAAATTCTTCTGCTATTGAGCTGTCACTGCTTCTAATTCCTATGCGGCATCAATAGACCTTACATCATTCCAAGAAAGACTGACAATAGATTATAGCTAGGTAATGCTCTCTCTATCGTTCCATTCGAGTGCCTGAGACCAGCCACGACCCTGACAAGGGAGATTTGTATCAATAGAATCCTGACATATAAGTGTAGAAGAGTAACAACTAGTTATAGCTAGGTAATTTTCTCTGTAGTGGTCCATTCGAGTGCCTGAGACCAGCCACGACTCTGACAAGAGAGACTTCAATAGAATCCTTACATATAAGTGTAGAAGAGCAACAACTGGTTATAGCTATAATGATTTCTCATGTTTACGCGAATGTTATTCATTGAAATAAAACTAATTTAAACGGATTTTATCGCGGTTATTTATTAAATTTTGATCCCGACGTTTCGAAAGCTTTTCAGCGTTCGCGGTCACGTGGTACTGAGGTGTAGGTTGTCCAGAAAAGTTTATGTTACTGTGTGTCTACCTTCAATTTAATTTTTAATTTTTATTATATACTAATATCTTTTCTGGACATAAACTTTTCAGAAACATAAATATAACATAAATATAACATAAAATCCGTTTAAATTAGTTTTATTCCAATGGTTATAGCTAGGTAATATCGTTTGTAGTGGTCCATTCGAGTGCCTGAGACCGGCCACGACCCTGGGCGGGGACGGAGTCTGTCACCAGATATTCTTCTCGTGCTGCGAGTACTCCGTGCACTACCGGGACGAGCACACGCGCCGGCGCAAGGGGCTCCGCTGCCAGGTCTGCGAGAAGCCCCTCATCTGCACCGGGGAGGATGTGCCGCCGTACAGCTGTGACGTCAGTACTCCTTCTCCCTTTTACTCTCTTCACTACTCAGGTCCGCTTTCCTGAAAAGTCCTGAAAAGTGCTGCCGTTTTCGAGTGATGAAATTTGGGCATAATTTTTTTTTGAAGTGAAACTTCTTTAGGCGCATGAGGGTAAAATTTTTACAGATGAAACGTCACGCCGGTATGCAACGGAAGTGTCGGAAAAGAGAGAGAGAGAGTGATCGAGACCGATTGAGAGAGAGTAAGACAGGGCGAACGTAGCATGAGCAACTAGCCGTGGAGTGAGAGTAGGGAGCAAGCGAGTGAGAAAGATTGAGAGAAAGAGTGAGACAGAGCGAACAAGATTTATAAATTAGTTCGCCAAAGAAGTTTCACTTCTGACATGTGTACTTTGTACGCACGCATGTTTTTTTTTTTTTATTTAGTTATGGCCATAATCTCGCTCACCTGATCTTAAGTGACGATACAGTCCAAGTTGGTAGACACGCTAGACCTGTGGAGGAACTGGCTCTCAAGTGCTGCTGCCGGAACACACCTATTGGTATTTGGCGGCAGATGAAACTGTCTTCAACAAAATGGTAGACTCTTTTGTTGAAACGCTCTTGGGAGTTTTTATGTCAATGATACAGCTTCTTTAGCTACACTACATCACGTAAAATGTCGTCTAAATTACACAATACAGGGCTAAATAAATAATTATATGAACTACTACTCTTAATATGTGTAGGGAAATAAAAATAGTAGTTAAAAAAAACACGCTTTTATTAGAAGAAGTAGAAAATAAATAATAGTTTGAAAATCCTAAAAAACAGTCTTGTATAGAAAACCAAACAAGGGACTAGATTTTTTTTTTTAAATATGAATTGAGAATAGTTTTGAATGAATAGTTGAAAATGTTTTTAAATGTAAATTAATAACAGTGTAAATAAGAGAAAAAATGTAATTTATTTTAAAGAAAGCGTCGGGTGCGTTCTGTCCATAGTTATAAATATTTTATAGACAGATATGGCTTGAAGGATTATCATTTAGATAATATCTTCAATATAACCACCTTTTTTAAGAAAAAAAAAAATTTTTTTTCTTATTTACACTGTTATTGATTTATATTTATCAAAATTTTATTTATATTTTTTAGTTTTTTTTTTTAAACTATTATTTTTATTAGAGCAAAATTAATCGGTAACTCAATCATCATTCATTACAATAGCGAACAAGGTTATATCCTCAAAAATTGTAAATTTAAATTATTGCTTATTTTGTAGAATTAAAATACTCTTTGGTAATCGATTTTTTTCTCTCTTTTATACTTTAGGTTTAGCGTTATGGCCATAATCTCACCTGATCTTAAGTGACGATACGGTCCAAGTCGGTAGACACGCTAAACCTGTGGAGAAACTGGCTCCCAAGTGCAGCTGCCGGAACACACCTATTGGTATTTGGCGGCAGGTTCACAACTTGAGGGTGGTAGCTAGCCAGGCAGTCATTAGAAAAAGCCCTACCACCACGCTATGGTTTCCTCACGATGTTTTCCTTCACCGGAAGCTCAAGCTCATTGTAGCTGCTTGGATTCGAACTCACTTCCCTTGACGCGAACTCGTACACACTACCACTGAGCTACAACAATTAGTGCTATACAATTCATGATTGGACATTACATCGACAAAAATAAAGTTACATAAACTAACAAATCTTATTACCCAAATTAAATAATGGAATAATATTATTAAATTAGTGTCGGTTTAAATTATATATTTTTGTGATATGTGTATAAAAAAAAAAAATTAATATGGGTTCTTTGGTTCCAGGTGTGTGGTCAAGGTTTCCAGACCAGCTCAAGATATTTTTGATGCTTTTTTTGTTATCTAAACTAGTTAAAAAGCTGTTTAACATAATATTGCACTTGTAAAATAATATATACACACACATATCAAGAAAGAACACTATTTTTAAAACTCAAGATATTTTTGATGCTTTTTTTGTTATTTAAACTAGTTAAAAAGCTGTTTAACATAATATTGCACTTGTAAAATAATATATACACACACATATCAAGAAAGAACACTATTCTTAACACTCAAGATATTTTTGATGCTTTTTTTGTTATTTAAACTAGTTAAAAAGCTGTTTAAAATAGTTCTGTCATGAACGTCCGTGTGTCCGTATGTGCGGATCCTGATTCAATTCATGATTGGATATTACATCGACAATAGATGAAAGTTACATAAACTAACAAATCTTATTACCCAAATTAAATAATGGAATAATCTTATTAAATTAGTGTGGGTTTAAATTATATATTTTTGTGATATGTGTATAAAAAAAAAACATTAATATGGGTTCTTTGGTTCCAGGTGTGTGGTCAAGGTTTCCAGACCAGCGATGAACTCTCCCAGCACAGCGCTATTACCCATGTCAAATTAAAGCCATATAAGTGTAACATATGTATGAAACGGTTCACTCAACAGGTCAGTGTTACACTTATAAATTTAGTTATCATTTTAACCACACTCTCATGCCAACGGTGTCATCCAAGATGGTGAACACACCAAGCCCAGTAGAGGGACTGGCTTTTAATCACAACTGCCGGAACACATCTATAGGTATTTGTATACTTGAGGGTGGTAGCTAGCCAGCGGGCATTAGGAAAAGCCTTAGCACAATGCTATAGTTTACTGTAAACTGAAGCTCATTGTAGATGGATTCCAACTCACGTCCCTAGAAGCGGCTTCATACTCACTACCAACTGAGCTGGTATCATTTTAAATTAAAAAGTAAATTAAGCAGTCAAAAGTAGTAGACAGAAGTGAAAACTTAAAACTATATACAAAAGAGAGATATACTCTTTATATATATATAATGTATAGTAATAAAGTATGGAGGTATATCTATGTATATATATACACAGTATACATATAGCTCGTGGCAAGCGTTCGGTGACGATGACGCGAGCTCCAAAATGTTCTCAACGTGTCTTATGAAGCGATCATAGCTCAGTGGTAGTGTGTACGACTTCACGTCAAGGGACGCGAGTTCGAATCCAAGCACCTACAATGAGCTTGAGCTTTCGGTGAAGGAAAACACCGTGAGGAAACCATAGCATTGTGGTAGGGCTTTTTTTAACACCCGCCTGGGTAGCTACCACCCTCAAGTTGTGAACCTGCCGCCAAATACCAATAAGTGTGTTCCGGCAGCTGCACTTGAGAGCCAGTTCCTCCACAGGTTTAGCGTGTCTACCAACTTGGACTGTATCGTCACTTAAGATCAGGTGAGTGAGATTATGGCCATAACTAAATAAAAAAAAAAACATGCGTGCGTACAAAATACACATGTCAGAAGTGAAACTTCTTTGGCGAACTAATTTATAAATCTTGTTCGCTCTGTCTCACTCTTTCTCTCAATCTTTCTCACTCGCTTGCTCCCTACTCTCACTCCACGGCTAGTTGCTCATGCTACGTTCGCCCTGTCTTACTCTCTCTCAATTCGGTCTCGATCACTCTCTCTCTCTCTCTTTTCCGACACTTCCGTTGCATACCCGGTCGTGACGTTTCATCTGTAAAAATTTTACCCTCATGCGCCTAAAGAAGTTTCACTTCAAAAAAAACATGCGTGCGTACAAAATACACATGTCAGAAGTGAAACTTCTTTGGCGAACTAATTTTACAAATCTAAAACTTTAAATTAACTTCAAATTAATAATTTAATTTTTAACTTTAATTTAAATTTCCCCGTCCTACTCTCTCTCAATCGGTCTCGATCACTCTCTCTCTCTCTCTTTTCCGACACTTCCGTTGCATACCGGCGTGACGTTTCACTTCAACAACTGAATTCCAGGGCGGGGTGATACAACACATGAGAATGCACACCGGCGACCGCCCGTTCCCGTGCACGTTCTGCCCGAAGTCGTTCACGCAGAAGTCCGGGCTGGAGCAGCACCTGAGGATCCACACGAAGGTGAAGCCGTACCGGTGCGTGGTCTGCTCGAAGCGGTTCTGCCAGTC
This sequence comes from Actias luna, assembly GCA_039707435.1. NCBI lineage: Eukaryota > Metazoa > Arthropoda > Insecta > Lepidoptera > Saturniidae > Actias > Actias luna. The sequence continues at coordinate 4,806,407 of JAZHAC010000037.1, read as the reverse complement.
GGTGCACCTGAAGCAGCACATGCGGACGCACACGAACGTGGCGCCCTTCCAGTGCGGGATCTGCGGGAAGCGGTTCAAGCAGAGCAGCCACCTGAACTACCACCTGAGGAACCACAACCCGGCCGGCATGACCGACGGCCAGAGGGCCAAGTACGCGGAGCTGCTGGGCCTCATCAGCGAGGAGGTGGTCGAGATCGAGATCGGTCAGGGTCAGGTGGTGGTCGAGGCGGACGGTGCGAGGGTCGAACGGCAGCCAGCGGTTGAGGACACGGTGGTTTTTGATAAGGAGTTCAGTGCGGACCCGTGGACTGTTGTCAATAATTGTTGAAGTTATTATTTAGTTATTAGATTGAGAACTGTCTGTCGGAATTGAAAATTATCTTTGTATTCAATAGAGCAATAATTGAGGATTGGTTTAGGCTATTTATCATCACGCTACAGCCAGTAGGGGCAAAGTTGTGTTGAGGAAAGTGAAAAAAAGGGCAATAATAAAAAATAAGTTGTAGTTGTGGCATGGCTAAGCGTGACGGTTCGGTCGAGTTCAGTGCCCAACATATAAACAATTGTTAAAGTTATCTGTAATATCTCTCTGGCTCATGACGACTTTACCCGAACGAGCGTCACATGGCCGAGCGTGATGGTTCAGTCTAATTCAGTACCCGTTATGTAAACAATTGTTTGAGGTATCTGTAATATCTCTCTCGCTTGAGTCGACTTTACCCGAACGAGCGTCACATGGCCGAGCATGACGGTTCAATCTAATTCAGTACCCGTTATGTAAACAATTGTTTGAGGTATCTGTAATATCTCTCTCGCTCATGTCGACTTAACCCGAACAACCGTCACATGGCCGAGCGTGACTGTTTAGTCTAATTCAGTACCTACTATATAAACAATTATTGAAGTTATCTGTAATAAACGTACTCAGCGTGTGTAAATAAGATTTCACTTAATAAAAACTATATTGAATGTAGTCTACATTGTATTTTCATTTACTTGTAAGTATTTTTTATCTGTACCACTTACTATAGTATTATGTAGATGTTGATATGGAATAAATATTTTTTAATATATAGTTAACTGTTACAGAAAATGTAGTAAAAATAAAGTTTTTATTCATACATGTAAATATTTGACTTGTAGAATACATTATATCATAAAAAAAAACTTTTGTAAATTTTATTTCTCTTTTTTTATTCCTGGCAACTCAGACCTCTTAAAGTGATAATATCTGGACAGATGAAACTATCTTCAACAAGATGGCGACATGTTGGAGGTAGACACTGTTACATGAACTTTTCTGGACAACCTACACCTCAGTCCGCTCCATGACCACGAAGACTGAAAAACTTTGGAAACGTCGGGATCAAAATTAATAAGCGACCGCGATAAAATCCGTTTAAATTAGTTTTATTTCGATGAGTAATATTCGCGTAAACATGACAAATCATTATGCGTTCTTGGAAGTTTCTATAGCAACTAATATATCATGTTCCGAATGATTATTCGACTTATTGTGTTCAGCTAAACTGCATCCCGTAAAATGTCGCCTATATTACACAATATACAGCTAAATAACTATATGATTTAAAATTAAATTCACAATATGACAGGTCAAAATCCCGCTTAAAACTCCCTGAATTTTTTTTACCCACTGCAATGGCGGCCACGTCCGTTTCCGTGTCACCACAAGATGGCGAATATTTAACCTTTGCTCGTAAAAGCCCGATTCCTCATTATGTTTATATATAGTTAAGGTTTAGCGTTATTACCACAATCTCACCTGATTTTAAGTGACGGTGTAGTCCATGATGTTTTTTTTTCTTTTTATTATAATACACGTAATCTACGGACTTTGGGTTGGCACCTTTTTTTAGGAAGGTGATTTACTTGGCGTTAAAAATTGCTTTACAACAGTAGCTAGGCATTACACTAAAAAGTAACAAGTGAGTTTTTTTTTATTGCACTAATGGATCTATTACACTTTTACACTTATTTCTATAATTGCCTAATGGTTGGGGTTTGGGCAATTATAGCTTGTGTGACCCTTTGGTCACTGTGTTCAAGATGTTGGACACATTAAGCTTAGTAGACGTACTGGCTTTCAAGTGCAACTGCCGGAACACATTTATGGGTAGGTATATGGCGGCAGATTTTCAACTTGAATATGGTAGCTAGCCAGGCAAGCATTAGAAAAGACCCTACCACCATGCTATGATTCATCACGATGTCTTTTTTTTACAAAAACTCAAGCGTCGTCTTTTTAAGTGAGTGTAAGTCTTTTCAAGTCATTGTGTCGTCTAACTCTCGTCGTTTGACGCGGTGTCCGTACACACTATACACCGCTTCTAAATCTCACTAAGTCGCTTCTAGTGTCGAAGACCACCTCTTGGCGATATCTACAACTGTCATGTCCTATTAAACCGCGAAACAAAATGTATGTAAAAGATGTTACAAACATATTGTGTTCGCTGCGTACATGCCTATTCTTAGGTCATTTAGCGCAAGCTTGTGTAGTTTGAACGAGGTTTATTTCTACTAAAAAAATGTGTGCGTGTGTAAGTCACACATGGTAGAAGTGAAACTTCTGAAAAGTTCATGATTAATAAATATTTATTGAAAAGTATAGAACGGGAGCATAAATAAGACAATGCTTAGTAGACGATAGTGTGGACGCTACGAAGCATCGCACAAAAAGGAGACCGAGAACGTGTAATGTGTTCTATCTCATTCTCTCGCTGGCTGAATCCTATACATTTACGTGTTTGTGTCTCTATGGAGTCGTTTTTCGTTTCGTAGAGTTTGAAATTACAACGATTCTAAAGAAGTCTCAGTTTAATATGGAAGTTATTTTGTTATATATTATAGTTGCATTGTTTTATTACAAATATAATTTAATTCATTATGGATAATCTATAACATATCTTAATTTATTCGTCATCACTCGGTTCGAAGGACCGAGAGTAGATATTTATAATTTTTAGAAGATGTCTGGCTATAGTTTAACATGTTTCCTAGAAATGTAATCTTTAAAAGAATAAAACGAAGTGGCAAGTTCATAAATCTATATATATAAAACAAAGTCGGGTTTGTTAGAACATTTATAACTCAAGAACGGCTGGACCAATTTTCATGGTTTTTAATATTTTGTATTTGTCTCCGCCCTGAATACCACTATTAATAACACATTATATATTAATAAAAAAAATAAAAGAACAATATTTTCCACTATAAAATGTTTATAGGTTACATACCTGTCAAACATTTAATGTTCATCCCGTCGATTCAGTAAACTCTCCTTTCAAATTAAAGAACGTATTTAAATATAGGATAGAATAATGAAAAAGATTTGACATATTTATTGGTCGAATATTTATGAGTGCGTAAAGAGATTTACAATGAGATGCTAAGTAATTCTAACCTTTAGCACAACGCATATTGTAAAGAATAATTTTATAACAAGGTAAATAAGTGCTACAATTCAGAAAATAAGGGCAATGATGTCGGTGAAAAATAAAAATGTCGATCTCAATGCGAGTATCCAGGATTTTCTTCGAGGTCAGTCGGTAATATTCTTAAAATCAGTCAATACAGTTATCAACTAGAATGATTTAGTTAACTATTCCACAGATTTTTTTAAATTTCTGAATCTTTGGTCGGTTGAACCTGATCGTTAATGTAACGTTATGTGATTTATAAATGAACACGCATCTTGTAATTATTACTGAAATATATTTACTTAAAAATTAATGAAACAGTAGGAAGTTTAGTCGTAATGTGTGTTCGATGGGACGTTTCGGACGGCAAATCGAAACACGTTCTATTTTCCGATTTCAAATGTTCATTAATTCCTTTATATATATTACTGGAATCGCAATACATAAAATACTTGCGATCAAGACGCCATAAAGTTAACATGAAAGATCAATATCTAATTATTGTAATAATAAAAAAAACTTAATTTATCTAAGCTAACCGACTTGATTTCCGAATTATCTTTGGTCATACATAATTTTAGATAATACTGTGATTATCATCGTGTATAGTATTATCACATTGTAGAGTTAGATATTACATAAAAGCATCGCGATGTTCGGTAGAAAAATATCTACGAACTGTGGTACGACTATTAGCGAGTCTTGTAGCATTAAAATAAAAATGAGCAAATACGGCACATTTGCCTAGAAAGCGTGCCAGTTGACACACTCGAACTATAGTGTATCGTCTGCATTCAAAGAAGTATCTTGTGTAACGATTTTTCTACCAATTGCCCTACACCAACTGAAAATGTCATCGTGTGAAATGCGATATTGTACAAACTATACAAATAAAACCTGTAAAGGTAATGCGATCACATTTAATTTGTAATTATTACTATTTCCATTGATCGTGTGATATTTTACGAAACAAAATAAATGCATCCGTAAATTTTTCCGATAAAAAATTATTGCACGCCTCATAAGCGAAGCGTTGTGGTTGGTACTACTGTCACTTCACGTTAAACAACTGATTTTAACTTAAAATGTCTCTTTATCATATATTGCACTTGAAAAATAATATATACACACACATATCAAGAAAGAACACTATTCTTAACACTCAAGATATTTTTGATGCTTTTTTTGTTATCTAAACTAGTTAAAAAGCTGTTTAACATAATATTGCACTTGTAAAATAATATATACACACACATATCAAGAAAGAACACTATTTTTTAAACTCAAGATATTTTTGATGCTTTTTTTGTTATTTAAACTAGTTAAAAAGCTGTTTAACATAATATTGCACTTGTAAAATAATATATACACACACATATCAAGAAAGAACACTATTCTTAACACTCAAGATATTTTTGATGCTTTTTTTGTTATTTAAACTAGTTAAAAAGCTGTTTAAAATAGTTCTGTCATGAACGTCCGTGTGTCCGTATGTGCGGATCCTGATTCAATTCATGATTGGATATTACATCGACAATAGATGAAAGTTACATAAACTAACAAATCTTATTACCCAAATTAAATAATGGAATAATCTTATTAAGTTAGTGTGGGTTTAAATTATATATTTTTGTGATATGTGTATAAAAAAAAAAACATTAATATGGGTTTTTGTGGTTCCAGGTGTGTGGTCAAGGTTTCCAGACCAGCGATGAACTCTCCCAGCACAGCGCTATTACCCATGTCAAATTAAAGCCATATAAGTGTAACATATGTATGAAACGGTTCACTCAACAGGTCAGTGCTACACTTATAAATTTAGTTATCATTTTAACCACACTCTCATGCCAACGATGTCATCCAAGATGGTGAACACACCAAGCCCAGTAGAGGGACTGGCTTTTAATCACAACTGCCGGAACACATCTATAGGTATTTGTATACTTGAGGGTGGTAGCTAGCCAGTGGGCATTAGGAAAAGCCCTAGCACAATGCTATCGTTCACTGTAAACTCAAGCTCATTGTAGATGGATTCCAACTCACGTCCCTAGAAGCGGCTTCACACTCACTACCAACTGAGCTGGTATCATTTTAAATTAAAAATAAATTAGGCAGTCAAAAGTACTGCTGACAGAAGTGAAAACTGAAAACTATATACAAAACAGAGTTATGCTCTTTATATATATAATGTATAGTAATAACGTACGGAGATATATCTATGTATATATACACACAGTATACATATAGCTCGTGGCAAGCGTTCGGTGACGATAATGCGAGTTCCAAAAAGTGCTTAACGTGTCTTATGAAGCGATCATAGCTCAGTGGTAGTGTGTACGACTTCACGTCAAGGGACGTGAGTTCGAATCCGAGCACCTACAATGAGCTTGAGCTTTCGGTGAAGGAAAACATCGTGAGGAAACCATAGCATGGTGCTTTCTCCAATGCCCTCCTGGCTAGCTACCACCCTCAAGTTGTGAACCTGCCGCCAAATACCAATAGGTGTGTTCCGGCAGCAGCACTCGAGAGCCAGTTCCTCCACATGTGTATCGTGTCTACCAACTTGGACTGTATCGTCACTTAAGATCAGGTGAGCGAGATTATGGCCATAACTAAATAAACAAAAAAAACATGCGTGCGTACAAAGTACACATGTCAGAAGTGAAACTTCTTTGGCGAACTAATTTATAAATCTTGTTCGCTCTGTCTCACTCTTTCTCTCAATCTTTCTCACTCGCTCGCTCCCTACTCTCACTCCACGGCTAGTTGCTCATGCTACGTTCGCCCTGTCTTACTCTCTCTCAATCGGTCTCGATCACTCTCTCTCTCTCCTTTCCGACACTTCCGTTGCATACCGGCGTGACGTTTCATCATTTCACTTCAATAACTGAATTCCAGGGCGGGGTGATACAACACATGAGGATGCACACCGGCGACCGTCCGTTCCCGTGCACGTTCTGCCCGAAGTCGTTCACGCAGAAGTCCGGGCTGGAGCAGCACCTGAGGATCCACACGAAGGTGAAGCCGTACCGGTGCGTGGTCTGCTCGAAGCGGTTCTGCCAGTCGGTGCACCTGAAGCAGCACATGCGGACGCACACGAACGTGGCGCCCTTCCAGTGCGGGATCTGCGGGAAGCGGTTCAAGCAGAGCAGCCACCTGAACTACCACCTGAGGAACCACAACCCGGCCGGCATGACCGACGGCCAGAGGGCCAAGTACGCGGAGCTGCTGGGCCTCATCAGCGAGGAGGTGGTCGAGATCGAGATCGGTCAGGGTCAGGGGGTGTTGGAGACGGACGGTGCGAGGGTCGAACGGCAGCCAGCGGTGGAGGACACGGTGGTTTTTGATAAGGAGTTCAGTGCGGACCCGTGGACTGTTGTCAATAATTGTTGAAGTTATTGATTACACTGAGAACTGTCTGTCGGAATTGAAAATTATCTTTGTATTCAATAGAGCGATAATTGAGGATTGGTTTAGGCTATTTATCATCACGCTACAGCCAGTAGGGGCAAAGTTGTGTTGAAGAAAGTGAAAAAAAGGGCAATAATAAAAAATAAGTTGTAGAGAAGTTGACTTTATCTGATGTTCTGTTTATGTCACAACATGGCTAAGCGTGACGGTTTGGTCGAGTTCAGTGCCCAATATATAAACAATTGTTAAAGTTATCTGTAAAATCTCTCTCGCTCGTGTCGACTTTACCCGAACGAGCGTTACATGGCCGAGCATGACGGTTCAATCTAATTCAGTACCCGTTATGTAAACAATTGTTTGAGGTATCTGTAATATCTCTCTCGCTCGAGTCGACTTAACCCTAACAACCGTCACATGGCCGAGCGTGACTGTTTAGTCTAATTCAGTACCTACTATATAAACAATTATTGAAGTTATCTGTAATAAACGTACTCAGCGTGTGTAAATAAGATTTCACTTAATAAAAACTATATTGAATGTAGTCTACATTGTATTTTCATTTACTTGTAAGTATTTTTTATCTGTACCGCTTACTATAGTATTATGTAGATGTTAATATGGAATAAATATTTTTTTAATATATAATTAACTGTTACAGAAAATGTAGTAAAAATAAAGTTTTTATTCATACATGTAAATATTTGACTTGTAGAATACATAAAATTAAAAAAAAAAATTGTACATTTTATTTCTCATTTTTTATTCCTGGCAACTCAGACCTCTTAAAGTGATAATATCTGGACAGATGAAACTATCTTCAACAAGATGGCGACATGTTGAAGGTAGACACTGTTACATGAACTTTTCTGGACAACCTACACCTCAGTCCGCTCCATGACCACGAAGACTGAAAAACTTTGGAAACGTCGGGATCAAAATTAATAAGCGACCGCGATAAAATCCGTTTAAATTAGTTTTATTTCGATGAATAATATTCGCGTAAACATGACAAATCATTATGCGTTCTTGGAAGTTTCTATAGCAACTAATATATCATGTTCCGAATGATTATTCGACTTATTGTGTTCAGCTAAACTGCATCCCGTAAAATGTCGCCTATATTACACAATATACAGCTAAATAACTATATGATTTAAAATTAAATTCACAATATGACAGGTCAAAATCCCGCTTAAAACTCCCTGAATTTTTTTTACCCACTGCAATGGCGGCCACGTCCGTTTCCGTGTCACCACAAGATGGCGAATATTTAACCTTTGCTCGTAAAAGCCCGATTCCTCATTATGTTTATATATAGTTAAGGTTTAGCGTTATTACCACAATCTCACCTGATTTTAAGTGACGGTGTAGTCCATGATGTTTTTTTTTCTTTTTATTATAATACACGTAATCTACGGACTTTGGGTTGGCACCTTTTTTTAGGAAGGTGATTTACTTGGCGTTAAAAATTGCTTTACAACAGTAGCTAGGCATTACACTAAAAAGTAACAAGTGAGTTTTTTTTTATTGCACTAATGGATCTATTACACTTTTACACTTATTTCTATAATTGCCTAATGGTTGGGGTTTGGGCAATTATAGCTTGTGTGACCCTTTGGTCACTGTGTTCAAGATGTTGGACACATTAAGCTTAGTAGACGTACTGGCTTTCAAGTGCAACACACTTATGGGTAGGTATAGGTCGGTAGATTTTCAACATGAATATGGTAGCTAGCCAGGCAAGCATTAGAAAAGACCCTACCACCATGCTATGATTCATCACGATGTTTTTTTTTTTACCGAAAACTCAAGCGTCGTCTTTTTAAGTGATTGTAAGTCTTTTTAAGTCATTGTGTCGTTTAACTCTCGTCGTTTGACGCGGTGTCCGTACACACTTTACACCGCTTCTAAATCTCACTAAGTCGCCTCTAGTGTCGAAGAACACCTCTTGGCGATATCTACAACTGTCATGTCCTATCAAACCGCGAAACAAAATGTATATAAAAGATGTTAGAATTAGGTCATTTAGTTAAGCTTGTGTAGTTTGAACGAGGTTTATTTCTACTAAAAAAATGTGTGCGTGTGCAAGTCACACACGGTAGAAGTGAAACTTCTGAAAAGTCCCTCATTGAAAAGTATTGGAAATACATATGGACAATGCTTAGTAGACGATAGGTGGGCCGCTACGAAGCATCACACAAAGAGGAGACCACAACACAAGGAGGAGGAGGAATAAAACGGAGTGGCAAGTTCATAAATCTATATATGTAAAACAAAGTTGTGTTTGTTAGAACATTTATATTTCAAGAACTGCTGGACCGATTTTCATGGTTTTTAATTTATTGTATTTGTCTCCGCCCCGAATAGCACTATTAATAACACATCATATATTAATAAAATTAATTAAATACAATAAAAATAAAAGAACAACATTTTCCAATACAAAATGTTTATAGGTTTCGTACCTGTCAAACATTTAATGTTCATCCCGTCGATTTAGTAAACTCTCCTTTCAAATTAAAACACGTATTTAAATATAGGATAGAATAATGTCAGTAATGAAAAAGAATTGGCATATTTATTGGTCAAATATTTACGAGTGCGTAGAGATTTACAATGAGATGGTAAGTAATTCTAACCTTTAGCACAACGCATATTGTAAAGAATAATTTTATAACAAGGTAAATAAGTGCTACAATTCAGAAAATAAGGGCAAAGATGTCGGTGAAAAATAAAAATGTCGATCTCAATGCGACTATCTAGGATTTTTTTCGAGGTCAGTCGCTAATATTCTTAAAATCAGTCAATACAGTTATCAACTAGAATGATTTAGTTAACTATTACACAGATTTTTTAAAATTTCTGAATCTTTGGTCGGTTGAACTTGATCGTTAATGTAATGTTATGTGATTTAAAATGAACACAGATCTTGTAATTATTACTGAAATATATTTAGGTTTAGTCGTAATGTGTGTTCGATGGGACGTTTCGGACGGTTTCCGATTTCAAATGTTCATTAATTCCTTTATATATATTACTGGAATCGCAATACATAAAATACTTGCGATCAAGACGCCATAAAGTTAACATGAAAGATCAATATCTAATTATTGTAATAATAAAAAAAACTTAATTTATCTAAGCTAACCGACTTGATTTCCGAATTATCTTTGGTCATACATAATTTTAGATAATACTTTGATTATCATCGTGTATAGTATTATCACATTGTAGAGTTAGATATTACATAAAAGCATCGCGATGTTCGGTAGAAAAATATCTACGAACTGTGGTACGACTATTAGCGAGTCTTGTAGCATTAAAATAAAAATGAGCAAATACGGCACATTTGCCTAGAAAGCGTGCCAGTTGACACACTCGAACTATAGTGTATCGTCTGCATTCAAAGAAGTATCTTGTGTAACGATTTTTCTACCAATTGCCCTACACCAACTGAAAATGTCATCGTGTGAAATGCGATATTGTACAAACTATACAAATAAAACCTGTAAAGGTAATGCGATCACATTTAATTTGTAATTATTACTATTTCCATTGATCGTGTGATATTTTACGAAACAAAATAAATGCATCCGTAAATTTTTCCGATAAAAAATTATTGCACGCCTCATAAGCGAAGCGTTGTGGTTGGTACTACTGTCACTTCACGTTAAACAACTGATTTTAACTTAAAATGTCTCTTTATCATATATTGCACTTGAAAAATAATATATACACACACATATCAAGAAAGAACACTATTCTTAACACTCAAGATATTTTTGATGCTTTTTTTGTTATCTAAACTAGTTAAAAAGCTGTTTAACATAATATTGCACTTGTAAAATAATATATACACACACATATCAAGAAAGAACACTATTTTTAAAACTCAAGATATTTTTGATGCTTTTTTTGTTATTTAAACTAGTTAAAAAGCTGTTTAACATAATATTGCACTTGTAAAATAATATATACACACACATATCAAGAAAGAACACTATTCTTAACACTCAAGATATTTTTGATGCTTTTTTTGTTATTTAAACTAGTTAAAAAGCTGTTTAAAATAGTTCTGTCATGAACGTCCGTGTGTCCGTATGTGCGGATCCTGATTCAATTCATGATTGGATATTACATCGACAATAGATGAAAGTTACATAAACTAACAAATCTTATTACCCAAATTAAATAATGGAATAATCTTATTAAATTAGTGTGGGTTTAAATTATATATTTTTGTGATATGTGTATAAAAAAAAAACATTAATATGGGTTTTTGTGGTTCCAGGTGTGTGGTCAAGGTTTCCAGACCAGCGATGAACTCTCCCAGCACAGCGCTATTACCCATGTCAAATTAAAGCCATATAAGTGCAACATATGTATGAAACGGTTCACTCAACAGGTCAGTGTTACACTTATAAACTTAGTTATCATTTTAACCACACTCTCATGCCAACGGTGTCATCCAAGATGGTGAACACACCAAGCCTAGTAGACGGGACTGGCTTTTAATCACAACTGCCGGAACACATCTATAGGTATTTGTATACTTGAGGGTGGTAGCTAGCCAGCGGGCATTAGGAAAAGCCCTAGCACAATGCTATCGTTCACTGTAAACTCGAGCTCATTGTAGATGGATTCCAACTCACGTCCCTAGAAGCGGCTTCACACTCACTACCAACTGAGCTGGTATCATTTTAAATTAAAAATAAATTAGGCAGTCAAAAGTACTGCTGACAGAAGTGAAAACTGAAAACTATATACAAAACAGAGTTATGCTCTTTATATATATAATGTATAGTAATAACGTACGGAGATATATCTATGTATATATACACACAGTATACATATAGCTCGTGGCAAGCGTTCGGTGACGATAATGCGAGTTCCAAAAAGTGCTTAACGTGTCTTATGAAGCGATCATAGCTCAGTGGTAGTGTGTACGACTTCACGTCAAGGGACGTGAGTTCGAATCCGAGCACCTACAATGAGCTTGAGCTTTCGGTGAAGGAAAACATCGTGAGGAAACCATAGCATGGTGCTTTCTCCAATGCCCTCCTGGCTAGCTACCACCCTCAAGTTGTGAACCTGCCGCCAAATACCAATAGGTGTGTTCCGGCAGCAGCACTCGAGAGCCAGTTCCTCCACATGTGTATCGTGTCTACCAACTTGGACTGTATCGTCACTTAAGATCAGGTGAGCGAGATTATGGCCATAACTAAATAAACAAAAAAAACATGCGTGCGTACAAAGTACACATGTCAGAAGTGAAACTTCTTTGGCGAACTAATTTATAAATCTTGTTCGCTCTGTCTCACTCTTTCTCTCAATCTTTCTCACTCGCTCGCTCCCTACTCTCACTCCACGGCTAGTTGCTCATGCTACGTTCGCCCTGTCTTACTCTCTCTCAATCGGTCTCGATCACTCTCTCTCTCTCCTTTCCGACACTTCCGTTGCATACCGGCGTGACGTTTCATCATTTCACTTCAATAACTGAATTCCAGGGCGGGGTGATACAACACATGAGGATGCACACCGGCGACCGTCCGTTCCCGTGCACGTTCTGCCCGAAGTCGTTCACGCAGAAGTCCGGGCTGGAGCAGCACCTGAGGATCCACACGAAGGTGAAGCCGTACCGGTGCGTGGTCTGCTCGAAGCGGTTCTGCCAGTCGGTGCACCTGAAGCAGCACATGCGGACGCACACGAACGTGGCGCCCTTCCAGTGCGGGATCTGCGGGAAGCGGTTCAAGCAGAGCAGCCACCTGAACTACCACCTGAGGAACCACAACCCGGCCGGCATGACCGACGGCCAGAGGGCCAAGTACAAGGAGCTGCTGGGCCTCATCAGCGAGGAGGTGGTCGAGATCGAGATCGGTCAGGGTCAGGTGGTGGTCGAGGCGGACGGTGCGAGGGTCGAACGGCAGCCAGCGGTTGAGGACACGGTGGTTTTTGATAAGGAGTTCAGTGCGGATCCGTGGACTGTTGTCAATAATTGTTGAAGTTATTGATTACACTGAGAACTGTCTGTCGGAATTGAAAATTATCTTTGTATTCAATAGAGCGATAATTGAGGATTGGTTTAGGCTATTTATCATCACGCTACAGCCAGTAGGGGCAAAGTTGTGTTGAAGAAAGTGAAAAAAAGGGCAATAATAAAAAATAAGTTGTAGAGAAGTTGACTTTATCTGATGTTCTGTTTATGTCACAACATGGCTAAGCGTGACGGTTTGGTCGAGTTCAGTGCCCAATATATAAACAATTGTTAAAGTTATCTGTAAAATCTCTCTCGCTCGTGTCGACTTTACCCGAACGAGCGTTACATGGCCGAGCATGACGGTTCAATCTAATTCAGTACCCGTTATGTAAACAATTGTTTGAGGTATCTGTAATATCTCTCTCGCTCGAGTCGACTTAACCCTAACAACCGTCACATGGCCGAGCGTGACTGTTTAGTCTAATTCAGTACCTACTATATAAACAATTATTGAAGTTATCTGTAATAAACGTACTCAGCGTGTGTAAATAAGATTTCACTTAATAAAAACTATATTGAATGTAGTCTACATTGTATTTTCATTTACTTGTAAGTATTTTTTATCTGTACCGCTTACTATAGTATTATGTAGATGTTAATATGGAATAAATATTTTTTTAATATATAATTAACTGTTACAGAAAATGTAGTAAAAATAAAGTTTTTATTCATACATGTAAATATTTGACTTGTAGAATACATAAAATTAAAAAAAAAAATTGTACATTTTATTTCTCATTTTTTATTCCTGGCAACTCAGACCTCTTAAAGTGATAATATCTGGACAGATGAAACTATCTTCAACAAGATGGCGACATGTTGAAGGTAGACACTGTTACATGAACTTTTCTGGACAACCTACACCTCAGTCCGCTCCATGACCACGAAGACTGAAAAACTTTGGAAACGTCGGGATCAAAATTAATAAGCGACCGCGATAAAATCCGTTTAAATTAGTTTTATTTCGATGAATAATATTCGCGTAAACATGACAAATCATTATGCGTTCTTGGAAGTTTCTATAGCAACTAATATATCATGTTCCGAATGATTATTCGACTTATTGTGTTCAGCTAAACTGCATCCCGTAAAATGTCGCCTATATTACACAATATACAGCTAAATAACTATATGATTTAAAATTAAATTCACAATATGACAGGTCAAAATCCCGCTTAAAACTCCCTGAATTTTTTTTACCCACTGCAATGGCGGCCACGTCCGTTTCCGTGTCACCACAAGATGGCGAATATTTAACCTTTGCTCGTAAAAGCCCGATTCCTCATTATGTTTATATATAGTTAAGGTTTAGCGTTATTACCACAATCTCACCTGATTTTAAGTGACGGTGTAGTCCATGATGTTTTTTTTTCTTTTTATTATAATACACGTAATCTACGGACTTTGGGTTGGCACCTTTTTTTAGGAAGGTGATTTACTTGGCGTTAAAAATTGCTTTACAACAGTAGCTAGGCATTACACTAAAAAGTAACAAGTGAGTTTTTTTTTATTGCACTAATGGATCTATTACACTTTTACACTTATTTCTATAATTGCCTAATGGTTGGGGTTTGGGCAATTATAGCTTGTGTGACCCTTTGGTCACTGTGTTCAAGATGTTGGACACATTAAGCTTAGTAGACGTACTGGCTTTCAAGTGCAACACACTTATGGGTAGGTATAGGTCGGTAGATTTTCAACATGAATATGGTAGCTAGCCAGGCAAGCATTAGAAAAGACCCTACCACCATGCTATGATTCATCACGATGTTTTTTTTTTTACCGAAAACTCAAGCGTCGTCTTTTTAAGTGATTGTAAGTCTTTTTAAGTCATTGTGTCGTTTAACTCTCGTCGTTTGACGCGGTGTCCGTACACACTTTACACCGCTTCTAAATCTCACTAAGTCGCCTCTAGTGTCGAAGAACACCTCTTGGCGATATCTACAACTGTCATGTCCTATCAAACCGCGAAACAAAATGTATATAAAAGATGTTAGAATTAGGTCATTTAGTTAAGCTTGTGTAGTTTGAACGAGGTTTATTTCTACTAAAAAAATGTGTGCGTGTGCAAGTCACACACGGTAGAAGTGAAACTTCTGAAAAGTCCCTCATTGAAAAGTATTGGAAATACATATGGACAATGCTTAGTAGACGATAGGTGGGCCGCTACGAAGCATCACACAAAGAGGAGACCACAACACAAGGAGGAGGAGGAATAAAACGGAGTGGCAAGTTCATAAATCTATATATGTAAAACAAAGTTGTGTTTGTTAGAACATTTATATTTCAAGAACTGCTGGACCGATTTTCATGGTTTTTAATTTATTGTATTTGTCTCCGCCCCGAATAGCACTATTAATAACACATCATATATTAATAAAATTAATTAAATACAATAAAAATAAAAGAACAACATTTTCCAATACAAAATGTTTATAGGTTTCGTACCTGTCAAACATTTAATGTTCATCCCGTCGATTTAGTAAACTCTCCTTTCAAATTAAAACACGTATTTAAATATAGGATAGAATAATGTCAGTAATGAAAAAGAATTGGCATATTTATTGGTCAAATATTTACGAGTGCGTAGAGATTTACAATGAGATGGTAAGTAATTCTAACCTTTAGCACAACGCATATTGTAAAGAATAATTTTATAACAAGGTAAATAAGTGCTACAATTCAGAAAATAAGGGCAAAGATGTCGGTGAAAAATAAAAATGTCGATCTCAATGCGACTATCTAGGATTTTTTTCGAGGTCAGTCGCTAATATTCTTAAAATCAGTCAATACAGTTATCAACTAGAATGATTTAGTTAACTATTACACAGATTTTTTAAAATTTCTGAATCTTTGGTCGGTTGAACTTGATCGTTAATGTAATGTTATGTGATTTAAAATGAACACAGATCTTGTAATTATTACTGAAATATATTTAGGTTTAGTCGTAATGTGTGTTCGATGGGACGTTTCGGACGGTTTCCGATTTCAAATGTTCATTAATTCCTTTATATATATTACTGGAATCGCAATACATAAAATACTTGCGATCAAGACGCCATAAAGTTAACATGAAAGATCAATATCTAATTATTGTAATAATAAAAAAAACTTAATTTATCTAAGCTAACCGACTTGATTTCCGAATTATCTTTGGTCATACATAATTTTAGATAATACTTTGATTATCATCGTGTATAGTATTATCACATTGTAGAGTTAGATATTACATAAAAGCATCGCGATGTTCGGTAGAAAAATATCTACGAACTGTGGTACGACTATTAGCGAGTCTTGTAGCATTAAAATAAAAATGAGCAAATACGGCACATTTGCCTAGAAAGCGTGCCAGTTGACACACTCGAACTATAGTGTATCGTCTGCATTCAAAGAAGTATCTTGTGTAACGATTTTTCTACCAATTGCCCTACACCAACTGAAAATGTCATCGTGTGAAATGCGATATTGTACAAACTATACAAATAAAACCTGTAAAGGTAATGCGATCACATTTAATTTGTAATTATTACTATTTCCATTGATCGTGTGATATTTTACGAAACAAAATAAATGCATCCGTAAATTTTTCCGATAAAAAATTATTGCACGCCTCATAAGCGAAGCGTTGTGGTTGGTACTACTGTCACTTCACGTTAAACAACTGATTTTAACTTAAAATGTCTCTTTATCATATATTGCACTTGAAAAATAATATATACACACACATATCAAGAAAGAACACTATTCTTAACACTCAAGATATTTTTGATGCTTTTTTTGTTATCTAAACTAGTTAAAAAGCTGTTTAACATAATATTGCACTTGTAAAATAATATATACACACACATATCAAGAAAGAACACTATTTTTAAAACTCAAGATATTTTTGATGCTTTTTTTGTTATTTAAACTAGTTAAAAAGCTGTTTAACATAATATTGCACTTGTAAAATAATATATACACACACATATCAAGAAAGAACACTATTCTTAACACTCAAGATATTTTTGATGCTTTTTTTGTTATTTAAACTAGTTAAAAAGCTGTTTAAAATAGTTCTGTCATGAACGTCCGTGTGTCCGTATGTGCGGATCCTGATTCAATTCATGATTGGATATTACATCGACAATAGATGAAAGTTACATAAACTAACAAATCTTATTACCCAAATTAAATAATGGAATAATCTTATTAAATTAGTGTGGGTTTAAATTATATATTTTTGTGATATGTGTATAAAAAAAAAACATTAATATGGGTTTTTGTGGTTCCAGGTGTGTGGTCAAGGTTTCCAGACCAGCGATGAACTCTCCCAGCACAGCGCTATTACCCATGTCAAATTAAAGCCATATAAGTGTAACATATGTATGAAACGGTTCACTCAACAGGTCAGTGTTACACTTATAAATTTAGTTATCATTTTAACCACACTCTCATGCCAACGATGTCATCCAAGATGGTGAACACACCAAGCCTAGTAGAGGGACTGGCTTTTAATCACAACTGCCGGAACACATCTATAGGTATTTGTATACTTGAGGGTGGTAGCTAGCCAGTGGGCATTAGGAAAAGCCCTAGCACAATGCTATCGTTCACTGTAAACTCAAGCTCATTGTAGATGGATTCCAACTCACGTCCCTAGAAGCGGCTTCATACTCACTACCAACTGAGCTGGTATCATTTTAAATTAAAAATAAATTAGGCAGTCAAAAGTACTGCTGACAGAAGTGAAAACTGAAAACTATATACAAAACAGAGTTATGCTCTTTATATATATATAATGTATAGTAATAACGTACGGAGGTATATCTATGTACATATACACACAGTATACATATAGCTCGTGGCAAGCGTTCGGTGACGATAACGCGAGTTCCAAAAAGTGCTTAACGTGTCTTATGAAGCGATCATAGCTCAGTGGTAGTGTGTACGACTTCACGTCAAGGGACGTGAGTTCGAATCCGAGCACCTACAATGAGCTTGAGCTTTCGGTGAAGGAAAACACCGTGAGGAAACCATAGCGTGGTGGTAGGGCTTTTTTTAACACCCGCCTGGGTAGCTACCACCCTCAAGTTGTGAACCTGCCGCCAAATACCAATAGGTGTGTTCCGGCAGCTGCACTTGAGAGCCAGTTCCTCCACATGTGTATCGTGTCTACCAACTTGGACTGTATCGTCACTTAAGATCAGGTGAGTGAGATTATGGCCATAACTAAATAAAAAATAACTGAATTCCAGGGCGGGGTGATACAACACATGAGGATGCACACCGGCGACCGTCCGTTCCCGTGCACGTTCTGCCCGAAGTCGTTCACGCAGAAGTCCGGGCTGGAGCAGCACCTGAGGATCCACACGAAGGTGAAGCCGTACCGGTGCGTGGTCTGCTCGAAGCGGTTCTGCCAGTCGGTGCACCTGAAGCAGCACATGCGGACGCACACGAACGTGGCGCCCTTCCAGTGCGGGATCTGCGGGAAGCGGTTCAAGCAGAGCAGCCACCTGAACTACCACCTGAGGAACCACAACCCGGCCGGCATGACCGACGGCCAGAGGGCCAAGTACGCGGAGCTGCTGGGCCTCATCAGCGAGGAGGTGGTCGAGATCGAGATCGGTCAGGGTCAGGTGGTGGTCGAGGCGGACGGTGCGAGGGTCGAACGGCAGCCAGCGGTTGAGGACACGGTGGTTTTCGATAAGGAGTTCAGTGCGGATCCGTGGACTGTTGTCAATAATTGTTGAAGTTATTGATTACACTGAGAACTGTCTGTCGGAATTGAAAATTATCTTTGTATTCAATAGAGCAATAATTGAGGATTGGTTTAGGCTATTTATCATCACGCTACAGCCAGTAGGAGCAAAGTTGTGTTGAAGAAAGTGAAAAAAAGGGCAATAATAAAAAATAAGTTTTAGTTGTGGCATGGCTAAGCGTGACGGTTCGGTCGAGTTCAGTGCCCAATATATAAACAATTGTTGAAGTTATTTGTATTATCTCTCTGGCTCATGACGACTTTACCCGAACGAGCGTTACATGGCCGAGCATGACGATTCAATCTAATTCAGTACCCGTTATGTAAACAATTGTTTGAGGTATCTGTAATATCTCTCTCGCTCGAGTCGACTTAACCCTAACAACCGTCACATGGCCGAGCGTGACTGTTTAGTCTAATTCAGTACCTACTATATAAACAATTATTGAAGTTATCTGTAATAAACGTACTCAGCGTGTGTAAATAAGATTTCACTTAATAAAAACTATATTGAATGTAGTCTACATTGTATTTTCATTCACTTGTAAGTATTTTTTATCTGTACCACTTACTATAGTATTATGTAGATGATAATATGGAATAAATATTTTTTTAATATATAGTTAACTGTTACAGAAAATGTAGTAAAAATAAAGTTTTTATTCATACATGTAAATATTTGACTTGTAGAATACATTACATAAAAAAAAAAAAATGTACATTTTATTTCTCTTTTTTTATTCCTGGCAACTCAGACCTCGTAAAGTGATAATATCTGGACAGATGAAACTATCTTCAACAAGATGGCGACATGTTGAAGGTAGACACTGTAACATTAACTTTTCTGGACAACCTACACCTCAGTCTGCTCCGTGACCACGAAGACTGAAAAACTTTGGAAACGTCGGGATCAAAATTAATAAGCGACCGCGATAAAATCCGTTTAAATTAGTTTTATTTCGATGAGTAATATTCGCGTAAACATGACAAATCATTATGCGTTCTTGGAAGTTTCTATAGCAACTAATATATCATGTTCCGAATGATTATTCGACTTATTGTGTTCAGCTAAACTGCATCCCGTAAAATGTCGCCTATATTACACAATATACAGCTAAATAACTATATGATTTAAAATTAAATTCACAATATGACAGGTCAAAATCCCGCTTAAAACTCCCTGAATTTTTTTTACCCACTGCAATGGCGGCCACGTCCGTTTCCGTGTCACCACAAGATGGCGAATATTTAACCTTTGCTCGTAAAAGCCCGATTCCTCATTATGTTTATATATAGTTAAGGTTTAGCGTTATTACCACAATCTCACCTGATTTTAAGTGACGGTGTAGTCCATGATGTTTTTTTTTCTTTTTATTATAATACACGTAATCTACGGACTTTGGGTTGGCACCTTTTTTTAGGAAGGTGATTTACTTGGCGTTAAAAATTGCTTTACAACAGTAGCTAGGCATTACACTAAAAAGTAACAAGTGAGTTTTTTTTTATTGCACTAATGGATCTATTACACTTTTACACTTATTTCTATAATTGCCTAATGGTTGGGGTTTGGGCAATTATAGCTTGTGTGACCCTTTGGTCACTGTGTTCAAGATGTTGGACACATTAAGCTTAGTAGACGTACTGGCTTTCAAGTGCAACTGCCGGAACACATTTATGGGTAGGTATATGGCGGCAGATTTTCAACTTGAATATGGTAGCTAGCCAGGCAAGCATTAGAAAAGACCCTACCACCATGCTATGATTCATCACGATGTCTTTTTTTTACAGAAAACTCAAGCGTCGTCTTTTTAAGTGAGTGTAAGTCTTTTCAAGTCATTGTGTCGTCTAACTCTCGTCGTTTGACGCGGTGTCCGTACACACTATACACCGCTTCTAAATCTCACTAAGTCGCCTCTAGTGTCGAAGACCACCTCTTGGCGATATCTAAATGTATATAAAAGATGTTACAAACATATTGTGTTCGCTGCGTACATGCCTATTCTTAGGTCATTTAGCGCAAGCTTGTGTAGTTTGAACGAGGTTTATTTCTACTAAAAAAATGTGTGCGTGTGTAAGTCACACATGGTAGAAGTGAAACTTCTGAAAAGTCCATGATTAATAAATATTTATTGAAAAGTATAGAACGGGAGCATAAATAAGACAATGCTTAGTAGACGATAGTGTGGACGCTACGAAGCATCGCACAAAAAGGAGACCGAGAACGTGTAATGTGTTCTATCTCATTCTCTCGCTGGCTGAATCCTATACATTTACGTGTTTGTGTCTCTATGGAGTCGTTTTTCGTTTCGTAGAGTTTGAAATTACAACGATTCTAAAGAAGTCTCAGTTTAATATGGAAGTTATTTTGTTATATATTATAGTTGCATTGTTTTATTACAAATATAATTTAATTCATTATGGATAATCTATAACATATCTTAATTTATTCGTCATCACTCGGTTCGAAGGACCGAGAGTAGATATTTATAATTTTTAGAAGATGTCTGGCTATAGTTTAACATGTTTCCTAGAAATGTAATCTTTAAAAGAATAAAACGAAGTGGCAAGTTCATAAATCTATATATATAAAACAAAGTCGGGTTTGTTAGAACATTTATAACTCAAGAACGGCTGGACCAATTTTCATGGTTTTTAATATTTTGTATTTGTCTCCGCCCTGAATACCACTATTAATAACACATTATATATTAATAAAAAAAATAAAAGAACAATATTTTCCACTATAAAATGTTTATAGGTTACATACCTGTCAAACATTTAATGTTCATCCCGTCGATTCAGTAAACTCTCCTTTCAAATTAAAGAACGTATTTAAATATAGGATAGAATAATGTCAGTAATGAAAAAGATTTGACATATTTATTGATCAAATATTTATGAGTGCGTAAAGAGATTTACAATGAGATGCTAAGTAATTCTAACCTTTAGCACAACGCATATTGTAAAGAATAATTTTATAACAAGGTAAATAAGTGCTACAATTCAGAAAATAAGGGCAATGATGTCGGTGAAAAATAAAAATGTCGATCTCAATGCGAGTATCCAGGATTTTCTTCGAGGTCAGTCGGTAATATTCTTAAAATCAGTCAATACAGTTATCAACTAGAATGATTTAGTTAACTATTCCAAAGATTTTTTTAAATTTCTGAATCTTTGGTCGGTTGAAACTGATCGTTAATGTAACGTTATGTGATTTATAAATGAACACGCTTCTTGTAATTATTACTGAAATATATTTACTTAAAAATTAATGAAACGGTAGGAAGTTTAGTCGTAATGTGTGTTCGATGGGTCGTTTCGGACGGCAAATCGAAACACGTTCTATTTTCCGATTTCAAATGTTCATTAATTCCTTTATATATATTACTGGAATCGCAATACATAAAATACTTGCGATCCAGACGCCATAAATTGAATAAAAGTTACATGAAAGATCAAGATCTAATTATTATAATAATAAAAAAAATGGTTGTCTGTAAAGTCGGTTTACTGACGATAGTTGAACGTGACAACGTCTTAAGAAAATACTGATGGAATGGTAGCATTTTTCAAAAGAGAATT
The DNA here is from genome assembly GCA_039707435.1 of Actias luna. Taxonomy (NCBI): domain Eukaryota; kingdom Metazoa; phylum Arthropoda; class Insecta; order Lepidoptera; family Saturniidae; genus Actias; species Actias luna. Next base: position 4,784,200 of record JAZHAC010000037.1, on the reverse strand, counting down.
TTAATTTCAATTGTTTAATAGATTTGTAGGAGAGAGGCGGATGTCGAACGCAAAGGCCGATTGTGCTTCTTTGTCGCTCGTTCCGCGCTCTCGCTTGCACTTCAAGCCTTACATGGAACGGCTCAGAGCGAGGTAACGCCGCATGAGTCATGTTTTTTCGTGCGTGCAGCCGGCTCTATCGAATTATAAGACGTTGTCACGTCAAAAACTTAATTTATCTAAGCTAATCGACTTGATTTCCGAATTATCTTTGGTCATACATAATTTTAGATAATACTGTGATTATCATCGTGTATAGTATTATCACTTTGTAAAGTTAAATATTAGATAAAAGCATCGCGAGGTTCGGGAGAAAAATATCTACGAACTGTGGTACGACTATTAGCTGGTGTTGTAGCATTAAAATAAAAATGAGTAGACACGGCACATTTGCCTAGAAAGCGTGCCAGTTGACACACTCGAACTATAGTATATCGTCTGCATTCAAAGAAGTATCTTGTGTAACGATTTTTCTACCAATTGCCCTACATCAACTGAAAATGTCATCGTATGAAATGCGATATTGTACAAACTATACAAATAAAACCTGTAAAGGTAATGCGATCACATTTAATTTGTAATTGTTACTATTTCCATTGTACATGTGATATTTTACGAAACAAAATAAATGCATCCGTAAATTTTTCCGATAAAAAATTATTGCACGCCTCATAAGCGAAGCGTTGAGGTGGGTACTACTGTCACTTCACGTTAAACAACTGATTTTAACTTAAAATGTCTCTTTATCATATATTGCACTTGTAAAATAATATATACACACACATATCAAGAAAGAACACTATTTTTAACACTCAAGATATTTTTGATGCTTTTTTTGTTATTTAAACTAGTTAAAAAGCTGTTTAACATAATATTGCACTTGTAAAATAATATATACACACACATATCAAGAAAGAACACTATTCTTAACACTCAAGATATTTTTGATGCTTTTTTTGTTATTTAAACTAGTTAAAAAGCTGTTTAAAATAGTTCTGTCATGAACGTCCGTGTGTCCGTATGTGCGGATCCTGATTCAATTCATGATTGGATATAACATCGACAATAGATGAAAGTTACATAAACTAACAAATCTTATTACCCAAATTAAATAATGGAATAATCTTATTAAATTAGTGTGGGTTTAAATTATATATTTTTGTGATATGTGTATAAAAAAAAAACATTAATATGGGTTTTTGTGGTTCCAGGTGTGTGGTCAAGGTTTCCAGACCAGCGATGAACTCTCCCAGCACAGCGCTATTACCCATGTCAAATTAAAGCCATATAAGTGTAACATATGTATGAAACGGTTCACTCAACAGGTCAGTGTTACACTTATAAATTTAGTTATCATTTTAACCACACTCTCATGCCAACGATGTCATCCAAGATGGTGAACACACCAAGCCTAGTAGAGGGACTGGCTTTTAATCACAACTGCCGGAACACATCTATAGGTATTTGTATACTTGAGGGTGGTAGCTAGCCAGTGGGCATTAGGAAAAGCCCTAGCACAATGCTATCGTTCACTGTAAACTCAAGCTCATTGTAGATGGATTCCAACTCACGTCCCTAGAAGCGGCTTCATACTCACTACCAACTGAGCTGGTATCATTTTAAATTAAAAATAAATTAGGCAGTCAAAAGTACTGCTGACAGAAGTGAAAACTGAAAACTATATACAAAACAGAGTTATGCTCTTTATATATATAATGTATAGTAATAACGTACGGAGGTATATCTATGTACATATACACACAGTATACATATAGCTCGTGGCAAGCGTTCGGTGACGATAACGCGAGTTCCAAAAAGTGCTTAACGTGTCTTATGAAGCGATCATAGCTCAGTGGTAGTGTGTACGACTTCACGTCAAGGGACGTGAGTTCGAATCCGAGCACCTACAATGAGCTTGAGCTTTCGGTGAAGGAAAACACCGTGAGGAAACCATAGCGTGGTGGTAGGGCTTTTTTTAACACCCGCCTGGGTAGCTACCACCCTCAAGTTGTGAACCTGCCGCCAAATACCAATAGGTGTGTTCCGGCAGCTGCACTTGAGAGCCAGTTCCTCCACATGTGTATCGTGTCTACCAACTTAGACTGTATCGTCACTTAAGATCAGGTGAGTGAGATTATGGCCATAACTAAATTAAAAAAAAACATGCGTGCGTACAAAATACATATGTCAGAAGTGAAACTTCTTTGGCGAACTAATTTATAAATCTTGTTTATATTTATACAAATCTAAAACTTTAAATTAACTTCAAATTAATAATTTAATTTTTAACTTTAATTTAAATTTCCCTGTCTTACTCTCTCTCAATCGGTCTCGATCACTCTCTCTCTCCTTTCCGACACTTCCGTTGCATACCGGCGTGACGTTTCATCTGTAAAAATTTTACCCTTATGCGCCTAAAGAAGTTCCACTTCAATAACTGAATTCCAGGGCGGGGTGATACAACACATGAGGATGCACACCGGCGACCGCCCGTTCCCGTGCACGTTCTGCCCGAAGTCGTTCACGCAGAAGTCCGGGCTAGAGCAGCACCTGAGGATCCACACGAAGGTGAAGCCGTACCGGTGCGTGGTCTGCTCGAAGCGGTTCTGCCAGTCGGTGCACCTGAAGCAGCACATGCGGACGCACACGAACGTGGCGCCCTTCCAGTGCGGGATCTGCGGGAAGCGGTTCAAGCAGAGCAGCCACCTGAACTACCACCTGAGGAACCACAACCCGGCCGGCATGACCGACGGCCAGAGGGCCAAGTACGCGGAGCTGCTGGGCCTCATCAGCGAGGAGGTGGTCGAGATCGAGATCGGTCAGGGTCAGGTGGTGGTCGAGGCGGACGGTGCGAGGGTCGAACGGCAGCCAGCGGTTGAGGACACGGTGGTTTTTGATAAGGAGTTCAGTGCGGATCCGTGGACTGTTGTCAATAATTGTTGAAGTTATTATTTAGTTATTACACTGAGAACGGTCTGTCGGAATTGAAAATTATCTTTGTATTCAATAGGGCAATAATTGAGGATTGGTTTAGGCTATTTATCATCACGCTACAGCCAGTAGGGGCAAAGTTGTGTTGAAGAAAGTGAAAAAAGGGCAATAATAAAAAATAAGTTGTAGAGAAGTTGACTTTATCTAATGTTCTGTTTATGTCACAACATGGCTAAGCGTGACAGTTCGATCGAGTTCAGTGCCCAATATATAAACAATTGTTAAAGTTATTTGTATTATCTCTCTGGCTCATGACGACTTTACCCGAATGAGCGTCACATGGCCGAGCATGACGGTTCAATCTAATTCAGTACCCGTTATGTAAACAATTGTTTGAGGTATCTGTAATATCTCTCTCGCTCGAGTCGACTTAACCCTAACAACCGTCACATGGCCGAGCGTGACTGTTTAGTCTAATTCAGTACCTACTATATAAACAATTATTGAAGTTATCTGTAATAAACGTACTCAGCGTGTGTAAATAAGATTTCACTTAATAAAAACTATATTGAATGTAGTCTACATTGTATTTTCATTTTCTTGCAAGTATTTTTTATCTGTACCACTTACTATAGTATTATGTAGATGTTGATATGGAATAAATATTTTTTAATATATAGTTAACTGTTACAGAAAATGTAGTAAAAATAAAGTTTTTATTCATACATGTAAATATTTGACTTGTAGAATACATTATATCATAAAAAAAAACTTTTGTAAATTTTATTTCTCTTTTTTTATTCCTGGCAACTCAGACCTCTTAAAGTGATAATATCTGGACAGATGAAACTATCTTCAACAAGATGGCGACATGTTGAAGGTAGACACTGTTACATGAACTTTTCTGGACAACCTACACCTCAGTCCGCTCCATGACCACGAAGACTGAAAAACTTTGGAAACGTCGGGATCAAAATTAATAAGCGACCGCGATAAAATCCGTTTAAATTAGTTTTATTTCGATGAGTAATATTCGCGTAAACATGAGAAATCATTATGCGTTCTTGGGAGTTTCTATGGCAACTAATATATCATGTTCCGAATGATTATTCGACTTATGGTGTTCAGCTAAACTGCATCACGTAAAATGTCGCCTATATTACACAATATACAGCTAAATAACTATATGATTTAAAATTAAATTCACAATATGACAGGTCAAAATCCCGCTTAAAACTCCCTGAATTTTTTTTACCCACTGCAATGGCGGCCACGTCCGTTTCCGTGTCACCACAAGATGGCGAATATTTAACCTTTGCTCGTAAAAGCCCGATTCCTCATTTTTTTATAAATAGTTAAGGTTTAGCGTTATTACCACAATCTCACCTGATTTTAAGTGACGGTGTAGTCCATGATGTTTTTTTTTCTTTTTATTATAATACACGTAATCTACGGACTTTGGGTTGGCACCTTTTTTTAGGAAGGTGATTTACTTGGCGTTAAAAATTGCTTTACAACAGTAGCTAGGCATTACACTAAAAAGTAACAAGTGAGTTTTTTTTTTATTGCACTAATGGATCTATTAAACTTTTTCACTTATTTCTATAATTGCCTAATGGTTGGGGTTTGGGCAATTATAGCTTGTGTGACCCTTTGGTCACTGTGTTCAAGATGTTGGACACATTAAGCTTAGTAGACGTACTGGCTTTCAAGTGCAACTGCCGGAACACATTTATGGGTAGGTATATGGCGGCAGACTTTCAACATGAATATGGTAGCTAGCCAGGCAAGCATTAGAAAAGACCCTACCACCATGCTATGATTCATCACGATGTCTTTTTTTATACCGAAAACTCAAGCGTCGTCTTTTTAAGTGAGTGTAAGTCTTTTCAAGTCATTGTGTCGTCTAACTCCTGTCGTTTGACTCGGTGTCCGTACACACTATACACCGCTTCTAAATCTCACTAAGTCGCCTCTAGTGTCGAAGACCATCTCTTGGCGATATCTACAACTGTCATGTCCTATTAAACCGCGAAACAAAATGTATATAAAAGATGTTAGAAGCATATTGTGTTCGCTGCATACATGCCTATTCTTATGTCATTTAGCGCAAGCTTGTGTAGTTTGAACGAGGTTTATTTCTACTAAAAAAATGTGTGCGTGTGCAAGTCACACACGGTAGAAGTGAAACTTCTGAAAAGTCCATGATTAAAAATACTAATTGAAAAGTATTGAAAGGGAACATACATATGGACAATGCTTAGTAGACGATAGGTGGGTCGCTACGAAGCATCACATAAAGAGGAGACCACAATACAAGGAGGAGGAGGAATAAAACGGAGTGGCAAGTTCATAAATCTATATATGTAAAACAAAGTTGGGTTTGTTAGAACATTTATAACTCAAGAACTGCTGGACCGATTTTCATGGTTTTTAATTTATTGTATTTGTCTCCGCCCCGAATAGCACTATTAATAACACATCATATATTGATAAAATAAAATAAATACAATAAAAATAAAAGAACAACATTTTCCAGTACAAAATGTTTATAGGTTTCGTACCTCTCAAACATTTAATGTTCATCCCGTCGATTTAGTAAACTCTCCTTTCAAATTAAAGATCGTATTTAAATATAGGATAGAATAATGTCAGTAATGAAAAAGAATTGACATATTCATTGGTCAAATATTTACGAGTGCGTAAAGAGATTTACAATGAGATGGTAAGTAATTCTAACCTTTAGCACAACGCATATTGTAAAGAATAATTTTATAACAAGGTAAATAAGTGCTAGAATTCAGAAAATAAGGGCAAAGATGTCGGTGAAAAATAAAATGTCGATCTCAATGCGACTATCCAGGATTTTCTTCGAGGTCAGTCGGTAATATTCTTAAAATCAGTCAATACAGTTATCAACTACAATGATTTAGTTAACTATTCCACAGATTTTTTTAAATTTCTGAATCTTCGGTCGGTTGAACCTGATCGTTAATGTAACGTTATGTGATTTATAAATGAACACGCATCTTGTAATTATTACTGAAATATATTTACTTAAAAATTAATGAAACAGTAGGAAGTTTAGTCGTAATGTGTGTTCGATGGGACGTTTCGGACGGCAAATCGAAACACGTTCTATTTTCCGATTTCAAATGTTCATTAATTCCTTTATATATATTACTGGAATCGCAATACATAAAATACTTGCGATCCAGACGCCATAAATTGAATAAAAGTTAACATGAAAGATCAATATCTAATTATTATAATAATATAAAAAAGTGGTTGTCTGTAAAGTCGGTTTACTGACGATAGTTGAACGTGACAACGTCTTAAGAAAATACTGATGGAATGGTAGCATTTTTCAAAAGAAAATTTTAATTTCATTTGTTTAATAGATTTGTAGGAGAGAGACGGATGTCGAACGCAAAGGCCGATTGTGCTTCTTTGTCGCTCGTTCCGCGCTCTCGCTTGCACTTCAAGCCTTACATGGAACGCCTCAGAGCGAGGTAACGCCGCATGAGTCATGTTTTTTCGTGCGTGCAGCCGTTGTCACGTCAAAAACTTAATTTATCTAAGCTAACCGACTTGATTTCCGAATTATCTTTGGTCATACATAATTTTAGATAATACTGTGATTATCATCGTGTATAGTATTATCACATTGTAGAGTTAAATATTAGATAAAAGCATCGCGAGGTTCGGGAGAAAAATATCTACGAACTGTGGTACGATTATTAGCGGGTGTTGTAGCATTAAAATAAAAATGAGTAGACACGGCACATTTGCCTAGAAAGCGTGCCAGTTGACACACTCGAACTATAGTATATCGTCTGCATTCAAAGAAGTATCTTGTGTAACGATTTTTCTACCAATTGCCCTACATCAACTGAAAATGTCATCGTATGAAATGCGATATTGTACAAACTATACAAATAAAACCTGTAAAGGTAATGCGATCACATTTAATTTGTAATTATTACTATTTCCATTGATCGTGTGATATTTTACGAAACAAAATAAATGCATCCGTAAATTTTTCCGATAAAAAATTATTGCACGCCTCATAAGCGAAGCGTTGAGGTGGGTACTACTGTCACTTCACGTTTCTGATTTTAACTTAAAATGTCTCTTTATCATATATTGCACTTGTAAAATAATATATACACACACATATCAAGAAAGAACACTATTGTTAACACTCAAGATATTTCTGATGTTTTTTTTGTTATTTAAACTAGTTAAAAAGCTGTTTAAAATAGTTCTGTCATGAACGTCCGTGTGTCCGTATGTGTGGATCCTGTATGTTATCACGATAACGACTGAAATACTTTACTAAGCGAGTTGTTTTTTTTTCTTACGCTTCAGTATAATTAGAAACAGAACCCTATTACTTTTCACGGTCTGATTCGATGTGGTTTAATTGATATAAAAAAAGTGATTATTAGGCCTACAATTTTGATTTTCCAATTTTTTTTGTTTCTGTACCTATTAGAAAATTAAACATGACACATTTTTGCGCCCTGTTTAAAAAACATAGTCTTAGTTACACATTTATTGCAATGTCCATTAGAGCGCCTGCCCATTAGAGATGGTCAAATATTATGAAGGTCAGATATCTATACTTTTATAACGTCATTAGCATTAACCTATAAACTAACCACGTTGTGTACGGACATAATATAGTTGTTCTCGAGATAAAGTATCCTAAAGAAATTCTGCAATTTTTATAGCTATCATCCGGCAATTGACGCAATTATTATATTTTCCAGTTACAACACCTATGTTATTATTATTGTCAAACTGAACAGCTTATTAAGTTTTTTAACTGCGTCCTGTAATGTTAAATGAACATTTCATTTCCAGTGAAAATTGTAAAGTTTACATACATTCTTCTTGAATAGAAACGATATGATAGTAGTGACATCTGTTGAATATTTAAAGTCTTAAAAGTCAGGCTGACCAGGTAAAGTACAAACCTATTAATATAAGAATATTTGTTTGTCGTGTTGAGAAGAGATCGTAATGACGAAAGATTTATTTTAATATATTGTTTTTATTATTTATATAATAAAACCTTACATTTAAACTATCAGAGGTTATATTTGTGAAGAAAGTTATCCTACCAATTTAATAATACTGCTTTTTGACATATTGAAAACCAATAGATTTTCTAATTTAAATGAAATAAAATATATATAAAAAGATCAAATGGGTGAATTATGACCTATATACTTATTTGAAGACATATATTTTTAGTCGTATATATAAAAATGTATAAGTACTTTGTATAAAGGTAAACAATAATAGTAAAATTATAATGATATTTATCAAAGCATAAAATAATGACACGTTTCATAATTATTAAAATACAATAGCAATGAAACAGTAGATTCACAATGTTTGTTTCTAAGTTTAAAATAATAATATCTAATAACGCTGTCTTAAAAGTGTAACTCTAATTTCATGTTATGTTACACTGATGCTTGCAACTTCCAATAAAAAATATACTATAGCGAGCAAAAGAATGCTTAATAAATGGTCTGTATTTAATAATTACCCGTTTTTGTTGAAAAATTAGTTTCAAGTATAACATCTTTTAATATAATTACTATTAACTATATGATATGGTTTATACTTTTTGTAATGAAGCTTAATAAATCCTATGTTTTTTACTATTATATAGATGATTAAATTGTGTATTAGAATTGTTCTTTAATACTGGTATCCCTGTTAATGTCAACTGAACAGAAGGGGGGAAGGGAGTAATATATTTTGTACTTCGAATTTCCTCGAAACGACGAATAAATTTAATTCCAGTATTTTGTCTCTGTCTAGTGTAGTTGCCGCCGGCTGGAGTAATTTTTAGCGATAAAAATATCCAATGCTCGTTAATTCTGCTGTAATGATGTGAGAAGATATTTCAGTTATTAAGTACGCTGTTTTTCTTCAATATATCAAGTAGGTATTCGCGAAGGTCATACTTGTTGACAGTTGTTGATGCAGCTAAAATTAAATCGTGTATTTGTGTGTGTACGAAACGTGCTGTATAACGGCTTGATGTGTGCGTAAACGTCAGAATTCTCGGAATTAGCTGCGAGAATCGGTTGCCTGGCATCGTTCGATAGAGGTATCCTCAAGGGACCACAGCCTTTGCCAGACCTAAAACAGTTTATCACAATACCAATTAGATACTCAAGTGACAGTTTGTCTTTTAAAAAGATTGTGTTATACAAAGGAGGCTTTATTACATTTTAATTTATTATTGAAAAATATAAATCACGCGTTGAATATTTATTATGGAATTTGTGTAAGCAAGATAAATGTAAGTACATCATTTATTATTTTCCCATTTGGATTGGATATTACTGTCGGTTTATCTATTAAAAGAATTGTATATATTTTCCCTATTTATTTTGTTCCTATATAAAAATATGGTGAGTCAAGTAACTTTTATGCTGCGTTCTAGGAATAAATACGATCTGAGATAAGATCAGTTATATAAAATCTTACAGTTTCGGAACACAGATTTTGTAGGAAGATAGACAAGAATTTTGTTTTACCTACACAATTATGATAAAAACAATGTAGACAATATTACAAACTCCTTTGTGCTTACGGTTACCATGGTTATCTAAAAAAAATAACAGGTTTTTTTTTAAATAGTGCTTGATTTGCATATGAGTTAGTCCAGAGACTAACTAATTTTAAATAAGTGTCTAAACACCTAAAGGGTTCCTTAGGGTTGTAGGTAATAATATGTAATGGGAAATTTTGAATATTAAATATATTCAGATCACTATGTAAGTGTTCTCAGTGTGTTTATAAGCTTGTAAATCAATAGACACTTATTTGGTTTTATTTATATATAAATATATTTTTTGGCCATATTTTACGTTTTGGTAAGTGACATAGATAATCTGATATCTTTATATATTCTAAAGATAACATCACTTTGTCTATTACTAGGCTTATAACTCAAAATCCACTAAACTAATTTATTTCATTTGTGTTTATGCCAGATGTTAGTATATAAGTTTAAAGCAATTATAGTCAGTGGTAGTACAATTTCATCTCAAGGGACATGAGTTCGAATCCAACCACCTACAATTAGCTTGAGCTTTCAGTGAAGGAAAACATCACGAGGAAACCATAGCATGGTGGTAGGGCTTTTTCTAATGCCCGCCTGGCTAGCTACCACTCTCAAGTTGAAAATCTGCCACCAAACACCTATAGGTGTGTTCGGGCAGTTAAATTGAGGGAAAGTCCCTCCACTAGGCTTGGCATGACCACCATCTTGGGCCACTTCATCAAGTGGGTTTGTGGCCACTAAACCTGTACAAAAATACATTAAATTAACATTAGTAAATTATACTTTCATCTTCATGTCATAAAGACTGCTTCTATGTTACATAGGTTCACATGAACGAACTCAATATCAGTGTAAACAATGACAGCTCTCAAATAGTTGAATACACGAAAATATCACAGAGTTTGGTTTTGTTTTATATGTGAAGATATAATGTGAATTTTAATTGCAAATTCTATATTAATAATATAAAATATAAAAGTGTGTTTCTTTAGTTTAATGAGGTAATCTTAGAAATATATAGTTGGATTTCAAAAATCTCTTTGTATTTGATAGAAATTGGGAAAGCCTATCCATTCACATATAACTAAGAATTATTTAATACTAGCTAAACCGACAGACAATTGGTATAATTAATAAGAAAATATTATTCAAAAACATAGTGTTTATTATTGTAAAGCTCTACGACAACTGACAGCTAGTTACGTACAATTGATATTGTTGTTAAGTTTTTTTGTGGATATTCCCGTTAACTTCCTTAATTTTTTCATTCATAGGAATCATGTCCTGACGATAATTAACCGAACGAAAAAATAATTTGCATAATTGTTCCACCTGTTCATGCATGATGGGATGACTAAAGGAAGTAGAGATTTGTATATATATATATATATATAGATTTTGGACCATTTTTGAATTATATTTTACAAATTGTTTTATTGTATTTTGGCACAAAACATAAATTACTCAGTAATTTACTTAATGTTTTGATGCTAGTGGTACTTCTATAAAACAGAGTATATGATTCACATAATACATACTAATTTTGACTTAAATAAGTATATAATAAATAATATCCTCAAGTATGGCTGGTCACCATAAAAAATTACTTGTATATTATGTATTTATTCCAATGAATTTCTTCAGCTGTAGCTTCTATCAAATATGTCTGTTACTTGATAGATACTGCTGGGAATTATGTATTATGTATACTAGCTGACATGGCAGATCTTGTTCTGCTTTTTTGAGTGGTCAATCACACAGACTACAGTGAAATCTATCGTGTTACGATCGCTTATCAAGATTAAAAATTATTCTATCTTTTAAGTTAGATCAAACTGCACACATTGTGTATAGTTTGATTAAAATCAGTTCAGTAGTGTAGGAGTTTATCACGGATGAACAATATATGTAAATAATTGAAATAATAATAATATAAACAATGTTATTTGAACAAAAAATATATTTGCCATACCCTATTCAAGGTCCATGTGTAGGAATAATTAGTATATAAATTAATAGATTAAAAAAGTTCGCCTAGTTCAGTTAAAACCTTTTTTCTGTTAATGCTTATTAGTTTAGCTTTTATTATCTGTGACCTGTTAAATTGTATCATTATTATCTATACCTACCGCCGGATTGGCGCCAAATTTGTAACAGTCGATAGATAAAAAACGTAAACCCGACTGACTGAACCTTTGACATAATCTTTATCTACTATTAATCATATTAGTTTTTGTGATAACTTATTAAAAATATAGTTTAAGGCCGTTTATAAAATATATTCGTATTTATGGGGGAAAAAGAGTGTCGCTTACTGTGACATGGGAGATCTTATATCCACACTTATGGGTACGGACAGGCGGGCATTAGAAAAAGCCTTACCACGCAGGTATGGTTTCCTCACGATGTTTGCCTTCACGAAAAGCTGAAACTCATTGTAGGTGCATTCGAACTCGCCTCCCATGACGCGAAGTCTTGACTGAACCTTTGACATAATCTTTATCTACTATTAATCATATTAGTTTTTGTGATAACTTATTAAAAATATAGTTTAAGGCCGTTTATAAAATATATTCGTATTTATGGGGGAAAAAGAGTGTCGCTTACTGTGACATGGGAGATCTTATATCCACACTTATGGGTACGGACAGGCGGGCATTAGAAAAAGCCTTACCACGCAGGTATGGTTTCCTCACGATGTTTGCCTTCACGAAAAGCTGAAACTCATTGTAGGTGCATTCGAACTCGCCTCCCATGACGCGAAGTCTTGACTGAACCTTTGACATAATCTTTATCTACTATTAATCATATTAGTTTTTGTGATAACTTATTAAAAATATAGTTTAAGGCCGTTTATAAAATATATTCGTATTTATGGGGGAAAAAGAGTGTCGCTTACTGTGACATGGGAGATCTTATATCCACACTTATGGGTACGGACAGGCGGGCATTAGAAAAAGCCTTACCACGCAGGTATGGTTTCCTCACGATGTTTGCCTTCACGAAAAGCTGAAACTCATTGTAGGTGCATTCGAACTCGCCTCCCATGACGCGAAGTCTTACACACTACCAATAAACTATCACATCTCGATCTGAGAAATTCGATGAAACGACATTAAAAAGAGACAACCACATGCATATATAGGATGCAACGAGCGAGAGAATAAGATGAACGTATTATACAGTGTTTCTCACAGGATCCGAACTTTATACGTGCGTGTTTGCGGCTATGTATTACGAAGCGAATTTTCGACAGTGTCACATCTATCGCCTGTGAACTGCAAGCATTTTTCGATTAGCCTTGTAAATCACTAGTTTTGACGTGTTCGAACAACAAATTAACTGTATTTTGCTATTATTTATGTTGAAATGTTTTTTGTTTCAGGAAATAAGTATCTGCTTAATTGCTCCGAATAGAAAAGGTCTGTTGGTTTGTTGTTTATCCTTTTATTAAATACCTTCCTTTTTTTATTAAATTTTTATTAAATTCCTTTAATAAAACTAAATACAAATCACACATTGATTTAACGATTCGTATGAACACGTTATTTAAATTACAAAATACGCATATAAAAATGATAATTTTTTTATTGCGTTTTTATGTAAGACTAGCTTTTACTTACGGCTTCGCTCGCGTTCATATTGATTTTGTCAAACAAATCGAATGATCCGTTAAAAAATTTCATACAAAGTTTATCCTTCTCTTTACCCCACTGCTAATAAGTTTTACGCGAGAAAAATTATCCACAATCTCCTATCCCTATCTCCGTCTCCAGGTTCTCATCTATCTCTATACCAAAATTCATCATAATCGATTCACCGGTTTGGATATGAAAGCGTAACAAACAAACAAACTCTTTTTCGCATTTATAATATTAGTAAGGATACATATTATATAGGTGCATTCGAAATGCAAGAAACTGCCTGATTACAGAATTTTATCCAAATCGTTATAGCCTTTTTCGAGATACGTAATATGTATATACATACATACATATATTTTTATAGAATAGGTGGCAAACGAGCTAGCGTGTCACCTGATGGTAAGTGATCACCGCCGCCCATGGACACCCACAACACCAGGGGAAACGTAGATGCGTTACCGGCCTTTATAGGAGGGACTGGCTCTCAAGTGCATCTGCCGGAACACACCTATTGGTATTTGGCAGCGGATTTTCAACTTGAGAGTGGTTGTTAACCAGGCGGGCATTAGAAAATGCCCTAGCACCATGCTATGATTTCCTCACGGTGTTTTCCTTCACCGAAAGCTCAAGCTCATTGTAGGCGGTTGGATTCGAACTCACGTCCCATGACGTGAAGTCGTACACACAACCACTGAGCTATCATCGCTTCAGCCTGTATTATTATCACACTGAACTGGTTATTATAGTAACTTGGTTTCCGTGTATTTATGTAAAAAAAGTCTTCACTTTGTACGTTGTGTTTATAAATTGCTTATTTATTTTTTACATTATAAAAAAAAAACATCTTCGTGTAGTATTAAGTTGAAATGACGTCACACACGATGGCGTTTTGTCCACACTCACTATTGATGGTAAGTGACGATGTGGCCCAAAACGGTGTACTCGCTGAACCTAGTGGAAGGCACTGGCTCTCAAGTGCGACTGCCGGAACACACCTATAGGTATTAGGTCACCTATACCTAAGATATTTTCAGATTCCCAGAGCTTTTAAAAAAAAGTTTCATTGCAGGGATTTAAAATCACGTCTATCGACGCATAATCCGTACACATTTTTATAGTTCAGGTTTACCGTGATTGTCATAATCTCACCTGATCTTAAGTGACGATACGGCCCAAGTTGGTAGACACGCTAAACCTGTGGAGGAACTGGCTCTCAAGCGCAGCTGCCGGAACACGCCTATTGGTATTTGGCGGCAGGTTTTCCTTGAGGGTGGTAGCTAGCCAGGCGGGCATCAGAGAAAGCCCTAGCACCATGCTATGGTTTCCTCACGGTGTTTTCCTTCGCCGAAAGCTCAAGCTCATTGTAGTTGGTTGGATTCGAGCTCTCGTCCCTTGACGTGAAGTCGTACACACTACCACTGAGCTATCATCGCTTCAATATATTCTAGCTTCAATTCATTAGCGGTCATGGTGGTCGGAATTTAAACAGATTGATTTAACTTTAAGGTACAATTAGTATCGAGTCCCATCAGAGTTATATAAGCTAAGCTCATCTGCACGGGGCGCTACCTGCCGGGTAACCGACGAGACTCTTGATTTTTAGCCCCACATTTGGTATTGGCCGTGACGATGACCATGTAACCCTTGATCCACCACAGCTCGGTGGTAGGTTCATTGCCTGATTGGTTAGCGACCACCTTCGGTTGTGGACTGCCGCAAAATGAAAGTTCCCATCAGCCTTTGTGTCCCGGCATAGTGATCTAGAACCAGCCCTTTTCCTCAAGGTCAGGAACATGGCTGTAACGCCCCTGGTGTGGCGGCTGTCCATAGGACACTGTAACCGTTTACCATCAGATGGGCCGTCTGCCTGTTTGCTGTCCATTAACTTAAAATAGTTTGGAAGGTCCAAAAGTGCACGCCCCAAATCTCATTTTTTTTGTTTGTTTAATAAAATTTAAACCACACCGAATCAGACGGTGTAAAGTAATAGGGTTCTATTCTTAATTATAAGTATAGTAGTATATAGTATAGTATAAGTAGTATAGTATAAGTATATAATTATAAGTATATTATATTATTAATTATAAGTAATACTTAAGCGTAAGATAAAAAAAACTTCATATTAGTATCTCGGTCGTTATCGTGATAACATACAGGATCCGCACATTTTAATTTTGAAAAATCAGTTGTATTGTGTGAAGTGACACTAGTATCCACCTCAGCGCTTCGCTTATGAGGCATGCTTTAGTTTGAAAAAATTCAGCAGCGCACGCCTCATAACGTAATTATACTTGAATGAATTTGAAGCGATGATATCTCAGCGGTAGTGTGCACGACTTCGCGTCAAGGGACGTGGGTTCGAATCCAAGCATCTACAATGAGCTTGAGCTTTCGGTGAAGGAAAACATCGTGAGGAAACCATAGCATGGTGGTAGGGCTTTTTCTAATGCCCGCCTGGGTAGCTACCACCCTCAAGTTGTAAACCTGCCGCCAAATACCAATAGGTGTGTTCCGGCAGCAGCACTTGAGAGCCAGTTCCTCCACAGGTTTAGCGTGTCCACCAACTAGGGCCGTATCGTCACTTAAGATTAGCTGAGATTATGGGCATAACGCTAAACCTTAAGCATAAAAAAAATGACATTAATTTAAGCGTACATATTAAAATGGGAAGTAATCCGATGTCACTCTAGAGCTATTAAAAACAAATGGTCCCAATACATTAAGTGTTTTGGGCGTAATCGATACACACAGACACACAGACATCCTGACATACACGAATTTTTATTTAATAAGTTTATTTTAGTATATACTATACAATAAAATAAATGAATTTAAAAATCATTCTAGTGTGATAGTGAGAGTATATTTCTCTGGATAATAAAACATTGTGCATTGCCGTAAAAACACAAAAGATTTAAAATAATTCTCGTCGAAGTCTCGAAAACTACTCGACCTGCATTGAAAATCGCTGCGCATTATGATGCATGCAAAAACTCTTCATATATCTACCTTTACGTAACACACCCTTTTGTTTATGTTCCAGAATCAATATGTCGCTGTGGACAAGAGCTCAACAGTTGCCCCAGGAAAGCCTCCAAAAGGTATTTACCACAGAAAACACGATTAACTGTCTATACGTATTAGCCGATGCATTAACATGATGAAATAAATTTATATATGTTACATACAACCTCTCGCAATAATCGATATACGATGTGTACCAACAATGTACCTACAAAATTCGAGTGTATTTTGTACAGTTTACAGAGCACTTGAGAGCCAGTGTCTCCAATAAGATTAGCGATAGCAAACATACCTATACGTGTACATAGTAAAACCTGCCGCCAAATACCAATAGGTGTGTTCCGGCAGCTGCACTTGAGAGCCAGTTCCTCCACAGGTTTAGCGTGTCCACCAACTAGGGCCGTATCGTCACTTAAGATCAGGTGAGATCATGGCCGTAACGCTGAACCTTAAGTATAAAAAAAAAAACATAGTAAATAGTTCAATTATATTGTTTAAGGTACGCATGATCTACGTGGACCACTTCCCTATAGAGGTTCGTCATTGCTTAGCTCCCTGGATTGAGAGCAGAATATGGTGAGTAAACCAATCAACATTATTCTTTAGTTACGTTTGCCCCAGGTTTAATATTAATAAATAATAGTTTAAAAAACTAGAACACACGCTTTATATAGAAAACTAAACTAAAAAACAGAAAATAAATTTTAATAAATATTAATTAAGAATAATGTAATTTTTTTTTAATAAATATAAGTTATTAATAGTTTGAATAAGAAAAAAAAAGTTTTATTGTAAAAAAAAGCGGGGGTGCTTTTCAAGATATCGAAATGATAATCCTTCTCATATCTGTCAATTAAATATTCATAACTATTGACACTATGCACCCCACGCTTTTTTTACAATAAAACATTTTTTTTCTTATTCAAACTATTAATAACTTATATTTATTATTATTTTTTACATTATTCTTAAATAATATTTATTAAAATTTATTTTCTGTTTTTTAGTTTAGTTTTCTATATAAAGCGTGTGTTCTAGTTTTTTAAACTATAATTTATTTTTTATTTTTTAGTTACTGGAACTGAAGCTAATATAAAGCGTGTAAAACCTTATTATATCTCGTTGATGTCTTTTACTTGGAAAAAGGGGTCGGTTACATACATACATACATACATACAGATGAAGCTAATATAAAGCGTGTAAAAAAGTTGTGATACCTGATTGAAAGAAGTACCCTTTTCCTCGTGATGGAAATAAATTCATACAACATAACAACAATCTATCTATACATATAATAAATCTGTAGAAAGTCTAAGCGATGATAGCTCAGTGGTAGTGTGTACGACTTCGCGTCAAGGGACGTGGGTTCGAATCCAAGCACCTACAATGAGCTTTGAGCTTTCGGTGAAGGAAAACATCGTGAGGAAACCGTGGCATGGTGGTAGGGCTTTTTCAAATGCCCGCCTGGGTAGCTACCACCCTCAAGTTGTAAACCTGCCGCCAAATACCAATAGGTGTGTTCCGGCAGCTGCGCTTGAGAGCCAGTTTCTCCACAGGTTTAGCGTGTCTACCAACTTGGGCCGTATCGTCACTTAAGATCAGCTGAGATTATGGCCATAACGCTAAACCTTAAGTATAAAAAAAGTGGTTTTTGGACATCGACTACATTTCCAAAAAAATAAAAATAAAATCAGGGTGCTAAAGGATAACCAATAGAACTCATTGCCAAAGTTTTTGGATTTTTTATCTGTTTGTCTGTGCACGCATCACGTAAAATGTACGAAACCAATGTAGATAACTTTTACACGTAAAAATTGTACGCAACTTGCAGTATTACTTAGTTTTTGTTTCATCGCAATCGGTTCACTCTATCAAGAGATATGAGATAATATGAATTTATAGTGTTCTCACGCACGCAATTCAGTTACTTGCAGCGCCAAAATAGAACTAATGTTGACAGTTGAACTCCATAACCGATAGATGGCGTTGTGCGTATGACGTCATCATGTAACACGTATATTGACTGTACTGTTATCTAAGCGGTGCGTTTTAGTTTTCGACAAACACGCGAACGAAGTCGCGGTCACAGTTAGTCAACAAATAAATACAACGATCTACAATACGACCTAAACAGGAATGGATACGTAGTTAATTTTTGTATACCAGCAAAATCTCTCTGTAATCTACTAAAAGATCTCGGCCTGTCTAAGACTGCAGTAACTTCTATATTAGTACGTGTGTCCAAAAACCTACATACGTGTCACAAGTCCTGGGACCTGCTCGAAGATTTCTTCTCTGTCACACGATGAACCTCCAACTTGTACCCTGAATCCATGGATAAGAAGTTAGTTTCTCTCCCTTCGCGCATTATCCGGGCGCAGGTTCTCTCAGGTAGACTGCCTAATTGGTCTTATACGGTAGACCTCCTAAAATTTTGAATCGATGATAGCTCAGTGGTAGTGTGCACGACTTCGCGACAAGGGACGTGAGTTCGAATCCAACCACCTACAAGAGCTTGAGCTTTCGGTGAAGGGAAACATCGCGAGGAAACCGTAGCATGGTGGTAGGTTTTTTTCTAATGCCCAGCTGGCTAGCTACCACCCTCAAGTTGAAAACCTGCCGCCAAATACCAACAGATGTGCTCTGGCAGATGCACTTGAGCGCCAGTTCCTCCACAGGATTTGCGTGTATACCGACTTGGGCCGTCTGGTCACTTAAGATCAGGTGAAATTATGGCGATAACGCTAATCCTTAACTAAAAAAAAAAATCTACGGTGCCGACCCTACCTAGGGTGGGATAACGAGGTAACATGCATTTGTCTACGAAATACATCGAAGTCATTGCATTGAACTCAATCACTGCGGAAACATGTTAAAATATGAGGAATTGTTAATAACATTGACTTAATTTTTTTCTATCCCAGCTCGGCAAAGTGACTATACTTCACCTGAGAGTAAGTTTCAGTACAGTCAGTCCAGTAACAGTAATGATTGCCGTTGGGGCAAATTTCCTTCGAACTCCAGTCGTGCGTCGTAACTGACGTACACATTTTTAAATTTTATTGTTTCTCTCCAGGGCTGCCGGGCCAGAAGACCAGCAGAGGACCTTCGTGAACGACCTCGTGCAGGAGATCCAAACTCATGCCGACCTGATGCTCTCCCCGGATATGTTTGTCACCAAAATGAAGCTCCTGGAAGCCGCAAAGAACTTCCATTTACAATACAGGTAAGTAACTGACAACCCTGAATTGGAAAGATCTAGAAGTATGTCTTTTAGTTTACTAATAGATTTTATAAAATAAAATCCCTCGGCCACGTCTGTCTGTCCGTTAACAAACATTCATACCGTTTCAGCCATAAGGTGATGTGATTCATTAGGAAGGTATAATTTGATAAGGTTTCTTGTAAATTGGCTAAGATGTGATGATGAATGTTGGAGATATCGGGAAAATGTGTACCGACTTCGATCTATACTAGTTTGCGCCGAGTTAACCGATAGAGTTAGATTAAAACAGTCTATAAATAAATTATTCCTGTTAAAGATGTCTATTAAGGCTAATATATTACAAATTAACGACAATAATCTATATGTGTACATAGGCGAGCTTAATGTCACAAGGCATTTTCTTCCAGCTAACCAGTGATATTGTTTTCAAGATATATATTTTTTTGTAGGTAGACAATATAAAAGAAATATTAATTAATTGAGAAAATATAACAAGAAAGTGAACTGAACATTGAATATAACACAAAATACATAAGTAGTGTATTTAATATAATAAATACATTCAGAACATAAACAGTCAGCTCATATAAATACACAAATAAATATACATATAAACATACATATATATGATATAGATAATTATAATAAGGTATAATACACACAGTAAAAAAAACAAAAAAGTATATTGAAAATACAAATGTAAATTCATGAAGAGCTTGTCTTCTGTTTGGCAAATATATATTATTGTAGGCTTTTTAAACATGATTTTAATTAGTTTGGATAGATTTAGTGTCATGAACTCGGTAAATTGGATTATTGACATTGGACATAAAAAATAATTATATATATGTAAATTTGATTTGAATTTTAAATAATATTATAATGTATCTTTTAATAGAGAGATTTTAATATCCTCATTTTAGTGACTACGGACTATTCAACCCTCTTTGTATGTCAATTGGAATAAAGAAATGAAAATAAGAAGTTTCTATTGTTTAAGAATAAATGTGTTATATTTGAATTCTAAATAGTATGTTAATATACTATTAATAGACAAATATTCACATCCTCATTTTGATGACCCCTATTCA
This sequence comes from Actias luna, assembly GCA_039707435.1. Lineage (NCBI taxonomy): Eukaryota > Metazoa > Arthropoda > Insecta > Lepidoptera > Saturniidae > Actias > Actias luna. Next base: position 4,763,650 of record JAZHAC010000037.1, on the reverse strand, counting down.
TTAAAGTCCTTTATTTTGCTGACCCCGATTGTAAAAGTGCCTCGTTTTCGTGACCCCCATTAGTTAAATGTCCCTTATTTCCGTGACCCCGAACAGTAAAAGTTCTTTATTTCGGTGACCCGAAACAGTAAATGTCCCCTAATTTTGCTCTTGTCAATGCATTCACTCCAATTGACCTCAAACAATGTTGCTGCCAAAAACATTATATTTCGATGACCCCAAATAGCAAATTCCCTTTATTTTGATTTGGTTATCCAACAAGATTCCCTCCGAAATGGGTGAACGTCTCATATATACTTAAATCAGGACGGATCTCAGGAGTCTTTTCAAAAACTCAAAGTTGATTTTAGAACTTTAATGTTTCTCCAATGGTGGTTAAATACAGAATGGCTTAAAATCTATCTTAGATTCTTAGTCTAAATAAAAACATCATCTGCAGTTGCATTACTGCTGAGTAGCGTTTTGGAATATGAAGGCAGGGCTGGACTGAGGGGATATAACTATATACATAAGTCTGCCCTGTGATTGTGTTTGTTTATGTGATTACGATCGCCGACAGCCACGCCCCTCACGAGCTATACGCTTACATGCGGCGCTGCCTGGCCCTCGAGATGGAAGTCATCCAGAACGCGATGGGCACGCAGTACGTCGCCCAACCGCAAACCGAGAGGAAATACAGTGAGGTATGTGATTTCTACCCTCATACTAATATTATAAATGCGAAAGCGAGTTTGTTTGTTTGTTTGTTTGTTTGTTACGCTTTCACGCGTAAACCGCGGAACCGATTGTGATGAATTTTGGTACAGAGATAGATGGGACCTAGGAGACGGATATAAACTACTTTTTCTCGCGACATCTCTGTTAGAAAGGGTAAATAGAGTGATAAACTTTGTATGACACTTTTTATTGTGTCGACCGATTTGTTCGATAAAATTATTATTAACGCGAGCGAAGCCGTGGGTAAAAGCTAGTAATATAAAAAGCGGAAATGTTTGTTTGTTTGAACGCATTAGTGGAAATACCTGTCGAATTAATTTTTTTTTTTTTGTATTTCATAGGAAAATTATCGGGGAAGGCTTTAGGCTATTTAACATCACGCTACCACCAATAGGAGTAAAGCAGTATTGAAAATAGTCATAAAAAACGGGCAAAATGCTTAAATAAAATTAGTTCTGTGCGAATGTAGTTCGTCGTCATAGAGAGCCTATACAAATAAATTGATTTGATGTGTCTGTTTGTAATGTCAAAATAACAGTTTATTATTAAATGCTTATGAAAGTATTTAATATATTATATATATATATATATATATATATATATATATATATATAGTAAAAATAATTTGTCTGTCAGTTTGTACCGGCTATACTATGGAACGGCTTGGTTGATGTTGACGGGACATTCGCTAGTAGGTAGCTGATGTTATTAGGAGAATCTTAGGTTACTTTTGTTTTGGGAAAAAATTAGGGTACCGCGAAAAAATTTTTACAAATAATTTTTATTTCCACGGCTAGTTATTTTTATATGATGTGGAAACCATAGCATGGTGATAGGGCTTTTTCTAATGCCCGACTGGCTAGTTAACAACCTTAAATTGAAAATCTGCCGCCAAATACCAATAGGTGTGTTCCGGCAGCTGCACTTGAGAGCCAGTTCCTCCACACGTGTATCGTGTCTACCAACTTGGGCCGTATCGTCACTTATGTATACCATATATATATTTCTCTCGTTACGTTGTTTGTCCGCGATGAACTCCTAAACTACTGAACCGATTCTGATAAAATTTAACACACTGCGTGCAGTTTGATCCAACTTGAGAGACAGGATACTCTTTATCCCGATAAGTGATCGTAACGCGATAGATGTCGCTGCAGCCGATGTGATTGACCACTCAAGAAGGCAGAACAAGGTCTATCATCAGCTAGTGTTATATAATTGGTGAATGTAACTGATTTTCAAAAGGGCACGTAGTAATAAAGGGGGGGGGGGTGTGTTTAGCTGATAACAGGCCTGCAGACAGTCAGGCAGAAGGTCAGCATGGCTGGAGAGGAGATCAGGAGCTTGCAAGCTAACATAGAGTCTTTCTCTCTCCAGTGGCATGAGTGTCTGAAGAACAAAGGTGAGAGATCCACTTTCCTCAATTTCCTCGTGTTTGAATTCTTAAATAGCTCTAATGGTCGGATGATTTGAAGAGTCGATAGCTCGGTTGGTAGTGTGTAAGGATGTCGCGTCAAGGGATGCGAGTTTGAATCTGTCTGCAATGAGCTTGAGCTTTCGGTGAAGGGAAACCGAGGGGCGACCATAGCGGTTAGTTAGTTAGTGGTTAGCTACCACTCTTGAGTTGAAAATCTGGCGCGAAATACTTATAGCTGTGTTCCGGCAGTTGCGTTTGAGAACCAGCCCATCCACTAGACTTAGTGTTTCCATCATCTTGGGTGACATCATCACTTAATATCAGGTGAGATTGTGACCATGTAAATATAGAGTATTTTTTTTTTTTTTAATATATTTTTTTATTGGATTTCTTTTTTATACTTAAGGTTTAACGTTATGGCTATAATCTCACCTGATCTTAAGTGACGATACGGCCCAAGTTGGCAGACACGCTAAACCTGTGGAGGAACTGGCTCTCAAGTGCAGCTGCCGGAACACACCTATTGGTATTTGGCGGCAGGTTTACAACTTGAGGGTGGTAGCTACCCAGGCGGGCATTACAAAAAGCCCTACCACCATGCTGTGGTTTCCTCACGATATTTTCCTTCACCGAAAGCTCAAGCTCATTGTAGGTGCTTGGATTCGAACTCACGTCCCTTGACGCGAAGTCGTACACACTACCACTGAGCTATCATCGCTTCAATTACTTAAGGATTTGACTCCTTTAAGTATTTATTGTATATAAAATGGTATGTAAACTTTATAATGGCTGAAATTAATACAAACTATACGTTTGACCTTGCGAGCCTTTCACTTTGATAATGCAGTAGAACCTCCATAAGTCGAACATCAAGAGAGACGCCAAAAAATTCGAGTTATCGAGTTTTCGACTTATAGAGTATGGAGTGTTTGAATCGAAGGGGACAAAACATTTTCCCCACATTTAAAACAATTCAAAACATTAAGCGATGATAGCTCAGTGGTAGTGTGCACTACTTCGCGTCAAGGGACGTGGGTTCGAACCCAAGCACCTACAATGAGCTTGAGCTTTCGGTGAAGGAAAACATCGTGAGGAAACCATAGCATGGTGCTAGGGCTTTTTCTAATGCCCGCCTGGGTAGCTACCACCCTCAAGTTGTAAACCTGCCGCCAAACACCAATAGGTGTGTTCCGGCAGCTGCACTTGAGAGCCAGTTCCTCCACAGGTTTAGTGTGTCTACCAACTTGGGCCGTATCGTCACTTAAGATCAGGTGAGATTACGGCCATAACGGTAAACCTTAAGAATAAAAAAAAAAGAACATTATTTCTACATTTGAAGGTTTTCAATGTATCGACACGGGTTCGAATTAGTATACTCTAATATACTCTAGTATACTCCGGTCGTGTGTCAGAGCTCACACACACACACACACACACTATTTTTTTTTTCACAGTCACACTTTTAGCATGTAGCCACAAACTAAGTTGATTGTAAGTGACTATTATAAGGTCAAGAGTTAACACGATAAACCTCTAGTGTTCAGGCGGGCATTACAGAATATCCTACCATCATGTCCTGGTTTCACAGTAGACTGTGTATCGTTGTATTATGGCCATAATCTCACCTGATGTTAAGTGACGATACGGCCCAATACGATGGACACGATGCTAAGGGGCTGGCCCTCAAGTGCATCTGCCGGAACACACCTACATAGGTATTTGGTGGCAGATTTTCAACTTAAGCGTAGTAGGTAGCCAGACGGGTATTAGAAAAAGCATTACCACCATTTTTTTATATAGTTAAGATTTAGCGTTATATGGTCATAATCTCACCTGATCTTAAATGACGATACGGCCCAAGTTTGTAGACTCGCTAGACCTGTGGAGGAACTGGCTTCCAAGTGCACCTGCTGGAACACAACTATTGGTATTTGGCGGCAGGTTCACAACTTGAGGGTGGTAGCTAGCCAGGCGGGCATTAGAAAAGGCCCTACCACCATGCTATGGTTTCCTCACAATGTCTTTCTCCACGGAAGGTCAAGCTCATTGTAGCTGGATTCGATCCCACGTCCATTGACGCGACGTCCGTACACAGTACCAACTGAGCTTAGCCGCCTCGAGTCCACCTTACCCATAGGAGCGTCACACAAAAATAAAGCCCTATTATGCAATATCACTTGAAAGATTAAATGTATCGCTTTGGTCACCCCCAGGACATATGAACTACCTCCAGCAGTCCATGACCAACGAGCGCAGGGATCTGGTCGCCTGCCTCCGAAGCCAGATCGAGGAGACGGAGAGGAAACTGAATGCGTTGGTAAGTTCCTCTTTCTCCCCTCAGGTGTTTCGGTCTTCTGTGCCCATAATCAAGCTATTTCTTTTTTATTATAGTTAAGGTTTCTTGTCATAACCTCACCTGATCTTAAGTGACGATATGATGAAAGTTGGTAGACCCGCTAAACCTGTGGAGGGACTCAAGTGCAGCTGCTGGAACACACTTAGTAGTATTTGGCGGTAGATTTTCAATTCGAAGGTGGTAGCTACCCAGGCGGGCATGAGAAAAGGCTCTACCACCGTGCTATGGTTTCCTCACGATGTTTCCTTCGCCGAAAAGTCAAGTGCATTGTAGGTGATTGGATTCGAACTCACATCCCATGACGCGGCGTCCCTACACGCTACCACTGAGCTATCATTCAATATCCTTGTGATTTGAAACGAGATGAACGAAAAATCGACAGTAAGAATAAAAAAAAGCGATGATAGCCCAGTGGTTAGTGTGTAGGAACGCCGCGTCAAGGGTCGTAAGTTGGAATCCGACCAGCTACAATGAGCTTGAGCTTTCGGTGAAGGAAAACATCGTGAGGAAACCGTAGCATGGTGGTAGGGCTTTTTCTAATGCCCGCCTGGCTAGCTACCACCCTCGAGTTGAAAATCCTACCGGAAACGCACCTGCGATTCCCCTGGTGTTGTGGGTGTCCATGGGTGGCTGTGATCACTTACCATCAGGTGAGAAGCTAGCTCGTTTGCCGTCTATTCCATAAAAAAAAAACATGCGTGCGTACAAAGTACACATGTCAGAAGTGAAACTTCTTTGGCGAACTAATTTATAAATCTTGTTCGCTCTGTCTCACTTTTTCTCTCAATCTTTCTCACTCGCTTGCTCCCTACTCTCACTCCACGGCTAGTTGCTCATGCTACGTTCGCCCTGTCTTACTCTCTCTCAATCGGTCTCGATCACTCTCTCTCTCTCTTTTCCGACACTTCCGTTGCATACCGGCGTGACGTTTCATCTGTAAAAATTTTACCCCCATGCGCCTAAAGAAGTTTCACTTCAAAAATAGTTAGTTCTCACGGTATCATGATGAGTCAGCCAGTCAGTGCACCTAATATAATTTGCCCAGGTTGCCCAAATAAGCCAGTCCCAGATGGAGCTGGTCGACCACATGAAGGACAACATAGCGAACCTGCGTCAGCTCCAAAGCCAGGTCCTCGACGACGAGCTGATCAAGTAAGTCATCGATACCATCAGCGACTCTTGGTAGACCTCAATATGTATATTATTATGTGAAATTTTTAATGGGTGACCTTTGAAATTATGATCCGCAACATTCTCGTGTGACGATCTCGTTCGAGTGAAGTCGGTACATATACATGTAAAAGCTCGACAAAGTGACAGAACTCCACTCGGTGCTAAGTGACCACCGACGGTGGCCACTGTTAGATTAATTGGTAGTTCGCTATCTGCTGAATCTAGATTTATATATTAATAACAGTTAGTTGATCATCACCATTTGTGAGGATATTCATTAATCATACTAGGGTTCTTAGTATCCGCGTATGCCCGTATATGTGGGTGGGGGGGGGGGAGAATCCCAAAATCCATGCACGCCCCGAATGTTTGGGGGGAATTTTTGAAATCCGTTTATGTTCGTAACATGGGGAGGAAGATTCTCCTGGTCTAAGCATGAACATGCCTCCGAGAGGGGATTCTCAAAGTACCCATTGTCCGTATCTTTGAGGAGGAAGTGGGGGGGGGGGGGAGGGGGGCGGGTCGCAATATCTGTACGTGTCTCGTATCTTACGGGGCAGGAATCGGTACATGCCCTCATCTCAGATTATTATTGGATTGCAGATAGAAGGGGGGAGTGAAAGTAATTCATACGTAATACGTTTTCAAGTTGGAATAAGCAATTTCATATGGACCGTTTATTGTGAAAGTGGTGTAAGTCCATTTTCTTTTTGTTTCGAGAAAATTAAAGGTTACTGCTGTATTTGTTGATAATGCAATTTCATTTACCGACCGATTTTAAGTTTTACAAAACATGGGATTTTTTTGAGAAATTAAACACGGAATAGTTATATATAAAAAATTTACATTAAATTAAGCATGAATTACTACGTGATAGCTCATTTTTCTCAAAAATGGACTTACACCACTTTCAAAATAAACGGTCTGTATATAGAAGTGATGTATATTTGAGTGTAATCTAAATGTAATCCTTATTAATATTCTAAATGCGAATGTGAGTTCGTTTGTTTGTCACGCTTTCACGCCTAAACCCGTGAATCGGTTATGATAAATTTTGGTGTAGAGATAGATTGGTACCTGGAGATTGTGATAGACAACTTTTTGTCTTGGAAAACTTCTCTGAAATAAAATGCTCTGGTTGACAAAATCGATATCAAAGCGAGCGGAGCTGCGGTAAAAGTTTACTCATCAATAGCTGACCCGACAGACGTTGTCCTGTCTCAACTATGAATATATTGTTGGCGCTTTATAGTAACGACTATGCAAAATTAATACTGTCGTTAAGTTTTCTTAAACGTTCTGTTCAACTTGCTCAATTTTTACACGCTTTATATTAGCTTCACCTGTATGTATGTATGTATGTAACCGACCCCTTTGAGCTCTATTTTGTCCTACTTTGAACGATCAGATTTAATTCAAACTTTGCGCACCTGTCAAAGATCGATGACAATGCAATAATGCGATCAAAGCATCCGATTATCCTAATTAGATTCGCCAGGATTAATTAATTCCTTTCCGCATCCTTTGCATGCGAGTAAGAGAGATAGAGCTAGTGCGCTAACTACGCATGCGTGCAGTTCCAATAACTGAAAAATAAAAAATAAATAATAGTTAAAAAAAACTAGAACACACGCTTTATATAGAAAACTAAACTAAAAAACAGAAAATAAATTTTAATAAATATTAATTAAGAATAATGTATTTTTTTTTTAATAAATATAAGTTATTAATAGTTTGAATAAGAAAAAAAAATATTTTTGTAAAAAAAGCGTGGGGTGCATGGTGTCAATAGTTATGAATATTTAATTGACAGATATGAGAAGGATTATCATTTCGATAATATCTTGAAAAGCACCCCGCTTTTTTTAAAATAAAACATTTTTTTTCTTATTCAAACTGTTAGTAACTTATATTTATTAAAAAAAATTACATTATTCTTAATTAATATTTATTAAAATTTATTTTCTGTTTTATAGTTTAGTTTTCTATATAAAGCGTGTGTTCTAGTTTTTTTAAACTATTATTTATTTCTTTCATAAGAACCTTCTCCTGACGATAATTAACACGACAAAAAAAGAATTAGCGAAAATTGTTCGATCCGTTCACGCGTGATGCGATGACCGGGGGATATAGATAATCATTTTTATATACATTTAATAATATATATTCGGTGGCAACCACCACACCCACACCGGATGAGATGTTCTATCCCGGATTTTGTTGAAAGTGGGCTGTATCATAAAATATTTGAAAGTAGATAGTTCATAAAAGTGAATGTCAAATATTGTCGGGATGAAAGCTCACTTACCTTGTACTCCGATACTGCCACCGTTGGTGTTGGGAATCCAATACCATCAGAGCGCCTTCCTTCAATATCCTGAAGGTACACACACAATTCACGAGGTTCACGAGGAGACAAATTTCCACCGCGTCGATACCCGAGCAAGTGGTCTCAGATTTTTCATATATATTGGACCGATAAAAGACAATTTAGCTTACCTACCAACCAATTTATTAGCCAGAACGGTATTATACATGTCGGGAAGTAAAGAAATCCGAAACGGCTTTTTTATATTTAAGGTTTAGCGTTATGGCCATAATCTCACCTGATCTTAAGTGACGGTACGGCCCAAGTTGGTAGACACGCTAAACCTGTGGAGGAACTGGCTCTCAAGTGCTGCTGCCGGAACACACCTATTGGTATTTGGCTGCGTGTTTACAACTTGAGGGTGGTAGCTAACCAGGCGGGCATTAGGAAAAGCCATACCGCAATGCTACGGTTTCCTCACGATAATTTCCTTCACCGGCCGCTCAAGCTCATTGTAGGATGGTTTCCTCACGATAATTTCATTCACCGGGCGCTCAAGCTCATTGTAGGATGATTTCCTCACGATGTTTTCCTTCACCGGGCGCTCAAGCTCATTGTAGACCGGTTTCCTCACGATGTTTTCCTTCACCGGGCACTCAAGCTCATTGTAGACCGGTTTACTCACGATGTTTTCCTTCACTCGGCTCAAGCTCATTGTAGACCGGTTTCCTCACGATGTTTTTCTTCACCGGACGCTCAAGCTCATTGTAGACCGGTTTCCTCACGATGTTTTTCTTCACCGGGCGCTCAAGCTCATTGTAGACCGGTTTCCTCGCGATGTTTTCCTTCACCGGGCGCTCAAGCTCATTGTAGACCGGTTTCCTCACGAAGTTTTCCTTCACCGGGCGCTCAAGCTCATTGTAGGACGGTTTCCTCACGATGTTTTCCTTCACCGGGCGCTCAAGCTCATTGTAGACCGGTTTCCTCACGAAGTTTTCCTTCACCGGGCGCTCAAGCTCATTGTAGGAAGGTTTCCTCACGAAGTTTTCCTTCACCGAGCGCTCAAGCTCATTGTAGACCGGTTTCCTCACGAAGTTTTCCTTCACCGGGCGCTCAAGCTCATCTTAGGACGGTTTCCTCACGATGTTTTCCTTCACCGAGCGCTCAAGCTCATTGTAGACCGGTTTCCGCACGAAGTTTTCCTTCACCGGGCGCTCAAGCTCATTGCAGCTGCTTGGATTCAAACTCGCGTCCCTTGACGCGAAGTCGCACGCACTACCACTGAGCTATCGCCGCTTCAAAACCCGGACCCCGGTGCCAATGATGAATTTCCACCAGGTGGAAGCGGGAGCAGCAGTTGAGCGGCAACGGGGTCCCGATGCAGTCGAACCTGAACACGATACAGGAGTGGTGCGAGCTGCTCGCTGACCTCATCTGGACCACGCGGCAGCAGGTCACCAACGTGGCCAGGATCAACACGAAGACCATCGTGGAGCTCCGCCAGCCCCATCTCGCTGAGATGCTGGACGACATGAGCAAGCAGGTGACCGAGCTATTCTTCTTTTTCTTTCTAGAATACCCCTATTCTACGAGTCAGCGTGTCGCCTGATGGTAAGTTTTTTTTTTTTTTACTTAAGGTTTAGCGTTATGGCCATAATCTCACCTGATCTTAAGTGACGATACGGCCCAAGTTGGTAGACACCAAAAACACCATGAAAAACCATGAGAAAACCACCATGATATGGTATCCTCACGATGTTTTCCTTCACCGAAAGCTCAAGCTCATTGTAGGTGCTTGGATTCGAACCCACGTCCCTTGACGCGAAGTCGTACACACTACCACTGAGCTATCATCGCTTCAAAACTTCGGCCTTTAGTGCCACTGCCGGGACACACCTATTGCTATTTAGCTGCAGAGTTTTCACCCCGAGGGTGGTAGCGACCACGCAGCTATAGTTTCCTCACGACGTTCACCATCACCGAAAGCTCGAGCTGATTGCATGTGGATTCGAACTGGCTGCACATAACGCCGATACCGCACACACCACCACTGAGCTATCCTCGTTTCAAGATACCGCATATCGTTGTCATCAGGTGACAGGTTTGCTGTCGACTCTCGTTACGTCGACGTTCGTGATAGAGAAACAGCCGCCGCAAGTAATGAAGACGAACACGCGGTAATTATATACTCTATATATTACTATTATAAACCGGGTAAGTTTGTCTGTTTGAACGCGCTAATCCTTGGAACTTTTTTTTTTTTTATACTTAACGTTTCGCGTTACGGCCATAATCTCACCTGATCTTAAGTGACGATACGGCCCAAGTTGGTAGACACGCTAGACCTGTGGAGAAACTGGCTCTCAAGTGCTGCTGCCGGAACACACCTATTGGTATTTGGCGGCAGGTTCACTATTAGAAAAAGCCCTACCACCATGCTATGGTTTCCTCGCGATGTTTTCCTTCACCGAAAGCTGAAGCTCATTGTAGGTGCTTGGGTTCGAACCCACGTCCCTTGACGCGAAGTCGTGCACACTACCACTGAGCTATCATCGCTTCACGGGACAAGTGGCAAACGAGCGAACGTGTCGCCTGATGGTAAGTGATCACCGCCTACCGTGGACACCCGCAACACTAATGGAATCGTAGGTGCGTTGCCGGCCTTTATTGGAGGGACTGGCTCTCGAGTGCAGCTGCCGGAACACACCTATTGGTATTTGGCGGTATATTGTCAACTTGAGGGTGGTAGCTAGCCAGGCAGGTGTTAGAAAACGCCCATATCAAAAATCCCCTTTATATCTGATATTGTAATCATCGAGAAAGGCTTTAGGCTATTTAACATCACGCTACCACCAATAGAAGAAGAGCTGTATTGGAAAAAGTTATAAAAACGGCCAAAAACTATTTAATCATTTTTAATTCACACGAACGAAGCCGCGGGCAAAGCTAGTTGTATATAACTAGGAACATTATACGAAGCATCTCGTTTTGATACGTTTTTTGTGTTTATTGCCATACTAGGTACTAAATCTCGCTGCAGGTGCGGCAATAAAACACGTGAGCGTAGTATATCACTTTTTTCATACCGATATCTACTCAGTCCCGATTCGTTACACTTATAAGTGTTATAGTGACGAGTAGTGCACATTCGCGCATCGCTATACAAATGTGTGTACATATTAAGTAATGTATATTAATATTATAAAGCGGAAAATTTTGTTTGCTTGCTTGTTTATTTAAATGCGCTAATCTTAGAAACTGGAAGTCGGATTGCAAGTTCTTCTCGATTCATTTTTTTTATATTTAAGGTTTAGCGTTATGGTCATAATCTCACCTGATCTTAAGTGACGATACGACCCAAGTTGGTGGACACGCTAAACCTGTGGAGGAACTGGCTCTCAAGTGCAACTGCCGACACACACTTAATGGTATTTGGCGGCAGATTTTCAACTTTAGGGTGGTAGCTATGGCGGCGAGCATCAGAAAAAGCCCTACCACGCAGCTATGGTTTCCTCACGATGTTTTCCATCACCGAAGGCTCAAGCTCATAATAGATGGTTGAATTCGAACTCACCTCTCTTGATGCGAATTCGTACAAACTACTACAGAGCTATCATCGCTTCAATTAAATAGTCTGTAGTTCTTCGCGAACGGAGTCGCGGGCGCAGCTAGTGATTAAATGAAATTTATGCATATTTTCAAAATTAACGACTAACTGTATCGATTGAAAAAAGTTTTAGTCTCCTAAGTGATCGGGAAGAGCCTTAAAGTCAATGCATGAAGATGTCGGTTTTTTTTAAGTCTTTTTTCATTTGTACACTTTTTTCGGTCTACCTCCTCAGCCCGCGAACAAATCAGAACGATAACGTGCTACGAGACTTTTACGACTTTTACGAGATGAGCTTTGACGCTTAACTTATAAATGATGCTACACCTCTCCTGCACTTGCATATGAATGTGCAAATAATTTTTTATGACTCGACCTGCAGCGGTATTGTGTATCCTTACAGGGATAGATGTGGGGAAAAATAATTTACCTTTTGTTTCGGAAGGTAATTGAATAAGAGATGTGTATTCGTGAGCGATTTATGCAAATAAATAACTATCTGACATAGTTCGTCTAAATACAGTTGCCTCCCAAATTGGCTGCATCAGCGCGGCCTTTTTTTATTCTTAAAGTTTAGCGTTGTGGCCATTATCTCACATGATCTTAAGTGACGATACGAACCAAGTTGGTAGACACGCTAAACCTGTGGAGGAACTGGCTCTCAAGTGCAGCTGCCGGAACATACCTATTGGTATTTGGCGGCGGATTTTCAAATTGAGGGTGGTTGCTGCTAACCACGCGGGCATTAGAAAAAGCCCTACCACCATACTATGGTTTCCTCACGATGTTTTCCTTCACCGAAAGCTCAAGCTCATTGTAGGTGGTTGGATTCGAACTCACGTCCATTGACGCGAAGTAGTACACACTACCACTGAGCTATCATCGCTTCAATATATATATAATATAAAATAGTCGTGGCTTTGCCCGTTGATAATTACCGCTGTGGCATTATTATCTCATCTGACGGAGCAGCGTTTAGACGAGTTTGTCTACTAGCTTGCTTCACGAGATAGTTGAGTCGCTACATCATTCACCTTATTTATATTATAAATGCGAAACTTGAGTTTCTTTTGTTACACTTTCACGCCTAAACCGCTGAACCGGTTGTGATGATTTATGCTGTAGAGATAGACGGGAGCCTGGAGACGGTTATGGGTGACTTTATCTCCCGAGAATCTTTTTGGAAGTGCGGTAAAGAGAGTTGTAAACTTTGTATGAAACTTATTATTGCGTTATTGAATTTGTTTAACGAAATCAATATTAAGCAAAGCCGCAAGTAAAAGTTAGTCTAGCATAACTTTGATGCTTAACTTTAAAAAATTTGGGTATTTTTTATTTATTTTTTGTAAAGTTCTTCATAGCACATTTAACAATTTTAGATCGGTCACATTTAACAGTTAATAGGAGTGCCAATTAGTAGAAACTCATTATTAAAAATAAATAATTAGGTGTATATTCTACTTGTGCGCAATCAAATGCATGTTTTTCAGTGAGATGTGTGTAGTGAAGTATAAATGATTCTATTGCTGCACTTTGCACGTAATATGCAAAATATAATTTATGACCCTACCTGCACCGGTACTGAGTGTCTACTATAATTTTTTTTTTTTATATTTAAGGTTTATCGTTATGGCCATGATATCACCTAATCTTAAGTGACGATACGGCCCAAGTTGGTAGACACGTTAAACCTGTGAAGGAACTGGCTCTCAAGTGCAGCTGCCGGAACACACCTATTGATATTTGGTGGCAGGTTTTACAACTTAAGGGTGGTAGCTAGCCAGGCGGGCATTAGAAAAAGTCCTACCACCATGCTATGGTTTCCTCACGATGTTTTCCTTCACCGAAAGCTCAAGCTCATTGTAGGTGCTTGGATTCGAACTCACGTCCCTTGATGCGAAGTTGTACATACTACCACTGAGCTATCATCGCTTCAATTGTACTTTAGTTTATAACTTTATTAATACTAATGTTTTTTTTTTATGAGTGAAGGTAGTAATTATTCTACGTATTAACGTTATCTGTTTGTTTGTCAGCTTCACGGCTACGGTCCGTTTACTGGTCGGGGGTCAGCTGAACGTGTACATGACGCCGCCTCGAGTTAGCGTAAGTGTTCATTATAATTCATGGCCCTAGGTTGTAAGAATCGTCCTTAGTGGCGAATCGTGAAACAAAAATGAGTGACTGTTGTGGAACACTCGGTTTGTACGAAATTCCTTACGTAGTATATTATTATTGATAAACGTATTATATAAAAAGTTTAGAAAATCCAAAAGGGCATACCCCATAATCTCATTATTATTTTTTTTTTATTTTTACGATTTAGCGTTATGGCAATAATCTCACCTGATCTTAAGTGACGATACGGCCCAAGTTGGTAGACACGCTAAACCTGTGGAGGGGCTGGCTCTCAAGTGCTGCTGCCAGAACACACCTATTGGTATTTGGCGGCAGGTTTACAACTTGAGGGTGGTAGCTAGCCAGGTGGTAGTTAGAAAAAGCCCTACCACCATGCTATGGTTTCCTCACGATGTTTTCCTTCACCGAAAGCTCAAGCTCATTGTAGGTGCTTGGGTTCGAACTCACGTCCCTTGACGCGAAGTCGTGCACACTACCACTGAGCTATCATCGCTTCAAAAATTTTAATAACAATTAAACTACATCGAATCAGACCGTGAAAAGTAATATGGTTCTATTCCTGATTATACTGAAGCGTAAGAAAAAAAAGACTCGATTGGTAAAGTATTTCGGTCGTTATCGTGATAACATACAGGATCCGCACATACAGACACGCGGACGTCCGAGACGGAACTTTTTTAAACAGTTTAAATAAATATGGCATCAAAAATATCATGAGTGTTAAATAATAGTGTTTTTTCTTGATATGTTTGTGTGTATATTATTTTACAAGTGCAATATATGATGAAGAGACACTTTAAGTTTGAAAAATCAGTTGTTTTGCGTGAACTGACAGTAGTACCCACCTCAACGCTTCGCTTATGAGGCGTGTAAAATATATTCTTATCTAAGGAAGGGCTTTATTTTATCATTCGATTTATTTTAACGTTGTTCCTTTAACCAAATCTTTTGGGGTCATTTATTAATTATGTGTGGGTCCTTATAAGGAATGGAGGAAGGGTGTAAAAGTCTTTCTTATACGATATTTTATATGTTGAAATGTGTAATTTCTTATACAGTCATGATGGTTGTTTGAGAGCTAAACCTCACGCTAGTAGAAATATATCATAGCTGTCTTAGTTATACTTTAAAAGTATATTATATATACGTCTATTCCATGGCTAATATCGACTTCTTTTTTTTATGAATATGGATAGGAAATATTGGTCGTTCTTTGCTTACAAAATATTTACTATAAATATTAACAAAAAAAAATTTTTTTTTTCTATATTTTGTTTTATGTTTCACAAAGTATTGTGGGTATAAACAAGTTTGTTGGGTTTGTTTTAAAGAACATACCGGAAAAATAGTTTTTTTTTTTTAATGGTATATTTTTAGACTAATGATGGTCCTCAGCTTCTCTGCTGTTTTGTGATGCTGTTGGGAGAAGATATTAGAGTCGGTGTGTTCCCCAGGTGGTGATAATATCCGAGCAGCAGGCCCAGCTCCTGCTGAAGAGCGAGACCCAGGCCGGTAAGGGCAAGCAGCCGGTGGAGTGCGGGGACATCCTCAACAACACCGGCACCATGGAGTACCAGCCCACCAGCCGCCAGCTCAGCGTCAGCTTCAGGTATACACCCTGGTGGACTTGATCTCGAGTCCCTGAATGAGTGCCCGGTAATGAAAACCGTAACACGGTGGTAGCGTCTGGCTGGCTACCACCCTCAAATTTTTTGCCAAATACACATAGGTGTGTTCCGGTAGTTGCACGTTAGAATCAAGTCCTCCACTAGGCTTCGCGTGCCCCCCATCTTACTAATAACTACAATAAGCTTGCAACTACAATGAGCTTGAGCTTTCGGTGAAGACCAAAATTGTGAAGAGCCCATAGCATGGTAGTAGGGCTTTTTCTAATGCTCGTCTGGGTAGCTACCACCCTCAAGTTCAAAATCTGCCGCCAAATACCAATAGGTGTGCTCCGGCAGCTACACTTGAGAGCCAGTCCCTCCACAGGTTAGCGTGTCTACCAACTTGGGCCGTATCGTCACTTATGATCAGATGAGATTGTGCCCGTAACGTTCAGCTAATGAAGTGTAGAAAAAGTTGTTCCAGTACCATTTGGGCTAGAGTTATCAGCGGCCATCACAATCTTAGGGGTATACCATTTAGGGGTTCTCGTTTGCAATGTCTAAGCAGTTCAGGATGAGGAGAGTGGGGCGTGTGGAGAGATTCCAGGGTAGTTGGTGGTAAGGTTTTATACCTATAAAAAAGTACCACGTTGACCGACAGTTCCTGCATATCACGAAAGAACAGAGATCTCCCTGAACAACAGAGAGCCAGTCCCACCTATAAAGGCCGGCTATGCGCCTGCGATTTATTTGGTGTTGTGGAGTCCATGGGTTACGGTGATCACTTACTATCAGGTGACGCGCTTGCTCGTTTGCGTCCTACTGCATAAAAAAAAAAACAATTATAATGATCCACGGCAGACTAGGTAAAGTGTGAAATCTGTTCTCTTGTCTCTGGTAATACATGGTTCTCAAACCACCGTGCATTTTTCTTTAGTGGATGTTCCTCACCTGATGAGTCTCCAACACTCTTCCTGCGGTCTATTGCATGAGGAAGTCAGTGAATTTTTTTTGTTATTTTCATCTCCCGGTAATAAAAGTTATTTACAATGATGAATCCTTTCAGGAATATGCAACTCCGCAAGATCAAACGAGCGGAGAAGAAAGGCACCGAGAGTGTGATGGATGAGAAACTGACTCTGCTGTTCCAGTCGCAGTTCAACGTCGGTGGAGGCGAGCTCGTCTTCCAGGTGAGAACAATCACTTAGTATTATAAAGTCCCCCACTGTGTCTGTCTTCCCGTCCGTCCATCTGTACGTCCGTCTGTATGTCCGTCCGTGCGTATGTCCGTCCGTCTGTATATCCGTCCGCTTGTATGTCCGTCCGCCTGTATGTCTAGCTGTCTGTCGATCTTTCCGTCTGTCTGTTTGAACGTGGTAAACTCAAAAATAACAGAACGGATTTCTTCTCGAGTTTCACCGATAGATAGGTTCAGGAGGATAGATGGAAAAGTTCTGGCGTTCAATCTGTTGAGGTGTGATATGACATGAATAATATGCCAGGGTATATCATGTGAAGAGTTGTTTTCTTTATGGAATAGGCGGCAAACGTGCGGGCCTGTTACCTGATAGTAAGTGGTCACCGCCGCTCACGGATACCTATAATACCTGGGGAATCGCAGGTGCGTTGCCGATTTTTATAGGAGGGATTTGCTGTCAAGTGCAACTGCCGGAACACAGCTATTGGTATTCGGCGGTAGATTTTCAATTTGAGGGTGGTAGCTAACCAGTCGCTACCACGCAGCTACGGTTTCCTCACGATGTTTTTTTTCACCAGGCGCTTAAGCTTATTGCGGTTGGTTTGGTTCGAACTCATGTTTCTTTACATTACCACTGAACTATCACCGCTTGAAATATAGGTATCGGGGTGAGTTTGATGTTTATTCGAAAGTAACAGTTTGTCCGATTATCAAGTGGTCACAAAGGTGTCAAGTTTTGTAATAAAGTCCCAAAGCACATTACTGAGTTGCCGGCCAGTAGGTTCAAGAAACATGTCAGACGGGTTTTGATGTCAAAAGGCTATTTATTATAGGGTGGATCAATATGTGAGCGATCGTGATGTTTGTAATTGACACCCTTCACTTTTTTTTTAATATATATTTAAGGTTTAGCGTTATGGCCATAATCTCACCTGATCTTAAGTGACGATACGGCCCGAGTTAGTAGACACGCTAAACCTGTGGAGGAACTGGCTCTCAAGTGCAGCTGCCGGAACACACCTATTGGTATTTGGCGGCAGGTTTACAACTTGAGGGTGGTAGCTACCCAGGCGGGCATTAGAAAAAGCCCTACCACCACGCTATGGTTTCTTCACGATGTTTTCCTTCACCGGAAGCTCAAGCTCATTGTAGCTCGGATTCGAACTCACGTCCCTTGACGCGAAGCCGTACACACTACCACTGAGCTATCATCGCTTCTCTGTGCATTCGCTAATAACTACTGTAAATGTATGTACATCGAGTTTCTCGATGACCGCGTTACTTTAACGGTGATAGTTTATACGTATATAAGCGCCTTGTTAGGACGTAAATGAAATAAAGCCGCGTCCCCCCCGCGCAGGTGTGGACGCTGTCGCTGCCGGTGGTGGTGATCGTGCACGGCAACCAGGAGCCGCACGGCTGGGCCACCGTCACCTGGGACAACGCGTTCAGCCCGCCCGGCCGCGTGCCCTTCGCCGTGCCTGACAAGGTGCCCCACCGAGACTATCCATTTCTTATTTTTTTTTCTTACTAGGGGAACTGCTAAACTGCTAATTGTCGCCCCCCTCCCTGATGGGCTGGAAGGGGGACGTAGGACTCAACCGGTTTGGGACTCCATCGGTTTGGGACTCCATCGGTTTGGGACTCAATCGGTTTGGGACTCAACTGGTGTGGGACTCAACCGGTGTGGGACTCAACCGGTGTGGGATTCAACCGGTTTGGGACTCAACCGGTGTGGAACTCAACCGGTTTGGGACTCAATTGGTGTGGGATTCAACCGGTTTGGGACTCTATTGGTTTGGGACTCAACCGGTGTGGGACTCGCCGGTAATACCCGCCAAATCCCCACGGCGTTGTTCTATCGCCTATTGGGTCAGGAAGCAGGATCTACCTTCGCATTGCGAGTGTACTGTCCATTAAAACGGGATAGTATTTAGTATTTATGTTTATTACTTCAATAAGGTCAAATAAAAAGTACCAAAGAAGAACTCACTTACTTTGTAGTGTAATGTATAGTTACTATTATAAACTAATTTTTTCACGTCCATTAAGTAATATACAATAGAAAGGTGCGTGTACCCAGAGTTCGCAGATTGTATATATAAAAAGATGAATTATAGTGTAGGTGTTTGTGACAGAATACAGTTATAGGAGGGTAGTTTACAAAGTGAACGCGGCTTTGGGTTCAATCTAAACTTAACGTTGTAGACATATTCATCGTACGTAACTGGAACATTACCGAAGGGACGTAAGGTTTATATTTCTCTATTATTGACACTGTCTTAATGTTTATGCTTTAAATCATTATCGCCAAAGTTCATACTGGGCAAAGAGAAACACGAGCGGTGAAGGTGAGTGTTGACAATTGTCGAAATGAGGACTCCTTAAACCTACATCCGTGTTGCAAGTCTCGGACACTGTCTAGTGTTATCCTCTCTCTGCCACAACGATTAGGTTTCACGATGAATCCGGCATCGCGCGGTGAATCCGTGGTTTGCTAATCATTTCGTATCTCCTCCTAACTATTATTATCCAAACCAATTATCATCTCTTCAATCATTCTCTTTAATATCATCTTCTTCATCAAGATTATTTAACATAGTCAACTTCGGGAACGCGAGAAGTTGTTTTTTAAAAATTAATTCGATCAATTTATAGATCTTTAATTATTATAAATCATACAATGTTACTTAATATTACGATAGGCCGAATATAGGTTCTCTCTTAAATTATGTCTTTACTAAACGCAAGTCGATGTTAGACTTACTTCTACAGCTTAGCTAATTCTTTCTTACTACATCTAAATACGCTGACCTAGCGTCTAGACATCATTCTGTAATATGGGCGCGACGCTAGCTCATAATGAGTTCCTCCACTTCTGGGTATATAAGTACATACATTACAAAGAAATATTGTAGGCTTGTCCGTTTAAACGCTTCCTCGCCGGCTAAAATAAGAATACACGTAATTAATTAACAATAGGTTAAGTCCGCCCATTTAATAGCGTACGCTCGAGCAGCCGATTGGGTATCCATTGTAATTAGACGAACCATATATGTGAGATAGTATTAGGCGTTTACGGCAAAAGGTCAGGCGCTTTCTTATTAGGCTGTTGTTAGCATAAATTCCTCACAACCACATCGTCTTTCAGTCCGTACCTTCCGAAGTAAAAAAAAAAAAACAGTAAATTAATTTATAGTAGAATAGATCGTGTATTATCGTGTATTATTATATATTTATCTTTCTTTACCGGCATCAGCCCAAGCCGAGGTTCCGCCATTCTGGCACCCTCAGCACTCTCCCCAGAAAGTTCGGTGAAGCTGTCAAGCGTATGTCAGTTCAAAAATTCTATCTATCTCTATAGTATCCGTATACAAATCTATTCAAATATCCCTGTCTGCCGATCTCCTTCACTCACTGTAGGACAGGTGCAGTCCAGCCAGTGCGATCCCTTAGTCTAGGACGGTGTTTCTCAAACTTTTTGGCGTACCGCCCATTTTAGGGAGAATCGAATCCTCAACGCCCACTTTTTGAAATAAAACACGTTTACTCGGCTTGGTGAGAGTAAGCTGATGAATGCGTGACGGAAAGTGTGATCGGGCGAGGCGAACGGAAGTTGAGAGGGAGATATAAGTTAGTGACGATAGAGAAAGTTACGTTTCGTACATTTTTTGTCTCTCTTTCTCTCGTAGCCAGAGAAGCTTTACTTCAGTAGTAGGGTCCAAAGTACGCACCCTTAATATATACGGTTATGGAATAGGGTTACAGGGTTAAAGATAGTGATGATGTGGGATTCGGCCGGTGCTAGCTGCTGGGAATACCCACTAAGACCCCACGACCATCTTTCACCTTGTTGGAGTTACCTTGGTCCCCTTACCTCAGCCTGATGGTAAGCCGAGCCTACATCCATCTACATACAGCCGAGCTGGTGTAATGAGGGTCGGGACCCTACGAATGCTTCATTTTTTTTATACTTAACGTTTAGCGTTTTGGCAATTATCTCACTTGATGTTAAGTGACGATGTGGCCCCGAGGTGGTGGATACGCTAAGCCTGACATATTGGCTCTCAAGTGAAACTGCCGGAACACACCTATCGGTATTTGGTGGCAGATTTTTAACTTGAGGGTGGTGGAAAAGCCCTATCATCATGTGAAAGCGATTCGAAGCGATGATAGCTCAGTGGTAGTGTGCACGACTTCGAGTCAAGGGACGTGGGTTCGAATACAAGCACCTACAATGAGCTTGAGCTTTCGGTGAAGGAAAACATCGTGAGGAAACCATAGCATGGTGGTAGGGCTTTTTCTAATGCCCGCCTGGCTAGCTACCACCCTCAAGTTGTAAACCTGCCGCCAAGTACCAATAGGTGTGTTCCGGCAGCAGCACTTGAGAGCCAGTTCCTCCACAGGTTCAGCGTGTCTACCAACTTGGGCCGTATCGTCACTTAAGATCAGGTGAGATTATGGCCATAACGCTAAACTTTAAGTATTAAAATAAAATAACATGTGATTAAATTTCAGGTAACTTGGGGTCAATTGGCAGAGACCCTAAGCCTCAAGTTCAGCTCAGCAACTGGTGGCAGCCTCTCCGAAGACAATCTCCGTTTCCTGGCTGAGAAAATATTCAGGTATTGTGTGGTTATTTCAATCATTATAACCTTTGGTATATAATTTGTCACCCTTTATAACGTAATTAAAGGGAATGGACCATTTTTACACTATATCAAGTTTTGGAAGGAAGCGTAAGACTATTATGTCTATAGTCTATGTATGATGGCTATACAGTGTCTAATGTATAGTCTACGTGATCACTGTTTTATTTTTTTTTATACTTAAGGTTTAGCGTTATGGCCATAATCTCACCTGATCTTAAGTGACGACACGGCCCAAGTTGGTAGACACGCTAAACCTGCGGAGGAACTGGCTCTCAAGTGCAGCTGCCGGAACACACCTATTGGTATTTGGCGGCAGGTTTACAACTTGAGGGTGGTAGCTACCCAGGCGGGTATCAGAAAAAGCCGTACCACCATGCTATGGTTTCCTCACGATGTTTTCCTTCACCGAGAGCTCAAGCTCATTGTGGGCGCTTGGATTCGAACCCACGTCCCTTGACGCGAAGTCGTGCTCACTACCACTGAGATAATTTCGTAAAGTAGGTTCGCGAGGCTCCATCAGGAGCACTGAGGGGAAAGCTGTTCTGTTCATTTCGTAAAGCTGGATCCCGCTTCCAGGACCAACCTGCCGATGAACACGATGGAGCTGAACGCGATGGCGATCAGCTGGACGCAGTTCTGCAAGGACGCGCTGCCCGAGAGGAACTTCACCTTCTGGGAGTGGTTCTACATGGTGGTGAAGGTCACCAGGGACTATCTGAGGGCGCTGTGGTGCGACAGGTGAGCTTTGTGCTGACGATAGTTTAGTTTACGGTTAGCGTTATGCTCATAATCTCACATGATCGTAAGTGACGATACTGCCCAAGTCGGTAGACACGATACACGTGTGGAGGAACTGGTTCTTCAAGTGCTGCTGCCGGAACACACCTATTGGTATTTGGCGGCAGATTAACTTGAGGGTGGTGGATAGCCAGGCGGGCGTTAGAAAAAGCCCTACCACCATGCTATGGTTTCCTCAGGAAATGGCTGTGTTCTGGTCCGGATTTTAAGTATAATGATACAAGGAAAGGGTTTAATAGAACATGTTAGAAAAAAATTATAGATATATGTAATCTATTTCTCTCGGTCATCGGAATGAAAAATTTCGTTGATACTTATTTTGTTGTGATTTCTCATGTTTACGCGAATATTATTCATTGAAATAAAACTAATTTAAACGGATTTTATCGCGGTTATTTATTAAATTTTGATCCCGACGTTGCGAAAGCTTTTCACGTGGTCACGTGGTACTGAGGTGTGGGTTGTCCAGAAAAGTTTTTGTTACTGTGTCTACCTTCAATTTAATTTTTAATATTGATAGTGTTCCGATCTACGCAGAAAGAGCTCACAGTGTCTTGAGGTCTGGCAATTGGTCTTTTGGGTTCCGATTTGATTAAATGTATAACTGGATCCCAGGCTTGTGCTAGCTTCCGACCATCTTCTCTATTGAAATTTGGATGTTTTTTAATTTCAATAGCCTCACGAATCATCCTAGGTAGGAATCGGTGTTGTTTGGCAAGGATTTGTGGCTTGTCGAATCTAAGATAATGTTTGGAGTCTTGTTCTGAATGTTCAGCAACTGCAGACTTCGTAGAGCGTCGGTGTTTAACATCAGCTATATTTTGTTGTGTTATTTATTGGCAGGAGAAGGTTCTTATGGAAGGAAAAATTTAAGGAAGTTAACTGGAACATTAGAAAATTTATAAAAACTTAAAGGCGATATTATTTTATATAACTGTCATAGAGCGTTCCAATAGTAATTATACTATGCTTTTGAATAATATTTGTTTTATTAATTATACCAATTTTAATTAAATATTCATAGGTTAAGACAGGACAATGTCAGTCGGGTTAGCTAATGTTAATATATGTTAGTTTGTCTGTCTGCATTTGTTATTGGTATTTTTTGTTATTACTATATAAATACAGTATACTGATTATCATGTCTCATTGCAGGTTGATTATGGGCTTCATCCAGAAGAAGCAAGCCGAGGACATGCTCTCCAAGTGTCCCCCGGGGACGTTCCTGCTGAGGTTTTCTGACTCTGAGCTCGGTGGGATCACAATAGCTTGGACCGGTGGTTAGTATACTGGTGCTGTGTGCTGAGTGATGTGGCTTTGGTTCCTGATATCAGGGAGAGCTTTCTAGTACTGAGTTATCCATGTTTTTTTTTTTATTCTAGTAAAAGGTTCCTTTGTATCACTTTTAGTTTTTTTTTTATGGAGTAAGGCGCAAACTAGCTAGCGTGTAAACTGATGGTAAGTGACCACCGCCGCTCGTGGACACCCACAACAACAGAGGAATCGCAGGTGAATTGCCAGCCTTTATTGGAGAGACTGCTTCTCGAGTGCCAGGACATACTCGAATTTGGCGGCAGATTAACTTGAGGGTGGTAGCTAGTCAGACTGGCATTAGAAAAAGCCCTACCACCGTGCTACGGTTTCCTCACGATGTTTTCCTTCACCGAAAGCTAAAGCTCATTGTAGGTGGCTGGATTCGAACTCGCGTCCCATGACGCGGCGTTCCTACATACTACCACTGAGCTATCATGACTTGTTTTTTTGATAACATCTATAGGCGACGGTAAAGCTGATTCTTAGCTTTGCGATACAGATCGTGGTAACACACTTTATGATGGAATATATAGACAAAACGTGGTCTATATGTAGTAGTGTGTGAGATGGTGACAATATAACATATATGCACTATATATATGTATATATTGTATAAATATTCATGCTTATTAAATACATAATAAAAAATATATAAATTAAAAAATTATAATAAAATATATATATATATATATATATATATATATATATATATATATATATATATATATTTTATTATAATTTTTTATCTATATATATATATATATATATATATATATATATATATATAGACCGTTTATTTTGAAAGTGGTGTAAGTCCATATTTGAGAAAAATGAGCTATCACGTAATTCATGCTTTATTTAATGTAATTTTTTTTTATATATAACTAGTCCGTGTTTAATTTCTCAAAAAAATCCATGTTTTGTACAACTTTAAATCGGTCGGTAAATGAAATTGCATTATCAACAAATATAGTAGTAACCTTTAATTTTCTCGAAACAAAAGAAAATGGACTTACACCACTTTCAAAATAAACGGTCCATATATAAAAATCAACAGTCATTATTTTATGAAACAAATTTGTAATACTTTATCTTTTCATTATGCCGTATATGATTCATATCGTAATCTGTTCTTTTATGCATATATATAACTTATACAAAACAATTTCGTGGGTTCACATCTGCCAGGCGTCCCGTGACGGCTCAGTTTTTTTTTTAACAGAGGGTAAAGGTTTACCTTTTATCACTTCTATTACTAAACTTTCTGTGCTCTTTGTTTTTTCTTTGAACCGGTCTATGCCGTTTCTTTTGGTGGGGATTAAAAGTTTATATTTTTTCACGCCTTCATTCATTTTGTTTGAGGGTAAAATCTTCTAGTTTACCACGTCAAGTACTAAATGTTAGCGGGTAAAGGTAGGATAGTGTCCGTTTCACCCCGAAGTCTACTACTGAACTGTGTGCGTTGTTTTAAATTATTTTATTGCGAGGGTAAATGTTTGCCTTTCATCACGTCAAGTATCAAATTATCCGGTCTACGTTTTTTCCCTTTCCTTGAGGGTAAAAGCTTTCCCGTTATCACGTCGATTGCTAAACTGTCCGTACAGAGACAGGGTAAAATGTGCCTGCGTTCAGCCGGTGCCTGAGCGATTTCATTTGTCGTAGGAGGAATGTTGCCCTTTGCGAAGGTCGAGTATCTCGAGTTATACAGGGTTTACCTTTGTTACCTTTGTCCGTACAGAGGGTAACGAGGTGTTCAGCCTCCAGCCGTTCACGTCCCGCGATCTGATGCTGCGGTCGCTCGCGGACCGCGTGTTCGATCTCACTCAGCTCCAGTTCCTGTACCCGAACGTACCCAAGGATGAGGTCTTCTCCAAATATTACACGAAACCTGGTAACTTTATAATTATTATATCACACGATAACGCCGCTTTAGAGTTTTTGTGGAAGCCGTAAGACACCTTTTTTTTGTATTTAAGTTTTTAGCGTTATGGCTACAATCTCACCTGATCTTAAGTGACGATACGGCTCGAGTTGGTAGACACGGTACACCTGTGGAAGAACTGGCTTTCAAGTGCAGCTGCCGGAACACACTTATTGGTTTTGGCGGCAGGTTTACAACTTGAGGGTGGTAGCTACCCAGGCGGGCATTAGAAAAAGCCCTACCACCATGCTATGGTTTCCTCACGATATTTTCCTTCACCGAAAGCTCAAGCTCATTGTAGGTGCTTGGATTCGAACTCACGTCCCTTGACGCGAAGTCGTACACACTACCACTGAGCTATCATCGCTTCCTGATACGAGGAAGAGAGATATTTTTTTATATACTTTAGGTTAAGGTTATGGCCGCAATCTCTGTTGGTGTTAGGTGACGATGTGGTACAAGATGGTGGACACGCTAGGCATAGACAAGTGAGAGAAGGGAAGAAAGGTATGATTTCTGTTTAATCTGTTTACTTGCTGTTTCTTAAGTCGGCCTCTCCCATTAAAGGCTCTCGTACCACTAGAGTGCGCTTGAGACAGTGTATGACTGTGTGTATGTACGTGGGTGGGTATGTGTGTGAACGGGTGTGTATGTGCCTGTGTGAGCTTATGAGTACGTGGGTGTGTATTTGTGTTGGTGGGTGTACGTGCGTGGATGTGCGGGGATATATGTTGACGTGGGTGAATGTGTATGTGTATTTTTTTTATATACTTAAGGTTTAGCGTTATGGCCATAATCTCACCTGATCTTAAGTGACGATACGGCTCGAGTTGGTAGACACGCTAAAACCTGTGGAAGAACTGGCTCTCAAGTGCAGCTGCCGGAACACACCTATTGGTATTTGGCGGCAGGTTTACAACTTGAGGGTGGTAGCTAGCCAGGTGGGCATTAAAAAAAGCCCTACCACCATGCTATGGTTTCCTCACGATGTTTCCCTTCACCGTGCGCTCAAGCTCACTGCAGGTGCTTGGGTTCGAACCCACGTCCCTTGACGCGGAGTCGTGCACACCACCACTGGGCTATAGAGTGCCGATACGGTTGCGATACCTCGCCGCTGGGAATTGTTGCAGAGAACGAGATGCTGAAGAACGGGTACGTGAAGCCGGTGCTGGTGACGACGCTGCCCCCCTACATGTCCCCCTCGCCCGCGTACGCGCACTCGCCGGACTCGCACCGGAACACGCCCAGCGTCCACAGCAGGTACGTACCCACCACTGCGCATACGGGTACCTTACACTTCGCAAAGCGATGCGATTTGAAGCGATGATAGCTCAGTGGTAGTGTGCACGACTTCGCGTCAAGGGACGTGGGTTCGAACCCAAGCACCTACAATGAGCTTGAGCTTTCGGTGAAGGGAAACATCGTGAGGAAACCATAGCGTGGTGGTAGGGCTTTTTCTAATGCCCGCCTGGGTAGCTACCACCCTCAAGTTGTGAACCTGCCGCCAAATACCAATAGGTGTGTTCCGGCAGCAGCACTTGAGAGCCAGTTTCTCCACAGGTTTAGCGTGTCTACCAACCTGGGCCGTATCGTCACTTAAGATCAGGTGAAATTATGGCCATAACGCTAAACCTTAAGTATAAAAAAAAAAAAAAAAAAAAATGTACCGTTTTTCTCTCCATTTTGCTGGGACAGGCGTATAAAAGTAGGGGGGGGGGCACTGACTGACTGACTGACTGAAACTAGCATTACCCACTAATGGGGCAATAATTAATCACGTGAGGAGCTAGGGGGGGATCTCGCAGAACCTCAACGAATCTCATAGAGGAAGAGGGTGGTCTGGGCAAATATCACGGCATTTTAATAAAGCAGTCTAAAAGTGAGAAAAGATTAAGTGAAAATAATTAATGTAATATGCATTTTGCATAATCTCGTAAAATTCGAAAAGTCGCGCTTGAATTACTTTAAATAGCTAATGGATGCTCCGTTATATCTGCGAGATCTCCTACTTCTGAATCGGATAATTTTAACCCATGGTTTTTGATTTTAAATAAATAAAGACCGAATTCCTATCATATGCGTTTGAATATGAGTTTATGGATCAACTCTTAGATTTTTGCGTATTAAATTTAAATTGTTATTATTACTTTATTGGCCCCCCCCCCTCCATCACGCAATGTCACCTTACTGCCCCATTAATATTACGTCACAAATTATAAATCGCCCTCGTGGCATGATATATGGCAATAAATAGTAGTACACAAATTTTATAATCTTAATATTAATTGCTTGCAATAATAAAACTTTAATAAATATATGTAATAACATGTAAAATTTACAAAATTGTTTTATAATCTTCGAACGTCACACTTTGTTACTATAAACAATACCCTCTCCCCCATGAGTACTAACGTTTTTTATGAACGACCTCTTATATATGGTATTTTGCTGCCGACAAAATGAGGCAATTGTCCCACTTCTGAATGAGAATTTTCTAGAACGCTTCCTTACGATGTTTTCATTCATACTCGGCTACGAATATTTTTAATTTAACTCTATTAAATTATTGCATTGCTTTATAATTTTTTAATGTTTTCTTTTTTTGTTTTGCGTTAATTTTATTGTTTTGCTTTTTTGTTAATATGAATTTAATTGATGTATATTTCTTCCGTAGGTTCATGATTGATTTTTAATTAATTTTTATGGACGAAGACTCGATGCTAATTTTTTTTCTATATTTAAGTTTGATTTTTTTTATTAATTATTAAAATTAATTTCACTAATAGTCACATCCTGATTTAGTTTTATGATTAATTTTTTTTTGTTAATGTTTATTTATGGTCGTTTTATGTTGAAAACTAAGGGGTGTATTTTGATGGTATAAAAAAAAAAAATTATTAACCGACGTGAATTACATTGATTTTGACTTTATTTATATACTAGCTGTGTCCGCGACTTTGTTCGCATCGAACGCATAATTATCTAATAATCATGCCTGTTAATGTAACTCTTTTCAATACAGCTCTTCTTCTATTGGTAGTAGGGTAATGTTGAATAGCTTAAAGCCTTCCTTAATGATTACTGTGTCGAATACAAAAGTGATTTCGACCGAAACAAACAAACGTTTCCACTTTATTAGGTTAATATAGATGGGTTGCTTTTAATTTTTCTTATATCCTCAAATTACCCTCGTGGTTGGTACGTTTTAATTTTTTATATCCTCAAATTACCCCACTCGAGTTTTCAACTGTTAACTTTAAAACTAATAATGCCGTATTTGATTTTTTAGCTGCGGCACGACGATTCTGCAACTCTAAATATACTTATATATATATAGGAAAAAGATTAAAAATAAAAGTAAAATAATAACTTTAAAATCTAAGAATTTATTATAATTTAGTTTTTAATTATTAGGGTGCAATATTATTGGCGCTTGTAGCTCTCGTTTAGCGTTTCTTTTGCATTGGAATCGGTTCTTTGGATATTTTCCAAATTATGTAGGAGGGAGATGAAAGGAGAGAGGGGGGTGATTTTTTTTGTTTTTCTTCAAATTATGTACCATAAGACGTGCGTGACATTATTTTTTTTGTTTTCAATGGAAACTGTTTAGGATTTTCCGAAAATTTAAAAACTTGAATTTTTCATTTGTATGTTTTCCTTCTGAAGTCTTTATTCTACACTGAAACGTTTTGGTATTTTTAAAGAGTGTCCCATTTTTTTTAGTCCTCTCTCTCTCTTTCTCATTCAGTTTCGCTTCACAACAGAGCGGAATAAGTAGATTTATCTCTTTGCGATTTACATTCTTTTTAAATATAATCCTACTTCCAAAGTCACGAATGTATTGTGTGCGTGTTAAATGAGTTAATATATATATATATCTAATTGATATTGTTCGAAATCAGGTACGGACTTAGAGGTAAAGATTCGCGGGGGGCGAACCTAAACCGAATTATGTTTACGCGAATCTCCTGATAGTAATTAGTAGTGGCATATGTGTCAATTAAGGCACAATAATCTACGTATCTGCCAAGAGATTCCATTAAAACTCACCAAAGAACAAACCAATAGCTGACGTCACTTTTAACAGATTCCGAAATTTTTATTATCAATGTACTATGGAAATTTTCGTATAAAAATACTGCAGGGTTGGATTTAGATAAGAAGAGGTCCTAAGCTATTTCACTTATGGGGCCCTCTCACCTCTCCCCTCTGTTATTAGTCATTTCCCTACTAACAATTTTAATGAAGGCCACACTTGATCTTGAGGCAGTAGGCTGAAGCCTAGTTAGCCTGTAAGGACAACCGGCTCTGTCAGTAGTACTATGGTCGCTGCTATGATAAACCGGAACATTTTCAACTAAAAACCGCTTTGATTATTCGGTGGCCCAAAGTTATTCATATACACGTGCTAGATAACGGTTGAACACCAACTGTATTCGACTTCGATCAATTTATAACAATATCCATGGAATTTACAATTTCGATGATATGAAAGTGGGTCATGACCCCCCGTACCCGCCTCTAGATCCGCGCCTGCTTGTAAACGAACACTGAAAGTTTCATGATCAGTATTATATACTATATTAATTTGGTCGAAGATAAAAAAAAAATGTTAATTTCCCAAAAAAGGTACTTTAGCATTTATATTTTCCGAGTTGAAGAATCAGTTTCTGTTGTTTCGATCGCTTTGAGTTATTTGTTATCTGTGTCAGGGTCTGATTATGGCGTTGTATATCATTCGTTATTAAAATTGGAAAATCCGTCACACTTGATATTTGCGAAATCGTTTTGAAATCTCTTTTACTCAATATAGGCCAAAAAGGGCTAATATTTTGTTATAAAATAAGGAAACAAAAAAAAAAAAAAAGAAATTTTCGATGATTTCATTACATTGAAAATAAATAATAGTTATTGCCATAACGGGGAAGTCCCAGTTTTAAGGTTCTTCCCCGGACTGCACGGTTGGCATAGAGATTTAATCGGTTGCTGAGAGTTTGAGTCGAGACATGAGAATTACTTGTCTGACGCTCCAATAAATGTTCTGAGTTTCACTTTAACTTGGGGCCCCTTAGTTATGTTTATAAAGCTCTTTAAAATTGGCATAGAGAAATTGCCTTCGAAGGCAAATGTCATAAAAAGCTGATGATAGTTGTCACTACTTTTGGACTAAGTTAGAGAGTATAATTGGTATTTGATTCTATCCACAATTTTCTGGGATATTACTATAGTATTGCTAATCTATAAAAGCTCTATATATATGGTCTTATCAATATGACTAAGTCACATTGGAACTTGGGTCTTCGGATAAAAAATCTGATCTAAATGGGTTGTGTTCGAACTATGCTTAATAATAAATGTTACTATTCTTTTTTTAAACTTAAAGTAAGTTAATGGGGAAATGGCCAAGTAAGGATATGTACTCGACTGGGTCGCGACTACCAGACACATAGTGATGTATCATCAAACATCTATGTTTTAACTTCCCTCCCTGTCACGTAACTGTATTTTCGAAAACGTGATTCTTCTTACAATTTTCACTTTCGAAGTTACATTACATTTTTTTTTTAATTATGAACAATGTACTTTTTCGAACTAACTATACTTTTCGCCGCCTTTTGCACCAGTTTTTTGAACCGAATGAAAATTTCAATCAGCCGAAACAACACTTAACTTATTCCTCAGCTCGGCTTGCCTTAGGTTTAAGTTTACTATTTTGTATGTGTTTATAAAATAACAGTATTCTATATAGGTAATTGGAGTTCTGGTAACGTTTATTTAGTGGGTTCGGTTTCGTAAAAGACGGTGTAAAGCCTGTCGTATATAGCCGCGCATGATGTATCCACCAGGCCACGGCCGACTCTATACGTGACCGGCTTTTAAATTGCGTTGCCAGGTATAAATATTCTCATAGAGATAAGTCTGAAATTACTAATGTTTATTATTCACATATCAAAAAAAAAATCATTGTATTTTTATTTTACCGGTTTATACGAATTTTTGATCGATTTTGACGTATTATTCCGTATTCCCGATTATTGAGTAGATTATAGGCTGTGACAACGGTACGCCGTTGTCCAGTGCATTTTTTTTATTTTGACAGTTGCCAAAAGTGACATATCCGAAGTTGACATATTCGATTGTGACAAGGTTATTGTCATTTCACTTTTTTTTTTACATAAAACGTCAATAAAACAGGGTAAAACATAATATTTGACACGGTATTTGTAATTATGTGGATCAAATTTTCTGTAGTTTTTTTAATGTATTGAATCGATATTTTTTCTTAACGAAATATCTATTACGTAGATTTTTGTAGTAAATTTCTATACAGTTTTTCAACAATCGAGCTAAGCGAAAGAAAAATTCATTTTCGACTTCACTATACAAAATATTTCTATTATAAAGCACTTATGACGAGGTTTGTCTCAGCAGATGTTTTTCTGACATTTTTAATAGTACATAGTTTTTTAAATACATTGCCCTTTATGGCGTTTAGAGTCCGCTTAGAAAGTTCCATTAAATTATATACGCCGTCGAATTTTCACGATAATTGCTCGGACGGTGTTCGAGTTTCGCGATTACATACATACAAACATACATTTTTATATATAGGCGTGTGCGTAGGTTTACAATTATTTCTTTTATTCCTATAAATTTGGGGCCATGAAATTGCATTTTTCACTTAATAGAGTTTACAACACGTTTATATTGTTAACTTTTCGTAATTATTTGCAAAAAAAAACCTATTCAGATGATATATTAAAAATAAAATTGCGTTCCAATTAATACAGTCTTTTTTCTTGTTAATTATACTTTGATATACGCGTATTATTAATGCATTGTTCTTATAAAAATGGTAACACGTTAACTTCAGAAGTGGGACCTTCTATTGAAATACAGTTAATAGAGTTATCTGTGGAAGAGTATTTCCTATAGATATTCAATATATTGTCTGTAGTTAATTATAAGAAATTATTTATTTATTTATAAATGTAATTAAATTACGCTCTCATAGAGTATTGATACTAAACGGCCTATCTATCAGTTTCGGTATAACCTTCTGCCGCATGTGTTTATACGTTCATTAATACATACGAATCTTAATCCGTGACTAGATAACATGACGAATAAATCTAACGGGCGTACTTTCCTAAGGTGGTTTAACTTTGAAAATGTCGCCATAATCGACTTTATTATTAGGCTGCATTTTTTATAATACCGTATGCATGTAGATAGGTGTATTCAAGATCATCTACCACCTCAAGATCCAAGGTACGAGATCATCATTATGTGTGATGATATCAAATCAAATCAAAACGCATGTGAATGCCACAACTACCACCGGTTCCGATAATAACCCAGTCATCCAGAAGAACCGGCAAGAGATCTCGACCTGTTTATATATCTTTTCATACATATATATTTTTATATTATATATTTACAATAGTTATTAGCTAATACACAAACTCGCAACTCCAGATATCACCATCCTTTACATATTGATCTACCCTATAATAGCATTTTGACATCAAAAATCACACTTGACTTTGTGCTTGAACTTCTGTCTGGCAAATCGGTAATATGATTTAGGATTTTGTTGCAAAACCGATTTAAAAAAAAAATACTAACCTAAAAAAACTGTTACTTGTCTTACTGAGTACATATTTTTTAGACCAGTTTGTCACGATTACTAGTATTTTAATCTTGTTTTTCACGAAACACAACGATTCCCAGTTAGCAAGCGTCATCTACGACCCTGAAGTTTAAAAGTCCACGTTTAGCGTGTTACCGTTTCGATTACATCGTCACCTAGCTTCATGTTAAGCTGTGGCCAAACGCCGGTCAAAAATTAACGTTATAAAAATGAATAAACCCCCATCCCAAGGTATAATCAAGTTTCATGTCCAATTACGTTATAATCCGTCCAGTCTTGTGAGAACCGGTGATGAAAAGCATTCGAATAAACACTTTTTCATATTTGTATTACAAGAAATGTAATTTACACAGGTTTTCATTGAAAAATTTAAAAATTGAAAACTAATTTAAAAATATCGTTTTGTAATCATACTAGCATTAAAATATAATTTAGCATTTAAAATAATACATTAAAGGCCTGATATTATTTTTAAATTTATATATATTTGAAGTTATACTTTCTTTGACGTGTGAAGAGTGAACTTTCTATTTTAAAATTCTAGTTGCACGTTCCGATGTAACACAGCAAACTTCACAGTGTGTTACATTGTGCCCAGCGTATTGTCATTCATTAAACAGTATTCACGTTACAAATTTTATTAATTTTTAATACTAAAAACTATGTTTCAAATAAATGGATGTATCAAGTTTAGATTATCTCTTAATATTTTTTAATTAAAATTGTATAGCTGTAATTGGCTTATAGATATTAAAAATACAGAACATATCGAATGCGCGTATGCTATTGGCTGTGCGCAGACACAGGTGTACGCTTATTGGTTCAAGACAGTCAGTAAGTTCTTAATGGCTGCGCAGACATAGTTTGTACACGTCATACGTGACAGCTGTTTCCTACCGTATTAAATGAATTATGTAGAATACGATGTTTATTTTCCCAAGTAGAAAAAAAAATTACAAAATTCCTACCATTTCTTCAATTGATTAGTTTGTTTTTGCACTTTATTTAAGTGCTGTCAGAGGCTAGTAATTTATTTATTTGTATTTGTTAATCAATAATAATATACTACGTAAGGAAGTTCATTCCAATCGAGTATTCCACGACACTTACGTATTTTTTTTAATAATAAAAACGATAAAATTATGGTTTATACATATTAAATAATGCTGACAATTTTTATTAGTATGGGTGTTTATTATGTTTATCGAAAGTTATTAATAATATAGATCACTCTGGAACTACTTATTTCAGTCGAATGATAACGGTTCTAAAGTATAATAAAATTATTAAGTATATTCACACGTCAAAGAAGTATATCTTATCATGTTCATACATATATACATACTTTTTAATAATAAAAAAAACAGTATTGTTAAAAAAAGTTTCCGGAACTCTTTTTCTTTATCCCGCCTAAAAAATATTCACATATAAAGGTCCTAAATAAAAAAAAATCAATTAGGTTAGAATTTTTCTCAGTATTTTTAAATTATCTTAGGTTTATTATTATTTAACTCTATGACTGATGTTTGCACTAAAAAAAAAAAAAAGTTCGACATTCGTCGATAAGCCATGTTTTTTTTTGTATTGATCGAAATTTATTTTGTATTATTACCTTAGTCGTAGATTTTCTAGTGTATTAGTATTTTGGTATGATATCCGAGTAATGAAACTAGTATAGAAAAGTTTCTATCGTATTTTACCATGAATAAAAAAAAAACTTGTATTCGATGTAATCGATCGTAACAACTTTACAGTGTAGGTAGTAAAAACAAAAAAAAAATACTTAGAGTTCTTAAAACGAATATATCAATAATTTCCTTTTTTTTCATATTATTTTGTCGTACCAAAATAATTGATGAGAAAAAATAGCAAAAATAAGTTTGTGATTTTTCTTTGGAAGATTTTTTTTTGTATAATTTTGGTGCTAATTTTTTTATGTATTTTTTTTATATAAGTACATTTTCGAACATGACATATAATATGTAGTTAGTTAAGTGTTTGAATATAGTTTGTATCATACGAGAGAACGTTCGGTAAAAGGTTTATAGAAGCTTTTTCTAGAACGTTCTATTAACAAAGTAAATTCAAGGCTTTTATGTGGTTTTAAAAACGAATTTTAAATATTGTAAGTTTAAGTCTTCGATGTATTGGCTAAACGTATTGGATATATTAGTAAATGTTTGATCAGATGAAATAATTATCTTTATTTCGAATAATATCTCGTGTGGTACAAATTTAAGTTAATAGTTATTGTTAAAACTAAGATAAGTATTGAATGTACGTCAATTATCAGTTATATAATTGTTATAATAATTGTATGTAATATGTATTTTAATAATACTGCATAGGAAATAACTAAACGAAAAAAAAATACAGATTTTTTCTTAAAACTTACAAAAATCGTGTTTCGCGGTAAAATTATAGAATTTTTATCATATAACTAGCTAATAACTCGGTAAAATACTATACTTAAATATATACCTTCTAGAATTATTATTTGCCTCGATATATAATTAGACATGTTGATTTAAACTTAAAAATTGTATTCCTAATATTATAAAAATTTAATTGAATTAAAAATAAATTAATATTACACTTTCTGAACAAACTTCTCAATTGTTACTCTATTAATTTCCGTAAGTATTCAAAAAGGATATTAAAAAGTTATAAACGAATGAATTGCATGGACTTACATTGAATTATGGAATAAATTATACAAGCGATACCATTGATCGAAATTATAGATTATAAAATATGTTTTTATGGTTAATTATATTAGCCAAAATGCCCTTATATTGATAACACTGAAATTGATATTTATGTTACAAATATTTATATATGTTCTCTTGCAAAATGCATATTGATTTCTTATGTTTACGCGAATATTATTCATCGAGATAAAACTAATTTAAACGGATTTTATCGTGGTTATTTATTAATTTTGATCCCGACGCTTCCCGAACACTAACAAAATTAAAAATTAAATTGAAGGTAGACACTGTAACATGAACTTTTCTGGACAACCTACACCTCAGTCCGCCCCGTGACCGCGAACGCTGAAAAGCTTTCGAAACGTCGGGATCAAAATTAATAAATAACCGCGATAAAATCCGTTTAAATTAGTTTCATTTCGAAAAATTCATATTATTATGGTTGCAGTAGATCTGTAAATTATTGAACTGCGCTTTCATTAAAAACTACTGCTCTATTGATAAGCGTTACTGCCGTTTCATTACGTGAAAGAAAGAACATTTATTTCGATTGTGATGAATACACAATACAGACAGTGTTTTTTACACAATTACGATTTACACTGTACAAATACAGTCTTACAAACTACCGCTTCATACAACATCGATAAAGGACCTAAGCTGAACATATGTTATGTTATGTTATGTTTTGACAAGAAGAGTGCCTATAGGAATCACAATTACTACTGCAAATTTAGCAGTTTTGTTAAATCCTCTTGTGCAGTATTATTAAACGGCATAAATTATTGTTCTCATTGGCCGTTAAAATAAAACATATATTTTATGAAATTACGAATTTAATGACAAAAGATTTAAAGAAAAAAGAAATCGGAAAGGTTTGTGCATATTTTATATGGATGTGACTATTAATAAGATAAGTTATTTGATAGTAGAAATAAAAATAAATAAATATAAAACCAAGGCAGGCTCACATACTATATGGAATTAGATGATAAATTGTAATATTCTAAAATGTGTTACACTCTTTTTTTATATAAATATGTAGGTTTTCAACTTAGCGTAGAGCTCTGTTGTTATTTGCTGAAAAGTGTTTTAGATTTAGCATTGCTAATAAGTTAGTTTATTTACATTGCTAATGAGTTAGGATGTTGGAAATGATTTAGCACGTTGAAATTGCTATTGAGTTAGCAATAGCATCATACACTCTTTCCTCTTACAAATTGACGTAGGTCGTCAACTTAGTGTAGATTTTGTTATTTTCTGAAAACTATTTTAGATTTAGCATTGCTAATAAGTTAGTTTATTTACATTGCTAATGAGTTAGGATGTTGGAAATGATTTAGCATGTTGACATTGCTTTTGGGTTAGCAAAAGCATACACTATTTCCTCTTACAAATTGACGTAGGTTTTCAACTTAGTGTAGATCTTGTTATATTCTGAAAATTATTTTAGATTTAGCATTGCTAATAAGTTAGTTTATTTACATTGCCAATGAGTAAGTATATTGCAAATAATTTAACATGCTAACAACATATCGGGCTAGCATTTTTAATATTGCTAATTTTACTGTTTTCTACGACAACTTGTGGTAAGTTTGAGTAATGGGATGTGGATATGTGCTTTCGGTCGATTTCATATCCATTCAGGGAAGGTTCAATACGTGCATGTTAGGATTCGCGTAGAGTCATTACCCACTTCTGAAGTATTAAAAAACTTTGACCATATTATCATATAATATTACTTGAGATTAAATCCATGTGCTAATATAAAAGCATTATCATTTTTGACCGTATTTTAATTAACCATTATCCTGTTTGAGATTGCTTGTAGCTGAGAGTGCAGTACTCGCTTATAAATAGGTGATCAGTATGTCTGTTTGTTAATTCAAATTGTTAGTTTTCCGTTAAAAAACCACATCGTTTTCAGATCTGCCAGTGTCAAGGTCATATGCTTTCTTTCGGTTTAATCGTATTCCTTCCATTAGGTGTATTCTTTATTTGGAAATATTGGTAGAGTGGAATTATTTATTTTTAATCGAGTATGTGAGCCCGACCTATATGTTTAACGGCGGCGATGAACTTGGAAACGAAATTAAAAAAAAAAGAATTATATATATATATTTGTGAAATACATATAGAAATTGAAATGGAATAAGTGGAAATTGTTTATTGTTGTTTTTGCCAAATATCGCCAACACTGATTTGGCACGGTTCATTGCCGTCATAGTATTTATGTGTGATACTTTGCGCGCGGTTACGAAGTACGTATTCGAAATACAGCGTTATCTATCGACAGACAAAACGTTTTTTGCTTAGTATATTTCTTGATGTGTCCCAGCACGATACACAAAGTTGTGCCGCCACCTTTTAATAAAATTGCTTGTGGACATTGACAGAGATGTGCTTGAAGGTATTGTGTTAATTAGGAATGGAGGTATTATAATATTGAGTATCTCAAAATAAATTTGCTTGTACAATTATTGTAATTTATGTAAATTCAGCAAATCGATTTATTGGACTTGTATATATTTTTTATTAATCTAATGAAACAAAATTGTGCACCGAGAAACAGCTACGCAAAACAATTGTTTTTGATAAAAGTCAAATTGTTTCCGATAAGTCATTAATTGTATTTGATAAAAGTCTAATGGTTTCCGATAAGTGACTGATTGTTTTTGATAAGAACAGAATTGTTATGTCAAGTTGGCTTATTATGATAATTAATGTTGTTATTATGTTTTTTGAAGCTGTATTTCATATGAGGAAGTGTTTTTTTTCTGTTTTATGGATGCAGTGAGATGTTAAGATTTATAAAATGGATCGGTTGATGTTTGTTAGCGTCTGAACGATTGTAACCCGCGCATAGTCACCCGCGTTTTCTGTTACTTCTACATGACAACGTCTCTTGATGTACTTATTTATAACTTGAATTATATACGTGACATAAAGGTATATGTGTATGGTATGTTGTTTGCTTTATGAAACGGTTTGTCTTTGTGTTATGTGTTCCATAGAGTAGTAGAATTGTTTAGACGGGAATTTAGTTTGATTCAGCCGTTGAATTATTGTGTGCTGCCATCTTGGATATAGTTTTTATATAAGGTTTTAGCGTTATGGCCATTGTCTCACCTGATCTTAAGTGACGATACGGCCCATGTTGGTAGACACGCTAAACCTATGGAGAAACTGGCTCTCAAGTGCAACTGCCGGTAGACACCTATTGGTATTTGCCGGCAAATTTATTGATACGTTTTATTATACTGGTTGGTTAGTATACGTTTCAGAGACTATTGTCGAATGGAGTATACACTGTATATTTAAAGACGTTATAAAATGATAAAGATACGTTTCGAAGAGATCATACAATAAGTAATTTTGCACGACATACGTACAGATGGACACAATGCAATAAGTGATTTCGTAAGAGATACAAAACTGGGAAAAAAAACCTGTGATAAGTGTTTTTGCATAAGTTACGTCCGCGGGGACCATGCAATAAGTTATTTTGCATGTGATACGTCCGGAGTGTGTGGCAGGGGGAGGGGATTACATGTAAATAAATGATTTTGAAATTTATGCTCTATGGACACTAACAAGGACAATTTGTTTCCGACATAAATGAAACCCTACGCGAAAATGCAACACAGACGGTCGTGATTAAGTTCAATTCATATTTTGTCTGATTTTATTTATAACACACCATAGATAAGAATGATTCAATGTTTTTTTTTTTGTTTTTGTTTTTTTCGGGATAATAATTATTTTCTTGTTGTCTGTGCTGCCTTTTTGGCGACGGTTCTGAGTTGTGTCGTTCTTTTTTGTTTTTCTTTTTTTTTATATAATTAACTTTTCTAACGACCGTCTATAGTTTTGTAGACTAATGTGTTGCATTTTCTCTTTCTTTCCCGATATCCTTTGGACGGCTGTGGGTTGGACGGCGACATGAAACTTTAAAACACACACATTGACTTATATCTCTCACACACACACACACACATACACCCATACAAACGCTGCAATTGGCATAAAATTGTACTTAACGCTTGTTTAACAATCAAAAAATTTGCTATCATAAATCTGGCTTCTATCAAAATACTTTAAACACGAATTAATAACAACGAAAAAAACAAAATATGTTGAAATATGGCTATATTATCTCTTTATTACACATACACACACACACACACATACATACATTCATACAAAAATTGAGATTTGATTTTATTGCCTTTGAACGATTCCTAAATATTTAAATGAAAACCTCACAATGCAAATTCAAAAACCGTATCGAAAAACGTTAATATCACATTGACTATTCATACCATAAACAACACATACAATGTACCATGTATAAACACACGAAACACGATGAAAACCGGGTGAATGTGTTGAGACGAAAAAAAAAAAACGAAAAAAAAAAAAAAAAAATCAGCTACTTCAGCGCATCGACTCCGGCTCAGAACGACAGCTTCATGGACAGCGAGCTGTTCGAGCAGATCCGGGCCTT
This sequence comes from Actias luna, assembly GCA_039707435.1. Lineage (NCBI taxonomy): Eukaryota > Metazoa > Arthropoda > Insecta > Lepidoptera > Saturniidae > Actias > Actias luna. The sequence continues at coordinate 4,723,571 of JAZHAC010000037.1, read as the reverse complement.
CGAGCCGGAGGGACTTGACGACTTCGATATATACAGTAACATGAGTATGAAGTGAGGTGAGAAGGCCTTTCGCACACTTTCCATTATATATACATATATATATATAGGTTTAGCGTTATGGCCATAATCTCCCCTGATCTTGTGACGATAGACACGCTAAACCTGTGGAGGAACCGGCTCTCAAGTGCTGCTGCCGGAACACACCTATTGGTATTTGGCGGCAGGTTTACAACTTGAGGGTGGTAGCTAACCAGGCGGACGTTAGAAAAAGCCCTACCACCATGCTTTTTTTATGCTTAAGGTTTAGCGTTATGGCCATAATCTCACCTGATCTTAAGTGACGATACGGCCCAAGTCGGTAGACACGCTAAACCTGTGGAAGAACTGGCTCTCAAGTGCAGCTGCCGGAACACACCTATTGGTGTTTGGCGGCATCACAACTAAAGGGTGGTAGCTACCCAGGCGGGCGTTAGAAAAAGCCCTACCACCATGCATATCTATCTATCTATCTATCTGTTGAGGTATTTGGCGATGATCGCTCAGTGGTAGCCTGCATCGTGGTGTAACCATAGCGTAGCGTCTGGCTAGCTACCACCCTCAAGTGGGAAATCTCCGAATGCCTATATATGTGTTCCGGGGGTGGCATTTGAGAGCCAGTACCGCTCTACGGGGTTAGCGTGTCCACCATTTTGGGCCAGACCGTGGCTTGACATCATGTGAGATCGGAAGCATAGCGCTAAATCAAATAAAAAAAAAAAAAAACAAAAATATGGAATAGGGTGGTAAACTCGCAGTCGCGTCACCTGATGGTGAGTGATCACCGCCGCCCATGGACACCCACGACACTAGAAACATCGCATGTGCGTTGCCGGCCTTTACAGGAGGAACTCACTCTCAAGTGCAACTGCCGGAACACACCTAATGCTATTTGCAGGCAGATCTTCAACTTGAGGGTGGTAGCTACCCAGGCGGGCATTAGAGAAAGCCCTACCACCATGCTATGGTTTCCTCACGATGTTTTCCTTCACCGAGAGCTCAAGCTCATTGTAGGTGGTCGGATTCGAACTCACGTCCCTTGACGCGGCGTTCCTACACGCTACCACTGAGCTATCATCGCTATATCAATTTAGAGTCGTCTCATGGACTTAATTTGTGCACGTCTCATGAGTCAGTGTTGAAACAATAATATCATGATTTTGTCATAATATTTTGATATTTGATTTAAAAAAATATCAAAATTATTTATAATATACATATGGACCGTTTATTTTGAAAGTGGTGGAAGTCCATTTTTGAGAAAAATGAGCTATCACGTAATTCATGCTTAATTTAATGTAATTTTTTTATATATAACTAGTCCGTGTCTAATTTCTCAAAAAATCTAAAGTTTTGTACAACTCAAAATCGGTCGGTAAATGAAATTGCATTATCAACAAATATAGTGACCTTTAATTTACTCGAAACAAAAGAAAATGGACTTACACCACTTTCAAAATAAACGGTCCATATATTAATTGCGGGTCTAAAACGTGACTTTTTTTACCAATGTCACAAACGCGAAGTTTTGTAAGTATGTTATTATGGGTGTTTGTTACTCTTTCACGCAAAAACTACTGAATGAATTTTAATGAAACTATACAATAACATAGCTTATGCATCAGAATAACACATAGGCTGTATGATTTATAAAGATATTGTGTGAATTGTCCAACATATAACGTTAAGTATCAAGTGAGTAGGAAAAAATTCTGCCATCCGCCAGCTATTCTGGCGTGCGCTGCAAAAACCGTTAGAGTTACACGTATATAATATATAATGGGAATGTTTATCTTGAATAGTTCTACAAAAAAGCCCGCGACAGCATATATCTATATTTTATGTATAAGCCATTATCGCCAAAATAGTGACCGGCTCGTGTATAAATCACTACAAGCACAAACGTTCTTATACTAGTGTCATTTGATATAATTCATTTAAAATAGCGTATACCGGAATCAGAATTGTTTGACAGAATCAATATGAACGTCAGCAAAGCCGCGGGTAAAAGCTAGTACTCTATGTTTATTTACTCGAAGCTTCGGCCTGGTACGCAGACCGTGGTCTCGAGCCGACTGAAGTGTTTCGCTGTCTTGGTTAGGGAGGGGCAGTTTACAACTACCCTCATTTTCTCAATATCACTAATGGTGTTCCGGTATACTGTACTCACTGTATCTGATGATACATGAAGCGTTGACAGCTCAGTGGTAGCGTGTAGGAACGCCGCGCCATGAGATGTTAGTTCGAATCCGACCACCTACAATGAGCTTGAGCTTTCGGTGAAGGAAAATATCGTGAGGAAACCGTAGCATGGTGGTAGGGCTTTTTCAAATGCCCGCCTGGCTAGCTATCACCCTCAAGTTGAAAATCTGTCGCCAAATACCAACAGGTGTGTTCCGGCAGCTGCACTTGAGAGCCAGTTCCTCCTCGGGTTTAGCGTGTCTACCAACTTGGGCCGTATCGTCACTTAAGATCAGGTGAAATTATGGCCATAATGCCAAACCTTTAGCATAAAAAAAGCATGGTGGTAGGGCTTTTTCTAATGCCCGCCTGGGTAGCTACCACCCTCAAGTTGTAAACCTGCCGCCAAATACCAATAGGTGTGTTCCGGCAGCAGCACTTGAAAGCCAGTTCCTCCTCAGGTTTAGCGTGTCTACCAACTTGGGCCATATCGTCACTTAAGATCAGGTGAGATTATGTCCATAACGCTAAACCTTAAGTATAAAAAAATAAAACTGCCTCGATAGTACAACTGCCGGAACACACCTATAGGTATTTGGTGGTAGATTTTCAGTTTGAGGGCGGTTGCTAGCCAGGCGGGAATTGAAAAGACCTTACCACGAGCTACGGTTTCATCACGATGTTTCCTTCACCGAAAGCTCAAGCTCATTGTAGGTGGTTTCGAACTCACGTCCCTTGACGCGGCGTCCGCACAACCTACCAACTGAGCTACCATCGCCTTGCAGTGAACCATTTGATTTCCATATATTTCACAGATCTGTTACAAGTTTCTAAGATTTTTTTTCTTTTTACAGATTGACTACGGTATATGATTATTTGTTAACAATAAGTAATTCTGTTTGGATGCCTTTTAACCCGTCCCTTACCACAGTTCGCAACGTTCAATTAGGAAACTATTGTAAGATATATTATTATTAAGTTTTTATAAAATTATATAAAAAGAAAATATTAAAAAGAAGCAGATAATTATGCATTTTTTTTGTTTTGATTCGATTCAGTGGTAGGCAATGGGTTAAGTTTTCCGACAATATCGGAGGTATATTTCATGTGATTCGATGTCTTTATTTCGAAAAACGACTAAGGTTAAGGGAAACTGTTGAAAATGTCCACTTACGATAATATGTACTTCGCTTTGGATTGTATTTATTGCGAGCGTTTTCAGGAACGAAACATCGTAGGCGCCAAAAATCTTGTTTGTACATCGTAACCTGGTACATATTGTCGTTGTAAATTAACATCAGTATGTCAGTACCCAATATTTTACTCAGTAATTCATTTTGCACAAGTCTTTTTTAATATAAATACGCATTATAAATAATTTTTAATGAGTTATAAAAGAAACCCTCTTATAAAATGTGCAATTGTCGCTTACGATATTTTTCCTGGAAAGGTTCGATTTGTTTCTTTGGAGACATTCATATGTTATATACAGCGCCGGTCTTATAATTACAGACACTGAAAGAATATTAACATAACTAGACACTGAAAGAATATTAACATAACTAAGTTATTCCTCTCAATATACTTCAGACGACTAAATAAGAATTCCTAATGAATTTATAAATGTCTGTGTAGGTATTTGGAAATATTAAAACGAAGTCGTATCAACAAAACTTGTATGTACCTAGTATATTTTTCGCTTTGAATTTCATGCAGTTTAAACTCAACAAACATTATACATACAAACATACACACACATACATACATACATACATACATAATATCATGCCTTTCTCCCATAATGGTAGGCAGAGACCACATCCTCCCACTTGCTACGATCCATACAAACATCTTTCGCTTCTTCTACTTTCATAAGCACCTTCATACATGCTATTCGGTTACGGGTCCTTTTGACCTGGCCTTTATCCAGAACAAACATTTGGCCATACAAAGAAAGACACTCGATTTGCCTAGAAGAAATATAAAATATATTGTTAATATTAAAATTATCTTTATTACACACTATTCCTGACACATTTATGAAACGGTTTTGTATGTATCAATATTTGGTTGCATGTTCTTTGGCAGTGATGACAGCTCGACATCTCTTGAAACGACCAATTTTGTACAAGCTCCTTTTTTTTTATACCTAAGGTTTAGCGTTATGACCATAATCTCACCTGATCTTAAGTGACGATACGGCCCAGTTGGTAGACACGCTAAACCTGTGGAGGGACTGGCTCTCAAGTGCAGCTGCCGGAACACACTTATTGGTTTTGGCGGCAGGTTTACAACTTGAGGGTGGTAGCTACCCAGGCGGGCATTAGAAAAAGCCTTACCACGGTGCTATAGTGACCTCACGACGTTTTCCTTCACCGAAAGCTCAAGCTCATTGCAGGTGGTTGGATTCGAACTCACGTCCCTTGACACGAAGTCGTGCACACTATCACTGAGCTATCATCGCTTCAATTTCAATTTCCTTCAGAATTTTTCCCCCGTTCTTAAATAAAAGCTTTGAAATGTTTGCACTATCTTCTTCACTCGATGCAATAAGTTGTGTATGGAATTTAAATCTAGTCTGCGCAGGGGCCAATCCGAAACTGTGATAGATTGGTTCCGTAAAAAGTCTTTTACCAGTTTTACTGTGTGTTTCGTATCATTATCGTGTTTGAAAATGCAAATGACCGGTAAATGCCTCTCAGCATAGCCTTTAATAAAATATTCTTCTACTGGAATTATTGATCCATGATGGTTTCTATGTTCCTCACAGATGCAACAGCGAGTCCAGAAAAATAGTCCCCTTCGATATTTCCGCCCTCATGTTTGACTACTGTCTTGGTATACTTGAAATCCATTACTTTTTTGGGCGGGCGTCTTATATATGTTTTTTTTTTTCAGAATTTTTCATATTGGTTTCCGTTTCATCAGAAAACTCACGTTTCAATTCTCATTAAGTCCAGTGCCCATAATTTTGTTAGCATCTTTTTCTAGCATCATTTGATCTTGTGCGCAAATGCGTTGCGACGTTATAAGCGATGATAGCTCAGTGGTAGCGTCTAGGAACGTCGCGTAATGGGACGTGAGTTCGGTAACTTTCGGGTAAGGGAACCATAGCATGGTCGTTGGGTGTTTTCTATTACCCGCCTGACTAGCTAACACCCTCAAGTTGCAATTCTGCCGCCAAATACCTTAGGTGTGTTCTGGCAGTGTCACTATAAAGGCCGGCAACGCACTGTTATAGCTCTGCCATGCACCCTATATTGCCTTAACTCACTCCTTTTCTGTCCACTCATCATTTATCCACTACTCCCTACTATTGTTCATACTATTCCAATCTTTTTAACAGTCAGTCTCCATTCATCCTTCAACCGAGCTAGACGGCTGCAAAACCTAATTATTTGTTTTTTTAAAAAGCCATTCCTAAAGAGGCTCATAACAGCACGTGCGATTCCTGTAGTGTTGTGAGTATTCGTTCGGCGTTACTTACTCGTTTGCCGCCTATTCCGATAAAAAAAAAAAGTCTTTCTTTTTCAAAAGCTCCACCTTGTGAGACACTCTTCCCTACAAGTTTGCCTTGTATAGTCTCTTTCTAATTGTTCTCGCAGACACACTCTTCGACCCTGCTGCACCATACATTACCGAATGTATCAGTTGAACGGTTTTTTTTTTGCCAACAACACCATTTTAGAGTCTTCCGGCGGAATAGTTTCTTGTGTTTTGTTTTTTATAGTTAAGGCTTAACGTTATGGCCATAGTCTCACCGGATCGAAAGTTCGTATCAAGTTGGTAGACACGCTAAACCTTTGGCGGGACTGGCTCTCAAGTGCAGCTGCCGGATCACACCTGTTGGTATTTGGCGACAGATTTTCAACTAGAGGGCGGTAGCTAGCCAGGCGGGCATTAGAAAAAACCCGACGACCAGGCAGACCATAACAATTTTTTGTCCCTCATTGTAAGAACACATCGTAATGTACGATTTACCATCAATTATGTTGGATTAAAAACCTATTTTAGCTAATAGAACCATAAGTAAGTTTTTTATGATCAATGAAGGGTGTCTTTAATTATGTGACCACCGCTGTATAATTTGATTGATTTTATAGAATGTATATATATATAGATCAGAAATTACCTTCGAAGTTAGCGTCGCTATGTATAACAACACAATTTACTTTTATAATTAAAACGTGCCATAGGTAAGAAACAGTCTAAGGTGTCCTTATAAATATGGTATTTTATTAATATAGTGTTCGCCCGTTGGTACAAATTTGAACAGAATCATTATTGTATATTCTAGGCGGCAACAAAAATAAATTCTTCCCTTTTTTGTTTTGATAACAATCGTCGGTAATTACATGTCAAACAAAAAGCGAAGATAATCTGTTGCGGAACAAAGGACAAAAAGGTACTGAATAGTTTTATCTTGGCCTATATTTGTACGTATAAATATTAAAAAAAAAAAACGATTGACTAACAATGGAAAAAATCCTATTTTTAGCTAAGTTTTCTATCAATAAAAGAACATTCTAGAAGGAATAATTAATAGAGAAATAAACGTTATTATAACTATTACGGATACATTTCTAGTTTTCAATTTTGCGGTTTGAAATTAACATAATGTATTTGCCGCCATTAAAATCGCATTCGCTTTGAGGCACCTTCGTTATTCTAGTGTAGCTGTTATTATTAAACAAATGTTATCAAATTCATTTATTAATTTTAAATATTGTGTAGATCATTGTAATTTTTATACTTTTTAACATATACATATACCCAGTAGTGCATACATATGTGAGTTATTTGACTACTCACAATTGTGGGCTTTTTTTTGTATGAGTTAAACACTTTTGACATTGGCGAAATCGCCTACATTGACAGATGTCGAAAAAAAGTTGTTCATTTCATTTTTTTTTTATTGTACCGATGAAAAAGCCATCAATGTCCTCAACGCTTACATGTTTTTTAGCCGAGTATTTACCGTGAATAATCCATATATTCATTTGTGGTTATGGAAAAGAAAAACGGTTAATGTCATCGAATTTAATTATTAATTGCTAAATATAGTTATTAATAGATATAAAAATGCTTATCAAAATACTGAAATTCATAAAAGTTTGTAATAATTTATTGAAATTGTCTTTTCAAAAGGTTACTCTAGTATGTATGCGCGTTAAAAGATGTGGTGCCATTTTCTTTTGACAATAACTTGAGGGTGCCATTTTGTTTTTTTTAATGTCATTTTGACAAACATACGCGAAGTTGTGACATACAGAAAAGGATTAATATTTTTTACGTTATTCATTTGCCCAGTGTAGTCAGTTTACAACAAAAAATAACGTTAAATATAGTTAAAGTTTTTATTATTGTACTAATTGAATTTATTTTGATAATAGTCTTCAAGGTTATATTATTATTTGGATATAATATTGTGTTTAATTGAATTCTCTTTTTGTATAAATAAAAACGGTCTGTGCGTACGAATGCGGGACCATCGACTTCTTTGGCGTGAAATATGCAAAATATTTTTTTTGCATCGATTAATAGTTTCGATTCAAGTGAAGAGTGCTAAAGATTAAAACAAATACTGGGAATGAAAGTTTAAATAATGACATACACAAATTATCCTTACTAATATTAAAAATTCAAAAATAAGGTTGTTTGTTTATTACACTTTCACACCCAAACCGGTGAATCGATTACGATAAATTTTGGTATAAAGATAGATGGCAACCTAGAGACAGTGATAGGCTGGCTTCTCTCGCAAAAACCATATTGAAAGCGGGGTAAAACGAGGGATAAACATGTATGAAGCTTTTTATTATGTCTCCCGATGTAGTTCAAATTTTGCATAATAATTGTTAAAAACTAGTAGAAATGTATGCATTGAAAACGATGTAAAAAAAAAATTAATGTTCTTATGCCAACCTTCTTTGATATAATGTATGTAAAACAGCCGGTGCCGGAATCAGAATTATCTGACAAAATTAGCATTAACGCCAGCGAAGCCGCAGTTAAAAGGTACTATAAAATATGCTATAGTTTCAACTAACTTCACGGTGTGTGACATCGCCGTCTGCAACTTCAGTGTCAAGTAAAAAAATTCACTCACACCAGTTTTTCATAACGCGCCAAAGAAGTTTAACCTCGAAAGAGTATTTTGTGTTCATTCTTTTTGTTTTTATAATTTTGCGGTGTTCCATTATTTTTTTATTGTTATACAATTAATTTCTTTCTACGACTTTTCACACTCTTATTGTATCTTTAGATTTAGTACGTATCTTAAGTTTTATTCTATTTTTATTCGTCTTGTAGTTATTCCGTTTTAACGACGCCCGATTGTCTTAAATTTTGCAACGTTACGACGATGATACTCGAAATGAAAATACTTATTATTTTTGGTATATTTAAGTATGGTGTAAACTGCATATAGCGGCACGTTAAGCATTAACCTTCTGTAACGTTATTGAGAGTTATTAGAGAGAGAAGGAAGAATTGTATGGACAAAGGTGAATCAACCAAAGAGAAGTTCGGACGCATTAAAGAGTGCTATCGTTAAATCGAGTGATGTTATATGAAGTTTACGTTGTAAATTATATTATAATAGTATTGCCCGCAAATAGGTTTTGTGGAATTGAATAATTGAGACGCATATCACTATTTCATTTGTATTATGTGGAAAATAAATAACTGCTAGTTATTTTCCAAGATAAATTATGTCCTTAGTCAGGGTCTGATCTATCTCTGTATCAAAATATGGTCGATTTTGATTTTTAAGTAAAAAACTAATTTTATAATAATTTAGAAAATACATTTCTTAGTTTGAATCATTGGTGACTCAGAATGGTATTCACATGTACCACTGAAGTAAAATTTCTTTAGGCGCGATTGATTTGAAGAGTAAACTGGTGAGTTCGTGATTAGAACGTTACGAAAAGTGTGATCGGGCGAGGTGAACGGAAGTTGTGAAGGAGATATAAGTTAGTGAAAATATGAAGAGAGAGTTAGTTACGTTTCGTACGTGTAGGGGCAAGCGAGAGAGGTGCGAGCGAGAGAAGTTTTACTTCAGTCGTGTGGTCTAAAGCAAACTCGTTATTTTTTATTACCATCGGATCAGGAATTTGTAATATTGTTTCGATGTAAATCAAATCAAAAAATCACCGGTGATATGTCACTTCTATCATATGTAAATTGTAATATTCAATTCACGTGCTGCGTTTTTTCGACAACATGTGATAAAAATGGCCTTAAAAAGATCATGGGGTTCATACATTAATATTACATAAGAATTTACGAGTAACTTGTGAACATATTACCAATATTTGATATGACCTCTGACTAGTGTCTGATGTCACAGTGAGGTAATGGATTCACTGGATTCTGTTTATTGTATATTTTAAAATATTTAGACGTCTTCTCGCTAATATCGAGCGAGATTAGAAAGCTGTTTTCACAAATTTTCGTCTCTGAATCATTATCACATTTTAACAGTGATATATGATAAGTTGTAATCAAGTGTTCAGTTAGTATCATGCAGATTTTAAATAAGCTCTATTAGGCATTAACGTGACACCCTCTTTGGCGGGCTTTCAATATGTCATGTTTTAGTTCTTATTTCATAACTTACGTTATTTGTAGCTCTATGCTATGCAACATTAGTAGCATGCTAAGTGATAATATTTTGGTATCATACATCAGTGACGTGATTTATAAATAATAAATCGGAAAATAGATTTTGGGTTGCCACAAAAGCTTTCAGTTTAAATATCTGCCATCATGTTGGAATTAGATTTAAAGAATATAGAGCCACGTTTAACGTTGGTAATATTGCTTGCATAGAAGCCTTAATAATTACAAAAAAAAAACTACACACTTGAAAATATTGTTATGGTAGCGAGTATAGAGTACAGAGACAAGGAAAAATATTTTCATGTATAGAAAGTGTTTATAAAATTGAATACACTGTGATGGCATTATACTGAAATAGCATGGGTTTTACTTTAATATATAGCATAACTTGTGATCTTGTATAAATATTGCGTTATTATTAACTACTCTTTTCAGTATAACTACGTCAATTTATATTATAGTGATTTGTTTAGAGATCTACTACATGCTACTGTTAATTTTAGTTCTTATTCTTATGATATCGGTTGTTTATTCAGCCCTTATTATATACATTTCGGTGGACGTGCTTTTAAAAACACATATGAGACACTAGTCTCTATTTCTACATTCAATACTAGTTAAGTAGATATTCATTTTCTCTATGGTCAATATTTTTCTTCTTTTAATATTAATGGCAACTCTATCCTCTTTAAAGACTCTTATTGCCATTTTCAAATGATAAGATTGGAATATTTTGAAAAGATGAAACTTTCTTCAACATGATGGCGGCTCTCTTGTTGAAGCTCTCGGGAGTTTTTGTGCCAACTATTATGTTCCGAATGACTATTTATAATTCTCTTCACTTATGCTTTTCAGCTATACTACATCACGTAAAATGTCGCCTACATTATACAATACAGAGCTAAATAACTAAGTATATGAATTAAAATATTAATCCCAACATGACACAAAATCCCGCCAAAAACTCTCGTCGATGTTTTTTTATAAAGTACTTAACGCGATAATAATATAAGCTATTTCATTATCACTGTTGAAAGGTTGCCCATTTAAGAAGCTATGCCATTATACATTTAAAAGTATATAAGATATATATTTTTAAAAGCGAAGATATATTTTTAGGCACGGCGTTTTTATAAATTAATCACTTAAAATATATGTATTTTTGTAGATTATGTGCTTTGTTAGAAATGTATATAATATGACTGCTGTAACGTTTACGCCCGTTTTTGTTGTATACCGAGTGATATGGAAGAACGTACAGAACATTTCACGCGTCACTGTTATGTAGCAAGTGATATGTTATATCAACTGCTATTTTATTGAAAAAACTTTCCGTTACGTGTGAGTAATTAAAATTCTCGTGCAATTAGCTATATTGCAAATATATACTATATGGCAAAGGTACGAGTTTAAAAGCATGTACACTAATTTTATCGAGTTACGCCACAAACTACAATTAACAATCCGATTAAAATGGTTTTGTATTTTCCTTACTATTTAAGTTGTGAAACAAATTTCATTGTTATGTTTTAAACGTATGTGAGTTTTAAGTTTTCTGACACGTGTTATTTCGGAATTTTCTTATGGATATGTCGACGATTTTACTGTTTAGATGTCATTCTATTTTGTTTTATATTTCCGGTAACAGTTGCTGAAAAAGCCTTGTTAAATATATGGCGTCTTTAATACCAGCTGTAAAGTTTCAGTGTGTGTCTTTTAAATAGATGTGAATTTTAAAGTTGATGTGTGTTGTCATTTTGTGTCTAGAATGCCATCTCATATATTTTCTGTTTTCGCTAGTAATAACAACTTGGCAAATGTATATTGGCAAAATGATCATGTGTATGGTGATTGCGGTATTTGTGAAAATGCAAATCGTTCATTGTATATTATTAATCACTCTCGGCGATCAAAAACGGGTGTATGAGTAACGCAGTATGTCGGATTTCTTAGAAGTTTTTAAATCGAGTTGAATGTTCACACGTATAGATATGTCTAACTGGAAATAAATATTATCATTGTTGAATTGTGGTTTTATTTGCACATGTAACAATCCTATGAATGAGTTTGAGGAATCCCCGAGAATATATATTTGTAATATTATTATGTTTTAGGTTTCATAGAATTGTTTGTGACGCAGGGATATATTTGTTTTAAGTTCAAAAACAAGATGGTTCTCCGTTCGGTTGTGTTTATTAAATTTGTTAGGTCAGATCATCAGGATTTACAAACTGATTAGAGTAATTCTTTTTTTTATGGCAAAGGTAATATTTTCAATATGGTAGGTACACTTTTATTTTTAAGCGATGATAGCTCAGTGCTAGTGTTTACGACTTTGCGTTAAGGGACGTGAGTTCGAATCCAACCATCTACAGTGAGCTTGAGCTTTCGGTGAAGGAAAACATTGTGAGGAAACCGTAGCATGCTGGTAGGGCTTTTTCTGATGCCCGACTGGCTAGCTACCATCCTCAAGTTGAAACTCGGGGGCCAAATACCAATAGGTGTGTTCCGGCAGTTGTACTTGAGAGCCAGTTCCTCCACAGGATTAGCGTGTCTACCATCTTGGGTCGTATCGTCACATAAGATCAGGTGAGATTATGGCCATAATGCTAAAACTTACCTATAAAAAAAAATGATATTGGTATTGGACCTTGTATTAAGATGCAACAGGAAACTGCTCAATATAGCGTAGGAAATACTGATGACTGTCAGGTTTATGACAATTTTTGACTAAATTGTGGAGAATAGGAGGTATATAGTTAAGGCTAAGATTGACTTTTATATTTTATAGGTTTAGCGTTATGGTTACAATCTCGTCTGATGTTAAGTGATGATGTGCCCCAAGATGGCGGATACGCTAAGTATAGTGAAGGGACTGCCCTCGATTGGAACTGCCGGAACACTATACGTATTTGACGGCAGGTTTTCAACTTCCGGATGGTAGCTAGCTAGTTGGGCCTTAGAAACAACCTACCACAGTGTCTTAGTTTTCTCACGCTGGTCGCTCAGCTTACTGGTAAGCGACCACCCTCGGGTTTAGACTGCTGTAAAACTAGGCTTTAGTATTCCTCAGAGTCTTTGTGTTCCGGCATGCTAAACGAAAACCAGCTCTTTTCGGAAGTGCAGCAACAAGGATGTAATAACTTTTTTTTTTCGACCTGACATACGCTGTTAGCCGATAGCTTCACCGAGGCTGTAGTACCCCTGTTGTAGCTGTCTATAGACGACAGTAACCATCTACGTGCAGATGAGCCGTCTTTTTTTTTACTTAAGGTTTAGCGTTATGGCCATAATCTCACCTGATCCTAAGTGACGATACGGCCCAAGTTGGTAGACACGCTAAACCTGTAGAGGAACTGGCTCTCAAGTGCTGCGGCCAGAACACACCTATTGGTATTTGGCGGCAGGTTTACAACTTGAGGGTGGTAGCTACCCAGGCGGGCATTAGAAAAAGCCCTACCGCCATGCTATGGTTTCCTCACGATGTGTTCCTTCACCGAAAGCTCAAGCTCATTGTAGGTGCTTGGATTCAAACCCACGTCCCTTGACGCGAAGTCATGCAACTACCACTGAGCTATGATCGTTTATTGCCCTGTATCATTAAAACAAAAACGATGATTTTCTTCACCGAAAGCTCGGGCTCATTGCAGGTTGACTCGAAATTATCTAAGGCGGCGTCTATACAAAGCGTCTTAAAGATGCTTGTTTATTCACATTTTTTTAAGATGTTTCCAAAAAAACATTACATAGGGCACGAAAAAAAAAAATTTTAGTGCTTTGATTTCATTTTTGGTCCAGGGATGTGAAAAAAAAATCGGACTAATTTAATGAATGGGTTACATGTAGCCTGTTTCCATTTTGTTTTATTGACGCTACGACCATTTGCTACCGAGATTTTAAAATATGAATCGAAAAGCATCATACGTATCGATATCTCGCACCTACTTCTCGTTCAGAAAACTGAAGGACAGATTTGAAATCTGGAATATATTTCCAACAAAATTCTGCCATGATTTTATGGGCATATTTTTATATATCAAAAAAGAAAAGGAAAATTATCCCTAGTTTGGTAATTTGTATCTTTGCTAATAATAATATCAAGAAAGTTAAGGTTGTGAGAATTTTTAACATCTCAATGTTCCCTTAAAAGTGTTTTAAATATTCAGATCGTTATGATCGATTGTTTCACTGCAGTACTCTGGACCGATGGATCAAAATAATAAAAAACAAAACAAAATTAAAGAAACATTTTTATTTTCGTCTTAAAGTTAATGTAATCCTAAAAACGAAAGTATTGAATCATTCTTATTTTTCACACAGTTATGTGTCCGTTGTAGGATACTTATGAAAAAAAAACTTTTTTTTTTTAATTCTTAAGTTTCTGTTGTTTTCTTATTTTTTACTGTATTTTTCGTAATATTTACAGAACGAGGCTGTAGTCATTATTACTGTGGAGTTAACGAACCATGTGGTCGTTTTTTCCTAAAGAGTTATAAATACGTGCTATGCTTTATTTATTTATTTAATGTCATTCTTTGTTTCTTTTTTCTTATTATATTAAACAGTAGTGCTGACCGTGACATCACGTTGGACCATCGGAAAACCAGCGCTGCAACGCACCATACGTTCTAGCATTCATGCTGAGATGGATCCATTTACGGCCTCACACAACTGTTTAGTGGGCACGCTTTGCCTTATATTCATTAGGTTACTGTTTTGTTTTTCGTCCTAATTTTAATTATTATTTTTGTTAATAATTTATTCAGTGTGAGTTTCGTAATAAATGTATTTTCTTTCTTTTCTTCTTTCTATGCTCGTTATGTTTTTTTTTTAATTCTCAAGATTTTTCTTTTAGTTTTTCACAATTCTTACGACATCAGTTTGTAGTCATAAATTACTGTGGAACTGACTTACTATGGCATCATTTTTACCTAAAGAGCCTTAAACCTCTACGTGCTACGCTTTGGGGTATGACTGCCGGCGGTTCATCATTCACTCTTTTTATTTTGTAAACAATAGTTGATGCCTTTTCTATGGCCATTGATCGAAAAATAAAATTAATTTCAGCTCGAAAACATTTTTTTCGGGCTGGTATTGTTTTCATCGGAATCACAGCTTATAAAATATGACAAAAATTGGAATCTTTGAATTGCTATATTAACAGTTTCCGTACGACCATTTCTTACCAAAATACCAATAGGTGTGTTCCGGCAGCTGCACTTGACAGCCAGTTCCTACACAGGTTTAGCGTGTCTACCAACTTGGGCCATATCGTCATTTAATATCAGGTGAGATTATGGCCATAATGCTAAACCTTAAGAATAAGAATATATATATATAGTCCGTCGAAAAACACAAATTGGATATATTAAAGTGAAACTTTTATTACATCGCCTCACATATTTTCATCCATCTAACGCATGTCGCATTACAGGGGGTCGTGGAATAAAGTGGGCGACGCACAGTAGAACAACCAAGGCCAAAACGGCGGTACCCATGGCTCGCTAACTGACCGTGTACCATCTAATTTCTCATATTTACCGAACATTTTCAGTTAAACACCTACAATTCGACAAATAGTTGCATCCTTGCATCGTCGTGTTTTCAGAAAACGGCACAATGTTTTATTGTGTTCCCTTAGTTTTTGCCGAAAACAAACCAGTTCAATAAATATATACTAGGTATATAGTAATATACATAGAAGAAGAAATAAAACAAGAATATTTCTATTGTAACATTTATTTAAATACGTGGATTATATGAATATACTAATTATAACATTAATTTGCGCAAGAAAACATATATTATACATAACACGAGTATTCTAAAGCAGTTCAAATACCAAAACACACACTATAGAAGTATATGTGCAAATTACAGATTCCGCAAAGAAATTCATTAACAAAAATCAGAAGTGGGATGTTGAATCCGTTATCTAATTTTACTATTATTTGGTATTGAAAACTAAACTCATGAAACTAATCAGTCGATAATCTATTCGATTTTGCTTAATATATATTTGTATGGAAGTATTAAGGTTGTGTCTGAGGGTTTGCTTACAGTTTTATATATTTCATCGACATAAAAGTCATTTTCTCTATATCCCGGGGACAGAATTTTTAATACAAATATCTCACGTCCATCTTCTGTACCGCAGACAACGTGTATGCAAAATTTCATGAAAATCGCTCGAGTAGTTGAGACGGAAAAACCGTACCAGACAAACAAACCTTTATAATACTACTAGCTTTTACCCGCGGCTTGGCTCGCGTTAATATATATAAAAATCGTATGACGCGATAATAAAGATTCATATAAAGTTTATCTCGCTCTTTACCCGACTTATAACGAGTTTTACGCGAGAAAAAGTATCCGATCACCGTGTCGCATTTCGTTGTCATAGAAAATATTTATTTTATTTACTTTGTGTATGAAATTTGGACGAGATACAGAAAGAGAAGTATCTCGGCGAAAACAACGTTGTTTTGTCCATTCCTTCCTGTTACAAGCTGCTTATATATTCCTACAGTACTCTATGCGGTAAGGTTCATTCGTGTTGCATCGACCTCAGTATCAACCTTATAAACAACTAATTACTTCTTCACTATTATAAAGGTGAATAGTTTGTACGCGATAATTTTTAAATTATCAGTCGATTTTCAAAAAATCTTTTTGCATATTATACAACCCCATTATTGGGGAAGGGTATGAGCTGTTTAACATCTCGCTACTGCCTTTAGGAGCCGAGCAAAGAGATAAAAATCGCTCAGCGAGAATGTTGGGGCAAAGTCTTCTATGCAGAACAAAGTGCTGTCCCCGAAGTATTATAGAAAACGTAACTTTTATCTCCTAACGAATGAAATCGCGACCACAGTACGCTTACAATATTAGAATACCGTGATATTTAAATTTTTAAAGTGAAACTTTATATAGAAGACCTGTGAAATTCTGACCCACAAGTTTCGTGTGACGCTCGTTCGGCTAAAGTCGGCTGGAGACGACTGAGGGAGCGAGAGAGAGATATACTGATGTCTCACTTTTGTCGCGTGATCTCAAACTGTCAAATCTTTTAAAGTTTGATCTAAACGAGTACTAAAATACATCGATCGATAACTTGTTAATATTAATTAACGAGTTTCGTGACATAGTTGCTCGGGAAGAGGCCTGTTGTGCCTCTCAGTTCGCCTGAAAAAAAAATAATCGATAAACCATTTTTTTGGTCTGGCAACCAAACATAATTGCTTGCTCTGTGATCGTTGGTAATCCAAAAAAAAACAATACGAGACACTTTTTTCCTATAGAAAATGCTAAAACTGCAATATGAATTCTTTTATATTTCAGCGTTATGGCCATAATCTCACCTGATGTTAAGTGACGATACGTCCAAAGTTGGTGGACACGACACAACTGTGGAGGGACTGGCTCTCGAGTGCAACTGCCGGGACACACCTATTTAGCTGCAAATTTTCAACTTAAGAGTGGTAGCTAACACCATGCTATGGTTTCGCCACGATGTTCTCCTGCACCGAAAGCTCGAGCACATTGCAGGTGGATTCGAACTCACGTCCCTTGATGCGGCGTCCGTATATACTACCACTGAGCTGTCATCGCTTCAAAAGTTATTACAACTACTAGAAGGTACACTACTTCTTACTACTCACTACTAGAAAGTACACTACTTCTTACTACTCACTACTAGAAAGTACACTACTTCTTACTACTCACTACTAGAAAGTACACTACTTCTTACTACTCACTACTAGAAAGTACACTACTTCTTACTACTCACTACTAGAAAGTACACTACTTCTTACTACTCACTACTAGAAAGTACACTACTTCTTACTACTCACTACTTCTTAGAGTATAATCATTTATTAGCGTAAGTGTGAAGTTGGTTCATTCACCATTCATTCACAACTAACTTCAAGGTGTGTTTCAACCGGCTCGAATTTCATTTCGAACTAAAACGTTCACTCTCAATTATTTCTAGTAACGTGTATTTTTTTTTTGTAAGTTATATCGTTATGGCCTCCATCGCACTTGATGTTAAGTGACGATGTCGTCTAAGATAGTGGACACGCCACCTAATGGAAGGTCTGGCTCTCAAATGCATCTGCCGGAGCATACGTATAGATGTTTGGTGACAGGTTTTCATCTTGAGAGTGGTAGCCAAGGTTTCATCACGATGTTTTTCCCTTCACCGAAAACCCAAGCGCATTGTAGGTGGATTCGAACTCGCGACCTTTGACCTTTGACCAACTGAGCCATTATCGCTTCAAGTGTAATTTGTAACCAACTTGGTGGTGTGTTTCAAACTAAAACATACACTTTTAATGTATGTATGTGTGTGTGTGTAATGTATATGTGTATTTCTATGTTCAGCTTTTTTATATTTTTTGGTTTATTCATTTATCGTTTTGTTTTATTTAATATTTGCACTAACTACATGGTTTTTTACGGCAGAGCATTAAGCTCACCAACGTACAACAACTTAAACAGAGCAATAAAGTATTAATTCATGTGAATAAACTATTTGGAACGAAGTTCCTTATCGCACGCTATGGATGGAGGCTAGACAAAACAAAATGTAAGACTTTTCCGTCACGACCCTTTCGTTAGTCTGTTCCATGTCGCAGTATATTTGTAGTGTATCCGGTTATCCAAAGCGCGTACGCTATTGGCTGTGCGCAGTCACAGGTGCGCGCTGATTGGTTCAAGACAACCAGTATGTTCTCAACGGCTGCGCATATATAGTTTGTACACGTCATACGCGACAGCTGTTTCCTAGCGTATTATTTGTATTATAATGAATTAGAACGAAATTTCCTATCATTCCTTCATATAAATTAGTTATATCAGCGTTTCAAATAATTACTGTCAGACACTAGTAATTAATTTATTTGTACTTGTTAATCAATAATATAATACGTTTATGTATAATAATACACTACGTAAGGAAATTCGTTCCAACCGAGTGTTCCACGATATTCATGCATATTTTTTATTGTGTCATTGTAACGTGTAGGGTAGTTTGTAAAATGCTAGGGGTACCTTGCCACCAGGCCGGGTCCTGGCTCCGGTCCGTCACTGAGATGATGTCATCTTTCTCGAAACTCAACTCGTCGGCATTCTGAGCTGTATACGGATACAGCGCGATCACCTGGAGACATTTTACATGGTGGTAGGGCTTTTTCTGATGCCCGACTGGCTAGCTACCACCCTCGAGTTGAAAATCTGCCGCCAAATACCTATAGGTGTGTTCCGGCAGTAGCACTTAAGAACCAGTTCCTCCTCCAGGCATTGGTATATGACTTCTTTTGTAGTTAAGGGTATGGCCATAACCTCACCTCATCTTAAGTGACAATACGACTCATGATTGTGGCCGCGTTAAACAGCACTGTGGAGGAACTGGCTCTCAAGTGCAACTGCCGTAACACATCTATAAGTATTTGGCGGCAGATTTTCAACTTGAGGGTGGTAGCTACCCAGGCGGGCATTAGGAAAAGCCCTACCACCATGCCATGGTTTCCTCACGATGTATTCCTTTTTCAGCTCAATCTCATTGTAGGTGATTAGTTTCGAAATCACGTCCCTCAACGAGAAGTCGTACACACTACCACTGAGCTATCATCGCTTCATAAATAAATATTATACACACAAGACCACTAGTAAGTAAATCATTTATTTTGTGCCTTTATAATAATTTAATACAAATTAAAATGGTGGGAACCAAGAGTTTACAACAAACAAAAAGAATTATCAATATGTAACAGTCAATGTAATACCATATTTGACGGACAGATGGCGTTAATACCAAATATATAACACGTGCCTTCAGCCGTTCCACATGCCGGGCGCGGTCGTGGCGGTCGCGGGGGTCCGGCGGAAACGTCACTAATTACGTCATTAGTAATGTCGCTTACTGAGAGCTCACAACTACCTATCATACTAACTAACGACCATGAAAGATACTTTTTTTATGGAATAGGGGGCAATCGAGAAAGCTTGTCACCTGATGGTAAGGGGCCATTAATTAACTACGTAATGATGATTTGGGTCCACTTTTAACCCCCTTATCCCCTATGTAAGCTTACATAAGATTTCTCGAACCCACTTTCTAACGTAAGATTCTATCTTGATCTTCTAAAGAATAGAATAATAATGTTAGGAAAGAAAAATAAAATACACGAAAAAATTTACTTTATTTTTGTATAGAACCAAACATAGATAAAAATAAAAACATATGGAATTTTAATAAATTATATTTGTTTTCAATAAACGATAAAAAATATTGAAATAAAATTAAAATTCGACTTCACACTTTAAAATAAAGAAAACTATTTGGAATCCAAAATGAAATTAGATTTTTAATATTGAATTTTGATTTACGAAATATTACATAAGAACGAATGTCACCCCCCCCCCCCCCCCAACAACATAAGGGAATGTAGAGATTTTCTTAAACCTCTTCTCTCATTTGGTGGTAGGGGGCAGGGGGGTTAAGAGGGGCATTTAATTTGGAGGAACTGGCTCTCAAGTGCAACTGCCGGAACAACTTGAGGGTGGTAGCTAGGAAGGCGGACATTAGAAAAAGCCCTAGCAAGTGGAACGCAAAAACCACGGTCACGGGTAACGTTGTGACGTTATTGTTAATTAATAATCACCTTATCGATGACCGTCTCCGGCGGTAGCGTGTCCATCTTGGACAGGACCGGCGTCGTCCGGCCGGACGTACGACCGGACGATTGCAAAACCTGTATATATACATATATATGTATATGGACCGTTTATTTTGAAAGTGGTGTAAGTCCATTTTTGAGAAAAATGAGCTATCACGTAATTCATGCTTAATTTAATGTAATTCTTTTTTATATATAACTAGTCCGTGTTTAATTTCTCAAAAAAATCCCATATTTTGTACAACTTAAAATCGGTCGGTAAATGAAATTGCATTATCAACAAATACAGTAGTAACCTTTAATTTTCTCGAAACAAAAGAAAATGGACTTACACCACTTTCAAAATAAACGGTCCATATATATATATAGTCACTTTCAAATGGTCATAGGATGTCTTCTTCAAGCGCGCTGCACAAGCTTATTTTGTAGGTACTGAATGAGACGGATCCGTCACGCTCGGTTATGTGACGTTCGGTCTGGTTAAGGCCCTACAAGTGCGAGAGAGATACAGTCAACGCGTTACTGTTGTAATCGTTCGGCAAGCGTTACACCAGAGAGCGTGACGCGTCAGCCACATTCACTATCGACATAAACACGGTACGTGCCGTGCCAATATGTATTATTAACCTCGCTTTGATGAAGTTATATTGGTTTAACACCAAAGATCTATAAGGTAATCTCAGCTGACGTTAAGTGGCCCAAGATGGTGGTCACACAAGCTTACTGAAAGGCTCTCAAGTGCGACTGCCGAAACTTATATGCACATACTTTTAAAATAATTATAGTTATTGTTATAGACTTTTTATATTTGCAATATACACAATGATATCTTATTTTTGTAACTATGTACTATGAATCGTCCGTGCACAGAAGCAAAAAAAAAGAAATAAATCATACACTCATTCATTCCTTTAACGATACTTTTAATCATTCTCTCGTTTATTCACAGCATTATTGATTAGTATTCATTCACTGAATCACTCATTCGTTTGTTTCTATATTGTTCATACTTTTTGATGTTCGTAATCATTCAATTATTATTATGTTTCGGTATCTTCTTCAATCATTAATGCACGGTGAATTCGTTCTTTCAATCTTCGTTCGTTCACCACTCATTATGTCTCGGATTTTCGTTCATTCATACAAATGAATACTATTCATACTATGTTGGGACATGGTTTATCCTAATTATTATCCTTCATTCAATCATTCAATTTTCACCTTTCATAAAATATTGTCTTTTAGTTCATTCATACTAAATAATACTAACTTTGACAAATGGTTCATCATAATTACTATCCTTCATTCAGTCATTCATTGTTCACCTTTCATAAAATATTGTCTTTTAGTTCATTCATACTAAATAATACTAACATTGACAAATGGTTCATACTGATTATTTTCGTCCATTCAGTCATTCGTTCTTTCACCATTCATTATGTCTCGGTCTTTCATTCACTCTAGATGACACTAACCTTGACATAAGTGGCGGGGAACCACCCGATCTGCTTGTTCCTCCCTTTCGCCTGCAGCTCGCCCTCCCACCAGCCGCTGTCCGCCTTCTTTCTGACCACCAGCAGTTGCCCCTTCTGCAGGGAGAGCTGTTCCGAGCTGGTATCGACAGTAAATACCATGTTTAGGCACCCCATTTAGCGGTTAATGTTCATTTTTACACAGGTCAGGTTTAATCAATCACGTAGGGGTTGGTCATAAAATACGTCACGTAAGTTTAGCTTTTTAGACCCCCACGCCATACGTCACGCAATGTCATATTTTCCACGAGTTATTTATTTTTATTTATTTATTTAATCTTTACCGTACTTCATCATACACGTATAACATAAAACTTTTAAAATTATGTAGTCAGTACAAAGGGTGGTATCATTACTAGTAAGATTCTCTTCCAGGCAACCTTTGGATGGCTACGTGCCATCGAGAAGAACCATTGGTGTTTGGGTGTATAAATAAATCTTAAATAATAAATAAGACGTACATTTAAATAATATTAAATATATATACATACAGATTATGTACGAAGTTATCGCTTCATAATAAAATATAAACTTAATAAAAAAAAATAAGCATACATGAGGACAGAAAACTTAAAACTATAAACAAGAGAGAGATATACTCTTTGTATATATATATAATGTATAGTAATAACGCACGGAGTTATATCTATGTACATATACACAAAGTATACATATAACTCATGGAAAGCGTTCGGTGACGATGACGCGACTTCCACGATTTCTGTTCACCCAAAAAGTGCTTAACATGTCTGAGAAAGTTTTCACTTGAAAAAACTATGTGCCATGTTTTTATAAAGTACTAAAAAGTGTAAAATAAACAAAAAAAAGTGCAAACGAAAAACGTGGGGCCACTTTTTATAGTTACGTCAATACATACATACAATCATGTGCCCCATTGTTTTTCGTTTCCTATACTTTTTACTTTTCTGCTTTTTAGGGTAGTGTGAAGGAAACTTTGATATATTCTGTTCATCTGTCAGTATTTAAAATACATTCATCTGTCATATCTTTATCTCCCCCACTTTTCATTTTTCTGCTTCTTTTTTCACAGTTTCAAACATTGTCATCTGAGCGTCTGCGCTTCTGAGTTATAGTCCAAATTTCAAGTACTTAGCCTACGAGAAGTTACGTTTAAAATCGATAACAAAACTTCACCCGGACAGACATACAAGCAAGCTAATTCATAAAGACATGGTAAAATAATGGAAATGTCTAAGTAATGTGTTTTTCTGACCTGTAAAACATGGTAAAATAATGGAAATGTCTAAGTAATGTGTTTGGTTGACCTCGAAAGCATGGTAAAATAAAGGGAATGTCTAAGTAATGTGTTCTGCAAACCTGGAAAATATGGTAATATAATGGGAATGTCTGAGTAATGTGTTTTGCTGACCTCGAAAATATGGTAAAACATAATGGGAATGTCTAGGTAATGTGTTTTGCTGACCTGTAAAACATGGTAAAATAATGGAAATGGCTAAGTAATGTGTTTTGTAGACCTCGAAAATATGGTAAAACAATGGGAATGTCTAAGTAATGTCTTTTGCTGACCTGTAAAGCATGGTAAAATAAAGGGAATGTCTAAGTAATGTGTTCGGCAAACCTAGAAAATATGGTAATATAATGGGAATGTCTGAGTAATGTGTTTTGCTGACCTCGAAAATACGGTAAAACACAATGGGAATGTCTAAGTAATGTGTTTTACAGACCTCGAAAGCATTGTAAAATAATGGGAATGTCTGAGGAATGTGTTCTACTGACCTCGTTGCGGTGTAGTTGGCGATGGCCTGCGCCACCTCGTTCTTCTTCCTCCCGGTGGCGGAGTCCCGGCCGGAGTCCCGGCGCGCGGGCGGGGCGGAGCCCGACCCGGAGCGGGCGCTCGCCCCCGCGGCACCCTCCGTGATGGCAGCCACTTCAGAGGACACCGGTGTCGAGGACTTCTGCTCCTGCACATGTGTTACATCACACTCACTCAAGACTACATTAGCCTGCGACTTCGTTCGCGTGGGATTACAATTATTTAATCTCAAGCTATCATTGAAATTACAAAAAAACTTTTATTAGAGTTATCCGGTTCGAATGAAACAAAGATACTGATAATGATACTGGAGGAAATGAATTATGATTTCCTTATTACATCGTACTTTGGCTGTGATGTGTGCACAAGCGAACAGACAGATAAACAGGTGAAAATTCTAGAAATGCTAGAAATGGGTTCTGTTGGTTATCCTTCAACACCTTGGTTATTTTTTTGGAATTTTTTGCGATGTACGACAACTACTTTTCTACAGACTTATTATATATATAAATTATTTAATAATTTTGCTCGTTTTTGTAAAAATATAAAAAATATCACGATTTTATTAACTCGCTTTCTTGTATGTCTCAATTTTATAACTGATTTTAAACTAACTTCTCGATAAACTAGATACTTGCAATTTGAATCATAGAACAGAAGTGGGTGACAATGCATGAAAATGTGGAAATATTAATTCGTTTCTTTTTTCGATAAAATGTTATAATCGATTTATAACTTCTCGATCAACTATGCACTGGAATATAGCTCAAATCTAACAGTTGAACAGATTATATCAAAATTTCAATCACATAACCGTAAAAAGAAGAAAATAATAATAAATAAAAGAAAATAATGTACCATATTTATATAGAGGACTAAAAAGTGTAATTTAAAAAATTAGAAACGAAAAACATGGGGCACATGTAAAACATAACTATAACCATGCGCCCCATAATTTTCGTTTTCAAACTTTTATTTTCTACTGTTTTAGTCCGTTATAAAAACATGGTACATTATTTTTGAAGTGAAAACTTTTTTTCCTCAAAAATCATGGAACTCGCATCATCGTCACCGAACGCTTTTCATTTATGTAGAGAGTGTATGCAGCGTGTTAATTACGAACTTGTCACATACGCACGTTTGGTCGATCAGTTTGACAATGCGACTTAATAATCACGCGTAAGCAAGGTCGTAGGTTCCATACCTCAACATATGGATACGAGTTTTACATTAGTTTTTTTTACATAATTTTGTGAAATATAGTTTTCACTCCTGTCGGCAGTCCTCATGACTGCTTTTTATTTATTATTATTATTATTATTTCACTACGACTTTGTGTAACAACTTTGATAGTAGCTTCATGTCAAATTACCTAAAGCTATTTAACATCACGCTACCGCTAATAGGGGCATAGCAGTATTGGAAAATGTTACAAAAACGGGCAACAGTTGTCAAATAATGTAACTCGCATATACATAGCGAAGTGGTTATAAATTGAGACAGCGTTACCATCGCTGGTGGGGAAGTAAGAGGTGCTGGAGCTGGAGCTGGTGCAGGCTCGGGCTCCGCCTGCGGCTCCGGGGCCTCCGGTATGGTGGCCGGTATCGCGGAGGTCTGCTCGCCCAGGAGTCCAGATGTCGGGTCCTTCGTCACGTAATTCGACGGGAATATACCGGTTCTGTTAACGAGTTTCAATGTAAAATATATGTTTTTTTTTTATACTTAAGGTTTAGCATTATGACCATAATCTCACCTGATCTTAAGTGACGATACGGCCCAAGTTGGTAGACACGCTACACCTGTGGAGGGGCTGGCTCTCAAGTGCAGCTGCCGGAACACACCTATTGGTATTTGGCGGCAGGTTTACAACTTGAGGGTGGTAGCTACCCAGGCGGGCATTAGAAAAAGCCCTACCACGCAGCTATGGTTTCCTCACGATGTTTTCCTTCACCGAAACCTCAAGCTCATTATAGGTGCTTGGATTCCAACTCACGTCCCTTGACGCGAAGTCGTACACACTACCACTGAGCTATCGACGCTTCAATATTCAAACGCTTCAAACATAACCTCTCGTGGTATCGCTATTTTAAAGTCATATTATTAGAAAAGGTATTATGCAAGTATGACTGCACAACTATATTTTATAATTACTATATTCATATAAAGTTAATGTTTTAATTACGACTTGCTTAAATGGAGTTAGCTGAATTTCGTTTTCACTGATATGGACTTCTACGAACTATTTTGGGTACCTTTGGGGATAGGCTTTAGATGAAGCCCGGTTGGTTATCAAAAAAAGTTGAAAATCTAATTATTGTTTGTATGAAATTATCCACAATTTGAAACGATGACAAGGGACCTGAGTTCGAATCCAACCACCTACAATGAGCTCGAGCGTCCGCTGAAGGAATCCAACGTGAGGATACCATAGCATAGCATAGTAACCATAGCTGGTGGTGGTGACGTCTGATGAATAAAAATAGATCTTATGCAGCACGCAAAAAAGGCAATTTTACAAACTTTCATATTTGAGATTCCTCTCAGTCGATGGTTGATGTTAAAAGTCGATATTTACTTTGCTGCGATATGACATCATATGGCATGTAATTTTAGTGCAATGTCTGCTTGACACCTATTAGATTATAATTAACTTAATAAGGTTTAGCGGTAAGGCTATCATCTCGCCTGATCTTAGGTGACGATAGCACCCAAGTTGATCGACACGCTAATACTGTGGAGTGACTGGCTCTCAAGTGCAACTGCCGGAACACACTTACAGGTATTTGCTATTTTCAACTTGAGGGTGATTGCTAGCCAGGCGGGAATTAGAAAAAGCCCTACCGCCATGTTACGGTATTCCTTCACGGAGAGCTCAAGCTCATTGTAGGTGGATTCAAACTCACGTCCATTGACGCGGCGACCCTACTGACTGAGCTATCATCGCTTCAAAAGATAGGCATGTGTGTGTGTCTACATAGACCAACCTGATGCCGATGCGTCCCGTCCACCAGTCCCCGTCCCTGCGGACCACCTCGATCCTCTCACCGGCCTCGAAGGTCAGGTCCCCTGGCTCCGTGGATGTGTAAGGGTACGCGGCGATATAAAAATCGCCACCCTCTAAGAGATAGAGATAAATGAGTGAAACACTCGGTTGGAAAGAAGACTCTTACGTAGTTATTTTAATTGTGACATTGAATTCCTCTGAGTCATTATAATATATTTAGGAATTTACTTTAAAATTCATCAAAAAAATAACAAATCTGATCGTGACGTAACAATAACAGTTTAATTTCAATTAACAATAATAAAAACACAGATTAGGAACAAAATGATTACCAGCAAACAACAAATCATTAAAAAAACGATTTAGTTACAAATTAGCCGTCTTACAATTACCTACACAAAATAATTATTCTTATAGTCCTCGAGCGATGTTAACACGACGACAGACGCCTGACAAATGCGCCGGAGCCTGGGTGGCTCGCTGCTTATATACTTTCCCTTAGGGTATTCCTTATTATATATATATATATATATATATATATATATATATATATATATATATATAATACGCTAAGAAATAGCTGTCGCGTATGACGTATACAAACTATATCTGCGCAGCCGTTGAGAACGTACTGGCTGTCTTGAACCAATCAGCGCGCACCTGTGACTGCGCACAGCCAATAGCATACGAGCTGTGGATAACCGACTACACTATACAAATATAATGCGATATAGAACAAACTAAAGAAATAGGCGTGATGAAAACATTTTACACTTTGATTATCCAGATCGTGCGGTAAGAAACTTTGGGTCAATAACAACATAAAAAAAATTCAAAACAGTCATGAGGACTGCCGACAGAAGTGAAAACTTAAAACTATAAACAAAAGAGAGATATACTCTTTATATATATATAAAGTATACATATAGCTCATGGAAAGCGTTTGGTGACGATGACGCGACTTCCATGACTTTTGTTCGCCCAAAAACTGCTCAACGCGTCTAAACAAGTTATCACTTCAAAAACGGCTGCGTTACTTTCCGAACCCTTTGGTAGTTTTTACGTTCATAAACTTATAAGCTTAAAAAGCTTCTAAGGACCTAAATTAAATAAAGGTTTTTGCTTAAAAAATACCTACTTATTTTTACGTTTAAACAATATCTTACTCCAACGGAAATAGAATCTTTTGCTTACCGACTGGAGGCATTGCGCCGCCGAGATCGTTCGCTACCTCAGCCTCCGGTACTTCCTCTATACCTGAGGGAGTGAAAATGGATGTATCATCACGCTGTAAGCCCTAACAGGGTTACTTAACCTTCAATATATCCCAAAGGGTCACGTTGGGTTCCGAATTTATTGATGATTGACCCCGAGGAGCGTTTTTAAGCGATAATAGCTAAGTTGATAGTCGCTTCAAGGGACGTAAGTTCGAATTCATTATGAGTTTGAGCTTTCGGTGGAAGAAAATATCGTGATGAAACCATAGCTGTGTAGTACGGGTTTTTCTAACGTTCCCTTGGCTAGCTAACATCCTCAAGTTAAAAATTCCTGCCAAATGCCTATAGGTGTATTCCGGCTGTTGCACTCGGGAGCCAGTCCCTTACAAGGCTCAGCGTGCCGTCCACCATCTTGGGCAACATCGTCACTTAATATCAGACGAGATTGTTAACGTTAAACCGATAAAGTACGAAAAAAGTTGTGAGTTGTAAATTCAGAAGTGGGATGCGGTCGATATTATTCTATAGGGTCGTAGCCAGGAAGACGAATGTCAGAAATATGGCATATATTCATCACGAGGTTTCAAGATCTCCAGTTCTCTATAGAATACGAACGGTCACCATTCCTGTAACAATCATTAACGGTCACCTTCGAGCTGGGTCTTGGTTTCGACCGGTTCCAGGGCTTCGGCGACGTAAGCTGCCGGCGCATTTATATCTTCGACGTAAGACTCCGGGAACCAACCGGATTGACCTGACGACGAAGTCAATCCTTGAGCTATGTTTTTTTTTTTTACCTAAGGTTAGCGGTATGGCCGTAATCGCACCTGATCTTAAGTGACGATACGGCCCAAGTTGGTAGACACGCTAAACCTGTGGAGGAACTGGCTCTCAAGTGCTGCTGCCGGAACACACCTATTGGTATTTGGCGGCAGGTTTACAACTTGAGGGTGGTAGCTAGCCAGGCGGGCATTAGAAAAAGCCCTACCCCCATGCTATGGTTTCCTCACGATTTTTTCCTTCACCGAAAGCTCAAGCTCATTGTAGGTGCTTGGATTCAAACCCACGTCCCTTGACGCGAAGTCGTGCACACTACCACTGAGCTATAATCGCTTCGTCACGTGTTTTTGGAAGTGAAACTTATTTTGTAACGGTATTAAATTCCATTTTGTGAAAGGGGAAACTGTGAAAGCGGTGTCTTACAACAAAGTCCCGAAGCACATTACCGATCAAACCATCTTTCTCACTTTATAATCTATATCTTAGGAACTACAGATTGGATTGCAAAAAATCTTATTGTATTTGATAGCGAACATCCGATAGCACTTCGAAGCGGTGATAGCTCAGTGGTAGTGTGTACGACTTCGCGTGAAGGGACGTGAGTTCGAATCCGAGCACCTACAATGAGCTTGAGCTTTCCGTGAAGGAAAACATCGTGCGGAAACCATAGCATGGTGGTAGGGCTTTTTCTGTTGCCCGCCGCCATAGCTACCACCCTCAAGTTGTAAACCTGCCGCCAAATACCAATAGGTGTGTTCCGGCAGCTGCGCTTGAAAGCCAGTTCCTCCGCAGGTTTAGCGTGTTTACCAACTTGGGCCGTATCGTCACTTAAGATCAGGTGAGATTATGGTAAAAAAAAAACAGCAATCACTGAGGAAAACTTTAGGTTATATAACATTACGCTATCATCAATAGGAGAAAAGCTGAACTGAAAAAAAAAAAAAAAAAAAAAAAACAGACAATGATTATTACATAATCTTTGTGATGATTAGTTATTCCCGGGACTTCATTTGCATGGAACTAAAAAATATTTATAATTTTTTTAACGGGATCCTTATCTTTTTTTCTTAAATAGAAGTAGCCAAAGTTACTCCTCACAACATCAGATATCTGCCAGCGATAATCCCGTCAAAATCGGTCCAGCCGTTTTAGAGATTAGCCGGAACAGACACGCACAGCCAGACAAACAGCGATACAGACAGACACTATATATATGTATTTACTTACATATGTATTTAGTCAACGGCTGTTATGTTGACATTACAAACAGACACATTTATTTATTTTTAGTTTTTGTATAGACAAGAGAGGGGCATCGACTGTTTCATATACCAACTGTCAAAAATAATTAAAAAAAAAAAAAAAAAACAGTGATTCATATGTGCATATTAGAATAATTCATTTCCGCCAAAAAAAATTCTTGTCGTTGCTCAAGCGAAATATTAATCTACATATAGTTAAAAAAAATGTCACCAAGTTTGAGCTCTTAATGTCAATTTTAAGTATTTACTATTTAATTAAAATATTCCCATATAAAAGGTTTTTTTTTTTTTAATATCCAATGCTAGTAGACACTTTTTACAATATTGTGAATAAGTTTAATGGATTTTATGGGGAATTTCACGGTCATAGAAATTGCTTTAATGTTTTTAGTGTAACTCGTAGGAATAGCAGGAGTACAGTAGGAGAACCAGTACGAATTTTTATGGAGTTTTATGAATTAATAATATAGCATGCCTTATAGTGAATCGTTGAGGTGGGTACTACTGTCAATTCACGCAAAACAAATGATTTTTCAAACTTAAAATGTCTCTATTTATCATATATTGCACTTGTAAAATAATATATACACACACGTATCAAGAAAAAACACTATTTTTAACACTCATGATATTTTTGATTCCATTTTTGTTATTTAAACTAGTTAAAAAACTGTTTAAGAAAGTTCTGTCTCGGACGTCCGCGTGTCTGTATGTGCGGATCCTGTATGTTATCACGATAACGACCGAAATACTTTACTAATCGAGTTTTTTTCCTGATTCAACGTGGTTTTATTGTTATTAAATAAACAAAAAAAAAAAAAAGATTATGAGGCGTGCACTTTTGTATTTTCCAAACTGTTTTTTTCAATATTTTTGAGCAAACCGAAAAAAATTAGTTACACAAAAGACACTAAAATACTTTCAAAGAGCAAAAAATTCCTCATAAGCTCCTTCAAACCGATTTACACTATTGTAAAAAACGGCCAAGAATTAGAATAAAATTTTTTTTTTTTTAAAGTACATAAAATTGATATTAGGAGCTCAAACTCGGTGAGTTTTTTTTTAGTATATGCAGATTAATATTTTTCTTGAGCATCGACAATTTTTTTTGGTGGAATTGAATCACCGTAACACGCACTTACGAAACACTGGATTATTTTTTATACAAATTATTTTTTACAAGTGGTATATGAACTGAATGCTGGTGCACTCGTACTTAATGACTGGGTATTTTGAAATCAATCTGTCCTGGCAAGTCACTAACAAGTACCATAAACAATTTTGTAAGGTATAGATAAGTCTGTAATAGATCTTTGCTCTTCGAGACTATTGATATTGAATTTAAAGATCTATCTTAGTACTCTGTGATTTAGTTTCTGAGATCAAGTTTGCAATCGTATCTATGTGAGTTTTGTAAATCGGGGTCCATATTGATGAACAATACTCGAAAATAATGATTTCTTAGGTTTACGCGAATATTATTCATTGAAATAAAACTAATTTAAACGGATTTTATCGCGGTTATTTATTAAATTTTGCCAGACCTCAAGACACTGTGAGCTCTTTCTGCGTAGATCGGAACACTAAAAATAATTAAAAATTAAATTGAAGGTAGACACAGTAACATAAACTTTTCTGGACAACGTACACCTCAGTCCGCCCCGTGACCGCGAAGGCTGAAAAGCTTTCGAAACGTCGGGATCAAAATTTAATAAATAACCGCGATAAAATCCGTTTAAATTAGTTTTATTTCAATGAATACTCGAAAATGCTACGGACCGAAGAGATATAGAGTATTAGGAATATACAGTGGTCGTACTGACCTCTGGCGGTGCCCCACCTCCAGCCGGGCTCCGCGTCCCCCCGGGGCGGAGCCGCCTCGGAGACCAGGTCCCCGGGCTGCAGGCTCAGCTCGTCCGCACTGCGGGCTGTGAACTCGTACACGCAGCGCCAGCGCGGGGCCGCTGCTGCACCCACTACGTCCACCTCTAGCCCGACACACACCACATCGACTTATATTAAGTATTGTCGTGATTACAAACTCGATGAAACGAAAAAGCGACAGTAAAAAGAGACGACCACATACACTTTCCAAGTGCAAACTGTTTAAGCATCTTTGTTATTACAAAGACGATGAAACGAAAAAGCGACAGTAAAAAGAGACGTCCACACACACTTTTCAAGTCTAAACTGTTTAAGTTTTGTCGTGATTAGAATTCGTTGATACAAAAATGCGACAGTAAAAAGAGACGACCACATACACTTTCCAAGTGTAAACTGTGTAAACATCGTTTTGATTACAAAGTAGATGAAACGAAAAGGAGACAATCGCACACATCTGTGGGGTATAATTCTTAGGATACTAGTATCTATAGGATATGAGGGAATGAGATAGAAGGCTTTATACAGTGTTTCTTACAGGCTCCAAGCGTTATACCTGTGTGTGTGTGTATGTGGCATCATATCAAACGAGGTGTTATGATCTATATGTACACATAAATCTATATGTACACGTGTATTGTATTGTGTATTGTTGTATGGGTGTACTTCACACAAGTTTTTTTTTTTTAATTGTTAATGGGCAGCATACATGCAGACGGACCATCTGATAGTAAACGGTTACAGGCGCCTATAGACAGCCGCCACACGAGAACGTCATGTCGTTATAAGCCATAAATAAATAACACATTTTAGATGTAAATAATGTATTGGCACGCTTCGGAATTAAAACTACCCGCAAACAGCACGACACTCACTTTTGCCATCACACCTCCATGCAACGATAGTCATTCTTTTAAACTTAAATAGATGTCACATCATTTACCATCACTAAACAAAAAACATACACTTCTCTAATTCTATTAACTTAATTTGACAGCACCTCCTACTTCTGAACTTGGTAATACATAGTACCTCTGTATCGATAAATGAACAAAAAAAAAACCTTACTTTTTAGTTTTTACTGTAATGCCTAGATACTATATTGTAAAGCTATTTTTAACGCCTACTAAATCACGCCAACCTAAAAAAAGGTGCTGACACAGAGCCCGAAGATTGTGTATATATCATTATAAGAAAAAAAAAAGTGCCACTGGTATATATCATCAAAAATTTTGGAGGAATTTTCTACCCTATTTAAACGTCGGCAAAAGGGACAACGTCAGCATAATTGTAAGCTATTAGCGGCCGATCATTTATAATATACCAGGTTCAAAAACGGCCCAAAGACAGAGCCTTGCGGGACACTAAATTGTGCGATGCCGCAGAAGGGGCTTCATTAATTCCTACTTTCTGGCATTGATCTTTTAAATGAGAGACTTCGAGAGAAGCTGCACAAACAGGACAATGTTTTGATTTAAGAATTAATACACTATGGTCAACGCAGTCAAATGCCTTAGATAAATCACAGAACACCGATTGCATCCCGCGACTCCTCCCAGGCCCATAGTATATAAGAGTTCCACTAGCGGAAGTAGCAGATTTAGATTTCGTGAAACCAAACTTTCGACCATCCAGAAACTTTTACACTTTGAAATACTCTAGCAATTGCTTGAGAATAATCCTTTCGAAAATTTTACTTAACGACGGAAATACAGAAATAGGTCTGCACTATCCAAGACAACTTCATTTGTCTAATAACTTACCGTTGATGGTCGGTGCGTCCGTCCAGACGCTTTCCGCTGCGGGGGGTTCCCCCCACGCGTCCTCAGTCGGCCCCCACTCGGCGTCTACATCGAATACAACGATATAAAATCGACATAGTGACTACACTCTGTCTGGTTTTAAGTACCGTTTTATACTAGATTAAGTTAGCGTTACGGGCACACTCTCAGCTGATCTTAAGTGGCGATACGGCTCTCAAGAGCAGTTGCGGAAATACACCTATAGGTATTTGGCTGCAGATTTTCAATTTGACAGTGGTAGCTAGCCAGGCGCAACCACGCAGCTATGGTTTCCTCACGATGTTTTCCTACACTGAAAGCTCAAGCTCGTTGTAGGTGAATTCGAACTCACGTCCCTCGACGTGGCGTCCTTACACACTACCACTGAGCTATCACGACTTTTATTATAGATGTGTTCCGGCAGTTGCACTTGAGAGCCAGTCGCTTTATTCGGCTAAGACCATCTATCATCTGGGATTACAAAGTCACTTGACATGAGATGAGATTGTTGCCATCTTACCGGTGGCAGGCCAAGCACTCTCCGCGGGCGCGGTGCTTCTCCTCTCCAGATACTCTCTTCTCTTCTCCTCATACAGCTCCCACACCTTATGGCATTTCTCGCTCAGAGAGCTGACTCTCTCCGTCAGCTCCGTTAGCTGGGACTTGCTGTTGTCCAAGTCAGTTTTCTTCGTCTCCACTATGGCTCTAGCCGCTTCCACCTGGAAACGATGGATTGGTACTACAATTCACCTGGACAACCAGATCCCATCCGGTGCAATCGACTCCCGGATGAAAGTGGGACAGATAACGGGGGGAATGTATAGCCACTATGGGGGGAAGGACCAACCAACTCTTGACTGTAAGAAAGACTATAGAAAGTGCAATGTAGGGACAGGATGAGAAAAATTGGATGTGAAATCGGCTTTTTAAAAAGTGGTAAATAAATGAGCAATTAATGACAACCACAGAGAAAAAGGAGTGCAATTAACTGTTGACTGAAAAGAAGACAATTAAAGTTGGATTGGACTACATGATGAGGAGGTGGAGATGAAAGTAACTCTTGAAGTAAGAAGCAAATAAAACAGGAAATTAACGCTAACATGGGGGAAAGAGGTGCAACTATCTGATGACTGAAAAAAAGACAATAAATTTCCTACACGCGACCACTGAACTATCATCGCTGCAATTTTGAACATATCCATTTTTTGTAGTTAAGGTTTACGGCTCAAGTTGGTAGACACGCTAAACCTGTGGAGGAACTGGCTCTCAAGTACATCTACCGGAACACACTTATTGGTATTTGGCGGCAGATTTCCAACTTGAGGGCTGTTGCTAGCCAGGCGGGCATTAGAAAAAGCCCTACCACCATGCTATGGTTTCCTCACGATGATTTCTTTCACCGAAAGCTCAAGCTCATTGTACGTGGAGTGAATTCGAACTCACGTCTCTTGACGCGAAGTCGTACACACTACCACTGAGCTATCATCGCTTCGTTAACACGCTTCTGATAATGATACTGACAAGTGTGTATTTGGACACCGAATTTACACTCTCGTGTCTAAGTGTTCTCTTTGTATTTATGAAAAATATGCATTTGGTTTCAAATATATTCAGTGGTAAAAAATTCTCATTAAGGCCATTTTACAATTATTTGCAATCCATTTTCAGCATGTGATTCCGCTTCTTCCCAAGTTTTTCCATGAAAACTGAAAGCTGTCACATCAGCGTAAGTGAATATTTTACAGTTGCCTAATTTATGTTTGCAAGGATTGTTAATACATATCGAGGATTAGGTCAGCCCAAAAACACTACCCTGAGGGACACCTTGACTTATAGAAGCGGCGTAACTGGTGTAATCTTTAAACAGTTTGATAGATAATCCCCTGATTCAAAGTCTTTTGGTATTATTGAGCAGAGTTGTATTAGAGACCGTATCGAAGGCTTTTGCCAGATCTAAAAATATACCGGTACACTTGTTTTTATTATCTATATTGAGAACAAATTCTGCGAGCAAATGTGTAAGCCATTATCGCCAAAATAGTGACCAAAAGTATACAATAAAAATTGATAGTATATTTTTAAATTTAAATCAAAATAAATACTTTTATTGCTTCTGGGAAGATTTATAATGCGCAAGTAACGCTGTCTTTCTGTCTGTCTGTCTGTTGCGCTTTCACGCCTAAACCACTGAACCGATTATGATTAAATCTGCTACAAAGATAGACTAGACCTTTGGATAGGACACAGGCTACCTATAATCGCGAAAAAAATGCTTGAAGGCTTTAGTTGGTACGGAAGGTCGTTATTGACGAAGAAATAACTACGAAACTTTGTATTTAGGTCCTTGATAAATAATAAAATACAACATTTTGAATAGGAGATGAAAGTTTGTATGCGTATTATTTGCAAAAGAAGCATCCCAATATATTTAAAACGCTAGCCATACTTAATATAAAAACGCAAACAAAGTGGCGGGTAAAAGCTAGTATTTAATATATTTACAACAATACACTGTGCCTTGTCATGGTAATTGAGAAATAATAGATTGGCGTGGTATGGGCATTTTATTAGAAGTGATGGAAGCCATATAACTAGATGAATGTTAAGTATGGGGGGTGAATGGATGTAAGAGAAAAGGAAGAACGAAGATATGGATGGACTGTGGGAGGAATCATATGAGAGTTAAAGCAGAAAACCATGTTTTGCCGACTCTGCTTACGTTGGATAAGTGTTATGATGATGAATAATGTACCTTGTCTCTCAACTGTTTGAGAGTTATCTCCATCATGTTGAGTTTCCCGTCGTCGCCGGCACCTTCAGATGCTTTTGCCTGTGACCAATAGAGGACATTTGGTTCATGGTCTAAATGAAAATGTACTAGGCCATGTACAGTGACGTAATAATACCATATGAGGCTTGTGGCAAATTCACTGTACGGGGCTTCAATAAAAGTCATTATATTATCCAAC
Organism: Actias luna; assembly: GCA_039707435.1. Lineage (NCBI taxonomy): Eukaryota > Metazoa > Arthropoda > Insecta > Lepidoptera > Saturniidae > Actias > Actias luna. The sequence continues at coordinate 4,686,825 of JAZHAC010000037.1, read as the reverse complement.
AGTATTACTAATCTATTGGGTTTTATTCATTCTTACCACCCGGTGAAGAACATCGTGAGGAAACAATGACGCTGTGTGGTAACTAGCACCCTCAAATTGAAAATCTACCACCGAATATTTCCTCCACCTGGCTTAGCATGTCCTATTTTTTACCCTATCCTATTCCTATTATATATCCTATATCCTTCTCCTATCCTATATTCCTATATCCTATTCCTATCTATATTCCTATTATATTACCTTTTGGCAATATCAACACTCAACATCATGCGATATTGTGGCCATAACACTGTAACCTATAAAGTACATGGTAAATTATAACAAGCAAAAGTGGTAAGTATAGAAGACAACAAATTTTAATATTGCATCATTATAAAAAAAGAAAATCGAGATGCGTAAATGGCGGATGGTGGTTTTGATGGTCGGCCATAACAACCGATGGTACATTCATTGAATGCTACAAGCTCGTGACAGTAATTCTCTACTGATGTCATATAAGTGATGAAAGAGATTCGGATCGCTCGACGGTCACCGTTTATATTTCACTGTACAAGGCCGTGTTACAATTGAGCGTACTTTAGACCACAGCACTGAAGTAAAACTTCTCTGGCTATGAGAGAAAGAGAGAAAGAAAATGTGATCTCGCACCTCTCTCTCTCTCTCTTGCCCCTACAGTAATATACGAAACGTAACTCTCTCTATCTTCACTAACTCCCTCTCAACTTCCGTTCGCCTCGCCCGATCACACTTTTCGACACGCATTTACCAGCATATACCCCAAGTCAAGCGTGCGTAAACAAGTTTTACTTAAAAAAAAATGAGGGTAGTTAGTACCTTTGCATCCAACTCTGCCTTCTCCTTGTTCAGGGCTATCTGCTTCGCGTTCAGCTCCTTAACTTTGGCCTTCAGCTGCTGCATCTCGGCCATACTCGCGTCACGATCAGACCTGAGTTTTAAGAGTCACAAGTGTAAGCATCTCACTACGATCTCACACGACGTCAGCTGAGGATTGGGCTTAAGATGGTACCACACTGATCTTAAAATGATTTTAAACTGTCAGAACACCGCAGCAGACACCTGGGAAGAGATCCACAACTCGCGGAAGGTAGCCATAGATCTGGTCAATCGTTTATCTATCAAGTGCCTTGGGGTGAAAATCACCACACCAAATGAGATATTCTGCTTCTGATGTCGCTTAAGTGAACTGTATTTTGAAATTGTTGGCAGAACGCGGATGGTAGCCAAAGATCTGGTCAATCATTTATCTATAAAGTGCCACGGGGTGACAATCGCCACACCAAATGAGATATTCTGCTCCTGATTTCGCTTAGGTGAACTGTATTTTGAAATTGTTGGCAGAACGCGGATGGTAGCCAAAGATCTGGTCAATCATTTATCTATTAAGTGCCATGGGGTGACAATCGCCACACAGAATGAGATATTCTGCTTCTGATGTCGCTTAAGTGAACTGTATTTTGAAATTGTTGGCAGAACGCGGATGGTAGCCAAAGATCTGGTCAATCGTTTATCTAACATGTTACTTGGGGTGACAATCACCACACCAAATGAGATATTCTGCTCCTGATTTCGCTTAAGTGAACTGTATTTTGAAATTGTTGGCACAACGCGGATGGTAGCCAAAGATCTGGTCAATTATTTATCTAACAAGTGCCATGGGGTGGCAATCACCACACCAAATAAGATATACTGCTCCTGATTTCGCTTAAGTGAACTGTATTTTGAAATTGTTGGCACAACGCGGATGGTAGCCAAAGATCTGGTCAATCATTTATCTATCAAGTGCCTTGGGGTGACAATCACCACACCAAATGAGATATTCTGCTTCTGATGTCGCTTAAGTGAACTGTATTTTGAAATTGTTGGCAGAACGCGGATGGTAGCTAAAGATCTGGTCAATCATTTATCTAACAAGTGTCATGGGGTGGCAATCACTACACCAAATGAGATATTCTGCTCCTGATTTCGCTTAAGTGAACTGTATTTTGAAATTGTTAGCAGAAGATAGATCGTAGAATTAAATACCAAATTCTCAAAGGCTCATTAACCTTGGTAGACCATAATGACAACTGGAGTTGCTTGAATCGTCACCAAGGTATACACACAATCCACTGTGTTTAAGACAAAGAACCCGAGAAAGTAGGAGCCATTTCTAATTTTTAACGTATATTAATATTAAATACGTATTTTTGCCTACTTTCTAACCAGTTTATGAGCTCGAAGATAATTGAACAGGCCATCAACAATCGATCATAGTTAAAATGCTAGATTTATGGAGATCGCTGAGCCTAATACCTTCTCTACTAAGCCATTTCTTCATGAGTAACCAACTGCCAGAAATCTTCAGCAGTGTCATGATGGCAGAACTAAAGCTCGAAGGTGGTAGCCAAACAGCGGTTCAAAAACCAATCAGCCGGTGATTGAACGAGATACCGAGTTCCATGATAAGTGCATGTCGAGATTTATGGAGATGACTCAACCTAATATTTTACTTTTTTTATGGACTAGAGGGTAAAGGAGTAAGCGTGTCACGTGATGGTAAGTGATCACCGCCATCTATGGACATCTACAACACCGGGGAAATCGCAGGTGCGTTGTCCACCGTTATTGGAAGGTCTGGCTCTCAAGTGTAACTGCCGGAACACACCTATAGGTATTTGGTGGCAGATTTTCAACGTGAGGGTGGTAGCTAGCCAGGCGGGCATCAGAAAAAGCCCTACTACCATGCTACAGTTTCCTCACCATGTTTTCCTTCACCGTGGAGTGTCTGTTTGTAATATTGAAATAACCGTTTTTTACTACACGTATATGAATATATACGTTACATACACCAAAAAAACTTTTTTTTACAATTTTGGTCTCTCTGTCTATCTGTTTGTTGCGGCTAATCTCTGAAATGGCTGGACCGATTTTGACGGGACTTTCATTGGCAGGTAGCTGATGTAATGAGGAGTAACTTAGGCTACGTTTAATTTAGAAAAATTATTTTATTTTAGAAAAATAAAGTAATGTTGCAATGTTCGAGTACTGTCCAGTACCTCACGCGCATGCCACTGGGCCGTCACGTCGGGCGCCTCGCACCAACTAATTAATATTACTTAAATATATTCATAGTTAAGACAGGACAAAGTCTGTCGGGTCAGCTAGTTATATATAATAGCCGCAAATGTATAGCGGGTCTTTAGGAAACAAATGGCGATTTAACAGTACCGGATGGGATGATGGAAAGAAAGGACTCGCTCGAATGCCGATTACGATAGCTTAGGAGGTCTCCTCTTCTTTCACTATACACTATCCTATCGTCACTATACACTTATAGCACACGTGTGTACTTGTAATAATGTTCTAAATATGATAAATCACTTAATCCATAAATATGATGTTACGTAGTCACGATTGATCCCGCTTCGTTCGTATTCAAAACGCATCTGAAGCGATTTGAAGCGACGATAGCTCAGTGTTAGTGTGTACGACTGCGCGTCAAGGGACGTGAGTTCGAATCCAACCACCTGCAATGAGCTTGAGCTTTCGGTGAAGGAAAACGTCGTGAGGAAACTATAGTACCGTGGTAAGGCTTTTTCTAATGCCCGCCTGATTAGATACCATACACAAGTTGAAAATCTGCCGTCAAATACCAACAGGTGTGTTCCGGCAGCAGCACTTGAGAGCCAGTTCCTCCACAGGTTTAGCGTGTCTACCAACTTGGGCCGTATCATCACTTAAGACCAGGTGAGATTATGGCCATAACGCTAACCTAAAACTTAAGTATAAAAAAACTGATTTGTTTTAAAGGTGTGAGGGGTAAGAAAGGGGAGGGGCGAAAGGAGCATGGATAAGGTATTAGACCGTTGTGCATGATTTAGCGAACACATATCGATATCCCTTTGACATCGTGCTAGAATTTACTGCACGGCAAATGGGTAATATGCTTTATGGAGTTTGCTGTAAAGATTGCTGTACAGAGATTGCCTAAATTGCTGTAAAGACATTGCCTAAATTGCTGTAAAGAGATTGCCTAAATTGGTGTAAAGAGATTACCTAAATTGCTGTAAAGAGATTGCCTAAATTGCTGTAGAAAGATTGCCTGAATTGCTGTAAAGATATTGCCTAAATTGCTGTAAAGACATTGCCTAAATAGCTGTAAAGAGATTGCCTAAATTGCTGTAAAGCGATTGCCTAAATTGTGACTGACCTCATGCCATCTATGGTGCATTTGTTGCCCGCAACCGCTGTCCTGGTGTCCCTTATGCTGTTGGCCAGGGTGGTGGCCCGGGCCCTCTCCGTCGCTAGCTGGGCAGCGGCTGCCTGAGCCTGGGCCTTCAGCTTCAGCACCTTATTCTGTTCCTCGGCGCGCATCGTCTCCAGCTCACGAGTTCTTTGATACCACATTCATTAAATTTTTAGTGATTGGTGACCATGTGGACCAGAATGGTGTACACTTTAAGCTTAGTACAGAGGCTGTCTCTAAAGTGCATCTATCAGAACACACCTATAGGTATTTGGTGGCAGATAATCAACTTGAGGGTAGTACTTGAGGCGCTATCACGCAGCTATGGTTTCATTTTTAATAGTTAATGGGGCCCACGATACACACTAAGTTTAGTGGAGGGTCTGGCTCCCAAGTTCAACTGCCGGAAACCAGCTATAAGTATTCGGCGGCACATTTTCAACTTCAGGGTGGTAGCTAACCGGGCGCAGGTAAAGTTTTATCACGATATTTTCCTTCATCGGAAGCTCAAGCTCGTAGGGATTCGAACTCACACCCATAGATGCGTTGTCCGCACCTACTACCAATTGAGCTATCATAGCTATAAACATGGGATGAATAATGTCTAAATTAAAAGAAGTACAAAAAAGAAAAAAACGTCATAAAACTCACCTCTTCTTCTCCCACTCCAGTTGGCACTGCCTCTCCATTTCTTTTCTAGCCGCCTCCCGTTTTTCCTGCACGAATAAAATAATTAATCTCCGAATTAGGGGCCGTTCAACTATTACATACCGCAATTTGGAGGGGCGCGGAGGGGAGAGTCTTGTAAAACGTTACGATGCGTTACAATGGGGGTGTGGAGGGGGGGGTAACAACGACGCGTTACGTATCATATTTTTTTACATATATAAAAATTTACCCATTAAATATTTCCCAAGTTCGTATATCCGAAGAATCCCTCGAGAATTTCTAATCGCATTTCCAGTGGTTAAGACAAATAAGTGATTTACTCTAACAGTTGATTGGTAATGATTTCTTATATTTACGCGAATATTACTTACTCTATGGAATACAATTGATTTAAACGGATTTTATCGCGGTTATTTATTAATTTTGATTCCGACGTGTCGAAAGCTTTCCAGCTTTCGCGGTCACGGGGCGGACTGAGGTGTAGTTTACCCAGAAAAGTTCACGACACAGTGTCTACCTTTAGTTTAATTTTTAATACTGATTCCGATTTAATTAATAACGTGTTCCGATTTACGCAGAAAGTGCTCACAGTGTCTTGAGTTCTGGCGAATGGGTTTTGATTTAATTAAATGTTTAATCTAATCCAAGCCTAGTGCTAGCTTCCAATCATCTTCTCTATTGAAATTCGAATGTTTTTTAATTTCAATGGCCTCGCGAATCATCCTAGGTCGGAATCGATGTTCTTTGGCAAGGATTTGTGGTTAGTCGAATCTAAAACAAATACTTAAAAACGATAAAAAAGACTTAAAATCCGTTTAAATTACTTTTATTTCGCTAAGAGTATTATTAAAAATAAGGTAAAATATTATTTGAGTGTTACGTAACGTTTGAAGAGGTGGGGGGGGGGGGGGGGATATTGGGAAAATCTTCAACACAGCGTTACGTTATACTTAAACGACCCCTAAACTACGAAACAGACTCATGACTCTTATTGTAACATTACCTGCTCTTCTTTCTGCTTTCGAAGTAGCTCTTCCTGCTCTCTCTTCTGCGCTTCGAGACGCAGTTTCTCACGTTTCTCCGCCTCTTCTCTCTCTTTGCGTTCTCTCTCCGCCTGGAAATATTATATTGAGCGTTCGGTGAAGGAAAACATCGTGATGAAACCATAGCCTGGTGGTAGGGCTTTTTCTAATACCCACCTGGCTAGCTTTTTTTTTATCATAGCTCGGCAAAGTGACTGTACTTCACCTGATTAGGCTTGGCGTGTCCACCATCTTGGGTCACATCGTCACTTAACATCAGGTTAAGTTCTGGCCGTAACGTTAACTTTAAATATTAAAAAAAAAAGAGTGGTGTCGTGGGACATCAGATAGGAACGAAGTACCTTATCATAAAAATATTAATTTCAAGATCTATTCGTAGTACAAATAGATCTTTTATTCGGGTATACATTTTTTATTATAATTTTTTATCCCACACAATAACCTCGAAATTCATTCTCTCTTGTGGAGATACAACATTACTCCTTAGTACTATCACTTCAATCGAAACTGGTATCAAAACTTATGAAGATTACCTCAACAGAGTTTATATTCTAAAAACAAGCGTATTGGTCGCATAATCGCATTTTGAAGCGATGATAGCTCAGTGGTAGTGTGCACGACTTCGCGTAAAGGGACGTGGGTTCGAATCCAAGCACCTACAATGAGCTTGAGCTTTTGGTGAAGGAAAACATCGTGAGGAAACTATAGCATGGTGGTAGGGCTTTTTCTAATTCCCGCCTGGCTAGCAACCACCCTCAAGTTGTAAATCTGCCGCCAAATACCAATAGGTGTGTTCCGGCAGCAGCACTTGAGAGCCAGTTCCTCCAGAGGTTTAGCGTGTCTACCAACTTGGGCCGTATCGTCACTTAAGATCAGGTGAGGTTATGGCCATAACGCTAAACCTTAAGTATAAAAAATATATATATATGATTTTATTCCATTATACGAAAAACGACATCTATTCTCTTGACACAATGAAAAATCTTACGCTAACGTTACGGACGTTTTTTACCGGCTACGGTACCCACCCCTCCGTGACGACACACAAGGAACTTCGATCCAAATAAACATGGACAATAAACAAATGCAAATTCAATATATATACAGCACTAAATCAAGAAAATAATAATACAATGGAAATTAAAACCCGAGTATTCTAGAATGTTCCTGCGGTCAAATGGTCATAGACCTACCCCTTTTTTAGGCGTAGCGTGTCCACCATCTTGGGCGAAACATCATCATTTGACACCAGGTAAAATTGTGGTCATAAATAAGTTAACTATAAAAAATCAGTTAGAAATATTTCAAAGCAGTCGTGAGGACTGCACACACAAATGAAAACTTGAATCTAAAAACAAACATTTGTAATTTTTTTAAATACAAATTAATTGTGTCATCTTAACCCATTCCTCCTCACTGTCATATTTTTAGGACACTATTTTCAAAATTCCTTTTTACGTATTAGGACTTTTATTTTTATTATTCCTGATGAGATTCATATTTATACAATATTTTTCTAATAAAATAATGTTTTTAAAAATGTTTAAATAATTAAAATAAAAATCCTAATACGTAAAACGACATTTTGAAAATAGTGTCCTAAAAATATGACAGTGGGAAGGAATGGGTTAAATTAAGACTTGCAAATCGAAACTGTTTTCAGCGCCAATAAGTGTATACTAATAGGAACGGATATAGTGTGTACGTGAACACGTCACGTGACCATGTCGATGACGGATTACGTGAATTTGTAGGTTATAATTTTTTTTTTCGAACTGACATACGATGTTAGCCTCAAGGGCTTTGACAGCTTCACCGAACTTATTGGGGCGAGTGCTGACGGCACTCAGCTCCGAGGCAGCGGGCGCAAGGGTGCCCGAGCTGCGGAACTTCGGCTTGGGCTGCTGTCGGAAGCTACCCCAATAGGTTTAATACTTCTGATTGAGCGTCAAAGGTTCTGTATTGCCCTTGTATATAAACTATTTCCTGACCCGATGAACTTCGTATCACTCAAACATAAATGTTATTTATTCTCGCTAAAACTCAAAAACTGTTTGACAGATTTGTGTGTGTGTGTGTGTGTGTGTTTTTTACATTCTGATTAGTTACAATCAAACATAATCAAACTTCCGACTTCAATTTGTTAAAAACAATAAAACTGAGTGTGGCTTTAAAAAAAAAAAATCTGTTTTTTTTTTTTTGTTACTCAAACCTTGTCACGTCAGTAACGAACACAGTGAAAAATGAATTATTCAATTTGGTACAGTCGTTCGGTAGTTTTGCGCATACATACATTTCGACGGTTCCTTTTTATATATATCGATAACAGAATGAGTTTCCAACCCCTCGGAGTCAATATCTAATTAATGCGCGACCCTTAAACAGGAATGAAATTTACAAATAAAAATTACCTCGGCTTCCTTAGGAATGCATTGAAGATAAAATAAAAGAATAATTAATTAGAATAACGTAGACATACAAGTAAGACTGAATTATTTTTATCAGCTGCGTCAGCGACTTTGTTCTCATGGAACTGACAATATATATATTTATTTATGTTACATTTTTTTAATACTTAAACTTTAGTGTTATGGCCATAACCTCACCTGATCATAAGTGACGATACGGCCCAAGTTGGTAGACACGCTAAACCTGTGGAGGGACTGGCTCTCAAGTGCAACTGCTGGAACACACCTATCGGTATTTGGCGGCAGGTTTACAACTTGAGGGTGGTATCTAGCCAGGCGGGCATCAGAAAAGCCCTACCAACAAGCAACCTGTTATTCGGTGACAATATGGGGTTGTAACGGTAAAATAATTTTTGAAATCGATCGAGTAGTCTTTGAGCATAATCGTTACAAACAAAAATACAAATCTGTCCTCTTTATAAGATAGTAAAGATGATATATTATTTTTTTATCAAATCTGGTGGCAAATGACATTTGTATGAAACATACATGGATAATTTGCGTTAAGGCATCAGACTATTTATACCATAACTAGCCAACCTGGCAGACCTTGTCCTGCCTTTTCAAGCGATAACAGCTCAGTGGTAGTGCGTATCGACTTCGCGTCAAAGGGCGTCAGTTCGAATACACGTACAACGAGCTCGAGCGACCGCAGAAGAGAAACATCGCAAGGAAACCATAGCATAGTGTTACTGGCTATCCACCACCCTCAAGTAAAAAATATGCTGCCAAATACCAGTACGTGTGTCCGGCAGTTGCACCTGAGAGCCGGTACTTCCACAGGTTTAACGTGTCCACCAACTTGGGCCGTATCGTCACTTAATATGAAATAAATAATAGTTTAAAAAACTAGAACGCACGCTTTATATAGAAAACTAAACTAAAAAACAGAAAATAAATTTTAATAAATATTAATTAAGAATAATGTATTTTTTTTTATTAAATATAAAAATATAATAGTATATATAATAGTTTGAATAAGAAAAAAAATGTTTTATTGTAAAAAAAGCGGGGGTGCTTTTCAAGATATTATCAAAATGATAATCCTTCTCATATCTGTCAAAATATCAAATATCAACAATATATTTTCTGTTTTTTAGTTTAGTTTTCTATATAAAGCGTGTGTTCTAGTTTTTTAAACTATTATTTATTTTTTATTTTTTAGTTACTGAAACTGAAGCTAATATAAAGCGTATAAAAACCTCATTATGTCTCGTTGATGTCTTTTACTTGAAAAAGGGGGTCCGTTACATACATACATACATACATACATACATACATACATACATACATACATCCATACATACATACATACATACAGGTGAAGCTAATATAAAGTGTGTAAAAAATATAAGGTTTATGATACCTTCTCTTTCATGTGCACGTCGGCGAGCTGCGTCCGTCTCCTCTCCAGCTCCGCCTGGCCTCTCGCCATGTGCTCCCTCCTTCTCTCCTCGAAGGACTTGGCGCTGGTGTTCGACGTCACCGACTCCCGCCTGGAATAGAAGACGTCGACGTGACGGTAGTGTGTCCCTTCTCACACTACATTTTTGCACGCAATATAACTGATTTTTCATACTTAAAATGTCTCTATTTATCATATATTGCACTTGTAAAGTAATATATACATACACATATCAAGAAAAAAAACAGAATTTTTCCACTCATGACATATTTGATGCCATTTTCGTTATTTAAACTAGTTAGAAAGTTCTGTCTCGGACGTCCGCGTGTCTGTATGTGCGGATCCTGTATGTTATCACGATAACGACCGAAATACTTTACTAATCGAGTCTTTTTTTTCTTACGCTTCAGTATAATTAGGTATAGAACTGTATTACTTTTCACGACCTTTTTCGATGCGGTTTAATTGTTATTAAATAAACAAAAAAAAGAGATTATGAGGCGTGCACTTTCGGATTTTTCAATCTTTTTATTTCTTTTCTTTCTAATTGCTATTAAAGTGAAGAGATTTCACAGCTTAGCAAACTTAATGACTGGAATCTAACAATCCATCCTATTGTAGCGAAAACTCAAGACCTTTGAGTTATAAGAAAAATGCAAGTAACTACTCTTCTTATAGAAAAGACTCTTTTTATGATTTTACTAGCTTTTACCCGCGGCTTCGCTCGCATAGAAGCCATTAAATAAGTTTTTTTATCTTTCGTAAAAAAAAATTTTTTGTATTTTAATAAAAAGTATTCTATATTGCTTGTAATACCTCCAAGAATATGTGTGCACAGTTTCACGATGATCGGTTAAGTAGTTTTCACGTGAGAGCGTGATGAACAAATTTACATTCACATTTATAATATTAGTAGGGATTAGCTGCGGTCGCGACTTCATTCGTGTGGAGCTGAATTTTATTTATCAATTTCCGCCCGTTTCTGTAACTCTGTTCAATACAGCTTTGTCCCCATAGGTGGTAGCGTGATATTAAGTTACTTAAAGCCTTCTTACGCAAATGTGATAAAAATACTTTTTTTTTATATATTTTTATTGTAATATTAGAATAGATACATTATATATGAAAAAAAATGCTTAAAAATAGGGTATCAATCAACCGCTCACGAAAACGAAGACACAAGACAGTACTAACGATAGCTTTAATTACGGGACGGACAGTAAAAAACTCGGTCCCGATTAAAATATAGTCCTATTGTAAAATGTTTTTTTAGCATTATTTGCGCTCCATCATGTTAGTAAAGCTAAATGAAACGAAAACTTCATATAAATACATCAATTAACTATTTAAAAAAAACCAGCAATGAAATACAAAATGTAAAACAGCTGTTACTGAGGTCAATGTACGCGCGGCTTGTATGCCCGCTTTCCCGCGTTCTGCAGATACCGATCGCACCAATATTTATAACATTTGCCCAAATACTATATGATATACTATACGATGATAGCTCAGTGGTAGTGTGTACGGACTGCGCGTTCAGGGACGTGAGATCGAAGCCACCTAGAATGAGTTTCAGCTTTCGGTGAAGGAAAACATCGTGAGGAAAAGGCTTTTTCTAATGCCCGCCTGACTAGCTAACACCCTCAAGTTGAAAACCTGCCGCCAAATACCAATAGGTGTGTTCCGGCTATTTTACTTGAGAGCCAGAAAGTTAAACATTAACTATAAAATATATATTAAGGTTATTAAGGACTATTTCGTTTCTAATATAATCTCGTATATACAGCAGAACCTCGTTAAGTCGAAGATCGATAAGTTGAAAACCGCCAAATCTCGAAAAAATGTTATGTTCACGAACATCGCTTCAAACACCAAAACCTCCATTCTCTATAAGTCGAAAACTCTATAACTCGAAATTTTTGGTGTCTACCTTGATGTTCGACTAATAGAGGTTCTACTGTACTGCTTGTTAATAAGAGAAAAGGGTTTACTTTGTGGGTATTGGAATGAGACTGAGCTATAGCGCTACGTCACATGAGACAGCGCGACGCACCAGTCGCATTCAGTATCGACATGACGTACGTCATAATTGTATTTCGCATCTGTCGTGCGATGTTAAATACGGACCGTTTTTTATTGATGTTTTCTAACTACCCACCTGAATGTCGGTGGAATTAACTCCGGCGGCAGTTTCGCCGGTATCGGCTCACCCTGTGTAGCTTTCTCGCATAAGTACATTGCTAAGACGAATTCCTCACAACCTGAAAGAAAATGAGAGACTCTTTGATGTTGTAGTTGAAATTATATGAGGGTAGTCGTCGTTGTTAGATATATTCTTATTACGCAGCGGATAAATAAAAATAAAATAAAATAAAGATTGATGCACCATGTTTTTATACCGTAGTAAAAAGTAGAAAATAAAAGATTGGAAACGAAAACTATGTACCCTATGTTTATAGTTACGTATTGCATGTGCCCCATGTTTATAGTTACGTATTGCATGTGCCCCATGTTTATAGTTACGTATTGCATGTGCCCTGTTTTTAATTATATATTGCATGTGTCCCATGTTTATAGTTATGTATTGCATGTGCCCCATGTTTATAGTTATATATTGCATGTGCCCCATGTTTATAGTTACGTATTGCATGTGCCCTGTTTTTAATTATATATTGCATGTGTCCCATGTTTATAGTTATGTATTGCATGTGCCCCATGTTTATAGTTACGTATTGCATGTGCCCCATGTTTATAGTTATGTATTGCATGTGCCCCATGTTTATAGTTACGTATTGCATGTGCCCCATGTTTATAGTTATGTATTGCATGTGCCCCATGTTTATAGTTACGTATTGCATGTGCCCCATGTTTATAGTTATGTATTGCATGTGCCCCATGTTTATAGTTACGTATTGCATGTGCCCCATGTTTATAGTTATGTATTGCATGTGCCCCATGTTTATAGTTACGTATTGCATGTGCCCCACGTTTATAGTTACGTATTGCATGTGCCCCGTGTTTATAGTTACGTATTGCATGTGCCCCATGTTTATAGTTACGTATTGCATGTGCCCCATGTTTATAGTTATGTATTGCATGTGCCCCATGTTTATAGTTATGTATTGCATGTGCCCCATGTTTTTCATTGACAATCTTTTACTTTCTACTTTTTAGTCAGTTTCAAAAACAGGGTTAAGTTTTGGAAGGGAGTTTTTTATGGTTCGTCATGTAGGGATACCGTAGCCGGCAAAAAACGTCCGTAACGTTAGCGTAAGATTTTTATGTATAGTCTAAGTATGATGTCTATACAGTGTCTAGTGTATAGTCTACATGATCATTGTTATTATTATATAGTTTTATAAATCATTCTAAACAAAATAAAGGTGTTAAGATAATTTTGTAAAGTAGTATTTTTTATTGAGCGATAAAAAAAGTATACCGGAATAATTATTTTCTTTATATCTCGAATTGACAAGTTTATAATAGTGGGTATATAGTATGCGCAGTGTTGGCGCTGCCAGTTGTAGACAAAAAAAATAAATTATTACTTTGTTTAAAAAGTAATAATTTATTTTAACACAGATGCTGTGCGCTCCAGTAACACACCGTGAAGATAGTCGAAAGTGATACTTTATTGGCGTGAGACTTTATCAGTGGATGATTGGCTAGGAAAGAAAATCACTCGTTCCGATGTAATACACCATGAACTTAGTTGCAGTTATATCAGTAAGCCTCAATTGTTTAGTTTAAAACGAAAGTTCTGTGCGCCAATGTAATACACTATGAAGTTAGTGACGAATTATCTTGTTGCGTTAAGAACAAGCTTTATAATTTTAGTACCAGATTTTTAATGACTTCGAAATTGACCATTGCATGTGTTAATCATCCATATTAATATTATAAAGCAGCAAACTTTTTGTATTTTTTGTACGCAACATTCTTAAGAACTGCAAGATGTATTTTAAACATTTTTGCTGTATATGTTAAGGAAATCATTGAGGATGGCACTAGGCTATTGAAGATCACGCTACCACCAATAGAAGCAAAGCAGTATTGAAAAGAGTACCAAAAACAGACAAAAATGATCAAATAAAATTACTACTAAAAGCGATAAAGTAGATACAAGTTACATTACGTATGTCTTGTGTGAGCCAATAAATCAGACACATACTCATTCATACACACACGATCACACGCATATACTCACACACATGCACACACAACATCTCATACACACGAAAAGTGCGCTAAATAAGGCATTTATGTACTTTATAAGAACAATATTTTAGAGTAAGGAATTGTGTACATTGAGAAGACACTGGCACCTGAGATAAAAAACCTAGTTCAGGTGACAGGACTTAACCTCATGTAAAAATATTTTTTGGAAAATAAATTATTATTGTTACATATTTCCACGCGAACAAAGTCGCAGACATAGCTTGTACTATAAGACGTTATATTATGAGGTTTCGCTTACCCAGCTTTCCGTCCGAGTCCAAATCAGCTAGGGCCCATATCTGAGCCAGGGTTTGCTGCGGAAGCCTCGACTGTAGCATTATTGACCTGGCTTGGGCTCCTGACACAGACCCTGTCTTAGCGCGGTCCGTCGCGTTAAACAGCTGAGTGTATCTAAACAGACGATCTTTCGCATTGTTAATAATTCTAATATCACCGCTATTTCACCTGTTATAAATCACGGGTCATCTTTACGCGTATTTTTTAAGGAGGTGCCATAATAAACACACAGGTGGATAGGTAATAGCTAGTGAGGGTGGCACGCATTTGAATAAGTCCTACCATCATGTTATGTTTTTTTTTTTTTATAATTTGTATAGTTTAGGCGACAATCGAGCAAGCGTGTCACTTGATAGTAAATAATCACCACCGCCCATATACACCCACATCTCCAGAGGAATCGAAAGTGCATTGCCGGTCTTTTTTGAAGGGACTAGCTCTCAAGTGCCACTGCCGGTACACAGTTATTGGTATTTGACGGCAGATTTTCAACTTGAGAGCCAGGCGGGCATTAGAAAAAGCCCTACCACAATGCAATGGTTTCCTCACGATGTTTTCCTTCACCGAAAGCTCAAGCGCATTGCAGATTCGAACTCACGTCCTATGATGCGAAGTTTCTAGACACTACCGCTGATCTATCATCGCTTCAAAAAACCTAAGCTAAAAAAGCTTCTTGGGTTTCTTTGATAACTCGGCTTCAATATGTACAAGGGATTTCGAGGAATATGTTATAAAAGGGTCATTAAAACTATTTGTGAAATCGCTGTTACATCGTATGAAAATATAGCTGAATTGTTTTGCCCTAAAAAGCTCGTTATAAATAAAATCCACCGTGTTTTCTTTAATACCACAGATATATTAAGGTGTACGATAATATTAAGGCTTATGATTATTATCAAGCATAATATCGTTAATAATCTCAAAGGTGACACGTTGCTCAACAAATAACATACTTTTCATTATCATATATTCGCAGTTGGTGATATATGATTTCATTTATCACGTGATTTATATACTGTTATAAAACAGTGATTACATATCAAAATTATTATGAAGCACGATGACAACTAACCTCAGTTTCTGAGGCTGCGGTACACCCCACTCGACGGGTGGCGGGCTCATCATACCCATGGGCAACTCGGTCGGACTTGTCACAACGGATCCTTGGAAAATGGGAAATAGAACATAATAATCACAGTGAAATGCTACGATATTCGATACGATATATGACACATTTGGAATTATTTCATAGGGATATAGTCATAGTCTCTCTGCAGTTAAATATAGATTAGCAGATTCCAAAACGTCAAGATTAAAAGGTGAACCACTGGGACGGGTATTTAAGCCTATCGGTTATTTAAAAAATAAATGCTTGTTCTGTACTGAAGAACAAATAGTTTACAGTTTTCCATTAGATAGTGGGATAACATAACTGCGTCCGTCTAACGGCGCTCACCATACACCAGACGCAACACACGACATAGTGACACGGTAAAGCAGATCAAGTAACCAAGCAAGATAGTAGTGACTTCTACCCACAAGAAGGTGGGCGTTGTCTCTGGTCTGTGGCAACACGGGAAATTGAAGTTTCACCGTAATGCTTTTTAGTGGGTAGTTTGTTTATCTTGTCGCACGAGTCATCACACGCCCCTCTCTTAGCCTAAGTCCCAAGTAGTGCGATAATATGCATTGTGATGAAGACAACTGTGAATGGATTTAGATATCACGTTAATAAAAAGGAACTTCTACTCAACTCTTCCCCAGTTAACCTCATACCAGGACTCGGGTACTAAGAGTCATTGTGGCATTTTGTTTAGGTATATGACACCTGATAAGACCCAGATGCCTCTCTCATAGGCTATCCGTAGTATTGGAAGAGGGTATGTAGCTTTTTACTAATTAAAGAAACTATAGGTATCTGATTAGGATGACATGTACATACACTGTTATAAACTAACTATACTAAGGCTTAGCGTAATGGCCATAATCTCACCTGATCTAAAGTGACGATACGGCCCAAGATGGTATACACGCTAAACCTTTGGAGGAACTGGCTATCAAGTGCAACAGCCGGAACATACCTATTGGTATTTGTCGGCAGATTTTCAACTTGAGGGTGGTAGCTAGCCAGGCGGGAATCGGAAAAAGCCCTACAACCATGCTACAGTTTCCCCACGATGTTTTCCTTCACCGAAAGCTCATGCTCATTGTAGGTTGGATTCGGACTCACGTCCCTTGACGCTAAGTCGTAGACACTACCACTGAGCTAACATCGGTTCAAAATCGCTGTATTTATGGGGTGTTGTAAAACAGCTAGTGAAAATACAAGTGCTAAAATCACTCACAGATTACCAACTAAACATCGCGCTATCTCTATGCCTGCTACTAAAGTAACAGCAGAATATAATGGCCGTTTTGAAGTTTCTAAAAAAATTATAATTATATTTAAAGGAACAAATTACTGTTCTCTATTATCAATAGTGAGGTACAGTCAGTCAGAAAATTATCGAATGTATAATTTTAAGATACTAAGTTAATCTAGTACACTGATTTTGTAAGCTTTTTATGTAATAGCGGGCAAACTTGATAATAGGTGATCACTGCCGCTCATGAACACCCAAAACACCAGGAGAATAACACGAGCGTTGCCGGCCTTTATTTTGGAGGGACTGGCTCTTCAGTGCAACTGCCGGAACATACGTTTTGGAATATGGCGGCAGATTTTTAACCTGAAGGTGATAGGTCCACCATGCTGTGGTTTCTGTACGATGTTTTCCTTTACCGAAAGCTCAAGCTTATTGTAGGTGAATTTGAACTCACGTCCCATGATGAGGTGTACCTACGCACTCCAAATATCGCTTCAAATACAAGAAAACTAACTCAATTTGATGTTGTTTTGAAAAGAACAAACCGTGAGTGTACTACGCGTGACATCGTTTCGACCTGACTTTGAAGTTAGGATATTGATAATGCATTACTATTGAGCAATTGGCTCATTATTTTAAAATTTGTTTATCATTTCAAAAACTTTTACGTCAGTATTGTATGTGTCAAAACGACCAACATAGCGTGGCGCTACTGTAGTGAAAAAAAAGTTATTGATAATTATCCCCCATATTACAGTAAGGCTACTCACCAGGCTTGGAAACAACATCCCCCTTGACTGCCGGTATTGGAGTCGAAGTCACTGGTTGACCTATAGAACTGGTGGCTGAAACCGCTTGCGGAGGACTACTGACCAACGAAGCGACGGTAACACCAATAGGCACGGGAGGTTGGGAGGGTTGGACCAAAGGTCCGGGTAAACCTTGAGGAGCCATCGTTGGCGGAGATTGGATCAAACTGGCCGGCATCATCGGCGGCGATGTGTTAATATTAGAAATGAGAGGTTGGGATGTTGGTATACTGGGTTGGCTCGAATTTATCAGCGGTTGCGTTGGGATAATCGGCTGAGAAGAGCTTATTAAAGGCTGCGATTGGCCAATCAGAGTTTGGGAGGTTGCAACTAAAGGTTGAGCGTCGATCAGCGGTTGAGTCATTGGCTTCACACCGGATATCAAATCGGGTATAGCATTTTTAACAGGCTGTACCAAAGGTTGGATCAGGTTGGCGGTGGGCTGGTTGGAACCAATATCTACTAGTAAAGATTGGTTCGAAGCTTGGCTTGTTGGGAGACCGGGTATGAGGGGTTGGGTGGGAGTTATGTTTGGCATTGGTGGTATCGGCGGTTTGGCGGGAGGAGTGAATTGCTGTTGAGTCACTGAAAAAAAGTAATCAGCGGTGTAATTATAGTTGACTGAGCCATTCTTAACTATTTACATTATTTCTATTACACAAAGGTGTTTCCTGAAGAATAAGAAATACAATTTGAAGTTTGTACGTTATCAAATACTAGATCTTACGTGCGGCTTCACTCGCGTTAATATTAATTTTGTCAAACACGTGTGACGACGTGATAAAAATAATCATACAAAGTGTATACTCTTTACCGCACTTCCAATAAGGTATTCGCGAGAAAAAGTAGCCTCTCACCGTCTCCAGGTTCCCATCTATCTCTATACCAAAATTCATAGTCATTTAGCGGTTTAGGCATGTAAGCGTAACAAGCAAACAAACAAAGTCACTTTCGTATATATAATATTAGTAAGGAGGGGGGGTGATTGTACTTCGATAGGACTAAAACACTAACAAACTTTTTTTATACAGTTGACAGTACCTGCTGGGTTCAGAGATGTAATAAGAGATGGCGGTAGAGTCTTTGGAACTTCAATTCCATGTAGCTTGAGGTTTATGATCTGCAAAAAAGGGAGTATTGCATTATGAGCTTTTTTTCGTGGAGAAATCCGTTTGGACACCCTCTCGCCCCGGGAGGGACGAGCGGGTTATCTGGGACTCACCCGGTGCGAACCGGGAACACCCACTGAAACTCCACGGTGTACCTCTGCCGCATAAATTGGGGCGACCCGGGACCAAACTGGTAATCACCGCGTCACCGCAGCGGTTTGCCCAACTGGGCCCCGGGGCTAAAGCATTATGAGTTGCCTACAGTCATGATACCTCGGTGGCAGTGCGTATGGATACCACGTCTACTGTGAATACGTTTATTATTCGCTCCCAAAGCTCAGTGAAGCTGTGAAATCTCAAAGGCCAGACCCGGATCTAGGTCAATTGTTATAAAAAACTCACAAATAAGGGTAAATTTAAATGCAATCGAGACAATAAGAGCCGTTTAACAAATTTACACTCTTTACTTTATGTTACGCATCATAGTGACTGTACTGCACCTGACGGTAGGTAGCTTGGTAATCTAAATCAGCGGCCACTGACAATGAATTAAAATTCACTGTCAGTCAATGTTGTCATACTGGCCTGCTTAGTTACCTCTTCACGCCTCTGTTATAATACAGTGGCAAGAAGACGGTTATACAAACTCACTGTCTGACAGAAATAGTAGGCAAACTGTTCGGTTCTCGGTGTTATAGGCGTCACCGTGAAATAGTGACAACGAAGTTCCGCCCGCGTGGTTCTATTGTATCATCATTGGGTGGTCATATTTTTACTGACTTAATCTACCTACTGAAATGTTTTGACCACTATATTTTATTAGTATAAAGTGTGCATTTCGAAAATTTGACTCTTCACTCTTATTTACATAATCACCTACATATTTATCGTCACTTTCATTATCTAACAGCTTTAGTTGTAAAAGTATGTTGCAGTAGTACGTTAGCTGATCAACTCGTTTTGATCCAAAGCCACGAGTATTAATGTAACAAAATTATTATTATTATTATTATTATTTGATGGGAACTACTCTGTTAGCCTGAGGGGCTTTTACAGCTTCACCTGAACTAGGGGGGGCGAGCGCGGAGGGCGCTCGAGCCCGAGGGGCAACTCGCGCAAAGGTGTCACTAGTGACCGAACCTCGGCTTGGGCTGTTGCCGAATCGCGTAGGAGAAAATCGAAAAAGCTAAATGTACTAACTGAAACCTTTACTTCGGGATCTAGAAACTAAATTTGGTGTAACAAAATTATCTCCAGATCCAGCTGAAAATCACTGCTATAGCAGTGTTGCCATAGCATATGCTGAGCTTGAGCTCTTTGATATTATATGAAGATTGTAGTTTTCAAGACCGTATTTGTGTAATTCCACTGCGTGCATTGTATAGCATCTAAATGTTTTCTGTTCAGGCAACACCGGAATCTGTGACCCGGTTGTTTCTGTTTGACGCTTGGGGACGCAATACTTTTTTTTTTGAATACGCGCTCGGTAACGGAAAGTCAACATCGGAACATGTCATCGTATTTTCTCTCTTTTGGTTACAAGTGGCCAGCAGAGGTTTTCAGTATATTGGCATATCATTATATGGACAAGACTAATAAAGAGTAGTGCCGGTCAAGTACGCCACGAGAACGAGACCATCACCAACGGCTACCCAGGTCAATCAATAGAGTTATTGGTGGACCCTGACCACTCGTAATCAAAGTAGGTGGGAAGTCCCAGGATCGAGAGTTTCGAAGGGCCCGCGATTTACTATCCGGCCCTAACAGTTCTCCTTCTTTCTTTATTCTGTGTAATAGAGAACGGATTAGTTCAAAGAGCTCATCAGAACACTTGCCATATTACAGAAGGTAGAACACGCTAAGAGAGGAAATGTCCCTGCGCAATTGCAGCGGATATGTGTTCTTGATATCTGCATCATATATATAGCGGCCTATACAACCTGTCTAAGGCCTCGATGAGATATTTGGTAGATCCATACTGGAGGTGCCAGTAATATTTTATGCAAGTAATGTTCAATTCATGCAGATTATTTGATTCCATGTTCTATTTGTTGTATCTGAATCCTTTCAAGATCTTAAAGAAGACGTTTCATTACCACCACAGAACGCGTTACAATAATGGGTATTATCTTTCTGATTATAATAGAATATTTCGAATAATATTACTCCAAATTGTTAATGTGAGGATCAATTTAAAATCCATCACCGCATGTAGAGAATGACTAACTTCATGATCACGTTCTGCGACTATAGAGAGCTCTGCAGTTACTTCCGGAGGTTTTGACAACCTTAGGTAAATTATTTAATAGCTTCGTATTATTGAAGAGAGAAATACATTAAAAAAATGTAAAAAAATGATAGCTCAGTGGTAGTTTGTCAAATACACCTACAATGTTTGAGCTATCGCTGAAGGGAAATATCGTGATGAAACCATGGCATGGTGGTAGGGCTTTGTCTACCGCCCGCCTGGCTAGCTATCACCCACAAGTTGAAAATCTGCTGCGGAATACCAATAGGTGTGTTCCGGCAGTTGCACTTGAGAACCAGTGTCTTCACAGGTCTAACGTATATACCAACTTGGGCGGTATCGTAACTTAAGATCAGGTGAGATTATGGCCATAATGTTGAACATTATTTAATAAAAAAATTACAATGGGTAAATTTTATGTTTACAATACAGTGTAATTATAGAAAAATAGAAATAAATATGAGAAAAGAGACTTTTTGCTTCTTTTATATACAAGAACCATCAAAGCGCCCACACTTCTAGGCTCCGGAAGGAACAATGAAATACCACCTTCCATATAACCTTACTGTTGTCACAGTGAATATATATCCTGCAAAGTCTACCCAATTAAGCCTCACCTTGCACGCTATGGAGAACTCTTTGAAGTCCAGTTTCCCGTCAGCGTTGATATCGGCCAGGGACCATATCTGCCCGAGTACTGGAGGCGGCAATTGAGACTGTGATAAAAAGTGTGTGTGTCAGAGTCATACATGAATAAGATGTGAAGCCTCTTTTGGTAAAACCCTTATTGACTCTTCAATCGATTATGATGAATTGACACAGACATCGATGGGACGTTGGAGACGGTGATAGAATAATTTTTCTCGCGAAAAACTTACTACAAGTGGGGTAAAGAGATAAACTTTAAAAGAAACTTTTTATTGCCTTCTCCAATTTGTTTGAGAAAATCAATATTAACGGGAGCGAAGCCGGCATAGAGATCGATGGGACATTGGAGACGGTGATAGGACAATTTTTTTCGCGATAAACTTACTGGAAGTGGGGTATAGAGAGGCATAAACTTTATATGAGACTTTATATTGCGTTTTCAAATTTGTTTGAGAAAAACAAAATTAACGCGAGCGAAGCCGCAGGTAAAAGCTTGTAGAGTATAAATATAATAAAAAGTATGTGTATGTCAGCTCCAATGCGTGAGTGAAGTTAATTCTTCAAGTACGATTGTCAAAGTGCAAGGAGCGCAAGATGCGTTGTACAGAAGAAAATAACGCTTGTATTAAATTATTTATTGGAAGGAAGTTCCTTATGTGTCATCGCGGATGGGCGTCGGCAAAAAATTTCCGCAACTTTAGCGTAAATTTTTTATGTATAGTCTTTTTTATTATTATTATTATTATAATATACACAATCTGCGGACTCTGGGTTCGCAACTTTTTTTAGGTAAGTAATTTAGTTATTACAAATTGCTTTAAAACAGAAGCTAGGCATTACAGTAAAAACTAAAAAGTGAGTGAGTTTTTTTTTTTATTGCACTTTTTTATGTATAGTCTATGTATGATGGCTATACAGTGTCTAATGTATAGTCTACGTGATAACTGTTATTACTATATATTTTTATAAATCATCGTAAACAAAACAAAGGTGTTAAGATAAATTTGTAGTTTCTTTTTATCGATAAAAAAAAATTTATAATAAAAATGTATACCCGAATAATTATTGTCTTCATACCTCGAATAGAACTTAAAATTGATATTTTTACAATAAGGAACTTCGTTCCTATCTGGTGTCCCATGACACCACTCGATTTTTTTTATTTATTCAATCTTTTTTGTACACCTTAACACATATAATTATACATACAATTCGGTTAGTACAAAGGGCGGCCTTAATGCTAATAGTAATCTCCTCCAGGCAACCTTTATATGTAATAAGATACATATTGAAGACATATGAACTATAACATAGATATGAAGTATACTACAATATTAAATTCCCATGCAAACTGCAAAAACATACTTGTAGAAATTTACATTTTCTACTTGAAGGTGGTAGCTAGCCAGTCAGGCATTAGATATGTCCTACCATCAGATCCCAATGTCTTCCTTCAACGACGCTCAAATGCATTGTAGGGATGGAAATTCACATGAATGAAGTTATGGTTAAATGTTATGACCGCAATTTCCCCTGATATTAAGTGACGTTGTGGCCCAAGATGGTAGACACACTAAGCCTAGTGGAGGGACTGGCTCTCAAGTGCAACTGCCGGAACACACCTATTGGTATTAGGTGGTAGATTTTTAACTTGAAGGTGGTAGCTAGCCAGATCGGCCTAGAAAAAGCCCTACCACCATTACTTTTTTTCTTACATCATTTTCAGTAACAAAATGTGTGTGAAATTACATCACTTCAATAGGCAAGATGTAAAAGGGTAACAGAGTGACATAGTAACAGTTATAATATTATGTTAGATTATTAGCAAACCTGCAGCATAAATTTCTTAGCTTGTTCACCGGAGAGAATCTTGTTGACTGGTCCCAGGTTACGGAAATGCTGGTAGAACTTTGCAAGCTCATGGGGCTGTATTACCCATGGATCCTCAGCCATCTTGGCAACTATGAAATAGAGATATATATATATATATATATATATATATATTCATTTTTATTATAATAATATAGTAGAATCTCACTAATCTGGCACTATACAAAAGTATGCAAGAATGTATTAAAAAATTCATAATTAATGAAATAAAGAATTTCAGATATTTATTTCTGTCATGTACTAAATTTTTTTGAGATTGTCATCAGCCTGTGATATAATATAAATGAGCAACTTATTTTTAAACATTGAACGTCTATGCCAGATGGTTAAAGCAGTGTTACTGAGGGCGCTAACTCTACACAGACACGGTGTATCATCTGGGATGCACTTAAAAAAATACAGGGTTGCCCGAGACCTGTACCCTTCTTGGCTTCACCAACTGAATCCGCAGGAATGACATTTCGATAAGTGCTGCATAGGGTCTGCTGCAGGGACCTGATGTGTATTCAGGTCAAACCTAAATCACACCTAATGGGAGACCCACTCTGGTCACCCACCCGCCCAACACCCAATTTGTGCTAACCAGTCCTTCCCGCCCCTAATATGGAATACTCATTTTGTGTCTATGATGAGTAACGAGAACGGCCAGACTGTGGCTATATAAAAATAGAAATAAAGATAAGAGTAAGTATGGATATGTGACATATGACAGGTATATAAAGGTATAGGATACTAATGTTAAGGTGCTGGGAGTATAATATAACATTAGTACCTCGAGGATGCTGGTATCACATACCCAAATACACTTTCAGCTTTGCCAGACAGGAAGAAGCTGACACGTACCATTTGACTAAGTTTTTATAACAGATTAACTCTCTGCATAACTTTTGATCCATTTTCTGCAGTATGGTGGTTGGAGCACAGTTTGTGGAGGATACAGACTATTGATGTGCCAGTTTAGTGCCAGAATCTACTATAATAATATTTATTCACCCAGAATAACACAAAGCACACATTTGAAACAAATAATCTAGAAAATGTCTAAATCAAGGTTGACAGGTGTTGGTTACATATGATGATTTGCTACCACTTAAAATATGTAAACCTATATCTCAGGTGGCATTACAGATTATGTTACTATGAATGAAAACATTGTACAACTGCAGCAAATAATATATTTCAGAGCAATTATAGTAGAGTAATAGATGTAAAATGTTTTAAATAAAATGTTGATCTTTTAAACCGCAAATAAATTGAAAACTCACCTATAAAAATTAAAAGATGTGTTTCACACTTCTTTGTGGGCAATTTCATTTTAATTTTTAATAGAAAATCATTAGAAAATACCTACCTACATTACCTACTACATGAAAACTTAAGTATGTAGGTATACTTAGCTATACTATTTTATTATATTATACTACACACACTAGATTAGAAGACATCATTGGCACAATGTTGTCTGTTTTACTTGCATGTGAAAGAATTGTGTCTTTAAATCTACCTACAATGAGCTTGAGCTTTTGATGAAGGAAAACATAGTAATGAAACCATAGCATGTTAGATACTTTACCATAGCATATACATCCAAACCCACATTCCCCAAATTCAGAAATAATTAATTAAAATAATTATATTTCTCATGTTATGTAATTAAAATAATAAAAATTATTTTGATTATATTTGCATAACAGATTTGTCCAGTGCCTACACATTAAAAAAAGCCTTAGATATTAACTTCCATTTGATTCTGAGCATACATCTTCAAAAGTAAAATTAATAATTATTAAAAATATTATATAAAATAACAGTTTATTGTTTTATTTGTTTATGTATATCAACGTTTTTTTTAAATTATTTAATACATTATTAAATCTTAACAATTATTACAGAACACACAAATTGAATACCTAATAATTGTTTCATTTAATTTAATAGATTTTTTTATAAAATAAATCAAAGCAAATAAAATTGTAGCAATAAAACAAATAAAAAATACAAATTTAATCATATCCCAAAAGATTGCCTGATAAAACATGACACATTTAATTAATCGTTCCCATCATCCCTATGAGATGTAGATAAGAAAGATTTATCTAAATTCAAATTACTGATAACACCAGTAAATAGGGAGGAAACTTTAATTAACGGATTACAACAAAAGTAACAAGATATCAATTGGTACATTGCGATATGTTTATGTAAACTTACATGATGTCTGCAGTGCAGGAATATATAGAATGATATGACTTTCCTTTTTAAAACTAAATTCTTTATACCTTTACTGGCCAGTACTCAACTATTGATCCGTCAAGTCAATACTGTCAAGTGTAGTGTTGTCATAAATAATTATCCAACATCGCTAATATCGATATCGATAGTTTCTGTAATACTATTATAAAAACAGAAAATAGCATTAGTTATATTATTTGATGTAAATATTTACGAAACGATGTAGCTTTTTGTAATTATTAAAATGTTTTCCACCAAAATAAGTTGTTACATAATGAAAAACTGAAATCAATGTATCATACAACATCTTTTAACATAATTGTATATTTATATGTCGGTTTACTGTATGCAAAAGTTTTTATAGTGGACAAAAGCATTGTAATCTAAAACCAATTTTAATTATGTCTAAATTTTTAAATACTTTAATCCTTAAAAATATTTATTCTACCCAAAACTTTCGGACGATACCTTAACCCCAAACAATACTAAAATATTGTCGCAGGTGATGTGAAAATAAAAAAATGGTTTTATCAAAATTAATTTCTTTAAGGTAAAGTAATTAATGGTTAAAATATAAAGAAAAGTTCTGCAATGTACTTATCATTTTAAAATAAAATTTAGCCCAACGTTATGCAAAAATTTGCTACATACCTAACACATATGTTATTGTTAATTTATAATATTTGAATTAACTAATTTCTGTAACTAGATTAATATATTACATAAGTTTATAACAAACCGGATTAATACCATTATTTACCAGTTTATTTATTTAGGCATTATACCGTTAATACGTTGATTGTTTAAAAAACACACACAAACGTTTTATAGTAAATTGTATTCCTAAGTGTGGTATTTACAACGTAATTTAATAAAATCATATCATTGCGAAACCTTATTAATTAACAAATAAAAATGTAGCTGAATACTTGTTTCAGAATATCCGACAATTACAAAATATTTTTGCATGCAACTTCGTTTGCGTTGAAGTAATTTAATTATTCTCCCGTATTTGTAACTTTTTTCAATACAGCTTTGCTCCTTTTGGTAGTGGCGTAATATTAAATAGCACAAAACCTACCTGAATAAGTGATCTATCAAATACAAACAGAGAGAATGATATTTAAAATCCGACTGGCAGTTCCTAAACTTTTTTAATAAATAAAGATTTTCGAACGAAATATTACTGTAAACGTCAGCTGTGAGCTGTTTCCATGGAGTTGTTTGACATTGACAAACGTCATTCATCTCATGTTTGTTTTTGCATGTGATTTGTATTTAGAGATTCAGAGAAATGACGAAAACAGCTGATAATGTAAACCCTCTCGTCTACGAGAAAGGTTCCGAACGTAAAATCACCTCAGAGGACTTAGACGACAACGTGGCTGATTGTTTCGACGAGCGAGAAATATTTGACTTGATACGCAATATAAACGACCCTGAACACCCACTGACCCTGGAAGAGCTGAAGGTGGTGGAGGAGAACCACATTGTACTTGATAATAAGGAGGGTACGGTACTCGTTAACTTTACCCCGACGATTCCTCACTGCAGCATGGCGACTTTAATAGGTAGGTTTTTCTTATTTACTCTAATAATTTATTTATATAAATTTAGCATTATGGTCATGATCTCCATTGACGTTAAGAGACGATGTGACCCTGAGATGGTGGACATGCTAAACCTCGTGGAAGAACTACAGATGTAAAACAACCAATTTTTTGAAGCAATGGTTACTCAGTGGTCGTGGGTACGATTTCACGTCGATGGGACATGAGTTCAAATCTACCTACAATGGGCTTGAGCTTTTAGTAAAAGAAAACATCATGAGGAAACCTTAGAATGGTGGTAGGGCTTTTTATAATACCTGCCTGACAAGCAACCACCTTCAAATTGAAAATCTTCACCAAATATCAATAGGTGTATTCCGGCAGTTGCACGTTCCTAGAATTCAGAAATAATTAAGTAAAATAATTTTATTGGTCATGTTATGTAATTAAAACAATGAAAATAGATCTTATTACATTTCCATGACAGATATGACCAGTGTCTTCATATTTAAAAAAAAAATTGCAGAGATACTAATTTTCACACCATTCTCAGCAGACACCTTCAAATGTTTAGTTAAAAAAAATATAGCTACCACCCTCAAGTTGAAAATCAAGTACCAAATACCTATAGGTGTGTTTCAGCAGTTGCACTTGATAGAGTCACTCCATTAGGCTAAGTGTGCCCACCATTTTTGGCCACATCGTCATTTAACATCATTTGTAATAAATATTTATCTATAGTGGATCATTTCAGGTCTGTCAATACGAGTCCAGTTACTCCGAGCCTTACCGAGCAGATTTAAAGTGACAGTAAAAGTCACTGACGGGTCTCATGTGTCAGAGCATGCTGTTAACAAGCAGCTGGCAGACAAGGAGAGGGTTGCAGCTGCTCTGGAAAATAATAATCTAGTGCAAATAATCAACCAATGTATAGCCACTGTGTAAGTTGAGGTCTCATTATAATCTATATATAAAAATTTCGCCACAGTGTTTGTTGTCACATCTCTCTGAAAACACTCCACCAATATTTATGAAATGTTTATCACTTGGTGCGTTTAATTTTGGTACAATATACCTTCGGTAAGTATGAGAATAGACTGTATAGTGTATTTCATACTGCTAACTTATTAATTTGGTAAATTAGAAGAAGTTATAGTAAGCACAAGTATATGTTACAAAAATATTTTGAAATGAAACCGTTTTTGAGGTTAATAAAGACTATCCAACAGAGATTGTAGGTGATACGAAGTCCACCGGATCGAATCGTAAACCATAATATTATAATGCAGAAAACTTTGAATAGGCTAACCGTAGGAGCTACCAGTCTGCTTAATAAATCTTTTTATATTTGATAGAGTAATCATTGAGAGAGACTCTAGGATATTTAACGTCACACTAACACTAATAGAAGTGAAACTGTATTGAAAAATGTTACAAGAACTGGTAAAGTTTGTTAAGTCATTTTTAGTTCCATCAAACAAAGTTAACTAAGTTAAATTAAACATAACCTGTCATAAATTCACAACTCTATAATGTCTAAAACGTTTGGAAAACCCAAAAGTACCTGCCTCATAACATATATATATATTTTTTCGTTTATTTAATAACAATAAAACCACATCTAATCAGACCTGAAGAGTAATAGGGTTCTATTCCTAATTATACTGAAGCGTTTATGAGGTGTGTAATACTTGACTTTAAGTGGACATATAGAAAAAAACCTATTTTAACTGTAGATATTATCACAGAGTTTATTTGCCATTTTGTAGCCTTCATTGCACGCCTCATAAATGAAGCATTGAGTTGGTTACCACTGTCACTTCACGCAAAACTATGATAACTTAAAATGTCTCTATCATATATTACACTTGTAAAATAGTATATACACACATATCAATAAAAAGCATTACTTTTAACAGTCATGATATTTTTGATGCCATTTTTGTTATTTAAACTAGTTAAAAAGGTACTGTCTTGGACGTCCGTGTGTTTGAATGTGCGGATCCTGTATGTTATAGCGATAAGAACTAAAATACTTACTAATCAAGTCTTTTTTTTTTTTCACTTCAGTATAATTAGGAATAGAACCCTATTACTTTTCACGGTCTGATTGGATGTGGTTTAATTGTTATTAAATAAACAGAAAAAAAATTATATTATGAGGCGTGTAATTTTGGATTTTCCAAACTTATTTAATTTATATACTTAGTTATTTAAACCCGCGTTGTGTTGGGGACAGTTTACGTTATGTAGAATGAATTGAAGTGCAGTGAAATAAATTGTGAATAACGATTTGGAACATGATTATTGGTTGCTATAGAAATCAAACGGATTTAACAGGAGACTCTATTAACTATATAGTAACATTTGAATTGGATACCATAGTACCATATCCTCTGACATCATACAGAGAGTATAAAAAGGGATTAAAATGGAACATAAAAAAAAATACACCGATATTTGTGATCACTTATTTATATATTAATAAAGAGATTGTATATAAAATAATGTTTATTAAATATAATAAATGTGTTTATAAATATATTTGGACATTATCATGTGGTTTTATTTTGAATTCTTCGACTTTGTCTCGTCTTTGATGGTCTCGTACGAAGACAGGTTCTGAAAAAAAAAAAAGTTGAGAGGTGTCAAGCGACACCCGGATGGAAAGAAGTTCCTTTCGATTAATTAGTAAAGGAATTGTAATTGTATTGGCTTGCTTTCTATAAGAGAGAGAGAGAGAGAGAGAGAGAGAGAGAGAAAGAGAAACATGCGCACATCGCACAGCTTACTATAGCAAAAAGTGTCGATACCACTTTTCGTGAGAATTTTTTCTGTCTAGCCCCCTTTCACAACGCGCGATAAGGAACTTCGTTCCAAAAAACACAAAAACATACTTTCACTATATAATTTCTGTACGATTTAAATAAAAAATTCAAATTAAATAAAAAATCTTTATTCAATTTACACCCTAAGAAGGCGCTTATAAACGTCAAACTACCACCGGTTCGTAAAGTAACGCAGTCATCGAGAAGAACCGGCGAGAAACTCAAACAGCATCTTTTTATAGATCTTGATCTTAACACTGTAGTAGTTTAATGTGTTACAGTAGTTATTAGCGGATGTACAGAGAGGTGTGTCAATTATAGACATCACGATCGCTCACATATTGACCCACACTATAATATAAGCTATATATAGCTTTGACATGACTCTTAAACTTACTGGGCGACAGTAATGTGCTAAAACTGTTATAAAACCTAACACTATTATCCAAATAACTGTTACTTGTCTTACTCAGTCCAAAATAGGGGGTGACCAGTTTGTCACGGTATCTAGTATTCAAATTATGGCGGTCTTTAACGAAATCTATCTTTGCTAAGTTTCTGCAGACAAACATTAGATTATCAATAATATATTGGGAGGGGAACGTTAAAATATCGTATTCCGAAAACTCATGGCTTCATGATTCGCGAGGTCGCATATTGTAAATGGCCGGAACTGCACGTTTTGTAAAAGACACACGGTGTCTACCTCAACTGGTGTGCCCCAAAGCAAAATACCATATGGTGCAAAGTAACCAGTGTGAAAGAGTTGAAATAAAACTAATTTAAACGGATTTTATCGCGGTTATTTATTAAATTTTGATCCCGACGTTTCGAAAGCTTTTCAGCCTTCGTGGTCACGGGCAGGCACAAGCCTGGGATCCAATTATACATTTAATTAAATCGGAACCCAAAAGACCAATTGCCAGACCTCAAGACACTGTGAACTCTTTCTGCGTAGATCGGAACACTATAAATATTAAAAATTAAATTGAAGGTAGACACAGTGACATAAACTTTTCTGGACAACCCACACCTCAGTCCGCCCCGTGACCGCGAAGGCTGAAAAGCTTTCGAAACGTCGGGATCAAAATTTAATAAATAACCGCGATAAAATCCGTTTAAATTAGTTTTATTTCAATGAATAATATTCGCGTAAACCTAAGAAATCATAGCGTGAAAGAGCTTCAATATATCTGGTAAAGCCTGGTTGGGACTAATAACATATCAATATTATAGATATTTTATTTTTATAAGACATTAAAAACGACTCCAAATTTGCCGCCCTAGACTCCAGCCTGTTTTGTCTATTGGTAAATCCATCACTGCATGAAACCAAAGGAGAACCATGATTCCGGTATTTTCACTATGTGTCTGGTGGTTGTGGGCTAGTCGTCAGCACAGTGACTGGACCTGATCTTAAGTACCAAAAGCAAAATTCACTGTCAGTCACCGCTGTCGCACTGGCCAGCTTAGGTACCCCTTCACGTGTCTTTTGAATGACTAAACATCACCGGAAGGGGTGAAGACGCTGACAGGAAGACGGTTAGAAACACCTTTAAGCAACAATCTTACCTCCCACATGGCGTTGTCCCACGATGGGAACAGTTTCTTGAAGACCGCAGGTTCAATGCCTTGCTTCACCAAAACCACGACGGCTGACTCCACAGTTCTATCCAATCCGTCATCTTCTATATACTCCTGTTAAATGCCACAGGTTATATAATATGTTTAGGAGTAACAAGAGATTAAGAGATATACTAGAGGGGTATCCAAGAAGAGATAGAGTCGAAGATCGGATAACGACATTAAAAAAATCGAAGGAATACTGACTCAGTTGGTATTGTGTACGGACTGTACGTCGATGGACGTAAGTTTAATTATTATTTTTTATAGTTAAGGGGTATCCTTATGGACATAATCTCACCTGATCTTAAATGACGATACGGCCCATTAGACACGCTAAACCTGTGAAGGAACTGGTTCTCAAGTGCAACTGCCGGAACACACCTATTGGTATTTGGCGGCAGATTTTCAATTTGAGAGTGGTAGAGATTTTTCAAATGAAAATTCGTATTGAATTATATAAATAATGCTAGCTACTATTCTGTATATGAGACACGTGTAAACGCACTTCTATAGTTGCGTTCAAAAGTCCCACTTCTGAGGTTATCATTTTAAGACACATTATATAATACAATCTTTTAAGTTGTATTTCTGTTCCTAGGAAACAGGAGTTTTTAGCTGAATAAAAAGTATCCAATGTCCTTTTCTCTCCCCCTGCAAAATGTCATGATGATCGCGCTGTGAAATTTTGATGTAATAATAGCTCAGTGGTAGCGTGTAGGAATATCGCGTCATGAGACGTGAGTTCGAATCCAACCAGCTACCATGAACGGAAGGAAACCATAGCATTGTGGTAGAGCTTTTTCTAATGCCCGGTGGGCTAGCTACTACCCTCATGTTGAAAAATCTGCCGCTAAATACCAATAGGTGTGTTCCGGCAGATGCACTTGAGAGCCAGTCCCTTCTATAAAGGTCTGCAACGTTGGTGTTGGTGTTTTACTCTTGGTGTTGTAGGTGTCCATGGGCGGCGGTGATTACTTACCATTAGGTGACACGCTTACTCGTTAGCCCACTACAATTATATAGTAATGACATTCTTTGTTTACTTTTTTCTTATTATATTAAACAGTAGTGCTGACCGTAACATCACGTTGGACCATCGGAAAACGCTGAAACGCATCATACGTTGTACCATTTTAGCTGAGATGGGACCATTTACGGCCTCACACAACTGATTAGTGGACACCCTCTGACTATTATATTCACTAGGTTATTGTTGTTTTTGTTTCTCGACCTAATTTTTAATTATTTTTGTTAACGTTTAGTCAGTGTGAGTTCCGTAATAAATGTATTTAATTTCTTTCTTTCACTATTCCATAAAAAAACGCTCAGTTGTTAGTGTGTACGAATGAGGCGTCATTGGACGTGCGTTCGAATCCCTGCAATGCGCCTGAGCTTTCGGTGAAGGAGTACATCGTGATGAAACCCATATCTTGGTAGGGCTCCATCTTAAGCCCACCTGAACAGCTACCACCCTCAAACTGTTTGCCGCAACAAACAAACATACATTCGCTTGTATAATATTACTAGCTGTGCCTGCTTGCCTCCTATTGACGGTAGCGTGATGTTAAATAACCGAAAGACATCCTCAATTATTGCACTATCAGACCCAATAATAATTTTTGAAATCTCACAAGCGCTTCCTTAAGGTCACCGCGTTCAAACAAACACACAAACTTTTCCACTTCATATTTTATTATATATATTCCACATATTATATATTCCACATCATATGTTATATATTCATACATATATTATATATTCCACATCATATTCATAAGGTAAGATTAGAAATATACACAACATGTCTGTTGAAAAAAAATAACGATTAATCTATATATGGACCGTTTATTTTGAAAGTGGTGTAAGTCCATTTTCTTTTGTTTCGAGAAAATTAAAGGTTACTCTATATTTGTTGAAAACGCAATTTCATTTACCGACCGATTTTAAGTCGTACAAAACATGGGATTCTTTTGAGAAATTAAACACGGACTAGTTATATATAAAAAAAATATATTAAATTAAGCATGAATTACGTGATAGCTCATTTTTCTCAAAAATGGACTTACACCACTTTCAAAATAAACGGTCCATGTATTTATATATAAAAATGAATGTCTATTTCCCTTGGTCATCGCATCACGCGGGAACGGATGGAACAATTTCGCTAATTCTTTTTTATTGTTGTGTTAATTATCGTCAGGGGAACGTTCTTATGAAAGAAAAAAATTAAGGAAGTTGACTGGAAAATCAGCAAAATTAAAAAACTTAACGACAATATTAATTTTGCATAACTGTCAGTTGTCTTAGAGTTGTCTTAATTATACCAATTCAAATTCAATATTCATAGTTAAGGCAGGACAGCGTCTGCCGGGTCAGCTATTATTAATATAGATATAATATCTTACCTTAATAATATCGCTTCTCGATGATTTGACACGCTCAGGAATATTCTTTCCTTGCCACAAGTAAAGCTCTTCACCGGTGTCAAGAATGTACACTCCGTCTTCGGATAGGTCCTGAAATAATTACATGCATCTTCTTACATCTTACACGCTAAACCTGTGGAGGAACTGGCTCTCAAGTGCAGCTGCCGGAACACACCTATTGGTATTTTGCTGCAGGTTTACAACTTATGGGTGGTAGCTACCCAGGCCGGCATTAGAAAAAGCCCTACCACCATGCTATGGTTTCTTCACGATGTTTCCCTTCACCGAAAGCTCAAGCTCTGTACCCAATTGAATAATTCTTATTTAATTGTGTTCGTTATCGCCAGGACAAGGGTTATATAAATAAAACGAACAGTAGGTTTTTATATCTCGTAATATGAAAAGTAATGAAGCGATGATAGCTCAGTGGTAGTGTGTACGACTTCGCGTCAAGGGACGTGACTTCGAATCCTACCACCAACAATGAGCTTTAGCTTTCGGTGAAGGAAAACGTCGTGAGGAAACCATAGCATGGTGGTAGGACTTTTTCTGATGCCCGCCGGGCTAGCTACCACTGAGACCACCAGTTGTAAACCTGCCGCCAAATACCAATAGGTGTGTTCCGGCAGTTGCACTTGATAACCAGTTCCTCCTAATGCTTAGCGTGTCTACCAACTTGAGCCGTATCGTCATTTAAGATCAGGTGAAATTATAGCTATAACGCTAAGCCTCAACTATAAAAAAAATCGAATTAAAAGACAATTAAACCGTTTGAGTTATAAACAAGTTACATTCAATAACGAACAGAGATAAAAAACGGAAACGATATTAGATATAGTGGTATGTATGTTAGATACTTAGAAATATGAGTTTTTAGGATGCACCTTACATAATAAAACAGTCCCGCATAAATAGTCTTTCTGTTAACATCTAAACTTACATTGGCAACGAATAGTGATTATTTAACGATGCCTTTCGGAAAATTACACGAATTTGACCTCGGGGGGGGGGGGGGGGGGGGGGTGCTCAGTGGTCAGCATATATAAGATTAGTGAAACAGATCGTTTTGTTAAACGTTATAAAAAGTGAGGTACACGTAGCCAGGCTAATGACGCACGTCGATGCACCTACGTATCAGTTAATGTGCGGTTTATGTGCCCAGTATTATCCGGAAGATAAAACATTAAAACAGCTTGTCAATTTAGTGGCCGGCCATAGATTGCAGAGAAACATACAAATGGCCAGTTCTATTGATCTTAACGAATTGAAGTTGGAAGGTTGATTGATGAGGCAAATCATTTTTGAGTTTTGAAGATGAATAAAGAACATAGAACTTAGATGATATTAAATTCACCGGTTTAGCTAGTAATTAATAAGTGCACGTTAATAGTAACTTTAATCTCAGTTTGGTAAATCAACGTAACAAATGGTATTCATTTTTATAGATTTAATGCTACGTAACGATAATAATTTTTCTAAGCAGAGCTTGGAAAGGAAAAAGCATGTTTTTGAGAGCTACTCCCTACAGAGGATTAGCGTGTTCACCGGCATGGGCGAAATCGTCACTTAACATTAGGTGAGATTGTGGCCATAACATTAGACATTAACTATTATTAATGGGTTTATGGGTCTATTCTGTTAGGTAAGAACCTTTTTATGCTCCGGCACCCCTTTTTCAGATTTCTACCCTAAACCACTGTACAATAGCATATTAATTACTGGAAAAGACAGGACACAGTGTTCGAGTTAATAATTATTTGAAAAGACAGGATATTATGTTCCAATTATTTACTATTGGAAGACAGGATGTCATGTAAGCAGACAGCTAGTCTACAATATAGGAACTGTAGCTTAGGAGGCACTTCCGCACAGTGACACGTACCGCTTGAGTGAATTCCGTATCTAAGTCTTCGAACTTGATCCTCCCGGCCACACCGACGGTGACGGCTGACAGTGTCTTCGGTGTGATCACTCGCCGGTTGACGGTCAACCGCCATGCTGAAGGGTCTTCCTTCTCGTCAGGCACTCCGCCTGGGTTTCCAGGGTTTTCGTTATATACAGCGAAATCTCTATAACTAGGATCTCGATAAGTCATAATCCTCAGTAATTCGCAAAAAAAACAAATGCCGTTCCCTTCCACTGAAGCCCTAAATACGCGGTAACTCGAATCATTTAGTATTTGTGACTCGATCAAAATGTTATTTCCCTACGAGGTATTTATAGTACATAATTTACTCTATAAGTAATCTAGTAAGTGCATGGTGGTAGCCCTTTTTTTAATGCCTGTGTGGATAACTACCACCCTCGAGTGCATGGTGGTAGAGCTTTTCTGATGGCCATCTGGTTAGTTACCATACTCAAGTTGAAAAACTGCCGTTAAATACCATTAGGTGTGTTCCGGCAATTGCTCTTAAGAAGTTGTGGGTGTCCATGGGCGGCGGTGATCACTTATTATCAGGTGACACGCGTGCTCGATTGCCCCCTATTCCATAAAAAAACTCGAATCTCAAAAAGCAGATTCCGTAAGTCGTAAGTTGTAAAATATAACGTTTCGATACAATACCACTCTCGGTACGACTTGATATATTACAATCCGAGAAATATACTTAGAAATTACGCTATTCTAAGTCGAAATAACTAACTAACTAGCTACGCCTGCGACTTCGTTCGCATGGAACTGAAAATTATTTAACTAATCTATAGCCTACATTACTCAGGGATAATATAGCATTTTAATAGTGAAAGAATTTTCGTAATCGGCCCAGTAATTTTTGAGTTTATTCGTTACAAACAAAAATACAAATCTTTTCTCTTTAAAATATTACTATAGACATAGATCAAATCCTTTGTACCTCGCACTTCTTGTTCAGTCGAAATCTCAATAACTCGAATTTTTTTGCATTTCTCTAGACATTCGAGTTACACTTTCCACTCTATAAAGATACATATCGGAGTTTTTGGCGGGATTTTGATCTGTCATGTTGTAATTTTAATTCATATACTTAGTTGTTTAACCCCATATTGTGTAAATTATAGTGACATTTTACGAAGTGTAGTGTAGTTGAAGAGCGTACGTGAAGTAAATTATGAATAATCATTTGAAACATGATATATTAGTTGCCACAAAAACTCCCAAGAGAGCTTAAACAAGAGAGTCGCCATCTTGTTGAAGATAGTGTCGTCTACCTGAAATCTTATTACTTGAAAGTGACAGTAAAAGTCTAAGTTGCCAAGAATAAAAAAGAAGAAGGAAAAATATCGAACCATTTTCACAAAACCTTCGTAAGTGACAATTATACTTTTTATGGGAGACAGTTTTTTCGTACTTAATTGAAAAGTTTTTTATGATAACTTTATAAAAAAAAAATGTTGTTTATAATTAACCACAGATTTACTAGAATAGTGGCTATTGAGAAACTGTTTTCAATTTGCAAAGTTAATTAAGAGGTTACAATAAAAAATATTTTAAAGTTTTTGACGTTGATAATATTTTTCCTGAACGGCCCGATATGTACTATCTATATTAATTAGTGGTCATCTAGTGGTCGAAATTCGACCATAATAAATTTAAATTATAAGTTTGAACATCATTAAGGTTCTGTTGTCAAAGACTCGTCAAACAATATTAATCTATAATCTGTTCTCAATTTGACCACAAAGTAAAAAATAAACAAAACAGTATATGCGCATGTGTGTGAGTGTGTGTCAAATACATGGTAATGTGTGTAATGTTTTATTTTTATTGATTTGATGTATTTTTTATGCATTTAAAAAAAAACATTAGTATTCAGGACTACTTTTCTATATAAGCTATAAGTGTTGCGAAATTTCATACTTCTCTTGCGCGCAATTGTCGTAACAAGGAGTACAAAGTTTTTGCTTCACGTATTAATATATAGATAATCTATATTAATAAAGTAACTGATCCAGCACACATAGGTCTATGTATTCTTATAGACGAATTTTAATTAAATAAGAAAAGAAATACTTATTCGAAAATCTCAATGAAAAATTGTGTCCCTTATTTTAGACTACCAGAGGATGAAAATTGATCGACGATAAAACATATTTTCTTTAAGTTTATCAAGTAAGGATAGGTTACGCTACGTGAATGGATTAAGTTCAAATCCCTACATAGACCTTGAACTTCCTGTGAAGGAAATCATCGTGATGTAATAATAGTATGTTGGTACGGATCTTTGTAACGCGTCAAAAGAAGAATTTTTTTTAAAAATATGCTCACGATTTCACCCGACGTTAAGTGACAATGTGCCCTAAGATAGTTGACAGTCTAAGCCTAGTAGAGAGACTGGCTCTCAAGCGTATTAGTCGGAGATCACCTATATATATCCGGGGGTATATTTTCAACTTATAGGTGGTAGGCTTGCGTTATAAAAAACCCTATTTTGCTCTGGTTTCTTCACGATGTTTTCCATCACTGAAAACTCGAGCTCATTGAAGGCGGATACGAACCCGCGTCCATTGATGTGGCGTGGCGTCCGTAGACCCTACAAACTGAGCTATCATCGCTTCAGAATTCCAAGCCAAGATGCTAAGTAGTATAATCTCCTGCAGTGAAATGTTCCTTTCGTTCAAACGTCAACCTCAACTACAAGTGGTGCATCCTGCTGAGTAACCGAAGAGGCTCTTCTTCAATCCTTGAGCCATCACAGCTTATTGGTAGGGTTATCACCCGGCAGGTGAGCTACCACCCTCGGGTATAGACTGCTGCAGAATAAAGTTTCACTACGAGCCATTATGTTCCGGCATAGAGAATGAGAACCAGGTCCTTCCGCCAAGGTCAGCAACATTTTTTTTTTTTTTTATAGTTAAGGTTTAGCGTTATGGCCATAATCTCACGTGATCTTAAGTGACGATACGGCCCAAGTTGATAGACACGCTAAACCTGTGGAAGAACTGGCTCTCAAGTGCTGCTGCCGGAACACACCTATTGGTATTTGGCGGCAGGTTTACAGCTTGAGGGTGGTAGCTACCCAGGCGGGCATTAGAAAAAGCCCTACCACCATGCTATGGTTTCCTCACGATGTTTTCCTTCACCGTGCGCTCAAGCTCATTGTAGGTGCTTGGGTTCGAACCCACGTCCCTTGACGCGAAGTCGTGCACACTACCACTGAGCTATCATCGCTTCAACATGGCTGTAGTACCCCTGATGTTGCAGCTGTTCATAGGCGACGGTGATCATTTATAA
This sequence comes from Actias luna, assembly GCA_039707435.1. NCBI lineage: Eukaryota > Metazoa > Arthropoda > Insecta > Lepidoptera > Saturniidae > Actias > Actias luna. The sequence continues at coordinate 4,647,538 of JAZHAC010000037.1, read as the reverse complement.
TCAGATGGGTTGTCTGCCTGTTTGCTGTTCATTAGTATAAAAAAAAAAAATTAGATACTCGTTGTTTCAATATAGTTATAATACATTACCCAAGGCCTCCCAGAAGTTTTCAGTCTCATCGCCCTGATCGAATACTGATATCTCATTCTCCTCTCCAACGAGAAGCTTTACGAAGTTCAGAGCGGCTTCCTGTTCCTTGACATCGGATTCCTAAATAAAAAAAAACAGTTTTGAGGACTACCGACATAAGTGAAAACTATATTTTACAATACAATTGTAAAAAAAGGCATTAAAACTATATGTTCACGTTTGGTGCCTACGACCTTGCTTACGCGTGTTTATTGAATCGCACGTAAAACCGATCGACCAAGCGTTCATATATGACGAGCTCGTAATTAACAATCTGCATACACTCTCTACATAAATGGAAAGCGTTCGGTGACGATGACGCGAGTTCCATGATTTTTGTTCACCCAAAGTGTTCAACGCGCCTAAAGATGTTTTCACCGCATAAAAAGTGGTGAATTAACAACTGACTTTGGTCACGATTAGGTTCAAGTGGGCATAGACAAGAAGTGTGGATGATTTCCCTGGTTTTAGGCAATACTGAGCAGTGTGACCAATTGTGACAGATTCGAATTCCACAGAAATTGAACAGCGAAATCGAAGCGATGATAGCTCAGCGGTAAGGACGCCGCGTCATGGGACGTGAGTTCGAATCTAGCTGCAATGAGTAAAGAAAAACATCATGATGAAACCAAGGGCATGGTAGTGGGGCTTTCTGGAATTCCCGTGTGGCTAGCTACCACCCTCAATTTGAAAATCTGCCGCCAAATACCAATAGTTGTGTACCGGCAGTTGCACTCGAGAGCCAGTCACAGGTTTAGGGTGTCCACCAACTTGAGCCGTATCGTCACTTAAGATCAGGTGAGATTATGGCCATAACGCAAATTTAAAATCCATACCATACAATCAGTCATTTTCAATAGACAAAGTAACCAAATTGATGTGTTCTAAAATTGATCCTTTGTAAACACCCTTTAATTATGTCGACTGTCATCTGAAACGATGACAATTCATTTGGTAGTGTGTACGGACGCCGCGTCATGGGACGTGAGTTCGAATCCGCCTACAATGTGCGCCCGGTAAAGAAAAACATTGTAAAGGTACCAAGGCATGGTAGTAGGGCTTTTTGTAATCCCCGTCTGGCTAGCTACCACCCTCAAGTTGAATATCTGCCGCCAAATACCAATAGGTGTGTTCCGGCAGCTGCACTTGATAGCCAGACCCTCCACTGGGCTTAGCGTGTCCACCATCCTAGGCTACATCGACCTCAGATGATTATATGGCCACAAAACTGAACCTATAAGGTTTAAAGAGGATATCCTCAATTTATAGTATATCAAGAAATCTAGATTTTTCAAGATTTCGCAGACATATATTAAATCATCAAGAATGTTTTGAAAAGACCAAAGTTGAAATACCAAATTAGTATTTCAAATATCGTTCCAAACGGGTTTTGTTTTCGCTTCACGCTACCGATTGTAGGATAAGACAACTTGGCTAACGGCACGTTGTTAGAGACAGTATTTTTCCACAATATTAAATTATCAAGAATGTATTGAAAGTGCAAAGTTGAAATACCAAATTAGTATTTCAAATATCGTTCCAAACGGGTTTTGTTTTCGCTTCACGCTACCGATTGTAGGATGAGACAACTTGGCTAAAGGCACATTGTTAGATATAGTGAAGATTGCGCGGAATGATACTGAAAGTATCTTTCCACAATCGTTATATTTCACAGCATTTTTACAGTAGAGCCAACCTTTACAACTCGAGATTTCGTCCGCACTCTCGAACGTTCTAACTCAACTGCATCAACCAGTCGTCCAACTACCTTGGATAACACTTAACCAAATAACCAACTTCTTTCACAGTCAATACACTAACTGTAAGATCAACACAACAGCGTTTATAAATTACAAAGTATAGTTGATGTCCGTTGTTGAATCATTACATGAATTAAAATTATGTAGTATTATTATATTATATTACATAGCTCGCAGAACCGATTCCGGATGGGGCCAATGGGTTCTCGAATGGATAACACGTACCGGAAGACGTAGTGTGGGTAGACCCCCCACGAGGTGGTCGTCGTGGAGATCTTTGGGGGAGACCTATGCCCAGCAGTGGACGTCTTTCGGTTGAATGGATGGATGGATGGATGGATTATGTATCTATCATTATGTCTCCAGGACACAAAGCAGTAGACATGATATTTATAAATAGATATCGAATCGTTGTTCCAACCTTTCCATTCCATACGTAAATCATATGTTTCGTCTCCAGCAGGAACACGTCGTCGTCTTCCAGCACGTCGGATCGCTCGGGCACCTGCACGGCTCTCATGTCAACCCCTGGCTCGGTCCCTTCCACCTGGAATACGGGAAACATGAATCAAATCGATATACCTCATTCTATTTAGGTCGTAGGGAGGCTTATGAACGTTAATATTAACACCGGTTCGGAAAATAGCTCAGTCATCGCGAGAATCGGCACGAAACTTTTTTTAACGTAATAGCGGGAAAACGAGCAAGGTGTCATCTGATGGTAAGTGATCACCGCCCCCCATGGACACCTACAACATCGAGGGAATCACAGGAACGTTGCCAGCCTTTATTTTTGGAGGGACTGGCTCTCAAGCGATTGAAGCGATGATAGCTCAGTGGTAGTGTGTACGACTTCGCGTCAAGGGACACGAGTTCGAATCCAACCACCTACAATGAGCTTGAGCTTTCCGTGAAGGAAAACCTGTCGCCAAATACCAATAGGTGTGTTCCGGCAGCTGCACTTGAGAGTCAGTTCCTCCACAGGTTTAGCGTGTCTACCAACTTGGGCCGTATCGTCACTTAAGATCAGGTGAGATTATGGCGATAACGCTAAAACCTTAAGTATATAAAATAAACCTACGACAGATATACACACAGATGACGTGCTACTAAATGCGACAACAATACCAATCTATACTTATTATTAGAAAGGGTGCTTAGTTCAGGCTTCGCATATTCATAACAATAATATCAAACCAAACTAAAAAATAACCAAGATGATTAATTTTAATAAATTTGAATTACGCTTAATGTAAAAAATGTTAATTAATATAAATTAATAATAGAGTATATAACAAAAAAAAAATATTATATTAAAAAAAAAAGCGTGGGATGCTTTTTAAGATATTATCGAAATGATAATCCCTACACTCATATCTGTCAATAAAATATTTATAACTTCTATTGACATCATGCACACCACGCTTTCTTTAAAATAAATTACATTTTTTTCTTATTTACACTGCTATTAATTTATATTTATTAACATTTTTTGCACTATTCTTAATACAAATTTATTAAAATTTATTTTCTATTTTTTAGTTTGGTTTTCTATAACATCATTTTTTTTTTTGATTAGAATTATCCGATTGTGAGCGCATTTCAGAAAACCGCGTTCGATGGGGAAAAGTTATAGCAGACGGTAAGTGAGTTCGATTATGGTTAGGTAAGTGAATTTTTAACGTGAGTAATTCAAAAGCTTACCCGAAACAGGCGTATGTTGTCTTCCCCATAAGTGTCGTTCCAATTTCTCGGTTTATATTCATCATCTTTACTGCCATAGACAATCGCCAGGTTACCTGGATCATTAAAAATACAACTAAATTGTATTAATTACTAAGTCTAATAATTAAATCTCCATCCTTTACATTATAAAACAAAATTCAAAAGGTTTATTTCGCCTGGTGTTAATTAACGATACGGCCTAAGTTGGTATACATGTAAAACCTATGGAGGGACTGGCTCTTAAGTGCAACTGCTGGTACCCACTTATAGGTATTTCGCGACAGATCTTCAACTTAAGGGTGGTAGATAGCCAGTCGGACATTAGAAAAAGCCCTACCATAATGCACGAAGCGGAAAATGTTTGAAATTTAACATACAAACTTCTTAACGAAAATATATAAACCCCCATTTTAGCTTGGTCATTCCAGAGTTTCGAATTCACGTCCATCTGAACCCACAACGCTTTGAAATGTTATAAGAATATATTGAATACCTTTGAATATACTGAGGAGATGTTTCGGTTCTTTCCCTTGTGGAACCTTGACCACGGTGACGAGACCTTCGAGGTCACCTTCCAACTCGGCCACCAGCTCTGCACCAGCCTGCTTGTCATCATCGCCAGCATCTGCTCCCTTAGGTGATCAAGCATTGTTAAATATTCTCTTCTCTTGTTTTCCTTTATTTTCTTCCTATTTTCTTTCCCTCGTAATCTAATATTACTACAATCTAATTATTTCGTACATCCTCATACATATATTCGTCTTTCACTGATTTTATGTGGCATTTTAGTTGAAGCGATGATAGCTCAGTGGTAGTGTGTACGACTTCGCGTCAAGGGACGTGAGTTCGAATCCAAGCACTTACAATGAGCTTGAGCTTTTGCTGAAGGAAAACATCGTGAGGAAACCATAGCATGGTGGTAGGGCTTTTTCTAACGCCCGCCTGACTAGCTACCACCCTCAAATTGTAAACCTGCCGCCATATACCAATAAGTGTGTTCCGGCAGCAGCACTTGAGAGCCAGTTCCTCCACAGGTATAGCGTGTCTACAAACTTGGGCCGTATCATCACTTAAGATCAGGTGAGATTATGGCCATAACGCTAAACCTTAAGTATAAAAAAAAAAAAAACTTCATTCGAAGGATTTACTAAAATGCTATGAAATATCCCTTTAACTTCTTAATTAACTATACCCTTATTAGGTACTGTTCTGTACAGATAGCGGTAGAAGGTTACCGCATCCGATATCTAAATTTTTCTGTTATAATTCTATAAATCTATAAGAATTATATTATATTATATGTTGGTAGACACGCTAAACCTGTGGAGGAACTGGCTCTCAAGTACAGCTGCGAGAACACACCTATTGGTATTTGGCGGCAGATTTTCAAATAGAGGGTTATAGTTAGTCAGGCGGGCGTTAGAAAAAAGCCCTACCACCATACTATGGTTTCCTCGCGATGTTTTTCTTCACCGAAAGCTCAAGCTCATTGTAGGTGGTTGGATTCGAACCCATGTCCCTTGACTGAGCTATCATCACCTTTAGAGTAAGGTAATAGTTTACTTAAGTGTTATAGATCCATAGGTAATTTAATATAAAGTAATACCAGGTGGGCCAAGCACAAAAGCTCGGCGGGCCGCAGATTGAGTATAGCGATTCTAGAGCAATGAAAAAGGAAAGGGTTCCGATACGTTACGTTTTTTGAGCGTAATAGTTACAGACATACGGACGTACACGAAAACATTTATTCAGTAACATTTTGTTTTGTATATAATGAAATAAATAAATTTTGAAGCGATGATAGCTCAGCGGTAGTGTACACGACTTCGCGTCAAGGGACGTGGGTTCGAATCCAAGCACCTACAATGAGCTTGAGCTTTCGGTGAAGGAAAACATCGTGAGGAAACCATTGCATGGTGGTAGTGCTTTTTCTAATGCCCGCCTGGGTAGCTACCACCCTCAAGTTGTAAACCTGCCGCCAAATACCAATAGATGTGTTCCGGCAGCAGCACTTGAGAGCCAGTTCCTCCACAGATTTAGCGTGTCTACCAACTTGGGCAGTATCGTCCCTTAAGATTAGATGAGATTATGGCCATAACGCCTTAACCTTTAGTATAAAAAAAAATCATCTAGTGTGATAGCGAGAGTATTTCTCTTGATAATAAAACATTTGTATTGAAGTAAAAACACATTTTTTATAGATCATTGAAGTTTCGAAAATTGCTTAACTTTGTAATATTGAGAGTTAGACCGCATCGAATCAGACCGTGAAAAGTAAAAGGGTTCTATTCCTAATTATACTGAAGCGTAAGGAAAAAAAGACTCGATTAGTAAAGTATTTCGGTCGTTATCGTGATAACATACAGGATCCGCACATACAGACACACGGACGTCCGAGACAGAACTTTCTTAAACAGTATTTTAATTAATTTAAATAACAAAAATGGCATCAAAAATATAATGCGTGTCAAAAATAATGTTTTTCTTGATACATGTGTGTATATATTATTTTACAAGTGCAATATATGATAAATAGAGACATTTTAAGTATGAAAATCAGTTGTTTTGCGTGAAGTGACAGTAGTACCCACTTCACGCTTCGCTTATGAGAACTATCTTGGAGACACTTTTTTAACAAACATTATTAAAATATGTTTTTATTTTAGTTACATCACTGATTTCAGTTTAAAAAATTTCTAATAAAAACATATCGGCACGGCGCATACCGTATTTACGCCAATACTGAATGCGACTGATGCGTCACGCTCTCTCTCGTGTAACGCTCACAGAGTGAGTGTAGCCGTGACCCGTTGACTATGTCTCTCTCACTCACTTATTACACTCAAGTCGACATTAACACAAAGCGATGATAGCTCAGTGGTAGTGTGCACGACTTCGCGTCAAGGGACGTGGTTTCGAATCCAAGCATCTACAATGAGCTTGAGCTTTCGGTGAAGGAAAACATCGTGAGGAAACCATAGCATGGTGGTAGAGCTTTCTCTAATGCCCGCCTGGCTAGCTACCACCCTCTAGTTGTGAACCTGCCGCCAAATACCAATAGGTGTGTTCCGGCAGCAACACTTGAGAGCCAGTTCCTCCACAGGTTTAGCGTGTCTACCAACTTGAGCCGTATCGGCACTTAAGATCAGGTGAGATTATGGCCAAACCGCTAAACATTAAGTACAAAAAAAAAACCCAAACGAGCGTCACGATGATGACAAAATAAACGAGATCAGCGTGCCTAAACGAGTTTACTCTGCAAAAAAACAACTTACAATCCACAAATACACCACGAACGCCTCGTCCCCACCGTCATTGGTGTATTGGTAACGAACCACATACACATCTGCCTGATAGAACACCGGAAGACCGCTTTGGAATCTCTCCGTGACATCTTCTGGATCTCCCGAAATCCTGATCATAATATCGACCGTTTATTTCGAAAGTGGTGTAAGTCCATTTTTGAGAAAAATGAGCTATCACGTAATTCATGCTTAATTTAATGTAATTTTTGTAATAATTGTAATTTTTTAGTCCATGTTGAATTTCTCAAAAAAACCCATCTTTTGTACAACTTAAAATCGGTCGGTAAATGAAATTGCATTATCAACAAATATGGTGGTAACCTTTAATTTTCTCGAAACAAAAGAAAATGGACTTACACCGCTTTCAAAATAAACGGTCCATATGTTAATAGTATAACGAATATTTCGAACTGGAATCCCCATACGCTATAAGGACCTTTAAACCATAAAATAATTCTCCATTTTCAGGGTAAGCAGCAAGCAAAAAAAGTGAAGCGATGATAGCTCAGTGGTAGTGTGCACGACTTTGCGTCAAGGGACGTGGGTTCGAACCCAAGCACCTACAATGAGCTTGAGCTTTCGGTGAAGGAATACATCGTGAGGAAACCATAGCATGGTGGTAGGGCTTTTTCTAATGCCCGCCTGGGTAGCTACCACCCTCTAGTTGTGAACCTGCCGCCAAATACCAATAGGTGTGTTCCGGCAGCAGCACTTGAGAGCCAGTTCCTCCACAGGTTTAGCGTGTCTACCAATTTGGGCCGTATCGTCACTTAAGATCTGGTGAGATTATGGCCATAACGCTAAACCTTAAGTATATTTAAAAAAAAAAAAAAAAAAAAAACGGAAGCGATGAATTTCAACATAACACAGAATACTTTGAGAAGAAAGGGGAAGGTAAATCATCATAATATACTGTTCTCAAAAACTTGCATAACCTTTATTAGTAGTGAATGTCATGCGACAATATTACCCAGGGTGGTGGACACGCTAAACCTAGTCTATGCCTAGCGGAGGTGCTGTGGTCAAGAAGTGTTTGTATAGCAGAGGTTTTAGCGTTATGGCCACAATCTCAACTGATGTAAGTGAGAATGTGGTCCGAGACACTAGACACGCTAAGCTCAGTAGAGGGTACACATCTGTAGGTATTTTGGCGGCAGATTTTAAAGCGGTAGCTAGCCAGGCGGGCATTACAATAAGCCCTACCATCACGTGATAGCTCTGTGATAGTGTTTAGGACTTCAGGTCAAGGGACGTGAGTTCGAATCCACCTACAATGAGCTTGAGCTTTCGGTGAAGGAAAACATCGTGTTGAAACCATAGCATGGTGGTAGGGCTTTTTCTAACGCCCACCTGGCTAGCTCAGAGCAAGTTCTTCCACAGGTTTAGCGTGTCTACCAACTTGGGTCGTATCGTCACTTAAGATCAAGAAAGAAATAACGCTTAACCTTAAGTATAAAAAAGCGATGTGGTTTCATCACGATGTTTTCCTTCACCGTGAGCTCAAGCTCATTGTAGGTGCTTTGATTCGAACTCACGTCCCTTGACGCGAAGTCGTACACACTACCACTGAGCTATCATCGCTTTAGGTATTCACCAACATCAGATAAGATTGTGGGCGTGACGTAATGTAATAATAAAAACCAAAGATGTACTCGATATGAATATTATAACTGCATTGCTTAACCATTGGTATTATAATAAGCTTTGTTTCTGGACACGCTGTAGCATTTCAAGCCAAATTCAAGCTAACAGATCTAGCACCACCTTGTGTATATTACACGAACCATTTGAAGCCACTTTTAACACCCCATTACTCAATACTAATCCCACATAAACCATGTCAAATTAGGCTTATATATTGACACTTGCGAAATACATGTGTTCCAAATTTCAGCGTCAGACCTCGAAACAGTTATTTAAATATTAATTTAATTTAACCAGCTCTTTGTTTGTACAAAATTGATGTTTTTATATCAGTATTACTGGGTATATATTTTTTATATACTTAAGGTTTAGCGTTAACCTATTGATATTTGGCGGCAGGTTTACAACTTGACCAGGCGGGCATTTGAAAAAGCCCTACCACCATGCTGTGGCTTCCTCACGATGTTTTCCTTCACCGAAAGCTCAAGCTCATTGTAGGTGCTTCGATTCGAACTCACGTCCCTTGAGGCGAAGTCGTACACACTACCACTGAGCTATCATCGCTTGATCTTGATCGTATGAGTCGTAGGTTTTTAGTCAGTAAGAATCTGACATAACCCATACTTTTGCTGTCCGGCGGAAAGTAGGTATCTTAAGATCTTCCTATAAAAAAGGTTACTTATGGTCTTGATTCAAAGCTGTAATGTTTAATGTAATCACTTCTTACCTTGTCACAACAAGTACACCGTCTCCCTGATCCGGCATAAACCCTCTGGCTGTGGCACTCTTGCCAATAGCTTTTGCAGTCGCAGCAGCTTCCTCAGAATCCCCAGAGAAGTAACCAGCATCTGAGTAAAACACCTACACGTATAACTAAACTGTGACTCGGACAAATCTCGAAGACCTCGTGCGATGGGTCACTTATCCGTGTGTTCCCAGTTTTTTTTTAATCATTATACGTATAATTCTGACTGTATTTAGGTTTCCATGTCACCAGCATCCACTAAAGCGATTGATTGATTGGACAAAAAGAGAAATTTCTAACAAGAAAAACGTGTTTGGAAATATATAATTTTCATTGATCAGAGAAGTAAGTACCATCTATCTATAGCACCTAAGGTACAAATAAATTCAAGCAGCGCTCTTTAGAAACTTGAATATTGTTTCAGTATATATATTTCATAGACAACATAATTTTTAGCAAACGAAGGGAAGGATTGTCCTAAGTTTTGTTCTTGTCGGTAAAATTTACCATTTCAGTTTTTATAACCAATTGACCGCTCGGCGCCCTGTATTTTGGCGCCCCGGGCAATCGCCCGGCTTCCGCCCTTAGAGCGGGTCCTATATGTCACAGGCATTACCTAATATGAAGCCTTAAGCAAGGCGAAAATCCTGTAAATGTTAGTAGAAATAAAATATTTATATTTGTAATAAGTATGTTACTGGGAATTCGAAAGTGCCGCCAGTGGTAGAGAAGATAAAAGGGGATCGTTTGACTTGTTTCGGACATGTCATGAAAAGAGAGGAAATACTTAATGAGAAAAGTAATGTATATGAAGGTTGAAGGCTGGAAAAGAAGAGACAGGCCAAAGAAAAGATGGATAGAGTGTGTGAGGAATGGGAATGAATAAAGGGATGACGGAAAATAGAGATTTGTGGAAGAAAATACTGCGTCGAACTCAAATAACTTGGGTACAGGGCAAGAAGATGATGTAGATGATGATATAGTGTTCATACCAAACTCTGATATCAAAGTCCTGACTGACCCGCAGCTCGTGACTGTATCCCAGTTGTGGAAGTATTGCTTAAAGGTTGAACTTTCGGCACCTTCAGTTACCCTCGTCACGTTCACCTGAAGGTAGCAGCATAATTATACTTTATGTATTTCATGATAAGTATCTATATCTATACTGTAAGCAATTGACCTCAACGACGACACAACTACCCACATCACTGCTTATAGCCACTGCCTATATAAGGGCAGCTAGACCGCCGATGCGTTCACTTAGTTCCGAGCGTTCGTCGCGTGCACATCAGTTTTGTTGTGTTGCGTTAGCGTTAGGCCGTAGCAAACTTGTTTTTTTTTTTTTTTTTTTTTTTTTTTTTTTTATTAAGAATGTCTGTTTCTGATTGATAAAAATACGTATAATAATACTGTAGGCGAAACCGTTTTCTGCGATGAACATGTTGCCAAAAAAAAAAAAAATTGCCAGGATATTAAAGTATAACCAGCAGAACACATTTCCAGCATTCCTGGATGTTTTGTTTGTTTCTGTGTTTGTCTGTGCATGCATCGCTACTAAAGAACAAAGTTTATGATAAATGATGTGTAAAAACAACTATAGATATGTTCCGGCAGTTGCATTTGAGAAGCAGTCTCTCTACTAGATTTAGCGTGTCCACGGTCTGGGGCACATCGTCGCTTAAACCTGTGATATAAGAAAGTTAACACAGACGTTAAAATACCATTCCCTTTAAACAGTCGGCCTTCGGAAATGAATATCATGCACCATGTTACTTAATTCATGTACTTTGTTATATAATACACTAACGTAATGTATTTGTTACTCTTACATCTCTAAACTACACCAAATTAATCTATACTAATTCTTAGTTCCTTAATTTATATCATAAATACGATAGTGAGTTTATTACGTTTTCACGTCTAAACCGCTGAATAGATTATGATGAATTTTGGTATAGAGATAGATGGGGACCTTGGCGAACACTTTGTCGCTTAAAATAATTTGAGATTGTGGCCATAATTAACTTATAATCTATTAAAAAAAAGTTATACCTAAGTCAAGTAATTTAGATGCTTGAAAGAAATTCGTTGTTAAATCGAGTGACGGTAAATGGAGTTTCCACCGCATTTGAATCTGGTTAAATGCCTTTTAGCGCACGACCACCTTGTGGAACCAACTTGCGTCGGCGGTGTCACCAGACCGATATAACTTGGAAACCTTCAAGAGGAGAGTTTACTAAAAGCCAGCAACGCATCTCCAATTTCTCTGGTGTTGTGGCTCGTTTGCCCCCTATTTTATAATATACGTACCCAGTTCGGGTAGCCCTTCATCTCTAGATACTTGTCAGCCAGCTCGTGACTGGTCTTCTTGACTTCTGGATCTACGTTGGATCCCAACCAAATGTACACTCCAGAGCATGGAGTATCCAAGATGTACACCTCCTGGAAATGAGATAACTAGTGTGTCATAATCATTTGCGACAGTCACTAGCTCAGCGGCAATGTGTACGGACTCCACGTCAAGGGACGTGAGTTCGAATCGATCTACAATAATCTTGAGTTATCTGTGAACCACCCTCAAGTTGAAAACCTGCTGCCTAATACCAGTAAGTGAGTTCCGGCGGCTGCTCTTGAGAGCCAGTTCCTCCACAGGTCTAGCGTGTCCACCAACTTGAGCAGTATCGTCACTTAAGATCAGGTGAGATTAAGTGAGTTCCGGCAGCTGCTCTTGAGAGCCAGTTCCTCCACAGGCTTAGCGTGTCCACCAACTTGGGCCGTATCGTCACTTAAGATCAGGTGAGATTATGGCCGAAACGCTAAACGTTAACTATATATAAAAAAGAAAATCGACATTAACGAAAGCGAAGCCACGGGTAAAAGCTAGTATACAATTTTTTTTTATTCCATGTTTACGCATATTTTGTCTTTGTATGGTAGTAATTACTTACGTCAGATGACATCTGTTTCTGTTTGTACGGCTTGCTGAGGGCGACCAGATCTAGTTCATCGCCGAGCAACACCCTGTATAGATATACAGCAGATATATCTGCTCTAGCGTACGTCTGCAACAAGATGGTACATGGATCAGTGTTGATCGACCATTTGAGGACATTCTTTGTTTTAATGCTCAATGATAGCTCAGTGGTAGCGTGTAGGAACGCCGCGTCGTGGGACGTGAGTTCGAATCCAACAACCTGCAATGAGCTTGAGCTTCCGGCGAAGGAAACCTCGCATGGTGGAAGGGCTTTTACAAAGCCCGCCTGCCCCACGTTCACGTTGAAAATCTGCCATCAAATTCCAATGGGTATGTTCCGGCAGTTGCACTTGAGAGCCAGTCCCTCCACTGGTTTAACGTGTCTAGCAAGTTGGGCCGTATCATCACTTAAGATCAGGTGAGATTATGGCCATAACGGTAAGCCTTAACTATACATATATATATATATATATATATATATATATATATATATATATATATATATATATATATATATATATATTAGTTAGTTAGTTAGTTAATTGCAAGTTATATTACAATAGTATTTTTATGAATCTGTCAATGTAGTAGGTATATAGAAATTATTATTGAATAAATATCCCACCAAATTTATTTATATCATAAGAAATTTGGCACATCATTATAAAACGTGTAGGTTTCTTGATAATTGTTGTCCTAATCGTAGAGTTGATAGGTGTAAGTATTTGAATTAAAAATAATGAACGAGTAAAGACTTGATATAGTTTTATCTTTATGATCCCCAAACAGACTTTCCAATGAATTACAATAACTAGTTTCATTATTACATGTGGTTACTCTACAAATGCTTTAAGACATCTATGTATATATATATATGACTGCGCTTAGCGTCGTTGGATAAGAATTATTTAGTTATGCACCATCTTGTATAATTTTGGGGGACTAAAGGCGGAAGTGGCGCCATCTTTGGTGTAACGCTGATAACGTGCTTTGCTTGCCGGTTGCTCATTGGCCAGTGATGCGTCACGGCGGCAGCCAATGAGCGCTCAGTATTAGTTTTGCGTAACATCCGCCGGATAGTTAGTGATTCAGTTTGCGTTTGGCAGTCGTAGCGTTCGTTACTAAGCGGAACACCTTGCCTCCGTATTATACAGACGTTAGTGTACTACAATTGTAATGACGTGTTCTTCCTACATTTTAATAATAAATTATTGTAAGAAATAAAATTGGTTTATTGTACGAGTGATATCTCAGTCTCCTCGCCCGCTATAGACACATGCCGCAGAACCTTTTCTGACTCGAAGAAGCCGTATGTTCCGACTTATATATGTATATATAAAAAGACGTTTCACTTGCAGATTTTTTGTCAACACTTACCTCACTCGAGTCGTCACTGACAAGATCCTCCATGCAACCGGATCCAAGGGCCTCGAAGAACATAGACACGTCCTCATCCGAAGAGAATTCATCTATACATACAATAAACAAAACAGTTATTCGATTCTGATGATGAAAGTTGTGATGCGACTCGAGCCGTTTTTTACTCGAGTGACTCGAGTAAATTTGTTAATCTCTTATTCGAAAGAAAACAAATTTAACTCGAGTTCAGTCTGCACTCGAACTCGATGCGTCGAATCGATTCATTTCGTTTTTCTTTATTGATTAATGACGTAAGTAAGGTAAATAATATTTTGTATTTTATTTCATTAATTAATAATTTAAATATTAATCAAGGCATTTAAAAAATAATTTAATACAGGTATTTATAAATTATTAATCTTAACTAAAAGGGATACAGCTCAAGTGATAAATTAGTAAAGTTGTAAGGAGTGACGTAGCAAAATTACTCGAGTGGCTCGAGTCACATCTCTAATGCTAAGTGACGCTGTGGTCCAAGATGGTGGACTCGTTAAGTCTACGGGAACGATTGGCTCTCAAGTACAACTAACGGAATACACTTATAGAGATTTCCGGGTAAATAACATATAAAGTATGCTTGATTTTTGTTATTATTGGCAGGAAAAGTGTTCATAAAACTTATATAACAATAAAATGATGAATGACCAATGGACCAATGAATGAATATATAAATAATGGATAACCCTAAAGCATGTACAAATAATTCCGCATCGAATGGTCGTCGTCCCATTTCGATACAGCCAGTGGATACTCAAGCTCATTACAGGGATTCGAAGTCGCGTCCATCGACAGAGTCTTCGATATTTGTATGATTGTGAATTAATAGGTTGTCACAAATTAACAACAAAAAGAGAGATTATCAGGCGTGCATTTTTGGATTTTCCAAACTTTTTGTTTTTATGTAATACCGGGCAAACGAGCAGCCCTGTCACCTGATGGTAAGTGATCACCGCCGCCCATGGACATCCACAACACCGGAGAAATCACACGTGCGTTGCCGGCCTTTACAGGAACTGGCTCTCAAGTGCAATTGCCGGAAAACACCTATTGGTATTTGGCGGCAGTTTTTTTTTTTTTTTATATACTTAAGGTTTAGCGTTATGGCCATAATCTCACCTGATCTTTAGTGACGATACGGCCCAAGTTGGTAAACACGTAAAACCTGTGGAGGAACTGGCTCTCAAGTGCAGCTGCCGGAACACACCTATTGGTATTTGGCGGCAGGTTCACAACTTGAGGGTGGTAGCTAGCCAGGCGGGCATTAGAAAATGCCCTACCACCATGCTATGGTTTCCTCACGATGTTTTCCTTCACCGAAAGCTCAAGCTTATTGTAGGTGCTTGGGTTCGAACCCACGTCCCTTGACGCGAAGTCGTGCACACTACCACTGAGCTATCATCGCTTTTATTTTCAACTTGATGCATTGCAAGAACTGAGTAAATATGTTTTTCCCACGACAACGCAAATAAAGAGTATCTTTAGGGATGAAGTGTCTTATCAGAAGAAGTCTGTAACCTATCTCTAGTCTTTAACAACATGGGAGTTTAAAAACACAGACCTACAGTTCAGTTACAAGATTTTTTTTGGACTACGTCATTTGTAAACCGATTTGGACATTTTTCTTTACTGGTAAAGATATCTTTTTAATGGGGTCCCATTGTAAAATCATTATCATTGGATCTCGGATTTCGAAGAGACACCAAGGAAGTCCTCAAAATCAAACAGGAAATATATAGGTAGGTAATGATTTCTTATGTTTACGCGAATATTATTCATTGAAATAAAACTAATTTAAACGGATTTTATCGCGGTTATATATTTATTTTGAACCCGACGTTTCGAAAGCTTTTCATCCTTCGTGGTCACGGGCTTGAAAGGCTGAAAAGCTTTCGAAACTTCGGGATCAAAATAAATATATAACTGCGATAAAATCCGTTTAAATTAGTTTTATTTCAATGAATATAGGTAGGTAGTTTTACGACAATCAAAACTAGGCAGGTATACATTAGAAGTGTGGACGCTGTCATTAATTATTGGCAATATGGGAGTTTAAAGCGTCGCTATAGTGCGTCTTGGCATCCGATGAGTGTACCTCCAATCCCCTATCACTCTGACCCCGGGATACAAGTTACTGTGTTACCGATAATTTCAATGGTGGCTCTTCCGTTGTGGTAATCGTCTCTTAGTGTGTTGGCGACGCTGATGATTTTGCGCCTCTGCGTTGCCTTTGCACCTTCCGGCATCAGGACGAAGATGTCATGTTCCACTTCGAAGATGAAGCAGTGGTTTTTGGTCAGCGATGAAGCGTCCGCTGGGACCTGAAATTAAAAAAGGTAATTGGAAGCTTTTTTTTGTAGTTATGGTTCAGCATTATGGCCATAATCCTGGCTTTGAAGTACAACTGCCGGAACACACCCTGGTGTTTGGCGGAAGATTTTCAACTTGAGGTTGGTTGCTAGCTAGAAGGGCGTTACAAAAAGCCCTACCACCATGCTATGGTTTCCTCACAATGTTTTCCTTCACCGAAAGCTCAAGCCTTTTAATTGTATGAAATTTAAATATAGGAGGATCCGAACCCACGTCCCTTAACGCAGCGTTCATACACACTACTAACTGAGCGATCATCGCTTTATTACTTTCATACTATGAGATTTAATAAAAAAAACTATTTTTTATATAAACCTTGTCCTGACAATAACGAACACTATAAAGCAAGAATGTACATACATTTTGGCGATTTATTTTCAATATACTTATATTTTATAATGTTCGATTCAACTTTCTTAAGTTTTTCTTTCATAAGAACCATCGTCCGGTAATAATTAACACAACAAAAAAAGAATTAGCGAAATTGTTCCATCCGTTCTCGGGTGATGCGACGACCGAGGGAAATAGAGATTCATTTATATATATATATATATTAATTTCAAGTTATATTCTGGTATACATGTTTACTATGAGTTTTAATCGATAAAAATAATAAAAAAATCCACTTTACAAAATTATCTTAACACCTTTAATTTGTTTACGATGATTTATAAAAATATATAATAATAACAGTGATCACGTAGACTATGCATTAGACACTGTATAGCCATCATACATACACTATACATAAACATCTTACGCTAACGTTACGGACGTTGTTTGCCGGCTACGGTACCCCTCCGCGACAGTCTTATCAAGTGATATTCATATCATAATAAATATTCTGGAAAATCTAATAATTTATCATATCAATTTTAATACATTGATATAAAAAAAAGATTAGCTCGTTCCTTATATTACTCAAGCGTATGTGAACTTGTTTGTTATGCTTCATGTATTTACACGACCGAAATGATTACTCCATATGACTCGTTAGAACTTGTAATGATTGGTTTTAATCTGTCTCTATATCATTATTATACATATATTATTGTTTCATTGTGATATTTATTTCATGAGGAAAATCCGAAATTTTTCTATTAATTTTTTTTTATTGTTTAGGTTCAGCGTTATATCTATAATCTCACCTGATCTTAAGTGACGATAGGACCCATATTGGTAGACACGCTAAACCTGCTGAAGAACCGGATCTCAAGTGCAACTGCCGGAACACACCTATTAGTATTAGGCAGCAGACTTTCAACTTGAGGGTGGTAGCTAGCCAGGGGGGCATTAGGAAAAGCCCTACCATCATGCTATGGTTTCTGCACGATGTTTTCCTTCACCGAAAGCTCAAGCTCATTGTAGGTGGACTGAATACGAAGTCACGTCTCTTGCCGCGAAGTCGTACAGACTACCACTGAGCTATCATTGACTTACTATTTCAATGTCAAGTGACATATAATTTTATAGAATACGAGCTGACCCCACCTATCCTCTGGAATCACCTATACTCTGGAATACTAGATGGCATGTGGTGGTGGTAGAGCTTTTTCTAATGCCCGCCTGGCTAGCTACCACCCTCAAGTTGTAAACCTGCCGCCAAATACCACTAGGTGTGTTCCGGCAGCAGCACTAGAGAGCCAGTTTCTCCACAGGTTTAGCGTGTCTACCAACTTGGGCCGTATCGTCACTTAACATCAGGTGAGATTATGGTCATAACGCTAAACCTTAAGTATAAAAAAAAAATGGCGTTAAATGAGGTAGATTTTGAGATGCCTTGACAAAAAAAAATTATCTGTCGTAAATACTTTTTTTCAATAAAAATATGTTACTTCTAGTACCTTCAAGAATATGTATATAAAGTTTCGTGGTGATCGGTTTAGTAGTTTTCGCGTGAAAGCGTAACAAACAAACTTACATTCACATCTATAATATTAGTAGGGGTTTTAACGCATGTCCTTTGCGTATCGAACGCTTGAATTTGGTATTTCGAACGAGGAAGACATCGAATCAAATGGAAAACAAAATGTGTCTGTCAATCGATATCAGGAGTCCGAGATGTACGGACGTGCGGAAAATTCTAGTATCGAGGGATAATAGAAACTGCAGTCCTACGATACCAATCGACCTTGGTAAACCGGAAGGAAGAGTTCGGAGACACCGGACGTGAAGAAGAAAACTTCAGTCTGGAATACGATACCGACCTACTATATTATTTATTATTACTATCTACCGATGTCGAGATCGGGTATGGATTTGATATCGCAAAAGAGGGAATTAACTACACGAAGGCTGCTCTGGACAGTGGCCGACCAGGACGAGCGCCTTGCCAGAGAGGATCTTACATACCTACGTTACTTGGATCAAAATAGCAGGTTTATATTCCTCATAGTTCTTTATATACATCATTGTAAAGAAACCTTCGAGTAATATATGTAATTTATCTCATTTTCGAATTTAATTTAATTTCATTTGTTAATACTTTTTATATAAACTAAATTAAATTGTCCACGTGACAAACTACAGAGGGTTATTTTGACCCTTATCAATAGAAGCAGTACTGTTTCTGAAGTATGTAAAAATTACTTCTGACATCACGCGGGCGAACTCTCGGGCAAAGCTTGTATTTTTTTATCGTCTTCGGTTATCGGCTACAATTTCACCTGATGTTTAGTGGCCCGAGATGGTAGACATGCTAAGCCGAAGGGACCGGCTCTCAAGTGCAACTGCCAGAACACACCTCACTCGAGGGTGGTTGCTAGCCAGACGGGCATTAGAAAAGGCTCAACCACCATGCTATGGTTTCATTATGATGTTTCCCTTCACTAAAAGCTCAAGCTCATTGTAGGTGGGTTTGAACCTACGGTCATTGACGCGGCGTCCGTTCACACTAACAACTGAGCTATCGTCACTTTAAATTAATTCATTACTAACTATTACCCGCTGCGTCGCTCGGGTTAATATTGATTTAGTCAACCAAATCAAATGACGCAATAAAAACGTTCATATAAAGTTTATCCCTCTGTTAACCACAATTTCAATAAGTATTTTGCGAATAAAAAGTTTTCTTTCACCGTCTCCACTGTCCCATCTACCTCTCTCTATACCAGAATTCATCATAATCAATTCAGCGGCTCAGGCGTGACAGCGTAACAAACTAATAAACCCATTTTCATATTTATAATATTATAGTAGACAAGCTGTGACCAAAAGTCCGTTCGCGTAAACATAATTTTTTTTTTTAAGAATTTTTATTAAACAAAATATAGCCTATGTTATGTTACTGAGGGCTAATGGAGTATTTCTAATAGTCAAAGAGTTTTCAAAATCGGTCCAGTAGTTCTCGAGTTTATTCGTTACAAACAAAAATACAAATCTTTCCTCTTTATACTATTAGTATAGATAAGTAAAGGCAGTTGGTTATAATCGGTGAATAGATTCCGGATATGATTCGATACGAACATGGCTCATTAATAGCGCAGATATTACGTCCAATGACGAAGCGATAGCGTGATTTGCATTAACCAGTGCCCAATTTAAAAGTGTTTTGTCACGCATATATAAATTCGTTCAATCAGTTATACTTTATAGGCCATTGTGCTGCAATATTGCTTGATGTTAAGTGACTATGTTGCCCAAAATGAGGGACACGCTTAGCCTAAAGGGTGTCCCTGAGACACACATACAAGATTTTCAACTTGAACTCGGTGTTTGAATGACACAAAAGTTTGCTGATTATTATACCTGTCGTACCATGGAACTATATAACAGTCTTCGAGTTAGCGTGTTCCTAAAATACTGGGTCCTTCAAAAGAGGCGTGAAAAGGTACCTAAGTAAGACAGCATAACAGCGGTCTTGCAACGAATTTAAGTTAATTGTTATTGGCTTCTAATTAGGATTGTATTGTACTTAACATCAAATGCAAATTTTGTTCCACTCCGGATAGTTCATGTTTATTGCAGGAGTTGGAACACACGTACATCGATGGTAAGTCACTAAGCTGTCATTACATTATTGAAAATTGACAAGCTCTCTAAATTGTACCTCATGTTTATTTTATTTTATTTTATTTTACAAGGCACTGATACAGATATGAGATTAAATACAAACACAACTTAATTCTAGATATCATTATAAATCCCATACCCTATGACATTAGTGCACGACTTACAAAGTTACGAACTTTTATTATGAGTGACCATGAACAGAATACAGATGACATAAATTGTAATATTTTGAACGTAAATGTACACAAAACAAAACAAAACAAAAACCCTAGTAAAAATTGTAGATGTAGCATCAACCAGTTACGTAATTAAACTATTGAATTTTACTAAGCTATTGAAGAATATGTCGTGTTGAACATGACTTTCATTGTAGCGCCTACACATTCTATAAATCGGATTATTCGTTGAAACGTTATTATTACAAGCTGGTACACTATACAATTGTTGATGTCTTACGGAGCGTGTAGGCACCTTTATATTGACCTTACTCAGTAACTCGCCACCGAGTATTCCATTGGATAATTTATGAAGTGTACACAGGTCAGTGACAATTCTTCTGTGTTCGAGGCTTGACACCTTGGCTTGACCGTGACTGATTGGTAATTTGGGTTCCATGTCAGTCACAGCTGATTTGGATTGTACTGCACCTAACATCAGGTGCGGTGCAGTCATTATGTTGGGCAATATACAAAAAAAAAAAAACATTTAAGATTGAGCTTAACCGATAGAAACCATAAATGATTAAAAAAATATCAATTTGCTATTTATAGCAGAGTCAATTAGTAGATTACGTGTGAAAGTATTAGCGTCTAAAATCTTATTTAGTAAAAGTGTTAGCCATCTATGTAGTTCAGTTCAGTTAAAATATCATTGGTATGAAATTCAGTGTTGTATGTCAGCAGTTCCAACTTTAGGACAGAATTATAGTTCAGTGAAAGTGTCCGTAGTTTCAATTTTAGTTCAGTGAAAGTGTCAGTCTTTGAATTCTAGTTCAGTTAAAGTGTCAGCTGTCTGAATTCAGGTTTAGTGTAAGCGTCAGCTGTCTGAATTCATGTTAAGTGTAAGTGTCAGCTGTCTGAATTCTAGGGAAAGCATCAGCGGTGTTGATTTTCATTCCGTGATAATGTTTCTCTTGGTATGGACATGTTTTGAGTAGAGACAAAACGCGTGTGACGAAGCAAGGAAAGACTATGAATGTTGAGGGACGGAGAGGGAAAGGACGTCAAAAGAAAAGATGGATGGAGTGTGTGAGGAAAGATATGAAGGCAAAAGGCGTGAAGATAAGGTGACTGCTAGAGATGTATAGAAGAAGAAGACATAGTACGCCGATCCCAAATAACAAATTGAGAGCAGGACGGTGATGATGATGATGATGAAAAATGGCAACGGCCTGAAATCTAGTGAAAGTGTTAGAAGTCGGAACTTTAAAGTTAGGATTCTAATTTAGTGAAAGTGTCAGTTGTTCAATTCAGCTTCATTGAAAGTGTCAGTGGTTTGAATTCCAAGGGACAGTCAGTGGGCTGAATTCTAATTAAGTGAAATTGTCATCGGTCTGAAATTCTCCCTTAGTAAAAGTGTCAGGATTAGAATTCTATTTCAGTGAAAGTGTCAGCAGTCTGACTGCAGGTTCAGAGAAAGTGTTAGTGTTGTGAACTGATACACTTGCATGGGCCATTATATAACATATGTTACCTCCTCGATCCTCATGTTTTCACATCCAGACAACTTTAGCAGTCTTCTTTCGGCACCAGCATTCGTCTGAACCTCATTAAAACCTGACTCGTTGCCACCCTCCATGTACCGTATCGCTAAAAACAAATTGTTTTGGTGAACATATTGTATAATTATTGAACTTTAGTTTGACTACTGTGTGTGAGTGGATGTATGTGTGCTGGAGAAGATTTATGCAGCTCGTGGAAGCCAGGTGGTATCATAATCTACACTTTGACTAACACGACTAAACACACCAAACACATATCCACCACCTGATTCCAAGAGTTCCTGCGCAGCGGGAATGCGTGGGACAGGTAAGTGGAACCATTAGCGCTGTGTAATTCGCATGCCGATGTATGTGTAGTATAAAATATACACACAAATTATATTTACTTTACCCAGCTGGTGCACGCGGCTTGGTCGAAGCAATTTGTACTTGGTCTTGATAGAATTGATGCTTCGGGCTTAGTATAGATAATCTTTATATATAAAAATTTCATGTCACGTTGTTTGTCCTCGATAAGCACCTAAACTACTGAACCGATTTTAATCAAATTTTACACACTGTGTGCAGTTTGATCCAAATTGTGAGATAAGGTACTTTTTATCACGATAAGTGATCGTAATGGGATATATGTCGCTGTAGTCGATGCGATTGAATGATGAAGCGATGATAGCTCAGTGCTAGTGTGTACGACTTCGCGTCTAGGGACGTGGGTTCTAATCCAAGCACCTACAATGAGTGAAGGAAAACATCGTGAGGAAACCATAGCATGGTGGTAGGGCTTTTTCAAATGCCCGCCTGGCTAGCTACCACCCTCAAGTTGTAAACCTGCCGCCAAATACCAATAGGTGTGTTCCGGCAGCAGCACTTGAAAGCCAGTTTCTCCACAGGTTTAGCGTGTCTACCAACTTGGGCCGTATCGTCACTTAAGATCCGGTGAGATTATGGCCATAACGCTACACCTTAATAATAAAAAAAAGAGATTGACTACTGGAAAAGGCAGAACAAGGTCCGCCAGGTCAGCTAGTTTATTTATATAAAGACGTCAGTAGACTAACTCATCAACTCATCCCACACAGCAAAAAATAAAGAAACTAGAAGCATGCATTTTGCAATACCTTTTGTAACATAGAGGTTTACTAAAAAGCTATTTAAAACAATTGAACCTCTATGGAGATAAACGTAGGTGGTAAAGTTCGTATGGGGAAGAAAAAAAATCTTCAACTGTCGGCATGAAATTTGGCACAAAGAATATATTAAAAATATAAAACCTTACAGCGTTTTCTAAAGTGACTCTATTGACTTGAAGTTTCTTCCCATGTATATTCCATTCATGACGTAGAAATACGTAGTAAAGGTATAGACGGACTATGGTAAATAAGTAAAATGAAATCAATCCCTTTTTATCGCGGGGTAAATGCATTCACGCATCCCCGTCCGCCTGGGTAAGGCATAGAGAGGGGTATATGGGACTCATCCGTCGCGAATCGCGGGGAAAGCCCACTAGAAACCTACGGTGTTCATTCAGCACTTTCTTTGCCTGAGAGCAGGATATATGCCTATAGGAACTCTGGTCCGTCCCTATTTTACCCTATTTTATTTTAGCATCATCAAATTAAATATAATATATCATTAATTGTAAAAATAATTTATTGAAACTGTATTTCATATTTTCAATCATCGTCCGTAAATAATATTAAAATTTAATGGTCCTTCGAGCCGGATAAAATTATAATGAATTATTGATTAAACTTTCACTTAAAACAAATTACCTGGTTTGAAATATCCTAAGAATAGACTGGACTCGTGGCCTTGCACCTCGCGGTGGTGGACCGCCCTTCCGCCCAGCATATCATCGAGGGTTATGGTCCATATCGCGGCTGAGCCCTTTTTGTCTTGCGTAGTTTTACTACCGAGCCAGAAATGGGCGTCGTATGACAGAGAACTAGTGTCATCGCCTGTTGTCTAAAAAAGTAAAGCGTTTTATATTGTCTATGCGTTAATTCCTGCACTAGTTTCGCCTGCGTCTACGTTCGCGTGGAACTGACATTTTGTTCATTCATTTTTGTCCGTTTCTTGGAACTTCTTTCAATACAGCTGTGTTCCTATTGGTGGTAGCGTGATGTTAAATAATCTAAAACCTTAAGCAACCTTAAAATAAAGATTGGTTTTGAAATCCGATTTGTATTTCCTAAGATAGTGCGTTCAAACATACAAGCAAATACATATTAAGGGCGGTTGATAGTTAGAAAATCGAACTAAATGATTTAGAGTTTAAAAAATTTAACTAAAAAATAAATAATAGTTTAAAAAAACTAGAACACTCGCTTTATATATAAAACTAAACTAAAAAACAGAAAATAAATTTTAATAAATATGAATTAAGAATAATGTAATTTTTTTTAATAAATATAAGTTATTAATAGTTTGAATAAGAAAAAAAATGTTTTATTATAAAAAAAGCGTGGGGTGCATGGTGTCAATAGTTATGAATATTTAATTGACAGATATGAGAAGGATTATCATTTCGATAATATCTTGAAAAGCACCCCCGCTTTTTTTTAAATAAAACATTTTTTTTGTTATTCAAACTATTAATAACATATATTTATTTACAAAAAAATACATTATTCGTCATTCATATTTATTAAAATTTATTTTCTGTTTTTTAGTTTAGTTTTCTATATAAAGCGTGTGTTCTAGTTTTTTTAAACTATTTTTTTTTTCAATACAGCTTTGCTTCTATCGGTGGTAGCGTGATGTTAAATAGCCTAAAGCCTTCCTCTATTGTTGCTATATGAAATACAAATTCACTTGTATCATGGTTTTAGTAAAAAAAAAATATGTACTACCAGCCACAGTGCAGTCACTGTGACATGTTGTCATAAGTAAAAACTCACTTTTAAGACAATGTAGGAGTCACCGTTGTAGAAATTCCCATACAGCTTTGCGTCGATAGGCACAGGTTCGAATTTCTACAAAAAACACACTGTTTAATTTTTTCTATTGGTTATGTATAATGCTATTAAGTATATTAAAGTTGTAAGGATAAGAATAAGACTTAAAAATAATACTGCAGATCGAGTTTCTCGCCGGTTCTTCTCGATGACTGCGTTACTTTCCGAACAGGTACTAATTTTGACGTTCATAAGCGCCTTCTTAGGGCCTAAATTGAATAAAGATTTTTGATTTGATTTGAAAAATATAACATAATGAGTGTGTTTAATTAACATATTCATTTATGATTTACTAACTGCTTCCTCGACTTTATTTATTGAGAATTGAATTTTTTTTTTATACTTAAGGTTTAGCGTTATGGCCATTATCTCACCTGATCTTGTGTGACGATACGGCCCAAGTTGTTAGACACGTTAAACCTGTAGAGGAACTGGCTCTCAAGTGCTGCTGCCGGAACACACCTATTGGTATTTGGCGGCCGGTTTACAACCTGAGAGTGGTAGCTAGCCAGGCGGGCATTAGAAAAAGCCCTACCACCATGCTATGGTTTCCTCACGATGTTTTCCTTCACCGAAAGCTCAAGCTCATTGTAGGTGCTTGGATTCGAATTCACGCCCCTTGACGCGAAGTCGTACACACTACCACTGAGCTATCATCGCTTCATTGAATGAATTGTAGGTCGTCATATATAAAGAGATATTTGTAGACTTTGCTGATACAATTTTTACTATGATAATTGTAAACATGATTGTTGCATTCAAATTATATCTCAATTAAGGCTGAGTTATACTGGCATAAGAAGGTACGTACGTACGTACACGCATATCTATACGTATTTAGTGGCAGATTTTCATCTTGAGGGTGATAGCAAGCCAGGTGAGAATTATAAAAGGCCCTATCACCATGCTACGGTTTCAACACAATGTTTTCCTTCAGCGCAAGCTTAAGCACATTGATTCGAACCCACGTCCGTTGACGCGGAAACCGTATACACTACCACAGAGCTATCATCGCTTCATATTAATTATAAACAATTATTCTCTAATTAGATGACGCAATAAAAAGTTTTAAAACAAAGTTTATCCATCCCTTTACGAGAAAAAGTAGCCTTTCGCCGTCTCCAGGATCCCATCTATCTCTATACCAAAAACCATCATAATCAATTCAGCGATTTGGGCGTGAAAGCGTAACAAACGAACAAATTCACTTTCGCATTTATAATCTATACAACTATACATATAAATAAAATTGGAGTGTCTGTTTGTAATATTGAAATAAACATTTTTTACTACATGTATATGAATATATACGGTACATACACCAAAATAACAATTTTTGTCTGTGTGTCTGTTTGTTCCGGCTATTCTCTGAAATGGCTAGACCGATTTTGGCGGGACTTTTATTGGCAGGTAGCTAATGTAATAAGGAGTAACTTAGGCTACGTTTATTTTAGAAAAATAAAGTAATGTTGCAATGTCCGAGTACTGTCCAGTACCTCACGCGCATGCCACTGGGCCGTCACGTCGGGCGCCTCGCACCAACGAATTAATATTACTTAAATATATTCATAGTTAAGACAGGACAAAGTCTGTCGGGTCAGCTAGTATGTAATAAAAATTATCATACCTCTATAGTCCAAATCTCCATGCCAGCGTCGGCACCGGCTTCAATAAAGTTGGGATGCTCCATTTTTATGTGAGACTAACTTAATCAAGCACGCACCCGCAGCACTGTGTGTGGTTTACGACTAAATAACATATACATTACATTGGAAATCTGATAAGTCTTATCACAAAATGAATCATCGCGCAATGTAGCGATAAGCGACAGTACTGAGTGTTCTTTCAATACTAATACTAGAATTTGCATGCGGCTTCGCTCGCGTTAGTAACGATTTTGTTGAACAAATTGGACGGCGCGATAAAAAGATTCATACAAAGTCTCTCCCTCTGTTTACCTCAATTCTAATAAGATTTTAGTAGAAAATAGTAGCTATCTCCTTCTCCAAGGTCTTATCTATCTCTATACCAAATTTCATCACAATCGATTCAGCGGTTTACGCGTGAAAGCGTGACAAACAAACAAACTCGCTTTCGAATTTATAATACTATAGTATAAGTATATATTATAAGGGTTTGACGCGAAAATTTCTTTAACGGTCGTCCATTTTTTTAGCACCAGTTTAACCTCAACCTATTTGTACAATGCCACGGAAATAATATTTTTTGACGTGAATTTTTTTTTGGTGGTGTCCATTAGCCATTTGATGTTTGTAGGAAAAATTTATCTCCTATTTCCCCCGTAGTGATAAGTCGTGAGGTTTTAGACTAACCTCGTAATTCCCCCAAACACGATACATTATATGGATTCATCGCAATTTTTTTTTATACTTAATGTTTAGCGTTATGGCCATAATCTCACCTGAACTTAAGTGACGATACGGCACAAGTTTGTAGACACGCTGAACCTGTGGAGGAGCTGGCTCTCAAGTGCAGCTAGCTGCCAGAACATACTTATCGATATTTGGCGGAAGATGTAAAACTTGAGGGTGGTTGCTAGCCAGGTGGGCATTAGAAAAAACCCTACCACCGTGCTATGATTTCCTCGCGATGTTTTCCTTCACCGAAAGCTCAAGCTCATTGTAGGTGCTTAGATTCGAACTCACGTCCCTTGACGCGAAGACGTACACACTACCACTGAGCTATCATCGCTTCAAAATGATTTCTTTCACCGGACACTGAGACTCATTGTCCATGAATGCGATATCCATGTTACTACTGAAATATAATTTCTTCAAATGATCACTTATCATCGGGTGAATTACACTTCTGCTTCTCCCGCACACCCACCGCGGCCTTCCTAGCCTAGGTTCGATCCTCCGGCTAGGAGCCCTCGAGTGACTCTGCTCGCGCGATACAGTGACACTCTACATCACTGAGATTACATCATCACACCGCATACCATTCGTGCACACTCACACGTTAAGTACACGGTTCTGTAAGGGACTACCCTCGAGGCCCTTGAGCTGCTTACCCGATAAGGTCGTTGTTAGGATCACTAAATTAGTAAGACAGGACCTATTGGTTAGTCAGGCTCGTGAATCTATGTTCATATCCCGGCAGCAGCCCAAGCCGAGGTTCGACTGTTCTGGTACCCTTGCCTAAGGCTAAGTGCCCTCTCTAAGTGCGCTAAGTTATCACTCTGATGTGATAAGTAGGGAGCATGCTGTATAACATGATGATATGTTATCATTTTTATTAGGTACTTTTTATTCACAATATATTGATCAAAACTAGATATATTTGCAGGAAGAGTAGAGGCTAGCGTTCTGGTGCGGATCCAGTAGGAGGAGGGAGAGGGTTGAGAGAACTCCCAGAAATCTGACACTATTGCCTCTTTCATGTTCACATAGCGCCTGGCTAGCTACCACCCTCAAGTTGTAAACCTGCTGCCAAATGCCTATGGGTGTGTTCCGGCAGTTGCACTAGAGAGCCAGTTCGTGACAATAAACATATGGAGAAAAAAATAAATTTGTTATGCATAGATGTGCGCGCGACTTCGTTCGCGTGAACAGGATTTAAACTTAGTAAGGCAACGATGTGGCCCGAGATAGCGAACGGGATCTCAAGTGCAACTGTCGGCATTCAACCAGATTCATTTTTTTTTATACTTAAGGTTTAGCATTATGGCCGTAATCTCACCTGATCTTAAGTGACGATACGGCCCAAGTTGGTAGACACGCTGAACCTGTGGAGGAGCTGGCTCTCAAGTGCTGCTGCCGGAACACACCTATTGGTATTTGGCGGCAGGTTTACAATCTGAGGGTGGAAGCTAGCCAGGCGGGCATTACAAAAAGCCCTACCACCATGCTATGGTTTCTTGACGATGTTTTCCTTCACCAAAGGCTCAAGCTCATTGTAGGTGCTTGGATTCGAACTTACGTCCCTTGACGCGAAGTCGTACACACTGCCACTGAGCTATCATCGCTTCAAATTCAGTGGAAACTCCGTTTACCGTCACTCGATTTAACAACGAACTGCTTTAATGCAACTAAATTACTTGACTTAAGTTTATGCCTATTATGACCACAATCTCAAATGATACTAAGGGACAAAGTGTCCTAACTTGAGGGTGGTAGCTAGCCAGGATGGCATTAGAAAAAGCCTTGTTTTGAAGCGATGATAGCTCAACGGTAGTGTGTACGACTTCGCGTCAAAGGAAGTGAGTTTAAATCCATCTACAATGAACTTGAGTTTTCGGTGAAGGAAAACATTCTGAGGAAACCATAGCATGGTGGTAGGGCTTTTTCTGATGCCCGCCTGGGTAGCTACCACCCTCAAGTTGAAAATCTGCCGCCAAATACTAATAGGTGTGTTCCGGCAGATGCACTTGAGAGCCAGTTCCTGCACAGGCTTAGCGTGTCCACCAACTTGGGCCGTATCGTCACTTAAGATCAGGCGAGATTATGGCCATAACGCTAAGCCTTAACTACAAAAAAAATCTACCGATGAGGTCCTCACTCTGACAAACTCATTACATAGCACACATTAACATATTCTCACGTACACAAACATACACACACATACCTTTAATTATATGTTACTTATTAAGTTCTAATTTATTATAACCTCACTATAAATTTGTTTATATATATTCCGCAGGTGGGTGATAGAGGCTACAACACAGTTCTAAACCACCGTAAACATTATCGATCATGTTCTCATTTGTCTATATATTTTATGGTTAGTAAAAGAAAATGCACCGGCCTCATAGAACACTCGGTTGGAAGGAACTTCCTCACGCATTATATCATTATTGATAAACGTATTATATTATTCATTAACGAAAACAAATAAATTAATTACTAGCATCTGAGAGCAATTAAATACGAATTGAAGGAATGGTAAGAGTTTACGTAACTAATATGTTATTTATAGTTGTGAAAATAAACATTCTATTATACACCATTGAATTCACATAATAACACACATAATACGCTAAGAAACGGCTGTCGCGTATGACATGTACAAACTATATCTGCGCAGCCGTTGAGAACGTACTGGTTGTCTTGAACCAATCAGCGCGCACCTGTGACTGCGAACAGCCAATAGCGTACGCGCTGTGGATAACCGTATACACTCTATATATATACTGCAATATAGAACACATTAAAGAAAGGGTCGTGACAGAAAAATTTTATTCGGCAACAGCCCAAGCCGAGGTTCGGTCACTAGTGACACCCTTGTGCGAGTTGCCCCGCGGGTTTGAGCGCCTTCCGCGCTCACCCCTCTAGTTCAGGTGAAGCTGTACAAGCCCCTAAGGCTAACAGTGTAGGTCCTTTCGAAAAAAAAACAGAAAATTTTTACATTTTCATTTGTCTAGCTTCTAACCGTATCGTGCGATAAGGAACTTCGTTACAAATACTATTAATGATCAATTAATAATACGAATATAAAACAATTTCCAGTATGAATAAAAACTTTTTATTTCGAAATTTAATATAAAATTATTTTTAAACAAAAAATAATAAACATTTGGAATTTCAATGCGATTACTAACTTATCACATCAGTAGAGTAGAATCAACGATATCGAACCTAAGATAAGATTGACGAAACATTTCGTCGCGGACTGCGCCATTGGGCCTTCCTGGAAAAGAAAAATTAGGTAATATCAATGACATATCTATCTAAATAAATATTGTAAAAAAGTTTGTTTGTTTAATCGTGCTAATATAAGGAATTACTAGCCAAATTAAAGAAAAGGTTAGAGAAATCCAAATGTGCTTGTATGAGACGCTAATTCGCTCATATTAATTATTTTTTCGTATATTTTTATGTGGAGAAAGTTTATATGCTATTCCTATAGTTTTTACTCGCCAGTCTAAGGCGCTGCAACATACTAACTTCCATACCTTTTAACCAAGTACTATTCATTATTAATGAAATTACATTGAATCAGACGGTAACTTTCAATAGGCTGTTACTCAGAATGACACTGAAGCGAACGAAAAAAGAATGGACTCAAAATGTTAAGTTTTTTGGGCGTTATCGTGGCCACATACATCATCCGCACATACAGACAACCCGACTTCCACCGAAGTGCCAATACAGATTATTTATACTATCTAGAAAAAATAGTGTATCTTAAAGTGTTTTTGTTGATATCTGTCAACCCATTTAATACTCAAAATGCATAACAGATCGGATAAAAGCAATTTAAACCGAGATAATTGATTGACCTTGAGAGAGTGAGTGTAAAGCACTACTCAAACACTTCACTTGAAAAGCCGTGTTATTATTATAGTATTTAATAGAGTAATTATTAAGGAAAGCTCTGGGTTATGTAACATCACGCTACCACTAATAGCAGCAAAGTTGTATTGAAAAAAGTTACAAAAACTGGTAAAAAATGATTAAATACAATTTTAATCCCGGACGAAGTTCCAGGTTCAACTTGTAGTAGATGCAAAAACTTTCATAGTTTTATCAAAGCACTCGACACTGATTATAAGAAAAGACATTATATATTTAGTTTTGATTTTATGTTGCACGCCTCATAAGCGAAGCGTTGAGGTGGATGCTACTGTCACTTGACGCAAAACAACTGATTTTTCCAACTTAAAATGTCTTTATTTATCATATATCACACTTGTAAAATAATATATACACACACATGTAAAAAAAACACTATTTATTTTAGCACTCATGATATTTTCGATGCCATTTTTGTTATTTAAACTAGTTAAAAAAACGTTTAAAAAAGTTCTGTCTCGGACGTCCGTGTGTCTGTATGTGCATATCCTGTATGTTATCACGATGACGACCGACATACTTTACTAATCGAGTCTTTTTTTTACGCTTCAGTATAATTAGGAATAGAACCCTATTACTTTTCACGGCCTGTTTCGATGTGGTTTAATTGTTATTAAATAAACAAAAAAAAAAGACATTATGAGGTGTGCATTTTTGGATTTTCCATCCTTTTTTTTATATAGTTAAGGTTTAACGTTATGGTCATAATCTCACCTGATCTTACGTGACGATACGGCCCAAGTTGATAAACACGCTAAACCTGTGAAGAGACTGGCTCTCACGTGCAACCGCCGGAACACACCTATTGATATTTCGCGGAAGATTATCAACTTGAGGGTGGTAGCTAGTGAGGTGGGCGGGCATTAGAAGAAACCCTACCACAACACGATATTTTCCTTCACCGAAAGTTCAAGCTCATTGTAGACGGATTCGAACACAAGTCCCTTGGCGCCAAGTCCGTGCACACAACCACTGAGCTATCATCGCTTCATATTGTTACGAAAACTCGATTGTTAACGCGAAAACTTTAAAGGAAAAGGGGGAGGAAATATATTGATATCAGTGGAAACAACCCCTTACCGCGCTGAGTTTTTCAGTGGCATGATTTTCACAGCTAATTTCGTCGACGGACGTCCTGAAACGCTCCACGTCCGCCTTATCGTGTATATCGGGTTGGAATTTGAAACTGAAAAATCGTTTATGAAGTGAAATTTTTTCCAGCGTCGTCGTGAATTGAAACTCGATGAAACGAAAACGCGACAGTAAAAAGAGACAACCGCATACATCAATAGGATATAACGTGCGAAAGAATGACATAGAAGGCGTTATACAGTTTTCGAGTGCTGTACGTTGCGTATTGCGAAGGGAATTTATGAACGTTTCACTTATATCGCGTGTGAACTCATAAAAACTTATCTATATTTCTATATTAAATAATATAAAGAGTAAAGGTTTGCTTCATTGAACGCGCTAATAGGAACTTTCAATGGAATTCCAGAAAATATTTATTGACTTTGTTAAAGTAATAATTTAGAAAGGCTTTAGGCTATTTAACATCACCCTATCACCGATAGGAACAAAACTGTATTGAAAAAAGTGATGTAAACTTTCAAAATGTATTAAGTCATTTCAATTGAAAACGTGAACGAAGTCACGGGTACAGCTAGTCGACTAATAGAAATTCTTAGGTATGGATTTGTCAACTTACCTAGTTTGTTGTCTTGCGATGGGTTTGGTTTCCTCGACTTTCGGTGTTGGTGTATCTGTGGTTACCTCATTACTGTCCGCTTTATAGTCTGTGAAAAAAATAATATGTGCTTGAAGCGATTTCCGTCTAGGGTCTGGGTAAATACTTAAAAGTCGCGTCATAGATACGTTCGCGTCAGAGACACGTTTACGTCAGAGACACGATCGAGTCAGAGACACGTTCGCGTCAGATGTTTTTTTCTTATCGTTAAAGTATATCGTTATAGCCGCAATATCACCTGATTTTAAGTGACGACGTGTCTCAAGATGCTGGACATGCTAGGCGTAGAGCAGGGACTGGCTCTAAAGTGCCACTGCCGGAACACACTCATAGGTATTTGGCAGCAGATTTTCAACGTGAGTTGACTAAGTTTCGACTATCAACAACAAAAATTTAATTAAACGTAGACACATGAACTTTTCTGAACAACCTACACCTCAGTCCGCCCCGTGACCGCGAATGCTGAAAAGCTTTCGAAACGTCGGGATCAAAATTAATAAACAACCGCGATAAAATCCGTTTAAATTAGTGTTATTTCGATGAATAATATTCGCGTAAACATAAGAAATCATTATAAAAAACAACACAATACTACCACAATAATAATGAAAATTGTTGACGTTGCCCATTGACAGCTTTATTTTTAATTTGTGACATAAAGTTATTATACGAAAACGGCGACACTCCAAACATCTCTCCAAACAATCATCCTCCGTCTGCCTCCCAAAACCTATAGGTTTTTTTTATTCTTAAGATTTAGCGTTATAGCCGTAATCTCACCTGTCACCTAAACCTGTGGAGGAACTGGCTCTCAAGTGCTGCTGCCGGAACACACCTATTGGTATCTGGCGGCAGGTTTAACACTTGAGGGTGGTAGCTACCCAGGCGGGCATTAGAAAAAGCCCTACCACCATACTATGGTTTCCTCACGATGTTTTCCTTCACCGAAAGCTCAAGCTCATTGTAGGTGCTTGGGTTCGAACCCACATCCCTTGACGCGAAGTCGTGCACACTACCACTGAGCTATCATCGCTTCAAACCTCCTATAGGTGTATTTCGGTTGTTGAACTCGAGAGCCTTCGTCCCTTCACTAGGCTTAATATGTCCACCATTTCCCCCCCCCCCCCCCCCCCCCGGCCCTTGCGTGGCTTGCCCTATATTATTCTTAGGACCACTAAACCTAGTAAGTTAGGACCCGTTAGTTAGTTGGGATCGCGAATCTTTGTTCGTGTTCCGGGAATAGTCCAAGCCGAGGTTCGGCCATTCTGGCACCCTTGCGTCCGCTGCCACGGGGCTGAGTGCCCTTAGCATTCGCCCCAAAAAGTTCGGTGTAGCTGTCAAAGCCCATACGGCTAACAGCGGATGTCAGGTCGGAAAAAAAAAACATGTCCACCATCTTGGGCCGCAGCGTCATTTAACATCACGTGAGATCACAGCCATAACGCTAAACACATACAGAAATATAAACAAAGCGTGTTACCCGAATTGTCTTTGTACATATCCGCAAGTTCTTTTTCGATCTTGGCCTCATCATCTTCTTGGACTACTCCGACCTTCTTTGTGATGTTTGAAGCAGAAGCGGTACTCGTTATCTGTGTATTCAAATATTGATAATCATCAGTGAAACCTTATCGCTACTAATATTATAAATGTGAACGAAAGTTTGTTTGTTACGCTTTCAAACTGCTTAACCGATCATCATGAAACTCTGTACACATATTCTGGGAGGTATTAGAAGTAACATAGGACTCTTTTTACTGAAAAAATAAATAAATACGAAAGATAAAAAAATGTCAAAAAATCTCAAAATCTAGCTACTTTAACGCCATCTAGCATTCCAGAGTATAGGTGATACGAAGTCATTAATAATATTATAAATGCGACAGTAAGTTTGTTAGTGTTTGTTACGCTTTCACGCTTAAGCGACGATAGCTCAGTGGCAGAGTGTAGGAACGCCGCGTAATGGGGCGTGATTTCGAATCCAACCACCTACAATGAGCTTGAGGTTTCGGTGAAGGAAATATTGCAAGGAAACCATAGCATGATGGTAGGGGTTTTCCTAATGCTCGCCTGGCCAGCTATCTCCCTCAAGTTGAACATACCAATAGAGCCTGTCCCTTCTATAAAGACTGGTAACGCACCTGCGATTCCCCCAGTCTTGTGGGTGTCCATGGGCGGCGGTGATCACTTACCATCAGGTGACACGCTTGCTCATTTGGCCGCTATTACATAAAAAATAAATAAAAAACCGCTGAATCGGTTATGATGAATTTTGACACAAAGATAGAACCCCGGAGACATTGGAGGATATATTATGTATTTTATAGGATGTGAGATAAACAGAGGTATATACTTTGTAGGAATCTTTTTATTGAAATATATGGACCGTTTATTTTGAAAGTGGTAAAGTCCATTTTCTTTTGTTTCGAGAAAATTAATGGTTATACTATATTTGTTGATAATGCAGTTTCATTTACCGACCGATTTTAATTTGTACAAAACATGGGATTTTTTTTTGAGAAATTAAACACGGACCAGTTATATATAAAAAATTTACATTAAATTAAGCATGAATTACGTGATAGCTTATTTTTCTCAACAATGGACTTACACCACTTTCAAAATAAACGGTCCATATAATTAAATAGACTTTGATAGAAAAATTATTTCTACACGCTAAGCCTGTGAAGGGACTGGCTCTCAAGCGCAACTGCCGGAACACGCCTATTGCTATGACGGCTGAGAGAGTAGAATGGAAGAAGAAAAGATATGCCGACTCTATCTAGGTGGGATAAAGGGCTAAGGAGAAGTGCTACATGATGGTGGACACGCTAAAGCTACTTCCAACTTGAGGGTGGCGTTAGAAAAGGCCCTACCACCATCCATACCGTTGTCTCCTTGGTGTCCTGCGTAGTGGCCGGCTGTGGGCTAGAGCTGGTACTTAAGTGGATGTCTTCTTCATTGTTCTCCCCAGACGGTTCCTCCTCAAGACCTGGTGGAAGTTCTGCGAATTTAATCGCGATTTATTGCAGTTTCAGTGCAAAAATATCGCTACACCTCGTATCTGCATACGCGAAGATGTTTTCGGAGTGAAAATTCGTATAGGAAAGTTTGGATGTGAAGTAAATTCATGGAAGTCGTCATCGACATGGTCACGTGACGTGTACACGTACACACTATATCCGTTCCTATTGGTATACACTTATTGCACTGTAAATAGTTTTGATTTAGAAGTTTTATTTTAAGGTCAAACAATTAATTCGGATTTCGAAAAAACAACTGTCTATAGTTTTAAGTTTTAACTTCTGTCGGCAGTAGTCCTTATAACTGTTCTGTTTTTTTTTTTTTGTTTCGATGCGTCCCTGGATGTTGTGATATTGGAAAGGTTAAGCCTAGAGAAGGGGTTGGCTTTAAAGTGCAACTGCCGGAACACTCTTATAGGTGTTTGGCGTCAGATCGTCAACTTGAAGGTGGTAGCTAGCCAGTCGGGCATCAGAAAAAGCCCTACCACCATGCTATGGTTACATCACGATGTTTTCCTGCACCGGAAGTGCATGACCATTGCAAGAATTCGAACTCACGTCCATTGACATGATGTCCGTTACCGCTACCAACTGAGCTATCACCGCTTCAAAAGTCTATTATTTTACTTGTAAGAAACAAATAAATCTCAATTAAGATCTTTATTCTCTTATGCCTTATGCTTAGATTATCGTGGTAGGGATTACTTTAATGCTTGCCTGGCTAGCTACCACCCTTAACTTGAAACCCTACCAAAATATTTACAAGTGTATACCGGAAGTTGCACTTGAAAGCCAAGCTCCCCTAGGTGTCATGTTTCCACCATCTTGGGTCACATCGTCACTTACAAATCAGATGAGATCAACTTGCAAAGCATAAAAAATGTCTCCAAACTACAAACGAACAGACAGACAAGTATAAACACGAAACCTTTGATAGAAGGTCCGATTTCGATGACCTCACGACCCATCGACTCGGTCAACGCGTTGGCACCAATTTCGCGAGCACCGAATAAAAATAAAACTAATATTAAAAATGTCATATCTTTCATATTACAAAATGTAGTAATAGTTTGTTTATTTCAACAAACTGTATTCAAGAACGACTGTGAAATGATGCAACTAGATTTATGTATTTTTTTTATCTAGTAGGCGATGGTTTTTAAATTACCAGCTCACTGGAACTGTCACGTTTCCGAGTAAAAAGGTGAGAATGAGTGAAAGTATACTATTATTATGGTACAACATGGTGGAAACCTTAGCATGGTGGTAGGGCTTTTCTAATTCCCACCAGGTTAGCTACCACCCTCGAGTTGTAAATTGCCACCAAATACCTGCAGGTGTGTACCAGCAGGTGACACTTTAGAGCCAGTCCCTACTTCCAGCATGTCCACAATCACTTAACATCAGGTGAGATAGTGGTCATAACCTTAATTATAAAAATTATTGCAGTACTGTAATAAATGGCCTAAAATCTATTGATGTTTTTATTAATAAGAAAGTCCTTGAAATTGTGGGACCCCTGATACAACATGACCTGAATAGTAACAAAGAATCCAGTTCAAAATAGTTTCGAATTGAACCGAACAATCGTGTCAGCCTAACCGATTGCCAATAATCTCATCAGTTAAATTTTAACCGTTGACCGTGTCGCTTGTGAACCTGCAGGTAATTATACATTAACCCCTATATAGTGTCTGGAACCATAGTTATCTTCTATACATATGTTAAAAACTGGCTGCGACTTTGGGCTCGTGGAATTAAAAAATATTTAGTATTTTTTGTCCGTTTTTGGAACTGTTTTCAATACAGCTTTGCGCCTATTTGTGGCAGCGTGAAGTTAAATAGCCCAAAGTATTCTTTAAATATTGCATTATCAAATATAAAAATATGTTTTTAATGTAACTGGTACTTACTCATATTAGTGCGTTCAAACAAACAAAGTGTTCAGTTTTATAATCTATACACATAAATAACTGTTTGTAATATTGAAATAACCGTTATTTACTACATGTATATGCATATATACGGTACATACACCAAAATAACATTTTTTTTTACAATTTTTGTCTGTCTGTCTATCTGTTTGTTCCGGCTAATCTCTGAAATGGCTGGACTGATTTTGACGGGACTTTTATTGGCAGGTAGCTGATGTAATAAGGAGTAACTTAGGCTACGTTTATTTTATAAAAATAAAGTAATATTGCAATGTCCAAGTAGTGTCCAGTACCACGCGCAGCTCACGCGCACGCCACTGGGCCCTCACGTCGGGCGCCTCCCACCAACTAATTAATATTACTTAAATATATTCATAGTTAAGACAGGACAAAGTCTGTCGGGTCAGCTAGTCTATACTAATATTATAAAGAGCTAAGATTTGTATTTTTGTTTGTAACGAATAAATTCAAGTACCACTGGACCGATTACGAAAATTCTTTCACCGTTAAAATGCTACATTATCCCTGAGTAACATAGGCTATATAACAGTTTTTTTTGTATGAAAATGATTATATAAAATTTTAGTTTCACGCGAACGGACTCGCGGAAGCAGACTTGTATTAAATATAGATATACATTTAAGTTTTTTATGTATATATAAAATATTGTATGTAAATTGTAATTGGGGTGTTTTTCGAGCTGTGATGCTTCAGTGGGTAGTATGAATGGATGTTGCGTCAATGGACGTGAGTTCGCATCTCGCAATGAGCCAAACCATAGCATAGCGGTAGTGTTTTTTCTAATTTCCGCCTCGGGGGCACAAGGTATCTGTGACGAGGAACACATGGCTGCTGAGCTGCGACATGTCAAGCAAGTACTGCGAGATAACAAGCTCCAAATTCCACGCCGCCGTCACG
The DNA here is from genome assembly GCA_039707435.1 of Actias luna. Lineage (NCBI taxonomy): Eukaryota > Metazoa > Arthropoda > Insecta > Lepidoptera > Saturniidae > Actias > Actias luna. The sequence goes on along the minus strand of JAZHAC010000037.1, from coordinate 4,608,849 downwards.
GAAACCGAGTGAAACCAGCCACAGTAGCACGTGTACCTGTTGTGTTACCGTTTGTAAGAGGAGTCACAGACAAAATTGGCTATGTACTGAAACGGGCTTCAATTAAAACTTTCTTCAAGCCGCACAAGAAGATTAGTCAATTTTTACCACCTGTCAAGTGTCATACACCTCAACAAAAACAGGGGGTATACAAAATCGAATGTGAACGTGGCCTCTCCTACATCGGTCACACCAAAAGAAACACAGGGACCCGCCTAAAAGAACATATAGCTGATGTTAAACACCGACGCTCTACGAAGTCTGCAGTTGCTGAACATTCGGAAGAAAGCTCCAAACGTTATCTTATATTCGACAAACCATAAATCCTTGCCAAAGAACACCTATTCTTACCTGGGATGATTCGTGAGACTATCGAAATTAAAAACATCCAAATTTCAATAGAAAATATGGTTGGAAGCTAGCACAAGCATGGGATCCGATTATACATTTAATTACATCGGATCCCAAAAGACCAATCGCCAGACCTCAAGACACTGTGAGCTCTTCCTGCGTAGATCGGAACCCTTACAAAATTAAAAATTAAACTGAAGGTAGATACTGTAACATTAACTTTTCTGGACAACCTACACCTCAGTCCGCCCCGTGACCACGATGGTTGAAAAAGCTTTATTTCCATGAGTAATATTCGCGTAAACATAGAAAATCATTACCTATAGGTGTGTTCCGGCAGTTGAACTTGAGAGCCAGATCCTACACAGGTTTAGCGTGTCAACCAACTTGGGCCGTATCTTCACTTAAGATCAGGTGAGATTATGGCCGTAACTTAACTATAAAAAAAAAACTTTTATTGGTTTTTAGCGGGAGTCTTTACGATAGTCAGCTAAGGCATTTTTTTCTACCATCGTCAGCATGAGGACACAATCAAAAAGTATTTACGATGTCATGTCATGTTTTTAACACGCTTCACACACGCTGTTTAGTGCTTAGAATGTCATCGCCTACAATATATATAGCTACTAGCTGACCTAGCAGACCTTTCTGCCTTTTCGAGTAGTCAATCACATCGACTGCAGCGTCATCTATCGCGTTATGATCACTTATCAAAATTTGATTGAAATCTGTTCGGACAAACAACGTTACAGGAAATTTTTATTTTTAAATATTAAATGGACTTCTATAATCAAAATTACTATACTCATTTTTACGAAAATTGCGTGGACGAAGGAGTATGAAATTTCACACACTTACAATTTTAAAAAGTGCAGAATGCATATATATTTTTATGCGTCAAAAATAAATTAAATCCATAAAAAAAAATTACACACACTACCATGTATTTAACACGCATATATACTCTTTTGTTTATTGATATAGTCTGTGGTCAAATTGAGAATAGATTATAGATTAATATTGTTTGTCGTTACTGAATGTCAAACTTAACCATAATAAAATAATTTATTACAATATACATATATTACTTGAAATAAAACTAATTTAAACGGATTTTATCGCGGTTATTATGTTCAGTAACAAAAACTTTTCTGGACAACCTACACCTCAGTCCGCCCCGTGACCGCGAAGGCTGAAAAGCTTTCGAAACGGCGGCATCAAAATCAATAATAAATAACCGCGATAAATCCGTTTATATTAGTTTTATTTAAATAAATAAAATTCGCGTTAACATAAGAAATCATTACATATATTACGTATTATTAGTTATTTATATTTAAATTTCATATAATTTGTTTGAAAAAAAAAATAGAGAAATTATTAGTGTAGACTTGACGAAATCTGTGATTATAGTAATATATATATATTTGACAACAGAATCTTTATATATTTTAATGTTCCGCAACATAGTGACTGCACTGAACGTGGTGTTAAGTACAGTACAATGCAAATCAGCAGTGATTGATATATTGATCCAAAATCACTGTCAGTCACCGCTGTCATGCTGGCCTGCTTGATACCTTTTCACGCGTCTTTTAACGACTCCATGTTACAGGAGGGTGGGAACACAGTGAAGCAAAGACGGTACTACAAAAATAAAGTTCAAACTTATAATTTGATTTATTTTTCGTCGAATTTCGACCACTAGTACTATATAATTAGATATGCCACGTGCTCTGGCAGGTAAATGCCCTACGACCACGCTACGATCTCATCACGGCGTTTGCTTCCACCGATAACTCTAGTGTATGGGTTCGAATTCACGGCCATTAACTGACTTCCATAGACTCGTAACACGTTAAAAATTATAAGAACTTCATTTTGGCTATCTTCCTACCAGCTGGATGGAGATCCTCACTGCCTCACTTGAAGCGATCACAGCTCAGTGGTAGTGTGCACGACTTCGCGTCAAGGGACGTGGGTTCGAACCCAAGCACCTACAATGAGCTTGAGCTTTCGGTGAAGGAAAACATTGTGAGGAAACCATAGCATGGTGGTAGGGCTTTTTCTAATGCCCGCCTGGCTGGCTACCACCCTCTAGTTGTGAACCTGCCGCCAAATACCAATAGGTGTGTTCCGGCAGCAGAACTTGAGAGCCAGTTCCTCCACAGGTTTAGCGTGTCTACCAACTTGGGCCGTATCGTTACTTAAGATCAGGTGAGATTACGGCCATAACGGTAAACCTTAAGTATAAAAAAAAAAAAAAAAATTCGATATGCATACCTTTGAGCAAGATATTTCAACCTTTTTTACAGTTATTATAGTTTAGCGTTATGGTTACAATCTCACCTGATGTTAGGTGACGATGTGTCCCAATATTCTTGACACGCTAACCCTGTATCCGAGACTGGCTCTCAAGTGCAACTGCCGGAACACGCCTGTAGGTATTTGGCGGTAGATTTCCAACCTGAGACTGGTAATTATCAAGACGGGTATTAGAAAAAGCCCTACCACCAGAGTAGCTTATCACGGATCCCATGGGATCCATGAACTCATATATCTAATAGGAATAATCATACTAATATTATAAATGCGAAAGTGAGTTGGTTTGTTAGTCACGCTTTCACGCGTAGACTGCTGTATCGATTGAGATGAATTCTGGCACAGAGGTATATGGGATCCTGGAGACTAAGATAGGCAAGTTTTTCTCAATATCTTACAGGAAGTGGAGTAAACAGGGATAAACTGTGAACGAAAGGTTTAATTGCGTCGTTCGATTTCTTTGATAATGTCTAATATTGTTTATTTTATTTTTTTATACTTAAGGTTTAGCGTTATGGCCATAATCTCACCTGATCTTAAGTGACGATACGGCCCAAGTTGGTAGACACGCTAAGCCTGTGGAGAAACTGGCTCTCAAGTGCAGCTGCCGGAACACACCTATTGGTATTTGGCGGCAGGTTTACAACTAGAGGGTGGTAGCTACCCAGGCGGGCATTAGAAAAAGCCCTACCACCATGCTATGGTTTCCTCACGATGTTTTCCTTCACCGAAAGCTCAAGCTCATTGTAGGTGCTTGGGTTCGCACCCACGTCCCTTGACGCAAAGTCGTGCACACTACCACTGAGCTATCATCGCTTATATATACATAATGTGTTATTGATAAGCTTATCTTGTTCCAGTCAATGGAGTTGGACGTGCACTTGAAGCGCTGTGACCGCGGGCCGTGGGGTTTCGAACTGATCGGCGGTTCGGATGTTCCGATAAAAATTAACAAGGTAAGATTAGAAATATACACAATATGTGTGTTGAGAAAAAATAACGATTAATCTATATATGGACCGTTTATTTTGAAAGTGGTGTAAGTCCATTTTCTTTTGTTTCGAGAAAATTAAAGGTTACTGTATATTTGTTGATAATGCAATTTCATTTACCGACCGATTTTAAGTCGTACAAAACATGGGATTTTTTTTTGAGAAATTAAACACGGACTAGTTATACATAAAAAAAATAAAAAATTAAGCATGAATTACGTGATAGCTCATTTTTCTCAACTTTCAAAATAAACGGTCCATATATATATATATATATATATATGTAAATGAATCTCTATTTCCCTCGGTCATCGCATCACGCGTGAACGGATGGAACAATTTCGCTGATTCTTTATGTTGTCGTGTTTATTATTTTTAGGACAAGGTTCTTGTGAGAAAACACTGAGGAAGTTGAGAGGACCATTAGAAAATAAAAATAAAAACTTAAAAATAAATAATAGTAATAAAACATTTTTTTTCTTATTCAAACTATTAATAACTTATATTATTATTATTTTATTTTACATTATTCTTTATTCATATTTATTTAAATTAATTTTCTGTTTTTTTAGTTTAGTTTTCTATATAAAGCGTGCGTTCTAGTTTTTTAAACTATTATTTATTTTTTATTTTTTAGTTACTGGAACTGCACGCATGTGTAGTTCGCGCACTAGCTCTATCTCTCTTACTCGCATACAAAGCGCACTAGCTCTATCTCTCTTACTCGCATGCAAAGGATGCGGAAAGGAATTAATTAATCCTTGCGAATCTAATTAGGATAATCGGATGCTTTGACCGGATTATTGCATTGTCATCGATCTTTGACAGGTGCGCAAAGTTTGAATTAAATCTGATCGTTCAAAGTAGGACAAAATCGAGCTCAAAGGGGTCGGTTACATACATACATACATACAGGTGAAGCTAATATAAAGCGTGTAAAAAAAACAATATTAACCTTACCTAACTCTCTATTGTCGTAGAGAATTACAATAATGAACACTATGCTTTTGAGTCATATTGTATTTATTTATTATACCAATTTGAATTCAGTATTCATAGTTAAGGCAGGACGACGTCTGTCAGGTCAGCTAGTAGATACATGTAAACGAATACCAGTTGCTTAATATTATAAATGGAAAAAGTTTGTTTGTTTGTTTTAACGCAGCAATCTTAGAAAGTACCACTCGAAATTCATAAGTTACTTTTATATTTGAAGTGAGTTGTTCATTGAGAATGGTTATAAGCTATTTCATTTGACGCTATCACCGACAGGGGCAAAGCTGTATTGAAAAAAGTTACAAAAAGGGAAAAACAGTGTGTTTGTTTGTTACACTTTCATGCTTAAACCGATAATTCGATTATGATGAACTTGGAAATTGAACCTCAGAGACTGTGACAGACTACTATTTCTCTCAAATTATTCATTTTCAATGGAGTAAAGAGAGCGATAAACTTTGTATGAAACTTTTATAGCGTCTTTCGATTTGTTTGGCAAAATCAATATCAACGCGAGTGAAGCCGCGGGTAAAATCTAGTAGCATTAAAAAGTGAAAAGGTTTGTTTGGTTGAACGCGCCAATCTTAGAAACCCACGAGTCGAATATCATAATTTATTTTTATATTTGACTAACCGACCCGGTGAACGTCGTATCACCTATACTCTGGAATGCTAGATGGAGTTAAAGTAGCTAGATTTTAAGATTTTCTGAAAAAATAATTTTTTTATCTTATATAAAAAAATATATATATAAAATGTATCCTATGTTACTTCTAGTACCTCTAAGAATGTGTGTACAAAGTTCCACGGTGATCGGTTAAGTAGTTTTCGCGTGAAATCGTAACAAACAAACTTATATTCACATTTATAATATTAGTAACGATCGAGCAATCATTGGGGAAGGCTTTAGGCTATTTAACATCACGCTACCACCGATAGGGGGTAAGCTGTATTGAAAAGTGTTACACAAACGGGTAAAAAGTATTCAATAATGTTGTACGATAATATATGCGTAGTTAGAAACTGATTCATTCTGCCATTGACTGATTCGACATTGATCCAAATTTATAGACAATCGAGACGAATTTAGATCGATATATTGGCAAGTTCATTGTTGGCATCACTTCGTCTTATGTAACTTCTGATGTCTATATTTGATTGACATAACATCGCGCTATTCGAAGGTGCGTGCGGTCGGCAGAAGTATTTTTATTACATTTAACTCAAATCAAAAATCTTTATTCAATTTAGGCCCTGATAAGACGCTTATGAACGTCGAAACTACCACCGTTTCTTAAAGTAACGTAGTGGAAGCGATGATAGCTCAGTGGTAGTCTGTACGACTTCGCGTCAAGGGACGTGAGTTCGAATCCAAGCACCTACAATGAGCTTAAGGTTTCAGTGAAGGAAAACATCGTGAGGAAACCATAGCATGCTGATGGAGCTTTTTTAATGCCCGCCTGGCTAGCAACCACCCTCAACTTGCAAATCTGCCACTAAATACCAATAGGTGTGTTCCGGCAGCTGCACTTGAGAGCCAGTCCCTCCACAGGTTTAGCGTGTCCACCAGAAAAGGTACGTTACACAGAAAAAAAACGTTATACTCTTGAATAAATACTTGTTTTAATTCACTCTTCATAAAATCTTCATAACATTCTTAATTGAATATGGTTTCTAGATAAGTACATTAAAAAAAATACATACTTTTTCACAGGTAATAACTTCAACACCAGCCGAAGAGGCGGGGTTGAAGGAAGGCGATTTGATGACGAGAATCCAGGGTGTAAGCACGACAGGACTGTCTCTCGACGCGGTGACGGCTGTGGTGGTGGACGTCGAAGACAATATGACGGTAGCTGTCTCCCGGTAGGTTGTCTAATACCTATGCTACTCCTGATAAAATGATAATTTAATATGCGTCCGCAAAACCTTGCATAGGCTGACTCGTGTAAACTGACTGTGACTCGTGACTGGTTTAGCGTTATGGCCATAATCTCACCTGATCTTATGTGACGATACGGCCCAAGTTGGTAGACACGCTAAACCTGTGGAGGAACTGGCTCTCAAGTGCAACTGCCCGACCACACCTACTGGTATTTGGCAGCAGATTAACAACTTGAGGTTGGTAACTAATCAGGTGGGCATTGGTAAAAGCCCTACCACCATGCTATGGTTTCCTCACTATGTTATCCGTGAACGAAAGCTCAGGCTCATTGTAGGTGGATTCTAACTCACGTCCCTTGACGCGAAGTCCGTACGCACTATCATTGAGCTATCATCGCTTCTAATTGAATGATGTACAATACAGTGTTTATTTTCACAACTAGAAAAATTATATTAATTAGGAAACTTCCTACCATTCCTTTATTTTGAAAGTGGTGTAAGTCCATTTTTGAGAAAAATGAGCTATCACGTAATTCATGCTTAATTTAATGTAATTTTTTTAAATATATAACTAGTCCGTGTTTAATTTCTCAAAAAAATCCCATGTTTTGTACAACTTAAAATCGGTCGGTAAATGAAATTGCATTATCAACAAATATAGTAGTAACCTTTAATTTTCTCGAAACAAAAGAAAATGGACTTACACTACTTTCAAAATAAACGGTCCAATTCTCTCTGCGTTTTATTTAAGTGCTCTCAGACGATAGTAATTCATTAACTTGTATTTGTTAATCAATAATATAGTACGTATATCAATAATAATATAATACTACGTAAGTAAATTCATCCCAACCGAGCGTTCCAAGACACGCATTTTTTCCATCAACTCAGGTTGATTGCAGGGATTCGAACTTACGTCTATTGACGCGGCGTCCGTACAAACTACCGACTAAGTCATCATGGTTTCTTAGACTGAACGTTATATAGTCTATTTATAGTGTTAAGGAACTTTGAATGATAACTCTGAGGGGGTTATAACCCATTAATAATGTTATATTTGCAAATAAATAAAACACACCTATTTTGTATAACAATAGAAACTTCATGTTTATTCTTCTGTATCTGTGGAACGACATATCAAAAAAGGTTACAAACAAAAAGGTTGACCGCCACAACTCGAAATATGGTTTGTTAGTTTTGACACAAACTTCCTCGGACAGTCTTAGTAAATATTAATTTACAAAATATTTTACCATTGCACTTACCTGTACCTTTTCCTTAAAAAGCAAATTATTCTTCGTCTCTTTTTTTATTCGTGGCAACTCAGTCTTTAGAAACTATGACTGCTATTTCAAGTGATAAGAATTGGACATTTTGTACACATGAAACTATCTTCAACAAGATGGCGACTGTCTTGTTGAAGCTCTCTTAGGAGATTTTGTGCCAACTAATATATCATGTTCCAAATGATTATTTGTAATTCACTTCACTTATGCTCTTCAGCTACACTATATCTAGCTATATCCCGTAAAATGTTGCCTATATTACACAATCCATGGCTAAATTACTGAGTATATGAATAAAATTAAAAACCACAACATGATCGATGAAGATCTCGTCAAAAACTCCAGCAAATAATGGAAACGAAAAAAAAATCTACTCTAAATTTATTGACGCAAAGGACATCAAACCGTTCAGCCTAAGCGTAATATTTTAAAATTAACTTGTCTGTCATCACGTTTGTGATGTAGTGCCAAATATAGTCTTTTGACCTCAACTTATGTTATTTCATGGTTAAAATTCTATAACAATTACAACAGGGTTTATTATGATCACTTACGTTTTAAATTCGAAAACGAATGTTGGTTATTTTCCTGTTTACCGTTGAAAGAAGTCGGTCGTATAATGAAATTCTATTTGCTTTATAAAAATCAGTGAGTTTTTTTTTGTAGATCATATTGATTGTGTGGTGTGTTTGTGAGGAGAAATTCTTAATTATTTTTTATTTAAATTAATATTTTTATTTACTTTCTAAAAGATTTTTAACCTGTATCTGTCAATACTTTGTTTTTTTTTTTTTATGTGGCGGGACTCGTGTTTATTGTTGTTGTTGTTATATATTTTTTAATAAGCTCAATTATGAATATTCAGAATAATAATTAATAAGTTCACATTTATACATACATTAATAAATACATAAATAGATGTTTGAAATAGATTATATATATTTTTTTCCGATTTGGTTTTACAGTATATTATAGGTATATTAAGTCGTAAAAGGAACGTTCTTTGTAAATATTACGTTACATATTTAAATAGACATTTAAGAAATAAATAGGTGTTTTTGGCGGGATCTTGATCTGTCATATTGTGATTTTTTTTATGTTTGATTTTGATATAATTGACGTCATTTTACGTGATGTAGTGTACCTGAAGAGCATACGTGCAGTGGGTTATAAATAATCATTTGGAACATGATATATTAGTTCCCACAAATACTCCCACGTGAGCTTCGACAAGAGAGTCGCTATCTTGTTGAAGATAGTTTCGTCTGCCCAAAATGTCTCTAAAGATGACCGAGTAACTAAGAATATAATGAGGAAGAGAAGAAATAGGTATCTTAATAAAAATGTTATTCAGATGATTCGGATAGATACAGCAAATAATAATATTACAATGCTAAAATAGAAACGAAATTGATATCAAAATCAATCAGAAATTCTATCAAATAATTGTATTCTTTTTTTTTAAATACTGTCACAAAAAAAAAATTCATCATGAATGAGCATAATTAGCTAGGACCTTAAATTAATTTTCTTTTTCTTTATCAATATGTATATAATAATATTTACAATTCTGTCAAAATCACATCGTACATTTTTATTCTTAAACTTGTAAGAGTTCTGGAACAAGACGGCATCTGTCTCGCTACAGCTGACCACGGAGTTTAGTTACAATTTTTTTTACATTCACGGCGTTTTGCGTTATGCAAATAATCTGGTACTCTCGTCTTCAAAGGTTAATATAGATAAAATATTTTATTTTTTGACTTTCATGTAAACTTGGGTGTTACGTAACGTTTGAGGTTGGGATGAAGGGGGCGGGGGGAAGGGAGGGGGCGTCATAATACTTACTTACTTACTTACTTAAATACTTGTTCGGTCCCGTACCTAGTTGATAATGGTGGTAATAATATTTAGGGAGCAAGATTAGGTGCTAAGTTAGAAAACAGAAGAAGGAGAAGATTCTAGAATTTGTAATTATGAGTTGCGAGAGAAAGTGCGATGTATCATTAACGGCTTTGCTGATAACAAGATATTATAATCAAGATTATAATGTAATTATTATTCGGCGTATAATATTATATTGGTTAACGTCTATTAATAGCTATACAAGCAATAGCTCTATGGTAGTGTGTAATAAATCGGGTCGTTAGAAATGACTTGAATCCATGCAATGGAGCTGAAGTTAAGTTGCGGAAAACGATACAAAGCGATGATATCTCAGTGGTAGTGTGTACGACTTTGCGTCAAGGGACGTGAGTTCGAATCCAACCACCTACAATGAGCTTGAGCTATCGGTGAGGGAAAATATCGTGAGGAAACCATAGTTTGCCGGTAGGGCTTTTTCTAATGCCCGCCCTGCTAGCTAAGAGTGTCAAGTTGAAAATCTGTCGCCTAATACCAATCTGTGTATTCCGGCAGTTGCAATGTACAGCAATTCCCTTCACTAAGCTTAGCGTGTCTACCATATTTGTCCACATCATCAGTTAACGTCAGGTAAGATTGAGGTTAACCAGAAAAAAAAAAACATTGAAATGAAATCATAGGTTGGTGGTGTGGTTCTACTGTCCAGAAGGCTACTAACAATTTTCAAGTTTAAAATCTATCATCAAATACCTATATATATGTTAATTTAATAAAAATAACCTTATCATACATCATCTTGAGTCATATCGTCACGGGATTATTTTAAGGATTCGAATTCACGTCCATCGGCGCTGTGTCCGTACACTGGCACGAGACTACACTTATACGTACATAAATAGGCCGCCATAACATTTTATTAGTATAAAATAGTGTGAAATTCAAATAAAACGAGCACGTCTTCACATTTTACTAAAAAATATATTTTCTTTTTCAATTTCAATATTTTATCCAAAGTAGTAATGAAGAAAGAAAGAATAGTGATGAAAGACCAAAAAGGTTTTAACCTTTTTTATATTTAAGGTTTAGCGGTATGATCATAATCTCACCTGATCTTAAGTGACGAAACTGTGACGACCTAGTTGGTAGACATCCTAATCCTGAGTAGTGATCGGCTCTCATGTGTAACTGCCGGAACACATCTATTGGTATTTAACGGCAGATTTTCAACTTAAGGTTGGTAGCTAGCCAGGCGGGTGTTAGAGAAAGCCCTACGAAAATTCTATAATTTCCTTCACCGAAAACTCAAGCTCATTGTTGGTGGATTCGAACTCACGTCCGTTGGCGCGAAATCGGTACACACTACCAGTGAGCCATCATAGCTACTTTTTAATAATGAAACCATGATCTTTTCTATTCCAGCGGGCTTTACGACCCGGTGATAGACGACCAAGAGCCGATTTACGATACGTACGAACCGGCCGATTTCGACCCACAATCGGAACCAACTGAGGTACAATTTCAAATCCAACAGTTCACCCAAACCCCAACCTTGGACTCAAACGTTGGTCGGAAACTGGTAAGGCCAACCCCGTCGACGTCCAGCCCCCTGCTCCAACCAGAGCCTATACGAGAGCCCAGACCTTTAACACCTTTTGATGAATCCAAGCACTATCGCCCGTTTTCCACTGAACCCTTACCCGAAGTACCTCCTTTAGAAGACCCAATAATTCTTAACCCTAACTACAGAGACGCTTTTAGTAGATACTTAGAAGGAGTCACCGACGATGAAAAGAGGGAGAATGAATCAAAAGGCACGAAATTTAAACTTCCTGTGTCTGAACAGTACGACCCTGAGGGAATAAAAAAGAAAATTGAAAAGAAAAATGACATTATAGAACGAAAAGTGATAGAAATTAATGATGAAATGTTAAAATATATAAAAGCAGCCGAAGAAAATAATGCTAAAAACCGTATAGTTAAAAATGAGACGCATTGTCAAAGTTCACTTGAAAAGAAAGAAGCAAAAAGTGATGATATTTTAGCCCAGAAGAGAAAGGAAAGAAAGATTTTAAATATCGATGAAGAGAAAAAGAAAGAAGCCTTTAAGTTTATCCAAAGAATGAGGCAAGAAATCGATTTAACAAAGATTGAAGAAATGGCATTGAACATTGTAGAAGAGAATATTGAAAGAGCCGTTTCAGTCACGGAAGAAATTAAAAAAGAAATAGACGATGTATTGAGCGCTTCAGCGACACCCAACGTTGAAGTAGAGAACATACTTTATGAAGACAATAGAGAAATATATTCTAAAGAATTAGCAGAAACGATAGAAAAAATTGAGAAAAATCCTTTAAAGAGTGATACCCTTCAATCAAAAGAAGATAATACAAACATAAATGCTGTAGAAATCGTAAAAGAAGAAACTATTTTGTCACAGAACGAAATGGAATCTAGAAAAGAAGATATTGTCGTTGAAAAAATATCTGAACAAAACATTACCCGAAGTGAGAAAGTCATTAGAAAACAATCAGATAGTATGACTGAACAAGAAATCATACACAGCAACCGTCCAATTGATAATACTACTGAAAAAGGTACTAGAGAGGCTAGTATTGATGAAGAAGTATTACAAGAACAACTACTTAATATTAAAAAAGAAGACACAAAATACAGTAATACTCCTATGTCTGTTGTAGAAAATGTTATTATCCATCAAGAATCCGACAAACCATCTGCTGAACAACGTATGCCAACTCAGATAAATATTAATGATGAAAATATAATCAAAGACAGTTTTCATAGTAAACAAGTAAAAACTTCTACTCAGAAATACGAAGCAAAAGAAGAGTCTTATGAAAATCAAAAAATTAAAATAGATTCCAATAAGCAATATGTCATTGATGAAAAGATTTCTACTGAAGAGGAAAACACACCCAAAGAAATGTTATTTTCCAAGGATACACAAACCAAGCCATTTTTACGATGTTCTGATGTAGAGGACAAGAAACAAATAAATAATATTGAAGATCGAATAAAACCAGAAAAAGCTGTATGTGAAAAATCCTACAAATCAGATGCTGAAAAAAGAGTTTATACAATAGGCTTACAGACTATCCCTAATATATGTGGTGGATTACATTCAAACCATTTCAATTTATTACTGAAGACTTTCTTTGTCCACCTAACGGATGTGATGGTTGCTCTTTCTAGATTCATCTTAACCAATTCTTCATTTAATTCTTTTAAAGATAAGGAACATGATAATAAAAATGAAGCAATGAGAGAAACTATCAAGGTAACAAAGGACGATAAACTAATAAAAGGTGACAGTGGAAGTGGTAAGTCATATAAAGAAATGAAAGGTATAGCTGAAAGTAAGAAAGAACAGGTAAAAGAAGAAAAGATAATTAAAGTATGCACTGAAGAAAAAGCTTTGAAATCCAAGAAAAAAGCCATAGATGACACTCAACAAAAACAAAATAGCAAGAAATTATACGAACAATCTAATGAGATAATTAGAGATCAAACCATAGATAAAGTAATTAAAGATAATGAAGTGCGAGAAGAACACATTAATTTAGCAGAAGAGCATACTCAGACAAGAAAATCGGGCGCATTTATGGCACAGCTATGTGAAAGAAAAACGTTAGATCTAATACCGAAAATGGATGCCTTAATATCTGAATTTCAATCAAAAGCTACCTTAGAAGAAAATAATAAAGGACAACGTGCAAGACGTTCTAGAAGTAGAAGTCAAATAGAAGAGGAAGTTATGCGAGAAAGTGACCCTCTAGTGTGGCTCGCCAAAGTAGACAGCAAAAAAACCTCTCAAGAGCGTGAAGTAAGCTCAAAGCGTCATTTTTCTAGTCAATCCGAGTCTACTTCTAAAAGATTTGAAACAGTGCATGAGTCTAAACAGTTCAGCTCTAGTAAGTCCAAGGCTCCTAACCAAATGTACGTAGCTATCGTAGAGTCACACGTATATACAAACAAAGACGCCATATTTGAAGATAAAGCCAAACAAATGTCTGATGTTTCTACCATAGAGAATACGGAAACAGTAAACACATCTTATCACACCACAGAATCAGTATTTACACAGAATCATTCAATTCTAAGTTCTGACATTAGAGAACATAGAGCGAGAGTCATCGATACCCGCGAAATACCACTTGCAAGTGCTAAAAGTGAGACAAACTTCGAAATAGTTGAAAAAGTGCAAGAAAATGATTTGAACAGTTCTCATAAAGCAATATCTCAAGCTGCATCCGCCAGCCATCACTGTAAACAAGCTTTTGTTCAAGAAATACAACAAGTTATGGAACCAGCGTTAAAGATTGATGTAAATACTGTGGCTTCAAAAACGATGCAGTCACAAACTACTAGAGATCAATTGTCTATAGCTGTTGCAGAATCGACCGAGATGACTGATATGACAGAAGCTAAACCTTTTGATGTCAAGTCTGTGAGACCTGAAATTGGCACTATTTCTGCACAAAAGAGACACTCGACCTTAATAGTAACAGAAGTAGAAACTGAGATGAGAAATTTACCAGACTATAAACCATTAAAAATATGTCCCACGAAACCTTCAGTAATATTAGAAAGGCAAAGAGCTTTAGCAATTTCCGAGATAGAATCTATCGATAATAATTTGACTTTATTGAATGTAAGTGATGAAAAACCGAAAACTATTAGTTCTATAGGTGTAACAGAACATATTGCTTATCAAGTCACTGAAATAGAGCCGGAAAGAAGCATTTGTGAACTCAAAATTCTTGAAAATCATACTGACACAGCTAAAATGAATTCTGTTACACAAATTGATAATGCCTTACAGGTGAATCAAATTGACGCATTGAAAGACGATATACATAATTTAGAAATACCTGTAGAAAAACTAAAGATACTAGATTCTGTAGGCGTTGTTGAGAATACAGCTGTTATAATAAATGAAATCAATGCTGATCGAGACGAACTTATTAATTTAAATGTTGTTAATGAAAGTACAAATACTGCAGTGGTTAACATTACTGAAGGTAGTAGTGCAGCGGTCCAGATAACAGAAATGGAGGCTGTTAGAGATGATCTGAGTGAATTCGACGTAGTTAATGAGAAAACAAAAACCATTCAATCAGTAGACATTTTCCCACTGGCAGCTGTTCAAATATATGAAACTGAAGTAACTAGAGATGAATTAACTAATTTAGATATAACAAAGGAAGAACCAAAGGAGGTGAATATGGATGTTGTTGAACATAAACTTACGGCATTGCAAGTAAGTGAAATTCAGTCCGTTAAAGATGAATTAGGTACCTTGGAAACAAATAAAGAAAAACTATATAGTATAGAATCTATTGATTATATTGAACAAGCAGCTATTGGTGTTACTGAAGCCGATGTAACAAAAGATGAACTTTTTGAATTAACTACGCCTAAAGTACCTTTAATATTACCGAAAAAAGGTTTCACAGATGAAAAACATACAGCTATCGAAATAAGTGAGATAGAACCCATGAAGGATGATTTTACTGAACTTGAAACAAAAAAAGAAAGGTTGCAAAGTATTCAATCTGTTAATTTTGTTGAAAACATCGCCGCCAACGTAAGTAAAGTGGAAGCGGTAGGAGATGAATTAAATGATATCCATTTATCAATGGAAAAAAATCAAGCAGCCAAAATAGGAATGACTGAAGGTAGAAACCTTGCAGTACAAATTAATGAAATAATGACATTAACAGATGATTTTTCTGAATTAAATGAAAATAAAGGTGCTACACATTGTGAAGCATCAATTGATTTTGTTGAACAAACTGCAGTGCATGTAGCTAAATTTGAGGCGATTGAACATGAAATCTCAGAACTAAAGATTCCTCAAGAGAAAACTGATGTTGTACAAATAACGGTCACTAAAAATGAATCTAAAGCACTTGTAATTGCAGAAGTAGAACCAGTTAAAGATGAGTTGACTGAATTAGAGTTAGCAAAGTATCAAAAGAATGATATTTCTTTAACTATGGAAAAGGAAAAAGCTCATGCTATCCTGATTTCTGAGGTTGAATCGAATATAGATGAAATTATGAATCTGAATATCAAAAAACAACAATTACTTGGTTTGAAACCATCTTTAGAAATGGGTCAAAAATCTACAGCTGTACAAATAACTGAAATAGAACCGATAAGAGATGAAATAGCAGAATTAAGTTTGTCAAAATTAAAAGCCACAGAAGTTACCAAATCTTTAGTAGGAACAGATCAAGCACTTCAAATCAGTGAAGTAGAAACAAGAAAAGATGAATGCACTGAACTTTATATACCGAATCCAAAAAAGGCCGACATTTCGACCTCTTTAACTGCTAAAAATTTAAGCGCCTTACAAATAACAGAGGTTGAAACAGCGCAAACAGATTTTGCTGAATCAAACTTTGGAAAACATCAATTCATTAATATAACTCCATCCCTGGAAGATAGGAAAAAATCTTTAGCGATACAAATTACTGAAACAGAATCTATTAAAGATGAAATAGCTGAATTTCATTTATCAAAATATAAAGCTTCAGATGTTACTGAGTCAGTAGTGGAAACTGAACCAGCACTGCAGATCAGTGAAGTAGACACAAGAAAAGATGAATTTACTGAATCGCTTTATGCGGCCAAATCAAAATCAGTTGATATTTTAGCTTCTGTGACATCTAGAAAATTAAATGCATTGCAAATAACAGAGGTTGAAGCAGTACAAAATGAATTCGCGGAATTAAATGTAAGAAAACATCAACTTATTGATATAACTCCTTCCACGGGAATACGTGAACAATCTTCCGCTGTGCAAATAACTGAAGTGGAATCCATAAAAAATGAAATAGCAGAACTTAATATATCAAAAAAAGAAACTGCAGACATTACCGAATCAGTAGTAGAAACAGCACCTGCACTTCAGATCATCGAAGTAGACACAAGAAAAGATGAATTTACTGAATCGCTTTATGCGGCCAAATCAAAATCAGTTGATGTTTCAGCTTCTGTGACATCTAGAAAATTAAATGCTCTGCAAATAACAGAGGTTGAAGCAGTACAAAATGATTTTGCGGAATTAAATATAAGAAAACATCAACTAATTGATATAACTCCTTCCGTGGGAGTACGTGAACAATCTTCCGCTGTACAAATAACTGAAGTGGAATTCATAAAAGATGATATAGCAGAACTTAAAATATCAAAAAAAGAAACTGCAGACATTACCGAATCAGTAGTAGAAACAACACCTGCACTTCAGATCAGCGAAGTCGAAACTAGGAAAGATGAATTCACTGAACGTCATATAGTAAAATCAAAGACAGAAGATGTTTCAGTTTCTGTAGCTTCCAAAAAATTAAGAGCTCTGAAAATAACAGAGGTTGAAACAGCACAAAACGAATTCGCTGAATTAAATATCACGAAACATCAATACATTGATATAACACCATCCATGGAAGTTGACGATACGTCTTCAGCAGTGGAAATAACTGAAATAGAATCAATAACAGACGATATGGCAGATCTTCATATTTCAAAACAAAAAACTATGGATGCAACCGAAACAGTAGTAGAAACTCGACCAACCATTGAAATCAATGAAGTAGAAATAAAAAAAGATAAAACAAATACAGTTCACAAAACTAAACAGGAGGCAGTAAATGTCTCGGCTTCTATAAAAGCACGAAAGTCTAAAACTGTTCAAATAGCAGAAGATGGATTTGCAGAATTGAGTATAAAGAAACAACCTTCTGTTGAAACAGAAGATGATATGTCCACAAGTGTAGCGATAACTGAAATTGATACAGAGGAAGATTTATCTAAGTACAAAGTGGTACAAAACGGGTTCGCCAGAAACGCTGAGATAATTCATCAACAAAAAAATACACTACAAATAGGAAATGGACAAATAGGTAACGGACAAATACAAAATGAATACGCAGGCTTGAGTTATACACGACACGGCGCTAAAAAAGAAAAAGTAGAGTCAGAAGTAAAGAATGCAGCAGATCTCGAAATGCATATGAAACAAAGTAATATAGCATCGTCAATTGCTCAATCGAAACACGAAATACAGTTAGAAGTAAGCAATGCAGCTGAACTGGAAATGCATATGAAACAAAGTAAAATAGCAACGTCAGTTGCTCAATCGAAACACGAAATACAGTTAGAAGTAAGCAATGCAGCTGAACTGGAAATGCATATGAAACAAAGTAAAATAGCAACGTCAGTTGCTCAATCGAAACACGAAATACAGTTAGAAGTAAGCAATGCAGCTGAACTGGAAATGCATATAAAACAAAGTAAAATAGCATCGTCAGTTGCTCAATCGAAACACGAAATACAGTCAGAAGTAAGCAATGCAGCTGAATTGGAAATGCATATGAAACAAAGTAAAAAATCTTCATCGATGGCTCAATCGAACCAAAGAATGGAAAAAGCTCGAACTATCAGCCAAAAGACTGAAGACAGTCTTATAGCTTCTCATCAATCTGAAACAATGAAGACACGAAACATCGAAATGTCTGAGACACACAAATCTAGGAGTAAATCTCTTCATGAATCAGTCTCGAAGAATTCCAAGAAACTTACTCTAGACACAAACGTAGCAGCATCACAGTCGATCACGATGGAGTGCGAAGTGGTCTCACCCAGCCCTCCTATTCTCCCACCCACACCACTAACCGATGAATACATATTCAGGCTCCAAGCCCCGCTCCCTAAAAGCCGTAGCACGACACCAATACCACCAGAATACTTCCGAGCGGTAACAAAGCGAGAAGACCCGCACATAGTTAAGAAGAAATTGATACCCCATATAGAATTGACCATAGAGAGGATAATATACGACCCACCATTACCAACGCCGCCTGAAGATAAGCCTTTACCGATTTACACGAAGCCTGGTTTGCGGGGAGGCGCTGCCTACCCCTATTTTATTAAGGTATGTGTTATGAGTTGGCTTTTGCATCATCATCGACGAGTCAAACGGCATTTTAGTATAGTGAAGTGTGAAATGTTCATTTACTGGTTATTCCAAGCGCCTCTTTTTTTTCATGTCAGTAAATTTACTCATAGATATTCCTGTCAGATTTACATGGGTAGGCTGCGATACGGTATGTGGGGGCTCGACTGTTGAACACTCACTACAACCTCTCTTTCCATTCTACCCTCCCTCGTTTCGCATTGTTTCTAGTTGATATATTGAAATTCACATTTTCTCCATAACCAATCAACTTAGACTTCATTTTTCACCGTCTACTTCAGTGTCTTGAAAACCAAAAAAAAACCAAACATCAACCAGTTGTCTGATTGATTATATGCAGAATTGTGTAGTGTCACGTTCCAAAGTAACTGGGATATATCTATTAAACTAGCAAATTGATATAAAATTGTATCATGCTGGTAAACTTATTACAGTGATTTTTTTTTGTTCACTAACTTTTACCCGCGGCTTTGCTAGCACTGAAGACATTACATAAGTTTTTATTTATCATTCGTAAAACATATATTTTTTTTCAATAAAAATATTCCTGTTACTTGTAATACCTCCAAGAATATGTGTACACAGTTTCATGATAATGGTTTAATTAGTTTTCGCGTGAAAGCGCAACAAACAAATTTACATTCACATTTATAATATTGGTAGGGATTAGTAGATTACTTTGTCTTGCATTTATAAATTGACAATCTAATGTACATATGTTCGCAACCATTCGGGCTAGATTTAGTAAATCAAAATACTGATGCAATGTTTCAGAATTACCAAGACTAAGAAATTTTATTTAGGTAATAATAAGTGTTGGATTCTTCATAAAATTTCTGAGCTCATTATTGATTTTCTAGCCAATAAGTTCGAGGTTCTTGTCAAGCAAGATTTACTCTCTAGATGATTATGTAAATGATAGGTAGATTCAATTTTTCAGCTGTCAGCTAACTATACTTAGGAAAAAAGGCTGCATCCCAATATCAAAAACTAAAAATTTCATTTTAATCCATTACAATATCTAATTTTATTGTGTTGTCGTCTTTGTATGTTTCACCAATTATTTCATCAAATTCAACTTCAAATGTTGGACTGGTAACAGATTTTATAATTATTGTTCCAGCATCAAACAACATCAAAGTTATCTTACACTTTGTTGCTGAAAACATACGTTTTTAAAAATAAGTTCTTCCGAGTGTGTCTGTTTTGAGGATGACCATAAAACTGAGCGAACAATTTCTCACTTATTTAATTTGTCCTTTGAATTCAACATATGCATTGTATTTTTGAAGTGAAACTTCTTTAAAATCGTGATTTCAAACTCGATAGCACGAATAAGCGAGTTCATAGAGACACAAACACGTAAATTCACGGATTCAGCCAACGAGAGAATTAAATAGAAAGAACACGTTTCACTTCTCCGTCTCCTCTTTGTGCGCTGCTTCGTAGTTTCTCCACTATCGTCTACTAAGTATAGTTAATGTGTATTTTCAATACCGTTTATTAAGCAATTTTAATCAAGGACTTTTCAGAAGTTTCACTTCTACCGTGTGTCACTTGCACATACACACACACATTTTATTTAAATGGAACCTTCTGTACTATTGATATAGAAAAATACATTAAGTATGTTTACTTAAAAATATATGTATGTTAATATATTTATAATATCGAAATTATGTCCAGGAGGAGATCCGCGAAATAGAGAAGAAATCGTCACTCCTAGCATCGGCCATAGATGAAACAATCAAAAACATAGAAGAGTATAAA
The DNA here is from genome assembly GCA_039707435.1 of Actias luna. NCBI lineage: Eukaryota > Metazoa > Arthropoda > Insecta > Lepidoptera > Saturniidae > Actias > Actias luna. The sequence continues at coordinate 4,588,348 of JAZHAC010000037.1, read as the reverse complement.
CAGGAAGTTGGATTGGAAACGAACAAGGAAATGAATCATGAAACTTCTAAATCAGAACTTTGGAGTGCCAAAATAATTACTGTGCATAAAATTAATAGAGAAACTATGCAGAACGGTGATGTATCTAGCGAAGAGCGTCTTGAACTAGATACCATTAATAATAACAATGAGAAAAAACGTACACAAATAGAAAGACAACCCGAAGTAAATGGATCACCAACAAATGAAATAGGCGTGACTGAAACTTTTACTAAATTAGATACAGATATAAAAATAAATGTGAACATAGACACGACACCACAAATACAACCTACAGAAGCGGATGACCACAAAACTGACACACAAAACGAGAAACCTAGTGAAGTAATAGAAACGAAACCTATAGAGGTTGAAGAGTTTGAAATAATAGAAGTAGGGGAAATAAAAAGTAATGAAATAGCAGAAGTTAATATTGAGGGTACAGATAAAACCGAAGAGGGCGATATTACTATGACTAATAATAAAAATGTAAACAATAACACTGATACCTCAGACACAGATAAAATAGAAGCGGAAATACTGCCACCTAAAGCGGAAGAAACCCAATGTATTATAACGGAAGAAGATGAAAAGTCAAAAGAGGATATTATTGAAAATAGAACGAAAGGAAAACAAAACGAAGTAGAAAATGATGGAAATAAAGTAGAAAATTTTGAAAATAGTAAAGAGGAAGTAAAAATCGACTATTTACAATACGTGAAACCGGTGAAATTTGATCCTGAAACTATTAAATCGATGAGAAGTACTCCAGTTCCGGTTTTACAGGTAGGTGTACACTATATATTTTTTTATACTTATCGTTTAGCGTTCTGACCATAATCTCACCTGATGTTAAGTGACGGCCAAGTTGTTGGACACGCTAAACACGTATTTGGACACGTGTTTGCCTGTATATATTTAGCCAGGCGGGCATTAGAAAAAACTTTGCCACGAGGTTATGGCTTCCTCACGATGTTTTCCTTCACCGATAGCTCAAACTCTTTGTAAGTAGTAGGATTCGAACTTACGTCCCTTGACGCGTAATTATACACACTACCACTGAGCTATCATCACTTCAAAACCAACTATTGTATTTACAATATTCCTAAGGTTATAACGTATTATTCATTGGATTCCTGTGTTTAGTTTTCATACGTAAAAGAATAAGTAACCAAATTGATAATTTAAACAAGTTCAGTTCAAGTTCAGTTAATATACAGTACAGTAATATCATAATTTTAATAATAAACATATTTTAATGACTTCATCGGGTAAGTCACAAGTGAAAACCGAATCAATTATTAACCAAATTTATTTATGGGCAAAGAAAAAAACTAAAAGCAATGATTAGCGTTTTTAGCGTGGTTTAGCGTGTCTACCAACTAGGGCCGTATCGTCACTTAAGATCAGGTGAGATTACGGCCATAACGCTAAACCTTAAGTATATTAAAAAAAGGTTGGAAAATCCAAAATTGCACGTCTCATAATCTCAGCTTCTTTTTTATTATTTAATAACAATTAAACCACATCGAATCAGATCGTGAAAAATAATAGAGTTCAATTCTTATTATACTCAAGTGTAAGAAAATAAAGACTCGATTAGTAAAGTATTTCGGTCGTTATCGTGATAACACACAGGATCCGCACATACAGACACGCGGACGTCCGAGACAGAACTTTTTTAAACAGTTTTTAACTAGTTTAAATAACAGAAAAGGCATTAAAAATATCATGAGTGTTAAAAATAGTGTTTTTTCTTGAAATGTGCATGTATATATTATTTTACAAGTGTAATATATGATAAATAGAGACATTTTAAGTTTGAAAACTCAGTTGTTTTGTGTGAAGTAAGTAGTACCAGTAGTAGAAAGCTACTAACACACGAGTCTCGAATTTACCCTAACGACATGCAATATACATATACCGATGACCCAAAATTAGGCTGATTTATTGCCAAAAACCGAACTACAATGAGCTTGAGCTTCCGGTGAAGGAAAACATCGTGAGGAAACCATAGCATGGTGGTAGAGCTTTTTCTAATGCCCGCCTGGGTAGCTACCACCCTCAAGTTGTAAACCTGCCGTCAAATATCAAATAGGTGTGTTCCGGCAGCTGCACTTGAGAGCCAGTTCCTCCACAGGTTTAGCGTGTCTACCAACTTGGGCTGTATCGTCACTTAAGATCAAGTGAGATTATGGCCATAACGCTAAACCTTAAGTATAAAAAAAAACCTTCGGTCGGACACTAAGGACAATACGGCGAAGTTATGTAGTGTTGTGTTTACATGAAAACTGGTAACAATATTCTAGGAGGTTATTCATATAATGAAACTACGACACGTTTTTAATTCAATACTGCATGTTCAACGGCGCACCCGTGACGTTACACGTATTCTGTGTTGCGTACAATTTTATCACCTTGAGTAACGAGTAGCAAATACCAGATTACGAAGCGACGATGGCTTAGTTGGTAGGGTTTACGGACATTGCGTCAATGGACGTGAGTACGAATCCACCTGCAATTAACTAGAGCATACGCGGCATAAACATCATGGTGAAACTACATCATGGTGGTATGGCTTTTTCTAATTCCCGCCTGGGTGCCTACTACAGTCAAGTTGAAAACCTCCTCTGAGTTTAGCGTGTTTACCAGCTCAGGCCACATGGTCACTTAACATCACGTGTGATTGTACATCTATGAAGTATAAAATTTAATACTACCAATAATGTACAGGTTTCTCTTATTCGACAATAAGTATTGTAAAAAACATGCCAAGGTGTGAAATTTTAAAAAGCTACGCCTTGGAATCACGTCTATCGATACTCCGTACATACTACCACTGAGCCAAGCTACCAAAACCTAGAATCCTTTGAGTGAGTGTTCCAGGAAAATAAACATTTTTCCAAATATGCAGAAACGAACTTCTTAACTATCCATAGATCCATTGTGTGGCAGAGAGGGAAACTCCGAGCAGTTCCCGGGACTTGTCACACGGATTTAGATCCCAGGGAACCCTTTCTGACGCCCTTCAACACTCACCTTCACTACTCGAGTTTCTCTCTGCCAAGATAAATTTGGTAGGAGCCTGGTAGAACAGCTTAAGAAACACGTTCTAATATGTATCTTACTGCAGTCCTGGATAAGCCGAGATCTTTAGTAGATTATAGAGTGATTTTGCTGGTAAACTTCTCGCTTCCTCTTCGACCGCGTTTAAATTTACTGCGCAGCCATTCCTCCTTAGATCATTCAGTAGCTCGTAGCATTTGAGTAGTGCTTCGCTCTCACTCTCTCAAAGTCAAGCAATTATCTCGGCTTAAATTTATCAAATTTTTTATTTCACTTTAAGTATTTTATACTTAAGGTTTTAGCGTTATGGCCATAAGTACACTTGATCTTAAGTGACGATACGGACCAAGTTGGTAGACACGCTAAACCTGTGGAGGAACTGGCTCTCAAGTGCAGCTGCCGGAACACACCTATTGGTATTTGGCGGCAGGTTTACAACTTGAGGGTGGTAGCTAGCCAGGCGGGCATTGGAAAAAGCCCTACCAACATGCTATGGTTTCCTCACGATGTTTTCCTTCACCGAAAGCTCAAGCTCATTGTAGGTGATTGGATTCGATCTCACGTCCCTTGACGCGAAGTCGTACACACTACCACTGAGCTATCATCGCTTCCAATTAAATATTAAATTAGTTGACAAATATCAAAATGAACACTTTTTTATGACAGTAGATACCAGAGTATCTAATTATACAATAACCCTGTTTTTTCTAGGTAGTATTAAAAAACCGTTTTGAGAATTATTTCGGTGGATGTCGGATTGTCTGTATGTGCGGACGATGTATGTGGTCACGATAACGTCTAAAAAACTTCACTTTTTGAGTCCATTCTGTTTTCATTCGCTTCAGTATCATTCCGAGTAATAGCCTATTGAAAATGACCTTTAATTCAATGTAATTTCATGAAAAAAATAGTAGTACTTGGTTAAAAGGTATAGAAGTTAATATGTAGCAGCGCCATAGAGTGACGAGTAAAAACGATAGAGATAGTATATAAACTTTCTCCATGAAAAAATATACGAAAAAATAAGAAAACATTTGTTTTCTGTGATGAATGGGCATTATGAGACCTACACCATTGAATATTCCAAAGTTCATTGAAATAAAACTAATTTAAACGGATTTTATCGCGGTTATTTATTAAATTTTGATCCCGACGTTTCGAAAGCTTTTCAGCCTTCGTGGTCACGGGGCGGACTGAGGTGTGGGTTGTCCAGAAAAGTTTATGTTACTGTGTCTACCTTCAATTTAATTTTTAATACTTATAGTGTTCCGATCTACGCAGAAAGAGCTCACAGTGTCTTGAGGTCTGGCAATTGGTCTTTTGGGTTCCGATTTAATTAAATGTATAATTGGATCCCAGGCTTGTGCCTGCCCGTGACCACGAAGGCTGAAAAGCTTTCGAAACGTCGGGATCAAAATTTAATAAATAACCGCGATAAAATCCGTTTAAATTAGTTTTATTTCAATGAATAATATTCGCGTAAACCTAAGAAATCATTATTCCAAAGTTTTTATTTTTATGGTATGGTCCTTCGGTATATTAGTTTACAGTGAGCTCAATCAGTACAGTGTGTATCGATGTTATATAATCGATTATTGATTTCTAGGAACCGCTGCAAATTGAAGGGAAGCACACTAAAGTCTACACGACCGATGAAGGTAAGATTTTGGGAACCAAGCAGGGGATCGTCGACGGACTGGAAGAGCCAGTTCTCGACGAGGAAGTTGCTAGTGGGTGTTTCTTTGAAACGAGCAGTTTAGGTGGTTTCCTTGTGAACGAAAGTGCACCGTCACGTTCATGTCGGTGACGCTGAATCGGGTTTACTTCATCAAAAGTGCTCCACTCCCTTAAGCATTGATTGTTGGGTAGTAGGCTCCCCCCTAGGTTCGACGAAGGGAATTGCTCAAAAGTACAACTGTCAGGACACACTTATAAGTTTGGTATCTGGTATCTTCAACTAGGGATAGCTTGCCAGCGGGTATTAGGAAATACCCCATCGTGGTAAGGTTTCATTACGATGGTTTTCTTCACCAAATGCTCAGAACCATTGCAGGGAATTCATGTCAATTCATTTTCACGTCCATTCCAATCTACTGACACTATATATAATTAGTACTGTATTTTTTATTAATTCTAGAGGAATCAGGCAAGTCTGGTTTACCAGGGGAGGTGATAGCTGAATTGATATCCGGGGAAATTGATAACATGCGAGAAGCCCATGTTACGGGGTAAGTGAATAGATGAACATATCTATCGTATATCTTCCTCTACCTCTTTCCTCCTCTTCCTTCCTCTATCTAAATTGTATTTTTGACGGTCACGCTCTCTTATGTAACGCACGCTGAGCGAGTACAGTAGTTAAGAGTCAAATCTCGCTTCCTTAGTCGACTCGAGCAGACTTTGTCTGTTTGAGCGTTACATACCCGAGCGTGACGGTTCGGTCGCGTTCAATACCCACGAAAACGCGCCTAAAGAAGTTTTCCCCTTAAAATAATGTACAAATTTGGCACAGCTACCCGTAATAGATAGCTTGATTATTTTTGTTTTTTTCTGGGGTCATCATCATGCTTTTGTAATTAAAAAAAAAACCTTACAGCCTCAGCCAAGGAATCTCATCCAATATGCATCGCGCTGATGATGAAGAAGACTTGACACTAAAACCAGTACTCGCCACTTTGAAAGGCTCCGAAGTACTGAAAGCGCTGAACGAGGAGATCATCCAGAAGAAGTTAGAAGAAGAGAAGAGATGGACCACGTTCCTCCAGAAGCCTAAAAGACCGGTGCCGAGACCCAGATTCGGTTATCAAGCTTATGTAGAAGAGAAAGTGATTGTTGAAGTTAGTATCTTACTATCCCCTACTTACCCTATTTTCTATATTTACCCTATTTACCAACTTTACCTTATTTACAATAATTTACCTACATATTTCCCTCAATTGGACTATTTATCTAATTACACCTTTTATGCTCTTCTGTACGTTACCTACTCTATTTACCATAGTTACCCTACCTATATATATATATAAAAATCCATGTATGTATTATAACTTCATTTATAACTTTTTATAACCTATTTATAACTTCCCTTATAGCTTGATCTATAAAAAATAGTAGCTTTCAAATCTATCATATTTTTACAAACCTCTTTGCGCAAATTTAGCACCCGCTACGGACTTAACAAGAAGATCGCTGGTTCGATTCCCGTCCACAACTGATTCTTGTCTGAGAAATGTAATTGTCAATAAGCTTGAGTAATGATTTTTTACATTTACGCAAATATTACTCTTTTTTTATACTTAAGGTTTATCGTTATGGCCATAATCTCACCTGATCTTAAGTGACGATACGGCCCAAGTTGGTAGACACGCCAAACCTGTCGAGGAACTGGCTCTCAAGTGCAGCTGCCGGAACACACCTATTGGTATTTGGTGGCAGGTTTTCAACTTGAGGGTGGTAGCTACCCAGGCGGGCATTAGAAAAAGCCCTACCACCATGCTATGGTTTCCTCACGATGTTTTCCTTCACTAAAAGCTCAAGCTCATTGTAGGTGCTTGGGTTCGAACCCACGTCCCTTGACGCGAAGTCGTGCACACTACCACTGGGCTATCATCGCTTCATTCGTCGAAATAAAACTAATTTAAACGGATTTTATCGCGGTTATTTATTAATTTTGATCCCGACGTTTCGAAAGCTTTTGAACCTTCGTGGGCACCCGTTAAGTGAGGTGTAGATCGTCCAGAAAAGTCCACGTTACAGTGTCTACCTTCAGTTTAATTTTATTTATGCTCCGATCTACGCAGAAAGAGCTCACAGTATCATGACGTCGAGCAATTGCTCTTTTGGGTTCCGATTTATAAACATTATGACCGATTTACGATCACGAAGGCTGAAAATCTATTATTTATTATTCGTACCAACACTGGTCTTAACAAACAGCATGGGTAGATTTATTCAAATACAATTCTCATGGTTATTGGCAACCTAAAAGAGGAATTCCATTTGTCAAATACGACAACCTTCGGCGTGTCTCGAACGAAGGTATGTCACACTATTGACATATCGATCTGTTATTTACGCGTTTCCCGGGTAATCCCGGGTTTGTCTCTCATTAAGTTTTTGAAACGATATTCCGTGCCGCGTGGTACAGGTGCAAGCTAGACAAATGAAAATGTAAGATTTTGCCGTCACGACCGTCTCATTAGTCTGTTCTATTTTGCGAAATTTATTTATTTATTTTTTATATAAAACACCAACAATGTTTACAATATGAGATTTTTAAAAATTAAATATGCGTAAGTAATTTCAAGCACATTTTCACCTTAATTATAGGTGACACATACACAGTATAATTTTACAACTACAATAGTTATATTGAACAAACCAAACCAAATTATATGAATATTAAAATTAATTGATCTTAAATGAAATGATTTGAGATTAAATCTCGATAGAGTAGCCGGTTATCCATAGCGCGTACGCTATTGGCTGTTCGCAGTCACAGGTGCGCGCTTATTGGTTCAAGTCAGACAGTATGTTCTCAACGGCTGCGCATATATAATTTGTACACGTCATACACGACAGCTGTTTCCCAGGGTTTTGTAATGAAAGTAGTAAAAGTATTTCACTCTAGTAACTTATGAAGCAATGATAGCTCAGAGGTAGTGTGTACGACTTTGCATCAAGGGACGTGAATTCGAATCCAACCACCTACAATGAGCTTGAGTTTTCGGTGAAGGAAAATATCGTGAGACATAGCATGATGGTAGGGCTTTATCTGATGCACGCATGTCTAGCTACCACCCTCAAGTTGATAAACTGCCGCCAATAGATGTGTTCCGGCAGCTGCACTTGAGAGCCAGTTCCTCGAAAGCTCGTGTCTATAAACTTGGGCCGTATTGTCACTTGAGATCAGGTGGGATTATAGCCATAACTCTAAACTTTAACAATAAAAAAATGTATACACCTATTTATTGTTATTATAATAATTAACACTTACTTATAGTAATAGTTTCGTTAATACAAATACCATAAAACATCATTATTTACAACTATATTCTTGTTCTTAATATTGTTAAAAATTATAAACCTAGTAGCTGTGTCAGAGAGGATAACACCGAGTAGTGTCCTAGACTATGGATTTTCGTATAATGGGCCCCGTTATCGACGACTGTCAACACTCCCCTTCACTACTTACGTTTCCCTCTCTATCCAGTATAAATTATTCCCGATAACAATGATTTACAGCATAAATATCAAATATATCAAACAGTCTTTAGCATAGCATGATGGTAGGGCTTTTGTGATGCCCCCTGGCTAGCTACCACCCGCCAAGTCGTAAACCTGCCGCCAAATACCAATAGATGTGTTCCGGCAGCTGCACTTGAGAGCCAGTTCCTCCACAGGTTTAGCGTGTCTGCCAACTTGGGCCGTATCGTCACTTAAAATCAGGTGAGATTATGGCCATAACGCTATACCTCAAGTATAAAAAAAGTCTAGTCAATAATAGAGAATATAAATCATACGTGATTACCTGGCCTCGAGTGCTACGCTTTGAATGAGATAAAATGCATCTCAAGTTGGATCAAACTGCACGCAGCGTGCAAAGTTTGATCAAAATCGGTTCAGCAGTTTACGAGACATCATCGCGGACAAACAAATTGAGATGAAATTTTTATATATAAAGATTATAAAGTGGACAAATGTTTTTTTGTTTGTTTGTTTGAAAGCGCTTATCTTCGAAACTAACTGTTGGATATCAAAAATTCTTTATGTATTTAATAGAGTCAAGAAATGCTTTGAGGTTAATTAACATCACTTTACCACTAATCGCATAGTTATATTGAAAATGGTTACAAAAATGGGCAAAAATTAGTAAATAACTTTAGTTCCAAGCGACCGAAGTCGCGGGTACAGCTATAATGTAATATTTCTTGTCAATTATAATTCTCGATTACTTTGGATTATGTCCAATATAATAGTTTTTATGGTGCAATGTGTCTGTCGATTGAATCAATCAGTGTTGTATTCGAATTGATTGAGTGTAGTCAGTGTTCCAAGTGCCGCTTTTAATTCATAATTAGGTAAGATTTTTAACTTTTGAACCTTTATCCACAACCGTAATTAAATGATGATAGCTCAGTGGTAGTGTAGGATCGCCCCGTCACGTAAAGTGAGTTCGAATCCAATCACCTACAATGAGCTTGAGCTTTCGGTGAAGGAAAACATTGTGAGGAAACCATTGCAGCATGTTGGGCTTTGTCTAAAACTCGCCTAGGTAGCTACCTTTCTCAAGTTGAACCGCCTAATACTAATAGGTGTTTTCCAGCAGCTGCACTTGAGAGCCAGTTCCTCTTATAAAGGTCGGCAACGCATCTGCGATTCCCCTGGTGTTGTGGGTGTCCGTGAATCCGTGATGACTTACTATCAGGTGACACGCTTGCTCGTTTGCCCCTTATTACATAAAATAGAGAAATCTATAGAAACAATTTAAACAAAGTTCAGCAAATTTCGAAACGGATAAAGTTAAATAATTATTTATAACTAAAGCCAAGTTATCTGCGGGAATTGGATCTGAAACCTAACAGCTTTATAGAAGAACTTACTAGAACTACATATGAATTCCGTCAATTTTGACGACAAATTATATGTACTTTGAGTATATCTAAATTTAATTTAAATTTCTATTAAAATAAAATTGCGTGAATGTCGTGGAACATTCGGTTGTAACTAATTTCCTTACGTATTATAATATTGATTAACAAATAAATGAGTCTGAGAGCAATTTAAAAAAGCATAGAAATAACTAATGAATTGAAGGAGTGGTAGGAAACTTCGTAATTAATATATTTTTTCTAGTTGTAAAAATAAATATTTTATTGTATATAATTCAAGTCATATAATACATTAGGTAATACGTATATCGTATACAAACTATATATATATATATATGTATATGTATGCATTACCAGTATATTTTTAATTGCATAGAAACTCGACCTGCTGAAACCACAGTTGCGGTTTGTAATAATATATTAAGGCAAGACACTGTCATTTAAATTATAACATTATCAGTACATTTACCATACTACACGGGCAAAATGTACTGGGAAAAGAACAATATACACTATTTTATATAGTTCAGGTTATGGACACATTCTCACAGGATATTAAGTGACGATACGGCCCAAGTTGGTAGACACGCTAAACCTGTGGAGGAACTGGCTCTCAAGTGCTGCTGCCGGAACACACCTATTGGTATTTGGCGGCAGGTTTACAACTTGAGGGTGGTAGCTAGCCAGGCGGGCATTAGAAAAAGCCCTACCACCATGCAGAAATTGAAATTAGAGTATTTTACCCAAACATATATAGAAATAATAATTTTTCACATTTATACAATGATAAAATCGACTACTGTGGTATTCTTTTTGTTTCTATGATTGATTTTATATTGAAAATATAAGGATGAAAAGCGAATGGAAATAAATCGATTTTTGATTAATCGATTTTTTGTGATTCGATTCAATCTTTTTTAGAAAGAATAGTTATCCCTACTGAGGTCCCTAAACTACGGGCATGTTTTGAAACACTGGTTTGTAGATAGAAAAGGTCGTTCTTAAAGCAACATCCTAAATCGCGAAAACACATTACAATAGTCGATTACACGAGGAAAATCGGCTTATGAAATATGGGCTTACATTACATAAACAATATCTCATTTTATTACGTTTTCGAATGTTAACTTACTGCTTAGTAAATCTACAAGCCGTTTGCGACCTTAAATTGGAATTAATATATAAAATATCTCTTTCCAGGAGCCATACAAAGTCGTTATCGTCAAACAACCAAAACCTAAGATCGCACCTGATTACAAACCGGAGGTAAACAATTAGCATGCTCTGTAAGCCCCAAAAACTTCGGGGTAACCGTTATGATATTCCAAAATAAAAAATTACATTAACATTCTGAAAATGTCCCACTTCTGACAAAATCCTCTATCCTAGGAAAAGCACGTACCTATATATTAATAATATTAAATATAAAACGACTCCAATAAATACCTCAGCCTTAATTATAATGTGAATGAATAATAAAAATACTTTTATTTGACGTTTATTTATTCCCTCCCCCCCCTAATTACACATACGCGCGAACAAACACGGGCTCACACATACGCATAACTATACAAAGCACACACATACACACACATACAAATGTTAACATTACAAAACAGTGTTATTTTCCAATTGTTTAACATCATTATATTATTCATCTTTAATTCGCTGGAACACAGACCCCTTTTTTAAATAGCCCGATGGTGCGCGCTATTGTCTCACACAAAGTTTTTTTTTTAAATACTTAATTGGATCATTTTTAAGTCAGCATAGTGACTACACTGCACCTGATGTTAAGCGCAGTATAGTCTAAATCAGAGACGATTACGATCAAAATTCAGTGCCAGTCCCCGCTGGCCTGCTTTTAAAGGGCCCAAAGGACGCGCTGACAGGAAGACGGTTCCTCTTATAACTCCATGTATGACTGAAATAAGAGTCGGTATACTGTATAGTTCTCCATGTTAAAGCTGTCACCGTGAAACTGTGACACCGAAGTCCCGTCTACGTGGTTCTGATGTGAGATACATGGTTGACTTCAAAGAGCTCTTTAGGACATTGCATTAGTTATGGCTATAATTCCACCTGATGTTAAGTGTTTAGTGGAAGGACTGGCTCTCAAGTGCCACTGCCGGAACACACCTATTGGTATTTGATGGCAGATTTTCAACTTGACGGTGGTAGCAAGCGGCGGGCCTTGGATAAAGCCATATCTCCATGCCATGGTCTCATCACGATGTTTTCCTTCACCGAAAGCTCAATCTCATTGTAGGGTGTTGGATTCGAACTCACGTCACATGACGCGGCGTTCCTACACGCTACCACTGAGCTATCATCGCTACATTATGGGGCCTCTAAAATCTGTCACCCCTAGGCTGTCCAGCCTACTCAGCTTATGGTAAATCCACCAGTGGTCACACTCAATTGCAATTAACAGATTAAAATGCATGCGATTAAGTCATTGTTAATACTTTTAAGTTCGCACAATTCCAATCATATAGCGGTAGGGCTTTCTCTGAAGCCCGCCTGACTATCTACCACCCTCAAGTTGAAAATCTGCTGCCAAATACCAATAGGTGTATTCCGGCAGTTGCCCATGAGAGCCAGTTCCTCTAATATAGACTGGCAACGCACCTGCGATTCCTCCGGTGTTAGGATGTCCATGGGCTGCGGTGATCACTTACCATCGGGTGACACGCTTGCTCGTTTGCCCCTATTCCATAAACAAAGTAGCGTTTTATGTTAGAAAACAATAATTTTAATAAAAAAATTCGTACAGTCATGGACTTGGAGATTTTGGCGGGATCTTGACCTATCATGTTGTTATTTTTGTTTTAATTCATATACTTAAATATTTAGCCGTGTATTATGTAATTTAGGCGACATTTTACGTGATCTAGTGCAGCTGATACGCATAAGTGAAGTGAATTATAAATAATCATTCGGAACATGATATATTAGTGCCCACAAAAACTTCCTACAGAGCTTCAACAAGAGAATCGCCATCTTGTTGAAGATAGTTTCATCAGCCCCAAAAAGGGCAAATCTTATCACTTGAAAATGGCAGTAACAACACTTTAAATTTCGCGTATTGTATACATTATAATATAGAAATTAAATGCAGATCTAACAAGCGACTTACTGTTTAAAAATTGCTCGAAATTTCGGCCTAGTCACACAGGCCGTGGTCACGAGCCGACGGAAGTGTTGCGGTGTCTTCGTTACGGAGGGTAGTTTTTATTAACTACCCTCATTTGCTCGTTATCACTAATGATATTCGGGCACAATACACCCACTATACCTGACGATACACGCATCGATCGCACCCGAGGCTTGAGTGGTCCTATCACTAGATTCTATACCGTAGATAATTTTTATTCCGTCATCTCGATTAAACGAAACTTCGAGTTATTGGTACAGAGTACGTTGCGTTTTACTCTCGTATTTAACTTTTATATAATAAAGGCACTAATAATCTCTAAAGAGAACAGAGTTGCCAAGAATAAGAAAGAAGTAGAAGAAGACATGGACTGAACTTTGGAGTAGGACGTAAGATTACTAAAGTAACACTTATAAGGTTGAAATAAGATTCTAAATTCTAAAGTTGATCGATGTGGACTGCAGTTGACAGCGCGAACATTTTTAAAATAACAATAAGAATTACGTATATATATTAGACTGGGCCACAGATTATCTATGATAGCTCTGTTGTAGTGTCTACGGTCTCCGAATCAAGGGACGTGAGTTCGAATCCACCTACAATGAGCTTGAGCTTTCGGTGAAAGAAAACGTCATGTTGAAACCATAGCACGGTGGAAGGGCTTTTTCTAATGCCCGCCTGGCTAGCTACCATCCTCAAGTAAAAAATCTGCCACTCAATACCTATAGGCGTGTTCCGGCAGTTGCACTTGAGAGCCAGTCCCTCCACAGGGTCTGTCTACCAACTTGGGCCGTATCGTCACTAAGATCAGGTGTGATTATGGCCATAACATTGAAGTTTAATAAAAAAAATCGACTATTCGACGAATAACGTCATCTGATCATCCTGTATTTGTAGAATTATAACAAAAAAGATTGTTATGGTGACGATATGTCGCCGCTGGACCACACACCGGCCATCGGATAATATACGATGAGATTGCATAGCTTACGATTAAACTATAGACAAGAAAGTTAGTCTGTAATACGCCGCCTAAGAAATCAGTCCAATTAAAAGTAAATTCGTGATTTAAATCTATATTCTTTTTGGAAACTCTACCTACGGCTGTATCCCTAAGTTTTTTTTTTTTGGTGACAAATTTATTATTGTGATATTTCGAGTCCTTAATTTTGATATTAAGAGGTGTGCCATCGCAATGTAGGATTTGTTTGTCCTGAGCGGGTATTCGTTGCCAAACTCCCAAACATTTGAGTTAAACAAAATTCACTCAAGATCATTTTTGAAGTGAATCGAATGCCCTACAAAATGGTGTAATTGAAATATTCCGTCAAACGCACAGTTTCCTTACAATCGTGCCTTTACAATTTGTTCTTTCTACTTCGGAATTTTGTAATTCATGTAAAAATGAGTACCTCGAAAACGTCGATGAATATACTTATGGGAAATCGAATGTTTTGCAAAAAAAAAAAAAAGTTTCCTAACTTTTTTGGATAAATTCATTCCATCAAAAGTTGGTTATCGGTGACTCAGAGTAAGAGTTACTGTATGCATTTTATTTATTTATTTATTTTATTTTATTTATTCGGAAAACAAACAGTGATATGTAACAGTAGTTAAATATAAACTAATATTATGCACAAATTACATGTTTTCGCATAAAAATGACTAAAACGCTGTTCCCCTTGGAATATATAAAAAAAAATTAGTAATATTGACATATCCTAAATTACAACTAAAGAAAGAAAAATAAAGTTTACAAAATTCAAGTAATTATAACAAAAAAAAAGTGTGTGTGTAGTTATGTACACGCGTTAGAAGTTATTACTTTAAGAAAGAAACATTTAATTAAATTTAATATTAGAAATAATTTAATTTTTTCAGTCTTTAATAATTGTTATTATTTGTATCTATTATTAGTTTATTTATACACTTATTACACATTAAATAAGAATGTGAAAATTTATTTTCGTTAATGATGTAAGTAATTAATACATACCGTCAAGTAACCCCAAATTCTACAAACGTAAACAAAATAATATGTAAAAACTATTATTATTTATAATCACAGTAAATTATTATAATATTACTCTATAATATATTATAATAGTATTTTAGAAAATATATATTTATGTATATTTGTATATATTCTATTCGGACTGATACAAAAAAGGTGTGGTAGGTTCAGAAACACTTGAATAACTATGTATCGTGAATACAGTTGTCAGTTCTCACTCAAACATACGTAGATGTCCTTACGTTTACTTCGTTGGTAACTTTTATTGAAAAACGAAAATGTTGACTATAGCTACCTTCAGGGTGTCGGTTTTTCGTGACGCTGTGCGCACGCATCGTAACAATTTCCTCTCATCATTTTTCCCTAACGGGCCAAAAGAAGTATAACTTAGAAAAAAAAAAAAATATTAAGTAACAATAAAAGGAAGCATCAAGAGAGTTGAAACATAAGAGAAAGAGTTGAAACATAAGTAGGCAACAGTAAGAGAACCATCAAAACATGACTTCGTCAAAGTATTTTTGAATTGTTTTGTGGAACACGTGAATAATTGTTCTGAAAGAACACAACCGCATTATGAAGAAGGAAGTCTTTAATTAATTTAACTCTTTAATTAAGGTCTGTAATTAGATGTACTCAGTGTAATGTCCAAATACATTGGTTGCCTAAACGTTCTGTTAGGTGACTTTAAATTAATTTTAGAAAGTAAGTGTGGAGAGAATAGCCATTGTGCCAATTTTAAGCCATGATAGCTCAGTTGGTAGTGTGTACGACTTCGCGTCAAGGGACGTGAGTTCGTATCCAACCACCTACAATGAGCTTGAGCTTTCGGTGAAGGAAACATCGTGAGGAAGCCATAACATGGTGGTAGGACTTTTTCTAATTGCCGCCTGGGTAGCTACCACCCTCAAGTTGAAAACCTGCCGCCAAATACCAATAGGTGTGTTCCGGCAGCTACACTTGAGAGCCTGTGTATCCACAGGTTTAGCGTGACTACCAACTTGGGCCGTATCATCACTTAAGATCAGGTGAGATTATGGCCATAACGCTAAAACCTTAACTATAAATCTATATACCTATCAAGTGCAGTTGCCTGAACACACCTATTGGTATTTGACGGCAGGTTTACAACTTGAGGGTTGTAGCTACCCAGGCGGGCATTAGAAAAAGCCCTACCACCATGCTATGGTTTCCTCACGACGTTCTCCTTCAGCGAAAGCTCAAGCTCATTGTAGGTGCTTGGATTCGAACTCGTGTCCCTTGACGCGAAGTCATACACACTATCACTGAGCTATCATCGCTTCAAAGTTACACACCAATTATGATATCATTGATATGTCCTCAAATGACAATTAAAACTAAATACTATTGTTATAATAATTTATTTATTCATATTCTTTATTATTCACGAAATCAACGCATAGTATAAAAAATAATTAATTAAAATGTTTTACATTAAAACAAAAAAATATATACTTTATGGGTTATGGCAACAATCTCATCTGATATTAAGTGACGCTGTGGCCCTAGACGGTACACATGTTAAGCCTAATCGACGGACTGGCTCTCAAGTGCAACTGTCATCGCACACCTATAAGTATTTAACGGAGATTTTCAACTAAAGGTTGGTAGCTAGCCATTTGGGTAAAAAGCCCTATCCCCATGTTACAGTTTCCTCACGATGTTTTCCTTCATCGGAAATTCAGGCTCTTTGCAGGTGGTATCAAACTCACGTCCCTTAACGTGACGTCCGTGCACACTACCCACTGAGCCACCATTGTTTCAAATATTTCAGAATTTCGAAACCGGACCCCTACCCTGGGAGGAGAGGTTGGGAGGGGAGGCTTCGCTACCACCAGTGAACTCAGAAGAACCGATCCTCGTGCCTGAAGAACCGCCGGTTTTTCTAGAAGCAGTCGATCCTCTACCAGATCCTAATATCCCTGATTTAGAGGAAACTGGTACGTATAGAACTTTACTGAACTATCTGACCTGACAAACGTTATACTGTCTTAACAGTGAATATTGAATTCGAATTGATATAAAAATTAATAAAAAAATATATTATTCTAAAACATAGTGTTTATTATCGTAATACTCTATGACAACTGACAGTTATGTAAAATTAATATTAGCGTTAAGTTTTTTTTTTTCTTTTTCTTAAATTTCATTTTTTTTTAATGTTTCCGTCAACTTTTTTACCTTACTCTTTCATAAGAACCTTCTCCTGACGATAAATAACAGAACGAAAAAATAATTTGCGAAGTTGTTCCGTCCGTTCACTAGTGATGCGATGACCGAGGGAAATAGAGATTCATTTATATATATATATATATATATATATATATATAAATATATATATAGATAGATAGATAGATAGATATGCCAAAAATCAACGCTGACTGTTTCGGACACCCCAGCATATGCTGAGCTGGACGCCCTATGCTAATAATTAGATATATACCTATTATTATTTATATATGTATTTTCTTTTCCATTTTTTTTATTTTCTTTTAATGTTTTTATTCATAGTGTACTTTATTGCTTCTATATCTTTTTTTACCATTAAATTATTGCTTTCTTTCTCTTTCTTTAAAATATTGTTACATAGAAGGTAACGTTCTGAAAGTAGGAAGTAAACCACTTCTTTAGTAAATGAATATTTTATACACATATACAATTTGCTTAGATATAAATCTATTGTGTCCCTACAAGACTTATAATAACTCCATAATTGTATCGTGATAGTACCTATACTAAGGATTATCGCAACTTCGACCAGGTTTTTAAGCAGTAATTATTTCTGCAGTTAAAACTTATTTACCCTCGTGATATGAACCTCGATGAAACGAAAAAGCGACAGTAAAAAGAGAGAACGAGATATCGTTCGAGAGAGTGAGATAGAAGTATCTATAGAATATAATGTATGAGAGGATAAAATATAAGTACTAGATTTTACATGCGCCTTCTCTCGCGTTAATATCGATTTTGTTACACAATAAAAAGTTACATACAAAGTTTATCCCTCTATTTACGCCACTTCCAATAAAGATATCGCGTGAAAAAGTATCCCACCTTCGTCTCGTGGGTCCCATCAATATCTTTACCGAAATTCACCACAATCGATTCAGCGGTTTAGGCGTGAAAGCGTAACCAACAAACAATCTCGCATTTATATTAAATACTAGCTTTTACCCGCGGCTTGGTTCGCTTTTTTTCCAATAAAAAGTATACTATGTTACTTCTAATACCTCCACGAATATGTGTACAAAGTTTCATGATGATCGGTTAAGTGGTTTTCGCGTAAAAGCGAGACACAAACAAACTTACATTGAGATTTATAATATTAAGTAGGGATAAATATGATATGATGATGTGCATATTATATTATAAATAAGAATTTAAATATTTGTATATACTATGTGTGATCTGTAATGATCTATATAAGACGTATCATACCCCGTGACATTACTCATAAATCCCGGCCGAAAATCAGCGTATGGGGTCTTTTCTTTGGCAAAGCACAGCACATGCTTTTAAAATCATGGTTTAAATGTATATATATATACTTATATTATAATATGTCCTGTGGATACTGTGGAAATAACTATTCGTTTCTTTCTTCAAAAGTATCTATAGGATTTATAGTGTTTCGAACTCACGTACATTGATATAGCGTTAGTACAAATTATCAATCGAGCGATCAGCGCTTGAAAAACTCTATAGATTTTTTTTTACACGCTTTATATTAGCTTCACCTGTATGTATGTATGTATGTAACCGACCCCTTTGAGCTCGATTTTGTCCTAATTTGAACGATCAGATTTAATTCAAACTTTGCGCACCTGTCAAAGATCGATGACAATGCAATAATCCGATCAAAGCATCCGATTATCCTAATTAGATTCGCCAGGATTAATTAATTCCTTTCCGCATCCTTTGCATGCGAGTAAGAGAGATAGAGCTAGTGCGCGAACTACGCATGCGTGCAGTTCCAGTAACTAAAAAATAATAAATAAATAAAAGTTTAAAAAACTAGAACACACACTTTATATAGAAAACTAAACTAAAAAACAGAAAATAAATTTTAATAAATATTAATTAAGAATAATGTAAAAAAAAATTAAAAAATATAAGTTATTAATAGTTTGAATAAGAAAAAAAATGTTTTATTGTAAAAAAAGCGTGGGGTGCATGGTGTCAATAGTTATGAATATTTAATTGACAGATATGAGAAGGATTATCATTTCGATAATATCTTGAAAAGCACCCCCGCTTTTTTTAAATAAAACTTTTTTTTTCTTATTCAAACTATTAATAACTTATATTTATTTTTATTTTTTTACATTATTCTTAATTAATATTTATTAAAATTTATTTTCTGTTTTTTAGTTTAGTTTTCTATGTAAAGCGTGTGTTCTAGTTTTTTTAAACTATTATTTATTTATAGATAAAGCTAGCGTTATGGCCATAATCTCACCTGATCTTAAGTGAAGATACGGCCCAATTTGGTAGACACGCCAAACCTGTGGAGGAACTGGTTCTCAAGTCCAACTTCCGGAACACACCTACTGGTATTTGGCGGCAGATTTTCAACTTGAGGGTGGTTGCTAGCCAGGCGGACATTAGAAAAAGCCCTATCACCATGCTGATTTCCTCACGACGTTCTCCTTCAGCGAAAGCTCAAGCTCATTGTAGGTGGTTGAATTCGAACTTTCACCCCTTGACGCGAAGTCGTACACACTACCACTGAGCTATCATCGCTTCACACAGTCTACATTCTCAGGTTTACCGCTACCTGTGATTCAGCATGACAAGCAACCAGTTTTCGTAGTAAGGGAACCTTTACCTCAAGAAGTGTCGGAACAGGAAGATCCAGCAGTGGTCACCGTCATAAAACAACCACAAAAGATGGTCGCCGTAGTAGATGACAACCGGTTGGCGGATGAGTTGGTCAGAAGTGTCCAGAGTATGGTCGGTGCGTTCCACTTTACACGTAATTTAATTTAAGAGAAATAATATGTGTTTAATTACCCACCCTACTAAACCCTCCAAAACGAAAACAGAAGTCTCTTAAGACACCAGGCCGGAACAAAGTTCCTTTCGGTATATAATTTTTCTCCTAGCTTTTACCCGCGGCTTCGCTTGCGTTAATATTAATTTTATCAAATAATTCGTATGACGCAATAAAAAGTTTCATACAAAGTTTATTCCTCTAGTGCCTATCACCGTCTCCAAGGTCTTATTTATCTATACCTAAACTAGATTTTCGTCACATAACATCAAGTGAGATTGTTACCATAACGCTGAACCTGTAAAATAAAACTTTTTTTTTTTTAATTTTTTAGACTATGTATTAAATTGAATAATTTTTGGTCGTTTTTCTCACCTTTTTCAATACAACTTAGCCACTATTGTTGGTAGCGCAATGTTGAATAAACGGAAGCCTGTCCCAATAATTGCTCTACCATTTGATAGAAGAATTATTGCAAAGAAATTTTTAAAATCCCACTGGTAGTTCCTAAGATATGTTGCCGCGTTCAAACAAACATACAAACACACAAACTTTTCCCTTTTATATTTTACTAGCTGACCCGACAGACGTTGTGCTGTCCTAACAATGAATATTAAATTGTAATCGTTATAATTAACATAAAAAAATAATAATTCAAAAACAATGTTTATTATTGTAATGCTCTATGATTATTGACAGTTATGTAAAATTAATATAGTCATTAAGTTTTTTAAATTTTCTTCAATTTTCTAATGTTCCGCTCAGCTTCCTTAATTTTTTCATTCACAAGAATCTTCTCCTGGCAAGAATTAGCACAATAAGAAAATAATTAGCGAATTTATATATATAGAGATAAGATCAATATTATAAAGTGAACTAATCGAAATCAAATCGATTATTCCGGTTATTTCGGGATTATTCGATTATTCAAACAAATAAACTACTCTTTAGTTTTAACTCATACTAAGCTGTGTCCGCGACTCCGTTCGAGTGTAACTAAAATTTTATTTGATAATTTTCATGAAAAATATATATAAGCTACGTTACTCAGAGCTAATGTAGCAATCTAATGGTGAAAAAAAATTTCGAAATCGGTCCAGTAGTTCTTGAGTTTTTTTATATAGTTAAGGTTTAGCGTTATGGCCACAATTTCACCTGATCTTAAGTGACGATACGGTCCGAGTTGATGGACAAAACCTGTGGCGGGACTACCTCTTAAGTGCAACTGCCGGAACACACCTGTTGGTATTTGGCATCCGATTTTCAACTTGAGTGTGGTAGCTAGCCAGGCGGGCGTTAGAAAAAACCCACCACCATGCTATAGTTTCCCTCACGAAGTTTCCCTTCACCGAAATCTCAAGCTCATTGTAGGTGGATTCGAACTCACGTCCCTTGACGCGAAATCGTACACACCACCACTGAGCTATCATCGCTTCAAATATATTACTTTTCAGATCCCAACGTGAGTATAGAACAGCGGCTGATGCAAATGAAGGCGCAGTTGGCCGCTTTAGCTAAGCTACGAGGCGTTATACAGCAAACATTGGAGCTCGTCTCCAAACAGCTTGAAGGGCTTAGTATTCAGGTGAGCTTTTCATCTCTACATGGCAGATCGGCTCCAAGTAATAACAGCCCAATGAACTACAAGCAATCTATCGTCTATATATATATATATATATATATATATATATATAAATGAATCTCTATTTCCCTCGGTCATCGCATCACACGAGAACGGATGGACCAATTTCGCTAATTCTTTTTTTGTTGTGTTAATAATCGTCAGGAGAAGGTTCCTTTGAAAGGGAAAATTAAGGAAGTTGAGTGGAACATTAGAAACTTTACGAAAATGTATAAAAACTTAAAGATAATAATATTTTACATAAATATCAGTTATTTTAGAGCATTTTACATTTGTAATTTTACTATGTTTCTGAATAATATTTTTTCTATTAATTATACCAATTCTAATTCAATATTCATAGTTAAGACAGGACAACCGCTGTCGGGTCAGCTAGTATATATATATATGGAATGGAACAATTTCGCTTATTTCTTTTTTTTGTGTTAATTATTGTCAGGACCGTCTCTGACGTCTGACGTCTTCTTACGAAAGAAAGAATAAGAAAGAATATATCAGTAAATATAAGAAAATGTAAAATACTTAACGACAAATCAATTTTACATAACTAACTGTCAGTTATGATAGAGCATTACAATAATAAACACAATAATGTTTCTAAATATATTTTATTCATTAATTATACTAATTTTAATTCAATATTCATAGTTAAGACAGGACAACGTCTGTCGGGTCAGCTAGTATATGTATATACTCTTTAGTTCCGTAACTCGTTAGCGGCAAGAATTTTTTTTATTTATTGTTATCACGTTTTTTATGCAATATGGGGCAAGCGTGCAAGCGTCTTACCTGATAGTAAGTGATCACCGCCGCCCATGGACACTCACAGCACCATAGGTATTGCAGATGCGTTTCCCACCTTTATAGGAGGGACTGGTTCTCAAATGCAACTGCTGCACCACACTTATTGGTATTTGGTGACAGATTTTCAACTTGAGGGTGGTAGCTACCCAGGCGGGCATTACAAAAAGCTTTACCACCATGCTATGGTCTTTTCACGATGTTTCCCTCCATCGAAAGCTCAAGCTCATTGTAGATGGTTGAATTCGAACTGACGTCCCATAACACAGCGATCTTACACGCTACCACTGAGCTATTCATCCCTTCAAAATTATCGCTAAAATGTTCTTTAAATATAACAATATTCAATTAATATTATAATAATTTTAATTAATTAAATATATCATTACGAAAATGTGTTATCAATGACTCAAGTCTTGTATATAAATATCATAAGTTCTTTTTAATTAAGAATTAAAATACTTACCTGTAAAAAGTGCAAATTGTCGTTTACAATGCTTTCCCTGAAAAGGCTCGATATACATACATAATCTTTATTATGGGAGTGCTTTGAAATTCTAATCGGCAACCTATTTCATTGACTTCAGTAAGCCGAAACAAATGCCCTTCCCTATCGCTGAACTGATACGCGGTATCTCGAATTACTTCCACTAGAAAACTCGATCAAAATGTTTTTTTTCCAGCGAGCCCATTTCGATTTCACATTACTCAGCAAACATCGAAAGTCATAGTTAGTGATATATAGTGACGTCTAGGTAAAATAGTCTAAGTCGAAATATCTAGAATTCAATCCTCTGTATCTCGAACTTCTTGTTGATACGTCGAAAACTCATTAACACGAAATTTTTATCATTACCCTTATAGAGTTTATTACCCTGGTTATAGAGATTGGTCTCTATATCATATCATTGGATGTACGTAAATACACTGGCTGTTTCTGTCAGCATTAGGATGCTCGATACCACCCTTCAGTCAATACTTGAGTAATGACACTCATAATCCTTATAATTGAAGCGATTATATCTCAGTTGTAGTGTATAGGATGGCCGCATCATTAGACGTGTATTCGAATCCAACCACATACAATGAGCTTGAGCTTTCGATGAAGGAAACATCGTGAGGCATAGCATGGTGGTAGGGCTTTTACTAATTCCCACCTGGCTAGCAACCACCCTTAAGTTGAAAATCTGCCGCCAAATACCAATGGGTGTCTTCTGGCAGATGCACTTGAGAGCCAGCCCCTTATATAAAGGCCGGCAACTCACCTGCGATTCCCCCAGTTTCCAAGGTCGGCGGTGATCATTTACCATCAGGTGACACGCTTACTCATTCACAGGGGGTTTCCGTAATTATAAATATAATAATTCAGTGTTAAATAATAAACATACAGATTACATGTGAAACAGTGTTAAATAAGTTATATATGGACCGTTTATTTTGAAAGTGGTGTAAGTCCATTTTTGAGAAAAATGAGCTATCACGTAGTAATTCATGCTTAATTTAATGTAATTTTTTTATATATAACTAGTCCGTGTTTAATTTCTCAAAAAAATCCCATGTTTTGTACAACTTGAAATCGGTCGGTAAATGAAATTGCATTATCAACAAGTATAGTACGTTTAATTTTCTCGAAACAAAAGAAAATGGACTTACACCACTTTCAAAATAAACGGTCCATATGTTAATAGTATAACGAATATTTCGAACTGGATTCCCCATACGCTATAAGGACCTTGAAACCATAAAAGAATTCTCTATTTTCAGGGTAAGCAGCAAACAAACGGAAGCGATGAATTTCAACATAACACCGAATGTTTGGCGAAGAAAGGGGAAGGTAAATCATCATACTATACTGTTCTCAAAAACTCGCAAAACCTTTTTCAGTAGTGAATGTCATACGACAATATTACCCAGGGTGGTGGACACGCTAAACCTAGTCTATGCCTAGCGGAGGCACTGGTTCTCAAACTACAATGAAACATATCATTACAGGCCTCACGAGTCTCGTTCCACGATAGTTATATTTGACAGCAGAGAGCTTCCGCTCGCCACAACACGTCCGTACTGTCGAACGTTCTTAACTCGACTGAACTCGTCGCGAGCGTCGCTTCGATGGAATTAATATTTATTAAAATTTATTTTCTGTTTTTTTAGTTTAGTTTTCTATATAAAGCGTGTGTTCTAGTTTTTTTAAAACTATTATTTATTTTATATAATAGTTTAATGTGTTACTGTAGTTATTAGCGGATGTACAGAGAGGGGTTTCCGTTACAGTTATCACGATCGCTCACATATCGATCCACCCTATAATAACCATTTAACATTAAAACCCGTTTGGCATGGTTCTTGAAACTACTGTCCGGTAACTCGGTAATCTTTTTTTTTTTTTTTTTTTTCGGCCTGAATACGCTGTTAGCGGGAGGGGCTTTTACAGCTTGGCAGGACTTTTTGGGGGGGATGCTGAGGGCACTCAGCCCCGAGGCAGCGGGCACAAGGGTGCCGTTGTGACTGGCCCTTGGCATGGACTGCTGCCGGAGGAAAGGACCTACACTGTTTTTTTCTTTTTTTTTTTTTTTTTTTCGACTGGACATACGCTGTTAGCCGGAGGGGCTTTTACAGCTTGGCAGGACTTTTTGGGGCGAATGCTGAGGGCACTCAGCCCCGAGGCAGCGGGCACAAGGGTGCCGTTGTGGCTGGCCCTTGGCATGGACTGCTGCCGGAAGAGAAGATATATTATAAAATAATAAGAGCTGGCCTACTGGAGTAGACCTTTAGATAAATTACTAATTTGTGAAATGTTAAATATACTAATTGTTAAGAGAGGCAAGGAAGTCGGTGGAGTGGAGACCTACACTGTTATTCTGAGGGGCTTTTATAGCTTCACCGGACTATGAGGGGGGGGGGGGGGGGAACTCGCGCAAGGGTGTCACTAGTGACCGAACCCCGGCTTGGGCTGTCGCCGAAACGCGTAGGAGAGAATCGAACGCGGTACTAGCTACTAATAAAAAGAGAAGGACTGTACTTATATAAACCTAAGTGGCGGTGGTTGATACTATTACCTGATCGAAAGTAGTAAAATCGAAACTAACTGATTCCTTTCGGGATCTGATAAACTCACTTTGATTTGTACTGTGCAACTTAACTACGCTCGCATCGCCCTTATATAGTAATCTGTGTTATCAACTACCCTCCATCTCATTAATTTAAAGTATGTAGTATTATTAAGTTTACATATTAATAAGCAGTAGACGTGGTATGTTACAATAAATTGTATGTCTTCATACTTAGACTGCTATATGTTTTTATAGGTAATAGCTCTAAGTTATATAGGAAGATTAGTTATGCCGGTAACTTTGTTAACGTGGGACAAACGTTTTGTTTAATCGTTTTTGCCCATTTGTGTAACTTTCTTTAATACAACCTTTGGAAGCGCTGATAGCTCAGCGGTACTGTGTACGGACTCCGCGTCAAGGGACGTGAGTTCGAATCCACCTACAATGAGCTTGAGCTTTCGGCGAAGGAAAACATCTTGAGGAAACCATAGCATGGTGGTAGGGATTTTCCTAATAGGTGCGTTCCGGCAATTGCACTTGAGAGCCAGTCCCTCCCCAGGTTTAGCGTGTCTACCAACTTAGGCCGGTATCGTCACTTAAGATCAGGTGAGATTATGGCCATAAAAAAATAATCCATACTATAACTCGTACGTTAATATTATTTAGAGTTTGGTACTGAAGTATCAAATGGATTTCTAGCTGCAGGAGAAAAGATGGTTGAAGCTAAGGTGGCTCAATCGAATGCAAAAGTAGAAGAGATCAGTGGAGAAAAAGCTGATGGGAATGAGGCAGTCGTAAACAGCATGGAGATTTCAGCTAAAGAGGCAGCAAGGTTACGAGAGGAAGTGAAAATTGAACATCAGAGAAAGGTAGGTTGAAATGTTTTTGGCTCAAACTTCTCTGGTAATCTTCGCCCGATTTTCTAACTTTCCACAATACAGCTTCGCCCCTATCGGCGGTAGCGTGATGTTAAATAGCCTAAAGCCTTCCACGATTATTACTCTATCAAATACAAAAGTATCTTTCATACCTCGACAGGTAGTTTCACAGATAAGCGCGGACAAACAAACAGACAGACTTTTCCGAATTACGCTTCATAGGCTGGGACAGAGATTTTCTAACTTTCCACAATATACCTAGGCCTCTATCGGCGGTAGCGTGATGTTAAATAGCCTAAAGCCTTCCACGATTATTACTCTATCAAATATAAAAGTATCTTTCATACCTCGACAGGTAGTTTCACAGATAAGCGCGGACAAACAAACAGACAGACTTTTCCGAATAACGCTTCATAGGCTGGGACAGAGATTTTCTAACTTTCCACAATATACCTAGGCCTCTATCGGCGGTAGCGTGATGTTAAATAGCCTAAAGCCTTCCACGATTATTACTCTATCAAATACAAAAGTATCTTTCATACCTCGATAGGTAGTTTCACAGATAAGCGCGGACAAACAAACAGACAGACTTTTCCGAATAACGCTTCATAGGCTGGGACAGAGATTTTCTAACTTTCCACAATATACCTAGGCCCCTATCGGCGGTAGCGTGATGTTAAATAGCCTAAAGCCTTCCACGATTATTACTCTATCAAATACAAAAGTATCTTTTATACCTCGACTGG
The DNA here is from genome assembly GCA_039707435.1 of Actias luna. Lineage (NCBI taxonomy): Eukaryota > Metazoa > Arthropoda > Insecta > Lepidoptera > Saturniidae > Actias > Actias luna. The sequence continues at coordinate 4,561,351 of JAZHAC010000037.1, read as the reverse complement.
TAGTTTCACAGATAAGCGCGGACAAACAAACAGACAGACTTTTCCGAATAACGCTCCATAGGCTGGGACAGATCGATAGTAGAAATAGGAAATATATTCAGATTATGCAAAAAGTGATAGACAAAGGAAGTCGCTAGGACGAGGCCTGATGTCGGTTTTGTATTTCAATGGGATTCGATATGTATAGGTATCAAGAGTCTATATCCGGTGGCACGTGTGATTAGTGGATACTATTTTGCGTAAATTCTTTTGATGTAATATTGCAATAGTGGGGAAGGTTTAGGCTAAGAACGAAACGTACAGACGATTGCAACTCTTGACGTGGTTAATTCAAACGAATATTTACCGTTTACTGCCGGGAATGGTTGGATATTTCACTGCATTCACAGCCAGATGTATGGTAATTAGACCGATAGGGATCGGCGAATACAATAATGACAATGATTCTAAATTCGCGATAAATCGGCGCGTGCGTTGCGATCGAAAGTCAAAGGGAAAGTGTGAGGTAGCGGAAGTGGGATGAGGCCGGAAATAAGGGATGGGACACTGTTGCATAGATTATGAGTGTTTCACGGCGCATCCGATATCTATATTATTGTAATTATAAAGTAAAAGTTATTCTGTTTCAACGCATTAATCTTTCTTTTCTTATTGTATTTGATAGGGCAACCATTGGGGAAGGTTTTAGGCTATTTACCATCACGCTACCACCGATAGATGTAAAGCTGTATTGGAAACAGTTAGGAAAACGGGCAACAATTATCTCATAATTTTTAGTTTCACGCGAATCAAGCTAGTTTGTAATAAAATTCACGAGTTGAAAGCGAATAGAACTCTCGATTGTGTTTTTTCCTATTGCACGCCTCATAAGCGAAACAAATGATTTTTCAAACTTAAAATGTCTCTATTTATCATATATTGCGCTTGTAACCTAATATATACACACACGTATCAAGAAAATACACTATTTTTAACACTCATGATATTTCTGATGCCATTTTTGTTATTTAAACCAGTTAAAATACTGTTTAAAAAGTTCTGTCTCGGACGTCCGTGTGTCTGTATGTGCGGATCCTGTATGTTATCACGATAACGACCGAAATACTTTACTAATCGAGTCCTTTTTTTTTCTTACGCTTCAGTACAATTAGGAATAGACTTATCAAGGTCTGATTCGATGTGGTTTAATTATTATTAAATAAACAACAACAAAAAAATGAGATTATGAGGCGTGCACTTTTCAATTTTCCTAACTTTCTTACTGTTTAAGTTTAATGTGCGACGAAAACCTCTCTTGATATCAATTGACGATAGATTTAATATGATGACATATGAAACCTCAAACAACTGAGTCTTAAGTCCAGTAGCCCGACCATTCGTATTTTATTCTGTACCCAATGTTATACTATAAATATATTTGCGAGAATCTTGACCACCATATCATGGTGATAAACACGTACCTACTGGTAACAGTAACACAGATTATCAGATTTCAGGATTATATGACGGTAGCGACCGTTAACAGATATCGGATCTGTCGATGGTCACCGTCGTTTTAAGATTTCACTGTGGTCCCATGTCGCATGGATAATTTTGATAGGGGGTGTTAATAAATGAAATTCGAAAATGAGATAAATTACAATAATTAATATAAAGAACTGTGAGGAATATAAACCTGATATTTTGATCCAAGTATTTTTTTTTTTTATATTCTTAAGGTTTAGCGTTATGGCCATAATCTCACCTGATCTTAAGTGACGATACGGCCTAAGTTGGTAGACACGCTAAACCTGTGGAGGAACTGGCTCTCAAGTGCTGCTGCCGGAACACACGTATTGGTATTTGGCGGCAGGTTTACAACTTGAGGGTGGTAGCTACCCAGGCGGGCATTAGAAAAAGCCCTACCACCATGCTATGGTTTCCTCACGATGTTTTCCTTCACCGAAAGCTCAAGCTCATTGTAGGTGCTTGGGTTCGAACCCACGTCCCTTGACGCGAAGTCGTGCAAACTACCACTGAGCTATCATCGCTTCAAAATCGTATCGTAGGTATGTAGGATCCTCTCTGGCAAGGCGCTCGTTCTGCTCGGCCACTGTCCAGAGCAGCCTTCGTGTAGTTAATTCCCTCTTTTGCGATATCAAATCCATACCCGATCTCGACATCGGTAGATAGTAATAATAAATAATATTATAGGTCGGTATCGTATTCCAGACTGAAGTTTTCTTCTTCACGTCCGGTGTCTCCGAACTCTTCCTTCCGGTTCACCAAGTCCAATTGGTATCGTAGGACTTCAGTTTCTATTATCCCTCGATACTAGAATTTTCCCGCACGTCCGTACATCTCGGACTCCTGATATCGATTGACAGACACATTTTGTTTTCCATTTGATTCGATGTCTTCTTCGTTCGAATAATTAAATTTAAACGTTCCATACTCAAAGCGAATGCGTTAAAACCCCTACTAATATTATAAATGTGAATGTAAGTTTGTTTGTTAAGGTTTCACGCGAATACTACTTAACCGATCATCACGAAACTTTGTACACATATTCTTGGAGGTATGAGATGTATCATAGAATATTTTTAATTAAATAAAAAAACTTTTTTTTTTTTTTCGAAAGATAAAAACTTATTTAGTGGCTTCAATGCGAGCGAACCGCAGGTAAAAGCTAGTATTCTATAAAATTCTACGTCACTTGACATCGAAATAATTAGTTAGTAGAAAACCTTCGGATTTTCCTTATGAAGTAAATATAATATTGAAACAATAATATATGAATAACTATAAAATAGATAATAAACTATTTTTATAAAAACAAATTAGAGCCAATCGTTACAAACCATCGCTAAATTATAATTATAATTTAGTAAAATACACAGTGAGTGAATCAGAATAGATTGGAGACAAGGAAGTCTTACTTGTCTAGTTTCTTCTTAAAGCATTTTATATTTGGAGCCATAATAACTTTTTCTCGGAGTTGGTTCCATGCTGCGACCGCTCTTTTAGGCATCAATGCTTCCTCGGGTCAAAAGAAATCAACTACTTTTCCAATAACAACTATTTAGGAACCCGTCCAGCATGAAAACAATCCGAGACAGGCACCGCAACGTCCTACGAGCAGGGCTGGGAAACCGAAGCCAGTATTCGGACCCCTCAACCCTGAGGACCGTCCCCTGATCCTCCCGGGGGGTAGGAAATGGCGGCGCCCGGAAGACGTTTACGCCGAAGAATACATCGCCGAGATGATGCAAGCTAACGCTGAATTAATTCAAGGGAAAGCTATCGGGTTCGTCTTTACGACATCTATTAATTCATATAAGCTGTGGTAGTTTCATTGTTGGTAGTAGTTTTTTTTTTTTTTTTTTTTTTTCATTTTAATATCTATGGTATGAGAATTTTTGGCGGGATCTTGATGTTGTGATTTTTATATTAATTCATATAATTAGTTGTTTAGCCCTATATAGTGTAAATTAAGGTGACATTTTACGTAATGTAGTTTAGATAGCTTCACGATGTGTGGTAAATAATAATGAATAGGTTTTTTCGCTGCAATATCTATCTGTGATAGATCATATAATGCAAAAAAGAGCGAAAGAATTTTTTAGATACACCAGTTTTTACTAAATTAAGAAATTTGGTGTTACTGAAAATTAATAAAATATTTTGTAAAAATAATGACCTAATTATAGAATTAATTATGGTTATATAAACATTGATTAGTAATAATTTAAGAATAAAAATATAATTATTTAAAAAAATATCTGTGTACTTCTTTGGCATGATTATTTGAAATTATTTTCGAATTACGAAATTTTGAATAAAAGTTTTAGTAAATTAAACATTGATTATATTTACGTTTAGAAACTGAATTCGACTGACGCGCCAAAAGAGGTAAACAAACTTAAACTTTAACTAAGTAAACACATTTATCAAACTTCATGGTGTGTTACATCAATGAGTGTAAGTTTACTTTTAATGCGCCATGAGAGATATAACCTAAAAACTTATATAAATTTTAATTAAATACATATAGGGAAAAGATTTATAAGTATTCTTGAAGCGATGATAGCTCAGTGGAAGTTTGTACGACTTTTCTTCAAGGGACGTGAGTTCGAATCTAACCACCTACAATAAGCTTGAGCGTTCGGTGAAGGAAAACATCGTGAGGAAACCATAGCATGGTGGTACGGCTTTTGCTGATGCTCGCCTGGCTAGCTACCACCCCAAGTTGAAAATATGCAGCCAAATACCAATTGATGTGTTCTGGCAGTTGCACTTGAGAGCTAGTTTCTCCAAAGGTTAAATGTGTCTACCAACATGGGCCGTATCGTCACTTAAGATCAGGTGAAATTATGGCCATAACGCTAAGCCTTAATTATAAAAAAAATAATAAATAACTAATTACATAAGTGTGTTTTCTATTATGTAGATGTTCATTTTATTCATGACAACCATTTTTGTAGGATCGAAAGCGATCAACGTTCATGCGATACAAGGTTTGTCATTCACTTGTTCTTTTAATCGCATGATAGATTATGCTAAATCAGTTACCTATACACAGTGACTTGTTCTACATTTAAAATTGTGATAAATATACTAACGCCAGATGAGGCTGCATGATCAATATACCTTTGCACATTCTTAATAAAATAAAATATTGTGCCTGCAACAGAGCGAGCGGCATCGTACTTATAGTCATGAAATTTCTTAAAATCAACACGTATGTTATATTTTTATATTCGATTTTATATTTTATATTTCGGTATTATTTAATTAATTTTAGGTTTTTAACGCATAGAATAAGATAATTAAAAAATGCGAGTTTATCTCTGAAATAAATCTATGGCGTATTAACTTTCTATCTATGGTCATGAATACATTTAAACAAAACATATGCCTTATTTGAGGCGGCATATTTCTACATATTGGATTAAATGTATTTGTTTTTCCGAAACGAGCCGATTTTAACCGAACAAGCGCCAAGTAGTCAGCCTGTCAGCTTAGTCTCATTCATTACCAACAAAATAAAGTTCTCAGGCCGTCTAAAAGAAGTTTTCACTTCAATAAGATTATAAAAAAATATCTTTTAACAGAAGCCAGCTCACAATAACATTCTATCTCATTCTCTCACAGCGTAAAACCTATACATACATTTATGTCTATCTCTATTTCGTTACCCAGTCTTTTCATAACATACAATTCACACCATCCCAAAAGAGGTTTCACTCCAAAAGGCTATTTTAAATAATAAAGAAGGAGTTAACCCGTTTTGATTAAAACTATTTTGAACTATGTAAAACAATTTATTAAAATTAACTGAATTTGTACACAGGATAAATACAATAAGTATTTTCTAATCCTCTCCAGTCGAGGTAGCAAAATAATTGTGAATGAAATTTTATATCATTAATGTCATAAAGGACGCCGGTCAAACGCAACCTTGTAATAATAATGAATAGAACTGACTATGGATACACCAGATTCCTTTAAAAGTTTTCTATCTATGCGCATGTGTTAGAACAAGTCAGTCGACATAGAAATAAATCGGGTACAACGTTGACTTGTCCCAGCTTTATGCTCGATTGCGAACGATTGAAATAATGATAGCTTGTACGAATAGCATTTCGATTGGCATAATATGTCCCTTATTTACAAACCCAATGAAATTTTAGTAAAAGAACGCTCCGTGAGGTGTCCTTTAAAAATATGTTCGTACTTATGAGGACATTGGTTGTCGCTTATTGTGATGAAATGCAAAAAGCTAGTAAAACAATTTCGTAAATTTTACATATTGTTGGTATTTATTAATTCACTAGCTTTTACACGCGGGTTCGATCGCATAAATATTGTTTTTTTTTTTTTTGAAGTGAAACTTCTTTAGGCGCATGAGGGTAAAATTTTTACAGATGAAACGTCACGCCGGTATGCAACGGAAGTGTCGGAAAAGAGAGAGAGAGTGATCGAGACCGATTGAGAGAGAGTAAGACAGGGAAATTTAAATTAAAGTTAAAAATTAAATTATTAATTTAAAGTTAATTTAAAGTGTTAGATTTGTATAAATATAAACAAGATTTATAAATTAGTTCGCCAAAGAAGTTTCACTTCTGACATGTGTACTTTGTACGCACGCATGTTTTTTTTTTAAATTGACTGACGCAAAAATTAGTTTCATGCAAAGTTAATTACTCTCTTTACCCAATTTCCAATAAGACTTTCGCGAGTATAAGTAGCCTATAATCGTCTCCAGGCTCCCATCTATCTCTATACCAAAATTCATCATAATCGTTTCAGCGGTTTACGCGTGAAAGCGTTACAATCGAACAAACATCCTTTCGCATTTATAATATTACAGTATAGTATATAGTAAGGATTAAACTTTTATTGTGTAAAGCAATAAATATTTAAATAATACTGAAATTAGTGTATCGCTATTGATTATCAAATATCATACACGACACAGGGGTCTATCGTATATGATGTAACATTGATGTTACATAGCGTGACAAAATGACGAAGGATGGGTAGGGATGTATAAAGGTAAAAAAAATGTGACCTATTTTATAAATGGCCTCTGATAAGACCGTAGCATGGTGGTTACGGACTTAAAAAAAAAATCGGAAACTCGACTGGACAACCGTATATATGGATACCATATATATATATATTAGGGTGGCGCAAAAAAACCGACTATTTTTTTTTTTAGTCTCGAGTGAAAAAATGTTAGTTTTTGATGTTTTAAGAGCCCTCTCCAAAGAACAAATACAAAATTTTTTTAAGTGGTCGCTCCAAATTGTTTTAAATTTCAAAAATCGTCAAAAATCGTTTTTTTTTTTTTTTTTTTCTATGATTGTAATAAATAAAAGAAAAAATGTATGGAATTTAAATTTAAATATTTAAAGGTCGCTCGAAAAAATCTAAAGTAATAAACTAATAATTTAAAAAAAGCCGCGACCGCGATTGAGCGATCTTTCAAAACTTAAATTTTGAACTGAAACTTTTAGAAACTTATTGTTTTTTGGTCTATAAAATTTTACCGTAACGAGAAAAAAAAAACGATTTTTGACGATTTTTGACGATTTATGAAATTAAAAAAGATTTTGAGCGACCTCTTAAAATTTTTTTTTAGTTGTTCTTTGGGGAGGGCTCTTAAAACATCAAAAACTAACATTTTTTCACTCGAGACTGAAAAAAAAAAAATTACGGTTTTTTTGCGCCAACCTAATATATATATAATATATATATTACTAAATATTTTTTGGATATATGATAAATAAATTAATTATAATTATTTAATCATTAATAAATTAATGAATTAATTTATATTAATATATATCGTTATATATTAATTATATTTTGATATTTTTTATAAAATATGTTCCGGCATTTGCCCTTAAGAATCATTTTATCACCAAACGTAATGTTACACACTTGAACCACTACGTCTGCTCAAATCGCACGTAAATGGTTAAAGTCTATATAAACTTGTAAAAAATTGCACGTGCAACATAGCAGGTAAGGCATTTTCTAATGCCTCTCTGGTTAACTACCATCGTCAAGTTGAAAATCTGCAGCACAACACCTATAGGTGTAATCCTGTGAAGCGATGATAGCTCAGTGGTAGTGTGCACGACTTCGCGTCAAGGGACGTGGGTTCGAATCCAAGCACCTACAATGAGCTTCAGCTTCCGCTGAAGGAAAACATCGTGAGGAAACCATAGCATGTTGGTAGGGCTTTTTCCAATGCCCACCTGGGTAGCTACCACCCTCAAGTTGTAAACCTGCCGCTAAATACCAATAGGTGTGTTCCGGCAGCAGCACTTGAGAGCCAGTTCTTCCACAGGTTTAGCGTGTCTACCAACTTGGGCCGTATCGTTGCTTAAGATCAGGTGAGATTATGGCCATAACGCTAAACCTTAAGTATAAAAAAAAAAGTTACACATGTAAACCAGGCCCTCCACTGGGTTTCCTGTGTCCACTATCTTGGGACACATTTTCACTTAACATCAGGTGAGATTTTGACCAAATCTTAGAAAGTATACCTAATAGATATATTAGAAAATGTTAGATGTAAAGAAAAGTAAATTGAAAAATCAAAACACAGATGAGAGTTACAAACCACAGCATAGTTGCTCGATTGTAAATTTTATCGACTGAATAATTCCTATTCTTATAAGAATTCGAGGTTTATTTAATTTTAAAGCCATAACGCTAAACTTATATTTAAAAAAAATGATCCCGAAAGGTTTCAAAAGGTTTTCAGCCTTCGTGGTCACGATGTCGCGGTCACATTGGGACAATCCGCCCCTGCCCACGAAGCCTGAAAAGCTTTTATTAAAATTTAATTTAATTTAATTTAATTAAATTAAAAATTAGTTTTATTCCGATGAATACTATTCGCGTAAACATCAATTCATAAAAGTCAATACGACCAATATGCATATATATTGGACGTAGACACTTATGAGAGATATAGATCACACTTCATTTCGTTGTAGCTTTTGTTGTATAGTGAGCCATTGTGTTTGTCTGTTCGCATGTGCGTCGCGCAAACGCAGATCGAGGCCTGGAACAATCTTTGGCCGTGGATCGATAGCAAATCATTTTATAGGACAAGCGGGTATGTGCATCACATTATTTTGCGTTTAGTCTAAAGTTGCTAAACGTCCCACAGAACTGGGCAATTCAACTTTAAAATGCTTAAATAATTTGTACTTTTAGCTGACACAGTGAACTTCGTATCATCTATAATTGAAGTTTCTTGTTCTCGCTAAAACTCAAAAACGGTTAAATCCATTTCTTATTATTTTTTACATTATAATTTACAACAACCGTTTATCCAACTTCATTTCTTTAAGATCAAAAGAATTGACTATATATCTATTATCGATTCCGTTTTTAATTTCATTTTTTTTATAGTTTAGGCTTAGCGTAATGGCCATAATCTCACCTGATCTTAAGTGACGATACGGCCCAAGTTGGTAGACACGCTAAACCTGTGGAGGAACTGGCTCTCAAGTGCAGCTGCCGGAACACACCTATCGGTATTTGGCGGCAGTTTTTTAACTTGAGGGTGATAGCTAGCCGGGCGGGCATCAAAAAAAGCCCTACCACCATGCTATGATTACCTCACGATGTTTTCCTTCACCGAAAGCTCAAGCTCATTGTAGGTGCTTGGATTCGAACTCACGTCCCTTGACGCGAAGTCACACACACTACCACTGCGCTAACATCGCTTCAAAATTTATTAAAGTTTCCAAACCAGATACATGTTTTACAAGAAAAGCCCTGTCCGTGCTATGGTTTTATCACGATATTTTCTATCACCGATAACTTGGGCTCATCACATTCGAACTCACGTCCTCTGACGCGCAGTCCGTACACACTACCAACTTAGCCATCCATTTAGAAGTCAACACCCGGCGAATGTAACCACAGTTCGTTACATGAAAGACCACAATGCATTTAGCCTATTTCTTTGAGATACTTTCACTGTCTCACTGTCTTTGAATGAATTAATGTGTACACAGGCGAGCTTAATGCCACAAGGCATTTTCTTCCAGCTAAACCTGCGATATTGTTATCAAAATATAAAAAAATCCGTAGGTAGACAAATGAAAAGCGAAGCGATGATAGCTCAGTGGTAGTGTGCACGACTTCGCGCCAAGGGACGCGAGTTCGAAACCAAGCACCTACGATGAGCTTGAGCTTTCGGTGAAGGAAAACATCGTGAGGAAACCATAACATGGTGGTACGGCTTTTTCTAATGCCCGCCTGGGTAGCTACCACCCTCAAGTTGTATACCTGCCGCCAAATACCAATAGGTGTGTTCGGCAGCAGCACTTGAGAGCCAGTTCCTCCACAGGTTTAGCGTGTCTACCAACTTGGGCCGTTTTGTCGCTTAAGATCAGGTGAGATTATGGTCATAACGCTAAACCTTAAGTATATAGAAAATAATAATTAAGAATATATAATAATAAAGTGAACTCAATATTGAATATAACCAAAATAAATAAACAGTGTATTGAATAAATCAAATAAATACATACAGAACATAAACACTTATCACTCTTTTATACTGATTCGATGTTATATGTTTTTTGTTATGAAATTTTGTAACATGTTTGATGCTGCACGCTTTTTAGCGTAACTAGAATAACCTTGCTGTGAATGATTCCATAATCAGCTACTCTTCACGCATATTATTGATGTTACGTATAACAATTAAATTTAACTACTAACTTGTATCTACTTATGCGATCGCCAGGACGTTTAATAACAACAATGTCACACGGAATTGCTTGCAACTCCTTTTAGCGCTCGTATACTAACAGAAAAGCGGTGATAGCTCCGAGGTAGCGTGTACGAAATTGCGTCAAGGGACGTGAGTCCGAATCCAACCACCTACAATGAGCTTGAGCGTTCGGTGAAGGAAAACATCGTGAGGAAACCATAGCATGGTGTTAGGGCTTTTTCTGATGCCCGCCTGGTTAGCTACCAAATACCAATAGGTGTATTCCGGCAGTTACACTTGAGGGCCAGTTCACACACATCTGCCATTATAATCATAAGAATGGCGATCAGACATCGATTTATCTAATCGATTCACAGCTCTTAATTGATTCAGGGAATCGATATTTCCTCTTCAAAAATCGAGGATCGATTCTTACCTATTTTTATAAATATTATTTACAATTATTTGAACATTTTACTCAAAGTTTTCCGTCACCGCGTACTTAGGCTCATTGTAGGGACTCAAACACACGTCCATTGACGCGCCGTTCGTATACATTATCTACCGGGCCATATTCGCTTCAAAAATATTCAAGTTTTCAGTTGGACTTGTTATTAAAGTAAGCATTTTGAAGTGAAACTTCTTTAGAATCGTTGTGATTTCAAACTCGATAAAACGTTAAAGCGACTCCATAGAGACACAAACACGTAAATGTATAGGATTCAGCCGGCGAGAGAATGAGATAGAACACATTACACGTTCTGGTTCTCCTCTTTCTCTGATACTTCGTAGCGTCCCCACTAACGTCTACTAAACATTGTCCATATGTATTTCCAATACTTTTCAATAAGGGACTTTTCAGAAGTTTCACTTCTACCGTGTGTGACTTGCACACATACATGTTTTAAAAAATGTATATCAACATATAATTAATTTATAGAATCAACTTCATGAAATATGAAGTACCGCCGGTTTCTCTGGAACATCTGAAGAACTCTGAAGTGTTTAAAGTGGTCCATAACTTGGACGACAAACCTCTGAAGCAAGTCGAATTGCTCGGGCCGGTTATAGCCGAGGCTGATTATAGGAAGGTATGTATTCTTTTTTTTTTTTTGGCCGAATAAATTATTTTACAGCCCACATAACTTGATGAAAGACACTGTATTATCTAAAGGAGGATAGTTGGACACACTGGATAGTGTAAATACGATGAAAACCCGGCTATTGCATGATCTTATTTTGTATGAGTAAAGCCATGTCGAATCAATCTCGACACGCATTCAACCCATCAAACTGCGATTAGGACAAGTACATTACAGTTATTAGTATCACTCCGTCTCTCGTATCAGACAGTTAGGTCAAGCATAGCACAATATACTGCTCGAATCTCCTGCTGGATAAGGTCGTTGTTAGGATCCACTAAATTTAGTAAGTTAGGACCTGGTTGTTACCTTCTCCGACGCCGTCGATAAAATAACGAGATTGAACGCGCCCCTCCCTGCCGTCTCCACCAATCGCACGTGTCCGCGCACACGCCCGCGTAACCGCCGTCCTCGTCGCCGAGGCCGAGCGGATAATTTCGCTCCCGCACACCCGCCGCGGCCTCCTTCCGCAGACGCCTGAGCCTAAGTTCGATCCTCCGGACAGGAGCCCTCGAGTGGGTCTGTTCGCGCGATACAGTGACACTCTACGTCACTGAGAGTACACAATTACACTGCATACCATTTGTGCACACTCGCACGTTAAGTACACGGTTCTGTAAGGGGGTACCCTCACGGCCCTTGAGCTGCTTACCCGATAAGTTCGTTCTTAGGATCACTAAATTAGTAAGTTAGGACCTGTTAGTTAGTTAGGATCATAAATCTTTTTTTTATTTACCGGGAGCAGCCCAAGCCGAGGTTCGGCCACTCTAGCAAGATTAACAGTTACTAATGACTTTATTTTAATATTAGAAATGTGTTCTAAAAGTGTCTACATTTGGTATCATTACCATATATGGTTCTAATGTTGTTCTGCCATTAAAAACAACCAGGGCGTTCATTGGAAACGTGCATATTTATATATTATTGTGTTATTATTGCTGGGCTTATTTTTTTAAACTTTTCTGCTTCAAATTTATAATAGTATAGTCTGAATTTCTGATATAAAAGAATAAAGAAACGAATCAATGTATGAACGAATATACGATCAGAGTAATGAGTGAACCTTTTGAAGCTGTGCAGAAGTAATAAAATATATCTCATATTATGTGCATTTTAAGAAATTCAGTTAAATGTAAATTAAAGCAGCTATATTGAATTAATAATAATGCGATATTTAAATAACGTAATTACATAAGCTAATGTAACCGAGTTTTAATAATTGTAGTGATTTCATATGCAAAATTTTACTAATTACAATTACTTTATTTCAGATAATAGTTGTTAGTAATTTTTTACTGATTCATGTGCCCCTTGTAAATGGACCATGTTTGAAATATTGGGCTATCTACATTGTTTGTTAATATTTGCAAACGCCATCTTAGTGTATTCATTTCATAGACCCGCTCTTTCTATATATCGAGATATTTCTCCTTACCTTCACACTCCATGGTAACTCTAATGTAGTAAAAAAAAGATGTAATATTTCTACACGTCTAAGACGTTGCTTTTATTAGTTATTACTCATAGTGACTAAGCTCGATTGAGTATCATTTGCAGGCAAAATTTAATATAATTATTTAATTTATTCTTTTACAGAGATGTCGTTTGGGAACCCCGAATACAATTGAAAAGTACAACGACCACCCACCGCAATTTTAACCATAGACGTTTTTATTTTTATTAAATCAATGAGTTATGCCGTTTTTTCTGTTATTACCTTTTTTTAATAAAGTATATTTATAATCGTTGTTATTTATTTTGTATGTTTGATCATATATTATTTATCAAATATGTACGTTTGTGGTAATCCCCTATGGGGTCATTGTTCTTACTTATTTGTGAAAATAAATAAATTAAACTTAATTTTAAAGCTTATATTTTCCACTATTGCTAAACCGCCATGTTTATGTTTTAGTTGATAAAAGTTGTCCATCATGAATTCACGAGACACCCACCATTTATGAAACATTTAATTTTATATTCGTTTTTTTAATAGAATAGCGTGAAAGAAGAAAACTTATTGCGCCGATCCTATCTAGATATAATAAAAGGTAAGAAAAGGCAGTAACAAAAATCAGCTCCCACTGTACCTACAGACTTTATTACCATTTTACAATTTGAAAACCCACATATTTGACAGTCATTTAACACATTATATTTTTCATTTTATTTAATTGCAAATAAACAATGATGGAAGTACATTTTAAAGAAAATTAAATTCGTATTGTTATTTATTACCTATAAGATACATCTTCATAGCTTTACTCAGTTCTACACTCCATACTCTATTCCAGGGTTACTCTATTCGCACCAAATGTCAAATCACTGACAATATTTTGTTATAGAGATACGAAGCCCAGTAATAAATTATAGATTTTAAGCATAAAAAAGAGAAAAGTATAACATTTTATTGAAGTGTACGAGAGACAAACCATAATTATTATAATAATGTTTAGGTACGATGCAAGTAGGACGTCAAGTACAAGGTCGAGTGTTCTTACGCTGTTTATTGAATTGTTTATCTTCTAGAAAAGACTATATTATATAAAATTTAGTTATTATATATACAGCTCTCATTACCTATTTTCGTAGACTATGTTAACATCAACAGTAAGTACCTAACATTTAGCTAATATTCAAAAATAAATTATGAAAGACAATATTTCCAAGGCTGTTTGTTTTTTTTTAATAAATTTAAAATAACCAGTCATTGTGATCACGATATAACTAATTATAACTTAAGAGACATTAAGTGGACCTGCACAGATATGCGTTTTAATGGTTTTACCATTATATTTTATATAATATATTTAACAGACCGGCCGAAACATAAAATAAATTAAACTTTAGGTATAATTCACGTCTGTACAAAATATTTTTACTTTTTACGTGTTGAACAACAATGCATATCCCGTAAATCTAAATTTAAAAATATCGTACGGTAGTTTACAAAGCTACCTAACAAAAATTGAAATAAAATTGTTTTATATTAAAATATTTTCGTACTATGCCTTGTAGTTCACGTAATTCTTGGTTTTCACTGTTTTAATTAGTCCGAAGATTTTGTATTCTTTTGCTTTTACCTCTGATACTGTTTTTAAAAAAATATATATTTTTGTTATATTTTATGTATAAAGTTTAATTGATGACCACTGTAAATGTGTATATGAAAATGTAAGGTGTGTCTTTATCTGTGAGGGTTCAATTTTATGTTGATTGTTGTTATATATTGATACAAACTATTATTAAATTGAAACCAGTATCATAGACCAACCAATAAAAAAAAATACCCAGTAAACCTCTTCAATGTTAAGTATTTACTAATATTATTGTTTCTTGTTATCATATTAACTGTAGGTGTGTGTTATCATTAGCATTTTCATACTTGTTTTGTTTTTTATACTTTATACCATTGTGGTTACAATCTCATCTGAGGTTAATTTACAACGTGTGCCTAGATGTTTTTTATTTATTAAATAGGGGGCAAATAAGCAAGAGTGTCACCTGATGGTAAGTGATCACCACTGCCCATGGACACCCACTACACCATGGAAATCACAGGTGTGTTGCCAGCCTTTACTTTGGAGAGATTGGCTCTCAAGTGCCACTGCCAGAACACACCTATTGGTATTTGGAGGCAGATTATTAACTTGAGGGTGGTAGCTAGTCAGGTGGGTATTAGAAAAAGCCCTACCACCATGATATCATCCCCTCATGTTTTCCTTCACTGAAAGCCGAAGCTCATTGTAGGTGGTTATTGAGCTTTGAGCATTGAGCTATCATTGCTTCGATGGTTGACATGCTAAGCCTAGTTCAGGAACAGCTCTCAAATAAAACTGCCAGAACACACTACTGTTTTCTCACAATGTTTTCCCGCATCAAAAGCTGAAGCTCATAAAAATTTGAACTCATGTCTATTGATGCAGAATTTGTACACACTCCCCAACTGAGCCTTCATCTCTTCAAATAGTTTGGTTTGTTTTTCACTTGAATCTGGATTTAATGTACCATCTCAGTATGGTTCGATATGAATTATCTACAGATACATTAGACTGCATATTGGCCTAATGGTAAAAAAACTTGCTTCTCTGCAACCTCCATACAGAAATGCAATGCTCTTTGTGTGAGTCTCAAATAATTCTTATCAGTCTGTTCATTATTTTGTGTTTGTTAGTTGTATGTTTTCTCACTCAATATTCGAAAAATTGCCTTGATATGCACATAGCATAATAAAAAAAAAACATGCGTGCGTACAAAGTACACATGTCAGAAGTGAAACTTCTTTGGCGAACTAATTTACGACGTTCGCTCTGTCTCACTTTTTCTCTCAATCTTTCTCACTCGCTTGCTCCCTACTCTCACTCCACGGCTAGTTGCTCATGCTACGTTCGCCCTGTCTTACTCTCTCTCAATCGGTCTCGATCACTCTCTCTCTCTTTTCCGACACTTCCGTTGCATACCGGCGTGACGTTTCATCTGTAAAAATTTTACCCTCATGCGCCTAAAGAAGTTTCACTTCAAAAAGTATAAATTTAAAAAATATACATAAGCATTCGATTCAGTAACTTGAAAACTCATTAAAATATAGATAAATACAGTCTTAAATCTATTCTGTAATGGTAAATCATCAGTTGGAACGTTTATTCCAATTTTCCTAATTACTTTACAGCTAGAAGTTCTGGTTGATTTTGGTCCTAAGCCTGATGAAAGAGTATTGGACAAAACATTAAATCAACTTATATCACATAAAGATGTCAAAACGGTAAGATACTATTTTTTAACCTTATGAATACATATCTATGTACATAAAACAAAGTCAGGTTATGTACACCATTTATACCTCAAGACCAGCTGAATGGAATTTATTTATTCATACACCATCGAAATGGGAGTGAGAAGTATACCAGCTAAATCTTTTTAGAACCTTCTAAAGGATCTTGGCCTGTTTAGGTCTGCATTTAAGCTAGCAAGCTTCTACCAAATTTGGATGGGTAGGGAAAGAAACCTAAGTCATGAAGGTTAGTGTTGATTTGGGTCAACAAGGGACCCCTTAAACCCACACACGAGTCACAAGTCCCGGACATTGCTCAGAGTTTCCATTCCCTATCAGATGATGCACCCGGCTCTCGCATCTCTCAAGAACAGCTGAACTAAGTTTATTTATTTATTTATTATCTCATATTTTTGTTTATTTTCTCTGTCCACAAAAGTAGAATCATTATTTAGAATTAATAAAATGACATAAATAAAATTCTAAATTGAGTTTAGCTAAAGGTAATAAGATATTCAAAAACTATTAGTGGTGTATTGAAGTATACTGGGTCAGTTAGTTCATAATATTTTCTTTATAGTTAAGGTTTAGCTTTATGACTACAATCTCGCCTGGTATTAAGTGACGACGTTGTCCAAGATAGTGGACACACTAAACCTAGTGGAGAGACTGGCTCTCAATTGCAACTAACGCAATACGGTTATCTGTATTTGGAGGCAAATTTAATAAAAATAAAATGAGGTGCATAAGTAGAGCTTCAGGTAATAATGATACCGGAGTATGTCCTGTGCATTCTGGGCAGTCAGTCCTGACTCCAACTCCGCTGACTGGCCATTCTTTTGACCACAAGGCTCATTTGAGTGAACTTGAATTACTATGCTTCTAATTCTAGAACATTGAAAGATAAAGCTTCTAATAATTTGCAGGCGGTATATAAAAATGGTGCTATACTGGTCGAGACAACGCTGCCGAGTACCTCAGTATTGGATATGGTGACCAGAGCTTCCGGGCGTAGAGCGGTCCTGCAAGGATTTGGTGGTAAGTTCCCTATTTAAAGTATCAACAATAAGTGAGAGCTACATCACTATGTAGCCTGTATGTTGGCAATGTCATCATTGTGATGGCAGCCAAAATGACTATACAAATATACATTGGCTGTGACTGGTTTTTTAATTCTTAATCTTGCCTGATGTTAAGTGACTATTTGGCCCAGGGTGGATATGCTAAGCCTAGCGGATAGACTGGCTCTCAAGTGAAACTACCGGAACACACCTATAGATATTAGGCCCAGATTCCCAACTTGACACCACTATGCTATGGTTTCTGCACAATGTTTTCCCTCACCGAAAGCTCAGCCTCATTGCAGGTGGATTCGAAGTCACGTCCATTGACGCGTCGTCCATACATACTATCATCTCAGCCATTATCCCTTCATAAACTTTGATCAGGACAAGTACAGTTCCTTACAGGTTTTTTACAGGTAGGGTTTAGCGTTATGGCCATAATCTCACCTGATTTTAAGTGACGATACGGCCCAAGATGGTAGACACGCTAAACCTGTGTAGAAACTGGCTCTCAAGTGCAACTGCCGGAACACACCTATTGGTATTTGGCGGCAGATATTCAACATGAGGGTGGTAGCTAGCCAGTCGAGCATCAGAAAGAGCCCTACCACCGTGCTATGGTTTCCTCACGATGTTTTCCTTCACCGAAAGCTCAAGCTCATTGTAGGTGGTTGGATTCGAACTCATGTCCCTTGACGCAAAGTCGTACACACTACCACTGGGCTATCATGGCTTCTTAATACCATACCAATCTTAATACTATATCAGCTGATCTCGGACCACTCTGTCAAGAGTTACTCATAGTGTATGGTTTTGGGCACCATAAACAAATGACTGTCGTTTACTCCAAGCCAAATCAGATCTAATTTGTCGATATCAATTTTCACATCCATTCTATGTTTTGCCGTTTGGTTACAATCTCACCTCATATTAAGTGACTATGTGGTCTACAATGGTTACATGCTAAGACTAGTGAAGAAAGTGATCCTATAATGAAGCCGTACAACAGAGAGAAAGGGAAATAATGTATAGCTAAGTCTTGAACTGAGAAACTATTTCTCGATGAGATTTAGAGAGGATTAGGTGTCAATACTTAAACTTCATAATTAGTGCATTGCAGTTAACTGGTTAAATTTTCCATTGGTCATAGAATCTTCATCATTGAGTGTCAATGTATAGTTTTATGGAGTGAGAAATTACTTGCATATTTTTAATTATTAAGTATTTTCGTTGTGTTCTCCATTCAAGAACGTTTACTTTTCTGTTGTTCCGCGTAATGGGACGCGAGTTCGAATCCAACCGCCTACAATGAGCTTAAGCTGTGAAGGAAGAAATCGAGAGCAAACCATAGCATCCACCACCCTCAGGTTTAAAATCTGCCGCCAAATAACAATAGGTGTGTTCCGGCAGTTGCACTTGAGAGCCAGTCCCTCCTGTAAAGGCCGGCAATTCACAAGCAATTCCCCCGGTGTTCTGGGTGTCCATTAGCGGTGGTCACTTACCATCAGGTGACACGTTTGATCATTTGCCCGCTATTACATTTAAAAAAAGAAACATGTATGTCTACATGGTTGTATACTTCAAACTAATATATTCACTGTGGTTGTATAATGTTTTAATTAATTGGTACATTATATCTACTACCACCTCAGACATGCACTCACCTAGTATAGGAGGCAGTGTTCTTAATCTGTGAATCAGTAATTGTCAACCTAGATGTAGATTTCATAGGGTATTTGTTTGATATGTGTGATCTGTTATGATTGGTGAATAAAAATATTATTGTAGCTCTAACTCCTTCTAAATACATTGTTTTTTTTTTGCATACCTTATAAGTGAAGCGTTAGAATGAGTACTACTGTCACTACTTCATGCAAAACAACTGATTTTTCAAACATAAAATATCTCTATTTATCATATAAGTCACTTGTAAAATAATATATACACACAGATATCAAGAAAAAACGCTATTTCTAACACTCATGATAATTTTGATGTCATTTTTGTTATTTAAACTAGTTAGAAAACTGTTTAAAAAAGTTCTGTCTTGGACGTCCGTGTGTCTGTATGTGCGGATCCTGTGTGTTATCATGATAACGATCGAAATACTTTACTAATCTAATCTTTTTTTTCTTACGCTTCAGTATAATTAGGAATAGAACCCTATTACTTTTCACGGTCTGAAAAAAAGAGAGATTATGAGGCATGCTCTTTTGGATTTCCCAAACTTGTTTATTATATAGGTTTAGTCGCTGCATGTCCATCTTTGACCTCATCATCACTTACCATCAAGTTGTGGCCAATAAATTCTCAGCCTGTATTATGTGTACCAAGTTTCTTGTGGTTTGGCTCCCTACCAGACACGCAGTCAGCTGTCGCTATGGTCTCAAGCCAGTCCTGCTGTACTGCGAAGGTCCTTGGTGTGATAAGATTCCAGCAGTCGGACCAGGGTGCTTTGGTTGTCGACGGCAGCATCGATGGTCTCCCGTCAGGTCCTCATGGGTTGCACGTCCACGATGCTGGAGACTTAAGCCAGGTATGTGGTTTTCGGCTGGAGGTAATGCAGAAGTTGTTTTTGGACTCTGAAGGAACTACAGAATCGACTTTAGGATTTAATTAATGGGTATTTCTGATATGGGCCAGGGGAGTCTCACATACCCAGTCTGGGGTAACACTAGAGAGAGAACTGTAAATGGAATCTTCACATGATAAGCGAAGAATCATTGAAGCGATGATAGCTCAGTGGTAGTGTGCACGACTTCGCGTCAAGGGACGTGGGTTCGAACCCAAGCACCTACAATGAGCTTGAGCTTTCGGTGAAGGAAAACATCGTGAGGAAACCATAGCATGGTGGTAGGGCTTTTTCTAATGCCCGCCTGGGTAGCTACCACCCTCTAGTTGTGAACCTGCCGCCAAATACCAATAGGTGTGTTCCGGCAACTGCACTTGAGAGCCAGTTTCTCCACAGGTTTAGCGTGTCTACCAACTTGGACCGTATCGTCACTTTAGATCAGGTGAGATCATGGCCATAACGCTAAACCTTAAGTATAAAAAAAAAAAAAAAAAAAAAAAAGAAACAAAACTTTCTGAGGTTTCTCAGATGTCTCGTTTCTCTTTTTTGTATAGCTCAGAGATAGCGTATACGGATGCCGCATCAGAGGACGTGAGTTCGAAGCCCTGCAATGGGCTTGAGCTTTCGTTGAAGGAAAACATCATAATGGAACCATGAAAATTTCTATTGCCCACCTGGCTAGCTACCACCTTCAAGTTGAAATTTGCCACCAAATACCTCTAGATATGCTCCGAAAGTTGCACTTGAGAATCAGTCCCTCCAACAGGCTTAGCATGTCCACCATCTCGGGCCACATGGTCATTTAACATCAAAGTATAAAAACAAACGGGACGGCTAAGAAATTTCACTCCAAACATGTGTAGAGAAAACCGTAGCCAAATAATCTCTTGGTATGTTCTTATGGTGACTACTGTCTTCAGAGCTCTTTGGGAAAAGGGGATTCACAGCAAATAAGGGGGGGAATGCAGGGTCTTTGTCGGGATTTCTTGTGGTGACTCTTACCCAGTGAAATGGGGCGAGTAGGACCCTTTAAATAAGGTGGTGGGCTATTGACATACTTACCGTTAGTCGATCCGTTTATTTGTTCGTGATAGTAGCTTTAAATCTATGCATTTAATAAACCTGTGGAAAAATGTCGTTTTTGTACATTTAAAATATTACCAAAAAAGATTTACCAAGGTGTTAAAGCACAGAAACGATATTCAGCATTTTTGGAATTTTTGTCTGTTTGTTTGTGCACGCGTCACGTAAAATCTATAAAATCAATGTAGATAACTATTATACGTAGAAATTTTACGCGGCTTGAAGTATTACTTAGTTTTTGTTTCATCACAATCGGTTCACTCGATCAAGAGATATTAGGCAATATGAATTTAAAGTGTTCTCGCGCACGCAATACAGTTACTTGCAACGTCAAAATAGAACTAATTTTGACAGTTGCATTTCACATTCGATAGATGGCGTTGTGCATATGACGTCATCATGTGACACTGTACTGATGCGTTTTAGTTTTCGACAACCACGCGAACGAAGTCGCGGGCACAACTAATTACAATAAAATCCCTTTTAGGGTTGCAAATCTATTGGGGAGCATTATAACCCTGCTGGGAGTCCACACGGAGGTCCTGGTGACCCCAAAGAGATGCGACACGCCGGAGATCTCGGTAATATAGTCGCCGATGAGAACGGGAGGGCTACTTTTCGGATCCTAGATGATGTACTTAAGGTAATCTATAAAAACAATCAATTCAGGCCCTAAAAAGCACTTACAAAAGTGAAAATTTTCCACCTGATCGGATAGCTCAATCGGTATACACTCGATTTGGTTTGTTCATTCAACCCATATAGATGTTTGAAATGTTTAATATATACCTTTTAGAAATTACAGTACTGGATTTGATGACGGCCAATGCATACATAGTAACAACAGAAATTAATGATATTGGGATGTACAAACAAAGCTGTATAAGTACTTCTAAACGTGAAAAAACTGGAGGATCGCATGATGGTGGTGACCGTCGATCGATCCGAATCGCTTCAGTCTCGCCCCTGTTCAGATATAGTGATATGTTACTACTGACGTGTGGTTTAAAGCAAACTCCGATAAATTTTCCCATTTGCCCAGGTATGGGATATAGTGGGCCGATCGGTCGCTGTCACGGAGCGTCCCGACGATTTAGGCAAAGGGACTTCCCCGACTTCGGCGGTCGACGGAAACAGCGGATCGGCGTAAGTGGCTTCATATATCTTACGATGTTTACTTCTTATTAAAACCTACCTATAAGTATTTAGCGGCAGATTTTCAACTTGAGTGTGGTAGCTAGCCGGGCGGGCATTAGAAAAAGCTCTACCACCATACATATAATGATTATATGAGAAAGGAATGTAAAAGAAGTGTGAATTTTAAAGCGTTGCTTTTTCAGCGCAACTTAGCGAATTTTTCACTTTGACAGTCGTACTTAAGGAGTGAAGTCCAGTTCTTTGTTTCTAACTTGCAACCGTTTGATATCAAACGCAGTAGTATCTGTGCATTGAAAATGTAACCGTCGGTATGTTAGGATCCGTCGACAGTCACATTTGACTGTCGTTTAAACGTAAATTGCAATGGAAGACCATACTCATTTCTTCTTATTTATATTTATAAAGACGTAAAAAATGCGTGAAGGTCGTAGAACACTCGATTGGAACGAACTCCTTTACGTAATATATTATTATTGATGATCGTTGATTAACAAATAATAATAAATGAATTACTAGCGTCTGAGAGCAATTAAATGAAACGCAGAGATAACTAATGAATTGAAGAAAATTTCGTAATTAATATATTTTTTCTAGTTATGAAAATAAACATTTTATTGTACATCATTGAATTCATAATAATACATATAATACGTTAGAAAACATGTCGTATATGACGTATACAAACTATATCTACGCAGCCGTTGAGAACTTACTGGCTGTCTTGAACCAATAAGCGCGCACCTGTGACTGCGCACAGCCAATAGCGCACGCGATGTGGATAACCCGCTACAATATACAAATATACTACAATATAGAACAGACTTAAAGAAAGGGTCGTGACGGAAAAGTGTTACATTTTGATTTGTCCAGCTTCCATCCGTACTGTGTGATAAGGAAGTTAGTTTCAGTAATATGTAATAATAATTATAAAATCATATTGCAGCATCGCCTGCGGTGTTATAGCGCGATCCGCTGGCGTTTTTCAAAATCCAAAACGTATATGCGCTTGTGACGGCGTCGTCGTTTGGGACGAACGCGATCGGCCTTTAGCGGGAAAAGGCCGAAGGGGCGAGGGAGACGGCAAGTGCTGCGGGAAAGAGAAGAAAGACGCCAAGCTGTGTTGCCGGGTTTAGTTTAGTGTTGCCAGTGGGAAAAACATAAAATTGGGTATATTTATTTGGGTGGACGATTTATTTATGTATTTTTTTGTTATTAATATTAAAGTTTGTTTTGTAAAAAAAATGTGTTGTTATTTGTTTTCCTATTCGAGATATTGCTGTGAGCAATGTCGAAACAAACTGGAGGTAGAAATAAAATGCAATTGTTAAACCAGTAATGTATTCTCATTTATTATCTATACACGATAAAAGCGACTAGCATACAAAAAAAAAACCATACATACCATAGACATACATATATTTTCAACTGACTGCATTGTTAGTCAGAAAAACAGAAAAAATACAACATATCATTTAATCATATTTTGAAAGAGAATCCATTTATTATAACAAATACTGTAGGAATACACCACCCAATACTGTAAGCACAAACCTAATCTTACTCAATTGATTTTGGGAATACATTTGTTTCTTTAATCAACATAACCTAAAAAGTGTTACTTTAATTATATTTGTTGTTAATTAATAATGCCACCAACATACTAGCTAACGTAAATATGGTCTTTATAAAGTTATATAACAAAAACTAAATATATTTAATTATTTCCCATCAATAGTGAGACTATAAGCTTTAAAATAGTTTTTCAGTAACAATTTTCACAAAGAAAGGATATATGGCGTCGATAGAAAAATACTTTTAAGAATTATATATTATATGACTAATTAAAATCATTTAAAAAACAAAGAAATGTGAAATCCTGATGCCGTATTTCGGCAGGATACTCAAATAAAGAGCTCCATTGTTTTTACATTACAATATTTATACTAAAATAGTTTTTATGGACACGTAATAGGTCGTCCATTTGCAATCTTAAAAGACACGTATTCAAAGGCTTTCGGAAATAAAAAACAAACCACATAATAATCGATAGTACTGTCTACCAAAATTATTGAGATATGTCTTATTATATGAACCTCAACAGACATGAGACTTTTCAATTTGGTTATATTAATATTATTATTAACACATCTCCAATCACAACGCAGGATATCTTAACACGAATATTGGCGCTAAAGAATGAGAACTATATATTATTTCCTGAAAACTACTGTAGTTGAAAAATATATTATGTCGTTTAATTTGTGCAAAATATATTAGTGAAAGTCAATCTTTACAAATAATCAAACTATATCACATTAAATGCCACCAAAGTTACGAATTATAGACTACTCTAATTCATATCTAGGAATTTAATAACGGTCGTCCAGGTATTAATAACGGTAGGACAGGCAAAGGAATCAATACATATTGCCAATTCTGAAATTGTACATTTTAGATAGTACTTAAAATATCTTCAATAAGATGGTGACTGTCTCATCGAAGATGTCTAGGAACTTTATTTAACAACTTATCATGTTTGAAATTATTATTCACGTTTCCCTTCACTTACGCGCTTCAATTACACTACATCACGTAAAATGTCACCAATATCACACACCATAGATCCAAATAACTAAGTATATGAATTAAAAATAAAAATCACAACATGTCAGACCGAAATACCGTTACAACCTTTTTATGAATTAAAAAGTTACAAAACGTCAAATGAGTTTTTTTAATGTTTTTCTGACCAACCCAAAATTTACGCATAGACAATATCGTACCTGTACGTGGTTGAACACATTAATTAGCATAGATTCATTATTATTATTATTTTATTAATTTTAGAAAAAACGTTTCAAAATCTCGTATGTGGTATAGATAAAAATAGGACGATGTAGAAATGTTCATGTTGTTTATTCATATTTATTTATATAAATGATAATTAGTAACTTATTATTAAAATTATAAAGACTTAAATGCAACGTTCATATGTAAATACGATATCATATTATGTTTATGGGGTAAAAAAAATGCGTGTGCTACTCACTACACGTGACAGAAATGAATCTGGGACGATAAAAATAATCGCAACTTTTTTTTTTTAACTTATGGTTTATGCGTTATGACTACAATCCCACCGGATGTGAAGTAACGATGTGGATAAAGATTGTGAACACGCTAAACCTAGTGGAGGTACGGCCTCTCAAGTGCAACTGCCGGAATACACCTATAGGTGTTTGGTGGCAGATTTTCAACTTAAGAGTCGTGGCTAGCCATGCAAGCATTGAAAAAAAAAGATTTTCGTTCTCGGGAATCTAACATTTATTTTCTAGCACTCGAGAAAATATAATGAATAGCTACAAACTCCACGGTTTCACTCGCTAAGGTAACTGAAAAATGCCTGATAATTTCAGCATAATCGGATTTAGATACACATATATAATATAAATAAGTAGTTAGGTAGACCATATATGTTCGAGCATAAACAAAAAAGAGGCATTACTCCTTAAGTGTTAGTTAAAAAACATTTGTCATATACAAGTCTTCATTGTTAAATTTGGCCTGTGTCCGTCTAAAACTATACCGCTTAAATCAAACACCTTCCACCAAATTCCTTCGTCTCATCAACAAACAGGTGACGTAATGAAAACTGTTCCAAGACTTGATTAATTTATTGATTCACAGCATATCCTAGTGTTCTCTTTGAACTAATCCCTCCTTCTCTATTCCACAAAAGAACCATGAGGACGGGACTTCGGTATCACAGTTTTACGGTGACACCTATAATATCGAGAACCGAAAAATTTGCCGTCTCTTTATTTCTGTCGAAGCGTGAAGTTGTGGAACCGTCTTCCTGTCAGCGTGTTCCCTGCTTCCTATGATACTGGGATCTTCAAGAGAGGCGTGGTGTAGTAACTAAGCAGGCCAGCATGACAGCGGTAACTGCCAGTGAATTTTGATTCATTGTCAGTCTCCGCTAATTTGGATTGTACTGTACTTAACATCATTAGATAGGCTACATAAGCCATATGCAAGCACACGAACGAAATGACAGGACGTAGTAGAGTTGAAGCTGTCGCCGTGACCGAAATCGATCGAATATTATATAGCTATAATGTGTAGTGCAGACACTATGATGGGCAGCATAAACAAAACATTTTTATTTATAAAGATCGCCCGGTATTAGTAATATGTGCTTCCAAAACAATCTTCTCTACCTTCATCCATTTTCCATTATAGTATTTTTTCTGAACACATTCAACCGACCAACAATATACAATACTGGCCGATATGTGCGAATAATTCGTTCATTATCCTAATGAATCATCAAATAATACCTGATTGATTGATTTCGTAATGAATTACATTTGCAAATGGAATGTATACAAGTTAAAAACTGCTACGTTAGTTAAAACAGTTGTTACAAGATGGCGATATCTATATATTGATAGAATTACTAATGAAAGTACGATATATAATGAACAGAAGAACATAATTTTGAAGTATTTACCTATTTGTCGTCGACGGCGGAAAACATAACCTTTAAAATAATGGTTTAAATTATACATTTTTACAAAGAATTAAAGAGAAATACGACATGACGACAACGGTCATTGTGCTCGCGATGACACGATCACTAGTGACGTCATTATGTTTACTCCCGTGAGCTCGCGACGACCCATCTGGGCAGGTGGAACAATACTCCATTTCACTTGAGTTACTGAATGTGACGTTCGCAAATAAGTGGAACGGGAGAACTACGGTCGAGAGCGTAAGCATCGTGATCGTTAAGTCAAACTTAGCTATGGTGTTACCACAAGAAGACCTTTGAGATATAATATATAATAAATATAACCTAAAAACCTCGGATCTAAAGCTAGAGTTTAAGTTCCGAGGCAATCATAGACTGAAGTTACTCAAAGATGCAACTTCCAAAACAATGTAAAGAAAGAAAAAGAAGTTGCGCGTTCAGTACAGTACACGTAATAGAAGTGAAACTTCTTATAAATAAAAAATAAATCTCTCTCTCCTTCATTCTACGATATATCTTTCTTTTCTTACATGTAACGTGTCAAGTTTCACTCTCTTACCCACCATGAAGTTTCACTTCGAAATCAAAATTCTACAATAATTATAAAATAAATTTAGTTTGGGGTTATAACCCCTATAACCAAGCTAGAATTTTATATATCGGAGATACTTTCCCCACTATTCTTACCCTTATGCTCCCACTATCATTTACTATGCCTGTAACTGAGACTCAAAAAGGCTTAAATGCCAAAACAATACCATAGAGTAAATAAATATAGTGAAATTTGAGTTATACAGTGAAGATTGCAATTTGTTCAGATTTAAAATAAATTTAGTTTGCGGTCAAAGAGGTTATAACCCCTTTAATTCCCGCTTTAAAACATATAACTAGAATTATACGTAGCGCAGATGTATTCTCCCATATTCTTATCCTTACGCTCCCCTATCCATTCCTTTCCCTATGCGTTCCAGATAGCGATCACATCACTCAAAACATACTTTAAACCGTTCCACAAGACGACCACGGTCGCTGAGTACGTGACGTCACTAAATCAAGTTAAATGGAAAAATCACGGTCGTGAGCGTTATCGTTGTGATCGCTATCTGGAATGTAACCCCTATATCTGGCTGAAAAGACTAAAATGCCTAACAAATTTACCGCAAGTAAAAAAATTACAGTGACATTTGAGTGTGGCCAGGTTATGGTATATGTACAAAAACAGTACGAATTGTTATCTCTTAATAACACTAGATATTTAGCCTTGAGGGAGGGTTTTCTTAACTGGGTATTTATGATAATTCTTATCCCATGATTGTCGAATCATATCTGGAATATTATGACAGGATGTATTTAAATTCATTTATTAACCAAAATTAAGAGAAAGAAAAGGTTTTGGAATATACGCTGTGAGGGAAGTCAGGGCTGTATTTAACCTATTTGTGACCCTGCACAAATTCGGATAACGGGGCCCTATGACCTCGACGAAGCACTATTTTGTTCGAATAGAAAGTAGATAAGCAAGATTCTAAATTTTTTTGTAAGTATATGAAAGAATACACCCCACAAAAATTATTTTTTTTACATTCACAAGTTAGTGCTTAAAAATCTATGTCGATTGTAACCTTCCAGGCGGGCAAAATTGTTAAGTAGTGAATTTAATAAATAATAGATAATTTCTTTACAATAGTAATACATGCTTTTTACTAATAAATATCAGATATCGTCTGGCGTTCTCTGGTATCTAGAGGGCCCCTATCGATCCCACTTGAAAAAGGGGTCTGGGGGAGCGAAAGGGTATAAAAAAATCACCTCTCACAGAGTATAAAACTCGATCTGATCCACAATCCACATAACTACACACATAGCAAAATACATCGATATCATCGAAACCTCTACCTTACTCAAGAAGAAAGTAAACTTGAAGACATTCATAATATAATACTTTGATATTTGACTTTCACTCGGCGTTCGACTCCTTGTCGCAGTCCTCGTTCTTGAAGCTGAGGTGGAAGGCCATCACCGGGATGGTCCCGAGCACCATGCATGACCCCATCCCGTAGAAGCACCAAGAGTAGCCACCAGTCACGTCGCGAACTAACCCTAAAATATAGAGGATTTCTTTCAGATTTTCCGAGTAACCGACGAGGTTCTGCCAATTGTTGCTCCCACATTTGATTTTGGTCATAACGGTTAACCATATGATCCTTGATCCATCACAGCTTCGTGGTAAGCGACCTCTCTCGGGCTTAGACTACCGCAAAATAAAGGTCTCAGTATAAGCTTTTATATTCCAGCATAGTGAACGAGAGCCAGCTACTTCTTTCTAATTGCTGTTCATAGGTGACGGTAACCATTTACCATCAAACGGGCGGTCTGCCTGTTTGCTGTTCAATACCATAAAAACGGTTAGTACGTTACCTTAGGGACAGACTAATCATTGCATCTAGCCAAGTTGTCTTTATATACAATCATTTTTGTAAACAATAAAAAATGTGTGTGCAGTTCACACGCGATAATAGTGGAACATTTGAAACTTCGCTTCGTAATACGCAGGCGCTAAGACATATACAACGCTCGGACCCTTTAAGAATCTCTGTATAATGCCTGCTGTCTCGTTCTCTCGCACATTAAATCCTACAAATGTATGTGGTTGTCTCGTTACTGTCGTTTCATCAAATTCTCAATCACAATGATGTATAAGAAGTTTTTCACTTAAAAAGAAAAGAAAGAACGTATAGGATAACATTTCTAAACAATAAATTTATGCCATATGATAACTATCCCATAAATTATATTTTGAAGCGATGATAGCTTAGTGATAGTGTGTACCACTTCCCGTCAAGGGACGTGAGTTCGAATCCACTTACAATAATCTTGAGCCTCAGTGAAGGAAAACATCGTGAGGACAATCTGCTCAATCAAGTTTAAAATCTGCCCCCAAATACCAATAGATGTGTTCCTGCAGTTACACTTGACAGCCAGTTCCTCCACAAACTCAACGTGTCTACCAACTTGGGCCGTATCGTCACTTAAGATCAGGTGAGATTATAATCATTATGATAAACGCTAACTATAAAAAAAAACCCATGATCACTGAGCACAACAACATGGGGATTTTGTTATCGGCTGTGATATAAATCAATGCCGTGTTAAATTGTATAAGTACGACAAAGTGACTACACTGTGCCAATAACCATTATATAATCCAAAGATAATGGTTACCACCGGGTCGATATGAAGTTAATGGAACATCATAATTATCATGTCACCGTGAAAGATTTTCGGTAGCTGGATACCATACACTGGCCATCAACGATTCAAACCGACGCGGTTCAAGCGATGATAACTCAGTGGTAGTGTGCACGACTTCGCGTCAAGGGACGTGGGTTCGAACCTAAGCACCTACAATGAGCTCGAGCTTTCGGTGAAGGAAAACATCGTGAGGAAACCATAGCATGGTGGTAGGGCTTTTTCTAATGCCCGCCTGGGTAGCTACCACTCTCAAGTTGTAAATCTGCCGCCAAATACCAATAAGTGTGTTCCGGCAGCTGCACTTGAGAGCCAGTTCCTCCACAGGTTTAGCGTGTCTACCAACTTGGGCCGTATCGTCTCTTAAGATCAGGTGAGATTATGGCCATATCGCTAAATCTTAAGTTTAAAAAAAAAACAAATCAAAATGTTTACCCCAATTTAGGCCCTAAGAAGGCGCTTATAAACATGAAAACTACCACCGGTTCGGAAAGTAACGCAGTCATCGAGAAGAACCGGCAAGAAACTCGACCTGCATCTTTATTTTACTTATGTATATAATAGTTTAATGTGTTACAGTAGTTATTAGCAGATGTACAGAGAGGGGCGTCAATTCCAGACATCACGATCGCTCGCATATCGATCCACCCTGTAATAGCTTTTGACATCTAAACCCGTTTGATGTGATTCTTAAAGTTCCTGTGCGGTAATTCAATAATGCGGTTTGAAAGTTTACTGTAAAGCATAAACACTATTACGTAAACCACTGTTACTGGTGTTACTAAGTCCAAAATAGATGGTGACCAGTTAACCGCGATTTCTAGTATTTAAATCACTCCGTTTCTTCACGAAATATAGCTTTTCCAAGATTTTACGGACATACTAATGAAATTATCGAGAATATATTGTGAGGGCAAAGTTAAAATACCGAATTCGGACTTACCAGCAGTCGGCGGCACCGATACAGCAGCCAAGCTTTGGAACATCCTAACGAGACCGTAAGAGGAGGCGATCCGAGCTGTCCCGAAAGCGTCCGCCAGAAGAACCGGCACCAGAAGGAACCAGCATCCGAGGCACAGCCCATAAACTCCTGCGAACACCGAAATCTTTTGTAGGAGCACGACAAAGTAACTGCCGTGTGATGGTCGCCGTTTTATAAGCCAAATATAACGATGACCGTCGATCGAAGCCTTTTTTACAGGCTTGTAGCAGCTGCTGACGTTATACATTTCATCTGAGTGTATATAAGGTTTAGCGTTATTGCCGTGATCTCACCTGATCTTAAGTGACGATACGGCCCATGTTGGTAGACACGCTAAACCTGTGGAGGAACTGGCTCTCAAGTGCAGCTGCCGGAACACACCTATTGGTATTTGGCGGCAGGTTCACAACTAGAGGGTGGTAGCTACCCAGGCGGGCATTAGTAAAAGCCCTACCACCATGCTATGGTTTCCCCACGATGTTTTCCTTCACCGAAAGCTCAAGCTCATTGTAGGTGCTTGGATTCGAACTCACGTCCCTTGACGCGAAGTCGTACACACTACCACTGAGCTAGCATCGCTTTATGAATGATGAAGTCTTTTGGAGGAGGTTGTGTGTACTGAACCAAAGCGATTCGCTAGTATATGATATATTCTGTGTTGTGATTGGTCGAGGATTGTCTTCTCTATTGTACTAGTTGCAGGTCTAAATTGTTTAATAATTATACATGCCGTTGCCTTCACTATATCTCGGGCTTGAGAGTCCTCGGCGCTCGCCCTTATAATCCGGTGAAGCTATGAAAGCCTCTCAAGCTAACAGTGTAGGTCCCTTTAAAAGGAAAACGTTCTATATATGGTATTCGTTTAATATCTAGCGAATCGCTTTGATTCAGTACACACAACCTCCTCCAAAAGGCTTCATCATTCATGAAGCGATGACAGCTCAGTGGTAGTGTGTACGATTTCGCATCAAGGGACGTGAGTTCGAATCCAAACACCTACAATGAGCTTGAGCTTTCGGTGAAGGAAAACATCGCGAGGAAACCATAGCATGGTGGAAGGGCTCTTTCTAATGCCCGCCTGGCTAGCTACCACCCTCAAGTTGTAAACTCGCCGCCAAATACCGATAGGTGTGTTCCGGCAGTTGCACTTGAGAGCCAGTTCCTCCACAGGTTTAGCGTGTCAACCAACATGGGCCGTATCGTCACTTGAGATCAGATGAGATTATGACCATAACGCTAAACCTTGAGTATAAAAAAAAATTCGTCATGACCACAATCTCACGTACTATTAAATAACGAAGTGGCCAAAAATGATAGACACGCTAAGCCTAGTGAAGCGACTGGATCAACTACAATTGCCGGAACGCACCTGTAGTATGCCTTTGACGGCAGATTTTCAAGTTGAGAGTAATATATTATATACTTAAGGTTTAGCGTTATGGTCATAATCTCACCTGATCTTATGTGACAGTAGTTAGATAGGCAGGCATTTTGTATTCGGTCAGTTGCACATGAGAGCCAGTCCCACTACACGTTTAGCGTGTCTACCAACTTGGGACGTATCGTCACTTAAGATCAGGTGAGATTATGGACATAATGCTAATTAAATAAGTTTTCCTTATTATTCTTAATTACATCTCTCACTTTGTTTTCTTTTACGAGGTTTATTTTTAGTTACTATTGATGAATTAAATTTTAGTGTTTTCGTTACTATAATTACTATTTTTTATTTCAGACATGCTGTGCCCGCGACTTCGTTCGCGTGGAACTAAAAAATATTAAAAAATATATTTTCGAGAAACCCTATTTTTCTTCTAAAATAAAAGTAGCTTAAGTTACACCTTATTCTCGTAATATCAGCTATCTACCAATGAAAATCGCGCCAAATCGGTCTAGCCGTTTCAGAGGTAAAACAAACTGACAGTTTTTTTTTTTAATTGAAGCACCGAATATACTTTCAAATGTATTTAGTTAAAATGCTGTTTATTATGACATTACAGATACGACATTCAATTTTAAACTATTTGAATATACTAACTGACATGTCGAACTACGTATCTCCTAAGATTCACTGAATATCGTGTTGACATATAGCTAAACTGAATTTAGGGTTTAATCGATTTAATTATAATAATATAAAATAAAATAAACATCTGCAATCATGAGTGGAGACGAATGCAACAATTCAGAAATTATTGAAATCGTTCCAGCTGTTTTTGAGTATTAAATGGTGGATATAACCCGACTATGTTATTATATATATAGACATAATTTTATATTCGTTAATTTTTTCTATATTTCAGTAGTTATTCTACTATTCTCTGCTGAGAGAAATCCAACAAATTAGAGATCATCAAAATCGATCCAGCCGTTTTTGAGTTATAAACGGTGTGTATAACCAGTTACTTAAAATAACTCTTTAATATTGTTAGTAACTGTGTGAATATTGATGATGTGTTAACACGTGTTTGGGTTTCAAGAGTCTACTATCCATGCCTTTATTATACTTGATTTATCACTATTCCTACTAATATTATTATTGTGAATGTAAGTTTGTTTGTTACGCTGCCACGCGAAAACTACTTAACCGATCATCATGAAACTTTGTACACATATTCTTGGAGGTATTGGAAGTAACAGAGGATTATTTTTATTTAATAAAAAAAACTTATGTAATGGCTTCAATGCGAGCGAAGCCGCGGGTAAAAGCCAATAAACTTATACAACAAAAAAAACAACAATGTCTTAGGTTTATCAGCATGATACAATTTTATACCAATTTGCTAGTTTAATAGACATATTCCAGTTACTTTGGAACGTGACAATACAGAATTCTGCGTATAAGAGGCAATCAGACAACTGGTTGATATTTAGTACTTTTTTCTTTTTCAAGACACTGAAGTAGACGGTGAAAAATGAAGTCTAAGTTGGTTGGTTATGGAGAAAATGTGAATTTCAATATATCAACGAGAAACAATGCGAAAACGAAAAGGGAGGTAGCAGTGAGTATATATATATATATATATATATATATATTACGAAAGATAAACAAACTTATTTATAAAACAAAGCCGTTTCCCGCTGTCTGTCTGTCCCCATGTATGCTTAGATCTTTAAAACTGCGTAACGGATTTTGATGTAGATTTTTTAAATAGATAAAGTGAGTCAAGAGGAATTTTTATATATATAATAAATGCAAAATATAGTACAGAAACGATGATTTATAAAAATATATAATAATAACAGTCATCATGTAGACTATACATTAGACACTGTATAGCCATCATACATAGACTATACATAAAAATCTTATGCACCATAAGGAACTTCCTTCTAAAAAAAAAAAAACTATTCATTTACCTGAAGCGACAGCCAGCGCCCACCAGGACGTCAAACTCGGCAGAGACAGCACAGCCAACCCAGCTAACAATATACTGTGAATAAAAATAAACACTCTCAAACAACAATAGCTAATTGTTCACCAGAAGCAATAATCAAACAATGCCTGGTCTCTGGCAATAAGGTTCAAGTGCAGTCTTCATGATACCTTTTCGATGGTTCAGTTAGTAGTGTGTACGGACACGACTTCAATTGACGTGAGTTTGATCCCTCCAATGACCCTGAGCTTTCGGTGAAAGGAAACATTGTGATGTAACTTCAACTGCGTGGTAGGATTTAATCTAATGCCCGCCTGGCTAGCAACTACCCTCAAGTTGAAAATCTGCCGCCAAATACCAATTGGCGTGTTCCGGCAGCTGCAATTGAGAGCCAGTTCCTACACACGTTTAGCGTGTCTACCAACTTGGGCCGTATCGTCACTTAAGAGCAGGTGAGATTATAGCCATAACGCTAAACATTAATTATAAACAAAAAAAACATTATTTCGATGAAATATATAACATAAACTGTTTCACATAATAATAAGTATAAACAGATACATAATCTCGAAGTGAAAGGTCAAAGTACGTTACGCTAGGGAACGTAACGCCTCACATTAAGATAACACTCGATTTTACTCCTCATAGAATTTTAGTAACGCGGGTTAAATGTGAAAATCGTTTCTCAAGGAGTAACTCCAAGAAGTTTCACTTTAATAAGGTAATTATAACCTTATTAAAATTATTTCCATATATCGACCCCCACTGTTCATTTTCACGCAATATTCAACCATACTTTTTATAGGCATACAATTCCAAACACAGCCCGTCTATTTCTGCCGCAATTAATATTATAAAACTCTAGTTCCATCCGCGAATTCGTTCGCGTGGAATTAAAATTTTATTTAATCATTTTCATGAAAAAAAAATATATATATAACCTTTGTTATTCAGGACTAATGTAGCATTGTAATGGTGATTGAATTTTCAAACTAGGTTTTTTTTTTATACGTTTAGCGTTAATCTCACCGGATCTTAAGTGACGATACGGCCCAAGTTGGTAGACACGCTAAACCTGTGGAGGAACTGGCTCTCAAGTGCAGCTGCCGGAACACACCTATTGGTATTTGGCGGTAAGTTTACAACTTGAGGGTGGTAGCTAGCCAGGCGGGCATTTGAAAAAGCCCTACCACCATTCTATGGTTTCCTCACGATGTTTTCCTTCACCGAAACCTCAAGCTCATTGTAGGTGCATTGAGCTATCATCGCTACGGTCCAGTTGTATTTGAGTTTATTCGTAACAAACGAAAATACAAATCTTTCCTCTTTATAATATTAGTATAGCAAGAGATACCTCAAGATATATGCCTTCCGTCTGCAGAACAGATGGAGATCGCAGAGCCACCCAAGGCCGAGCCTCCCGCACAAATCCAGGACAGCGCTTATAGCAACCAAACGTCCTGGAATATAAGAGACAAGTTTGGCTAATCCAAAAGTGCACGTCTTATAATCTCAATTAATATTTTGTTTATTTAATAACAATGAAACCACATCGAATCAGACCGTGACAGATAATAAGAGTTCTATTCCTGGGTATACTGAGGCGTAAGAAAAAAAAAGACTCGATTAGTAAAGTATTTCGGTCGTTATCGTGATAACATACAGGATCCGCACATACAGACACGCGGACGTCCGAGACAGAACATTTTTAAACAGCTTTTTAACTAGTTTAAATAAGAAAAATGGCATCAAAAATATCATGACTGTTAAAAATAGTGGTTTTTCTTGATATCTGTGTGTATTAGTTTTTTTTTAATATATTTTTAACCTAATTTTAAATGTATACATGTACTTTGTGTAATGTGTAACAATCTATATACGTATCAAACTCCGTGACATCAATTTTAAGCCCCGACTGAAAACCAGCGCTTTTGCAAATTTTTATTGCGGAAGCTTTTAACTGAGTCTAGCTGAAATGTATTTATATGTTAATATAATATGTGCTGTGTATATGGTGGAAATAAACAATTTCTTCTTACTTTCTATATATTATTTTACAAGTGTAATATATGATAAATAAACACATTATAAATTTGAAAAATAAGTTGTTTTGCGGCAAGTGACAGTAGTATCCATTGCAACGCTTTGCTTATGAGGCGTGAAATACATTACAAATTTTAAAAAGCCTACAATTTTATATAACTTCTAGGTTAATCATTGTGGTCACAATCTCACCTGATGTTTTATAACAATATAGCCCCGAGTTCGAAACTACCTACAATGAGTCTGAGCTTTCGGTGAAGGAAAACATCGTGAGGAAACCATAGCATGGTGGTAGGGCTTTTTCTGATACCCGCCTGGGTAGCTACCACCCTCAAGTTGTAAACCTGCCGCCAAATACCAATAGGTGTGTTCCGGCAGCAGCACTTGAGAGCCAGTTCTCCACAGATTTAGCGTGTCTACCAACTTGGGCCGTATCGTCACTTAAGATCAGGTGAGATTATGGCCATAACGCTAAACCCTAAGTATATATAAGGAAAACATCGTGAAGAAACCATAGCAGCGTGGTAACTCATGGCCAGCTACCACCCTCAAGTTGAAAGTCCTTCACCAAACACCTATAGGTGTGTTCTGGCATTTGACAAGCAGCCCCTCCACAGGGCCGTATCGTTACTTAACTTTTACACTACGAAAGCTTTATAAATAAAAAATAACCCGGTTTTCGAGGGGAAAGATGAGGATAGCTTACCAGCTGCAGCTTTACTGTGACCAGCAGCGACAGTGTAAGCTGGCAGGTAGTACAGGGCGTAGGGCGACCCGCAAGACATCAGGGCAACAGAAGCGCAAAGCAGTCCAAACTGCCAAGACCTCAGAAGCGATACATCCAAATATCTGAAACGAAAAACATCTTTCGAACTGATTAATCCTGTTAGACCGACGCATAGGTTCTCAAAGTGGACGGTACTGCCCCCCCCCCCCCCCCGTGGACGCTGAGGCTATCTGAGAGGGCTATTGAAACGTCAACTGATATTGGGGGAGGCTAAAAAAGATCGTTACGATTTCTCTATAAACGACTGTAAAACATTTAGATGAAGTATTCCTGGTTGTCGTTGAGCATTTAATTAACCTTAAAGTGGGCGGTAAACAAAAAGTTTGAGAAACACTGGACTGGTGGCACTACTTATAGGTAGGCTTACCATAATTACGAAGAGCCAAACCGGGACGCGGAAGAGAAAGAGGGTCATTTTCATTTTGCTTGTTGCTTAATTTGTGTTTTTCATATTTTAAATGCAATCAAAATTATTATGAATTGGAAACATATTAATAAATGTGAATATATTAAATTTATTAAAAAGAAAAAAAAACAAAGTACAATGAATACAAACAACACAAAAAATTTGGACAGGGATCTCAAACCGGGACTATCCCGGTCAAACCGGGACGTATGGTAAGCCTACTTATAGGTGAAGATTTTTCTATAGATATAAAGTTGTAGCCAGATTCTTCTTATTGGGGTACAAGGTAACACGAGCGGTGCGGCGCTTTGTTGAGAACAATCTACTCTTGTCTCGATGGGTAGTGTTGCCAGCTGCAGCGCAAAATACCAGAAATCCCGGTTTTACAAGTACGGTATAGTCAAGTTCATTTCAAAATGAAAACTCTTCTAGGCGCGCTGAGCACGTTTTATTTAGTGGATACTGAATGAGACTAAGCTGAAACGCTCAGCTGTATAACGCTCGTACGGGTAAAGTCTAGCACTTAATATTTTAGAGTTCAAAAAAAAAATGTTTCATCTTTTATTGTTTAGGTTTAGCGTGATGGCTACAATCTCACTTGATGTTAAGAGACTATCTGGCTCTAGACGGTGGACACGCCAAGCGTAGGTAAGGCTGGCTCTCAAGTGTGGAAACCATAGCATGGTGGTAAGGCTTTTTCTAATGCCCGCCTGGCTAGCTACCACCCTCAAGTTGTAAACCTGCCGCCAAATACCAATAGGTGTGTTCCGGCAGCTGCACTTGAGAGCCAGTTCCTCCACAGGTTTAGCGTGTCTACCAACTTGGGCCGTATCGTCACTTAAGATCAGGTGAGATTATGGCCGTTATGGCCTTAAGTATAAAAAAAAAAAGTTCAACTGCCGGAACACAAATATAGGTATTTCGCGGCAGATATTCAACTCGAGAGAGGTAGCAAGCCAGATGGGCATCTGGAAAAGTCCTACACCATGCTACGGTTTCATCACGATGTTTTCCTTCACCGAATGCTCAGGTTCATAGTAGGCGGGTTCGAACTCATGTCCCTTACTTGGAGATCTTATCGACGCAACTTCTCTTCTTTTTTACCACTACATCCTCCGTTTTAACTTCTTGTTCTTGCTTAACGGCGGCCTGTTCTAGCAGCTTGCTTTGAATCAACCGGCTGGATAGCGGCGGTCGAATGTACAGGGAACTGGAAAGGAGAATTGAAACCATGATGGCTCAGTTGGTAGTGTGTACGGACGCCGCGGCAATCGTTGCGAGTTCGAATTAAGGATGGCGATTCTTTCAGATAAAGTGTATTCAGTCTTTCAGTGTATAAAATAAATAATAGTTTAAAAAACTAGGACACACGCTTTATATAGAAAACTAAACTAAAAAACAGAAAATAAATTTTAATAAATATTAATTAAGAATAATGTATTTTTTTTTTAATAAATATAAGTTATTAATAGTTTGAATAAGAAAAAAAAAATGTTTTATTTAAAAAAAAGCGGGGGTGCTTTTCAAGATATTATTGAAATGATAATCCTTCTCATATCTGTCAATTACATATTCATAACTATTGACACCATGCACCCCACGCTTTTTTACAATAAAACATTTTTTTTCTTATTCAAACTATTAATAACTTATATTTATTTAAAAAAATTACATTATTCTTAATTAATATTTATTAAAATTTATTTTCTGTTTTTTAGTTTAGTTTTCTATATAAAGCGTGTGTTCTAGTTTTTTAAACTATTTATTTTTTATTTTTCAGTTACCGGAACTGAAGCTAATATAAAGCGTGTAAAAACCTCATTAGATCTCGTTGATGTATTTTACTTGGAAAAAGGGGTCGGTTACATACATACATACATACATACATACATACATACATACACACATACAGGTGAAGCTAATATAAAGCATGTAAATATGAATGAATGTTGTGTCTGTGTGTGTGTGTGTGTATAAAAATATAAGTTTTGTCCGCTTCTAGAAGGGTTCAATTTCACATTAATTGCTGTAATCATTGTAAACATTATCGAGTTTCAGAGACGATAAAAAATATCAATTCTTGGATCGATTGGAATCGAAATCAAATGAATCGATCCCCAAAAGAATCAAAAACCAAAAGATCGATAAATCAAAAATAGTTTTTATATTTTAATTCGCTTTTCGTGCATATATTTTCGACATAAAACTAATCATAGAAAACGAAATGAACACCACATAATCGACCCTGTTATTCTGTATATTATGTGAAAGACTATCATTTCTATATATACTTGGGTATATCATTCAATCGAACCTCAATTTTTAAGGTTGAAATATCGATACAAAGCGGTGAATCGATTTATAAAATAGATTTTTTACCCTTAAAAATCGATTCTACGTTTAATCGATCTCAGATCTCCGTCCCTAGTTCGAATCCCTGGAACGAACTTGAGTTTTCGGTGTAGGAACCCATTGTGATGAAACCATAGCATCTGCTATAGTTGCGTCTGGCTAACTACCACCCTCCAGTTGAAGATCTACTGATAAATACCTATAAGTCTGTTCCGGTAGGTGCACTTGAAAGCCAGCCACTCCGCTATACTTACCGTGTCCGCCATTTTGAACCACAACGTCATTTAAGATCAGGTGAGATTGTAATCATAAGGCTAAACTTATAAATTATAACCAAACCATACAGAATTGTTCATACGGAATAAAGTCTGGACTTTTATATCGATAAAAGACTAAAAAATATACAGAATGAATGAATGCAAAAAAAGTAAAGAATGAGTGATCTAGTGAATGAATGATCAAATATGAAAACGGGTTACCGGCTGATCTTCCTTCGACTGGCTTTGTAGACGCATGTGCTGTCCGTCGACAAGTCTTCCACGGAGTGCAGGATGGAGGAAGACCTCGTCGGCCTTAAGCGGAGACGAGCTACCTCACGGGGTAAGCCTTTGAATAGTAACAGATTTTGTAACATGGATGGTATGGATGGAAGATAAAAAAATTCAAAATGAAAGTTTTTCCCGTCACGCCCCAATCTTTAGTCTGTTCTATATTGCAGTATATTGCTAGAGCTTAAACGGTTATCCACAGCGCGTACGCTATTGGCGCACAGCCAATGTGAGATTCTTTAAAATTAAAAATACCTATATAATTTCAAGCACACATCTAACCTTAACTACAGGTGTCACAAACATAGTACAATTTTACAAGTGAAAAAGTTATATTGAACAAACCAAACCAAATTATATGAATATTAAAATTTGTAATTTGTAAGAGGGGTCACAGACAAGATTGGCTATGTACTGAAGCGTGCTTCAATTAAAACTTACTTCAAGCCGCCCAAGAAGATTAGTCAATTTTTACCACCTGTCAAGTGTCATATACCTCTACAAGAACAGGGGGTATACAAAATAGAATGTGACTGTGGCCTCTCCTATATCGGACAAACTAAAAGAAACATAGGGACCCGCGTAAAAGAACATATAGCTGATGTTAAACACCGACGCTCTACGAAGTCTGCAGTTGCTGAACATTCAGAAGAAGGCTCCAAACATTATCTTCGATTTGACAAGCCACAAATCCTTGCAAAAGAACACCGATTCCTACCTAGGATGATTCGTGAGGCTATTGAAATTAAAAAACATCCAAATTTCAATAGAGAAGATGGTTGGAAGCTAGCACAAGCCTGGGATCCAATTATACATTTAATTAAATCGGAACCCAAAAGACCAATTGCCAGACCTCAAGACACTGTGAGCTCTTTCTGCGTAGATCGGAACACTATCAATAATAAAAATTAAATTGAAGGTAGACACAGTAACATAAACTTTTCTGGACAACCTACACCTCAGTCCGCCCCGTGACCACGAAGGCTGAAAAGCTTTCGAAACGTCGGGATCAAAATTTAATAAATAACCGCGATAAAATCCGTTTAAATTAGTTTTATTTCAATGAATAATATTCGCGTAAACCTAAGAAATCAATATTAAAATTAATTCATCTTAAATGAAATGATTTGAGATTAGATCTCAATAGTGTATCCGGTTATCCACAGCGCGTACGCTATTGGCTGTGCGCAGTCACAGGTGCGCGCTTATTGGTTCAAGACAACCAGTAAGTTCTCAACGGCTGCGTAGATATAGTTTGTACACGTCGTACGTGATAATCAATATATAATCAATTAGGTGAATTTACTGATGTACAATAAAATGTTTATTATCACAATTAGTATAAATATATTAATAACATAATTTCATGCTTTCATTTAATTACTCTCAGACGCTAGTAATTCATTTATTTGTATTTGTTAATGAATAATATAATACGTTTATCAATATTAATATAATAAGTAAAGAAATTCGTTCCAACCGAGTGTCTCATGACAATCACGCCTTTTTTTTTTGTTATTGTATAGATTATGAACACTTACCAACAACACCGAGGACGTCCATACCCTCAGAGTCCTCTGAATCAGACATTTGTGATGGTAGTGGTGGACGAGTCACCTGAAAATCATTTTTTTTTTATACTTAAGGTTTTAGCGTTATGGCCATGATCTCACCTGATCTTAAGTGACGATATGGCCCAAGTTGGTAGACACGCTAAACCTGTGGAGAAACTGGCTCTCAAGTGCAGCTGGAACACACCTATTGGTATTTGGCGGCAGGTTTTACAACTTGAGGGTGGTAGCTAGCCAGGCGGGCATTAGAAAAAGCCCTACCACCATGCATATCAACATGCAAATCTCCTTTAAAGTCTTCGTAGGATCTACGAAATCTGATACATCACAGCTGTTAAATAAGTTACTATTTGCACGCCTCATTAGCAATGCGTTGAGGTGGGTACTACTGTCACTTCACGCAAAACAAATGATTTTGTTAAACTTAAAATGTCTCTATTTATCATATATTGCACTTGTAAAATAATATATACACACATATATCAGGAAAAAACAGTATTTTTAACACTCATGATATATCTGATACCCTCTTCGTTATTTAAACTAGTTAAAAAGTTCTGTCTCGGACGTCCGTGTGTCTGTATGTGCGGATCCTGTATGTTATCACGATAACGATCGAAATACTTTACTAATGGAGTTAGTTTATTTCTTACGCTTCAGTATAATTAGAAATAGAACCCTATTACTTTTCACGGTCTGATTTGATGTGGTTTAATTGATATTAAATAAACAACAACAAAAAATTAGATTATGAGGCGTGTACTTTTGGATTCTCCTAACTTTTTTTAAATTGCACCAGGAATAGATTTTCTCTTCATCATGTTTACCTCCCTCTACTCCTCGTTTTATTAACATTATGTACATCCTAATTCTTATTACGGATAATAGCTTAGTTGTAGAATGGTTGTCAAGTTTTATTGAAACTAATAAAATTAAACTTTAAGATTTTAGTGCCATTCTGTGGTGTATATTTGTAACATAACAATATATTTTATATGTAGTTTGCATGTATTGTTTGTCTCATCTACCTGTTAGTGGATTTACCTGGTTTGGATATAATTTAAAGAGAAATAAAAATGTTTGAT
This sequence comes from Actias luna, assembly GCA_039707435.1. Classification (NCBI taxonomy): domain Eukaryota; kingdom Metazoa; phylum Arthropoda; class Insecta; order Lepidoptera; family Saturniidae; genus Actias; species Actias luna. The sequence continues at coordinate 4,518,396 of JAZHAC010000037.1, read as the reverse complement.
AGAATCTCCATCGTTTATGGTTCTACCTACGTGACATTGGCAAAATTGTGTGCGCACACATGTGGCTATTAAATAAAAAAAAATAAAACTTTTCGACTTTACGCATTAAAATAAATTTTTGGTCTATGGTAACACAGATAAATGTAGGGCCATTTTCAGTAATTATAGTGGATATTTGCTGAAATCTTGGGTCGTTTCAATGGAAATTTGTAGTAATTTACACCACATATACATAACCTTCTAATAGTTCAACAGGTATATTGTGACAGGCGACACACGAATGTATTCTTTTTTAATCCTGGCAACTCAGTCCTCTTTAGAAACGATTACTGCCATTTTCATATAAGATTTAGGCAGATGGAACTATCTTCAACGAGATGTTGACTCTCTTGGAAGTTTTTTTCTTTTTAAAATTAAGGTTTCAGCGTTATTGCCATAATCTCATCTGATCTTAAGTGACGATACGGCCCAAGTTGGTAGATACGATAAACCTGTAGAGGAACTGGCTCTCAAGTGCAGCTGCCGGAACTCACCTATAGGTGTTTGGTGGCAGATTTTCAACTTGAGGGTGGTAGCTACCCAGGCGGGCATTAGAAAAAGCCCTACCACCATGGTATGGTTTCCACTCGATGTTTTACTTCAACGAAAGCTCCAGCTCATTGTAGGTGGATTCGAACTCACGGCCATTGACGCGAAGTCGTACACACTACCACTGAGCACCAAATATCACATATTATTCATAATTCCCTTCACTTATGCCCTTCAGCAATACTGAATCACGTAAAAAGTCAACTATATTACATAACATACGGTTAAAAGAATAACTTCTCACCTCGAAGAAATTCGGATGGATGATCTCGCTAAGCAGGTTTGTGCGTTTGATATCCTCGCCGAGGAGTGCGTTCTTATGGTTCAAGACCAGTTCAGCATCAGGATGGAACAGGTTGTGCAGCCTGTTATCCTTAGAGTCATCCGCTTTGCCTGCCGGAATGACAATTCTATTACGCATTGAAATAAAACTAATTTAAAAGGATTTTATCGCGGTTATTTATTAAATTTTGATCCCGACGTTTCGAAAGCTTTTCAGCGTTCGTGGTCACGGGGCGGACTGAGGTGTAGGTTGTCCAGAAAAGTTTATGTTACTGTGTCTACCTTCAATTTAATTTTTATTATTTATAGTGTTCCTATCGGACAAGCTAAAAGAAATATAGGGACCCGCGTAAAAGAACATATAGCTGATGTTAAACACCGACGCTCTACGAAGTCTGCAGTTGCTGAACATTCAGAAGAAGGCTCCAAACATTATCTTCGATTCGACAAGCCACAAATCCTTGTAAAAGAACACCGATTCCTACCTAGGATGATTCGTGAGGCTATTGAAATTAAAAAACATCCAAATTTCATTAGAGAAGATGGTTGGAAGCTAGAACAAGCCTGGGATCCAATTATACATTTAATTAAATCGGAACCCAAAAGACCAATTGCCAGACCTCAAGACACTGTGAACTCTTTCTGCGTAGATCGGAACACTATAAATAATAAAAATTAAATTGAAGGTAGACACAGTAACATAAACTTTTCTGGACAACCTACACCTCAGTACCACGTGACCGCGAAGGCTGAAAAGCTTTCGAAACGTCGGGATCAAAATTTAATAAATAACCGCGATAAAATCCTTTCAAATTAGTTTTATTTCAATGAATAATATTCGCGTAAACCTAAGAAATCATTAATTCTATTACGCATTTTGGGATGGTGCATAATTATCATTGAAGTTTAAACTCGTATAGCGCGGTGTTGGACAGGGAGTAAATTCGTGTAAGCCGTCATCGACATGGTCACGTGACGTGTTCACGTACACACTATATCCGTTACTATTAGTATACACTTATTGTGCTGTGAACAGTTCTGATTTACAAGTCTTAATTTAAGATCAAACAATTAATCGAGATATCCCAAAAATAAGATTTTCACTTCTATCAACAGTTCTCATGACTGCTTCGAAAGTTTTTTTTTAAGTTTAGTCTTTGTATTATGTGTACTGAATGAGCCTAACGTGAAACGCTCGACTAAATGACGTACGTTGGGGCAGAGCTGACTCGAGTCGACTAAAGAACTAAGAGGGATACAGTCATAAGGTCACTGCTGTACTCGCTCGGCGCGTTACATGAGAGAGCGTGACGCATCAGTCGCATTCAGTATCGACATGAACGCGGTACGTGCTGTGCCAATACGTTATATTTAAGACGGTATTGCATATTTTAATATAGCAAAGTTTTAGCGTTATGGCCATAATCTCATCTGATCTGTAGTGACGATACGGCCCAAGTTGGTAGACACGCTAAACCTGTGGATGAACTGGCTCTCAGATGCAGCTACCGGAAGACACCTATAGGTATTTGGCGGCAAATTATCAACTTGAGGGTGGTAGCTACCCAGGTGGGCATTAGAAAACCCCCTACCCCCATGCTATGGTTTCCTCACGATGTTTTCCTTCACCGAAAGCTCAAGCTCATTGTAGGTGGATTCGAAGTCACGTCCCTTGACGCGAAACCGTACACACTACCACTGAGCTATCATCGCTTCAAAACTGTACTGCCCACCATCACATGATGGTAACCACAGCATAATCCGATATCGACGGCGACCGTCGAGAGCTAACTTCACCATCGCGTGTCGTCGGTGGCACGCTCATCTGAAAGTGCAACGTCCTATGGGAGAGTTTTGAAATTCCGATCTGCAACATTTTTGTGTGACGCTAGTTCGGGTAAAGTCAGCTCGAGGCGACTAAGGAAGCGAGGGAGATAGAGTGGTGTTGTGTTTATCTTCTAGGGTCAATGTTTTATCAGAATCTCAACTGATGTTAAGTGACGACGTGGTCCAAGACGGTAGACACGATAAACCTGTGGAGGAACTGGCTCTCAAGTGCAGCTGCCGGAACACACCTATTGGTATTTGGCGGCAGGTTTACAACTCGAGGGTGGTAGCTACCCAGGTGGGTATTAGAAAAAGCCCCACCACCATCTAACTTGTAAGTGGCAGTTGGTACTTACTACCATACTATGTTTTCACCGCGATGTTCCCCATCATCGCTCATGATAGCTCAGCGGTAGTGTGCACGACTTCGCGTCAAGGGACGTGAGTTCGAATCCAAGCACCTACAATGAGCTTGAGCTTCCGTTGAAGGAAAACATCGTGAGGAAACCACAGCATGGTGGTAGGGCTTTTTCTAATGCCCACCTGGGTAGCTACCACCCTCAAGTTGTAAACCTACCGCCAAATACCAATAGGTGTGTTCCGGCAGCTGCACTTAAGAGCCAGTTCCTCCACAGGTTAGCGTGTCTACCAACTTGGGCCGTATCGTCACTTAACATCAGGTGAGATTATGGCCATAACGCTAAACCTTAAGCATAAAAAAAAAAACATCGATAGCATAAAAAACCTCGAGGAAAACAAATGAAAAGTGTTTCTACTAAAACCAGATCCGGAAAATTAGAAATCACCTTCCGTAATGTCATGCAGCAGCGTTGTGTTTTCCGTCGTGGTGGTGGTTACTGGGGTCCTGTCTCCTGTGCTGCAGGAGACAGGCGCAGGTCGGTACAGGGTCGCCGATACGCACACGTGTAACATACCGCCACCTGTCGGATGAAAATTTAATTGTGATTACCAACATCTATGTAATTAGATTTATTTTTATATAGCGCTAAGTGTTGGTAGTACGTCAGTCTGAAACGGAATCGATACTAATAGGTTTTATTGAAAAAATGAGGTTGTTTGTTAGAATTAACATTGATTTTGTCAAACGAATCGGATGACGCAAAGTATCACAATGGTAGTAATTATTTCTTAGTACGTTACTGCTGGTTAGCTGGAAGAAAATGCTTTATGGCATTAAGCTCGCTTCATTCATTGATTAATTCATTCGTTGATTTATTCGCTCATCCATTCATTCATTCATTTTACATTGATTTTGTCAAACGAATCGGATGACGCAAAGTATCACAATAGTAGTAATTATTTCTTAGTACATTACTGCTGGTTAGCTGGCAGAAAATGCTTTATGGCATTAAGTTCGCTTCATTCGTTCATTCATTCATTCATCCGTTCATTCATTCATTCGTCCATCCATTCATTCGTTCATTCGTTCATTGTAATTTTATCTCTCTCTATACCCCACTTCCAAAAAGTTTCACGCGTGAAGAATTATCCTCCATCGTCTCCAGGTCCCCATCTGTGTCTATACCAAAACTCACCACAATCGATTCAGCGTTTCAGCCGTGAAAGTGCAACAAACAAACTCAATATCACATTTATAATATCAGTATGATATGATACGTGTATATTCTTTGTATTTTGTAGGTGTTAGTTAGCCTTTTACCGCAACTTCACCTGCTTTTCGATTTGTTTAGAGACAGGCTTTGGACTTGAGGATGGTAGCTAACTAGACGTACATTAGAAAACTTCCTGCCACCATGCTATGGTTTCAACGGTTATCTTACTTCAAGGAAAACTCGAACTCAATGCAGTGCATTTGTGTAGTGCATAACTAAGACCAGAGTTACCTAGAGTGCCGCCCTGGGGTACCGTAAAAGACCCTATTATCTATATTCTGCACTATATGAGTAAAAGTAAACCATCGGAATATATTTTCTGAATAATACAATACGTCACTTATATTTGATTTTTTCTTTTAAAACCAATACTATTTTAAATTATTAAATAATTACATTAAAAATGCTGTTTAAAAATATTGCTCCGTAATTAGATTTCAAAACGTACATTTCCAATGAGGATTCGATTTTTAAGGTCTGTAATGAAACTAATACTGCCCAATTTTCGAAAATTATTAATTTTTATAGTAAAAGGTTGAAATTTTATTTGCTGACACTCCCAAATTTTGGCTCCTTCGGTAATTCCGCTGCCCTGGGCACTAGACCTTGGGCACTAGGCCCTGGGCACTAGGCCCTAGTGGATACCTATGACTGACCATAACTCACCCAACAGTAACACGGTCCCGTGCAATCCATAGACGTCAACCAGTTTCTCGATCAGCATAGGAAAGACAAAGCTGCCAGCAGCTGTCCCGCTCACACATATACCGTTAGCCAATGCCCTAGAAAGAGACGGCTAATATGAAACAACGCATATTACATTAAAGGACGTCGCCATAGATTGTTGAGAATTTAGACGTATCGAGCCATTTCAGAAAAATCATTTTTTTTTTATGTTGGCCTCGTAATTATTAGAAGCAGTCTATAAATAGCCACTATTTTAATATATACTTTGGTAATTATGTACAAGTCGTTTTTTTTTATATACAATTCTCGTGTCACAATGTTAGTTGATATACTCCTCTGAAACGGCTTGACCAATTTTAATGAAATATGTATATTTGGTAAGTCTGAGAATCAGTCGTAATCTATTTTTCATACGCCTTAGTGATAAGTGTGGTCCACACCGAAAAACATTTTTTCAGTTTCAGTGTGTAGGAGCGCCGCATCATGGGACGTGAGTTCGAATCCAACCACCTACAATGAGCTTGAGCTTTCGGTGAAGGAAAATATCGTGAGGAAACCATAGCATGATGGTAGGGCTTTTCTGATGCCCGCCTGGCTAGCTGCCACTCACAAGTTGAATATCTGCCGCCAAATACCAATAGGTGTGTTCCGGCAGTTGTAGTTGCTCCAGTGAGAGCCAGTTCCTCCACTGGCTTAGCGTGTCTACCAACTTGGGCCTTATCATCACTTAAGATGAAGTGAGGTTATGGCCATTACGCTAAGCCTTAAGTATACAAAAAAAAATTGGAATAGCCTAACCCTGGGACCTCTTTTCATCCGAACCCGTTTCAGACATTAGGTCATGGCGATAGCTTTCGTGCTAACGAGATAGATGCGCTATAAACTACATATTGCAAGGAGCATTTCAAAGAATAACAAGTATATAGTCCAATCACAGTGTATAAGGTTCAATTCCACGCTTCCACGTACTGACCTGTGCTTGTCGAAGTACTGGGAGACGATGACAATCCCGGGAGTGGTGGAAAGCCCACCGCCGATACCTGGAATCAGGTGATCGTAAGGCTAAATAAGCTCTCGATGATACGAACATTCGTTGGTCAAACTTTTTTTAAATCTATATTAATAATACAATATGGAATAGTTTTTTATATATACTTAAGGTTTAGCGTTACGGCCATAACCTTATCTGATCTTAAGTGACGATACGACCCAAGTTGGTAAACACGCTAAACCTGTGGAGGAACTGGCTCTCAAGTGCAGCTGCCGGAACACACCTATTGGTGTTTGGTGGTAGGTTTACAACTTGAGGGTGGTAGCTAGCCAGGCGGGCGTTAGGAAATTCCCTACCATTATTTGTTTGTTTGAACGTAGTTATTAATCTTAAGATCTACCAGTCGTATTTCAGGAATTATTTTTGTATTTGATAGTGAAATTATCGAGGAACGCTCTTAGTTACTTAACATCACGCTACCTCCAATAGGAACAAAGCTGTATTGAAGAAAGTTAAAGTTAAGAATATTTCCAATGGTCATTCTCATCTTAACCCCTTCCTCCCAAATGTCATATTTTTAAGACATTATTATCAAAATGTCTTTTTACGTATTACGACTTTTATTTTTATTATTTAAACATTTTTTGCAGCAAAAATAATAATTTTATTAGTAAAATAGTGTAAAAAATATGATTTCATCACAAATAATAAAAATAAAAGTTGTAATACGTGAAAAGAAATTTTTAAAATAGTGTCCTAAAATATGACAGTGGGGAGGAATGGGTTAAGTTAAGCGAGAATTAAGTGAAACGACTGGCTCAAGTGTAACAGACGGTGTATGCCGAAACACGCTTATAGGTTTTTTTTTGTGAAGGGTCCTACGCTGTTAGCCTGAGAGGCTTTCACAGCTTTCCCGGACTGTAAGGGCGAGCGCGGAGGGCGCTCGAGCCCGAGGCGGCCGTTAATAGGTATTTGTCGGTAGATTTTTATTTAGAAAATGCTCTACCGCCATTTTTTGGCTGCATCACGATGATAGCACGCTTGGTAAGAGCTTGAACTTTCGTAAAAGAAAGATATGCTATTGAAAACATAGCATGGTGGGAGGGTTTATTTTAATACCCCTCTCCACCTACCACCCCCAAATTAAAAATCTGTTTCAAAATACCTATAGATGTGCTCCGACAGTTGCATTGATCGATGTTAAATTGTAAATGTATTATTATTTTAAAGTCCTGCTATACAATATTAGTTACAGATCGTGTTGGTTACATAGAATTATATCCAGAGTCTCGTTCCACAATCATTATATTTTACAGCATAGCTTAGGCTACAACACGTCCGTACTGTCGAACGTTCTTAACTCAACTGAACTGATTGAACTCGCCTCGAGTGTCGCTTCGACTGAACTAAACTTCTAACCACTTTTTTTTACACTGTTACCCTGGAAGGCTTTCACAGTTCCATCGGAATTTAAGGGCGAGCGTGGAGGGCGCTCAAGCCCGAGGGGTAACTCGCGCAAGGGTGTCACTAGTGACCGAACCTCGGCTTGGGCTGTTGCCGGGACCTCTACCAGCGCTCACATCGCACTTATATAGTAATCTGTGTTATCAACTACCCTCCATCTCATTAATTTAAAGTATGTAGTATTGTTATGTTTCCAAATTAATAAGGGGTAGACGTGGTATATATCATATTATCGCTATTTCCATCAATTTTAAATACGTCCCTTAATCTATATATATAAAAATGAATCTCTATTTCCTTCGGTCATCGCATCACGCGTGAACGGATGGAACAATTTCACTAATTCTTTTTTTATTGGGTTAATTATCGCCAGGACAAGTTTCTTATGAAAGAAAAAATTAAGTAATTTAACTGAAATATCAGCAAATTTAAGAAAATTTTAAAAAGTTAACGCCAATACCGATTTTACATAACTAACTGTCAGTTGTCATAAAGCATTACAATAATGAACACTAGGTTTTTGAATAACATTTTTTTATTATTAATTATACTAATTCGAATTCAATATTCATAGTTGAGGCAGGACAACGTTTATCGGGTCAGCTAGTTTATTAAGTAATAAACTAAAGCGATGATAGCTCAGTGGTAGTGTGCACGACTTCGCGTCAAAGGACGTGGGTTCGAACCCAAGCACCTACAATGAGCTTGAGCTTTCGGTGAAGGAAAAAATCGTGAGGAAACCATACCATGGTGGTAGGGCTTTTTCTGATGCCCGCCTGGCTAGCTACCACCCTCAAGTTGTAAACCTGCCGCCAAATTCCAATAGGTGGGTTCCGGCAGCAGCACTTGAGAGCCAGTTCCTCCACAGGTTTAGCGTGTCTACCAACTTGGGCCGTATCGTCACTTAAGATCAGGTGAGATTATGGCCATAACGCTAAACCTTAACTATAAAAAAAAAAAAATTACTCATTGTCTTACCGGTCATGACGCCAAACGACAAGAGAAGATGCAGAAGTCCAGTGCTGAAGTAGGAGAGTGCTAGCCCCGTCGCACAAAACAAGCCCCCAATGAATACGACCAAACGGCATGAATATTTTTCACAAAGCGCTGACGACAGAGGAGCTGGAAACAAAACGTGTTAATCCTTACTAATAATATAAATGTTTTTTTTTTTTTTTCGAACCGACATACGCTGTTAGCCCCAGGGGCTTTGACAGCTTCACCGAACTTTTTGGGGCGAGTGCTGAAGGCACTCAGCCACGAGGCAGCGGGCACGAGGGTGCCAAAACGGCCGAACCTCGGCTTGGGTTGCTGCCGGTAAGTGAAAAAGATTCACGATCCTGACTAACCAACAGGTCTTGTCTTACAAATTTAGTGATATAACAACGACCTTATTAGGTAAGCAGCTCAGGGCCGCGAGGGTAGTCCCTTACAGAACCGTGTACTTAACGTGTGAGTGTGCACGAATGGTATGCGGTGTCATGGTGTAATCTCAGTGATGTAGAGTGTCACTATATCGCGCGAGCAGAGTCACTCGAGGGAATATAAATGTGTGAGTGTGTTTGTTCACTGGTAGTGTGTAGGAACACCGCGTGGGAGACGCGAGTTGGAATCCAAACACCTACGAGTTTGAGGTTTCGGTAAAGGGAAACATCGTAAGGAAACTATTGCATGGTGGTAGGGCTTTTTCTAACGCCCGGCTGGTTAGCTACCACCCTCAAGTTGAAAATCTGCCGCCAAATACCGATAGATGTATTCCGGCAGAGGCACTTGAGAGCCAGCCTCTCCTATAAAGGCCGGCAACGAACCAGCGATTCTCCTGGAATTGTGGGTGTCCATGGGCGGTGGTGATCACTTACCAGCAGGTGATAAGCTTGTTCGATTGCCCCCTATTCCATATAAAAGGCTTGGAAACAGCTCAGAGTTTCCTCTCTGCCACACGATGTGTCTCCCCACTCCCCACGGTCAAGCCATGGATAGCTAAGTTCCTCTTTATAGCCAAAATGGGTACTTAGGTAACACCTTGCAAGATATCGGCCTTTTTTGCGTGGCGAATGAATCCATTTACGGACTGGTTCTCACAATACGTTAACACATTACCCGGGCTAATGCTATACACAAACAATGATAGCTCAGTGGTAGTGTGTACGACTTTGCGTCAAGGGACGTGAGTTCGAATCCAACCACCTACAACGAGCTTGAGCTTTCGATGAAGGAAAACATCGTGAGGAAACCATAGCATGGTGGTAGGGCTTTTCTGACGCCCGACTGGCTTGCTACCACCCTAAAGATGAAAATCTGCCGCCAAATACCAATAGATGTGTTACGGGAGTTGCACTTGAGAGCCAGTTCCTCCACAGGTTTAGCGTGTCTACCAACTTGGGCCGTATTGTCACTTAAGATCAGGTGAGATCATGGCCATAACACTAAACCTTAAGTATGGAGGAACTGGCTCTCAAGTGCTGCCGCAGGAACACACCTATTGGTATTTGGCAGCAGGTTTACAACTTGAGGGTGGTAGCTACCCATACGGGCATTAGAAAAAGCCCTACCACCATGCTATGGCTTCCTCACGATGTTTTCCTTCACCGAAAGCTCAAGTTCATTGTAGGTACTTGGATTCGAACCCACGTCCCTTGACGCGAAGTCGTGCACACTACCGCTGAGCTATCATCACATCAAATCCTCTGCTATCGATAAACTAAATTGTTATACACCTACCCAAAGCCAAACAAAGGGTGGACAACGCAGCGGGTATCCAAGAAGCCACTGACTCCGAGGAGTCGGGGAAAGTTTCCATGATCTCCACATAGAGGACCCCGTACGATTTGAAGAGTCCAGCGACCCAGAACTGCACCATAAATGCACCGAACACGACCACCCATCCGTAGCCTCCGTCCGGAGGGCTTATGCTTCTGTAATATCACAACATTACAATGATAAGTTAAGCCATGATAGCTCAGTGGTAGTGTGTGTGTGTGAGCTTTCGGTGAAGAAAAACATAGTGAGGAAACCATAGCATGGTGGTAGGGCTTTTTCTAATGCCTCCGCCATAGCTACCACCCTCGAGTTAAAAACCTGCCGCCAAATACCAATAAGTGTGTTCCGGCAGCTGCACTTGAGAGCCAATTCCTCCACAGGTTTAGCGTGCCTACCAACTTGGGCCGTATCGTCACTTAAGATCAGGTGAGATTATGGCCATAACGCTGAACCTTAACTATAAAAAAAAAGTGCACAGTAGCTCAGTTGATTGTGTGCACGGCGTCAAGGTATATGAGTTCTAATCCACCAACAACGATGAAAACATCGCAATGAAACCACAGAGTTGTGATAGGGTTTTTTCTAATGCCCGCCTGGCTAACTACCACCAGCAAGTTGAAAATCTACCGCCAAATAACTAAAGGTGTATTCCGGCAGTTGCACTTGAGAGCTAGACCCTTCACTAGGTTCAGCATATCCACCATCTTGAGCCACATAGTCACTTAACATCAGGAGAGATTGTGGCCATAACGGCAAATCTGGGAAGTTAGGATTTTGTGTTATTGAAATGTAACCTTTTTTAGCATCATTGCTGTTTGAAACCCGATGAAACGAAAAAGCGACAGTGATAAGAGATAAACACATATATCTGGTGTTGAGTGCGCATGACGGTATAAACAAGTATCATGCCGTTTATCGTCACCACCTTATTTAGTCACTTGCGTTAAATACGGCATTGGTGATTGTCAAAAAGAGGCCTTAAAATGAACAGACGTTAAGTTGACAAATAGGTATGATATAAACATTAAATATAAATAATAATAATAGTAATAAAATGTGTGTGCAGTTCACACGCGATTAAAGTGAAACCTTCAAAAATCCGCCACGTATTCGCACACACATACACATACAACTCTCGGCCCCTGTAAGAAACACTGCATAATATGTTCCATCTCATTCTCTCGCACGTTATATCCTATATGTGATTGTTTCTTTTACTGTCGTTTCATCAACTTTCAATTAACTTCAAAAAACAGAACATCGCTTAACGAACGTATATGTAAAATAAGCTACTAAATATCCTGAATAGGAATGGCTACGTGGTTAACTTTTTACTCGGTCGAAATGGGAGAGAGACGTATACCAGCATGATTTCTTTATAACCTTCAATAACATCTTAACTCAAGGATACTGTAAGTTCTACACTAAAACTTACTTGTAAAGCTGTGTTAGCAGGCACTTACCAGATTTGGCTGAGCAGGTAGAGAAACACGAGTAGTTAAACGAGAAGGTAACGTACATGGGTGTCACAAGTTACAGGATATGGTCAGAGTTTCCCTCTCTGATAATCGAGGAAAGTAAGACAATATGGCCATAGTTGGCTAAGAGTCGTCTCTCTCATATGACTTACTCAGCGGAGTCCTGCTGAGGGCGCAGTTTCCTGGACGCCGCCAGCAACGGACGCGCTGTCACCGAAGAGAGAGTAAGAAGCGAATCCTCTTCTTGCTCAGTGGGTGACATCGCAGATAGATAAGCACCGACTTGCTGTAAGATACAGGTTAATAATTAAGGTTTAGCATTATGGCTATAATCTCACCTGTTCTTAAATGACGATACGGCCCAAGTTGGTAGACGTTAAACCTGTGGTAAGACTGGCTCTTGTATTTGACGGCAGATTTTCAATTGGAGGGTGGTAGCTAGCCAGGTGGGCCTTAGAAAAAGCCCTACCACCATGCTATAGTTTGCTCAAGATGTTCTCCTTCAACCCTTCACAGCTCAAGCTCATTGTAGTTGGTTGGATTCGAACTCACGTCCCTTGACGCAACGTTATACACACTATCACTGAGCTACCACCATAATCGCTTAAATACAACAAAACATAGAAGTATTTGAAGCGGTGATAGCTCAGTGGTAGTGTGCACGACTTCGCGTCAAGGGACGTGGGTTCGAATCCAAGCACCTACAATTAGCTTGAGATTTCGGTGAAGGAAAACATCGTGAGGAAACCATAGCATGGTGGTAGGGCTTTTTCTGATGCCCGACTGGCTAGCTAACACCCTCAAGATGAGAAATCTGCCGCCAAATACCAATAGGTGTGTTCCGGCAGTTGCACTTGAGAGCCAGTTCCATCACAGGTTTAGCGTATCTACCAACTTGGGCCGTATCGTCACTTAAGATCAGGTGAGGTTATGGCCATAACGCTGAAACGTTAACTATAAAAAAAATATATACCAATTAGAATTCAATATTCATAGTTAAGACAGGACAATGTCTGTCGGGTCAGTTAGTGATAAATAAAATAATCTATTTCTAAGTCATAATACAGCCGTATTATTGATATATATTAATATATAAATAATATAAACAATATATATGTATATATTATTTATTTATATTGTTATTTTATAAATCATAAATCGTTATGGACCCCTCTGCGGGTAAAGGCCTCCTCCAAAGAGGCTATAATAATAATAATAATAATTGTTATTTAATAAGCAATCACACGTAATGTAATGAACGTTTTGTTAATTTCAAAATATTTTAAAAGTGGTCTCAAATTTGTCGTAATAAGCTTTCACTACTAATCTTATATTTCATTGTATTTCATTGTATTGTTTTCCTGACCAGACCCGCTTTTGCATACATTTTTGGTTTCATCCGGCGTTCTTCTTTTCATGCATTATAACACGAAATAGCCTTGGAGCTGGGAAATTTTAATTACCTAATTTTATATTTAATTAAAAAAAAAATTTACGCAACGCATTGGTCGAAGCCTCTCCCACCCATTTTTTGTCTTAAGTGACGATATGGCTCAAGTTGGTAGACAAACTAAACCCACGAAGGAACTGGCTCTCAAGTGTAGCTGCCGGAACACATCTATTGGTATTTGGCGGCAGATTTTCTACTTAACGGTGGTTGTTAGCCAGGCGGGCATTAGAAAAACCCCTACCACCACTGTTTCCCTTCACCGAAAGCCCAAGCTCATTGTAGGCGGTTGGATTAGAACTCACGTCCCTGACGCGAAGTCGTACACACTACCACTGAGCTGTCATCGCCTTGTAACGCATCGTAACGTTTTACAAGACTCCCTCTCCCTTAAATTGCGACACGTAATACTTGAACGCCCCCATTAACTATGGGAGAACAGAGTCAGAATTAGGATGGTACTCACCGTCGCTAGTGGTAACTCAAGGAGGAGGCTGGCAGGTCTCTCCCTCTGCTCTGGGGGTGCGGACTGCACTGACAACAACGACCCGGCGTTATCCGGAGAAAGGTGTGCTTGTAACTAAGTAAATATACATTACAACATAAACATAAAATACGTGGCAATTATTATAAGTAATCTTTCGATCCCCAGGGTACAGTTTCTATAAATAAGTGTAGGATATTCATTGTCTTTATCTATATCCAATTGACCAGTAATGGATTTACTGGTGGGCTAATGACCAGGGTGGCATAATTTGGATTGACGGCAAAACATAAAAAACAAAAACCAACTATCTACTATATAATTCAATAATTTACAAAAATCGGGAAGCTATCGGTTTCATGACAAATCTTAAATATCGATTACTCATTGGATATTTGGGTAGTGAAAATCAAATAGATCAATTTGCGAATGAAAATATCGGGCGCGCGTGATATATAATGGGAGATAATTTTTAATACCATAATGAATATGCCTAGTGTAATTAGATTATAAATAGTGTATTAGATTATAATAAAAAATCCAACTAAAAGCGACGTCTTATATTTATTCATTAATTATACTCCGTTCCTTTACTCGAATAGTGTGCAAGACATACATAGATAATAGGGTAGTATTTTACACAGTGACCCCCCCCCCCCATGCCCCCAATTTATTTTTCGAGTTGTATTATATCGAGACTTCTTTACATGTATTTTACTACGACTTACGGAGTTTGCTATTCGAAATTCGAGTTATAGGGAACCACGCGAGGATTAACATTTTGTTAGAGTTTAAATGTCGAAATAATTCAAGTATTTAGGGGTTCAGCGAAATAGATTGGTATTTGTTATCGACTTACTGAGGATTACGGCTTAACGAGATTCGGGTTATAGAAAAACCATTATATATATGTATATGCAGAGTGGCAATTGTTTAAACAAAATTATTAAAAAAAAAACTCTGGTAGCATTACCTTGTTGTTGTGGTAAAGTTAAGAAGGCTAGGAATGTATATATGGGCGCAAATAAATAAATAATGATTATATTATTACATAAATATAATTAGTATTTAAGATTGATATTTAAATAGCTATTTGTGATCACAAAACTGAGAATTTAAATACTCTAAAATTATTGGACAACTTGTTAGTAGCGCCATCAGAGCAAGTGGAGTTTGGAGTAATAAAATAAATTAGTAATGTGTAAAATAAATCCTTTTGAGTTATGTAAAATTCATTATAATATGAATATTGATTTTTGAACTATATGTCATAAATTAATTGTACAGTAATTTCAATTATTTCTTGTAAAAGAAGTTGCAGTTGTTAAACGTTAAGTGACTGTTGGTTTATATAAATAGTTCGCAGCTCACATTTAGTTCAGTTCTGTACTAGAAATTGGCTGGAAATAAACAAAGTTATATTAAGTGTGTTCTTATCATTATGGAGTCTGAACGCGATAATTCTGGCGTATCGCCGACATATAAGTTGTTAAGATGCACAAACGTTGTGATAACAATAAAATTATATAATAAAGGTATTGCTGCCTCAGTTTAGGATCTTATTGGAGTTTACTCCTAAAGAAACGATTTTATATTTGGGTATGAAAATTTAATAAGAGTAAAATCGAGCGTTAACTAAAAGTGAGTCGTTACGTTCCCTAGCGTAACGTACTTTGACCTTTCACTTCCGAGATTATTAATATTTTTTTTATTTTTTTTATACTTACGGTTTAGCGTTATGGCCATAATCTCACCTGATCTTAAGTGACGATACGGCCCAAGTTGGTAGACACGCTAAACCTGTGGAGGAACTGGCTCTCAAGTGCAGCTGCCGGAACACACCTATTGGTATTTGGCGGCAGGTTTACAACTTGAGGGTGGTAGCTACCCAGGCGGGCATTAGAAAAAGTCCTGCCACCATGCTATGGTTTCCTCACGATGTTTTTCCTTCACCGAAAGCTCAAGCTCATTGTAGGTGCTTGGGTTCGAACCCACGTCCTTTGACGCGAAGTCGTGCACACTACCACTGAGCTATCATCACTTCAAACATGTATGTGTGTTTATACAAAATAGACATTAATAAATAAATAAAACAAACGAGTGGTCTCGCAGGTCACCAGGTAAGAACGAAGTTCCTTATTATAAAATATTAATTTCAAGTTCTATTCGAGGTACAAAGAAAATAATTATCCGGGTATACATTTTTAATTACGATTTTTTATCGATAAAAATAAAAAAAATCCTTTTCAAAATTATTCTAACACGTCTATTTTATCTACGATGAGTTATAAAAATATATAATAATAACAGTGATCACGCAGACTATACATTAGACACTGTATAGCCATCATACATAGACTATACATAAAAACGTTACGCTAACGTTACGGACGCTTTTTGCCGACTAGGGTACCCATCCGCGACGCCACATAAGGAACTTCCTTCCGAAAAAGCCCTTTATTTTCTACAAATTACCTACTTTACACTGTTTTTCAGTTACTAATTTATAACATGCGTAACGTGTTTGTTCACATTTCTGCTTTACTTATTAACTGATTATAATAATGTATAATGATAGAACATAATAATGTAGCCTAATATAATTTAGTTTCATACAGCAATATCTGTAGGAAGCCCATATTGTGTGTTACACTAGCTGACCCGGTGAACGTCGTACCACCTTACAGATCATTGAATTTTTCAGTTTTTCTGTACTATAATAAGTATGTATTATACATGTAAACCTCGCTTACAAATCGCTCTATGTATTGCAGAAAACCGCATTAAAATCCGTTCAGTACTTTAAAAGATTCAAACGAACAGACAGCGGAAGCGGCTTCATTTTATACTATGTAAAGATATCTCTTGATAGAGTGAACCGATTGCGATGAAACAAAAACTAAGTAATACTCCAAGGTGCGTACAATTTTTACGTATAAAAGTTATCTAAATTGGTTTCGTACATTTTAGGTGACGCGTGCACGACAAACAGACACAAAGTCCAAAAATAGTGAAAATGTTTTCTGTTGTTTATCCTTCAACACCCTACAACACCCAAAGTCGATTTTGTACATTGGAAGTATTTTAAAATATATATAGATATATGTTTATAATATGAATAAATATTTATATAAGCTTTGATTATTTTGAAGATGCTCTCATTTATTTTATGTAATTTCTTTCATTGAATTTCTTTTATACTAAGAATGATAGATAAAGTAAAGAATAGTGTGATAAGGGAACGTTGTGGTGTGGTAGAGGATGTAGTGACAAACATAGAGAATGGGATGCTTAATTGGAATGGGCATGTAGAGAGGATGGATGAAAGAAGATTAACAAAACAAATTTACAAGGCAAGTGTGAATGGGCAAGCTGGTAAGGGTCGACCTACGCGAACATATCTCAATCAGATCGAGGACGTTCTGGAGAAAGGCCAGGTTAGAAGTACCCGTAACCGAAGAGCATGTATGAAGGTGCTTATGAAAGTAAAAGAAGCGAAAGATGTATGTCAGGATCGTAGCAAGTGGAAGGATGTGGTCTCTGCCTACCCTTATGGGGAAGAGGCGTGATAGTATGTATGTATGTATGTATGTATTTCTTTTATATAATCTACGCAATAATAGTTCGTAAGGAGTAAACTCCAGTCACGTGTCGGAGCTGTATGTCACACTAATTTTTCCTTACACATATATATAACTTACTTCAGGCATCGTGTCCGTCGGTATATCGATGGAGCATGACAGAGGTGGGGCAGAAGATGGCGGTGCCGAGGACCCGAACAGCTGGCCATCCAGTTTCGACAACTCCTGGAAATATGACAACATAATGTAAATTTTTAGAA
Organism: Actias luna; assembly: GCA_039707435.1. NCBI lineage: Eukaryota > Metazoa > Arthropoda > Insecta > Lepidoptera > Saturniidae > Actias > Actias luna. The sequence continues at coordinate 4,500,913 of JAZHAC010000037.1, read as the reverse complement.
ATCAGAAGCCAGAGTATTTTAAAAGATAACCGGATAAATAAATAAATATTAATGACAGGATGAGATACGAACTTCTTAGGAAACGTTGGATGGATTCACCGTGCGGGTGTCGAAGCCATCGTGTAGCAGAGAGGAAACTCCGAGCAGTGTCCGGTACTTGCGACACGGATGTAGGCTTAAGGAGACCTCCTTTCCAACTATCATCAATCCACATACAATATGCTTTAGCTTTCGGTGAAGGAAAACCTCATGATGAAACCTTAGCACGATGGTAGGAGCTTTTTATTATGAACATAGTAGCAGAGTACTAATAAAAATTTTGTATGAACATATATCTATATGTTGATTCCCTGTTCCAAAAAGCATTATTAATAAACAGAAAGCATATTAATTTGTATTTGAACATCTGTTTAACTTGTTTATTACATCCAACTTATAGACTGACAGTTGACAAAGCATTTTTTTTTTACAATAGACAATGGATGTTTGGCGGTCAGCTTTTTTGATTGTAACTTAATTTATATGTTAAATGATATATAGAAAAAGGGAAGCTTCTCTTGTTATACAAAAATTAAGCCTTTTATTTTGTTTGTAAATAATATTTAATTATAAATGTTATTAGTTGGTTAATATTCACAAATCACACAAATGAATTGATACTATATTAAAGGTCGAGGAAAAAGTATTTTCACATATATGTAGTATGTATAAACTAGAACGAAAACCTCTTTGTCTATACTATTTGTATCTGGCTGGTTTTGATGACATTAAAAAGGTTACATTTCAAAAGGACACAAATCAGTAAAATGTTGTGCCAAAATTAACTCTTTTCATTCGTATTTTTCTGTCAAAATAAGAGAAGCTGATTAAGAATTTCGCTACATTTAAAAATTTTATGATAACAAAGGTACCAAGAAAAGCCGCGAAAAAAAATGTGACGTTTGTCGACCTAATGCAGTGTCAATAAGAGAAGCATAGAGTTGGTTTAGGCGTTTGCAGTTCAGGAGTTCTGATGTAAAAAAAATGCACCTTGCTCTGGTATTGTGAGAGAAGCGGACGCCATTTTTAAAGAAATTAAGCAAGATCTTCCTATCAGTAGTTACAACATAGCTGAAGAACTAGGAATAGAAAAAAGCTCTATATTTGAGTGCCACGCGAGCTTACTGAATGAAAGCTAATGAACTGTATACTCATTTAAGATTTGTTGCGACGTAATGAATCTTAACTGTGTATAAAGAGATTCATTTTAGAACTGGTGAATAAAAGTGGATCACGTACTACAAGAACATGCGAAAAAGCTGTGTAAACAGACTGTGGTAAAACCTGGGTGAACTCGCAATAAAGTGATGCTGTGTGTCTGATGGGATTGATCATTATGAGTGTTTATCACCTTACAGAACTATTAATTCCGATCTCTACTACCGACAACTAATGAGATTAACGCAAGAAGTTACGAGGAAGTTACCCGATTTAATCAATACGAAGGGTGTGGTCTTTCATCACGATAACACTAGACAAAACGTTTTCAGCTACTCAGAAAATATTAACAGCCCAGGCTAACCTTAAGAGAGGATTGTCAAAACCGCGTTATTCGATCAGATTCCCAAAATTTCTAAAGCATTTTATATTATATATAAAGACTTGAGTTTTCATATAAATGCAAAGGAAGTTTTTCCCGTCGTAATATTATTATGCAATGATTTGTTTATTATTAAAAATCGGTCGGCAATTTGTCTTTTCGTCCGGTGCGACGTAATCGCTAGAGTGGGTTCTGGTCCTAGGAATGTCCGCCATCTTGGGCCACATCGTCACTTAACACCACTTGAGATTGTGGCTATAACGAAAAACCGTAACTATAACAAAAGTTTGGAAAATCCAAAAGTGCACGCCTCATAATCATTTTTTTTTTATTTATTTAATAACAATTAAACCACATCGAATCAGACGGTGAAAGTAATAGGGTTCTATTCCTAATTATAATGAAGCGTAAGAAAAAAATACTCGATTAGTAAAGTATTTCGGTCGTTATCGTGATAACATACAGGATCCGCACATACAGACACACGGACGTCCGAGACGAAACTTGTTTAAACATTTTTTTAACTGGTTTAAATAACAAAAAGGGCATTCAAAATATCATAAATGTTAAAAATAGTGTTTTTTCTTGATATGTGTGTATATATTATTTTACAAGCGCAATATATGATAAAAAGAGACATTTTAGGTTTGAAAAATCTGTCGTTTTGCGTGAAGTGACAGTAGTACCCACTTCAACGCTTCTCTTATGAGACGTAAAAAAAATACCAACCGAGCGATCATCGCTTCAAACATTGAAAATGAAAATTACCTTGGAATATTCTAGCATAATGACAAATAGATACAAGAAAAGCTAACGTTTTAAAAGGAATATATGACGTATTTATACATAAACATGACTCATGATATTAATAGAAGAAATAATCGATAGCTCGTGACACCCACGGATGTTTCACGGTGGAACGAAGCGGATATAGGGGGTGGTAGGGGAGGCAAAAGGGTGATAGGGAGGAACGCGATCATTTCCCAGTATAACGACGAACTTTATACAAAACCGTTTGAATAGATGATAACTCAGTTGTTAGTGTGTGCAGACAAGGTCTGCTCTTGGTAAGGGCAAGCTGGACTTTTACCCCAGGCGCCAAAACGTGGGGGTGAAGGTGCGGCTTTTTAGTTGTACAAAATGTTATGGTAAATTTTACCACCATAGACAAAACTTCGGATATCAGCCCCTGAATTTGCTAAAAAATAATATGGTTTGAAGCGATGATAGCTCAGTGGTAGTGTGTACGACTTCGCGTCAAGGGACGTGGGTTCGAATCCAAACACCTACAATGAGCTTTGAGCTTTTGGTGATAGAAAACATCGTGAGGAAACCATAGCATGGTGGTAGGGCTTTTTCAAATGCCCGCCTGGCTAGCTACCACCCTCAAGTTGTAAACCTGCCGCCAAATACCAATAGGTGTGTTCCGGTAGCAGCACTTGAGAGCCAGTTTCTTCACAGGTTTAGCGTGTCTACCAACTTGGCCCGTATCGTCACTTAAGATCAGGTGAGATTATGGCCATAACGCTACACCTTAAGAATAAAAAAAAAAAAACATCTTTTTATATATATAAATTTCGTGTCACGTTGTTTGTCCGCGATGAATTCCTAAACTGCTCAACCAATTTTAATCAAATTTAGCAAACTGTGTGCAGTTCGATCCAACTTGAGAGATAGAATACTTTTTATCTCGATAAGTGATCATAACGCGATAGATGTCGCTGTAGTCGATGTGATTTTTTTTATAGAGTTTAGGCTTAGCTTTATGGCCATAATCTTACCTGATCTTAAGTGACGATACGGCCCAAGTTGGTAGACACGCTAAACCTGTGAAGTGACTGGCTCTCAAGTGCAAATGTCGGAACACACCTATTGGTATTTGGCGGCAGATTTTCAACTTCAGGGTGGTAGCTAGCCAGGCGGGCATCAGAAAAAGCCCTGCCACCATGCTATGGCTTCCTCACGATGTTTTCCTGCACCGAAAACTCAAGCTCATTGTAGGCGGTTGGATTAGAACTCACGTCCCTTGACGCAAAGTCGTACGCACTACCACTGAGCTATCATCGAGTAGTCATCGAAAAGGGTCTCCCGGCTCAGTTAGTTAGTATATATATTGAGACTATGTTCAAATTTAAATTTGTAAAGAGCGCTGCTTGAACTGATTTGAAAATTCGTTGTTATAAATATATGTTACTTCTCTGATCAATAAAACTTATATTCTTAAAGGGTAACAATTTGTCCTTCTGTCCGGGACGTTGTAATAGTCAGAGTGCACACTCTACGAACGCCGCGTCAAGGAACGTGAGTTCGAATCCACCCGTAATTGTATTGTAATCTTAAACCGTTTACATTTTGTGATCAACGTCGAATAATTTGGATACACACCAAATATATTTTCACTAAATATTAGCAACTAGCTTTTACCTGCGAATTCAATCGTGTTAATATTGATTTTGTCAAACAAATCGAACGTGAAGCAATAAAGAGTTTTATATAAAGTTTATCCTTCTCTTAGCCCAACTTCCAATACGGGTTTCACGAGAAAAAGTATCCAGGTTCCCATCTATCTCTATCCAGAATTCATCATAATCTATTCAGTGGTTTAGACGTGAAAACGTAACAAACAAACAGACAAACTCACTATCGCATTTATAACGTAAATTAAGGAAGTAAGAATTAATATAGAGTAATTTGGGTTAGTTTGGAGATGTAAGAGTAACAAATACATTACGTTAGTGTATTATATAGCAAAGTACATAAATTAAGTAACATGGTGCATGATATCGATTTCCGAAGGCCGACTGTTTAACCTTATCTATAACAAAGCGCTTGTAAGGGAATGGTATTTTTTAGTTAGTTAGTTTAACTGTCATTGTAGTAGTCGTTTAACTAACGATAGCGCAGTGGCAGTGTGTACGACTTCGCGTCAAGGGACGTGAATTCGAATCCAACCACCTACAATGAGCTTGAGCTTTCGGTGAAGGAAAACGTCGTGAGGAAACCATAGCATGGTGGTAGGGCTTTTTCTGAAGCCCACCTGGCTAGCTACAACCCTCTAGTTGAAAATCTGCCCCCCAAATACCAATATTTGTGTTCCGGCAGTTGCACTTGAGAGACAGTTCCTCCACGGGTTTAGCGTGTCTACCAACTTGGGCCGTATCGTCACTTAAGATCAGGTGAGATTATGGCCATTACGCTAAGCCTATTGGAGGGGCTCGCTCTCGAGTGCAACTGCCGGGACACACCTATAGCTATTTGAAGTCAGATTTTTAACTTCCTGTTAGCTATCCAGGCGGAAATTAGAAATAGCCCTACTATGATTTCACGACAATCCGAATCCGAAAGTCCGGGACCGTTGCAAGGATTCAAACTCACGTCCATTGTAGCTGAGTCCATACACGATACCACTGAGACATCGTCACTCAGCATCAGGTGAGATTGTAACCGTAACGCTAAAAGGGGGCTGTAATTTGAATGAATATGAATTTCATTTCTATGGTTTCCGAGATACGGAAAATGTATATATACGTATATATACAAAGAGTGCTCGTGTAATAGTATTATATAGAATATTAGCTTTGCCCGCGACTTCTTTTGCGAGTTTTTTTTTTTTTTTATACTTAAGGTTTAGCGTTATGGCCATAATGTCACCTGATCTTAAAGTGACGATACGGCCCAAGTTGGTAGACACGCTAAACCTGTGGAGAAACTGACTCTCAAGTGCTGCTGCCGGAATACACCTATTGGTATTTGGCGGCAGGTTTACAGCTTGAGGGTGGTAGCTACCCAGGCGGGCATTAGAAAAAGCCCTACCACCATGCTATGGTTTCCTCACGATGTTTTCCTTCACCGAAAGCTCAAGCTCATTGTAGGTGCTTGGATTCGAACCCACGTCCCTTGACGCGAAGTCGTGCACACTACCACTGAGCTATCATCGCCCATTTTTGTACCTTTCTTTAATAGATAAACATTTTTTTTTTTTATATGTAGCAAAAACAAAACATATTTTTTCTTTAAAAGCAATCCTATGTTGCTCGTAATACCTCCAAGAATGTGTGTAAAAAGTTTCATGATGATCGGTTAAGTAGTTTTCGCGTGAGAGCGTAACAAACAAACTTACATTCACATTAATAATATTAGTAGGGGTAACTATCCAGTGCATATAACGTTAGCCGCATGCAGCACTAATATAGGTCGGTTACAGAACATTGGCTAGGTTTCGACCTAGATTCCAGCCGTTCACCTTTTAAAAACAATTTTTTTTTCTTTTAACTGTTTCAAGATACGTTTTAACTGTACGTATGCTATTTAAAATACATAGCTTTGTTTTTCATAGACAAAATACAAAGAATGGGCTTATGTTAATGTTTTTTGAAGTGAAAACTATTTATTTTTTTGTTAGTTAAGGTTTAGCGTTATGACCATAATCTTACTTAATCTTAAGTAACGATAGGGTCCAAGTTGGTAGACGCGCTAAACCTGTGGGGGGCTGACTCTCAAGTGCAGCTGCCGGAACACACCTATTGGTATTTGGCGGAAGATTTTCAACTCGAGGGTGGTAGCTAGCCAGATAAGTATTAGAAGAACCCCTACTACCATGCTATAGTTTCCTCACGATATTTTCCTTCACCGACCGCTCAAACTCATTTTAGATCGATTCAAACTCACATCCTTTAATTTGGAGTACGTACACGCTATCACTCAGCTATCATAGCTTCATTCTTTAGCATCGTTGCGATTTGAAATGCGGTGAAACGAAAAAACGATAATAAAAAGAGGCAACCACATACATCTATAGGATCTATCTACGGAAACCTCCGCATTGTCTCATCCCAATAAGTTCAGTAGTTTGTCAGTTTAATGTACGTTCGTAATAACTTGGATTCGCTAAATTGTGTAAAAATGAATGCATGAATTTAACACTAGAAATCGTGATAAACTGGTCACCCCATATTATAGACTCAGAAACACCAGTAAAAGTGTTTTAGATAATAGCGTTAGGTTTTATAACAAAGTCCCAAAGCACACTACCGAATAGCCGGACAATCAGTTCAAGAACCATGTCAAACGGGTTTTGATGTCAAAAGGCTATTATAGGGTGGATCAATCTGTGAGCGATCGTGATGTCAGGAATTGACACCCCTCTCTGTGCATGCACTGAAAACTGTAAACGTACCTAATGAAAAAAAAAATGTATTTGTAACCAGATCGAGTTTCTTGCCGGTTCTTCTCAATGACTGAGTTATTTACACAGGTAATGGTTTTCACGTTCGTAAGCACCTTGTCAAGGCCTAAATAGAATAAAGCCTTTCTTATTGATTTATATTGACGTGATTGAGCCTCAAAGGTACTGTGTTTTGCTTGTATATTTTAGATTCAAGAAGTTATCTACAACTCGTGACTACTCTCTTTTATAACATACGCTTCGGTAAAGTCGACTTTGTTCGACTTTTCGCGTCAAACGTTCATTATTATTCACATTTGTGAGTGATTGCGAAATCCGTTGTTATCGGTTCCACGTTGCGACGGAAATAACCAGCCCAAATTTTAATTAAAAACTTAGAGCCCACGGCTTTGACAATTAGACTCGAGTACTACCGCAGCGTTGCCTTTCACGCTGCATATACTCATGTTTGTCTCCCTGCCGAGACAAATTTATTAGGGAGCTTGCTTTAGAGACACGTTCTGCGATAGAACTTACTGCAGTCCTGGACAGGAATCTTTTAGAAGATTATAGACAAATTTCGCAGGTATAGATAACTCTCGCTCCCACTTCGATAAATGAACTATGCGGTCATTTGTATTCAGTTCTTTTATTAAGTTATTTTAATAGTGTGTTCCTTAAATGTATTTATTTCCCAGTGAGCACAACCAGTTATATATGTTTAGTAATTATAGAATATATAAATATATTCGGTCTGAAAATCAAAGCCAAAAGCTAAAATGTACAATTTTTGTTCTCGCGTGAGTCTAAAATGACGGACAGAAGGACAGAATTTATATATTTTTGGCCGCTGTATCTAATTTACATAGTATAAAATGAAGTCGCTTCCGCTGAGACTGTTCGCTTAGATTTTTTAAACTATTCCACGGATTTTAATGCAGTTTTCAGCAATAGAGAGAGTGATTCATGGGGAAGGTTTATATATATATAACACATACATACATACGAAGTTCACAGTCGATAATAAAATGGACCCCAAAAATAATTTATAAATAAATACTATATGTACCGATGAACTGGGATCCAAAGCATTCGTTCATTAAGTGGTTTTATTTGAAAAATGCACTGAAGAAATAAATAGTCACTTGTAATCACATAATATATATGTGACAGATATACATTGGTTTAAATTTTGACTATTTTTAGTAACAAATTGGATTAAAATATATCAAGTGTACATCTGACTACCTTACTACGTAATTAAAAAAAAAACATGTGAAATAACTTGCCTGGTTAAAGTTGAACTCGCGTGGCAACGACATCCTTCGATATCGGGTGCCAGTGATATGTATTGAAAATGGTCGTCAGATTCCGTCGACTCGAGTTCCTTGGCTACACCTTTCTTGACGGAAACGGCTTTAGCCGTTTTATACATTGGCTTTGTATAATAGAATACTTTAATGGACGCCGTTTTAACAAATTCCTCGGCCTCGTCTTCGAAATTAAAAACTTACGATTTTTTTTTCTGTTATACAAAATTTCTTACTACAATGGTCTGGATTTTTCTCTTTACTATATCTATCGTATCTCCTTTATTACATTCGATAGATTTTTACGGCGACAATACAAAATACATTTTCGCTTCGAATATTATTATTCATGTGTTCGAAGTTTTTTTTTTTTATTTTCCTTTGGCACTGGCGTTAGTTTTTTTTTAAACGTCAAATCGACGTGTCGACGGCCGAATCTGTACAGCGGTACTGAGCATAGACTGTATACGATTTTGCGCAGTGAGTTCGATCAATAGTTGATACCACGTTCCTTGCCTGTTCATCACGCTAACATCGATACAGGGTAGACTGTTTCATTAAACTTATATTAAAGTATCAAATCAATTTTTTTTATTCAATTTAGGCCCTAAGATGGGTCTTATGAACATCAAAACTACAACCAGTTCGAAAAGTAACGCAGTCATAGAGTAGAACCAGCGAGAAACTCGATCTGCTTCTTTTTTTAGGGCTTAATTTTTTTTAATAGTTTAATGTATTACAGTAGTTAGAGTAAGAGGGGTGTCAATTACAGACATCATGATCGCTCACATATTGATCTACCCTATAATACCCTATTTTGATATCAAACCCCGTTTGACATGGTCACATTTGACGTGGTTCGCAAATCATAGACGGAGGTCTACGGAAATTGATTTCCATTGATAGTGAAGAACTAAAGTGTTGGCTTGAACTCACCTAGCAATGTAAGCAGATATTTTCTTAAGAAGCACAGCGACTTCTAGGTCTTCTTGTAAAAACATGCATATTCCATTTTCAGTACAACGTGTCGAGACTTGCAAAGCTTCACCGCCGCCGTTATTGTGAAATGAAACTGAGAATTTGAAACTGAATGTGTTTTTTTAGGTGTAAAAACTACCAAAGTTTAATCAAGAATAACTTTAATTAACAACACATATGTATTTGTAGAACCTGTAAAAATTCAGAATTCAAAACAAAAGGGGTACACTGAATATAAAGAATATTGGAAAGGGGTCTATGAAACAAAAATATTTGAGTACCATTGGTTTAGATGTACAATTTGTTAAGGTTTTCTGTAAACTTCTTGAAATTTGACGACCATTGTTGGTAATTTTTGTATAGTTAAGGTTTAGCGTTATGGCCGCAATCTCGCCTGATGTTAAGTGACGATGTAGCCCGAAATGGTGGACACGCTAAGCCTAAGGTACTAGCTCTCAAGTGCAATCAGACCGTGAAAAGTATTAGGGTTCTATTTCTTATTATACTGAAGCGTAAAAAAAGAAAGACTCGATTAGTAAAGTATTTCGGTCGTTATCGTGATAACACACAGGATCCGCACATACAGATACACGGACGTCCAAGGCAGATCTTTTTCAAACAGTTTTGTAACTACCTTGGCATGGCATGGCAAAAATGGCATCAATAATATCATCAATGTTAAAAATAGTGTTTTTTCTTGATATGTGATATATGATAAATACATTTTAAGTTTAAAAAATCCGTTATTTTGCGTGAAATGACAGTGGTACCCACCTCAACGCTTCGCTTATGAGGCCTGCAATAAAAAAATAAAAACGACGTGGTGGATGACATCTAGTATATAAATGTATCTAATACTATTTAGTGAGAAATTCTAGTATACATATATATAAATTTCGGGTATCTTGGAATTTTTTCGATGAGATTTGACATTTCCACATATTCTTGCTTTTTGAATTCGCCTATATGTATAGTTGTATACTTCGTAAAAACGAACCTTTAAAAAAAAAGTACATTTGTGATTTTTAATATAGAAAATCGGTTCGTGCGTATGTAACATGTGATGTGTATTCAAACATATTAGTAGAAATAAACACAATTAAAAAAAAAACGACCTAAGCGCGGTCACACATATACTGTACATAAACCAGCCAGTTGTTTTTTTTTTTTTTTTATTGGTATTTGAAGGCAGATTTTCAACTTAAGAGTGAAAGCCAGCCAGAAAGGCATTAGAAAAGCCCTACCCCCATGCTATGGTTTCCTCACGATATTTTCCTTCACCGAACGCTCACGCTCATTGTAGGTGGATTCGAACTCACGTCCCTTGACGTGGAGTCCGTACACACTACCCTATCATCGCTTCAAATAACTTATTTAAAATAAACGAACAGAATAAAGTAGTCTTTGGGGTGTAATAGTGTCATACTGTTTAATGAACAAGACGTTATATAAAACACCGTACGTATATATATATATATAACACCATCTGAGTTACCTTAGCGCCAACGTCACTTGCACGCGGCACACCCTGCCGAGTAACCAATGGGGCTCTGTTCATTGTTTTTTTTTATACTTACCGTTTAGCGTTATGGCCATAATCTCCCTGATCTTAAGTGACGATACAGCCCAAGTTGGTAGACACGCTAAACCTGTGGAGGAACTGGCTCTCAAGTGCAGCTCCCGGAACACACCTATTGGTATTTGGCGGCAGGTTTACAACTTGAGGGTGGTAGCTAGCCAGGCGGGCGTTAGAAGAAGCCCTACCACCACGCTATCGTTTCCTCACGATGTTTTCCTTCACCGGAAGTTCAAGCTCATTGTAGGTCCCTTGACGCGACGTCGTACACACTACCACTGAGCTATCATCGCTTGTTACTCCCACATTTCGTTTTGATCATGAAGGTTAACCATGTAATTCTGGATCGGTCACGGCTCGGTGGTAGAGTCATTGCTGGACTGCTTAGCGACCATCCTCGGGTTTAGACTGCCGCAAAATAAAGGTTCAGTACAAGTCTTTGTGTTACGGCATAGTACACAAGGATCAGCCCTTCCCGCTAAAACCATATGACTGTAGTATCAGATGAACCGGCTGCATAATTATTGTCTATTAGCATAAGAGAGGTCAAGCAATAGTTGTCCTGCATTGTCAAGAAGTCAATAATTCATAATACCTACAGATTCATAATATCGTCTCTCCTAGCACTGAGTGTGGGGACTCCTAATGAATTTATAGAAGTATTAAGAATGGAGAAGCAGTTTCCACTTGTGGAAACAAGGAGGGGATGAATATCTCCCACGAAACGTAGATTCCGACTGTCTTTTTTTTAGGCAAGATTTAGCTATATGCCACAATCTCACTTGATGTTAAATGTCGATATGACCCAAGAAGGTGAACACGTTAAACCTGTGGAGGGACTAGTTCTCTAGTGCAGCCGCCGGAATACATCTATAGATATTTGACAAAAACATTTTAACGTAGCATGGTTTCATCACGATGTTTTCCTTCACCGAAAACTCAAACTCATTGTAGGTGGATTCGAATCCACGTCCCTTGAAATGGTGTCTGTACATGCTCGCTCGTTTAGTACACGCTAAACTACCCATGCAGGACAGTTTTGTTTATGATCTTGCTATGACACGAACAGTGAACCTTCTTCACTAATTCCTCGTTGCCGTTCTGTTCTTCGGGTATTCCAGGCGTATATCGAATTGAGCCGAACTTTTAAAGCGATGATAGCTCAGTGGTAGTGTGTACGACTTCACGTCCAGGGACGTGAGTTCGAATCCAAGCACCTACAATGAGTTTGAGCTTTCGGTGAAGGAAAACATCGTGAGGAAACCATAGCATGGTGGTAGGGCTTTTTCCAATGCTCGCCTGGCTAGCTACCACCCTCAAGTTGTAAAACCTGCCACCAAATACCAATAGGTGTGTTCCGGCAGCTGCACTTGAGAGCCAGTTCCTCCACAGGTTTAGCGTGTCCACCAACTAGGGCCGTATCGTGACTTAAGATCAGGTGAGATTATGGCCATAACGCTAAACCTTAACTATAAAATATATATATATATATCCCACTCAGTATAAAAGACTAACTTAACTAATAGCTTTAGTCGTAAGTATGTTGCATTAGTACGTTAGCTTGTCCACTCGTTTCAATCCAAGCCCACAAATATTACTGTAACTAAACAAGCTCCAGGTCCAACTGAAAATCAGCGCTATAACAGTGTTGCCATAGTATATGCTGAGCTTGGATCCTTATTTGATGTTACACAATTATTTTAGTTTGTAACACTGTATTTGTGTAATTACACTGTGTGCATTGTATGAGCATCTAAATTAATGTTTTTTAGAGAAGTGTAGGGGCTGTCTGTGGTCTCTGGCAACACTGGAGTTTGAACAGGCGCCGTGGTGCGTTTTAGTGGTTACTTTTTTTTTACCCTTATGGTTTAGCGTTATGGCTATAATCTCACCTGATCTTAAGTGCCGACACGGCCCAAGTTGGTAGATACGCTAAACCTGTGGAGGAACTGGCTCTCGAGTGCAACTACCGGAACACACCTATTGGTATTTGGCAGCAGGTTTACAACTTGAGGGTGGTAGCTAGCCAGGCGGGTGTTAGAAAAAACCCTACCACAATGCTATGGTTTCCTCACGATGTGTTCCTTCAGCGGAAGCTGAAGCTCATTGTAGGTGCTTGGATTCGAACTCACATCACTTGACGCGAAGTCGTACACACTACCAGTGAACTATCATCGCTTCATGTGTTCCTTTACCGGAAACTCAAGCTCAGTATGTCGAGTCGAAACACACGACACAGTGTCGAGCGATTAGCTCCCGATCAGTCACCACATGCCCCTATCGTCTTTGGCCTGACCCTGGCTAACGCGTTTACCGTGATGTCCGTAAAGAATAGGATTTTAAACACCACGTTACTAAAAAAAGGATATTACCGCAGTCAATGAAACCAAATCAAATCAAAAATCTTTATTCAATTTTGGCCCCAAGATGGCGCTTGTGAACGTTAAAACTTCACTACTAATTAAACAGCCAATTGTAAGGTGTACGAAATATGTACGCGAAAGACGAGAGTGAAGCTAGTGTTTTTTTTCTTCATTTACCACAAGAAAAGAAACGAACCAAAATAAAAGAAAAGAATTATTGAGCAACCAAACATTGGCATTAAAGAAACAAATGGTCCTATGAAATAGGTTATAAAAAAAACAAAATTTTCATAACCAACACGATTTAATGTAAAAGATCATATAATACTAAATTTTATCCGAAATCTTCAAAATATATTACTCTTAATATCACTCGGTTTTATAAGTTACAAATAATGAGGGTAGATAAAAATTGTTATAAACGATGACAAGGTTGGAATCAACGAACACACACCCTATTTTTTTTTTGTTTCTCCTTTTTTTCGAACTACTCGAAGGTGATAGCTAGCCAGGCGGGCATGAGAAAAAGCCCTGCCACTATGGCAACGGTTTCATCGCATTTCTTCCTTTATCTGACTCTCAGGCTCATAGTAGACATTCGGACACACATCCATTGAATCGGAGTACGCACTACAATCTGAGATATCATCGCTTCGTAGACAGACGAACTTCTGAGGGTCATCAGAGGGTCCATCGTGAGGCAGGCAGGGAAACTTCGAGCAGTTTCCGAGACTTGTGTTTACAATAATATAGATTATGCATTAGAATAACACATAGGCTATAATTATGAGGGTCGGCCGTCCTGGCACCCTTGTGCCTGCTGCCTCGGGGCTGAGTGCCCTCAGCACTCGCCCCCAAAAGTCCGGTGAAGCTGTCAAAGCCCCTGGGGCTAACAGCGTAAGTCAGGTCGAAAAAAAAAAAAAAGCTATAATTCATAGAGATGTTATGTGAATTGTCCAAAATATAACGACAAGTGTCAAGTAAGTAGGAAAAGAATCTGCCATCTGCGAGCTATTTAGGCGTGCGCTGCAAAAACCGTTAGAGTTACACGAATATCATGTACACTAGAAATATTTATATAGAATAGTCCTGCAAATAAACCCGCGACAACATAGCTATCTTTATAGATTATTGCCAAAATAATGAGCGGACCGCGTATAAATGACTACGAGGACATATCAGTTATATGTTCTTATACCTTATTATATAGGTTTATGGGACCTCATCCCTACACGCGTGAAGCGATGATAGCTCAGCGGTAGTGTGTACGACTTCACGTCAAGGGACGTGAGTTCGAATCCAAGCACCTACAAGTTGAGTTTGAGCTTTCGGTGAAGGAAAACACCGTGAGGAAACCATAGCATGGTGGTAGGGCTTTTTCCAATGCCCGCCTGGGTAGCTACCACCCTCAAGTTGTGAACCTGCCACCAAATACCAATAGATATGTTCCGGCAGCTGCACTTGAGAGCCAGTTCCTCCACAGGTTTAGCGTGTCTAGTTCCATCCTGGTGTCCCTTGACACCTCTCATCTTTTTTTATTATTCGAACCCATACACAAAAAAGTCACATTGCCCGGACAATGATTAGTAGATCAACGGATTTTTAAAGATATTTATCAATTTATTGTGCAAATGTCCCCCCTCCTTAATTTGACCACAGAACTACTCGAAGCTTTCACCCGTATATTGTCGATGTCCCATTTATTCGTACTAAACGATTTACGTCCTCGTTTCTTTTGTGAATTTACTCCTGGCGTAGGTTTTCCCGGAGCCCTACAACATCGATATCTCAAATGAAGAGCGAACCGGTTTCTTCTGTACGGACGAGTTACATCTTCAGCCTTGTCTTAACTCTCTATGAGGTGTGACTAAAGCCAAAAGTCGAACAGTGAATTGATAAAAATACTAATAAGATTTTGGAAAAGAAAATATAGACTAAACAATACTCAATACTAGAAGACCCTCCGAACTATATTCGACTGAAACTTACATTTACACAAATCATCCACTGTTGTAACGAATTGATGAATTATCTTAAAAAAAAAAACTCAACTCCTAGTTATATTTTGCCAAAAGTAAGTAATAATAATTTTTCATATTTTTTTAACCCATTCCTCCCCACTGTCATATTTTTACACGCTTTATATTGGTTTCACCTGTATGAATGTATGTATGTATGTAACCGACCCCTTTTTCCAAGTAAAAGATATCAACGAGATCTAATGAGGTTTTTACACGCTTTATATTAGCTTCAGTTCCGGTAACTAAAAAATAAAAAATAAATAATTGTTTAAAAAACTAGAACACACGCTTTATATAGAAAACTAAACTAAAAAACAGAAAATAAATTTTAATAAATATTAATTAAGAATAATGTAATTGTTTTTTAATAAATATAAGTTATTAATAGTTTGAATAAGAAAAAAAATGTTTTATTGTAAAAAAAACGTGGGGAGCATGGTGTCAATAGTTATGAATATTTAATTGACAGATATGAGAAGGATTATCATTTCGATAATATCTTGAAAAGCACCCCCGCTTTTTTTACAATAAAACATTTTTTTTTCTTATTGAAACTATTAATAACTTATATTTATTAAAAAAAATTACATTATTCTTAATTAATATTTATTAAAATTTATTTTCTGTTTTTTAGTTTAGTTTTCTATATAAAGCGCGTGTTCTAGTTTTTTAAACTATAATTTATTTTTTAGGACACTATTTCCAGATTTCTTTTTATGTATTAGCACTTTCATTATTATTATTTCTCATGAAATTCATAATTTTACATTACTTATCTAATAAAATAAAAACATTTTTTCGTTGTAAAAAATGTTTGAATAATAAAAATAAAAGTCGTAATACGTAAAAAGACATTTTGAAAATAGTGTCCTAAAAATATAACAGTGGGGTGTGGAATGGGTTAATTTGCGAAGCGATGGGTTGTCAATATAAATATTCAATTTCCCAACAATAGGTAATTTATGTCCTTATCTTAAATGTCGTCTATTTATACATAAAAGACATGTAATTAGTACATAGGTTTAGATGTTAAAACCTTACAAACAAACTAAGTTACCCGAGTTACTTTCAAATTTAAAATAGTACTTTGAATGAAGGTATTAGATTTCGTCACAACTTAACATTAACACTTTTTAAACGCTTTATATTAGCTTCACCTGTATGTATGTATGTATGTATGTATGTATGTATGTATGTATGTATGTATGTATGTATGTATGTATGTATGTATGCATGCATGTATGTATGTATGTATGTATGCATGTATGTATGTATGTATGTATGTACGTATGTATGTATGTATGCATGTATGTATGCATGTATGTATGTATGTATGTATGTACGTATGTATGTATGTATGCATGTATGTATGTATGTATGTATGTAACCGACCCCTTTTTCCAAGTAAAAGACATCAACGAGATCTAATGAGGTTTTTACACGCTTTATATTAGCTTCAGTTCCAGTAACTAAAAAATAAAAAATAAATAATAGTTTAAAAAACTAGAACACACGCTTTATATAGAAAACTAAACTAAATAACAGAAAATAAATTTTAATAAATATTAATTAAGAATAATGTAATTTTTTTTAATAAATATAAGTTATTAATAGTTTAAATAAGAAAAAAAATGTTTCATTGTAAAAAAAGCGTGGGGTGCATGGTGTCAATAGTTATGAATATTTAATTGACAGATACGAGAAGGATTATCATTTCGATAATATCTTGAAAAGCACCCCCGCTTTTTTCTTAATAAAACATTTTTTTTGTTATTCAAACTATTAATAACATATATTTTTATTAATTTTTTTTACATTATTCTTAATTAATATTTATTAAAATTTATTTTCTGTTTTTTAGTTTAGTTTTCTATATAAAGCGTGTGTTCTAGTTTTTTAAACTATTATTTATTATCTATTTTAATATAGGTTCTTACAATGTACAAATTGTTAAGCCCTTTATCAACCCTTAACACAATCCTATGCAATGGATTATAGCGGCCAATTAACTGTATTCCTTAATCATATTTGCAGTGAAATTAATGTTTGTATTGCTTACCCCCAAATAACAATATCATCAAGATAAAATGATAGCTCAGTGGTAGTGTGCACGACTTCACGTCAAGGGACATGGGTTCGAACCCAAGCATCTACAATGAGCTCGAGCTCTCGGTGAAGGAAAACATCGTGAGGAAACCGTAGCATGGTGGTAGAGCTTTTTCTAATGCCCGCCTGGCTAGCTACCACCCTCAAGTTGTGAACCTGCCGCCAAATACCAATAGGTGTGTTCCGGCAGCTGCACTTGAGAGCCAGTTCCTCCACAGGTTTAGCGTGTCTACCAAACTAGGGCCGTATCGTCACTTAAGATCAGGTGAGATTAAAAAAAATTTTTTTTATTCAAAATGCCAATATCACAATCCACTGTTACTCGTCTCGTCGAAACACGTTTGAGTCTCAGTGGAATTGAAGCTCAAAAGGACGTCAGATCGCAAACTGGTCCGCAGCTCCGCGGTCTGCGTCTCCGTTGACGTCAGATTCGAGCTGGAAGGACTCGACGAAACGCTCTCGAAAAGTCTAAAACTCAACTTGGGCGTTTCGTAAAGGCAGACGCAAGTTTGCGTCTCTTTAATGCTCAAATCCGGCGACTGAGTCTCGGACGTTATGGTCTCTTTATTCGACCGGCTCAAACCGAACTCAACGGGGAACGTCTGCGTTTGGATGTCGGACAGAGACACTGTCTCGGAGAAAAATATAGACTCATCCTCGCTGGTATCTGGTATCTCGTCGGTCTTCGTTTCAAAGTCACTCTTAACCGAACACCGCCAAGATGACAGAGAAACGTCATTTTTTATACCATCAACCCCGTTCAAGGTTTGAGTCGCGAACGTCCTCTTCGGACTGTCGCATATATAGTCGGCCATCTTCTCCGTATTAGATCTCAATCTCTTATTCTCACTCTCCAGCTTTGATTTCCTCTTCTCCGCTCTTCTGTCCGTTTTATACTTTTTATGATACTCGGGATGCTTCCTCAGCAGGTGGACTAAATATTTCTCGTTCGTTGAATAGGAGACGTTGCATATATGACACACGTAGTGTAAGTTACACTCTTTTAGGTGCCTTGTGTAGTCACTGTTCGTAGAGAAGGCTGAATTACAAGCAGGACAGTGGAATATTTTCTCTCTATGCACTTTGTTGAAATGCTGGTTTAAAAACTTCCTTCCGGAGAACCATTTCTTTCCGGTTCCGTGGTTGTAAGCGCAACCATCGTAGGAGCATTTGTAACGGAGTTCGATGAAAAAATCCTTCGAACACTGATGCACTTTTACCAAATGTATGAGAAGATCATTTTTCTTTATAAACGTCTCGTTACAACTAAAGGGGCATGTTAAGAGTATCTTCGAGTTCGTATCTGGCGCCATAATTGTTACTATTAATTTGTTATTTTCTAAGGTATTTATTACATTATTGGCACACGACAAGTTTTGTATGTTCGACGGTAATCTCTTCTGAAAAGAAAACATAGTATTCGATTTAACTTAAAAGAGAGTTTGTAACTGCGACTGGATAAGCGATGATAGCTCAGTTAGTAGCAATGAGCCTGAACTTTCAGTAAAGGAACACATCGCGAGGAAACCGTATTAGGGCTTCTTCTGGGGCCCAACTGGCTAGCTACCACCCTCAAGTTGAAAATCTGCCAAACACCTATAGATGTGTTCCGGCATTTACACTTGACAGCTACGACTCTCTAATAGGCTCAGCGTGTCCACCATCTTGGGGTATATCGTCCTTAACATCAGGTGAGATTGTAATAACGCTAATTCTATAAAGTATAAAATAAAGAATAATGTGTTCAGATTGAAGCGATGATAGCTCAGTGGTAGTGTGCACGACTTCGCGTCAAGGGACGTGGGTTCGAACCCAAGCACCTACAATGAGCTTGAGCTTTCGGTGAAGGAAAACATCGTGAGGAAACCATAGCATGGTGGTAGGGCTTTTTCTAATGCCCGCCTGGGTAGCTACCACCCTATAGTTGTGAACCTGCCGCCAAATACCAATAGGTGTGTTCCGGCAGCAGCACTTGAGTGCCAGTTCCTCCACAGGTTTAGCGTGTCTACCAACTTGGGCCGTATCGTCACTTAAGATCAGGTGAGATTATGGCCATTACGCTAAACCTTAAGTATATAAAAAAAAGGCTCTATTAAACACTATGAATGTGAAAACAGTGCCGTAAATTCAACAAACAACTCATAATTATAGTTTATTAATAGTTATTTTCGAAAAAGAAACCGTTTTCCTAATGCTTTGCACTGGATACATTAACAAAAAACGATGACTGAATGTTTACAATGCTCGAACAGACCGACATCTAAATCGACACCACGAAGTTAGTTGTGAAGTTCGTCTATTTCCATAAGAAGCAGCTGTGTTAAAAAACTGTAACACACTTGTCCACAGATAACACTGCACGGATAGTTAAGAACTTGGTGGTTTTTTTTTTTATTTTTTATACTTAAGGTTTAGCGTTATGGCCATAATCTGATCTGATCTTAAGTGACGATACGGCCCAAGTTGGTAGACACGCTAAACCTGTGGAGGAACTGGCTCTCAAGTGCTGCTGCCGGAACACATCTATTGGTATTTGGCGGCAGGTTTACAACTTGAGGGTGGTAGCTACCCAGGCGGGCATTAGAAAAAGCCCTACCACCATGTTATGGTTTCCTCACGATGTTTTCCTCCACCGAAAGCTCAAGCTCATTGTAGGTGCTTGGATTCGAACCCACGTCCCTTGACGCGAAGTCGTGCACACTACCACTGAGCTATTATCGCTTCAATCGCCTCAGTAACGCGTGCTGTTGCGTTCAATCTTCACACTGGACAGTTAATTGTTTGAAAAGTATTTCTTTTGATTCTCGGTGTTTATATTCGTTGCCTGTTTGGCTAATATCACTTGACATTAACAAAATTGCCAATTTGATAGGCAGACGTCAAAATCCTTACTAATATTATCAATGAGTTTGTTTGTTTGTTACTTTCCCGCCTCAAAGAATCATTAAAGAAACGGTAATAGGCTGCTTTTTTTTTTAATTATAGAAAGTGGAGTAAAGATAGAGATCATCATTTGTATGAAACCTTATATTGCGTCATCCGGTTTGTTTTACAGAATCAATATTAACGCGAGAGAAACCGCACGTAATATCTTGTATAAAATGAGAGTGAATAGATAAATCTATGCAAAAATAAATATACGCTTTACATACCTTGGCAGTATCTTTTAGAAAAGCGTCAGCTTGCTGACATTGAGTTTTGAATCGTTTGCAAATTGTCAGTGTATCTTCACAAGCCGAACAGAGCATTACAGATAGACCTTCAATGTTTATCATCTGTAAAAAGTAAATTATATCACTCTACACCCTGATTTCTGCTGTAAGCAACTATTAAGGCAAATGTATTCAACTAAATCTTACTAAATTAGCTCACTAAAAGTCTGAAAAATCTACCGAAGTGATCTTGTCCTGTTAAGGAATGCGGTAAGTTCTACATTAGAATGTGTCTGTAAAGCTGCGCTGGCTGGCTCCTGCTAAATTTGCCTGGGCAGAAACACGAGCAGTGACAGTAAATGTTGACTCGCGTCGGAAAGGGGCCTCATAAACCAA
The DNA here is from genome assembly GCA_039707435.1 of Actias luna. Lineage (NCBI taxonomy): Eukaryota > Metazoa > Arthropoda > Insecta > Lepidoptera > Saturniidae > Actias > Actias luna. Next base: position 4,480,268 of record JAZHAC010000037.1, on the reverse strand, counting down.
CGATCACGTCACAAGTCTCGGTAACTGCTCACAATTTTCCTCTTTGTCATATGATGGACCCACACGGTGAATCCATGAATAGACGGATAGCATTATGGGTATACACATAAAGAGGGCAAACACTATAAAGTGACCTTAAGGTATTATGTACTTTATAATGAAACAGAGTTGTTGTTAAATTTAGATAAGATAGTATTCAATGGACGAGGAGGTAATCAAATCAATGTCATATAATTTCAATGATTTAGGATGTTTTGTGGTATGAACTAACTAACCAACTTATAATGTATTTTCAATGAATCCATTCAGGTTTTTCAGCCAAAACTGAAACCAAACCTTCAGCCTGGATGTCTGTTCAACTGAAACTGACGCTTATTAAAAGTAGGATTTTTGTATTATATACTGAAATTTGGTAAATTCTTCACAAATATACCAAGAACATGCATCTTATCAAGGTCAACTTATCTTATCAACAAAAACATTTGTTTAAGTTTTTATCCTTTTCAATTTAACATAAACAAAAATATAGGTAAATATATACATGACATATTCTTGTAAGTAAACTTTATTAATTATTAACACTTAGTACTAAAAGACTTATTACTAATTAAATATTTTAACAATTTTTAAAATATTTTTAATGCAGTATCAACAATATTGCTTATGCAGTATTTTAAGTAGAGTTAGTTGTTATGCCTTATACGTCTACCAGAGTTTTTAATTAGTGTTGCCTGACCAGCCGAGGATGCACTATCCCCTTATACTATAAGTATGTAATTGGCATTGTCATAGTATATATTTAAAGATTGTAAAATATCTATAATAAGACTTTCTGTTTAACCCCTGACAACCCCAGTAAAAAGACACCTCCAAAAGGTTAACATACTAAATGTATTGTATATAATTATTTATATTATAATTCTAAAGTAAAAATGTTTGTTTAAATCCACTAATGTTAGAAACCATCAGTTGTATTTAAATAATTCTTCTTGCACATGATAGATTAATCACTGACGAAGACTTTAGGTTATTTACATCACACTTCACCCAGTGGTGGACATATGCTCCAAAACAAGAAAGAGAAACGGAGTAAACAGGTCACAATTTGGTAACCAAGGGTTAGTGATAAAAATTGAGGTCACAAAGCAAGAAGATGAAATGACCTTAGGACTCTTATGTATAAGAGTGACAGCAGATAGAAAACAGTGGAAAAAGTTGGAGGAGGCCTTTGCCATAAGACACACCGACACACAAGATATTTTGTAATTTTTTTTTTTGCTTCATATATTTTTTTTTTTTTTATATATTTGTAAAATATTTCTAGAAAGAAAGGCTTTATTATTATTAATATTACACCCAATAGGAGTTGAGCTGAATTAAAAAGAAGATTTTATAACTGGAAAAGAGATGATTATTAAATAATTTTTTGATCAAGTAATTAATACAATATCACAACTTTACAATCCTTTTTGCTACGAACAATAAAGACACCCTATCTATACACTAAACCATTTATTTTATTTTAGATTGTAACGAAACTTGTATATAGGAAATCGTAAAATTTAATAAATTGCAATTTTTATTATCATACTTGGTTTAATCCGCGTAAAAAATTACGGCATTGACAAAAATAGTAGTACGTTACCAATGCAAAGGCAAGAACAGGTATTCGCTGTAGATTTTATATTAAAAATCACCTGAATTTCTGTTATCTTGGAGAAATCCTCATACAACCCCCATTCGTTCATGTTTTTCATTTCCCCCTTCTGTGTTAGGCAACCGCGGCACATCAGCATAGGATCACCCATCGAACTCTCTAATTTTCTGAACGGACTTAACATGATTTTACTTTAATTTACACAAATATATTATACAAATAGAAATATCCTAAATCTCATTTCGAATTCCTTTCAGAGCTGAACTAGCTACTGCATAGTAGTTTGTAACAGACAAAAAAATAACTGTTATTATATAGCAGTTATATGGTTTAACTTTTAATTCACTGATAATTACTGTAATGAGACAATTATTGTCCACCTGATATATATTGGTGTGATTGTTATTTATAATAAAACTATAAAACACATTGTTGAAATTTTTTTAAATTGATGTTTTAGATGAGTTGTTTTTTTTTTCTTCTTTTTATTAAATAGCCAGACGAGTGCGCACAGCTCTTTTTCTTTTATTTTATTTAATGGCCACATGTGTGTGCACATAATTTTGTAAATCTAGTTCGGTCCTATCCAAATAACTTTTTTTAAACCCGTTTAATAGAACAAAAAATTCACATTAGATATCTATAGAAAAATATAAAAAATAAACATTAACTGTCAGAAGAACTACCGATAATAGCTCTATTTTTACTCTTTTCAAATGGCTTTCTTTTATATTATATGTTATGTTATATTATAATTCGTATGTCAACAGTTTCAATCACGACAGAACAAAAATTATATCCCCACACCAGGGTCAAGAAGTTCGTGAATTACGTTTTGAATTTGTTATATATACCACTAGTTTATACAATGTTGTTTGTTGTTGTTATTATTAGTATTTTTCAAATGTGTCATTTAGTTATTAGAATGATCATACTATTTTATCACCTAATATTTTTCCGCAAGGAAAGGTTTTTGAGTCTACTACTTTAAATTAAATATTGTTTTTATTCTAATATTAGTAGGTATTTAAAAACTACATTAATAAAGGCATTTAACTTTCAATGCTTAAGCTATACTAAGCTACACAGTTCTTTTCCAACCTTAATTGTACAATTGTATTTTATTATTTTAATTTCATTTTTGTATATACCAGCTTTACCAAAATCATAATAGTAAAATATCTTAAAATAATGCAATAGGAATAAAATACGCGTCCTTTAATTTCAACTCTCAATTCTTGCCCTAATAAGTTTCACTTCGATAAGAAAATGAGAAAAATTTAGTTTTAATGTTTAGTGATAATGTAATTTCCTAATAGTAAAATAATTATTCTAATTGTAATGTATTTTCTTTACATACGAACCTATACTTCTATTTGAAAAATCTTGGAAAGTGTGATAAAATGATATATCTCAAATTATTTTTCCATTACTATTAGTTTTATTATTATGTTATTTCATTAAGTATAAAAAATATACTCAAATATATTTAATTTAAAACTTATATTTTAATATTAACGTGGATGAGATTCTATAAAATATTATTGAATATATTTTATTTAAAAGACATTAGAGGTTTTATGTACATTTCTTTAAATATTCGAAAAACAAATCTCTACCAATCATACTAGACATTTTTGGCTCAACTAAATTCACAAGAGTATGGTTCTCTCATAGAAAGGTAATTATTAACTATATTTATGTTACTTAACATTTATTTTTGCAATTTTTATTACTATATCAAAATAAAATACCGGCTAAATAATTGATGTGAAGTTATTTATTTTGTTCTATAAGGTATCTATAAGAATACAAACGCGCGCAGTTCACACCGGTCGCCATTTGCGCCACGAACGCTCAGCTAGTATTGTGTGGTGAATAATTTTTTAGGTTAATAGTGTTAAATTAATTATATTGTGTAAAAACATTTAACAACGACCCGTGAAACATCTATACATTGTTCTATACACAAAGCACGATATGTGCGTTTATTTAAGGTAAGTTTTTTATATATTCCTCAAACTACGTATCCTAATAAATACACGTGTAAGTAACTTGTTCGAATAATCTGCAATTATTTACTCTTTTATTTCCTATAAGCGTTTTATTTGTTTTCTAAACAAATCTTTTGTATGCTTTACGTAATACGACATATGATATTAATAATAAATATGCAAGGATTAATTATTTTCGTTACTGGGTTGATCTATTTTTGGATCGACAGCCTGTGATATCTTCTGTTATTTGTATGCGATTTTAAAAAATATATCGTATTGGCAAAGATGTAGATTCCATTGAGGCTTACGTGGAAGTTTTTATTGCATTGTCTAGAAAGTAGAATTTATTATAATTATAACCAGGCCACCTTTCATTTGTTGACATTTGGTTTCATAACATTGATGCCAAAGTGTTTGCGTCGACAATAATCTTGCATGCAGTCTGCAGATAATCGAATGCATTTCGAAATATGAAACCATAAACTCGAGGCATTGTAGCTATCAAAAGAGTTTTACAAGGTTCGAACTTTTTTTTCCCACGCTACGTAATTGGAAATGCGATAAGATTAAATGAAATTAAGATGCAATAAAAAAATGAATGTTTGGTTTTAGTTAGTACAAAATTTAAATACGTTTCTATATGTGTGTTTTTATCCTTATTCATTCTTTTTACTTGTGACCTTGTAAACTTTCATAGATACACTATACGAGAAATAATGGCCTATAAGGAGTTCTGTTGATCCTTTCTAATTTGATTTTTAAACTATATTAATGTAAAGGTTTCGTCGAAGACCAGCTTTATGGCAGTTTGCCATTGCATATACTAAGATGAGGGCCAGTTTTTGAAATTGAATATGGTATTCATTTATTACTATTGCAATAGTATACCCTTAAGTTAGATTTAAATTGAAATCCAGTTGTATAAATGTAATAATAATTTTGCATTTTTTTTTTAATTCCATACAGATCATATATTGACTTAGATGTCTTTTTACTATTACCCTAACTTCTTATCCCTTAGTTACCTAGGTCAGCATGATGTTTTCTTCCTATACTTAATCAGCTGTCATCTTATTTATTTATATATATCATTTTTAACACAGTCCAATACCGTTCACTACTCTAACAACCATCCAGCTTCATAATGATTTCTTATGTTTATGCGAATATTACTAATCAAAATAAAATTAATTTAAACAGATTTTATCACGGTTATTTATTAATTTTGATCCCGAAGTTTCGAAAGCTTTTCAGCCTTCGTGGTCACGGGGCGGACTGAGATATCGGTTGTCCAGAAAAATTCATGTTACTGTCTCTACCTTCAATTTCAAGCTTCATACTTATTCCTTTTTTTTTAATGCTAATGAGCAGCAACAAACGGACGTCCCATCTGATGGTAAATGGTTACTGTCACCTATGGGTGTTAAAGCCATGTTACTGACCTTGGCAGTAATGTCTGATTCTTTTAATCATATGACTTTCATCTCCCCTCAGGACATGCGCATACCACACTAACCTTTTACTTATCATGTCACAGGTACTATTTTCATGCTTACTTGAGTATATTCATTTTTTAGCTTATCCATTCTAGTTAATCTAGGATCTTGGCTTATTTTTTTTGTAGTTAAGGCTTAGTGTTATGACCATAATCTCACCTGATTGTGTAATGATACAGCCCAAGTTGGTAAACCCGTGGAGGAACTGGCTCTCATGTGCAGCTGCAGGAACACACCTATTGGTATTTGGCGGCAGATTCTCAACTTGAGGGTTGTAGCTAGCCAAGCAGACTTTAGAAAAAGACATGCTACAGTTTTCTCACGAGGTTTTCCTTTACGGAAAGCTCAAGCTAATTGTAGGTGTTTGGATTCAAACTCACATCTCATGACACTGCATTCCTACGGACTACCACTGAGCTATCATCGCTTCAAAATTAGTATTTCATTTTTGGAGCACATCATGCATATTGACAGAGTGTGATGGTCTATTTCTAATACCCACCTGGCTAATTACCACCCTCAAGTAAAAATTCTGCAGTCAAATACTTATAGCTGTATTCTGGCAGTGTTACTTGTAAACCAGACTCTTTACTAAGTTAAGTGTTTCCACCATTTTAGGCAGGCAGGCATTAGGAAAAGCCCAACCACCATGCAAATAGCTTATATTGTAAATTTGATTGTTAATAGTTTTCTTAGTAGTTAATTAGTTAATCTATTAGTTTATTTTGTTACACTTTAACCAATCAATAGATCATTAGGTTTTTTTTTTCTTTTTAATAGTGTTTCTTCTGGTTTGGTGGGCACCTTTTTTTAAATTTTATTTATTAGTTACGAGATTACTATTTTTCATTTTTGCCTTTATTTGGTCAATAGTAAATTTTGCATACACATGGCTAAAAGTACAGATAGAAACAAACAACCGAATTAAACCTACCACTTTGGATTCTTATTTATTTAAAAAGGGAATATTTTTAAGATGGTGTAATTTCATTATCATTGGACCTTCGATTTTGAAGGTACACGCGGGAACTCATCAGATAGGAAATGTATAGTGTGTGAGATATAGGTGGGTTAGTGATAGATCTAGTGATGAGAAGTGTAGGCACTTCCCCTAGTGTCTGGAGTGTGTAGTGTTAGGTGACTTGCCAATGATAAGTCATCATATACTCCTCACTCCTTTGACCTGAGCTCGAACAATACTCTTGCTCCTTGCGTTTAGTAACAAAAAAAAGTCTGTAGAATTATTTTTACCCCACGCTATTCACAACAACATTTACCTACCATATTTTATAATAATGTTTTCATTACCTCACTTTCTTGTATGTCTGTCCGGATGGAGTTTTGTAATTGATTTAAACTAACTTCCCGATGAGTTAGATACTTTAAAATTTGGACAACAGTTCAAAAATGGGTGACAATGCATGAAAATGTGAAAAAATTGATTAGTTTGTTTTTTCCATACAAAGTTTATAGTCGATTTATAACTTCTCGATCAGCTATATATTTGAATGTAACTCAAAATGTAAGTGACAGATGAACAGAATATATTAAAATTTCATTAGGTGTGCGGTACGGTAGTGTGTACGGCTTCGCGTCCAGAGACGTGAGTTGGAATCCACCTTTAAGATCCTTAAACTTTCGGTGATGGGAAACATCGTGAGGAGATTGTAGTATGGTGGTAGGTAGGCTTTTTCTAATACCCGCCTGGCTAGCTACCACCCTCAAGATGAAAATCTGCCGCCAAAATGTTTTCCGACAGTTGCACTTGACGGCCAGTTCCTCCACAGGTTTAGCCTGTCTACCAACTTGGACCGCAGTGTCACTTAAGATCAGGTGAGATTATGCCTATAACGCTAACCTTAGCTATAAAATAAATAAATTAAACACACACTAAAAAGTAGAAAATAAGAGATTGGAAACGAAAAATTAAGCCCCATGTTTATCATTTCATTTTCAATTGAATATGTAACTGAATAAATAGTAATGTTGTTAATTGAAACGAGTTACTTATTTGTTCAACTGTGAAAAATATACTTAACTTCATTATGTAATATAGAAACAACACCATTTTCTTTTTAATACTAAAGTTTTATCGTTATAGCCACCTTCTCGTCTGATGTTAAGTGACGACGGTCACGTTAAACCTAGCGGAAGGACTGGCTCTCTAGTGCAGCTGCCGGAACACGCGTATAGGTTTTTACAGCTGATTTTCAACTCGAGGGTGGTAGTTAGCCAGGCGGGCATTAGAAAAAGCCCTACCATCTTGCTATGGTTTCACGTTTCCCTTCACCGAAAGCTCAAGCTCGTTGTAGGTGTACTCGAACTCACTTCCCTTGACACGGTGTCAGTACATGCTACTGAGCTATTCGCATTGTGGTAGGGCTTTTTCTAATGCCCCTTGACTAGCTATATCACCCTCAAGTTGAAAATCTGCCGCCAAACACCAATGGCCCTCAAGGTCTGCAACGCGCTTCCGTTTCCTCTTGAGTTGTGGATGTCCATTGGTGGCGGTGATCACTTACCATCAAGTGACACGTTTGCCCACTAATAATAATAAAAAACGCATGTTTAAATAAGATTTGCTTGTCGGTCTCCACTGATAATCCTATGAACTCGACGTCAGTGCATTTTTTTTGATTCGTCGATTTATTTGTTTAACTCATACTTTGTTATCGTGCATCTGTGTTTACTTTGGTATTGAACTTGAGTAGTTTTTTATGTGAGATCGTATATCGCTGTGTAGGTCAAGGAAAAGTTTGTTTATAATTGCGTTATCTCTATATATATATACACTACAACTGTTACCAAGCCATTTCTCTGTACAATAAATGTTTAGTGAAATTTATAACTATATTTAGTTCTTACGTGCGTTGAACATTCGCTGCTACGGATATATGGACCGTTTATTTTGAAAGTGGTGTAAGTCCGTTTTTGAGAAAAATCCGCTATCACGTAATTCATGCTTAATTTAATGTAATTTTTTTATATATAACTAGTCCGTGTTTAATTTCTCAGAAAAATCTCATGTTTTGTACAACTTAAAATCGGGTCGGTAAATGAAATTGCATTATCAACAAATATTGTAGTAACCTTTAATTTTCTCGAAACAAAAGAAAATGGACTTACACCACTTTCAAAATAAACGGCCCATATCTCTGACCAACGAAAATTATATATATTCCTAAGGGGCAGCCATTTGTTCTTTTGTCCGGGGCGTCTTAATCGCCATAGCGGATGCCCTTTCCGAACGCCGCGTCAAGGAACGCGAGTTCGAATCCACCTGTAATTGTAAACCGATTCCGTATTTTGATCAGCTTCGAATAATTTCTGTTCGCACAAAAAAACAAATTCGATAAATATTAGCAACTAGCTTGTACATGCGGATTCACTCGCGTGAATATTGATTTTGTCAAACGAATCGGATGTGACGCAATATAAAGTTTCAAAGTTTACCCCTCTCTTTACCCCACTTCCAATAAGGTTTTCGCGAAAAAAAGCAGCCTATCACCGTCTCCAGGTTCCCGTCTATCTCTATACCAAAATTCATCATAATCGACTCAGCGGTTTAGGCGTGAAAGCGTAACAAAGAGACAAACTCACTTTCGCATTGATAATATTAGGAAGGAAGTAAGGATGTATTGGATGTAGTAAAAAATATATATTTTTATCATATATTGGTCTATTTTAAGCTGGACTGAGAGGGGTGGTGAACGGGGAGACCCGATATTATTACACCGGTCTGGCCTTCATTAAATATTTATATCAGTCAAGGTTTCAGCGTTATGGGCACATCTCACCTGACGTTAAGTTAGCATCAGGTGATATTGTTGCCGTTACGATAAACCTGAACAGTAAAAGAAATATTGAAATAAAATTAATTTAAACGGATTTTATCGCGGTTATTTATTGATTTTAATTCCGACGTTTCGAAAGCTTTTCAGCCTTCGCGGTCACGGGGCGGACTGAGGTGTGGGTTGTCCAGAAAAGTTCATGTCACTGTGTCTACCTTCAGTTTGACTTTACTTTTGATTTTACTTTCAATTGAAGGTAGACACAGTGACACGAACTTTTCTGGACAACCTACACCTCAGTCCGCCTCGTGACCGCGAAGGCTGAAAAGCTTTCGAAACGTCGGGATTAAAATCAATAAATAACCGCGATAAAATCCGTTTAAATTAGTTTTATTTCAATGAATAATATTCGCGTAAACATAAGAAATCATCAAAAAATAGTTTGTAATCCAGAAGTGCACGCCTCATAACGTTATTATAATAGAATGACAAGTCATTCTAGAGCTATTAGAAAAGAAATGGTCCCAATACGTTAACCCATTCCTGCCCACTGTCATATATTTAGGACACTATTTTCAAAATTTTATTATTTCTGATGAAATTCATTATTTTTACACTATTTTTCTAATAAAACGAAAACGTTTTTTCGCTGTAAAAAATGTTTAAATAATAAAAATAAAAGTTCTAATACGTTAAAAGACATTTTGAAAATAGTGTCCTAAAAATATGACAGTGGGGAGGAATGAGTTAAGATTTTTGGGCGCAATCGTTACACAGACATGCGGGGGCGTCCATGAAAAATTTTTTCAATATTTTTTTAGTGTGAAATGAAATTAATATATTTAAATACCATATGGTGTGATAGGGTGAGTATTTCTCGGGATAATAAAACATTTTCATTGCCGTAAAAATAATTCATACAAGTATATTATAAACAATGATCATTGCAGTCTCGAGAATCTGTCGACTTTGTAATATTAAAAGTCATGCACGACCTTAAACGCCTCGCGTTATGACGCGTGCAATAAGCCTTTTATTTTTTACTTTTTTATAGTTAAGGCTTAGCGTTATGGCCATAATCTCACCTGATCTTAAGTGACGATACGGCCCAAGTTGGTAGACACGCTAAACCTGTGGAAGAACTGGCTCTCAAGTGCAAGTGCCGGGACACACCTATTGGTATTTGGCGGCAGGTTTTACAACATGAGTGTGGTAGCTAGCCAGTCGGGCATTTGAAAAAGCCCTACCACCATGCTATGGTTTCCTCACGATGTTTTCCTTCACCGAAAGCTCACGCTCACTGTAGGTACTTGGATTCGAACTCACGTCCCTTGACGCGAAGTCGTACACACTACCACTGAGCTATCATCGCTTCAAACCCTTTACCCTACGAGCATTTCAGCTTAGTCTTATTCAATACCCATTAAACACAACGCGCTTAGCCCGCCTAAAGGAGTTCTCAGTTTAAAATAAATTTCACTCTTCCGTGGTTCTAGAAACGGGACGTCTAGGATTTTGCGCTACAGCTGGCAACACTAACCGTGAGCCAACTATCGGGCCATGAGTACATTATTCCCCACTTAGCACCGCACCACTCGTGTTACCTTGAACCCCAATAAGAATTCCTTATCGACGTTAGAAATGTTCTAACCTTCAATGGACCTTTTTTTTTCATTATTCTATGCTCCGTTTTGAGTTTGAAATTTACTCCTTAACAATCTATTTCTCCTGATGTCACTCGTATGGAATTTTTATCATAATCCTCTTGCGCTGTTCCCAAGTTATTTGGTGTCGGCGCAATACGTTTTCTTCTTGCATAGATCTCTATCAACCGTAATCTATACATTCTTCCATGGTAGCTGAGTTGATAGTATGTACGAATACTGCATCAAGGGACGCGAGTTTGAATCCACCTGCAATGAACTTTAGCTTTCGGTGAAGGGAAACATCATGATGAAACTATAGCATGGTGTTAGGGCCTTTTTTAATGCCCTCCTGGCTAGCTATCACCCTCAAGTTGAAAAGTTGCCACCAAATACCTACATGTGCCAGTCCCTCGACTAAGCTTAACGTGTCAACCATATTGGACCGCACAATAACTTAATACCTGGTGAGATGACCAGCTAAGCTAAAGTTTAGCTGAAGCTTAAGCAAAAAAATCCTCCCTTTTTCTTTCAAGTAATTCCTCACACACTCGTATCCTTTTTTTTTGGCCTTCTCTTCTTTTGTATCCAACCATGGGTTTCTTATAGAAATGACTTTAATAGAAGCGTCAACAGTGTTACGTTTTTCTGCGCAATTTACCTTGCGAACTTTCCATTTTGACAATCGGGAAACCGTCCGTCCTATGTGGATCTTCTGTTAATACATTACATATTTATTGTTATGGTTATGTTGATGTTAGGTTCCTATGTGACCCAAAGTGATTGACACGCTATGCCGAGTGGAAGGACTGGCACTCAAGTGCAATTGCCGATACCTTTAGGTATTTGGTGGCAAATATTTGACTTGAAGATGGGAGCCAGACTATGGAAGTGAGAAAGCTGTCCCTGATGTTTGTGCAACATGGGAGATTGTGACGCCATGGTGCTTGTTATTGAGTAATATCCGGTGGTATTTAAACGATAAGTGTTGCCACATGCACACTTCTCCTAAGCCCGGATAGTGCGTTTGAGTTTGCGCATCGCGAAGAGAAACCCCTAAAGATGGGATTTTTTTAAATTGATCTTAAGTGACGATACGGCTCAAGTTGGTAGACACGCTAAACCTGTGGAGGAACTGGCTCTTAAGTGCAACTGCCGGAACACATCTATTAGTATTTGGCTGCAGATTTTCAACTTGAGGGTGGTTGCTAGCCAGGCTGGCATTAGAAAAAGCTCCACCACCATGCTACGGTTTCCTAACGATGTTTTCCTTTACCGAAAGCGCAGGCTCATTGCAAGGATTTGAACTCGTCGCGTCCCTTGATGCGGAATCCAAACGTATATGTGTGGTCTATAGATAAGCGTTTTTTTTTGTTTCAGATTTTAAGAACATTAGACATGAAGATAGCTAGCAAAACGCACACAAGAATCTTTGATATACTTATAAGACTAGTGCCTGAAGATTTAACAAAGAAAAACTGTATCAATTATTAAAGAAAAATTTACAAGTAGTGGCGTAAGAGATACGAAACGTTAAGCTCAATATATTTGTCAGTATTTCGATTTTACTATAATAGTTAAAAGAAATAAAGTTATAATAAATAGGAATTATAAATTGAAGTGTGTAGTTCCCCTGCAAGTTAGAGTACGAGTGCAGAGGTTTCCGTTCGACGTATGGATGTTTAGTGTTGCCGGTGTGAATATAGAGAGTTTTTAAGTGTTGCAAGTATGAAAATTCCGGAAACTACGGTGAACGTTGGCGCGTATTATGCCAACGAAGAGAATGGACAGTGGCAGGTGAGTGATTTTTTTATTATTTTCGTATATTTTTTTTAGATTTGGACACCACTTCAGTGGCGTTGGTGGCTTAGTTTCGGTGAAGGAAGACATTATGATAAAACCATAGCATGGTGGTAGGGCTTTTTTTAATGCCCACCTAGCTAGCTACCGCCCTCTATTTTTAATAACGTGGTCTTTAAAATCCCATCCTTTATAAACTTTCTCACTGTATCTTGAAAATTCAAACGCATTACCCGGGTTTAGGCCAAAAGCATAGGGTGCATGTGGTTATTCATTGCGTGTTAATCCCCCCACACTACCCACTAAAATGCACCACGGCGACACTTTAAACTTCAGTGTTGCCAGGGATCAGGGTCAACTTTCGCACGTGTTTTAGTGGCTAGCTACCACCCTCAAATTGAAGATTTACTGCCTAATTCCTATACATGTGTTCCGACAGTTGCACTTGAGAGCCAGTACCTCCACTAGACATAGCTTGACCGCCATGTCGGGCCACATGGTCGCTTAATATTAGGTGATATTGTGGCCATAATACTAAGCCTACAAATTATTTAAAAATAAGTCCTAAAAGTAGTATACCTTAGTTACTTATCCAGCACCATACAGTGACAGGTGTGTATGAGATGCACGACGTGTACCTCTCTTTCTGATTCACTCTGCAATATATCTTCCATCTCGCTCATGTAACCGAAACCGAACAGTGCGTATACTTGGAACGCCCTTGAAGAGCTGTAAGGAATTATTTAAGCTAATTCCATCCTCCCCTTCCCATAGATATTCGTGCTAGATATCGGAGCCACAGCTTTACTGTAACCTCATTCCCGACACAAATCAAAATGTTTATAAGCTAGTATCTTTGTCACACTGTGGAGCTTTAGCAGCGACTTCAGCACTATATGTTCCTTCCTCCATATAATTTTAGATTTTACGTGCGGATTTGCTGACGTTAAAATCGATTTTGTATAACAAATCGGACGAAACAAAAAAAAATTTATACCAAGTTTACCCCTCTCTTTACCCCATTTCCGATAAGTTTTGCGCGTGAAAATGTAGCCTGTCATCGACTCGAGGTTCTCGTCTATCTCTATACCAAAATTCATCAGAATCGATTCAGCGGTTTAGGCGCGAAAACGTATACGACAAAGTCACTTTCGCATTTATAATATAAGTAAGGATTGGGTCATTTATACAAGGTGTCAAGTATAGTTGCGACTGACTGAAGACATTTTCCCTTTCGACAGTCGCTACTGTTGCTGGACCATACTCAGTATGCCATCAGCTCAAGTATAGTCATTATGCCAAACTAGGGTAGAAAAAAAAAAAACTTTTCATCTATAAAGTTTAATCGAAAACAATGTATCGATTATGTCTAGCCAAACGGAGTGATAATTGACAACGGTGTGGGGGGAGGTGTGGTCGGCAGCGGCGATGCGGGCATCCACCGAGGCCCCGTCTACCCCGTTCACATACCGAGAGGGCAGATGCCAGGTATGATACTGTTTGTCGTATATATATTTTTTTGTTGCTCGCAAACGTTCCGTTTATTTAAGGTGGACGTACATAAGGTGGCGATCCTTTCTGAAAAAGATCGATTCGAATCGATTCATTAAAAAAATCGATATCCAAAAGATCGGTTCATCAAAAATCGATTTTTTTTTTGCTTATTATCTTTTTAATATAAAACCAATCATCGAAAGTAAAAAGAAAACCAAATAATATCTTTATATGTATTTCGAACAATGTTTTACGAAAATAGATACGAATCTAACCTCGATTTTGAAGGGGAATTAGATGTAATTAATTATGTACAATTAAATGTTTATGTTCACACATACAAAAAATGTATTTATTACCAAAATGTCCTACCATTGCTTGAATTCATTAGCTATATCTGCGATTCATTGAATTGCTCTCAGACGCTAGTAATTCATTTATTTGTATTAGTTAATCAATAATATAATACGTTTATCAATAATAATACACTATATAAGGAAATACGTTCCAACCGAGTGTTCCACGACACGCACGCATTTTTTAAGCGTGTTGAGCCATTTTTGTGTGAGCGAAAATAATAAACCTCGCGTGATCGTCACCGAACGCTTTCCATTTGTGTAGAGTGTGTATGCAGATTGTTAATTACGGTCTTGTCAAATGTGAACGCTCGGTCGATCGGTCTGGCGTGCGACTTAATAATCACGCGTAAACAAGGTCGTAGGTTCCATACCTTAACATATGGATATGAGTTTTCCTTTTTCTCTTTTACTATTTTGTGCAATGTAGTTTTCACTTCTGCCGGTAGTCCTTGTGATTGCTTTTTATTATTTATTTATTTTATATTTTAGGGTATGTGGTAGCAGGCGCATACTATCCCCCGACAGGCTACCCCCCAGTAGGTAGTCCTTGTGATTGCTTTTTATTATTTATTTATTTTATATTTTAGGGTATGTGGTAGCAGGCGCATACTATCCCCCGACAGGCTACCCCCCAGTAGCGCAACAGCCCCCCGACGACTTCGCCGATTACATGTGGATGGAGCACGAAGAGGAATTCGATAAACAGGTACGCTTTAGAGGAAACTTGTTTAGGCTCGCTGATTATGTTTAATTTGTGAGTATTGAATGTAATTGAACCGTCACGCTTGGCTTTGTGACGTTCGTGCGAATAAGTCAACGCGTCACTGCTAAATTCGCTCAATCACGTGAGAGACCGTGACGCATCAGTCGCGATTAGTATCGACATAAGAGTACACTAAGGAGCCAAGACAGATATAGTCAACGCGTCACTGCTTAATTCGCTCAGCGAGAGTTACATGACAGAGCGTGACGCGTCAATCGAATTCAGTATCGACATAAACACGGTATTCCTTCTATTTAATACTCTTTAGCTGTGTCCCGTATTATTAACTTCGCCTTAATTTAGTTTTCACTTCATATGATCTTAAACACAAAATACAGTTCGATCCAAAATCAATGGCGACCACAGATAAATTAAGTAAATTTAAGAAAAGTCACATCAGCTGGAATTATACTCTGTAGCTTTGTGGTTATGGTCACAATCTCACCTGATGTTAAGTGACGATGCGGTCCGAGATAGTGGACACGTTAATCCTAGTGGGGGGACTGCCGTGGGTGGTAGCTAGCTAGACGGGCATTAGAAAAAGCCCTACCACCATGCTTACATTCTCTGATCCAGAATCTTGGCTAAATAAATGTGATCTTGACACCAAGATACAATCAGGATCCAGGATGAACTGTACGTGTTGCTATCAAAGAATAATTTGAAGACATTGTTAGTTGAGGGTCAAATGTACTTTCTGTACTTTCCACCAGTCGAGACTTACATACCCAGGATTTTGTCAGAGGCCACCCTTACAGAGATCTATCAATGTTAAAAAAAAATCACAGCAGTGAGTTATGTATAGAATTAGTTCTCTTGGCTGCTCACCGCTTCAACAAAATCCTCATCACTATAAGTTGATCATATAAATGCCGATAAAATGGTGGAAATAGGCAAGGCAACCCCATCAGCAGTGGTGAGAAATCGTGATTTTTTTTTATACTTAAGGTTTAGCGTTATGGCCATAATCTCACCTGATCTTAAGTGACGATACGGCCCAAGTTGGTAGATACGCTAAACCTGTGGAGGAACTGGTTCTCAAGTGCTGCTGCCGGAACACACTTATTTTAGTATTTGGCGGCAGGTTCACAACTAGAGGGTGGTAGCTACCCAGGCGGGCATTAGAAAAAGCCCTACCACCATGCTATGGTTTCCTCACGATGTTTTCCTTCACCGAAAGCTCAAGCTCATTGTAGGTGCTTGGGATCGAACCCACGTCCCTCGACGCGAAGTCGTGCACACTACCACTGAGCTATCATCGCTTCAACCAGTGTACCATCCGCACTACCAATTTAACTTACAGAAGATGATAACGTTCCAGGTCATGCAGCAGCTCGAAGAGGAAGCCCTGATGGAACAGTGCATAGAGGCGATGCTAGAGGACGAGCAAAGGGAGAGGCACAATAGGCCTATGGCGAACGGGCACAAGCATCACCACTATCCAACGTGAGTATCTCATTGGCAGTAATGTCTAACAAGCATCGCGATTCACATGCATACAGCTAATCGTATATAGTTTTCTACACACACATATTCATGCTCATAAAATCACACACCGATTCAACAAAACAACACACAGACACAACTCTCTACTCACACACCAACATACACACTCATCCACTCACATATACACTTGGACAAACTCCCTGTACATTGACATACACACTCACATATACATACATATCTAGGCACTTATACATACATATCTAGGCACATATACATACATATCTAGGCACATATACATACATACACACTCACATGTACATACATATCTAGGCACATATACATACATACACACTGACATGTACATACATATCTAGGCACATATACATACATACACACTCACATATACATACATATCTAGGCACATATACATACATACACACTCACATATACATACATATCTAGGCACATATACATACATATCTAGGCACATATACATACATACACACTCACATGTACGTACATATCTAGGCACATATACATACATATCTAGGAACATATACATACATATCTAGGCACATATACATACATATCTATGCACATACATACACGTTTCATTTCACGCATTATTTCGCTCCACTCACACACACACACTCATACGTAAGCCTAGAAATATATACAAAAATTAATATACACTATCAATACACCCAATGCCACAGTAACACATATCAGACCTAATTCTCTTTTAATAGATTTTTTTATAGTTTATTAGAAGCGGTGATAGCTCAGTGGTAGTGTACACGACTTCGCGTCAAGAGACGTGGGTTCGAACCCAAGCACCTACAATGAGCTTGAGCTTTCGGTGAAGGAAAACATCGTGAGGAAACCATAGCATGGTGGTAGGGCTTTTTCTAATGCCCGCCTGGCTAGCTACCACCCTCAAGATGAAAATCTGCCGCCAAATACCAATAGGTGTGTTCCGGCAGTTGCACTTGAGAGCTAGCTCCTCCACAGGCTTAGTGTGTCTACCAACTTGGGCCGTATCGTCACTTAAGATCAGGTGAGATTATAGTCATAACGTTAAACCTTAAATATAAAATATATATATATATAAGACAATATTTCGGAATTTCTTTGCAATTGTAGATTAAAATTAAACCAATAAGTCACTCTGAAAACAAAGTTTTTTATTTTAGTACTTAGATACATACATATAATCCTAATTTAATTTAAACTTAATAATAATATCTCACCTGAAAACAAAGAAACTACATTTAAAGTGTAATTTTTACCCTTTTTTAATTCCCTTTTTATACAAATCCAAATATTATACTATCAATTACGGTTAGTTGTCAATTCCAAATTAAACTACATTCTCAACAGAGTTAGCGTCATTACGTCACAGCGCCATCTATTAAGTACGTGAGTACTGATTTTTAAACGTCACGAAACGCGCTGTAAAATTTAAAGAAATAATTAAAGTTTCTATACATATATCACTTGATGTTAAGTGACGATGCTGGGCCTTTTGTTACTTTTTTAATACAGCTATTCAGCTGTATTTAAAATAATTTTTTAATACAGCTAATTAAATAGCCTAAAGCTTCCTTAATTATTACTCTATCAAACACGATAAGAGTTTAGTAATGTGACTGATAGTTCCTAACGAGTGTTCAAATTTTCCACTTTATAACATTAATGAATAGGGTTTAAATGAACACAATTATGAATAACAATACCAAAATCACTAGACGAAAACTCCAAGTTCGTATATAGTGGTGGTAGGGCTTTTTCTAATACCCTCAAGTTAAAAATCTGCTGCGAAATACCTGTAGGTAAGTTCCGGTAGTTGCTCTTGAGAGCCAGTCCCTCCACAGGTTTAGCGTGTTCATCATCTTGGGACACATCATCAACATCAGATGAGATTGTGGCCATAACACTCAAACTTATAAAATATTGTTCGGTGAGGGTAGTTTACACAATTTTCTACATTGAAATAAAACTAATTTAAACGGATTTTATCGCGGTTATTTATTAAAATTAGGGATCAAAAATTTAATAAATAACCGCGATAAAATCCGTTTAAATTAGTTTTATTTCAATAGATAATATTCGCGTAAACCTAAGAAATCATTTTCTACATTTTTGAGGTTTGTGTTTTAAATCATTATTGAGAATGGTTTATAGTGACTTTCGTGGTTGTAATTCTGTTCTGTCATCAGAAATGACCACAACATTCATTGGTGCATAGGTGTATATTTAGGTATCATCGTGTCATTATTATAGATCTGATTAATATTTTAAACTACACCGCTTTCGTTTCCTAACACTATATAAAATACATATATTACCTCGAATTTTTATAATTCCAGAGCAAGCAACGGAGGTCCCTCAGTTTCTCTGGAGGAAGCCGTCTCAAGATCGACCCTGAACCCTCTAGCTGCTGAGTTCTACCCAACGAGAGTCAGACCTGCACCGTCCGCACCACAACCTCACACAGGTACAGAGATTATATTGTAGTAACGTTGGCTCGGTGGATTTGAATTCGAATCCCTACGATGAGATTGTGTATTATTGAAAATAACTGTTGGTTTATTTGGGCAGTTGCATTTGAGAACCGGTCCCACTGTTAGGTTAACCGGTTCCACCGTTTTGGGCTGCATCGTCACTTAATATCAGGTGAGATTATGGCCGTAACACTAAAATAAGGTGAGAGTGTGATCAAACATTAAATCTATGCAGTGAGGATGAAAATCTGAGATCGATTAACCAAAAATCGATTTTTTTTAATCGATTCTGAGCTCTGAATCGATCTAGTTAATCATAAGTGGGTAAGGTGTCCACGACCTTTAGCAGTATGTGGGATTGGGAGTTTTAAGTGAATATTTCACTCTACTTCCGATGAGCTCTTTCCGACTCAGTGCGAGATGAAGTCTAAATGAATGAATGAATGATTGCACTTTCAATATGCATTCATGCCAGAATTCCTTTTATGTCCCATTTGAATGGTACTATTGTAGTGAGAAAAATAAAAAGTGTTGCCATTTTAGGGTGGTTTTTTTTTATAGTTAAAGTTTAGCGCTATGGCCACAATCTCACCTGATGTTAAGTGCTAATGTGGTCTGAGACGGTGGACATGCTAAGCCCGGTGGAGAAACTGGCTCTCAAATGCAACTGCCGGAACACACCTATAGGTATTTGGCGGTTTTTCAAATTACGCTAAGGTTTCCTTTCCGATTAAAATAAGTTTAATTTAAAAAAAAAAAACGACTATATTGAAAAAGCTGCCTCACGAATAAATCAAGGATCAGAAAAGCTGTGTTTATATGAATTGAACATAACAATCACCATTTGATAATCCAGTCCTGTGGTTCTTGTAAGACCACCATACACTTGGTAAAAAATCAAGCACTAGCTGACCCAAGAGATGTCCTGTCCTAAGTATGAATAATTCGAATTCGAAGTGGTATAATTAATATTACTCAAAACCATGGTGTTTATTATTTTTATGTTTTATGACAACTGACAGTTTTATAAAATTTATATTATCATTCAGATTTTTTTATGTTCCGCTTAACTTCCTTGAATAATGAATTCGAAGTGCTATAATTAATATTACTCATAAACATAGTGTTTATATGTTTTTATGACAACTGACAGTATTGTAAAATTTATAGTATCATTCAGATTTTTTTATGTTCCGCTCAACTTCCTTGAATAATGAATTCGAAGTGCTATAATTAATATTACTCATAAACATAGTGTTTATTGTTTTTATGACAACTGACAGTTTTGTGAAATTAATATTATTATGCAGATGTTTTTATGTTCCGCTCAATTTCCTTAATTTCTTCTTTCATAAGAACCTTCTCCTGATTATAATTAACCTAACAAAAAAACATTTAGCGAAATAGTTCCATCCGTTCACGCGTGATGCGATGACCAAGTAAAATATAGATTTGGCATTTGTTGAATGTTCACTGAATTCTTTCCAGACGAAAGACAACAAACCACAACTCCCACAGAAGAAGTCCCGCAGTCGAGAGAAGAAAAGCCCCTACCCTCATCAGCTGAATTAAATGTAGAATCCAAAACAGAAGTCACAGCGGAGTCCAAAGCTGATGGTGAGTTCAGTTTTTGCAGCATAATCTGTAAACTAAGCAATCTGTATTTAATGTCAAATATCTGTAATCTAAGTAATTTTTACTATCAGTATTTTGAAGTCTACGTGATGTCTATTTACTCACAGTAATCTGTAATCTGTACTCTCAGTAATTTGTAATCTAAGTAATATGTAATTACTTTCAGTAGTCTGTTAGCCAAATAATCTGTGTTTACTCTCAGTAAATTGTAATCTATGTTATGTGTATTTGCTCTATGTAGTTTGTAATTTATATGGACCGTTTATTTTGAAAGTGGTCCATTTTTGAGAAAAATGAGCTATCACGTAATTCATGCTTAATTTAATGTAGTTTTTTATATATAACTAGTCCGTGTTTAATTTCTCAAAAAAATCCCATGTTTTGTACAACTTAATATCGGTCGGTAAATGAAATTGCATTATCAACAAATATAGTAACCTTTAATTTTCTCGTAACAAAAGAAAATAGACTTACACCATTTTCAAAATAAACGGTCCATATATTAACAATGGTTCATCCAAAGTTACTTACTCTAATACATTCAGATCAAATATAATTCATGGAAATGTATTACCTACTTACGGGCAAACATCTTATGTGCAAAAATTTTACACTTACCAATAAAAAAAAAAACAATATTTTTTCCCCAACAATCCACACTTTAATACAATACATAATAGGAATGTAAAACCAATGAGAACAGTAATTAATATACCAATATTGTCCAAATGTATATCAACTTTATCACTAAAATTATTAATAATTAATTAAGAATAACTTTATAGAGAGGAAATATATATGTATTTTTTTTTCTTAATAATGAATAAATTCAAAATCTACTGCACCAAATTCAAAAATTAGTTAAATAAAATATTTATTTCCATGCAAACGAAGTCACAGATGCATCTAGTCTTTATATCTAAAAATTTCATGTCACATTGTTTGTCTGCGATGAACTCCTAACCTACTGAACCGATTTTAATCAAATTTAGCACAGTGTGTGCAGTTTGATCCAACTTGAGAGATAGGATACTTTTTATCTGGATAAGTGATCATAACTCGATAGATGTCGCTTCAGTAGATGTGATGTGTCTACTCTAAATGAAGCGATGATAGCTCAGTGGTAGTGTGCACGACTTCGCGTCAAGGGACGTGGGTTCGAACCCAAGCACCTACAATGAGCTTGAGCTTTCGGTGAAGGAAAACATCGTGAGGAAACCATAGCATGGTGGTAGGGCTTTTTCTAATGCCCGCCTGGGTAGCTACCACCCTCAAGTTGTGAACCTGCCGCCAAATACCAATAGGTGTGTTCCGGCAGCAGCACTTGAGAGCCAGTTCCTCCACAGGTTTAGCGTGTCTACCAACTTGGGCCGTATCGTCACTTAAGATCAGGTGAGATTATGGCCATAACGCTAAACCTTAAGTACAAAAAAAAAAAAAAAAAAAAAAAATGGCAGAACCTTGTCTGCCAGGTCAGTTAGTTAGTAATAGTCCGGTAAACCGTGGACACGGAAGAAGTTATTCCGGGGACAGTATATCTCACTGGTGGGCATAGCGGTGTGATGCTGTAACGAGGAGGACATGTAAAGAGATTTAGTAAATTAGGGAGGACTCGAATCTAAGGTAATACAGTCATTTTGGGGGGAACTCGAAATCTAAAGAAATTTAGTAACTTTGGGGGGACTCGAATCTAAGGTAATACAGTCATTTTGGGGGGAACTCAAAATCTAAAGAAATTTAGTAACTTTGGGGGGATTCGAATCTAAGGTAATACAGTCATTTTGGGGGAACTCAAAATCTAAAGAAATTTAGTAACTTTGGGCAATTAATAATGTGCTTCAAAAGATTGAAATATATATTTTTTTAATAATCTATGTAATGTGTGGTGTATGTGTTATGTAATGTACATAATTATGGAAAGAATAAGTCGTAATTTTTTTACTATTTAATTATTCTAGCAAGTGTGCTTGTAGACGAAACTAGGCCATTTTTATTAGAGGTATATGAGGGTTATGAGGTTACCATAGTGTGTTAGCTTCATTGTTGATTGTCTTTTTATAATGTTAACTTTATCATTGATCATCTCTTTATATTACATATCATATTACAGGGGTTTTAATATTTACACGTTTGATTAAAAATAATTTTATGATCTGGAATTTATATGTACTTGTTTGGTTAAAAATTAATTTTATAAATTCTAATTCTAAAATATTAATCTATTTTAAGTATTAACTTTATCCCTGATCGTCTCTTTATATTAAATATCATATTACAGGGGTTTTAATATTTACACGTTTGATTAAAAATTATTTTATGATCTGGAATTTATATGTACTTGTTTGGTTCAAAATAAATTTAATAAATTCTAATTGTAATGACAAGATTTTATAAGATTTTTTTTAGTAATCTATTTGAAGTAGTTCGCTTGTAGCGCTTTTATATTCTGTTTGTGGCAATATACATACGTGTGTCTTACAATACTGAGGCAGTAATAGTGAAGCTCCAGAACGAATCAGTGTACTGAAGCATTAGTGATGTGATGAACCAAATAGTAATGCAGACAATTAAACGAAACGGTTAAGTTATAAGGATTTTACAAGTGGTAAGGCTTTGACATCGTCGAAAACATGTAAATTTTAAAAGAAATGTTTTTTTTTTTGTAATGTAAACAGACTGAGAGGTTAAAAAAGACCAGAATATTTGATCATAGATATTACCTATATTTTGGCAATAGTTTTTTTTTTTTTTGCAAAGGTAAGGGGCACCAAACTAGTTGGGAACTATTTTGAAATATTTCCAATTAGTATTTTTATTATTTCAATGCCTTTTATTATCCTCTGGATAGGTAAGATCTCGTTAAAACCATTATACTGATCCATGATTGGTCATTTAGAGTCTGGATGGGAAATTTGTGCCCGTTACTTCTATGCTTGTAAAGTTCTTCGTAATAGAAAATACGAGCTCTTGTGTGGATGTTCTTTAAATAATAATAATAAAATAATGTGCATTGTTTCTACAAAGGATTAAAAAGTAGAAAATAAATCATTTGCACGAATAACATGGGGTGTGCATGTTGATAGTTATGTATTGCATGTGCTTCCAGGTTTTTCCTTTCCATTCTTTTTATCGTATACTTTTTATTCCGTTATAAACACATTGTACATTCGTTTTTATTATTATCATTATTTACTTACTTTTTAGAGTTATATTAATACAATTTTGATATATTCTGTTCATTTGTCACTTACGATTTGAACTATATTCATATAAACAAACGATTGTTATTTTGGGTTATCCAAATTAATTATTTTGATCTTAAAATTAAAACGTGTAAACCTAAACTGTCTACAGAGCTGTAAGTTTTACTAACAGGAACAGATATGGAGTGTACGTGAACACGTCACGTGGCCATGTCGATGACGACTTACATGAATTTACTACTTAGAAAAAATTAGATACAATGGGTTTGTAACTAACTGAAAAGTAGAAAATAAAGGATCGGCACGAAAATTGTGGGGCGCATGTATTGCATGTGCCCCATGTTTTTCGTTTCCAATCTTTTTGTTTTCTAGTTTTAAGTCCATTTTAAAGACATTGTGTATTATTATTATTTTTTTATTTTATTATCATTTAATACATTTTTAGGGTAATGTGAATGCAATTTTTAGTATGTTCTGTTCATCTGTCACTTACATTTGAGTTATATTCAAATATATAGCCGATCGAGAAGTTATAAATCGATTATAAATTTTGTATCGAAGAAACAAACTAATCAATTTGTTCACATTTTCATCCATCTCTGAGCTATAGTCTGAATTTCAAGTATCCAATAGTTTAAAATCATTTACAAAATTCCACCCGAACAGATATACAAAAAAGTGAAGTAATAAAAATAATGTAAAAAAAAAAAAAACAATTTTTGTTATAGAAACCTTACCACCGCCTCAGAAGGATCCGCCGGAAGTGAGCGCGGCGGACGTACAACCAATACCGGAGAAGGTGCAGGAGAAGAGACCGAAGGAGACGAAGAAGGAGACTGCGCAGACCAAGCCGAGGATAGAGAACAAAGCGAAAACGGTGACCAAGACAGAAGTTAAAAGAACGAAACCGCAGGTAATGTGACCCACCAGCGCCAGCATCCGGTTACGTATGCTTTTGGATATATTACAGTATTACCTGACCGGATAGACCTTGTTCTGTCTTCGAGTAGTCAATCACATCGACTACAGCGACATCTATCACGTTATGATCACGTATCGATATAAAAAGTATCCCGTCTCTCAAGTTGGATCAAAATCGGTTCAGTAGTTTAGGAGTTCATCGGAGATTAGTCTCTGTTAGCAACGTAACAAGAAATTATTATATATATATATATATTAAGTTTGTTTGAACGTGTTAGTCTTAGGTATTACTTGTATTTATAATGATTTCTTAGGTTTACGCGAATATTATTCATTGAAATAAAACTAATTTAAATGGATTTTATCGCGGTTATTTATTAAATTTTGATCCCGACGTTTCGAAAGCTATCAAAATTTACGCTAAAATCAAAAAGGCTAGACGTCGGGATCAAAATTTAATAAATAACCGCGATAAAATCCGTTTAAATTAGTTTTATTTCAATATTACTTGTATTGTCAGAGAGATTAGAAAAGATGCCTGTTGGAAGCGGTGGTTTAAATATTCATAATAAGAGGTCTTTCATCGCTGATTTCTATCACCCGTTTAAATATATCACATAGGTTTTTTTTTTAAGTTAAACAAATTGATTATTATACTATTAATTTATGCCCAATTGTAAAATTTTGTAACTACTTTTTACTAAATATACTTTCTAAATTTTTTTTTTTTTTATTATGGTTAAGGTTTATCGTTGTGGCCATATTCTAACCTGATCTTAAGTGACGACACGACCCAAGTTGGTAGACACGCTAAACCTGTGGAGGAACTGGCTCTCAAGAGCGACTGCCCGAACACACCTATTGGTATTTGCCTGCAGATTTTTTAACTTGAGGGTGGTAGCTAGCCAGGCAGGCATTAGTAAAGGCCATACCACCATGCTATGGTTTCCTCACGATGTTTTCCTTCACCGAAAGCTCAAGCTCATTGTAGGCGGATTCAAACTCACGTCCCTCGACGCGAAGTCGTACACACTACCACTGAGCTATCATCGCTTCAATTTTTGTTTTAAATTAGAAAAGTTTGTTTGTATGCTCTAATGTCAGAAACTACCTGTCGTATTTCAAAAACTCCTCTTGTATTTCATAGAGAAATCATCGAGAAAGGCTTTTAGATATTTACCATCACGCTAGCACCGATAGGAGCAAAGCTATATAGAAAAAAGTTACAAATATCGGTAAAAATTGTTAAATAATTAAAGTTTCATGCAAGCGAAGTCACTGATATATAGCCATATCTATACAAATAAATAAATTTGAACTCTGTTTGTTTGTAATGTTAAAAAAACAGGTATTTACTAAATGCATATGAAAGTATCTGTGGTACTTATACTAAAATGTGAATTTTGAAAACTTTTGTCTGATCTTTGAAACGGCTGAACCTATTTTGACGGGATTTTCGGTGGAAGATATTTAATGTTATAAGGAGTAACTTAGGGTACTTGTATTTAAAAAATTAAATTGGGGATCCGCGGATAAAATAAAATCCATTAATTTGACTGATTAAAATTCATTGACACGTAAACGAAATTGTGGGCACAGGTAGTAGATATCGGTCATTACGTTATAATTGTGATTTTTTATATTAAAAATTTAAAAATTTGATATGGAAATATATCAATTTTTTTTATGCATATTATTTATCTCTTTTACTGTAAAAATAAAAATCTGAAAGGATTTTATGACAATTTCAAAGCGTAATTAACGAAAAACAAATGTTAAATATTACGTTCCACGGTACTAACCCATTTATCCACGGTACTGACATAAAATAAATTCAGTAGAAAGTTATTGAGAAAATTACTAAATTTAAAATTAAATATTCAGTATTATTAATTTATTTGTTTATTTATGGCGCTCAACTGACACAAATTTAAAAATCGTTAAAATTTAATGGCTAAAATTATTGAACCGGAATTCACTGTTAACTTAATTAGTTTGATCATAAACATTAGAATTTATGAAGTAATCAGCTTAAAATATTAACTGTTACAAAAAAAAAATTAATAATGTATAGGTAAATTTCAGAAATGTACCTGACACGTTACTGACATATGAGTGATATTTTTGTAAGTTTTCAATAAGTGGCAAGTTATATTACATAAAAATAATGTTGAAATATGTTCAAAATTATCCAATTAACACGAACATTTCATTAATTGATTATTAATTAATGACCTGCGAGAACAAACAATACAGGACAATGAATATCACTGTTAGAACGGACGGAATCACCCATACATATCAGAAGAGCCTAAAAAAATTGTTTTTTCTAGTCTCATACTAAAATATGTAAGTTTACAATGTCCAAAGAGTCTCCTTCAAAGTACAGGTAAAAAAAATATTTTTAGGGTCACTACAAATTCTAAAATCCTCAATAATCTTTTTTTATTGTTCCTCTCTTTATTTCTTTTTTTTCTACATGAAAAATTAAGAAGATCCCGAAATCTCAAGTAGAAATTGTAATATTAAAAGGTCGTTCAAAATTCACTAAGTTTCTAAGTTTCATTATTAGATATTTAAAAAAAAAATGAGTGACGGTAAAAAAATTTTTTTTATTTTACCTTATGTTTAGAAAATCTCTTAAAATATTGTAAAAGTATATAATTTGGAACGACGGTCGAAAAAAAAAAAACTTTTTTTTTAATCACCCTTACTATAAACTTTCATAGGCAGCGAAGTCAGAGACAGTGGTTCAAGTGAAGAAGGAGGTGAAGACTGTGAAGAGCGAAGCGAAGGCCGAGGTCAAGAGCGAACCAGAGAGTGTCAGACCCGAGGTGAAAGTGGAAAAGGATTCTGCGCCTGTAGTTGTCGCTGAAATACCTAAGGTATGCGTATTAAATAATAAGCGTGTTGTATGGCAACACTATTATACTGTCAGAAGTGGGATCGGTTGGTGGGAAATTTTACTACTGTTTTGGTAAAGCAGGATCAGTCTTGATATTTAATGTCGAGATATGAACGACACTGTAATATTATAATTGAGAGCGATTTGTCTTTTTGATGACACGCGTTCCTCTAATGGTGAATGATGAGATAGTGACAACACTATTCTAGTATCAGAAGTGGAATTAACTTCATATGTGGCGTTTGTGGGATATGTTTTCGCACTGAACAATCATGATATTTGGTGGTTAAATATGGCAACACTGTGATTTACAAATTGAGAGTTACTGCATATGTGGTGTGTGTTTCATGTCTTTCTTATTAAAACACGTTTTTTTCTGATATTAAATGGCAAGATATGGTAACACTGTGATATTAAAATTTACAGTGGCTTCATATGTGATGTGGTTTGTGCGATGTGGTTTATATATTTTTTTACTATATCATACACACACACACACATGTCAATATCAAAGGAGATGATACACACAATCATCTCCTTTGATATTGGATGACTAGATACGGCAACACCATAACACAAGAGGGACTGATTAAACTAACTATCTAACTCTGATCTAAAGATCTCTGAAAAGATCTAACTCTAACTAAGTGATACTGTGATCTCAGAAGCGGGAGGTTGAATTTTTTTTTTTTTTGTATTTCTCAGGTCCAACCCTCACAACCGGACGACCAACAACAGCAACAACTGAGTACCGGATTCAAACCTATAAACTACGCGGCTGCTGCGAAGGCAAACAAACCGAAGAAACCTTCTCCACCACCGGTGGCAGTGGTGGAGAAGACGACGCCGCCGCCGTCCGCACCGAAACCGAAACAGGTGGAGAAGAAAGAGAAACGACCGGAGAAACCTGCACCACAACAGAGAAAGAATTCGGCGAAGTAATTTTTTTTATCCATCAGTTTAAATAATCATTGTCAATAGAGCAGACGCTACATATAGACGATTGAAAGTCATTTTCGGTAATATATATCTCGGGAAAAAAAATTATTATTAAATATGAATTGATGGAAATAATACAAGATTTTTCTTTTTATCAATGTGTTGCGTTGAAGATAATCTACCGAAATGAAGGATTTTTGACGTCTGGCAACACTATCGGGGCAAAGGTCGCTAGGTCGTACAGCCTAGATAATATATATATATTGTTGTATAGATAGTTTTTTGCATGTAAATTTTTTAACTATTATTATTATTATTATTATAGTTGTGATATAATTTTTCCAATAGAGACAAAAGGCGGAGACGCATCTCCCGTTCCCTTTTGCGGTTGATAAGAATAACCTAAAAAAATGCAGAAAATAAAAAAAAAAGTGCTAGAGTGTCGAGACGGTTGACTTAGTTGTAAAAATTTATTGTAGGCAATTTGTTCTTTCGTTTTTAGCTGTTTCATTTATCTCTATAATAGTTATGAAATTTATCGAGGGTAGGAAATGTCGTGTGCAAACAACTAGATTTAATTTAGAGCTTGGAAATAATCGATAAGATGATACGTTTTATCGGCCAATAGTTTGAATAGATGGAAATTTAGAATTTATTACCCTTATTTATTATTTTAGAGCTTATTCAGAAAAATTAGTCAGAATTAATGACAAGATTCGTCTTCGTAATAACATTTTGGGTTCTTCATTTGTAAATGCGCTCAGTATAGGATCCTACTTATGATTAGTCAGGCCGCAGTTTCTAATATATTTTATCGGCCATTAGATACAAAGATGTAGATGGAGAAAGTGTTTTATTATTAGATAATATACAAGACAATACAAAATAATACACACTTAAAATGCTATGACATTTAGTTACTTTCGTCGTATCCTAACATTAGCTTATTCACAAAAATTAGTCAGAATTCATGACAAATATCTATAAAATTTTGGCTTCCTCACTTGCAAATTGTTGTATCCTAACATTACCTTATTCACAAAAATTAGTCAGAATTCATGACAAATATCTATAAAATTTTGGCTTCCTCACTTGCAAACGCGCTTAGTATAGGATCCTATTTAGGATTAGTCAGGACAGCGATATCTTTTTACACCCCAGCAACAGCCCTAGCCGAAGATCAGCCACTTCAAGGCTCCCATGTGCTTGATGTCTTGGGCTGAGTGGCTTAGCACTAGCTCCAAATTTGGTTAAATTTGCGAAAGACCTTAAACGTGACGGTACAGGTCTAATAAAAAATAAAAAAAAACCTGCATACGCAGTCAAGAGTCTATGGAAAACACTATATTATTTTAAACTTTACCTGGTTTATACACCCCGCTGTCAATTGAACTTTAGTGTGGCCACATTTTTAATTCTCCCTCTTTCTCTCACTCTCACACACACACAATTATCGTTCTTGCAAGTATAGTACTGAGCTTCCTTGCACTCCCCTGCACACCCCTGCACTCCCCGTTGAACATATTTTTTCATCATTTTTGTCCTTTTTTTTAGAACTTTTTTCAATACTGCTATTTCTCCTACTAGTGATAGTGTGTTAATAAATAGTTTTAATCTTTTCTCAATTTTTGCTCTTAAGATTAGCGAGTTCAAACAAACAAACTTTTCCTGTTTTATAATATATAGATAACCAAATTCAGGAGCAATTGTAATAAAGCATTGTTACCGTGTCTAATAGCATTTGGTTCCATGCGGATGTTCATTTTTTAAATAGTGAATGAGACTGAACCGTCACGCTCGGATATGTGACGCTCGTCCGGGTAAAGTCGGCTCGAAGCGAGTAATGGAGCGAGAGAGACAGTCAACGCGTAACTGCTATGCTCGCTCACCGAGCGTTACACGAGACAGCGTGACGCACCAGTCGCTTTCAGGTTCGACATAAACACAGTATGTGCCGTGACGATACGTTTTATTAATTACGTTATATTTGCATTTCGTATCGTTAACTTCGCCATGATGAAGTTGTCACTGTGGTACTGTCTTTTTAAGCTTTTTTTATATGCATTGATTATTACATTGGCCGATAAATTATTGTCTATGGAATTTCTGAGTAAAAACTTTTTTAAATCGTATATATTATGGAGTAAAATACTCGGGAGTATGTTGTATTCTATAATATATGGTTAATGAAAAATAATTTAAAAAATTATCTCTGATTAGCAGATTCACAAATATGTAAATCCCTTTATGTTTAGTAATTTTTAATGGTAACATATTACCGCGTTTTGAGTTCGCATATAACTCTGCATTGTACATATAAACTTGTTTCATATAAAACCGAATTAATTATTTAAAAAAAAACAAGGAATCCAACACGAATTATACTTTGCGTTCTTTCTTTATTATTATATAATATTATTTTTAAGTAATATAGTCGCAAAATAATATAATTAGGTGATTTTAATTAACTATAAATTAATTAGTAATTGTCTAATAAAAAAAAATAACGGCTCAAAAGATCTGGTGCCCCGGAGCCGTTAAATTAAAAAGTACGATTTGACAGTTTATAAGGCACCGGAAGCCGTGCTCTTTTATGTTTCCTTTCCATGGAAAAGGCAAAGGTAACTAGACCGTACAGCCTATATGTAAGTGTCAAATCTTTGTTTTTTTATGCATACGGAAACAATAGTTTTGTGAGATGTTACACTATGACATTTAAGGAAATAATTATAACACTCGTGAGTGCAAACGGCATTTCACATATATAACAATTTGGAGTAATAAGTATTTACGTGTGATGATATATATTGTCTGTTGCTTGCACTCGGAATTCTTAATGTCAGAGATGCTGGTTGGAAATTATTAGATGGTTCTTTTCGAATTCCCGATTGCAATAGTACAATATATCGAGTATCAATGGCGATTCTTTCTGAAAAAGATAGAATTGAAATCGATATCAAATAAATCGATTCACAAAAAAAACGGAAATTCAAAAGATCGATTTTTTTTTTCAATTCGCTTTTCGTGCCTATAATTTCAATATAAAACCAATCATAGAAAACAAAATGAACACTACAATAACTAATTTCCATTTCTATATATGTTTGGGTAAAGCATTTAAATAATTGTAAATAATGTTTGATGAAAATAAATAAGAATTGAACCTTGATTTTTAAAGGTGAAAAGTAATTCAATGGATCGATTAAGAGCTGGGAATCGATTTTTAGTGATTTTTAGCTATTTATCGATCGCTATTCCTATTATCGAGATATTTCAGGAAAAACAGCGTGGGCGACAATTTAATTGCACCTTTTACAGAACAGTTTTTTTCTCTCTAATTAAAAAGTATTTATGATACCTTTATAAAAAAATAAAAATATGACAAACAAAATAAACCACGAAGGTTTATTTTTTCAATAAAATCTAACAATGATAGATAACTGAAATAATAAAAAAATAATGTGCCATTCGAAAAAGATGGTTAAATTATGCTTATAGCTTCCAATCTATTGTTCTTTTTAGTCCGTTATAAGAAATGGTACATTGTTTTTTAACTATTTTATTATTTTCTGCTTTTTAATGTTATGCGAATGAAATTATGCAATATTCTTTTCCTGTGTAAGTTTTGAGCTATATTCAAGGATATAGCTAATCGAGAAGTTAAATTTTTCACCTTTTCTCATGCATTGTCTCCCACTTCTGATCCATGGTCCAAATTTCAAGTATCTAACTAACTCATCGGGAAGTTAGTTAGTTTAAGACATACGAAAGAGCGAGTTGTTATAAAAAACATTGTAATATAATACATTTTTACTTCCTGCATGATGGAAGCTAGCTAATATTATTCATAGATTCGTATAATTCTTTTTTTTTTCTCATGTTATAGACATAAACTTTTTTTTTTCTCTTATATATATATAGTTGTAAAACGGTATTTGAGAGATTCCGGAGGTTATTGGATTTTGATCATTGTGAAGTTTGGAAGTGAGTTTGGTGTGTTATTTTTAATGAAATATGTTCAAAAAGCATTCGAAAGTTTTTACAAATGTCGGTGATTTCTACATATGATTTTTCGACAAAGGTATATTGATTATACGTTATTTTAAAGGTTTTTTTGTTTTTGTGGCAATTTTGAGCTTGAAAATACCATTATCGGGATTTTGTCGTCGATTTTAAATAAATATTTTTGGTATCAAAAAACAAATGCCTTTGAACAATGCAGTTGAAATTAATAATATTTAATATAGATCTCTAATTTAGAAGATCTATCAGAAGAAAGATTCTATTACTATGAGATTGATGAAGTGACCGTTTGTTTGTCACGTCGACAGTTCACTTCCAAACTGAGCTGTTTATATTATTATATATACCCTTGTTGATTTTTCTTATATATAATAATAATGATAAATTTAAATATATGATATAATGTAGGTGTATTAGATTTATAGTTGCGACAATTTAGGGGCGATCGGAAGGTGCGGGAAATCAATAATTGCCATTTTGTTTCGAAATACGGTGGATTTTCTTTGTCACGTTTAATTCGTTCCTTTTATTTTGTTTTGTAAATTTTACACGTTTTATATTTAAAATAAATGACTAACATTTATTTTTAAGTTTGAAGTGAAATTACTTTAGGTGAACTTTGAGGGGGAGTCGATATTTATAGGAAAAAGTTTGTGTGTGTGTGTGTCTGTGTCACGTCCGACACGACACTCGAGTTTACACCTTAAGTAAGTTTGTCCCAGTGAAAGATGCGCTAGGTACGTTGCGTAGAAGTACGGTACGCTTGTATTATGTTCGCGCTTCATAAAATTTACATAAAGAGTCATATCAAAAATCAATTCTTAAAGAGGATCATTGTAAAATCGTCACGTTTTTATAAACAGTGTATATATATGGTATATACCCATATCAAAACCGATGATATGTAGCTTAGTGTCAATGCTACAGAGAAGTGTAATCTATATAAATAAAAAAGAAAAAGATGTGTGCTTTAGATCACACGACAGAAGTGAATCATCACTATATCTCTATCTCGCTCCCTCAGTCGCCTCGAGCCGACTTTACCCGAACGAGCGTCACACAGAAAGGTTGCTGATTAGAATTTCAAAGGCATCCCGTAAGAAGTTTCACCCGATAAATGAATATTTAATACCTTGCAAACTGATTCATCCGATTGCGGTGAAAATTTAGTCAAGTGCTCTATATAGTACGCTTGAGGACGTTTCTAGAGCGAGAAGAAAAAAGATTTCGCACATTTTCGAAACTCTTTCCTTGAGGTTTTTTTTTTTTTCGTGGGGAAATGCATTAACACATTTCCCCCCAGCCCGGGGGTCTGGGGAGGTTATGCGGGACTTACCCGGCGCTAGTCACCGTGAATACCCACTATAACCCCACGGCCGTCCTTTCGCTTTCGTTCTCATTAAATACATTTTGAATATTACTTTTATAGCGTTATTTGTTTTGACCATATGCTTATATAAATAATAAATAGAAGTGTTTTTTGTAACGCAATTATTATCCCGTATTTCGACTTGTATAAGGTTTAGTACAAAATAGTTCATATTTCGATCGCCCCCGTACTTTCGAGCACGCAAAGAATCTGTCGTGTTTGCTTAAATACCGGTGTGTGTGTAAACCATTTGACACGCTCGCCGTAACATACGCACTTAGCGGGATAGCGTAACAGCGTGATCGGACTCGCTTAACGTGATAGCCTAACCGCGTGATTGACGCGGCGGGCGTGACGTTAACGAGTAATACACGCGCTGGTTTTATTTGATTCCCCAAACAATCACTGCCGCATACAACAAAACGAGTTATCCACATGTGCCTTTACTATAAGGTATCCCGGAAAATATATTATATATGGTGTGACATTATTGGTTTTTATATGTGAATATTGACATGTCGTGGCTGTCTAGCGGTTTAGATTAGCAGGATGTCGATTTAAAGTCAGCTAGTTCGAATCCCGATGTGTAAATGTTGTTCCAATCGTAATTCGTGTCATCATAAGTACTAGATTTGGATAGAGGCCCTAGGCTATTCCACTTGTGAGGCCCTTTCACCTCTCGCCTTGGTACACCTATACATTGTTTTTTTTTTTTTTATTCATTAACGTTCTTAGAATAGTGTAGTTTTAATTTTGCTAACAACTTGACAATGTAGGTACTTTTTGATCTTGAAACAGAAGTTCAACCCTAGTTAGCCGATGGGTAAATCCGGCCATGATGATCATACAAGAAATGTATTGTTCGCTACGTTGCCTGATGAAGGGCTTTGGACGCGTTACATTAGATTTGATTGAAGGAGAAACCTCTTGAACTAACCACGACATGTATTAGAATAAAAATATTAATACTAGTGTGTATCCCACTACTGGGTTAAGATGTAGGCAAAACGTTGATTCAGCTATTAGAATGTTTTTTTTTTTAAATTAAATATGGATAGATTCGAGCGAGGTAATCTGTGTAGGTAGGTTTGGATGTTTTTTTTTTGTTTGTCCCTGGCTCCGAATTTCTTTATTTGACATTGATTATTGATAGTTATATTGTGAGGTATTAGGAATAATTTTTTCACCCGGTTTGTTGTTAAATTACAGGGCCGAGAAAGATTATTTTTTTATAATTTTGATGTGACTAATCTTTATCCGTGGTAGAATAGTTTGTTCAAGTCAAGGCGACATGTTTCGGTATAGTGAAACGGTGTGATATTTATAGTGATTATAAATATGTTTCGAATTCACTTGACACCGGCAAAACTGTGTACGCAGTCATAACTCGCTATTGAAAAAATAATAACTTTGCTTTGACTCAGTTTGTCACGTCGGATCTGTATTCACGCTTATCGAGTCTATCACGTTTTATGTGTAAAACCATATGGTTAACAATGAAAAGGGTGATTTGTATATTGTATGTAAATTTTGATATATAAATATATATATAATATAGTTATAATTGCATGTGTATTAGAATGCTAGAAAAATTATGTTACTTCGATGATAACGAGAAGAAATAAATATAACAAAAAAAAAATACATAAAATGTTTAGTAAATAAATAGCCTATGAGATATATCGCATGTTGTTTTTGTGATTTTCCTTTGACATCCCCTTGTTGACCCCAAGAAGATTTTTTTTATAAAATCACATGACCAAAGTGTCATGATAACCTATTACCGTTTGTGTGTTTAATAGAAGGCCGTACTGCCTCGAAACCAGCACGGGTAGTGAGGGTAACTCTTTCCACAAACTTGTGTTTACACGTAGGCGGAATATGTCGGTAAGATGGTTGCTGTAGTGGAGGTGCCTGCTGGGATAGGTTAGGTTGGACTTGTGATAACGAACAGCTCGAGACAACCGCGGCAGCGGTCTGCGAGCGCTCCCAGAGAAAATTGTTAAAGTAAATCAAAATACTATGCCTAGGGGGAAAGAATTACTGATATCTTGGACAAGGATTCAAATGACGCGTATACAAATATAAATAAAAAAATTAAGGCCACACTTGTTCCGTGTTATCTTGCTTATTCGCCTAATACTTCAGAACTTATGCCCTCAAACAAACATAGTTTGTGGCGCTTAATCCAGGCGCATGCTTCTTATAAAGCCGGTTACGTAGCAGTACTGCCTTCTATTGAACACGCAAACGGAAATGCGCGTCACGGTATGTTACATTGAAAAGGCATGTATTTAATAAACAGCACTTCAAAGTTTATGCAAACAGCTATAAAACGTACGACTAAGAAAGGTAACCTAATCAAGAAAGAGCTGTTAATCTGTCAGTCCTTCCGGGTTTGGAAAATGATTTTCCGTGTTAAGTTTTATTAAGCCGTAGGCGCCACTACTGGCGGTGTCTCATTTACTATTCCTTTAAGTTTCAACTTTACAACCATACTCCCTCTGAAGTCGAAAATCTTTAGTTTCACGGAAGCTCTCTGCCGAGCCAATGTAGTAACGTCGATAGATCGCTAGGTGACATTTACGGTTAGAACTAGGGCGGTATCCAATCGCCTTCGAACAGTTGCACTTGAGGACCAATCCTTTCACTGGGCTTAGCGTGTCGAATATCTTAGCCCACATCATCATTTAACATTAGAGAACATTATGGCCATAACACTAAAAGAAAGTTATCTGTGTCAAGTTTATCTTCGTATGTATTAAGGTATGTTAATTTTGTATCGAAATTACTGAAAATACCCTGTACTTGTGTTTGTAGACGCCTGAGATTTTCTACTTTTCAAGCGTAAGTATAAAAATGAATGTCTACACATTTTAACCTATCTGAATCGAGTCAAAAAGTTCGGACGAGATACAATATTAAAGTGACTAATTTTTTATGTTGTTTAGCGTTATAGCAAACATCTGACCTGATGTTATTAAGTACTTTGAGTCATTTTTCTTTCATGCGCCAAAAAGGAGCCGTTCATGTATTATGTAACGCAATTTTTCACTATTTTTGAGCTTCCCTCCCTTCCTTGTAGCGCGCCGTTACATTTTTCTGCCCCCCGCCACCTCAGCACTTCCAATGTTACATGACGCCAAAATTAACATGAGTACCTAAGTCATACCTTTTTCTACTAATAAACTATTAAAATAAAGTTACTTATTTATCTTATCCTCTGGAAATACGATTAGAAATAGTCGAGGGATTCCCCGTAAAACATAAACAAAAAAGTTACTAATTAGGAAAAATTTTACTGTCTAGTTTTTATTAAAATAATAATAAAAAAAAAAACAATGTTATTTAACGCGTCATTCGGACCCCTGTAACGCATCGTAACGTTTTACAATAGCCAGTCCCACTCCCCCCAAATTGCGTTACGTAATGCTAGAACGGCCTCAGGCAGAAAAGAAGGTGCTCCTATTACAAACACTTTTTTTTTGTACGGAAGAGGGGGCAAACGAGCTAGCGTGTCACCTGATGGTAAGTGATCACCGCCGCCCATAGACAACCACAACACCAGAGGAATCACAGGTGCGTTGCCGGCCTTTACAGGGGAGACTAGCTCTCATCTTCGAAAAAGATTTCAATTGTTTCAGTTGCTGCCTCCATTGACGTCACTAGGGATATAGCAAAGGCAAAATAAAACCAACGCTGTTATAATAAAAACTTCTTTTTTTATTTCTATATAATTTCCTGAAAACTGTGTAACGCCCCTGGCACCCGACCACATTTAAAACGTAATGCAGAAGTCTCGACAGCTACCACCTAAAGTATTTTAAATAAACAAGAATCATTTGGATAATTTTTATTTATATTTTGGTTTGCAACTGGTGGCTGTAAAGTCTACTGATGGTGGCCGACGTTTGTGTAGTCTCTGTGTTCGCGCCAATGTCGTTCGACGAATTTCTTGATATAATTGAAAGGTTTAGAATCCTTTTCGCCCAAGACGTTGTCCACCTGTAACATAACCAATGGTGTCATTGAAACCTAAGTGATATTCTAAACGTTGAAGCGATAATAGCTCTGTGGTAGCGTGTACGACTGTGCGTCAAGGGACGTGGGTTCGAATCCAACTACCTAGAATGAGCTTGAGCTTTCAGTGAAGGAAAACATCGTGATGAAACCATAGCTGCGTGGTGGAATTTTTTCTGTTGCCCGCCTGGCTAGCTAACCCACCCTCAAGTTGAAAATCTGCCGCCAAATACCAATAGATGTGTTCCGGCAGTTACACTTGAGAGCCAGTTCTTCCAAAGGTTTAGCGTGTCTACCAACTTGGGCCGTATCGTCGGTTAAGATCAGGTGCGATTATGGCTATAACGGTAAAACCTTTAATTATATTTAAAAAAAAAACATGCAAATGATATTGTTTATTATAAAAGAGAAAGGTGTCTTATGGTGACCCGGTTAGAACGAGGTTTTTTTGATGTTTAGTCATATAGTGTATGTGGAACAAGATGGTTGACACGCTAAAGGTGGACGACCCTCAAGTGCAACTGCCGGAACAGATCTATAATTATTTGGCAGCAGATTTTCTGCTTGAAGGTGGTAGCTGGCCAAGCGGGCACGAGCGAAAGCCCAACCACGCAGCTACAGTTTCCTCCCGATGTTTTCCTTCACCGAAAGCTTAAGCTCTTTGTGACTGGATTCGAGCCTACGTCATTCGACGCGTCGTCCGTACACACTACGAACTGAGCTATCATCGTTTCAAAACGGTTCCTTTCTCTTTAGTTTTTTTGTGGTTGGTATCGATTTTAGCAGTCAAAATATTTTGCATCTTCTCAAAGCAGACGGCATTATAAATCGATTTAAAAATATTATATTTCCCTAGGTGATACGGAAGTGCCTCAAAAATCACTGTAAAAAGTTGTCGTTTTTCAATATTACACTTGTTTCGGTCTACCCTCTCAACGCGAAAACAAATCAAAACGAGAACGTGCGATAAGGAAGTATCTTCCAAAATAAGACATAACTCGTATTTATTGACAATGCACTATACAACGTAAAGTCTACAAAAGTAAATGAACAAAACATCAAAGCAGTCATGAGGACTACCAACCGAAGTGAAAACTTAAAACTATAAACAAACAGTTGTCATTTTTGTATATACATATTAATTGTTTGAAGTTAGATTAAAACTTGTAAATGAAAACTGTTGACTGCGCAATAAGTGTATACTAATAGGAACAGATATAGTGTGTACGTTAACACGTCACGTGACCATGTCGATGACGGATTACATGAATTTACTCCGTATCCAACACCACGCCAAACAAATTTTCACTTCAAAAAACTGTACCACCCGGATTTATAAAATGATGTCCAGCTCAGCACATGCTGAAGTGCCTCAGGAAACACTCAACGCTGATTATTCGCACGCCCATCAAGTATTCAACCAACCATAGAAACCATATATTAACGTGAGCGAATCCGACGGCAAAATCTGGTACAATAAATTAAAAATCTTTACTTGGCAGAGATCACATCACTACTCCTAACTATATATCAACTCACTAATAGACAGACTTTGAAATAAAAGTCAAAATTATCATTAAAATTAGCTATCACATCACTACTCCTAATTATATATCAACTCATTAATAGACAGACTTTGAAATAAAAGTCAAAATTATCATTAAAATTAGCTATCACATCACTACTCCTAACTATATATCAACTCACTAATAGACAGACTTTGAAATAAAAGTCAAAATTATCATTAAAATTAGCTATCACATCACTACTCCTAACTATATATCAACTCACTAATAGACAGACTTTGAAATAAAAGTCAAAATCATCATTAAAATTAGCTATCACATCACTACTCCTAACTATATATCAACTCACTAATAGACAGACTTTGAAATAAAAGTCAAAATCATCATTAAAATTAGCTATCACATCACTACTCCTAACTATATATCAACTCACTAATAGACAGACTTTGAAATAAAAGTCAAAATCATCATTAAAATTAGCTATCACATCACTACTCCTAACTATATATCAACTCACTAATAGACAGACTTTGAAATAAAAGTCAAAATCATCATTAAAATTAGCTATCACATCACTACTCCTAACTATATATCAACTCACTAATAGACAGACTTTGAAATAAAAGTCATAATCATCATTAAAATTAGCTATCACATCACTACTCCTAACTATATATCAAATCACTAATAGACAGACTTTGAAATAAAAGTCAAAATTATCATTAAAATTAGCTATCACATCACTACTCCTAACTATATATCAACTCATTAATAGACAGACTTTGAAATAAAAGTCAAAATTATCATTAAAATTAGCTATCACATCACTACTCCTAACTATATATCAACTCACTAATAGACAGACTTTGAAATAAAAGTCAAAATTATCATTAAAATTAGCTATCACATCACTACTCCTAACTATATATCAACTCACTAATAGACAGACTTTGAAATAAAAGTCAAAATCATCATAAAATTAGCTATCACATCACTACTCCTAACTATATATCAACTCACTAATAGACAGACTTTGAAATAAAAGTCAAAATCATCATTAAAATTAGCTATCACATCACTACTCCTAACTATATATCAACTCACTAATAGACAGACTTTGAAATAAAAGTCAAAATTATCATTAAAATTAGCTATCACATCACTACTCCTAACTATATATCAACTCACTAATAGACAGACTTTGAAATAAAAGTCAAAATTATCATTAAAATTAGCTATCACATCACTACTCCTAACTATATATCAACTCACTAATAGACAGACTTTGAAATAAAAGTCAAAATCATCATTAAAATTAGCTATCACATCACTACTCCTAACTATATATCAACTCACTAATAGACAGACTTTGAAATAAAAGTCAAAATCATCATTAAAATTAGCTATCACATCACTACTCCTAACTATATATCAACTCACTAATAGACAGACTTTGAAATAAAAGTCAAAATCATCATTAAAATTAGCTATCACATCACTACTCCTAACTATATATCAACTCACTAATAGACAGACTTTGAAATAAAAGTCAAAATCATCATTAAAATTAGCTATCACATCACTACTCCTAACTATATATCAACTCACTAATAGACAGACTTTGAAATAAAAGTCAAAATTATCATTAAAATTAGCTATCACATCACTACTCCTAACTATATATCAATTCACTAATAGACAGACTTTGAAATAAAAGTCAAAATCATCATTAAGATTAGCTATCACATCACTACTCCTAACTATATATCAACTCACTAATAGACAGACTTTGAAATAAAAGTCAAAATTATCATTAAAATTAGCTATCACATCACTACTCCTAACTATATATCAACTCACTAATAGACAGACTTTGAAATAAAAGTCAAAATCATCATTAAAATTAGCTATCACATCACTACTCCTAACTATATATCAACTCACTAATAGACAGACTTTGAAATAAAAGTCAAAATCATCATTAAAATTAGCTATCACATCACTACTCCTAACTATATATCAACTCACTAATAGACAGACTTTGAAATAAAAGTCAAAATCATCATTAAAATTAGCTATCACATCACTACTCCTAACTATATATCAACTCACTAATAGACAGACTTTGAAATAAAAGTCAAAATCATCATTAAAATTAGCTATCACATCACTACTCCTAACTATATATCAACTCACTAATAGACAGACTTTGAAATAAAAGTCAAAATCATCATTAAAATTAGCTATCACATCACTACTCCTAACTATATATCAACTTACTAAGAGACAGACTTTGAAATAAAAGTCAAAATTATCATTTAAATTAGCTGATCCGGTGAACTTCGTATCACCTAAAATCGATGTTCTTTATTGTCGATAAAACTCAAAAACGTTTTGACCGATTTGTATTTTTTTTTTACAAATCTACCTTCGAACTTCAATTCGTTAAGATCAATAGAACTGGTTATATCTAATAACGGTGTCGTTTTTCATTTATTTTGGTTATTGAATGGAACTTGTTTAAAACTCCAATAAATTAAATGTCCTTTTAATTATATGAAATTTTTATATAGGTGGATTCGAACCCACGTCCATTGAGGCGCCGCCCGTACACACTACCAACTGAGCTATCATCGTCTGATTAATTTTCATATTATGAGATAAAAAAAATTACTGTCAATAGCGAACACAATGAAAAAATAAAAACATTGGTACAACCGCCATTCCGAAGTTATACGCCTACATACGTTTCGGTTATTTATATATATATATATATATATATAAAATTAGGTGTTAATTGTCATATTCACTAATATTATAAACATGGAAGTTTCTAAAAATAATATTAGACTTTAGTAAGTTATTCACTTCTCTTTATAAAATTTTTGTACGATTCTGTCAAATTTTAATTTAGTGTTGTTAGTATTTATTAAATATTACGGGAGTTCATTTTATTTTTGCCAATGGGAAATATATTGAGGTTTTTCAGAACTCTTTGTTTACTAGATTTTACCCCAAAAGTTTCATACAAACGTTATCCTTCTCTTTAGCCCGCCTGCACTAAGCTTTTCGCAAGAAATAGTAGCCTATCTCCGTTTCCGGGTTCCCATCTATCGCCATACCAAAATTCATCATAAACGATCCAGGGGCTTAGGTGTGATAGCGTAACAAACAAACAAACTCACTTCCGCATTTATAATATTAGTAGGCATGTAAGTGCCTCTCGCACTGGGATTACATCAGTTATTTAATAAATTTTATTTTATTTAACAAAGCACTGATACAGATATGAGAATAAATACTAAAACAACTTAATTCTAGATATCATTTTAAATCCCATACCCTATTACATTAGTGCACAACTTACACAGTTAGGAACTTTTATTATGAGTGAACATGAACAGAATACAGAACTAGTAAAAATTGGAGATATATCATTAACCAGTTACGTAATTAAATTTTTGAATTTTACTAAGCTATTGAAGAATATATTGTGTTGAACATGGCTTTCATCGTATACATTCTATAAATCGGATTATTCTTTGATACGTTATTATTACAAGCTGGTACACTAAACAATTGTTGATGTCTTACGGAGCGTGTAGGCACCTTTATATTGACCTTACTCAGTAACTCGCCACCGATATGAAAAAATATCGGGATATTGGTACAATGGAACAGAAGGGCATATTTCTAACACTCCATTGTTGACAAGTTCTTACCTTGTAGGGGGGTGTTATTATAACTTCATTGTATACGCGAATGTTCTGCCCGGCCCAGGACACGTCGTCTATGACCCGGGCGATGGCCAGGAAAAGACGCTGCCCTTCCGGGTCTAAGCAGGCTGACAGGGCTGACACCTGGAAAGAATATCTTTTTTTAAATCGATTCTTTTTTTTTTTTCTTTTTATATTCTTAAGGTTTAGCGTTATGGCCATAATCTCACCTGATCTTAACCGACGATACGGCCTAAGTTGGTAGACACGCTAAACCTGTGGAGGAACTGGCTCTCAAGTGCTGCTGCCGGAACACACCTATTGGTATTTGGCGGCAGGTTTACAACTTGAGGGTGGTAGCTACCCAGGCGGGCATTAGAAAAAGCCCTACCACCATGCTATGGTTTCCTCACGATGTTTTCCTTTTCAACGAAAGCTCAAGCTCATTGTAGGTGCTTAGGTTCGAACCCACGTCCCTTGACGCGAAGTCGTGCACACTACCACTGAGCTATCATCGCTTCAAATGATTTACTATTAATATTAATTAATTTATATTAATGAGT
Organism: Actias luna; assembly: GCA_039707435.1. Classification (NCBI taxonomy): domain Eukaryota; kingdom Metazoa; phylum Arthropoda; class Insecta; order Lepidoptera; family Saturniidae; genus Actias; species Actias luna. The sequence goes on along the minus strand of JAZHAC010000037.1, from coordinate 4,436,498 downwards.
GCACATTAGTGGCACAAGGAAGTATAATGCAGTGTATAACTTGGTATTCACAGTATGCGACCTGTGTCACATCCTACTTTATGTTGAGTATGTTTTGAGGGATTTTCTATTTAAGACACCAAGCTGTTAGATTTTCTTTGCTTAAATCTCTCGTCAAGCAGTTTGAGTGATCTGTTACCCTTTTCTTGTACACTTTAGCTTTTAGGAGAATTCTCTGTTACACTGTTTTCATATTTAAATCATGATGCAATTGTTTATTTGTAACAACACCAAGTGGCACTAATTCTTCTTGGAAAAAATATGAGATTTTTAAGGGTTTTATGGTCACAGCATCACCTGATATTAAATGAGGATGTAGCGAAAGATGATGGACACACTAGGCTTAGTGTAGGCATAGCTGTAGGTGTGTCTCAGTACATGCACTCGAGACCCAGTTCTACCAGTAGGCTTAGTGGTAGGACTGGGTCTCAAGTGCAAGTACCGAGACACACCTACAGGTTATTGGCAGCACATTTTCAACTTGAGAGGGGTAGCTAACCAGGCAGACATTAGAAAAAGCCCTACCCCCATACTATTGTTTCATCATATTGTTTTTCCTCACCGAAGGCTCAAGCTCATTGTAGGTGGATTCAAACACTTGTTGTGGCAGCCATATGCACCACCCACAGAGCTGTCATCACTAATCAAATACATTTAATTCTTCAGTTACCTTCATTTCATACAAAGTATTGGCTTAACATAACAAACATAAACAAAACATCTTTAAATTTTGTATGTTTAGTTTAATGACCTGTATCTTTGAATAACAATATACATATAACCAATAGTACAAGCCATTAAATTTCTGGACACTATTGAACACATGATCAAAGCAACGAGAGCACCTTACCTCTATAACACTCACAAGTGTTCACAGTACACAAATAGTAATGATTTATTACATTGTATATTTTATACTGCTGCAATATACTGTCAGGCATAATGGAACAAATATCTCCCTTGTAAGTGAAATGAACAGTGTTTGCAGTATATTAAGGATCACACCCTTTTTTAAAGTGATGATATTGTAGTGGTAGTGTCTAAGGACACCATGTGAAAGGATGTGAGTTCGAATCCACCTACAATGAGCTTGAGAATTCAGTGAAGGAAACTTCCCAAGCAAAATTGGTAGGAACCCGCTAGTATAGCTTTAGAAGCAATATCTAGTTGAACACTTTAAACAGTTTAGGACAAAAATGATTTTTGAAAAGAATTCCATTCAATCCAAGCCCAGGTATCCATTTTTAAACATGTAGTAAATAGTTCATAACAGTAATTAATAAAAATTAATAACTCCACAATTCACAGTAACAGATTGTTAACAAGTCTAAACAGTGCAGTCTAACATCAAGGTAGACACTAAAAAATTTGATTTATAAAGCTTTCAACTTATCGAGGTTCTACTGTATCATTAAGTGAGTAATTCTTGTATATATACATTTAACTTATCTCCGAAAGGCTCTAATGACTTGGATGAAATTTGGAATTTAGACAGATTTCTGCTTTTTCAATTGAGCTATGTAGTTGTATTTTTCATAAAACCACAATAAACAAATTTCATTAAATCCTATTTAGTTTGATGCGATGATTTAAATTTATTTTTAATGTTTTATTTTTAATAATGATTTTATATAAATTATTTAACAAATGTGTGATTTGTACATATTTAAATAATTAAAATTGAAAAATTTTTTAGACCATAGCTCTTTCATCTAGGTACTAAATCAAATTATATGAAGAGTGTAACTCCACTTATTGTCACCCACTTCCACTTGTAAACCCACTTCATCCAATCCAAAAATTAGTATTTTTAAAGTAAGTAAGTAAGTAAGTACACCAAACTGTAGTGCTTGAAAGCACCAACAATTTAAAAAATGCCAATTTTGGACTGAAACAGATTCGCTCTTACACTCCTTATATATAACTGACCCTAAAACCTTTGCTAGTATCAGTCCCTTTGTTTACCTTTTGTCTCGGGACTGTGAACAGCGCATAATAAACTGATAATTTAAAAGTTAAAAACAGTCGATATGAGAACGCAACACTTGTGAAATCGAAATAAATAATTAATCAAATTCACTTGAGACGGTGTGTTCCGATGTAATAAACAGCGGTGAAGCTAAAAGTTAATTATATAAAACGTATACTAACCAATCTACGTTTGTTTTCTATCGAATTTCTGACCCTTGTGTTGAGTCTATGTAGGTTTAGAGTCTGCGGTTGTTCCGGTACCGTGGTCACTTCCTTCTTGATCTGGACGTCGCTGACGAGCGACAGGTTCACGATGTTCACGTCGTGCCGTTTCGGGTTACCGCTCGACGACGGGCATTTTAATATTAACATTTTTGTCTGCGGATCGAAAGCCAACACTTCCCCTTGTATGTTTTCATTATAACACGTACGAGTCGCGACTATACTGCCAATCGTGAAACAGTCGGACACGACGGTGGACATTTTCTTACTATTATTATACGTTTTAAATCGATAACATGTGAAATAAATTATTTAAAGATTTTTATAGGATGTTTTTTTACGACGTGCTGTTCACCAACCATGCAGTTTGACGGGCAGTAGCGGAGTTGCTAGTTTTTAAAATTAATTTTATCTGTGGTATTTTTTTAATAGTACTAACGAGCGGTTTTATTTACAGTAAGCAAAATTACAGCTGTACTCAATTAAATACCATTATTAATTGATTTAAAAGTAAAAATGTATAAACTTAAGTACTTAATGAAAATTATTTTAATATAGTTTACACAGATTTTTTGTCTAGTATGTACTAGACGTTTCGCTTCACGCTATATTTTTATCATGTTATTTAAAGATGAAACTTTCACTTCTATAAAATTCATATTATAATTATAATGCCTCACACAACTTTCATTTCGCCGCTTTGAAGGAGATGGCTTTATTTGTAATACAGATGTATTTTGGTAGTCATTCAGTATTTTCTTTCTGTTTTGTGGCCACCATTATTCATACAACCCGTAAGACGGGTAAACTAACGTCGGAGTTATGACTTTATACCGAGATACGTAGAGAACATATGACACAGTTATTTGATGAAAGTTTTGTGAATAATAAAATATACTACTCAGATATTCAATGTAACAGTATTGACGATTTTATAACGTTATATGATACAAACTAATTGTTACTGATCTCTGATACAAACTTTTTCATACGTTAATAAAAACTATTTTTATAAAAGTGATCTCCTATTAAAATCACCGCCGGAGTATTTTTTTTTTATTTATAAGTTTAGCGTTATAACTACGATAAGCGTGGTGAAAAGACTGGCTCTCAATTGCAACAGCCAGAACACATCTATTGCCTATAGATCCCTAGACAAAGTACAAAGATCGAGCTTGAGTCAGTGTTTTTGAAGTGAAAACTTATTTTTTATAGTTAAGGTTTACCGTTATAGCCATAATCTTAAGCGACGATACGGCCCAAGCTGGTAGACACGCTGAACCTGTGGAAGGACTGGCTCTCAAGTGAAACTGCTGGACCACATCTATTGGTATTTAGCGGCACAATTTCGACTTGTGGTGTGGTGATAGTGGTATGTGGTAGCTAGCTAGGTGAGCATGAGGAAAAGCCCTACTACTGTGCTATAATTTCATCATGATGTTTTCCTTCACCGAAAGCTCAGGCTCATTGCACGATTTCGAACTCACGTCAAATGACGCGGCGTCCGTACCCAACCAACTGTGAGCTATCATCGCATCAATCTAAACAGGATTTAATGAAATTGAAGCTGGTAATTACTAATATTATGAATTAATACAAACCCTCATCACTTCAAATTGCCATTTCTTTCATCAATATTGTGTTTCCGTTGGAGTAATATAAAACTAAAAGTGCACTTACGATGCTATCACTTGGTGCTTAGATAGAATATACACAAGCCGTTACCGGCTGCTTCGCCGGGCGAATAACACATTAAGATAAAATGCTTCTTTTTATTAGCGGGCAAAATGTTCATAAAAGTAAAATTATAAAGGATTATTGGAGACCTAAACCATCTACAAATAATTCCGCATCGAAACGGGCATGGGACCAACTGGATACGATCAGTCACTACTCATATATCAGTAATTAAACGTACTGAACCTTAACAAGCATCATATTCATATATTAATTACTACATGGTTAATAAATTTTCTTTATGCTTGAAGCTATTTCGTAATATATTGCTTAATAAAATAGTGCAAATGAATCAATGTTACTAAAACAAGCATTGCCAATGGTCAATAGGGATACCACCAGTACTTTTCTTATAAATGCACGAAAATATTTTTTATCATATAATTTGATTCCTTATCATATGATTCATTTTATATTATACAAAAAATGGTGAGACGAAAGTTAAAAAGGGTCTCTCAAGTGTTATAAAAAATAATTATCTATTTTCTTTAATTTAAATAAAACCTCTAAAGGTGCTGTGTAGCATTCTATACTATCGACCAGTATTTTTATAAATTACTATGAGTGATCACAGTCACTTTTTTGTCAAAACAATTAAGTAAAATTAATCGTACTTTATATTAGGATAATATACTTTTTTATATATTTTGAATTGCCAATATACTTTACTTATATTTAAAAAGGTGGCAACTCTAATTGTCAGAAAAACTTTAAAATTTAAATAAAAATTGTTACATAAAACAAAATCGTTTTATTTTCCTTCCTATTAACATAATGTGTCAACTAACTCTTGTTACAGGTAACTACTTAGACGTAAAATGCTTGTCGAAATTTATTACAAGGAATAAAATTAATCTTTAATTTTTTTATGTAATTTGTAGACAACAATATATTTTATATTTGGTTTGCATATATTGTGTGTCTTGTTTGTTAGTGGATAGCCCGGTTTGGATACAATATAGACAAAAAAAAATTATACAATCCAGAGACGAGTAGAATTATTACAATCTCTACCGTTTATGGTTCTACCTACGTGACATTGGCAAAATTTTGTGCTCACATATGCGGACATTTTATAACACGAAAATCATTTTAAATAACTCGCTACCAACAATTTATAAATATTAAAAAGAGCTGGCGACTCTACTTCTCAAAACAACTTAGAATAAACTTTAAATAAAAAATTGTAAAAGGAAACAAAGTCATTTTGAAACTCGCTGCCAAGATTTATAAATATTTTAAAGTATTTTATTTCTGTTAATTCCTTGTCTGGCTGTCCAAGGCAAACTGGTTGAGTTAATATATTATAATAACCGAAGCGTTAAAGGTTAATAAGAATAAAACAAATTAGATAATAAAAATGCATATCCTTATATTTATAGCACTTATATATTAGTGATTCAAAATGACAGGCAAATGTATATTTACAATATTTTAGTATTACGAATGACAGCAAATTTTTACTGTCATACGATATTCCAAAGCGATGTGACAATATGATAGGATTTAAAGTGACTTTAGTTCCATAACATCGCTCGTTACAACCGATTTCAATTAAAACAAGGTTATGTAATTATATATCAATAAAATAAAACATATCTAGCGACTTTAATTCGTTTCTAACTTTACTATGTTATAGAATAATTAAATAGTAACATACAACAAACAAATTATGCGATTATATAATATTCAATAAAAAAAAAATAGACATATGACAGTTTTCTTCCCGCTAAACTTAATTTAATAAAAATTATATCGGCAAAGGAATAATACTCATTCAGCTTAATTTCGTATTAATCTTTTATCACATTCGATTTTCAAAATGAGTTCTAGTGCGGGAATGAAAAACCTGTCTGATTTTTATTATGACATTAAAAACACCATGTCAATACAATTTCGATAGATAAAAACAGATAAACTTAAAAATATTATAAACATAATATATTATGCCTAGCCGTATAACATTTAATCCCAATAATAGAGGGTGAATAACAACATACTTGCTAAAAACCCTTTGAATTCTGCACTCGAGAAAAATACAAAAAAAAGGCCAACGATTGAAGATTCGAAATATAGTTTTTGTCTGCAGTCAATTAAGAGATCATTCGGATTTTTCCATAGAGGTTTATTTTCATCAAATGAATGCGAAATCGATTTAAACATATTGATCGCTATAATAATCGATTGCGATATTTTAGACGACTGGTCTGCGATTACCTCATAGAAATGTATTCGACGATTAAAATCAAAGCCTTCTGTGATGTTAACACCGCATATAATCAACACTTTTTATTGATTTTTTTCCATAAATCTATTATATCAATTGACAGTACATGCTTGATATTCGAAATACAAGAATGTGGGAATATCTCGGACTGGAAAACTGGTGTATACTACTTCGATTCGACGCTATTTCTACATCGGAAAAATACCTTATATCTTACTTTTTGAAAATATCCATTGTTTCCACCCTATAAAAATTTTGAAGAGACAAATCAAAGTAATTGAGAAGTATTTTAAAAACTTTTTGGACACAAGTATATTTAAAAATGTAAGGTATTCTTTGATAGGCAAGTCAGGTATTCACTACTGTTGCGAAATACACAGTTTTCGACACACGAAAACAACGGTGACCGTCGAGAGATTTCTTATCTGATGACGGTCAACATCGTGCGCAAGCATCCTGCTTATAAACGCTGGATGATTCTGAAACTACAGCGGTATTGACTTAGCATGCATTTTAGTTTTCACAACATCGACTTCTTTATCTTAATTTGACAAAATAAAAAAAATTGTCCCTCTGAATGTAGTAACCTCAGACCGCCTTTCGGATAAAAAAACATCGAATTATTGTAATAATAAAAACAAAATAAAATAATAAAAACCAAAAAAAAACTTCCATATCATCTATAAAACTTATCTTACGACAGAAATTCTCTCAAGTAAAAGCTAAAAATAACTAACTTTTTTTTTTGTATATTTTTTTTAATTGTTTATTTTTTAAGAAATATTGGAGTTGATCCACGCACCTTTCGATTGACGTATGCATATGTTATGACTGTTGTGAGTTTTAAAAATACATATTAAAATAACACGGCTTTCTGGAGATATGTAGATGCTGGCAGCATTAAACTTGACATCTGTCAATTCTTATATATTATATCTTCGTATATCGAGGAAAGAATCGTGAGATACCATGGTCGAAAAGTTAACGTCTCACAGAGACTTGAAGGTAGATGAGGGCCTGCTCAGATGTTTCGTTATTTCATATGCTAGTTTTGATAACAAAAATCTGGTAGAGTGATGTATTGAATAGTTGCAGAGAAACAAAAAAAAAAACAGTATAAACATATTCGAGCCTCTAATACGTCGTTACATCAGAAGTGGGATTATACGGTTGATATCAATTTTAAATTATCTTCGCTCTTTTCTAATAATAGGTTATTTAATTTTCACATTTAATATATATTTTTTTGTTTTTTATAAACGTTCAAACCTGTTTGATCTGTTGCTTGTAATATCAGAAGCGGGACATACAGGTTGATATTAAAATATCTCATTAACGACATACTGAAAAAAGAAAACAAGTCATCTACTTTCAATACAAACTCATTTTGTTTGTTTGTTTATTTAAACTCTAGTCTCTGGAACTGACAATCGTATGTAATAATGTATATATTCATTACGAATAGGATATTTTTTATTTAGAAAAAATACTGTTCAAGATTGATATAATTTTGTTTTTTGACAAGAATGTAGGTGTGGACGCTAGTATCTAATGAAAAATGTAAATAAAACAGATAATGAATGGAGTTTAAAAAAAAAAGAAATTCTAAATAGTCTCTGTCATTCGAATACACATACATAATCGATAGGTACCGAGAATCGATACGAGATTTGAGTGTGTAAGAAATATACAAAAATCGTGGTCCTATACATTATTATAGAAAATACATACGATTTATTTTTATAAACTACCATCCTACCGTAACATGTCACGTACATCGACTATTATTTATTATTAAAAATGAAAAGAAAAACATAACCGTCATTTATTTCCCTTAAAAAAATTGACTAATTATTTTGTGTCATTTTGAACTATAAAAATTTAAGTGAAACTTCTTAAGGTTTCATATCATACTCATTTTTAGTAATACTTAAAATTAGTTAGGCGAAAGTGTAGGTCTCAGATATTTTTTTTTTAACAAATCGTAACAAAATGTACCAAATATATGAATAACTGTAGCCCTGACGAGAGAACGTGACGATCAAATTTCACGAACGACTGAGTCATTCTCAATATTCGTAAATACCATAGTAAAATCTTCCACAATGTGACTAATAAAATTCCCTTTTTTGACAATTATAAGTAATTATAAATCATAGCATATTTACTGTGATAATTATCGCATATTTACTCTGATAATTATTAATTATAACATAAATGCTCGAAATTTAATTTGTCAATTCAAAATTTTCACAAGACATCATATAATTACTTTGATAACTATCACATATTCACTCTGATAGTTATCAATGCAAATTGATAGAAAATGGGTTTTTTTAACTGTTTTTCTGTAGTATATTATACTTTAAAAAAGCTTTAATATAAATAATAGCCGACGTGTTACGTGACCAAGATACCCGCCTTGTGACACTTGAAGAACAATTCACCAGAATTCCTCACCAGTTCTTCTTCGTAGTTCAGTATTTGAACCAACACTCTATACAGCGTGCTTGTTTGTCAAATAGAATTTTTTAAATACCTTTATTACTTTAAAATCTATTTTTATATATACGACATTTTAACAAATAATTAAACTTTGGCAGTAAAAGAAATTAAGAGCCCTTACGTATATAAGAATCGGCAAATAAAAACGTCTGAAAAAACGAAAGACAGATAGCAATTCACGCACGTTAGAAAGAGACAAAACATATACGTTATGTCGCAAAGAAATATATATAGGTTGTTTTAATTACGTTAGTTTAACATTTAAATGAATGTATTAAATAAGTTGTGATATTTGATACATTTCTAAGCAAGTGCCGTGTTATAATATTGGCGTCAAGCAAGCTGTATGTATAATGGCGTTTGTTTGATCCTTCCGCCATCTCGTTGTTATTAACTGGTGGTCACCTCCACGAATTATTCCCCGACTGTCACCCAATCCGACGATCAGTCTTACGCTGCGCTCAATTGATGATGACCAGTCTCGGGGGTAGCATGCCCTTCTTGCTTAGCCACACGCTGTAATAAAAAATATATTTTGTCCACAATGAACGGCATATGTGACTGATACACCATAATGACCACCAGTCAGATATCGGCAATGCTAATGGTCTACGTTTATAATAATCAATTAGCTTGGTATGGACCTGTATGCGATTAAGTCGCAATCACCACACCTATAGTAATAAATCCAATAAGATGTCTTTTGGTTTGTATTATATGGACCGTTTATTTTGAAAGTGGTGGAAGTCCATTTTTGAGAAAAATCAGCTATCACGTAATTCATGCTTAATTTAATGTAATTTTTTTATATATAACTAGTCCGTGTTTAATTTCTCAAAAAAATCCCATGTTTTGTACAAGTTAAAATCGGTCGGCAAATGAAATTGCATTATCAACAAATATATAGTAACCTTTAATTTTCTCGAAACAATTGAAAATGGACTTACACCACTTTCAAAATAAACGGTCCATATATAGAGATCAGATGGAGCATAATCATTTACTGAAACATATGACAGTTACAATGCAATACAAGCACATACAGACACAGTAGCATAAACTTTTCTAGACAACCTACACCTCAGTCCGCCCCGTGACCGCGAAGGCTGAAAAACTTCCGAAACGTCAGGATCGAAATTAATAAATAACCGCGACAAAATCCGTTTAAATTAGTTTTATTTCGATGAATAATATTCGCGTAAACATGAGAAGTCACAATATAAATATTTTATTTTTATAAATACCATTTACAAGATTACATAAGACTCCAAACTAGTCTGTCAATAGGATGGAAGCTTAGAATACTATTAGTATTAATCAGTTAATAGTTGGTCAGACATTTTGAGTCGACGAAGAGAACACAAAAAAAAACAAAGAATTTATCTACTCAAAGGAAAAAGTTTAAGTAACGAGTTACATATTTGTACAAATTTTTAGGTCGGTGAAATTCTGGTCTCTCGACGGTCGCCGTCGATTTCGGATTGTATTCTGTTTACCATCAAATAGATGCCGTGCTACAATAAAAACGCTTGTACGCTACTGTACAAAATATCGCACAAAAGAGATACGCGCATGTTATTACGTTGATAACTATCTTATATTTCCTCTGATAAGTATCACGTATTTCCCCCGATAATTATCAATTTAAATACATTTAAAATCTATATCCTGCCACTTAAGAGTTTGCGTTTTTTATGGCGGTATTTGCGAGCCCGGCTCTGGTCCTATAGGCCGTAGAGTGATCTTAAATAGCCTTACAACCTTCCTCGATAACTGGTCTGTTAAATACAAAATGATGTATTTGAATCTGACTGATAATTCCAGAGCTTTGCGAGTTCAAACGAAGTAACGTAAACTTTTCAATTTTATTATATTACTATGGAAGTATATATTACCCGATGCCAGCTCCGAGGAGTAAGGAGACGATGTTGGTGACAAGGACTGCAGCTATAGCGCCGCGGCTGAACAGGCAAGTGCGGCGCACCGACAGGCAGTGACTCTAAACAAACATCACACCCAAAAATATAATAAAAATGTTTGAATGTACGCACGACACGGTAAAACCTTATTGCCGTGAAAAAAACAACATAAATTATAAAAAAGGTTTTTCCAAAAACCTTAAGTATCTTACATCTTACTAATTACCAATAACATTATAAATGCGAAAGTGAGTTTGTTTGTTTGTTGAGCTTTCACGCCTATATATATATTTGGCCTATGTTACTCAGGGCTAATGTAGCATTCGCACAGTGAAAGACTTTTTGAAATCGGTCCAGTAGTGCTTGAGTTTATTCGTTACAAACAAAAATACAAATATTTATTTTTATAGCAGATATTTGTGAAATATCTATGTGAATCGTGATTTACCGAATCATTTGTTATATCACCTGTGAAATGTAACATGTTTTATACATGCTAGGATCGAATTTTAAATTTTTACCTGTTGCATGGCAGGCGGCGCTAGCTGCTGCTCGAGGACCTCGATAGACGAGGTGGCCGAGGGGGGCCCTCGGGCACTCTGAGGATGCTTGAATCTCCAGTCCCTGGGTGAAGAATTCAAGGAATTCATTTCATATTAGCTATAATCTGATTTAAAAAAACTGGCATTACTTAAATGCTGTTTAATTCTGGTGGTAGGGCTTTTTCTAATGCCGGCCTGGTTAGCAACCACCTCAAGTTGAAAATCTGCCGCCAAATACTAATAGGTGTGTTCCGGCAGTTGCACTTGAGAGCCAGTCCCTCTAAAGGTTTACCTTTCCCACCACCAACATAAGATTAAGATCAGGTGAGATTATGGCTATAACGCTAAGCCTTAACTATAAAAAAAATGCTAGAAATCGTGAGAAACTGTTCCCCCATATTTTAGACTCAGTATGACCAGTAAAATTTTTCCAGGTAATAGAGTTAGGTTTTATAACAAACTTCCAAAGCACATTATATATTTGCAGGATACTGGATACTTAGTTCAAGCACCATGTGACGGGGGTTTTGATGTCAAAAGGCTATCACAGACTGGATCGATATGTGATCGATGTTGATATCTGGAATTGAACACCAATATCACACCAATTTAAATTTCTACCTATTTAAGGTATGTACCTATCTAAAAGAAATATAACGAGATCGAGTTTCTTGCCGGTTCTTCTTTATAATTGCGTTATTTTCTGAACCGGTGGTGTTTTGACGTTTATAAACGCCTTTCCAGGGACTAATTGAATAAGCCTTATGATACGATCTGTTAATGTATTTTTCGTGTAATTTATAGCGAAATGTAGTTAATGAAAATCTGCTTACAAATGAAATGTTAACTACAGGAATGTGGCAAAAAAATGATTATGTCGATCGCTACTGAATTTTTTTCTATTTATATATAATACTAAAACTCTTACAGGATTTACCCACTGGACTAATCTGAAAATGGACCTGAACATTGCATCCAAAAAAGGTCCACCAGTTTTGGAGTTCGCGGGAATCACACATACACTTTTATATATGTATAGAAACTGTATAACAATTTGACTTACTTTGGTGGTAACTGGTCAGGTCTACTGCTCCACTCCCAAACCCAGTCGCTGGAGTCATCCTGAAATGAGAAGGCAAAACTTAATATTAGAACCATAGACAATCACAATTGACAGTATGAACAGGTTACCTACCTATAAATGACTAGCCACTAGGGATGGCATTCTGCAATCGATTAATCGAAGAATCGATTTATTATGGCAAAAAAATATTTTTTAATCGATTCACAGATATGAATCGATCTATAGTTTTACCCGCGAATTCACTGCATGTAACTAAATATAATTTAACAAATTTTTCCTGTTTTTGTAACTTTTTACAATAAAGCTTTACTCCTATTGGCGGAAGCGAGATGTTAAATAGCCTAAAACCCTCCTCAATAACCGCTCTATCAAATTTTGTATTTATTTTTTGACATTCGGTCAGCATTTATATCATATATTAACGGTAAAAAAATAGTTATAATATAATGACATAACTATAATTGGGTTTTTGAAAATAATTTTTTTTTGTGATAAATGGAAAGATTATATATTAGTTTTATAACAATACTATTTTTATTTTTTTATTTTTTTGCAATAATTCAAGTTATTTCAAAATAAAAATTAATTTTTGAATCCAGTACCGAAGACACGCCGACAACTCCCGAACAAACTCGAGCGCGTGTGACGTCATAATGTTAGCTTTCACTCATTGCAGTTGATAGAAAAATAATAAATACAGTGTTTTGATCTATTTAATTTTGTTGTTATTATTAAATATTTAAATTTATATTAAAAATGTCGAACCTCAAAAGTTATCGTTCTTGTTTTGTACCATTATGTACGAATACTACAAAGGCAACTCCTGACAAAATGTTTTTAAATGTTCCCCAAGATGTCAAACGTCGAAATAAATGGTTTCAAGCAGTGCACCGTGATAATCCCCAAACAAAATCGATTTTTTTTTTGTTGTGAAGATCATTTCGATGTAAGTATTTCTTAATACCATTGTTATTAATTATTATTTATCTAAGTATACAAATCAAATAATTATTATGTATTTAAGTAAAGTTCAGTAAATAAATTTTCACTTATTATATTATTTTTTAACATACCTTGATGACTTGGCACCTCGAACTTCAACAGAATTAAGCCGAACGTCATTTTTTAAAAAATCGGTGATCATAAAATATATCAACATCAGGAATATTATCAGACTTTGCCTTAATAAATCCTTTATCACACATTGCTAATCGGAACCAACTAACAACTCGTATTTTAGCAATAAATTTTCAATATTATTGTCTAATCACGTGTAATAGCCGTAAACGCTGTACTGTTATTAAATATCTATAACATTATGACGTCACAACTATGGTGACCAATCATGGCGCGTTTATAGTCACGTGATTTTTATTTAAATTTCATCAGTTTTTAATTGTTTATAATTAATTGAAAAAATATTTTTTTAAAGTTTTTTGCATTAAATATTAATATTATTAATGATAAAGTAATACATAAAAAAAATCACTAATTTTTTTTTTATTTCAAAAACCCAATTGTTGGATGTATGGTACCTACTGCGAAGTTTTTTTATTGTCCTATCATCGGTAATTTCCGCAACGCATACAATGGCAGACATTTTGTAGCAATTTTTTTACAACTTATATTAGAGTATTGTAGTTTTAAAATAGATTCCCTAATTCTTTTTAGTAACAAATATAGCCTATGTTACTCGGGGATAATATATTATAGTACTGGTGAAAGTATTTTCTAAATTGATCACGTAGTTTTTGAGTTTATCCGATACTAACATATAATAATCCAAAAGGTTACCCTTTATTATATATTTATGTAGCATCTTGTAAACTTTCTTAGTACATTCACGACCCTGTTTTTTAAGGGCACCTTAATGTTATTTCACATTGTACCTCTGAAGTATAAAGCGATCTGACTCACCCTCCAACAGTTGATGTAGACGCCCTTCAGCTCGTCCTCGGTGGACGGCTCGAGGTTAGGGCTGTTCGGCGGAGACTTCGGACTGTCGGGAACGAAAACAACGTTAAAGTTGCGAAGCATTAAAATCTCTCTCACCTATGTATCAATCAAAAGACAACTTGAAATGTAATTTTAAACAACTTAGAGTCGTCTGATCGACTTGAAGATTCGCAAACTTCTCAAGGGCCAATTACGATACGACAGAGGTTCCCAAACATTTTCAGTTCGCGACGCTCTAATCCATCTAGCTTGGCGAAATAGATAGATACAATGATGCGAGAATAGTAAAGGGAATCGCTTCAAGGCGCCCTTCTTCACTCCAGGACGCCGCGGCGATTCAATAACATCATATTGTTAGGTTTATTAATAATTACATAACATTAATTGTAATATTGTACTAATAAATTAGGATACTGCGCTGTATAGAGTAAGACGTGTAAAGTGGAAGGTTGTAAAACAATATAGTTTTGTTACCTAGGGGAAGTTCTTTATTTTATATGCCTATATCCCGTGATCTAAGCCCTTAATGACCTAATACTAATATCTCGGTCGAGATCATCAGTGATAACAACCACTTTGTATAAAAACTTTGTATTTATATTTCACTGGCTTTCACCGGCGGCTTCGTCCGCGCTAATATTGATTTTGTCAAACGAATCGGATGACGCAATAAAAAGTTTCACACAAAGTTTACTCCACTTACGATAAGTTTTCCGTGAGTCCCATCTATCTCTGTACCAAAATTCATCACGGTCGATTCAGCGGTAGAGGCGTGAAAGCGTAACGAACAAACAAACTAACTTTCGCATTTATACTATTAGTATTATAAGTAGAAGTATGTAGTTATAATATATTTTGTGTTTTCTTATTTCTATGTAAGCAATTCTAATGTTACTTTTTAACTTATTTTATAAGAACTCCAATTTCTTCAATATTTCTCTGTCCTGTAAAAACTTTGTCCAGTTATCCCCGCCAACTGATACGAATTTTCTTTATGCAATAGGGGGCAAACGAGCTAGCGGCTCACGCGATGGTAAGTGATCACCACCGCCAATGGACACCCCACAACAAAACAGAACAAATAAGAAAAAAAATGTTTTATTTAAAAAAAAGCGGGTGTGCTTTTCAAGATATTATCGAAATGATAATCCTTCTCATATCTGTCAATTAAATATTCATAACTATTGACACCATGCACCCCACACTTTTTTTACAATAAAACATTTTTTTTTATTCAAACTATTAATAACTTATATTTATTAATTTTTTTTACATTATTCTTAATTAATATTTATTAAAATTTATTTTCTGTTTTTTAGTTTAGTTTTCTATATAAAGCGTGTGTTCTAGTTCTTTTAAACTAATATTTATTTTTTATTTTTTAGTTACTTGAACTGCACGCATGCGTAGTTTGCGCACTAGCTCTATCTCTCTTACTCACATGCAAAGCGCACTAGCTCTATCTCTCTTACCCGCATGCAAAGGATGCGGAAAGGAATTAATTAATCCTGGCGAATCTAATTAGGATAATCGAATGCTTTGATCAGATTATTGCATTGTCATCGATCTTTGACAGGTGCGCAAAGTTCGAATTTAATCTGCTCGTTCAAAGTAGGACAAAATCGAGCTCAAAGGGGTCGGTTACATACATACATACAGGTGAAGCTAATATAAAGCGTGTAAAAAAAAATCAAGCGAAACCGCGGGTAAAAGGTAGTAATTTATAAAAATACAAAAAGACAATATGAGAGATTGTAACATCCCGCCAAAAAGTGTCTTGTCCTTGGCGTAACAATTTGCAATACAAAATGGCCGCCGAATGAGGTCACCGCTTGCGGAAGTGACCAACCTACTCTTTGTCTTATTTCGTAACCAATCTTAACAAGTATAGCAAGAAGGATCACTGTCGTAAATCAATTAAAAACTTATCATTAGAAGATAATAGAATATTACTGCCATTTACCGCCACTATATTAACGACTGACGATAGTAAAGCGTCGGAATTACTAGATTTTGAAAGGGCTTTCGCTCGCACATACCTCATGTTATAAATAAGGCCTAACATCGATGGAAAGAGGCCCTGGGCTATTCCACTTATGAGCCTCTTTCACCTCTGATTTAAAAAAAAATGTTAATTATGCAATCATAGTTCAGTCGGTAGTGTGTACGGATGCCGAGTCAAACGGCGCGAGCTCGAATCCACCTACAATGACCTTGACCTTTTGGTGAAGGAAAAACATCGTGAAGAAACCATTGCATGGTGGTAGGGTTTGTCCTAATGCCTGCCAATTAGCTACCACCCTCAAGCAGAAAATCTGCCGCAGTATACCTATAGATGTGTGCTGGCATTTGCATTTGAGAACCAGTCCCTCCACTAGTCTTAGCGTGTCCGCCATTTTGGTCTATATCGTTGCTAAACATCAGGTGAGATTGTAGCCGTAATGGCTTTAACTATGAAAATAATATTACAAATACTTAATTACTGTGATATATATATATATATATATATTAGAATGGTCCTTATTTAGGGTTTGTCTAATTTTTTTTTCACGATAATCCTAAACCGGTTCTAAATCTATTAAAAAAAAATTCATGCCAAGTTATAGTTCTTAATTTTAATTTTAACCCGGCCCCCCCGATAATCATACTTTTAAATGGAAATAACAGGGTAAAAAACTTGTTATTACTTTGGATTTTTTTACGTCATAAACTGATGAACAGATCATGTCGGCGAACAATAATTCTTGTAGAAAATTTAACGCTCTACAAAAAAAGTCTCTCATGATTTTTTGCTAACTCTAACGGTTTCTGAGTTATTTAAGGTCATAGTTGAAGCATTCGTCGAAAAATTGTCAGTTGTGAATGATTCTGCTGAGAGAGGAGTTAAATTAGTGCAAGATTTTTGTATTCATTACACAAAGGATGATAAAGAAATGCAATATGTATTACAGTTGGTTAAAGACCATCGTCAAATAACTATCATAATAGGTATCGATTTAAAAAAAATCGATAATAAAAGTATTTCTATTTTGTTTATTGAAATTTTGATAATCGTATTTTCAATGAAGAAATACTTTTCTTTCAAAGCATCCGTGTGGAGGTAAAAAAAGTTGTCTAAATTATGAATTGCATTCCTTTTTTAATTTTTAAATTATTAAACGACGGTAGAAATAGAAACATCTTAAAATCGACTAAAGCTATATATATACATATATATTTAATTACTCATGTTGTTAGTCGTACTAACCTATATATGTATATTAATATTATAAGGAGGAAAGACTTGTATTTTTGTTTGTAACGATTAAACTCAAGAACAACAGAACCGATTTCAAAAATTTCTTCACTATTAGAATGCTACTTTAGCTCTGACTAATACAGGATATAAAACATTTTTTTAATGAAAATTATTGAAAAAAAATTTTAGTTCCACGAGAACGGAGTCGCGGTCACAGCTAGTATACCATGCAATAAATGTTAAGACAAATTCAATTTAGATAAATTTATTTCATAATTATTCGCATTTAATATTTCAGTATAAATTATAACTAAACTAAACCAAAAATGGAATTTTATTCAAACAAAATCCATAGTAAAAGAAAAAAAAAACATATCCAATACATTGTTATGTTTGTTTATTAATCACATACGTAAAATTTCTCCTTAATCTCGGTTCAGTGTCCTTTTAGATAAATTTATTCAATAATAATACGCATTTAAGATTTCAATATGAATTATTATGGTATTTAAGTCTTAAGGGCAACAAAAATAGAAGTTTATTTAAACAAAATCCAGACTTTTGGAACGAGGTTCCTTATGGTGCGTCGCGGTGGGGTACCACCGTAGCCGGCAAAAATCTTCCGTAACGTTAGCGTTTTCACGTGAAAACTACTTAACCGATCATCGTGAAACTTTGTACGCATATTCTTGCAGGTATAAGAAGTAACAGGAAAATTGTTATTGAAAAAAATTAACGAAATTTAAAGGAAATGTTTGTTTAAAAAATGTCAAAACCTAGCTACTTTAACGCCATCTAGCATTCCAGAGTACAGGTGATACGAAGTTCACGGGGTCGGTCGGCTAGTAATGCAAAAAATGATAACAAGAAACAATCTTACATTCAATTTAAACAATACTCATGCAATTTTAAACTATATGTGTGAACAATTTCAATATTCGCAGGCAACCGAAATTTTCAAAACATAAATTAATTACAATTTCTCCAAGCGCATCCTATCAAAAGGAAAGTACCTCTGATTATTAGGAACAAAGTTCCTTATGCAGCGACGCGCAGGGGTACCGTTAGCCGGCAAAAAACGTCCGTAACGTTAGCGTAAGATGTTTATGTATAGTCTATGTATGATGGCTATACAGTGTCTAATGTATAGTCTACGTGATCACTGTTATTATTATATTTTTGTATAAATCATCGTAAACCAAATAAACGTGTTAAGATAATTTTGTAAAGTAGTTTTTTTTTATTTTTATCGATAAAAGAATCGTAATAAAATCTGTATACCCGAATAATAATTTTCTTTATACCTCGAAAAAGAACTTGAAATTAACATTTTTATAATAAGGGGAACTTTATTTCTATCTAGTGTCTCACGACACAACTATATATGTTCCGCAATATAGTCACTGCACTGCACTTGGTGTTAAGCACAGTGCAATCCAAATAAACGGTGACTTAGATTGAACCAAAGTTCACTATCAGTCACTGCTGTCATGGATTATCAAAGAAATAATAAAAAAACCAAACATAATTTTTATGTTTGTTTATTATCAATAACCGTACAATTTCTCCTCATTTACAATTTAGTATTTTAATTAATTAATTAACGGAGTCTTATTCATTTTGCTAACAACTCGAATTTCGGCCCCTCTTAATCTTTACGTCGTACACTGAAGCCTAGTTAGCTTACAGGAAAATCCGGCCCTAGTTATAAGGATAAACATAGCATATTTTTATTTCTAGTGCTTGCGGACGGAGCCGGGCACAACGCTAGTCTCGCTACCAATTAATAAGATAAATAAGGACAAGATGAAACCTTAGAATATTAGATTAACATTCCTTATTAATATTATAAATGCGAAAGTGAGTTTGTGTTTGTTTGTTACGCTTTCACGTCTAAACCGCTGAATCGATTATGCTGTATTTTGTTATAGAGACAGATGGGAACCTGGAGACGGTGATAAGTGACTTTTTCTCGCGAAAAACTTATTGGAAGTGGGATATAGAGAGGGATGAACATTTAATGAATCTTTTTCTTGCATCATCCGATGATCTGTTTGAAAAAAATCAATAATAATGCGAAAATCTATAGGAAATCTATCAGGTTACTTCCTAGTTTAGACATATCTAGGTTGGAACAATGATACCGTTGAAGTGCGGCCGGCGCCTGCAAACCGCAAGCCATTCGACACTCGTATACGTACTATGGTTTAAGTAACAACAGATATTGTCACGCTATATCATATACATATGCGCGTCAAGGGACGCGAGTTCGAATCCACCTACAATGAGCTTGTGCTTTCATAATGCCCGTCTGGCTAGCTACCACCCTCGAGTTGGAAAACTGCCGCCAAATACCTATAGGTGTGTTCCGGCAGCTGCACTTGAGAGCCAGTCCCTCCACAGGTTTAGCGTGACCACCAACTTGGGCCGTATCGTTACTTGAGATCAGGTGAGATTATGACCATATTGTGAATTCTATAGGACTACAGAAAAGGTAGAGATACTGGCATGCCAAAGTGCACCTCGATTGTATATTTAGCTAGCTGCGTCCGCGACTTCGTTGGTGTGAAACTATAAATTATTATTTAATCATTTTTTTTGTAACCATTTTTCATACAGCTTTGCTCCATTGGCGGTAGCGTGATGTTAAATGACCTGAAAGCCTTCCTCAATGATTGCTCTATTGAAAAAAATAATCGACATTTGATTGATGGTGCCTAATATTAACCCATTCCTCCCCACTGTCATATTTTTAGGAAACTATTTTCAAAATATCTTTTTACGTATTAGGACTTTTATTTTCATTACATCTGATGAAATTCATATTATTACACTATTTTTCTAATAAAATAAACATTTTTCGCTGTAAAAAATGTTTAAATAATAAAAATAACAGTCCTAATACGTAAAAAGACATTTTGAAAATAGTGTCCTAAAAATATGACAGTGGGGAGGAATGGGTTAACGCGTTCAAACAAACAAACCATTCCGTTTTATAATATCGATACAGATAGATTTGGGTTTTTGCCAATTTACCTGAAGATAAGTGACGATGTGATCCAAAATGATAGACAAGCTAAGCCTAGTTGAGCGTCCGGCTCTCAAGTGCAACTGCCGAAACACACCTATATATATTTGCCGACAGATCTTCGACATAAAAACAGTACCTAGCGAGACGCTACCACCATGCCATGGTTTCATCACGGTGTTTCCCTTCCCTAATCACAGGGATTCTAACTTACATCCTTTAGGTTCGATCCTCCGGATAGGAGCCCTCGAGTGACTCCGCTCGCGCGATACAGTGACACTCTACGTCATTGAGAGTACACCATCACACCGTATTCCATGCGTGCACACTCGCACGTTAAGTACACGGTTCTGTGAGGGACTACCCTCGCGGCCCTTGAGCTGCTTACCTAATAAAGTCGTTGTTAGGATCACTAAATTTGTAAGACCTGTCGGTTAGTAAGGATCATGAATCTTTTTTCAATTACCGGCTGCAGCACAAGCCTTACTTCGCTGCCTCCAGGCTGAGTGCCTTCAGCGCTCGCCCCAAACAGTTCGGTGAAGCTATGAAAGCCCTTGGGGCTAACAGCGTAGATCAGTTCGAAAAAACAACATCCATCGACGGGTCCTCCGTACACGCTACCAACAGAGACATTAGTGCTCGAAATCGGCCAATTTGTGCTACGACGAATCCAGACGATCCGATCTGATGTTAATCCACTGGTAAACTATTTTTATTTCTTTCGCTCACCTCCCCTTGACGCTGGATGCCCTCGAGTGCCTCACGGAGGAGTCCCGGCTCTCCCTCTGCGCCTCCCGGAGCAGGCGGATGTACTCGTTCTCCACAGCGGCGAGCCCTCCGCCCGAATTCAACTCCACCCACGACTCTGTTAAAGGAGAAAACATAACTTTTCACACCAGTCAATGGGAACACCACAACAAATAGCCCGCTTGGATAGCTACAGCCCTGATTTTTCATCAACGTGATGTTTAAAGTGTTACAAGAACGGACAAAGTCAGAAATGAGTATATATGGAGCAGTTTGAAAGTGGCCTCAGTGGTAGAGAAGTAGAAAAGCAGTCGTGCGTCTTGGTTCGGACATGTCATGAGAAAAGAGGAAACGCGTGTGGTGAGAAAAGTAATGGATACGAATGTCGAAGGATAGAAAGGAAGTGGAAGGCGAAAGATGGATAGAGCGTGTGAGAAATGAGATGAGAGGAAAGGGAGTGAATGAAGAGATGGCGGTTGTTAATGTTATGGAAGCAAAAAACGTTTGTGCGGACCCCAAATGACTCGGGAACAGGGCAAGATGAAGATAGGTGTTAAAGTAATATACTATGTGTATACTGTAAATCAGAATACTGTCAAATAAAATTATAATTTTCAACCGGTTTATTAAGAGTTATAATTTTTGCACATAACAGATACCGGTTTGACAATAACGACACGTCCTTGTTTACATGCGGAACGAATATATTAATTACATTTATCTATATATATATAATAGGAATGTAAATTTAACGTGTCTGTAATATTTAGATTTAAATGAAAAAAAAAAACGCAATTGACTAAGAAGAAGCAATAAAATACAATTACATCACTTTTAGAAATGCCCGTCTGTCTGTTTGTATGTGCACGGATAACTGCTAAAGTATGAGGTTTATGAATAAACGTCACCGAGGAAATCATAAACCGTATCCTCGAGTAACATTTAGTCTATGTTTCATCAAAATCGGTTAACTCTACCAAAAGTTATTGTAATTTAAATGAAGGTGATTAAATAATTTTAGTTCCACGCGAACGAAGTCATAATCATATTATTATGTAACATATATGAATATAAGCCCTCCCCCGCCGACACGAATACATAAATAATCTGCATAAACTAATTAAATGCAATGAAATAAAAAACGAATGAAATCAATTTAACTTATAATTTAAATGGTTATTTATTCTAATGATATAAAATTCTTATGAAGCGACGATGGCTCAGTTGGTACTGCGTACGGACCCCGCCTCAATGGCCGTGTGTTCGAATCACTGTAATGAGCCCGAGCTTTCAGTGAAGGAAAAAAACGATGAAACAATAGTATGGTGGATTTTTATGTGTAGTTTAGTATAAGCAATCTCGTTAATCAATATACCAGTTCTTAGATAATTTAGCAACATTTTATTTACAAATGTAATCTATCACAAAATTAGTGATAATATGCGAGATATTCGCACGGGTAGGTTAGTAAAAATAATATACTCAACCGAATACACAACGAATATATCTAATTCCATAGAAATCGAATCAATCACTCTTGAATGGCCTATCGGGTTACGTAATTCAATAGTAAAATAAAATAATACGTTCGTTATCCATTGCGTCTAGTATTTCAACACGTTTGTTTTTAATACACTTTTATTTGCTTCAAACGTATGTTAGTATGTAACGGAATCTTCGAACACAATTTTGACCCCCTTCAAAACGTCGGATTAACTCGAAATTCGGCATAATTATTAAGGATCGATGACAATTCAATATTTTAAACAGTTTGATCCGTTAACCTTATTGGGATAATCAGGATTAGCGATTTTAGCATATGACAATTGCAGAGGCCGTCAAGATGAAACGCCGCTGTTCTATGCAATAGCTAATAGAGATGTAAATATCATAAATAATCACTAAAAAATGAAAAATAAATAATACTTTAAGGCAACAAAAAAAAAAACGCTTTTATAGAAAATTCAACTGAAATAAAGAAAATAAATTTGAATTAAAAATAGTGTAAGAAAAAATTATTTTATTGAAAGAAAAAGGTGGTGTGCTTTTCAGGATATTACCGAAATAACCCTTCTACTTATATCTGTTCATAAAATATTTATAACTATTGATATCATGCACCCTACGCTTTGTTTACAATAAAATCATTTTTTCTTACACTATTTTTAATTCAAATTGATTAAAATTTATCTTCTATATTTTAGTTGGATTTTCTATAAAAGTGAATTTCCTTAGTTTTTTTTTAAACTATTATTTATTTAAGTATTACCTTCTATGACATAGTTTCAAAGCTCGTTACCGATTTGCCGGGTAGTGCGTTCAAGAATCATGTCAAGCGGATTTTGATATGAAAAGGCTATTACAGAGTGGATCGATATGTTAACGATGGTGATATCTGGAACTAACACCTCTCTCTATGCATCCGCTAAAACTTTTTTTATGGACAGACGAGCGAGCGTGTCACCTGCTGGTAAGTGATCACCGCCACCCATGAACACTTACAACACCAGAGGAATCGCATGTGCGTCGCCGGCCTTTATAGGAGGGACAGGCTGACAGCCTGAGCTGAGAGTCCAACTGTCGGAAAACACCTAACGATATTTAGTGGCAGATTTTCAACTTGAGGGTGATAGCTTTTATATATACTTTAGATTTAGCATTATGGCCATAATCTCACCTGACCTTAAGTGACGATACAGCCCAAGTTGATAGACACGCTAAGCCTGTGGTGGAACTGGCTCTCAAGTGCAGCTGCCCGAACACACCTGTTGGTATTTGACGACAGCTTTACAACTTGAGAGTGGTAGCTACGCAGGCGGGCATTGTAAAAAGCCCTACCACCATTCCTTACAATGTTTTCCTTTACTGAAAGCTCAAGCTCAATGTAGGTGGTTGGGTTCGAACTCAAGTCCCATGACGCTCGTTCCTAGACTCTACCAGAGAGCTATCATCGCACTTCTTTGTTGTATATTTATCTAAACAGATAATATAACTAGATCGAGTTCCTCGGCGGTTCTAGTCCGTGACTGCGTTACTTTCCGAACTGGTGTTGATTAAAAATGATAAAGCGATGATAGCTCAGCGGTAACGTGTACGGTTTCCGCATCAAGGGACGTGAGTTCGAATCCACATATAATGAGCTTGAACTTTTGGTGAAGGAAAACATCGTAGGAAACCATAGCATGGTGGTAGGGCTTTTTCTAATGCCCGCCTGGGTAGCAACCACTCTTATACCAATAGGTGTGTTCTGGCAGTTGCACTTGATAACCAGTCCCTCCACAGGTTTAGCGCGTCCACGTTAGTTTTCTATATAAAGCGTGTGTTCTGGTTTTTTTAAACTATTATTTATTTTTTATTTTTTAGTTACTGGAACTGCACGCATGCGTAGTTCGCGCACTAGCTCTATCTCTCTTACTCGCATGCAAAGGATGCGGAAAGGAATTAATTAATCCTGGCGAATCTAATTAGGACAATCGGATGCTTTGATCGGATTATTGCACTGTCATCGATGTTTGACAGGTGCGCAAAGTTTGAATTAAATCTGATCGTTCAAAGTAGGACAAAATCGAGCTCAAAGGGGTCGGTTACATACATACATACATACATACATACAGGTGAAGCGAATATAAAGCGTGTAATAAAAAAAGGATTTTTATTTAATTTTGACACTGGCAAAAACTGCGTGGCTGTTTAACAAAAACAAAAACAATGGAGATGAGCGATGAATCACTCGTCGAGTTATCGTATCGAGCTCGTGTGGCAGTAAACAATAGATTATAAAACAATGCGTCCGCGAACAAACACAATGTCATCTTAAGCGATCTGGAACAAGTCACTGGCACGCCAATGCCGCGGTCGACGTAACGCGACATATAATATACATCATTATACTTTATTGCGATGATAGCTCAGTGGTAGTGTGCACGACTTCGCGTCAAGGTACGTGGGTTCGAACCCAAGCACCTACAATGAGCTTGAGCTTTCGGTGAAGGAAAACATCGTGAGGAAACCACAGCATGGTGGTAGGGCTTTTTCGAATGCCCGCCTGGGTAGCTACCACCCTCAAGTTGTAAACCTGCCGCCAAATACCAATAGATGTGTTCCGGCAGCAGCACTTGAGAGCCAGTTTCTCAACAGGTTTAGCGTGTCTACCAACTTGGGCCGTATTGTCACTTAAGATCAGGTGAGATTATGGCCATAACGCTAAACCTTAAGAATTAAAAAAAAAAAACATCCTTGAAAACTCTGTGCCTACAGTTTTATATATCAAAATACATGGTGTGTCTCCACGACTTTGTTCGCGTGAAACTGAAAATATATTACCAACTTTTACTACTTTTTTCAATATATATATATATATATATGGACCGTTTATTTTGAAAGTGGTGTAAGTCCATTTTCTTTTGTTTCGAGAAAATTAAAGGTGCTATATTTGTTGATAATGCAATTTCATTTACCGACCGATAAGTTGTACAAAACATGGGACTTTTTTAAGAAATTAAACACGGACTAGTTATGTATAAAAAATTTACATTAAATTAAGCATGAATTACGTGATAGCTCATTTTTCTCAAAAATGAACTTACACAACTTTCAATATAAACGGTCCATATATAAATATTTTTGTCGAACTCACATACGCTGTTAGCCTTAAGGGCTCTGACATCTTCAAATGTGAACGTATAACAATAGAAGATAACAAGTGAATGTATTGGATGAGAGATTCTAAGCATCGAATCGAGGACATATCTCAACGATAAATATCACGGTACTAAACAGAGCATGTTACAAAAATGACGACTTCAAAATCAGAGTTGTAAAATGTTATATATAAAACCCCGTGTCACAATGTTACATGCCGTACTTATCTGAAACGGCTAGCCCGAATTTTATGAAATTTTTTATGTATATTTGGTACGTCTAAGAATCATTCGTAATCTATTTTTCATACCCCTAAGTGATAAGGGTGGTCCACTGAAAACTTTTTTTGACAAAATTTTATATGTTTTTTTTATGATATGGCATTTAAAAATACACACAATCCTAAATTTTCCCCCTCCTTCCCTCATTCACTCATTTTTTATTACAACCCAAGTATTTACTAATAGTAATTTATAAGACACAACAACGTTTGTCGGGTTAGCTAGTAAAGATATACAAGTTAAAATTCATCGATATTGGTTGCTCGGTTTAAACCGTAACACAATGACAAAACACATGGAAAGGTTAAAAAAGGAGAACCTTTCTCTTACACTTTGTAGATTTACCGTTATGGCCACAATCTCACCTGATGTTAAGTAACGAAGATGGTGGACACGCTAAATATGGTGGAGGGACTGGCTCCCAAGTGCGACAGCCGTAACACACATATATTTGGGGGCAGATGTTCAACTTGAGGGTGGTAGCTAGCCAGTCGTAAGTATCGTCACGATGTTTTCCGTCACCGTAATCTTAGGCTCATCGCAGGTGGATTCGAACTCGCAATCATTGACGTGGTCCGTACACGTTACCGACTGAGCCATCGCCGCTTCATTTAATCAATAAATAATTATAAGGTAATTCCAGGTACCTACCGCTATGAATATAACATAATATGAATCGCCTTTGCAGTTTAACTTCATTGACATGGTCCTTGACCTTATTGTGTGGTTAATCGATAACGTCGTATTATCATATAGATTACTAAGGCTACGTCCACACTTGTCGCTCGAAACCCTCGATACATGCCACCCGCTGTTCCACATGACGATCGCGGTCGTTGTGCTCACGAAATAACATCACTAGGTCACAGCAATCTATATTTCTTAATTCCACTATTTACTAGTTTCTTATCGCATTGTACGGATGAAGAATAATGTAAATGTAAGATATTCCCGTCACGACCCTTTTCTTGAGTCTGTTCTATATTGCACTATAATTGTAGTGTAGACGTTCCACAGCGCGTACGCTATTGGCTGTGCGCAGTCACAGGTGCGCGCTTATTGGTTCAAGACAGCCAGTATGTTCTCAACAGCTGCGCAGATATAGTTTGTACACGTCATACGCGCCAGCGGTTTCCTAACGTAACGTATACGTATTGTAGTTAATTGGACGATTTAAATCATGCACAACAAAATGTTTATTTTCACAACTAGAAAACTATATACATTACGAAATTTCCTACCATTTCTTCAATTCATTAGTTACCCCTGTGTTTCATTTAATTGGTCTCAGATGTTAATAATTCATTTATTTGTATTTGTTAGTCATAATATAATACGTTTATCAATAATAATATATCCTTAATATATATAATAATAATAATAATGAATTCGTTCCAACCGAGTGTTCTACTACACTCACGATTTGTTTTTACGTGGGAAAATGCATTCATCCCCCCCCCCCCTGGCCTGTTGGACTGGTAAAGTTTCATTGGCCTCGTCCGCCGATCGGAGCGCCGGGAATATCCGCTAAGACCTCACGGTGTTCTATCACCTATAAGACCGGGGAATATAATGTTTACATCACATCCCTCATATTTCATTCACCTTGACTCAATAACCATAACACCTGCAAGCAAGTGGTACGGGTAAAACCCATGGACGTAAGCGATAGCCTTGTGAAGTGGTAGGTCATTTTCTAAATTAAAAAACCTTCCGCTTAACTATCTTGAACCACACTTATCATCAGGTGAGAGTGTGACCATAACGCTAAACTTTAAAGTATAATAAAAAGATTCCCGTCGAGTTACTGACAACACTGTAAACAGCAGAATGATGTCTACGGGATCTGCTATTTACGTAAAAAAAAAACTATTAAGACTCATTAGTAACATATCAAAGAAACCACTTACGCATCAAAAGGAAGCTAAACTATAGAATAAATATATGAAAACGTGCGAACAATTTAACATTACCACGCTAACGAAGTATATATGAGTAAATAATACGCGCAGAACGTCGACTTCGTAGTCAGTCTGCGAAATATTTACCCTACTGGAAGTGTAGAAAACTAAGTTTGTTTCTTTGAATTAAAAATAATATTGCACACCTCATAAGCGAAGTGTTTGAGGTGGGTACTACTGTCACTTCACGCAATACAACTGATTTTTCAAACTGTCTCTATTTATCATATATTGCACTTGTAAAATAATATCTACACACACGTATCAAGAAAGAACACCATTTTTATAACTCATAATATTTTTGATGCCATTTTGGTATTTAAACTAGTCAAAAAACTGTTTAAAACAAATAATAGTTTAAAAAAACTAAAAAACACTCTTTTTATAGAAAACTGCACTAAAAAAAATAGAAAATAAGTTTTAATAAATTTAAATTAAGAATAGTGTTAAAAATTTCAATAAACTTAAATTAAAATTAGTGTTAAAAATTATAATAAATATAAATTAATAACAGTGTAAATAAAAAAAATATATATATTTTATTTAAAAAAAAAGCGTGCGTGGTGTCAATGGTTATAAATGTTTTATCGACAGATATGAGTAGAGTGATTATCATTTGATAATCTTAAAAGCACCCCATGCTTTTTTAAAAATAAAATATACTTTTTTTTATTTACACTATTATTAATTTATGTTAATTGAAATCTTTAACACTATTCTTAATTTAAATTTATGTAAACTTATTTTCTATTTTTTTAGTTCAGTTTTCTATAAAAAGCGTGTTTTTAGGTTTTTTAAACTATTATTTATTTTCTACTTTTTAGTTTGCTTTATTTATAATAGCTTGTTTTTTTAATTTTAAACTATTATTTGTTTTAATCTACTATTATTTAGTTTGGTTTTCTATAAAAAGCGTGTTGTTTTTTTTTACTATTATTTGTTTTGTAGAATTAAAATTCTTTTTAGTATTCGAAAATTTGTTAATATTAATGAAATCGGCTAAAGATAGTGATTGGAAATTAAAATATCAATTTCTGTCTTATCGACTATTGAGAAAAATTATAAAAAATTAAAATTAAGTTTCTTGCCTTATCGACTATAGATGAAAATTATATAAATTAACAAAAATCTTATTTTGCAAATTGAAAAAAGGAATAATTTTATCAAATTAGTGTATTGTCATCGGTCCTCGATAAATCTACAAAGTTTGAACGAAATCTGGCCGTTTAAAGTGGGTCAAAATCGCGCCCAAAGGACATAGCGGTTACAAACATACAGGTGAAGTTAATGAAAAGCTTTTAAAATTCTGTCTCGGACGTCCGTGTGTCTGTATGTGCGGATCCTGTATGTTATCACGATAACGACCGAAATACTTTACTAATCAGTGTTTTTTTTTCTAACGCTCCAGTATAATCAGAAATAGAACCCTTTTCACGGTCTGATTCGATGTGGTTTAATTGTAACTAACCAGACAAAAAAAAATGAGATTATAAGGCGTGCATTTTTGGATTTTCCAAACTATCTATTTTGTATTCGTTAGCGCAATCATTTATAAAAGCTTCAGGCTATGTATCATCATGCTATCACAAATGGGAGCATATCTGTATTAAAAAGGTTACAGAAACTGGCAAGAATTATTCAATACATTTTAGTTCCACGCAGACGAAGTCGCCAGCTAGTTGATATATAACTAACAAGCTTGGGTAATATTTTAATCATAGAAAATAGACATATGGCGTTAATGCAGTACAATGTACCTCTTTGGGAGGATCTTTTTTTTTAGACTGTCACCTGATGGTAAGTGATCACCGCCACTCATGAACATACACAAAGCCAGTGGAATCGCAGGTGCATTGCGTGCATATTTATAGGAGGGACTGGTTCTCAAGTGCAACTGCCGGAACACACCTGTGGTAGCTAGCCAGGTGGGCATTAGGGAAGCGATGATAGCTCAGTCCTAGTATGTACGACTTAGCGTCAAGGGACGTGAGTTCGAATCCCAGTACCTACAATGAGCTTGAGCTTTCGGTGAAGGAAAACATCGTGAGGAAACCATGCTATGGTGGTAGGGCTTTTACTAACGCCCGCCTGGCTAGCTACCACCCTCAAGTTATAAACCTGCCGCCAAATACCAATAGGTGTGTTCCGGCAGCTGCACTTGAGAGCCAGTTCCTCCACAGATTTAGCGTGTCTACCAGCTTGGGCCGTATCGTCACTTAAGATCAGGTGAGATTATGGCCAATACGCCAAGCCTTAACTATAAAAAAACCAGTCTAGATTTCTCATCTAGCTGTACACCGAACAACAACTGTATATATGTTAGCTATCTGGGCTTGTGACATCGTTCACCCAGAACTAAAAAAAGTTATTTAAGAATTTTTACTCTTTCTTGTAACTGTTTTCAAATACAGCTTTGCCCCTATCGGCGGTAGCGTGATGTTTAATACTCTAAAGCCTTTTTCCCCTTTTTTTATGGTAGCTCGGCAAAGTGACTACACTGTACACTCAAGTGCTCAAGCTCATTGTAGGTGGATTTGAACTCACGTCCCTTGACGCGGTGTCCGTACACGCTACCAACTGAGCTATCGTGGCTACAAAATGTGAACACAGATCCTGTTCCAAGATTATATATGCGACAGAACACCTCAAGACTTTGCGTAGATCGGAAAACAATAACAAACAATTAAACTGAAGGTAGACACAGTAACATGAACTCTCCTGGACAACCACCTACACCTTAGTCCGCCCCGTGACCGCGAACGTTGAAAAGCTTCCGAAACGTCGGGATCAAAATCAATAAATAACCGCGATATAAAATCCGTTTAAATTAGTTTTATTTCCATAAACACCGTGGGGTTTCAATGAGTAGTGAGTCCCACATACCACTCTGTTAAAACCAGTAAAATGATATGAAATGAATTAAAATGAGTGCGATCTATTAAATACAAATTAACTAACAGTCCGAACAGTAACTAA
This sequence comes from Actias luna, assembly GCA_039707435.1. Taxonomy (NCBI): domain Eukaryota; kingdom Metazoa; phylum Arthropoda; class Insecta; order Lepidoptera; family Saturniidae; genus Actias; species Actias luna. Next base: position 4,405,424 of record JAZHAC010000037.1, on the reverse strand, counting down.
TTAACTAACAGTCAAATGAATTAAGTCGAAAAACAACAGCGACCATCGGGAGAACGACAATCCATCGCCAATCGATACTGTCATGACGACGTTCCTTAATGATTGCTCAAATACAAATTCAATTATTGAAATCCGAGTGATACTTCAAAAAAGCACCGCATCCAAACAATTACGCTTTATAATCCTTACTAATATCATAAATGTGAAAGTTAGTTGGTTCGTCACGCTCTCACGCCTAAACCGCTGAATCGATTCTAACGAATTTTAGTATAGAGATAGTTGGGAACCTGAAGACTGTGATAGGGTACCTTCTGTCGCGAAAAACTTTTAGGAAGTGGCATAAGGTGCGAAATAAACTTTGTTATTAACGTGAGCGAAGCCGTGGTTAAAAACTAGTGTTATTACAGTTTGCTTTATTCACTCATCAAAATACAGAGTGGTCTGCGCGAGTCCAGTACAAAACATAATAAAGTCCTAATTGATATAAGATTAATTAACATACATTAATATAACTTACAGAGTTTGTATTGACTTGAAAAACAATTAAGTTAATTTCTAACATAATTTCAAGCCTACGCCCGGTAATAAATCACCGACGGCCCCTTAATGAAGTTTTCGCTTTAAAAAATATATTACAAATACCACAACTATTATATAAATGGTACTACGCTTAATAAACCTGGTCTTGTATGTTAGTAATGTCATTGCGCGAGATAAAACCATCTATATTAATATTATAAAGCAGAAAAGTTTGTTTCAACGCGCTAACCTTAGGAGTTACGGAACTCGGGGCAAACGAGCAAGCGTGTCACGTGATGGTAAGTGATCACCGCCGTCAATGGACACCCACAACACTAGTGGAGTCGCAGGTGCGTTGCCGGCCGTTATAGGTGGAACTGGATCTCAAGTGCCACTGCCGGAACACACCTAATAGTATTTGGCGGCAGATTTTCTTCTTGAGGGTGGTAGCTAGCCAGGCGGGCAATAGAAAAAGCCCTACCACCATGCTATGGTTTCCTCACGATGTTATCCTTCACCGAAAGCTCAAGCTCATTGTGGGTGGTTGGATTCGAACTCACGTCCCTTGACGCAAAGTCGTACACACTACCACTGAGCTATCACCGCATCACCGGCTTAAATGACGATCTGGACCAAGATAGCGGACAAGCTAAGTCTAGTGGAGGGACTGGCTCTCGGAACACACCCATACAGGATTTAGGCATCAGACTTCTAATATGAGGGTGGTAGCTAACCAGCCGGGTATTAGGGAATACCTTACGGCCCCTTATTACCTACAATATACGAATATGACCCTCTGCGGTTTCTTCATTCACATATTAAACTACGTATGAGACCATTGAACTGAAAATACCAACAAAGGATGCGTTTATATAAAAATAAATAAAAAAACGAAACAGGACGTGCACAAAGAAAATGAATCATAGGCTGAAAATAAACTGAAAATTCTTTGTATTTACGGAGTAAAAACTCGTTCCGCCGCACCGAGGCACGTTAACTCTGTGGGTATTGAACGAGACCGAGTTGAAACGCTCGCTCATGTGACGCACGCTCGGGTGAATCCGACCCGAATCGACTGAGTTAACGACTTCTTTTTTTTGTTTCATATAATTTGCAAAACGGTCAGTATAATATTCAGCCACCATACCTAAATTGTCACAACAATAATAAGCCTCTCGCTCCTGGATTGTTTTGAGTTTCTATAATCACAAAAAATAAAGTTTTTTTTTTTTTTTTTTTTTATACTTAAGGTTTAGCGTTATGGCCATAATCTCACCTGATCTTAAGTGACGATACGGCCCAAGTTGGTAGACACGCTAAACCTGTGGAGGAACTGGCTCTCAAGTGCTGCTGCCGGAACACACCTATTGGTATTTGGCGGCAGGTTCACAACTAGAGGGTGGTAGCTAGCCAGGCGGGCATCAGAAAAAGCCCTACCACCATGCTATGGTTTCCTCACGATGTTTTCCTTCACCGAAAGCTCAGCTCATTGTAGGTGCTTGGGTTCGAACCCACGTCCCTCGACGCGAAGTCGTGCACACTACCACTGAGCTATCATCGCTTCAAAGTATGGAAACTTGTCAGAACATGTTGAACATTTTCTAGACCGAATACCAGACTGACGAGCTACAGCCCGTTTGGAAAGTTCAAGGACACCTAGCTCGAAGCCCGCGCGCACATATGTTCATGTTTAAAATGTTAAAATGCCATGTAAGTTTTCCATGTTTTACATGTATTTATTAATTTATGAAATATTTATTATTGCAGAGAATAAATACTTCAATAATAAAAAAAATAATTTTTGGTGACCTTTTTTTTATACTTAAGGTTTGGCGTTATGGCCATAATCTCATCTGATCTTAAGTGAATATATGGCCCAAGTTGGTAGACACGCTAAACCTGTGGAGGAACTGGCTCTTAAGTGCAGCTGCCGGAACACACCTATTGGTATTTGACGGCAGGTTTACAACTTGAGGGTGGTAGCTACTCAGGCGGGTATTAGACAAAGCCCTACCACCATGCTATGGTTTCCTCACGATGTTTTCCTTCACCGAAAGCTCAAGCTCATTGTAGGTGCTTGGGTTCCAACTCACGTCTCTTGACGCGAAGTCGTACACACTACCACTGAGCTATCATCGCTGCTAATAATTATCATATTCCATGCAATCTATGATTTTTGACGTAATATTGATAGTGGGCTCTCAGAAAATATGACCTAACGTAACGAATGGGGGGTGGGGTATAAACGGTAAAATTTTGCGTGACGTATGTTATGGGCGTGCCCTTAGTTACTAACTAGACGAAACTAGTTGCATTCCTTTTGCAGTGAACCCAGCTACGAGACCTATATACCAACTTAAAAGCACATTACGCCCATAATGAAGCGATGATAGCTCAGTGGTAGTCGGACGCCGTGGCAAGGGACGTGAGTTCGAATCTACCTACAACGAGCTTGAGCTTTCGGTGAAGGAAATCGTCGTGAAGAAACCATAGCATAGTGTAAGGGTTTTTGCTAATCCCCACCTGGCTAGCTACCACCCTGAAGCTGAAAATCTGCCGCCAAATACGCAACAGGTGTGTTCCGGCAGATGCAATTGGGAGCCAGTCCCTACAGTTATAACGTATCCATCAACTTGAACCATAACGTCACTTAAGATAAGGTGAGATTATGGCCATAACCTATAAAAAATTAAAAAACAAAGAAACTACCTTGCACTCAGAGTCCTGGGACTACTTTCGAGCCTGTGTCGTAAGAAAACCATGCGAATTTCTGCTGCTCTTCCTGTATCTCCTACCTAGCCCTCTGATACGGCAGACCCTTCTACAAGGTTACGAAAGAACCGTGAGGCAAACTTGGTGACAAAACCTAACACCAAGTAGTTCTTGCTGGATAACTACTGAGGTGATGAAGCGGTCTAGCCCCTGACCGCGTATCCGTCTAAGGAGCCCTAAGTTCGCTTACAATTCTCCGTCGACCGACCCTTAATATACTATTAGCTAGCCCGAAAGACCTTCAACCCTTTTGAGTGCTCAATTACTTGAGCGCATCGCCACCTGTCCCATTACGGTCACTTGTGGAGACAAAAACGGATTTTTCAATTCGGACGAATTTACACACACAGTTTACAAAATTTTATTAGTAACTGGTTTCGTAGTTTCAGGAGTTTTTCGAAGAGAAATGAGGTGAAACAGAATATATATCAATGAATATTATAAAGCGGAAGAGTTTGTTTGAACGCGCTGATCTTAGGAACTACCACTGGAATTTCAGAAATTATTTATTTATTTGACAGAGCAATGATCGTGGAAGGCTTTTGGCTAATTTACATAACGTTACCACCCATAGGAGCGAAGTTGTATTGAAAAAAATTACAAAAACCGGCCAAATTATTAAATATTTTTTAGTTTCACACGAAAAAATGGCAGGCATTGTGAGTTCATATTATAAAGTGAAAATATTAGTTTGTATGAACACGCTTATCTTAAGAACTACCAGTTACATTTCAATATTTTCTTTCAGTATTTGACAGAGCAATAATTGAGGAAGGCTTCAGGCTATTTAACATCACGCTACCACCGATAGGAGCACAGCTGTATTGAAAAAAGCTACAAAAACGGGCAAAAAATATTAAATAATTTAGAGTTCTACGCGAACGAAGTATTTTTATACATAACGAAGCTATCTCGATGTTCATCAATTTGGAATATGAATACCATCAGATGCAATATTATTAGTATGCCGTATTTAAATCCATAGTTACAATATCAGTCGTATAACGAGTACATCCAGTAACAAAATGTATATACGCTAGTTAATTCTTTGTTAAAAATCATTTAAACAAGTCTAAAGAGGATACAACATTAAATTTCGCAAACAAAACACATTACGTAAACTTCAAAATAAATATACGCTTAGTAAAACCTACAAAGGAATTGCAATCTTGTTATTAAAAAAAAAAAAACAACACGATATAACTCCTTATCACTGTTACGAGAAATGTAAACAAAGTTGGGAAAAACAAAACAAACCGTCGGAAGGTTCGAGCGCCTTCGGCTCCATAGTATAACACGATACTTCGTCACACACAACCGAACAATAATTCAATATAAATAGCAAACTGCGTAATAAAACGATCGCTATCGGCGACCGGACACGCGTTGAAAAATACTTTTACACCACAAAACAAGCGCACTGAGCGATATCGGCACGTCCGTACGCGTCGACCGTCGGAACGTGACTGAGTTTAAAATGTACAAATGTTTAAATATGGAACGTGCACGTAAACAGAGAGGTGGCGCGATATGTTGCGTGGGCGCAGGCCACCGTGTTTACGTTCACATCGTGTTTACACACAGGTGTATGTCGGTGCTCATGTATGCAGCTTGGTGTGGGGTATCCGTTATTTATGTAAACAACCAGTTTCATCAGTTAGTTCGTGCAGTTAGATATTCTTATTGAAAAGCAATTTATAACTAGTGACCTGCCCTGGCTTCGAACAAATTATTGTCATAATTACAGCAGATACGCATACAGCGTTGCTATTCTTAATAATATTTAAACGCGAAAGTGAGCTTGTTTGTTTGTTACGCTTTCACGCCTAAACCGCCGCATCGATTATGATGAATTTTGGTATAGAGATAGATGAGAACCTGGAGACTGTGATAGGCTACTTTTTCTCGCAAAAACCTTACTAGAAGTAGGGTAAAAAGAGGGGTAAACTTTGTATGAAACCGAACGTGTACTAACATTACCGTGGGATAGGCGGCCGAGGCATCCTGCCTTGCCCTTATTGTTACTCTTGTAATCCCGTCAGAGTGCTGCTGAGTGCGAGCGACGCGTCTCGTGCCTTCGATGGCTCTTAGGGATTTATAGCCAAGACCGGGCAGGAAGAAAAACTGTGTAAAAAATTACCCAGGTCCCTCTTGAGGGACCAACGCTCGCCGGGACCCTATATAATATTAGTCAGGACCGCGGATTCTTTTCGCTTCCCCGGCGACAGTCCAAGTCGAGGGTCTGCCACTTCCTGGCTCCCTTGTGTACGTTATCTTGGGCTGAGTGCCTTAACTCGCTAACAAAGCTCGGCGGAGCTATGAAACCCCCATGTGAAAACAACATGGCTTCTTCATATCCTGTTCCCAAGTCATTTGGGGTAGGCGCAGTACGTTTTCGTTTTCCACAGATCTCTATCAGCCTTCATCTCTTAATTTACTCCCTCTTCTTTCATCTCATTCCTCACAGACTCTATCCGTCTTTATTTTGGTCTTCCTCTTCCTTTCCATCCTTGCACATTATTATCCATTGCTCTTCTCAGGAGTAACAGTGTATGCCCATGTGATATAAAAAAATAAGTTTTCCGACTTCTTCAACAATTATCATCATGTTTCAACCAATTTACATAAATCATTAACAAATCATATACCTAAGTCTTCCTTCGTCATTAAATCACTTTGCCTATTGGTGAAAACAGCATGAAAATCTGTTCAGTGTGTTTGAGTTTATCGCGAACAGACGGACGGAGCAGGAGACAGGGTTTTATAATACCTACTGATACACAGTTTAAGGTACCTGCTTCCCAGTACTTTTTGAGAAATGCCCATTCTATAATTTGCAAGCTGCTAAAATAGGGCTAATTAAAAATTAACACAACATTTAATACAGAAAATATATTGTAAGCATCGAAATTTACTGTACGCAGATTTCCGATTCCGGTCAAAGTATTCATTCATCTTTTTTTAACAAATTCCGTTGAAATCGAGTAATAACTTGGCAACACTATCGATAATGAACGCGAGAATTAAACTCGACCAACTTAAATAGGGATTTGTTGACCTATATTTATAAATTTAAATACCAAATAAGTTCAGTGGGTCGCTTGAAACAATTCCACGTTGTCATAAACATTAAAACTGGATGGCGCACTACGCGCCGACCTTGGCTTATTCTGTCACAGCTATATCAATGTTTTTAACAGATTCGAAATCTGATAGCGTGGGTGCGAGTTACTTGACGCCTACCACTTCCAGCCAGTATACATAGATCTTTGTATTGTCTATAGAACTGTATAGGCATATTGAGTCAGTCGTACCTTCGAAGCGTGTCATTGTTATTATTGATAAATGCATTATAAATTATATGAAAGGAGACTGGTATAAGAACGATTGTGCTCGTAGTCATTTATACGCGGGTCGCTCACTATTTTGGAGATAATGTTTTACACATAATAGATATATATATATGCTGTCACAGCCTTTTTTGTAGGACTATTTAAGATAAACATTTCCATTATACATTATATACGTGTAACTCAAACGGTTTTTTGCTGAGCACACCAAAATAGCAAATGGCAGAATTTTTCCCTACTTACTAGATACTTTAGGTTATATTTTGGACACTTCACGGAAAATCTTTATAAATTATAGCCCATGTGTTATTCCGATGCATAGGCCATATTACTGTACAGTTTCATTAAAATCCATTGGGTAGGTTTTGCGTGAAAGGGTAACAAACATCCATACATCATATTTACAAACTGGCGACGTTATAACAGTAGTAGAGATTTAAAAAGGTGACCCTAAAAGGGCCTTCTTAATGGTTTGTTTACATTTTGTCTCGGCGTACGATGAATACGTTGTATAGCGATTTCACATATGTCAGTCACGTGGTTACGTGCGTCTGCGCATGTTCATGTTTTGAGTTCGCCGAATTCTTATCACCCGTTTTGCAAATCTAATACGCATGAGTCAGTTCTTGTTGACAGAATCGTTTCCTACATTACATACGAGCTGCGCCCGTGACTTTCTTACGCCTAGAATTTACATAATGATTTCTTATGTTTACGCGAATATTATTCATTGAAATAAAACTAATTTAAATGGATTTTATCGCGGTTATTTATTAATTTTGATCCCGACGTTTCGAAAGCTTTTCAGCCTTCGTGGTCACGGAGCGGACTGAGGTGTAGGTTGTCCAGAAAAGTTCATGGTACTGTGTCTACCTTCAATTTAATTTTTATTATTGGTAGTGTTTCAGATCTACGCAGAAAGAGCTCACAGTGTCTTGAGGTCTGGCAATTGGTCTTTTGGGTTCCGATTTAATTAAATGTATAATCGGATCCCAAACTTGTGCTAGCTTCCAACCATCTTCTCTATTGAAATTTGGATGTTTTTTAATTTCAATAGCCTCACGAATCATCCTAGGTAGGAATCTGTGTTCTTTGGCAAGAATTTGTGGCTTGTCGAATCTAAGATAATGTTTGGAGCCTTCTTCTGAATGTTCAGCAACTGCAGACTTCGTAGAGCGTCGGTGTTTAACGTCAGCTATATGTTCTTTTACGTCAGTCCCTATATTTCTTTTAGTTTATCCGATATAGGAGAGGCCACAGTCACATTCGATTTTGTATACGCCCTGTTCTTGTAGAGGTATATGACACTTGACAGGTGGTAAAAATTGACTAATCTTCTTGGGCGGCTTGAAGTAAGTTTTAATTGAAGCACGCTACAGTACATAGCCAATCTTGTCTGTGACCCCTCTTAACAAACTACTTTGATTATATATGAACTTTTCTGGACAACCTACACCTCAGTCCGCCCCGTAACCACGTAGGCTGAAAAGCTTTCGAAACGTCAGGATCAAAATCAATAAATAACCGCGATAAAATCCGTTTAAATTAGTTTTATTTCACTGGAATTTACAGTTATTCGTCTATGCCTCTAATGAAATGAAAAGACTTTATTCAATTTAGGCCCTAAAAACGCGCTTATTAGCGTCAAAACTACCACCGGTTCGGAAAGTAAAGTAGTCAACGAGCAGAACCAGAAAGAAAGTCGATCTGTATCTTTTTCTTATATCTTTTTTAGGTCATTCATTTTACATAATTGTTTAATGTGTATTTACAGTAGTTATTAGCGGATGTACAGAGAGGGGTGTGAACGCCAATTGATCCACCCTATAATAAATGGCCTTTTGACTTCAAAACCCGTTTAACATGGTGCTTGAACTCACTGTGCGGCAATTCAGTAATGTGCTTTGGGACATTATTGTAAAACATAATACAATAAAAAAAAAATGGTACTCATCTTACTCAGTCGAAAATATGGGGCGACCAATTTGTTACTATTTATTTTTTTGCCTCAGGCTGCCTCGGATATTGCTTCGGAAATATTACTGTTTTTGAAGTGAAAGCTACTTCAGACTCGCTGAATACTTTATTTTGTGGGTATTGAATGAATCTGAATTGAAACGATCGAATCAAATTAAAAAACTTTATCCAATTCAGGCCCTGGAAAGGCGCTTATATACGATGAAACTACCACCGATTCGGAAAATAACGTATTTTATTATATTTATATATTTACAGAGCATTCATGCATGCACTGAGTAGTATGTCAATTCCAGACCTCACCATCGTTCACATAATGACCCATCACCCTGGTGAGTAACCGACGTGGTTCTGACAATAGTTGATCCCAAATTTACTTTTGATCAAATCAAATATCTTGATTCAATTCAGGCACTAAGAAGGCGTTTACGAACGTCAAAACTACCGTACCGTCCCACTGGTTCGGGTAATAACCCAGTCACCAAGAAGGCGGCACCTACGTTTTGTTCACATTGTTGATGGTACAGACGTTACTAAGAACTTGGAACCGCTTCAACTCCGTACGGGTATAGAATCACTTAGCGTACTCTACCGGCTGTATCATGGTGAGTGTCCTGAGGAGTTATGTGACCTGATTCGTTCCTTTGCTTCCCATAGCAGATCTACCCGCGCTGGACAGCGGAACGGACCAGAAAGTTGGAAAACTCATACTCCTGCCGTAGAGAGGAGCTGTGGAACCGACTCCCGTCCTGGGTGTTGCCACCTTCATACAACTGGGTCCTTTAAACGAGGCGTGAAGAAGTGTTCCCCAGGCCGGCATGACAGCTGCGACTGATGGAGGATATTTGCTCTTTCGACAATCTCTACTGTCCCTGGACCGTGCTGAGCTTACCATCAGGAGAAGTAAGGTCATTGTGCCGAGCTAGGATAAAAAAAAAATCGACACGAAACTCGATCGGCTTTTTAATTACATTTTTTTTATATACTTAAGGTTTAGCGTTATGGCCATAATCTCACCTGATCTTAAGTGACGATACGGCCCAAGTAGGTAGACACGCTAAACCTGTGGAGGAACTGGCTCTCAAGTGCTGCTGCCGGAACACACCTATTGGTATTTGGCGGCAGGTTCACAACTTGAGGGTGGTAGCTACCCAGGCGGGCATTAGAAAAAGCCCTACCACCATGCTATGGTTTCCTCACGATGTTTTCCTTCACCGAAAGCTCAAGCTCATTGTAGGTGCTTTGATTCCAACTCACGTCTCTTGACGCGAAGTCGTACACACTACCACTGAGCTATCATCGCTTCAAAGTAGATAGTTAAAAAAGGGATAAATTTAAATACACGTATAATAGGTTTTAGCGGATGCCAAAGAGATGTGTCAATTACAGACGTCACCAGCGTACACATATTAATTCACTATCTAATAGCCTTTTGACATCAAAACCTGTTTGACATGGTGTTAAAACTTTCTATCCGGCAAATCGGTAATTTGCTGTGGGACTTTGTTCACTATTACTTTGAAAAAAAATTACTTGTCTTACTCAGCTTAAAATATGGTGTGTCCAGTTTGTCACGATTTAGACAAGATTGAGACAAGATATATAAACGATGATACCTCAGTTGGTAGTTTATACGGACGCTGCGTCCAGGGACGCGAATTCGAATCCACCTACAAAACATCACGATGGCATGGTGGTAGGGCTGTTTGTCATACCCACCTAGCTAGTAACTACCCTCAAGCTGAAGATCTACCGCCAAATAACTATTGATGTGTTCCGGCAGTTACACTTGAGAGCCAGTCGCTCCACTACGCTTAGCGTGTCTACCATCTGGGGTACGTCGTCACTTAACATCGGGTGAGATTTTGGCCATAGCGCTAAACCGTAGCAATAAAAAAATATAGTTAATGCATCAATTATTTCTGATGAAATTCATATTTTTACACTATTTTTCTAATAAAATAATTTTTTTCGCTTTAAAAATAAAAGTCCTAATACGTAAAAAGAAATGTTGAAAATAGTGTCCTAAAAATATGACAGCGGGGAGGAATGGGTTAATCCATACCCATGCTTATGTTATAAATGCGAAAGTGAGTTTGTTCGTTTGTTACGTTTTCACGCTTAATCCGCTGAATCGATTGCGACGAATTTCGGTACAGAGATAGATGGAACCCTGGAGACGGAGACAGGCGACTTTTTCTTACCAAATACTTATACAAAGTGGGGTAAAGAGAGAGACAAATATTGTATGAAACTTTATATTGCGTCGTCCAATTTGTAAGCAAGCAACACGTAAAATCTAGTACGTTATAATTGTAATTCGTATTGTTAACATCATCTTGATCATGTTTTCACTTCTGTCGTATTTTACAAACATAGACTGTTTAAGTAATTTTTTTAACTGGTACAGTACATGATGGTGACATTTTTTTTATACTTAAGGTTTAGCGTTATGGCCATAATCTCACCTGATCTTAAATGTCAGTAAGGCCCAAGACGGTAGACACGCTAGACCTGTGGAGAACTAGCTCTCAAGTGCAGCTGCCGGAACACACCTATTGGTATTTGGCGGCAGGTTTTACAACTTGAGGGTGGTAGCTAGCCAGGCGGGCATTAGGAAAAGCCCTACCACCATGCTAAATAAACTACACAGCCTAAGTGTCGTATCCGTCATATTCGAAATTTCTTGTATAAACAGGTCTTCTCTTATCTAACGTCACCATTTGTCTTCCTCGTGATAATTTATGTAAATATCTATTAACATAAGATATATGTTATAATAATTTATTATATTTACTTTTACACAATCAAAACAGTTTACTGTTTACATAATAGCATAATTACACAATAACTACGTGAGTGTATTCATGTTGGTTCAAATTCTATCAAATATATATATAAGTGAAAATAAGACCCAAGTTCAATATTTTTTTTTCCTTGGTTGTTGACTTCAACGACGAAAGAAGTGAGATCTAGATGGCTGCCAAGTTCAATGCGTAGTCCTGAAATGTATCTATAACAACATAAAATACCATATCTTCTTATAACTTAAGATAATATATTGGAATCTAAGATCTGACTTTAAAAAGTCATGTAAGACACCTACGTTCCATGGCTAGTTTCAACCAGTAAGCCAAGTTTTTGGAAGAATATAATAGGCACTTACAACCTTTGACCTTGCGAAGGCTATAATAATATAATTGGTATTTTCGAACTAACCAAGTTAGATCTTAGACAGCAATATATTACCCTTTGTTATATGAAGAAATTATATTTTAAGATGTTATAAAATATTTTATGTTGTTATAAATAAATTTCAGGACTGACCATTGAACTTGGCACCCATTTAGATCTCACTCCTTTTGTCGTAGAACTCAACAGCCAAGGCAAATATAATAATATTGAACTTGGCTGTCATTTCACATTTATGTTTTTGTTGGAATATCATTACTTTTTGTACAGAAATTATTAGTAGGCGATTATTCATATTAAAATTAATACCAAATGGTTTTTGTTAATCTACTCTATTTTCCTACGTTTACGGGATATAATTGCTTTTTTGTGTTGTTTTCTATATTTTTTTGTACCTTGAAAATGTTCGAATGAATTGTCGATTCAGTATCCTGATTTTTTTTACGCGTTTTCTGTTTATATAATACTTAATTTGGCCAAGTCAGAGCATAGAACGTTCTGTTATAAAATAACCCATAATAGGGTTTTTAAAAAAATACTTTAACTTTACACTGGAATATATTTGATTAAAATAAAAAAAAGATATACAGAAATTATCAACAGAGCCAAGTGTCGCTATAGGAAAAGAGCGATAGGAAGACTGACTGGTTGATGGGTCGAGAGACGAAAGGAAGGGAATAAGAATGGTGTGTCAGCAATATAGGCTGTTGGTTCAGCTAAAAAGGGTACAATTGAAAGATATAACAGTTCTCAGGCGGTTGTACTCTACAATAGAGCTCTCTTATAAATAATCCATTATTTCTCGTAAAAGTAGGCTTACCATACGTCCCGGTTTGACCGGGATAGTCCCGGTTTGAGATCCCTGTCCAAATTTTTTGTGTTGTTTGTATTAATTGTACTTTGTCACTTTTTCTTTTTAATAAAAAATATATTCACATTTACTAACATGTTTTCAATTCATAATAATTTTGTTTGCATTTCAAATATGAAAAACACAAATTAAGCGAACAGCAAAATGAAAATGAGCCTCTTTCTCTTCTGCGTCCCGGTTTGGCTCTTCGTTATTATGGTAAGCCTACGTAAAAGTAAAGGATAAAAAGTGGTTATTGTGGGTTATTCCTAATAGATAGGACTTCTACTAGCGGGGAATTTTACTGTACACCTTTTTAGGGTACACCTTTTTACTGCAGTACATTATTATGATCTATCTCGTACGGTTCAGCCATTGTTTGCAATGTAAGCGCAAAAAATGTGTTTATTTACGACGTCACATTAGAAACATCTAAAATTATCAGTGTTTCTCTACTATATTATGCGTGTATTATATATATAAACCTTCTTCTTGAATCACACTATTTATTTAAAAAAAACGGATCAAAATCCGTTGGGTAGTTTTAAAGATCTAAGCATACACAGGGACAGACAGACAGCGGGAAGCGACTTTGTTTTATACTATGTAGTGACGATTTTAGACTGTTATTGTGCGCTAATATTGAAATTTAAAAAATTAAACACTAAATCCCAGCTAATAACGTAATAAATACAAAAGTCGACTATACTCTTAGTAATTATAATTATATAAGAAATATGATGGATTAAAAAAAAAGAGTGATATTCCACTCGTTATATTATATATATTTACGTGAAGACCTTAAAATTCACATAAAAATCATTCATCAATTTTTGTCTGCCGTTTCTTACAATTTCATATTGTGAGATAGCTCAGTGGTAGTGCATATGACTTTGCGTCAAGGGACGTGAATTCGAATCCAACCACCTACGAGCTTGAGCTTTCGTTGAAGGAAAAACATCGTGATGAAACCATAGCTTGGTGGCAGGGCTTTTTATGATGCGCGCCTGGCTAGCTACCACCCTCAAGTTGAACATCTATCGCCAAATACCTATAGGTGTGTTCCGGCAGTTACACTTGAGAGCCAGTTCCTCCACAGGTTTAGCGTGTTAACCAACTTGGGCCGTATTGTCACTTAAGATCAGGTGAGATTATGGCCATAACGCTAAACCCTAACTATATTAAAAAAAAAAACTTCGATGATTATAATTAGCTAAAAAAAAGAACGTTTTACAGACAAAAAAAATAAGGTACTAAATAAAATGCTGTACCTGCGATAAGAACTGAAAATTATTTAACTTACGTATAGCCTATGTTAATCTGGCATAATATAGCTTTGTAATAGCGAAAGAATTTTCGAAATCGGTCCAGTAGTTCTTGAGTTCATTCGTTACAAACAAAAATACAAACCTTTCCTCTTTATAATATTTATAATATAGAAAACATTGGAAAACTCAACAAAAGAAAAGGCATATACTGATGTATTTATATGTGATTCAATTCATTTATATAGACCGTACCACTTAAAATGTTACATATTACATAACTCAGGGTCCTTAAGGGCCATTCATTAATTACGTAAGGAGAATTTTGATCACTTTAAACACACCTACCTACCCCCATGTAAGTATATGTAAGATTTTTCGACGCCCCTGCCCTTTCTTACGGTAGATTCTATCTTGATCTTCTAAAAAATAAACTGTTACGTTAGAAAAGGATTTTCTTTTTTAAGTAACAAAAATACTATAATACACGGAAAAATGTACTATAATTTTTTCTCTAGAACCAAACATGGATGACTATAGAACACATGAAATCTTAATAAGTTTTTTTTCCAATAAGCAATAAATAAGATTTAAATAAAATTAAAATTCGACTGTACATCTTAAAATTAAGAAAACTATTTGGATCCCAAAATAGAATTCGAATTTTATATTGAATTTTTATTCACGAAATATTACGTAAAAATGAATTTCACCCCCCTGCCCCCCGACATAAGGATATGAAGAGATTTGCTTAAACACCCCCCCCCCCCCCACCTCAACACCCTTACGTAATTAATGAATGACCCCTTAATTGCCGTGGGTTTACATATTTAAATTATAAAACCCCAAGTAAAGAGCTACCAATTCTTTCCAACTTACTTTAATTTTACAGATTGCATTTGCAAATGGCAATATCTTTGTTAAAATTTTATTTTAAAAGAAATCGATCGACGACGGCCATCATATTAGTGCAGATTTTTTAAATTAAATTTGCCAGAAAACTAACTATTCGAAAACCAAAAATTCCTCTATGCTCGAAGAGCTACCAGGGTAACATAAGATCGAATAAGACGTTCCGAAACTGCGACAGACGGGTTCGTTGAACTACAGGACGATTAGATCAGTCGAGACGTCTAGGCGTTTGACTTTGTTGGGTGAAGTTAGATGACCTTCAGGATCGATAATTTGTTTATTTAAATCTGTTATCATGTTATGTTTGCCTGGTACTTAAAAACAAAATCTCACAAAGATTTTCTACATCACGTAGAAGATTCCTCTTCCTTATCTTGACTATTAAATTGTTTTTGGTTACTCTTTTGAATCGAAAACTACTCAATTGTTTATCATGAGATTTCACATACATATTTTATTCCAGAAAAAAATAGTGTACCCGAGGCATAGAATAACGAAAATTTAATAACACGCAAACGAAGCCGACGGGCATAACTAGTACACGTATAAAATACAAAAAAACCGCGTTTTCCCGTTCCATTTGCTGGCGATCGTTACAATAATCACTTCAAGTGGTATAGAGTATGGAACCACCCGACCAAATAAGTCGTTATGAGCTTGCGCGAGTGGACGTCAGACGTGACGTTTTCGTCGCGACCGCAACGACTGTGGTCATCATGTGGAACGGCTTAGGACAGTCATATTCATAAAGTGCTCCCTGGAGCCCTAGGGTTACCATAAAGCCTCTGTGGGGGTTCCATGACAATACTGATAATGTGAATAAATTAAAAATAACTTTGACTTCAACTCTATCTTATCAAACCAGATATTAACCAATTGTTGGAAAATAAGAAACTGTTTTAGACCTCCCATAAAATATTTAATTACTATACAAATACTATTTCAACATAATCTATATATTTATATATAAAAAAAATAAT
The DNA here is from genome assembly GCA_039707435.1 of Actias luna. Lineage (NCBI taxonomy): Eukaryota > Metazoa > Arthropoda > Insecta > Lepidoptera > Saturniidae > Actias > Actias luna. The sequence continues at coordinate 4,389,607 of JAZHAC010000037.1, read as the reverse complement.
CACCGAAATGTATGTACGCGCATAATTTCCAAACGTCTGTACCATATATAATAATATTTTTTTTATTGTGTTTTTATTGTCAGGACATGGTCTGTATAAAAAAAAACAAACAGATTTGTAAAAAAATCTCATAATATGAAAAGTAATGAAGCGATGATAGATCAGTTGGTAGTACGTACGGACGCCGCTTCAAGGGACGTGGGTTCGAATCCACCAACATATATTTAAATTTCATATAGGCAATTAAAAGACATTTAGTTTTAATCAAGTTCCATTCAATAACCAAAAGAAATGAAAAACGGAAACTATATTAGATATAGCCGGTTCTATTGATCCTAACGAATTGAAGTTGGAAGGTTGGTTAGGATTGATTATAGCTAATCAAAATGTAAAAAAAATACAAATCGGTCAAACCGATTTTGAGTTTTAACGAGAATAAAGAATATGGATTATAGGTAATACAAAGATGACCGGGTCAGCTAGTAATTCATAACATCTTCATACAGAATATATTTTTTTCATGGCTCCATCAAATATTTTAAAAGGGTTCTGTGACCAAAAAAGTTTGAGAACCGCTGGCTTAAGGCATGTTTTGAACGACAAGTATAACGGAGCCTAGATGGCACAGTACAGACGATGTTAATATAAAAGATAACGCATTATTCCTCGTCACATATCTACTGATACGAGTGTGTTGACCCGCTTAATACATAAAACGCTTGATATATAACATTTGTATATACTAATAATATGTTCCTAAACGTTGGTCTATCTGTATGTAAACTAATTTTGAAACGATTTAAGCTTTTTAACTTACAATAAATTAATTTTAGTTAGAAACAACAAACGAAAAAAATTGGCCGTCACGGGACGCCCGACAGATGTGAAACATTTCGGTTAACATTACATTATTTATCTATATTGATATTATAAAACGGATAAAATATTTGTTTAAACGTACTGATCATAGCATATATGTATATATATTTTACGCGGTTTACAACATTTTCCAATACAGCTTTGCTCCTATGGATGATAGCGTGATGTTAAATAACCTAAAACGTTCCTTAATTATGATGGTTATATCAAATATAGAGAGGTTTTATGAAATCCTACTGATAATTCTTAAGAGTGGCATATTCAAACAAACGAACAGACAATTCCGCTTTATAATATTTAATATATACATATAACATAGTAATATGTATGGGTTAAATTAACAAAAAGTTATTATAAACTGAGTTCAATCGAAATTTCTAGACAATAGGTAAGTGTAGAAGCGCGTGTGTACTAGGGCGACATAAACGATGCGAAACGTCGCGAACATGCAAAGCATGACTTTCATTGGGCGAGCGCCAAATATTATATTTAGTTCGCAAATCTTCTGTATATATACCAGGAAATCATGTATCTAATAATAGATATTTCGCATCTTCGTATCACTTTCAATGATTCCTATGTACTAACTTACTATTATAAATGCGAATGTGTGTTTGTTACGCTTTCAAGCGTTGACTACTCAACCAATTATTATGAAATTTTATATACACGCTATGTGAGGTATCGAAATAAAACGAGTAGTGTCGTGGGACACCAGATAGGAACGAAGTTTCTTATTACAAAAATATTAATTTCAAGTTCTGTCAGAGGTATATAGAAAAATGTGCGGCACTTTGAGAACCCCTGCTATAAAGTATAAAAAAATCAGACATTACCACCTCTATCGAGCGGGTAGAGCGTACTCAAATGGCTTCAGTATCCAAATAAAGTATTGGCATCTTTATTAGAACTTTCCAGAGATATTCATTCGACTTCTCAGAATTAAATATAAGCGTGTACAGCAACCGAGATATCTATATCTTAATATATAAAAAAACGGGTGGTGTCGTGTGACACCAGATAGGAACGAAGTTAAACAGTTAACTAGAACGGAGTTAAAGTTAAAACTAATTATTCGGGTATACATTTTTAATTATAATTTTTTATCGACAAAAAAACTACTTAAAAAAATTACCTTAACACCTTTATTCTTTTTACGATGATTTATAAAAATATATAATAATAACAGTGATCACGTAGACTATATATTAGACACTGTATAGCCATCATACGTAGACTATACATAAAAATCTTACGTTAACGTTACGGACGTTTTTTGCCGGCTACGGTACCCCACCACGACGACCCACCATAAGGAACCTCGTTCCAGAATCCACAGGGTACTTAGATACAGAAAAAAGTACTGTTCTACAACAATATCTGGAATAACTATCTATATTGATATTATAAAGTGAAAGAGTTAGTTTGAGCGTGCTTTGGCTTTGGCGTCTTAGTAGATACCAGTCTGAACAAAAAAGTATTTTTGTACCCGATAGGCCAATCAATGAGGAAGTCTTCATGGTTTTTAACATTACGCTAGCACCAATAGGGGCTAAGCTGTATTGTAAAAAACAAAAACACAACTTTTTATTTTTACTGCACGCCTCATAAGCGAAGCGTTGAGTTGGGTGCTACTGTCACTTCACGCAAAACAACAATATTTTCAAACTTATAATTTTTCTATTTATCATATATTGCACTTGTAAAATAATATAAACACACACATATCAAGAGAAAACACAATCCAAACTTTTTTAATAGTTAATGATAGCGTTATGGCCATAATCTCACCTGACCTTAAGTGACGATACGGCCTAAGTTGGTAGAAATGCTAAACCTGTGGAGAAACTGACTCAACTGCTGGAACGCCCCTTTTGGTATTTGGTGGCAGATTTTCAACTTGAGGGTGGTTGCTAGCCAGGCATACATTAGATAAAGCCCCCACTACCATGCTATGGTTTCCTCTTGATGGTTTCCAGCACCGAAAGCTCATGCTCATTGCAGGTGGATTCGAACTCATGTCCCTTAACGTGATGTCGTGAAAACTACCACCGAGCTATCATCGCTTCATTAGTGACTATTTGTAATTAGATGAAGACAAAACACTTCAATGTTTTTTTTCCCTGTACTTGTAAATCGATTTTTTTTTCTTTTTTTTTTTTTGTTATTTGATAACTAATAACATTTTTAACGACAAAAAAAAAATTAAAACATCTTTACCTTTACCAGAATTCTCTTAATTTGTTAATAATGATTATGATCGAATACTAGTTAAAAGGAATAAACAGTGTACAAAGATTTTGATATAAAAAATTATCTTATTTTGTAGCAGTAAATATACTATACAAAGCTGCTCTAAACCGATATCTACGTTAGAGTAGTAGTTAAACAATCAATTATTCTATAAATTGTTAGAATAGTATAAAGGAATTTTAGATTGTGTCTAATCGTATAACTTTTATAAGCACATCTATATTCATATTGACCGGACAGACGTTGTCCTGTCTTAACTATGAATATTGAATTCGAATAATTATAAAAAATAATAATTCATAAGCATAGTGTTTATTATTGTAATGCTCTATTACAACTGAGGGTTATGCAAAATTAATATAGTCGTTAAGTTTTTTTTTTTAATTTCTAATGTTGCGCTCAACTTCCTTAATTTTTTCTTCCATAAGAACCTACTCCTGGCAATAATAAAAAAAAAATAGCGAAATTGTTCCATACGTTCACGAGTGATGCGATGACCAAGGGACATAGAGATTCATTTTTATATAAGATTAGAGAAAAATTTCCGTTTAAAAAGTTCTAAAAATAAGGCTGCGATTGCATATATGTATCTTTTCTGGTTTACTTGTAATAACTGTGTTTATGATTTACAATTTTATATATTTGTATGTAATGTGTTGTGTGGTAGAGATGATTAGGGTAACGAAACTATAAGCTTAATAGTTACGAGAGCACAACACATTACAAAACAACATTTAAAGCTATTGCTTCACTTTATTTGTATCTTAATATTTATTATCTAATTATTTCTTAATTTATTCAATGTAATGACATCTCCTGAAGTATTTTTGACGTATACATTGTTTCATAGACAACTATCGATACTATAGATTTTAAAAAGAAAATACATATTCTAAATAAAATGTGTGTATAAGCGTAGAGTTGAAATGAAGGTTCAAATGACCTTCATTTACATATATATATATATAGATAAAACGGTAAGTTTGTTAGTTTGAACACGGTACTAGATTTTACGTTCATAAGCGCCTTCATAGGGCCTAAATTGAATAAAGGTTTCCGATTTGATTGAACTTTAGGTAATCTCCTATTTGTGATAGCCTGATGTTAAATAGCCTAAAGCCTTCCTCTGCGATCGCTCTATAATAAAAATATTAAATGTATTGATAGAACCATATTACACATAAACCACATTCACAATATTCGCTTAATTAGAAATACTATGTGGCGGTCAATATTGCCTACCAACAGACCATTTGAGGAATGGATCAGCGTTCCACAAAATCTTTTAAAATTATTACATTGGTTTTTATTTATTGTTTAGTTTGACAAACTATTTGTATTTTGTTTCTATCTTTGTGTTTGTCAACCAATTTTCATTTTGTAGTCGACTTAAGAGGTCCAGTGTATTTTTTACTGAATTAACTTAATAACAATTTGTAACTGTTGTGATGTACTGACCACTGGCGGTCCTAAATAAATAAATACAAAAAAAAAAAATACTAATATTATACATGCGAAAGTGAGTTTGTTTTTTTTTCTTGTTTCGCTTTCACGAATAAACCGCTGAATCGATTGTGATGAATTTTGATACAGAGATAGACGGGAGCCTGGAGACGGTCACAGACTACTTTTGCTGTCGAAAACCATATTAGAAGTGGGGTAAAGAGAGAGATAAACTTTCTATAACACTTTTTATCATCATTTTGTCATCCGCTTTGTTTGACAAAATGAATATTAACGTGAGCGAACCCACACGTAAATTCTAGTGAGGAATATTTTGGAAAATGATAACAGAGGACATAACACTAACATGTGTATGATACGTCCGCATGTGTATGTATGTAAGTGCATGTGTGTGAGTGTACTTACATGTAAATACGTAGTCATAGTGAGAATTAGTCAGGGAATCATATCCTATTTTCAAACTTTTATATTTTTCTTCAATATCTCTGTCTCTGGTTCTATGAAATAAAAAAAAAATTGAAAGCGGATTTGTAGTTCCTAAGGTTAGAAGCACGTTCTAACAATATTAATATAGATAGATAAATTTTTAGGCGCGTATACTCTAATACCTGTGCTAAGCCTGGGCAGGTAGCTAGTGTACAGTATACCCAAATTTAATCCAGGCAAAGCCTCTATGGGTTACTAGTGAGATATAATCTTATGTGATTAAGATAACATTCAATGTCGCTTATACGCATTATTTTTGCAATACTTTCATGTTTACGCGTATCACACAAACGAATCCATTATCTTATCACTGGGGGTCGTGCGTAAGCCTTATCACTTCCTGCCTTGAAATATCACGTGATAATGAATAACAATCTGTTAATGTCCTACTGTTGGACAAGAGTCCTTTCGCTTTTTTTTTTTTTTTTTGACTGGACGTACGCTGTTAGCCGGAGGGGCTTTTACAGCTTGGCAGGACTTTTTTGGGGCGAATGCTGAGGGCACTCAGCCCCGAGACAGCGGGCACAAGGGTGCCGTTGTGGCTGGCCCTTGGCATGGACTGCTGCCCGAAAGAGTCTTTTCGCTGCCACGTCAGCCGTTATATGGACTTATATGGACCGTTTATTTTGAAGGTGGTGTAAGTCCATTTTTGAGAAAAATGAGCTATCACGTTATTCATGCTTAATTTAAAGTATTTTTTTATATATAACTAGTCCGAGTTTAATTTCTCAATTAAATTACAAAACTTAATTACAAAATAGGGGGCAAAAGAGCGAGCGGTTCATTTGATGGTAAGCGATTACCGCCGTCGATGGACACCCACAACAAAAGAGGATTCGCAGGTGCGTTTCCGGCCTTTAAGGTAAGAATAAGCTCTCTTCGTGAAGGTCGTACCCGTCCGGAAACACCGCCGACGGAAGTCAAATCAAATCAATAATCATTATTCAATTTAGGCCCTAACAAGGCGCTTATGAACGTCAAAACTACTACCGGTTAGGAAAGTAACGCAAGAAACTCGATCTGCATCTTTTTAAGGTATTATTCTTATATTTTGTATATAATAGTTTAATGTGATACAGTAGTTATTAGCGGATGCACAGAGAGGGGTGTCAATTCCAGATATCACGATCGCTGACATATTGATCCACATTATAATAGCGTTTTGAGATCAAAACCTATTTGACATGGTTCTTGAAACTACTGTCCGGCAATTTAGTAATCTGCTTTGGGACTTATTAATAAAACTTATCACCTAAAAAACTATTACTTGCCTTACTCATTCTAAAATAGGGGATGACCAGTTTATCATGATTTCTAGTACTAAAATTAGTCTTTAATGAAATCTAGCATATGTAAGTGTTTGCGGACATACATTAAATTTTCAAGAATGTATTGGGAGGGCAAAGATAAAGAGGAATGAAATTCCGCGCGGATCCTTGCTGTGTGACATAAAAAGTAATGTACTACACCCGAAATTATAATTTGGCTAAATTACAATTTTATTACTTGTATAGCTATAAATTCTTTAGAATGATTACATACGCCGACTATAAACCAATTCAATTCAATTGTCAGTGTCGTGAACCCGTTCACTAAATATAGTACATAGCAGAACCAGGGTCACCACTATTCTAAATCTATATTAATATTATAAAGCGTGAAAGTCTGTTTGCTAGAACGCGTTTATCTTAGAAACTACCCGACGGATTATAAAAAAATGTTTTAACATTTGATAGAGTAAGCAATGAGGAAGGCTTTAGGCTGTTAGACATCACGCTACCGTCGATAGGAGCAAAGATGTATTGGAAAAAGTAAGAACAACTGACGAAATATTAATAAATGATTTTTAATTCCAAGTGAGCTAAGTTTATTTCAAGGTTATCATCATAGAAACCCCCAGTCTGATTATTTAAATTCTATATTTTAAAGAGGAATCATTGCTGAACGCATTAGGCTGTTTAACATAACGTTACTGCCAATAGGAGACAAACTGTATTGAAAAAAAAAATCCAAAAAAAAATAAACTTCTGGTGTCGTGGGATACCAGATAGGAACGAAGTTTCTAATTATAAATATATTAATTTCAAGTTCTATTCGAGGTATAAAGAAAATAATTATTCGGGTATACAGTTTTTATCCCTTTTTTATCGATAAAAATAAAAAACTACTTTACAAAATTAACTTAACACCTTTATTTTGATTTATGATTTATAAAAATATATAATAAATACAGTGATCACGTAGACTATTCATTAGACACTGTATAGCCATCATACATACACTATACATAAAAATCTTACGCTAACGTTACGGACATTTTTTGCCGACTAGAGTACCCCTCCGTCCGTTCTTCGTTCTACTTAGTTTCAAAAAAAATATTATTTCTAATAAAATTGATAATTATATTCGTCTTTTTTATTTAAATAATCAATTCATACGTAAATATGTATGTTTAAACAATTTGTGATGCATGTTTAAATATATTTTTTTAAAGTAATCATCGTTTTCTAGCCGTGTTGCCAAGTTATTTGTGGTCGGCGCAATACGTTTTCCCTTTCCATAAATCTCTGTCAACCATCTCTTCATTTAATCCCTTTTCCACGGATCATAACGCAAAGCATCTGAGGTTGTGCATTACTCTCGAAACTCCACAGACGAGCAATGTTCGAGGCTTCAATTATTATTATTTTAATTATTCCCTGTTATTACGTCAATAAAAATGATTTATTATCCAAAGAAATACTCTCACTATCAAACTAGATGATTTTTAAATTCATTTATTTCATTATATACTAAAAACAATGTTATTGGAAAAAATCTTTTTGTGGGCGTCCGGATGCCTGTGTGTGTATCAACTACGACCAAAAAACTTAATATATTGGAACCATTTCTTTTTTAAATAGCTCTAGAATGACATAGTATTACTTCCTACTTAATATGAATTTTTAAATCTAAATCATTCCATTATAATTACGTTATGAGGCGTGCACTTTTGGTATTACCAAACTATTTTTTTCCTGTCCTTTCTCACACACTCTATCTAAATACTCTATTTCTCATATGTCATATGTTAAAGACTTCGGAGGTTGCGTCGAATCATACTCAAGAGTCTCGTTCCACAATCTTTATATTTTACAGCGGAGGTTCCGCGAACTACAATTATTAATTCTTCATTACTTCAATTATTCATTCTAAATAATTTCGAAAAGTCGTCTGTACTGTCCGACGTTCATAACTCAACTGAACTGAACCCTTCGCTTAGACTGGACTTGTCTCGAGTGTCGCTTCGACTGAACCCGTAGCCGCGCTCGCATCGCACTTGTATAGTAATCTGTGTTATCAACTACCCTCCATATCATTAAAGTATATAGTATTCTTAAGTTTCCATGTTAATAAGCAGTAGACGTGGTATGTAACACATATGAGCTGCAGGAGTTTTGGCAAACATTTTAAAGCCAGCCGCGTGTTTGACGTCTTCTTTGGTAATGCTCTTGTTAATACATAGGATCCGAGAGGAAGGTAAGAACAGTATGGAAAGGACCTAGGTTATATTGGTTGGATACCGTAGACACGGGAAGAGATTTTAAAATTAAATAAAAATAATATTACAATTAATATAATTACAAAATTCACCATGCATGGCAACCCCGAGCATACAAACAGACACTTATCCAATTTATCCCATTCGCAATACTACTTTAGTTTCGCGAATTGGCTCTAATATAGCCAAGTTTCGTAACAATTTACTTGCTGTAGGTCGATGGATGTGGGAAGACATTGGTACCACGGTTCCCGCATTAACTATAAATAACCCAGTCACAATGACTGAGTTTTACGTAGAACATCGTAGGGTAGCGACCTGCTTGGGTTCGATGATAGCTCAATGCTAGTGGGCATGAACACCACATCGATGGACGTGAGTTCGAATCCCTACAGTGCGCCTGAGCGGTCGTCGAAGGAATGCATCGGGATGAAACCATAGCGTCATGGTAAAGCAAGCTAACACGCGCAAGATAAATAAATAGTTTGGAAATCCAAAAGTCAGCGCCTCATAACGTATTATAATAGAATGACATTTACAGGAGGAACTGTCTTCTTAAGTGCAACTGCAGGAACACATCTACTGGTAAGCCGGCATTAGAAAACGCCCTACCACCAGGCTATGGTTTCCTTCAGCGAAAGCTCAAGCTCATTGTGGATGGTTGGATTCGAACTCACGTCCGACGACGCGGCGTTCCTACACGCCACCGCGGAGCTATCATTGCTTCAACCGCGTCTTATGGCAATGCTGATGTTTGGGCAGGGTAAGAACCCGCCTTTTGGTCTCGCTTGGATTCGAACATCAGCCTATCTGTTTCTGATATGCCAAATGACGACTACCAAATAAATACATGCGAGTGCGTAACTAAACCAGTTTTCGTTATATAGTTGAAAGCTTTTTAGCAATACCGTCACTTTATGTTATTAGCTAGATAGCCATTTAATTATGTGTTACGCAAGAGTAATGCGTTAGCGAAACTCACTAATGATATACTTCGAATTTAATCAGCGCTTTATTATGTATCGTTTTTTTTATTTTTTTGCTGGGATATGGAATTAGGCGTCCTCTCCCTGGTAGACTGGGATATGTGGAATTTATCCAGTGGCTCGAAACATCTCGAATATCCACTAAAACCCGATGTCTCTTAGGAACTACCACTCGTGTTAAAATATATATATATATATTTGCATTTTACATCGCAGATATGGAATTTAGTCTGCTTAATATCTCCTACCACCAATAGGTGCAAAGCTGTATTGAAAAAAGTTACAAAAAAGGATAGAAATTATTAAACAGTAACTTTTACCCGCGGCTTTGTGCGTGTGGATACTGATTTTACGTTTATCTCGCCCTTTAACCCACTGCCAATATGTTTTTCGGCAGGAACAGTAACATATCACCGTCTCCAGGGTCCCATCTATCTCTATACCAAAATGTTTCCTGATCGATTCAGCAGTTTAGGCGTGAATGCGTTCCAAACAAACAAACTCACTTTCGCATTTATAATATTAGTAAGGAAGTATGAATAAGGAATTTTTAATTCCACGCGACATAGTTGCTGGCAAATTATTTTAGTCATTTATTTATAATCCACATATACATAATAATACAACTAAATCACGTAAAATATCTCCAATATTATCCAGCTACGTTTCCAACACGATCACCACACTCACGACCGCGGTTTCTCCCGTTCCACTTGCTTGGAGTCCGAGAGCGATGATAGCTCAGTGGTAGTGTGTACGACTTCGCGTCAAGGGACGTGTATTCGAATCCAAGCACCTACAATGAGCTTGAGCTTTCGGTGAAGGTAACCATCGTGAGGAAACCATAGCACGGTGGTAGGGCCACCCTCAAGTTGTAAACCCGCCGTCAAATACCAATAGGTGTGTTCCGGCAGCTGCACTTGAGAGCCAGTTCCTCCACAGGTTTAGTGTGTCTACCAACTTTGGCCGTATCGTCCTTTAAGATCAGGTGAGATTATGGCCATAGCGCTAAACCTTAAGTATAAAAAAGAAATTGATTCAAGTAGAATGGAGTACAGGGCGACCCTTTATTGTTAACGTGCTGTTTAAACTCTTCATCTTTACAGACTTCCTCATTGCTACGCGCAAACGTATTACCCGGGCTAAGGTCAAAGGTGTGAGTTGCCTCATCTGGTGACTCATCAGGGGCTAATCATCCAACGCACTAAACGCACCACGGCGTCACTGCAAGCTCTCGTGTTGCCAGAGACCGGGCATATGGGTCCAACCTTGCAAATGGCTCATTATTAGCTTGGAGCGCCGTCATTAGTAAAGTTTTCGTAGCGATTACAACGACCGTGGTCGGTATGTGGAACGGTTTTTAACAGACAGCAAGCACGCATACGGCTCATATGGTAGTAAATGATTATAATCGCTTAATAACAGCGCCAACACCAGTTGTATTACAGCCATATTGCTGACCTTGGTGGACACCAGTTCTCGTTTTCGGAACACGAAGGCTCATACCGAACCTTTGTTTAGCGGCAGTCCATACCCGAGGGTGGCCGCTAACCAGTCGGGCTACCCCCCACCACCTATACCCTACCCTCCCTCCCTACCACCAAGCTGTAACGGATCAAGGATGATATAGTTAAACGTCACGTTCAAAACCATATATGACATATGGCATATTTCGGGCGTTGTGAACAAATGGTGGATCACAGCCAATATATACGGTCAAATAACGTAAGTTTATAAATTCAAATAGAAAGCGTCACATGACAGTTTAGAAATCTCGACAAAAAACTTTCTTTTTTTTTTTCTTAATTATTTAGAATGTTAGAGCCAGTTCGTTAATTACCTAATTACGATTTTAGCAGCGGTGTATTTAGCAGAAGGCTGAGCAGGCATCAGATTTTCGAGGCGGCAAATTTGGGTTAATTTTGTAAGATAATATGTTTCACCAGTTATAATCTAAATCTTATATAGATTTTATTCTTCAATTTATGTTGTCCTACGTGGAATCTAAGTGTAGGTAGGGAGGGCAAAATTGGAAACCCGCTACTAAACTTAAGGCATTTACGATCTCATAAGATTTCTCGGACTCTGCTTCTCCCTTAAATTTGTACTAAGACTCATAATTACACACAAATAAACGTTTTTTTTTTAAATAATTTAGGTCAACTAACACGGGATTATAAAAACTCTCATAATTCGGGACAAGGACAAAGCGTGGAAGGAACACCTACTGATGATGGAGACAGCTATACAAAACAAGTACCGGGGCCATGTGCCTCCAATTACGGAGTCCAACCAGAGATACTGGAAAGGGCGGAGGCAGTCTGTTCACGCACGACTCTTCACGAGTTCTTTCGATCTGAGATGTCTTTCTCTCCGCTTAGGGCGAGACAGACAAGGAGATAGAGTTGGTAATAAAATGCCTGCGTTTAAAATAGGTGAACAACCGCTGCTGTTAGGGCTCCGAGTTACATATTAGCGCTGGTGCATGGTAGGTGCGCTTCGAAAACTGTTCGAACAGCGTATCACAGTCAGAAAGTTCCCGAAACAGCTCTGCCTAATAGGCAAGACCATCCTTCGATCGAGGATCCTATTTAAGAATAGCCAAAACGGCGGTTTCTCTATCGCGTACCCGGCTACAGCCCAAGCCGAAGACCAGAAACTTCATGGCTCCCTTGTGCTCGCTGCTTCGGGCTGAGTGCCATAGTACTCGCCATCAAAGTCCGTTGAAGCTGTGAAAGCCCTTAAGACTCACAGAATATGTTCAATTGAAAAAAAAAAACCTCCGAACTGCGCATCCGCCTATCAACCCTACACGGTGCAGGAAAACTGCTGTAACTGATGATAACATCTCAAATCATCTAGCACATTGGTAGTGGTGGTCAGAACTTTGCGACTATTAAACCATAGACTATATTATGCATTTTGTCACTGCTAGGTAAGTCTACTTCGCGTAATTCCATAGCTTAATGTCTTATGGTATTTTGCAATGAGGGACAACAGTTGAGGTAGACACCGTATTTCTTTTACAAAAACAAGCAGTTCGAGCCATTTACGATATAGGACCTGCGAATCATTAAAGCATAAGTTTCCGGAATTTGGAATTTTAACTTTGCCCAATATATTTCTGATAATTTAATGTATGTTTTAAAACTTATTTTGTTACAGACCAGCATGATTTGAATACTAGAAATCGTGACAAATTGTTTCCCTCGTATTTTAGGCTGGGTAAGACAAGTAACAGTTTTTTAGGGAATAGTGTTAAATTTTATAATAAATTCCCAAAGCACATTACTGAATTCCCAGGCAGTAGGTTCAAGAACTATGCCAAACGGGTTTTAATGTTAAATGGTTATTATAGGGTGGATCAATATGTGAGCGATCGTGATATCTGTAACGGAAACCCCTCTCTGTACATCCCGCTAATAACTACAGTAACACATTAAACTATTATATAAAATAAGATAACAATAAGACTTAAAAATATGCAGAGCTTCTTGCCGGTTCTTCTCGATGACTGCGTTACTTTCCGAACCGGTAGTAGTTCTGACGTTCATAAGCGCCTTCTTAGAGTCTAAATTGAATAAAGCTTTTTGATTGGATTTGACAATGGCATTAGAACCTTCTAGGCGCGTACATTAGATCTATGGTGCGGGGTACCCAGCACTCTTTTTACACGAGACTTATATGGGGTTCTACAAAAAAGGATTTAAATACGGTCTTCAAGGTCGGCAATATGGTAGTGATGCCCTATGGAGTTGCAGCTGCCCATAACCGACGGTGAACGTTGACAATACGTCGACGCCGTTTTTCCTGCACTTCAGTTATGTAGTAATTTAATATTGTTGTTACGTATTTGTATAAAACAAATTGATAATATACATTTATTTACAGCTTGCTTTCGAGGTTGTATAGAAACTTTAAGCAATGATATATATCAAATATCTGTAAGTATAAATTTTACATGTCTGTATGTTTTAGATATTTGTGAAATAGATTATTGTCCGTGAATTAGAATAATTAATGAAATACATTTACATCATTATTAGAAAATGTCTGTTAGTCTGATGTTTGTGCACGCATCACTGCTAAAATACAGCGTTTATTATAAAACGTCACCAAGAAAATCATAAACCGTATCCTCGAGTAACATTTAGTCTTTGTTTCATTAAAATCGGTTAACTCAATCAAAAGTTATTATACTTTGAATGACGGCGCGAGATTAAATGTTAGCTCTACGCGAACGAAGTCGCAGGCGAAGCTAGTCTAATAAAAAGGAGAACTTGTAAAGATTTTTCTTTGCGTTATTATTAAATTTAAACGTATATTATATAAATAACTAATACTCATTCTGTTTTACCCTTGAACGGTATAGACATTATTAGTTTCTTATTTAGAACCACAGAAAAAACTAACTAATAAAAAACTTATCGGGCGAATAAGTAAATGTACCAGGACACCAGAAACAAATAAAAGGTCAAGCGAAATATCCACAGGTAAAAGGCAACAAAATACAGAAGCGATTCGTAAACGAAAGCTTCATCCTGACAATGCATTAATTTCAAATGGCAGATTAATTAATATATTTGCCAAAACACGTAGGCAAATGTGACGCACGCATCGTGTGTTTTCGATTTTAATGACCTCGAGAGTTCATTCGAGATACGGCCATATTTTTATTACTCTACACACGCATGTAGGAAAGAAAACAACTGTTGTATACTTTTTTAAATTATACACAAAGGAATGGCAAAACAATAGATCTATAAGCGTAAAAAGGATTACGACATTACAAAAGAGATCCTTGATTATAAACACGTATATCAAGTTTCATCACAGATGGTTTTGTTTTCATATAACATTGTTTATTTATCAACTCACCGCTCAAATCTTCAATAGTGTTCAGTTTTCTTGCAGCCATTCTGCGTAAAACGCTAACACGACACTAAAAATATGTATTAATTAGTTTAATAATCACTTTCGGTCGATTGTTCGCGATAGTTTTAAAGTATTTAGACTGAAATACTGCGAAGTAAACGAAGTCTGTCTGACGCACTACAAGTCTTTGTTTGTAATCTGACTTTTGCGTTGTTTTGATTTTATGTTGTCGATTGTTCTCTATGCGTAATTTATATTGATATAGCATGTCAGGCCATTGGCCTCATGAGATTAAAGTTAACCAATGGGAAAATTTAGCATAGAAATAAAGTCCAACCATTGGTGGAACAAAGATAAGAAAAATTATGGCCAGTATAAAAAACTAATCTATGAAGGTTCTTTTTGCACTGTTTGTTACTTTTTATATATAATATTTAAAAAGAATTAAAAAAATCGTGTATTAAATCATTTTATATTTAGTTACAATTTTTTCAGTCTACTAGGTTGTGCATTTTCGTTTTTGCAAATCGTCATTTCACTTCAATTTTGTCATAGTTATATTATTTCATATGTTTAAAAAATTAGTAATTCCTGCCTATTATTTTAATTCAAATTCTATTTTTATTCCAAAAAAGGTTTTTACGTTAGTTTATGTCCAATGATGTGCAACAAATAAACGATGAAAATTTCTATTTTCGAAAGAAGTGAAATGTTTAAAGTTTTGGTATTACCAGACTGTACAATTTTACACTATATTACGTGCACTTTAAATTTTGAACCTGTTTGACTTCAACTGTACATACGTACTGTACGTTACTTAATCTCACAATTTACTGTATTTAAAAAATATACTTATATTTAAATAAAATAGATACTTGTATGATTTTATCAGATGTTGAAATCATCACTATCGAAAATAAGAAAAGCAAAAAAGTAAAAATATATCTAATAATACATAGAAGTGCCATTTATGATTTACTACATTTGTGGAGCCTAAACTGTGTCAACTCTAAATTTTCTTTATTCAAAGATCATTTTTATTAATAATATGATAGCATTTGATTTTAGAAGTATGTAGGCTTAGCTCATAGAATATTTTAGAGAATATGATAATCTATACTTATAAATGTTTTGTATAATTGTTACTGATTTGAATATTGTTAGAATTTTTATTTAGTTCCAATACTCATAGTATAGCCTTTTTTAATAATGTAATATTAATTCGAAAAATACATAACACTATGTAAATTGCCTTGCTGTAGTTGTGGTAATAGTGTGATAGTAATGAAACATGTATCTTCACTAGTAATACGTAATAAGTTAGTTATTTCAATTACGGAAATATGTCGACGCTTTGTAATACTTAATATATTAGAACTAATCAATTCTATAAATCTGTGACTATACCAAATAGTACCTATTTATTTTTTACGATTTCTAAAAATCCGTAAAACGTTGGCTTTTTTAATCTATCTTGTTGATTCAGATAAAAGTCATTAATTATGTAAATAGTTCGTCCAATGCAAGTAAATTAGAGAACCATTTGTAAAGTTTATTAACTGTAATTTTGTCAATTATTACAGTTTTACCCTTTTAGACGTGCGACAATAACATTTTCAAAATTTCTATTTATAGAGTTAATGAACTGAAAATAAATAATTGTATAAAAAGTTGTTCTTTTATTTAACGTTATACGAAAATTATAACAAATGTACATTATCTCTGGTGAAATAAGTACTAAGTAATGCAATGAAGGAGGCTACTCTTGAAATAGGTATTTAAAAGACACCAGCCACTAAATTTCGTTTCTCGTAATTATATTGCAAGTATGGTGAAATTTTAAAAATGTAGAAGTGTATATCGATGTATAGTAGTTAATTAAATAGATTAATTTATTCCTTTTTTTTATTTAGGTTTGTGCACTTTTATATATACTGTCTGTCAACACTACACAATTTTTGGCAAATTTGTCGACTGTCAATATAATTTGTCACTGGCTGCTATGTGAAGGTTACTTAAGCGGCGAATTTTAATAATTTTTTACTGAAAATTCTGAAATATGAGTGTAAATAATAGTGAAGATGAAAGTTTACTATCAAGAAACAATGACGACGTCAACAGCCCCTGGTAAATACAGTATTTTTAATACGGTATAGAATATATGTGAAATAGTGTTAATCTTGACATGGCTGCCAGCTGATTTCTGGCGGTAAAGTTAAAAGGCGCCAAAACGGAATATAAATTTTTATTTATGATATATACGATCTATATGAAAATTGTATGTTAACTACGCAGGAAAAAGGCGCGATTGGATAATTCGGCACGAAAAAGCTGGAGTTTAATCGACAGAAGAACAAATTACGAGGTATGCTGACGTACCTTCCCGCTTTTTTACCGTTTCTTTTTTTGGTTATGATTTATATTTATCATAGTTTTAGCGATCTATTAATAATCTAGAAAATCCTACGTAAACATTAATACGTCCAGGTACATGTTAAATACTATATTTCCTATGATGTGGCTAATGTTACGCATATAGCTGTGAATTCATCGTTTTACGTACAATTTTATAATTCATGTATAACATATACCAGAACGGAACTTTCTATTTCGAATATGTATTATGAGAATTAAATTGAGTTTTAATAAATGTAAATAAATTTCACGTTATAGTTGACTTGCCATAGATTTTCATTTTATTGAAATATATATCGATAGATTTCTATTCCACAAGATTGATTGACAACGTTATATCGAGCTGCAAGCTTTTTGAATTTGGATGTACAATTACTCATCCCAAATATATAACAAAAGGGTTCATATCCCTGCCACACCCCTTTAATACTTTTTTTATTTTATTAATGTGGTGTTTAAAAATCCTGAACTGTACACACTTCCTCATCACAACACAACAATATTCAACATAATATCAAGTATATTCTTCTGTATTTGTATTTTATATCTTATATATATTAATTAAATTATAAATAAAACTGAATAGATCAACATAATATAGATAATTCATAACAAATAATGAGCTGATTGTATTCTAATGTAATAAACTACACATTTCATATGTTACCATATATAAATATATCTATACAGCAGGATTACAAACAGACAAACAAGCGGGAGCACATGAAAGATTTTTAATATTTACCACATTCATGAATAGATTTAACATAACAATATATTTCAGAGATAGAGCTGAACCTAATTTCAGCAAGAAACTGTATTTATATTAATATTATAAAGCGGAAAGGTTTGTTTGAATGCTCTAATCTTAGGAACTACGAGTCAGGTTTCAAAAATTCTTATCATATTTGATAAAGTAATCATTGAGGATTAGATAAATTAATTATTTGTATGTTGGTATGGCTTTTACTAATGCCGGCCTGGCTTGCTATCAACCTCAATTTAAAAATCTGCCACTAAACACCAATAGATATGTTCTGGCACTTGCAATTGAGGGCCAACTCATCCACAGGCTTAGTGTGTCTACCATCTTAGGCCATATCACCACCAAAGATCAGTTGAGATTCTGGCCAAACAAAACAAACAAAGCTTTTATTAATATTTAGGAGTAAATAAAACATTGATATGTTTTATGTGGACAAATACAAAGAAAACCACAATAATTTTAATGTTTCTTTGAATTTATTACTAATGCTGCAGTAACACCATTTTAATGTATCCTATTTTATAGGTACTTTCTATACTTCTACATCGAATGCTACTTTAGCAGACTTTTATACACCTATTGAATATTAATATAATTGGTATAATTAATGTTATCTCTTAGTAGATGAGTATCATTTTTCAAAACAGTTAATTAAGTTTTTCTAAGTCAATATTCCTGAGGCACTCGATAATAGAAAACTGTTGTATAGAGCCAATAAAAAAGTTCCAAAAATAGAGTATGTTTTTTTCAAAACCACTACTAAAATACTGTCAGAGGGATTAGAAAAGATGCTGAGTTTTTTGGTGGTATCTTGATCTGTCATGTTGTGTGTTTTATTTTTATTCATATACTTAGCTATTTAGCCCTGTATTGTGTAATATAGGCGATTTTTTACATGATATAGTGTAGCTGAAGAGCATAAGTGAAATGAATTATGAATAATTATTCGGAACGTGATGTATTAGTTGCCATAAAACCTCCCAAGAGAATTTCAACAAGAGAGTCGCCATCTTGTTGAAGATAGTTTCATCTGTACAAAATGTTCAAATCTTATCAATTGTAATGGCAGTAATAGTCTCTAAAGAGGATTGAGTTGCCAAGAATATAAAAAGAAAAAGAAGAAGATAGGATACCTGTTAAAAGCATAGGTTTTAATATTAATAGTTAGAGGTGTCTACTACTTATTTCTATTATCCATTTACATATAATATAGATTTTTTTTTACTTAAACGAATTTTAACATTGGTCTATTAATTTCTGCCATATTGTTAAATTTCGTTACTAGTTTTAACCAATAATTAAACTCTCTTAAAATTTGTATAATACATATACAGTACCTTGTAAGTTGAACCTCGATAAGTTGAAAACGTTAAAAACTCGAAAAAACGTATTATTCCATTAGCTGCAAACACCAAATCTCCATTCTCTATAAGTCGAAAACTTATTTATTCGACTTATAGAGGTTCCACTGTATATGAATATTATACAGCGGAAAAGTTTGTTTGTTTGAAAATGCTAATCTTAGGAACTAGCAGTTAGATTACAAGTATTTTTTTGTCTTCAATACAACAATCGTTCAGAAAGGCTGTAGTCTATTTAACATCACGCTACCATCAATATAAGCAAAGCTGTATTGAAAAGATGGACAAAAACAGGTACAATTGATTACATAATTTTTGGTTCCACACGAACGAAGTCACGTGCAGAGCTAGTCTGTGATATACGAGATTATATTAATAGCTCGCTCATCCCTCTGCAAGTATTTCAATAGTATTTTTTTTTAACTGGTCTAAGCCACACAGAACTTGGTGAATGAACCCAATCTCAAATACCCAATTTATGGTCCGAAATGGGTAGAAATTTCCAGTTTAATTGTAGATTCTTAATAGGTTCTACAAGAAATGGGTGTCAGTTTGCTGGAGCCTGATGATGGAGAGGCCTGTGATGCAGGGTCTTCAGGAATGGTATGTTGTTTTTTATTGTAATAGGGTTTATACACATTATTAGGGTGTTATAGACATCTGTCTACAATATCACTTGGTGTTTGTGATCTTGAAGGCCATTCATAGAATACGTTCGCGCTTATGCTTTGGAGGGGGTGTCACTTACTGTGACATGAGGGTCATTTCTAAGAAAACGTGGTGTTCGCAACTCATAACACGATTTTGTCAATTTTATCAATAATGTCATAGATATTTATTAATTTATACGTTTTATTATTGCACGCAATAAATATTAAAAAAAAAAAATATGTGTACTGCCATTTATCATGTACATGAGAGAATGTGCCATTGCGTGTCGAAGGCCCCTTGGTAAGAGTGGTGATAGCATGGTGGAAGCGCCTGTGTACCTACCTACAGCGCAACTTTGAAAATCTACCGCCAAATACCAATAGGTGTGTTCCAGCAGTTGCACTTGAGAGCCAGTCCCTCTTTTAAAGGCCGGCAACGCACCTGCCATTCCTCTAGTGTTGTGGGTGTCCATGGGCGGCGGTGATCACTTACCATCAGGTGACACGCTCGCTCGTTTTCAAAAAAAAACTTTTCGTGTATCTTTCGCCCAAGACAAGTTGTCTTACATTTTGTTGTTCTCCATTGACACTAACGATTGTAGAAATAGACAACATGTTTACGTTGGTTTATGCTAAGCGACAATGTGTGTCAAGATGGTGGACACGCAAAGGCTTGTGAAGGGACTGGTTCTTAAGTACAACTATGAGAACCCAGCTATAGGTATTTGGTGGCAGATTTTCAACTTGAGGGTGGTAGCTAGCCAGGCGGGCATCAGAAAAAGCCCTTCCGCCATGCTCTGGTTTCCTCACGATCTGTTCCTTCACCGGGCGCTTTATTTATGCTTAAGCTTTAGTATTATGGCCATAATATCACCTGATCTTAAGTGACGATACGGCCCAAGTTGGTGGACACGCTAAGCCTGTGGAGGAACTGGCTCTCAAGTGCAACTGCCGGAACACACCTATAGGTATTTGGTGGCAGATTTTCAACTTGAGGGTGGTAGCTAGCTAGGCGGGCATCAGAAAAAGCCCTACCACCTTGCTCTGGTTTCCTCACGGTATTTCCTTCTCCGGGCACTCAAGCTCATTGTAGACGGTTGGATTCGAACTCATGTCCCGCTTAGTTATTTAATTCTGCGGTTACCGAAGGAAAATAAAAGAAAATTTGAATAAAAAAACCAAGATTGACGCGATTACAACAGCAGAGGCTTTTAAATATAAAATATGTGTTAGTACCATCACAAACCGACGGTGAAACGCAAGAGGGACATCGAGAATGTCAACCCGAACATCAATACCGGGACGTCGCCGCGTGTTAAATGCAGCTCGAAGAGTCCCAGGACGAAAACCAGCCCTGGACCTTCCAGGATCAAGAGCCCGAGGTGTTTAGATAAAGGTCGGTAGTCAAATTTTTTTTTTTTAACAAAGTTTCTTATGTGTCTTCGCGAAAGTGATAACGTCCGTAACGTTAGCGTAAGATGTTTATGTATAGTCTATATATGATGGCTATACAGTGTCTAATGTATAGTCTACGTGATCACTGTTATTATTATATATTTTTATAAATCATCGTTATCATTTAGCATGGTGGTAGGGCTGTTTCTAATGCCCGCCTGGCTAGCTACCACCCTCTAGTTGTGAACCTGCCGCCAAATACCAATAGGTGTGTTCCGGCAGCAGCACTTGAGAGCCAGTTCCTCCACAGGTTTAGCGTGTCTACCAACTTGGGCCGTATCGTCACTTAAGATTAAGTGCGCTTATGGCCATAACGCTAAACCTTAAGTATAAAAAAAAAAAGAAATATATAGCATGTCCCGGATGATTATTCATAATTCACTATATAACGTAAAGTGTCGCCTAAATTACACAATACAGGGCTAAATAACTAAGTATGTATATGAGTTAAACACAAAATAACAACGTGATAGATTAAGATCCCGCCAATAACTCCCCTATTGAATCTTATCCCTTCTTCTCGGTTCACAGTAGCCTACATTACGAGAACTTAATGTTTTATATGTCATACTTTTACCGTATCGTGAACTCATGGAACAGTCTGCCATGTATTCACTTCCTCATAAACATAAAAAGCAATAATAGCTCAGTGGTAGTGTATACGACTTCGCGTCAACGGGACGTGAGTTCGAATCGAACCACCTACAATGAGCTTGATGTTTCGGTGAAGGAAAACATCGCGAGGAAACTGTAGCTCAACTAACTTTAACCTTAACTATAAAAAAAGGGGGGCCGTTCAAGTATTAGGGGACGCAATTGAAGGGAGAGAGGGGATCTTGTAAAACGTTACGATGCATTACAAGGCCGGAAGAGGGGTTTGCACGACGCGTTACGTAACATTGTTCTTTTTTTTTATCTAAATAAAAACCCAGGCAAATAATATTTCCCGAGTTCGCAATTCTTTTCGTTGATATCTCACGGAGAATCCCTCGGCTGGGATTTCTAATCGCAATGCTACTAAAGGTTAAAATAAATAAGTTATCTTATTTAAGAGTTTATTATTAAAAAAAAAAAAAAAACATAATTATACATTTTTATGTGAAAATATTCACTTCGTTGTTACGTAATATAAGGGCTAATGTAGAATCTTGTTCGTGAGTTTATTCGTTACAAACATAAATACAAATTTTCCCTATTTATAATTGTTAATGGTATAGATTAGTAAAACTTACAAGCAAACAAAAGGTGCGGTTCTAGAGTCTGCAGAAGGAAGAAAAAAAATAACAAAAATTCAGCAGAGCCTCGTTAAATCGAACCTCGATAAATCGAAAACCTCTAAATCTCGAAAACACGTTTTCATTCCTTCGCTTCAAACACCAACACCACCGTTCTCTATATGTCAAAAACTCTATAACTCGAAGTTTCTGTCGTCTTCCTTGATGTTCGACTTAAGGAGGTTTTACTGCTTAACAGTTTTAAATGTACTTTCGTTTCCAGTATCACCTTTGCAGTCGGACGAGCAAATAGTCCATGAAACGTCACTTATGGAGGAGTATCTCGTTGAAGAGGAGACCCCGTTGGCTCAGTGCGTGAGCGCGGAGTACATGCCGAGGGCCACCGGGTTCACTTCCAGCGAGAGATCTCACACTTGTACACGTAAGTTTGGAAATCGAGTTGTCATTATTATTTTTTTAATTTAGAGGTTTGCCATAATCTCACCTGATCTTAAGTGATCATATTTTATTTTTATTTTATTTTACAAGGCACTGATACAGATATGAGATTAAATACAAAAACAACTTAATTCTAGATATCATTATAAATCCCATACCCTATTACATTAGTGCACGACTTACAAATTTAGGAACTTTTATTATGAGTGAAGATGAACAGAATATACAGATGACATAAATTGTAATATTTTTTACAGAAATTATAATATTTTAACCCATAGAAGCCTGATATGCGAAATTGGAAAAAAAATATGTATATTGTATATTAAATAAGAACAATTTTGACAGCTGACATCTATTTTGATACTTTTGGTAAAAAAAATTTTAGCCAACAATGCAGTGCATACAGCCTTATATTAAAAACAAGCCAACTGCAGGTACAGAAAGGGATTCAAAAGTTTGATATCAAATTTGAAACCTTGAGCATTTAAGGGTTAAAGCATTTTGAACGTAAATGTACACAAAACAAAATAAAATAGAAACCCTAGTAAAAAATGGAGATGTAGGCATTAAACAGTTATGTAAATGGTCCAAGTTGACGGAATCGCTAAACCTGTGGAGAAACTGGCTCTCAAGTGCAACTCCTGGAACACACCTATAGGTATTTGGTGGCAGATTTCCAACTTGAGGGTGGTAGCTAGCCAGACACTACCACGCAGCTATGGTTTTTTTTTTTTTTTTTTTTTATAGTTAAGGTTTAGCGTTATGGCCATAATCTCACCTGATCTTAAGTGACAATAAGGCCCAAGTTGGTAGACACGCTAAAGCTGTGGAGGAACTGGCTCTCAAGTGCTGCTGCCGGAACACACCTATTGGTATTTGGCGGCAGGTTTACAACCTGAGGGTGGCAGCTACCCAGGCGGGCGTTAGAAAAAGCCCTACCACGCAGCTATGGTTTCCTCACGATGTTTTCCTTCACCGGTCGCTCAAGGTCATCGTAGGTGGATTCGAACTCACGTCCCTCGATGCGGTGTCCGTACACTTATCTACCGTATCTTAAAGAACATGCGTTGACAAGCAAAGGTAAGATTATATGATTTAATTATCTATAGTTATTGCACGCCTCATACCATGAAGCGGATGAGGTAGTGCTCTACCTACGACACGTCAAGATCAAGCAATTGTTTGCTCTTAAAGAGCCTCTACCACCACCAATTTGCATTTACACGATAATATGAGTAGATGTATTTCAGAAACTACTTAGAATAATTTATCTCATATTTTGTAAAAAAAAAAAAACATTTTATTTGCTGCATGAAATAAAAATTCTAATTTTTATTATTATCTTTAGAATAGCATTAAGATTACAAAAGAAAGATTAAATTAATTGTATGCGGGGTATATAATAATTGTATTATTACTGTATTATAAAATGGTTGGAAGTAGATAGAGATCACATAAAATGAATATCAAATATGTAAGACTATACCAGGATCAAAGCTCACTTACCTTGTTCTCCGATAATGCTGTTGGGGTATCCAAAGTCATCAAAGCACCTTCCTTAAATATCCTAATGGTATGTATACACTCACAATTCATGGGGTTCATAGGACATCTATCCGCTTCTTTTCATATATTTATAAACGCTTAAAAAGAAAAAAAAAAAAAAAAAAAAAAAAGAAGAAAAAACTAATTTGGTCATGAGCACTGCCGTCAGAAGTGAAAACTATATTTCACAAAATATTGTATAAAAAAAAACATGTATTACTCGTATATGTTGTACAATATATATATATATTACATGTATATGTTGAGGTTTGGAACCTACGACCTTGCTTACGCGTGATTATTAAGTCGCACGTCGCACCAACGGACCAAACGTTTATGTACGACAAGCACGTAACGAACAATCTGCATACACACTCGCCATATACACGGAAAGCGTTCGGTGACGATGACGCGAGATTTATCATTTTCGCCTACCGTCCAACCAATCTATTAGCCCGAACAGTACGAGGCGTGTACTATTGGATTTTCAATTTTTTTTTTTTTTCTCATCTTCATCAGCTTCGGGAGTGGAAGAGGAGTCGGTGGTGCGGCGGCGGGTGAAGCAGGAGGGGGGCGGGGTCGACTCCTTCGCGGTTCTCTCCGACGAGATGATGCTGAGCGTGTTCAGGTGGCTGCCGAAGCGGACCCTGGCCCACTGCATGACGGTCTGCAAACGGTATGAGAACCGGATTCTTTTTATACTTATATTTCATCTGATGATGAGCAACGACATGGCCCAAGTTGAGGGGCTGGCTCTCAAGTGCTGCTGCCGGAACACACCTATTGGTATTTGGCGGCAGATTAACTTGAGGGTGGTGGATAGCCAGGCGGGTGTTAGAAATGCCCTACCACCATGCTATGGTTCCTTCACGATGTTTTCCTTCACCGGAAGCTCAAGCTCATTGTAGGTGCTTGGATTCGAACTCACGTCCCTTGACGCGAAGTCGTACACACTACCACTGAGCTATCATAATACAGTTATATTTCACCTGATGATAAGCAACGACACGGCCCAAGTTCACGGAAACGCTTACCCTGTGGAGGGACTGGCTCTCAAGTGCAACTGCCGGAACACACCTATAAGTATTTGACGCTAGATTTACAACTTGAGGGTGGTAGCTATCCAGAGAAAGAAAGAAAGAAAGAAGAAAGAAAAGAAGAATGATATGGTTTCCTCACCATGTTTTCCTTCACCAAAAGCCCGAGCATATTGTAGGTGAGTTCGAACTCACGTCGCTTGGCGCAGAATAATCATAAAGAGAGTTATTGTGTATTTTGCATGGTGGTGAAGCGTTTTCTGATGTCTACCTGGGTAGCTACCACCCTCATGTTGAAAATCTGCCTCCAAATACCAATAGGTGTGTTCCGGCAGTTGCACTTGAAAACCAGTTCCTCCATTGTCCTTACCGTGTCCATTTTACACTACAATGTCACCTAACATCAGGTGAGATTGTGGCCAGAACGCTAAAGTATAAAGTAAAAAAAAAAAAAACTAATATTTTGGACACACACAATAATGGCTCCATACATATTTCACATTTAAGTGGAAGGTGTCCTTGTGTGAATGTACTGGTGTTGGTAAGTTGTCGGTCGACCTGAAATTATTGAATATGCAAAGATACTTGGTTTTTTTTTATTTTTATACTTAAGGGGTAGCGTTATGGTCATAATCTCACCTGATCTTAAGTGACGACATGGCCCAAGTTGGTAGACACGCTAAACCTTAGGAGGAACTGGCTCTCAAGTGCAGCAGCCGGAACACACCTATTGGTATTTGGACGCAGATTTTTAACTTGAGGGTGGTAGCTACCCAGGCGGGCATTGTAAAAAGCCCTACCATCATGCTATGGTTCCTTCACGATGTTTCCCTTCACCGAAAGCTCAAGCTCATTGTAGGCGCTTGGATTCGAACTCACGTCCCTTGACGCGAAGTCGTACACACTACCACTGAGCTATCATCGCTTCAAAAATACGGTACTGCCATGGCTTTAATAAAAAAATAAGGTTGTTATAATTCAATTCACTAACACATCGAGTTCACCAGTTTAGTTAAAGCCCAGTTGGTTATTAAATGAAAAGTGTGTAATAAATATCTATATATTAAAATTTCACAATTGTCTTAGTATAATGTACATATGCATTACCTAGCATATTTTCAATTGGACTGCTAAAACGATGAGTGTCACTCGACATGTTTTTTTATACTTAAGGGGTAACGTTATGGTCATAATCTCACCTGATCTTAAGTGACGATACGGCCCAAGTTGGTAGACACGCTAAACCTGTGGAGGAACTGGCTCTCAAGAGCTGCTGCCGGAACACACCTATTGGTATTTGGTGGCAAATTTCAACTTGAGGGTGGTAGCTAGTCACGCAGGCATTAGTAAAAGCCCTACCACCATGTTTTCCTTCACCGAAAGATCAAGCTCATTGTAAGTGGATTCGAACTCACGTCCCTTGATATGAAGTCGAAGACACTACCACTGAACTATCATCACTTCTATCTATCTAACTATAACGTGCACGTTATAGATAGGCACGTGTGTGTCTTAGAAAGATATTGAAGCGATGATAGCTCAGTAGTAGTGTGTACGATTTCATGTCAAGGGACGTGAGTTCGAATCCAACTACTTACAATGAGCTTGGGCTTTCGGTGAAGGAAAACATTTTGAGGGATCCATAGCATGGTGGTAGGGCTTTTCCTAATGCCCGCTTGGCTAGCTACCACCCTCAAGTTGAAAATGTAACTCTAAATACCAATAGGTGTGTTCCGGCAGCAGCACTTGAGAGCCAGTTCCTCCACAGGCTTAGCGTGTCTACCAACTTAAATCGTATCGTCACTTAAGATCAGGTGAGATTATTGTCATAACGCTAAAACCTTAACTATAAAAAGAAAACTCTTTAATAATCTCATTCGAATACATTTTTTTTTCTATTTCAGATGGTACAGGGTAGCCTGCGATGAGACTCTATGGCAAAGGTTAGATCTAGGCAACAAAACATTATCCAAAGATGCTCTGGGCAGGATACTGGCCCGGAAACCAATCGTTGTTAGATTGGCTAGTTCTGAGGTGAGTATGTAAATTTAAAACTTTATATTATCAAAAATTACTCATCCACCCTGGATTCTTACAGGCAACAATAATTATTTACAGCTAGATTGAAAAAATACTAAAAAACTAATTATGTATTAATTCAATTGCTATGAAACTGCAAATTTACTCGCTATGCTAATTAAAACATTATTTGAAACAATAATAAGCAATATAGGTATGAAAGTATTTTTTTTATATACTTAAACTTTAGTGTTATGGCCAAAAGCTCACCTGGTGTTAAGTGACGATACGGCCCAAGTTGGGAGATACTCTAAACCTGTGGAGGAACTGGCTCTCAAGTGCAGCTTCCGGAACACACCTATTGGTATTTGGTGGCAGATTTTCAACTTGAGGGTGGTCGCTAGCCAATGAACTAAATGAATATAAAACTACCACCAATGAACTTACTTATAAATAACTTGTTAAATCATTTACTGAAAGTTTTGTTAGAGTGTTTATTTAATTTGGCTCCGGATCTAAAACTACAACTGTGTTATAGAAAATATACAAAATTGTGTTAGCCCAATGATATAGTATTTTAGATTGTTTGAAACAAGTGTAATACAAGAATTAATACTACAATTACAATAAAACACTTCAATTGGAGTTAGAATACGTATTTACTGTATACTATTATTAACAGTTCAGTACAGTTTGGTATATTATTATATAATATTAACATGCATAGTCATTGAACATAGACCTACTTATGATCTGCGATTCAGGACTATAGACTCGTTTAATTTTAATCCCGACTAATATTAAAAAAGTGAATGTAAGTTTGTTTGTTACGCTTTCACGCGGAAACTACTTGACCCATCATAATGAAACTTTGTACATATATTCTTGGAGGTATTAGAAGTAGCATAGGATACTTTTTAATGATTAAAAAAAATACGAAAGATAAAAAAACTTATTTAATGCCTTCAGTGCGAGCGAAGCCGCGGGTAAAAGATAGTAATTAATATTGTATATACAGCATTCAGGTATCACAATATTACCGTAACATTATTCATAAAAGATTTTTACATACAACTTAAAACATTACTTTTCAGTAACAAGCCATGAATCAATTGAAGGATACAGGGCTTGATCCTTACATGTTCTTTAAGTCTACTTTTTAATTCATTTAAATTTTCTTTGTTTTTTCTTTTTTTTTAAAGATTACATGTAACGTTATTTTCTAGATAGGCGAGTGGAAACCGACAGTCCCGCCGCCGGCGTCCCGGATCCAGTACCTGGATTTAAGCATGGCAAGCATCGATTCCACCACCCTGGACAACCTGCTCGGGAGGTGTCCGTCGCTGAAGAAGCTGAGCCTCGAGAGCGTCCAGTTGAGGGATTCCACCTGTGAACTCATTGGTGAGTGATGAGTAGATTACACATTACATAAAAAAAAGCATCCCATTTTACCCCTCTATAAGTCTATCCCGATGGTCCCCAAACATTTTTATTCCGTAGACCCTTTACCAATTTGTATTGTCTTGGGTGAAGCCCTATTTTTATAATATTGTAGTTTACAAATTCCTATTTTGTACCACTATACCAAAGGTACTCAAACTTTTTCGTCTTATAGAGCCCTTGCTAAAATTAACTATATAGGGTAGACGCCCTTAATTTATTTTTCCATTTTTCATATTCCCGTTTTACCCTGTATAGCAATGATCCCCAAACTTTTCGAACTCGTAGAATCCCATCCCCCCCGTTCCACTACAGAACCAAGCTTGCTGATTTATATTTTTGTCGCACCTTGGAATCGTCTTCCGGTCAGCGTATTCCCACCCTCATATGACATAGGGCCCTTCAAAAGAGGCTTGAAATGGTATCTAAGCAGGGCAGCATGGTAGCGGTGACTGATTGTGTATTTTGGATCATTGTCAGTCACCGCTGTTCTGGATTGTACTGTACTTAACACCAGATGCAGTACAGTCACTAAGCTGAGCGAAATAAAAAAAAACCATGTGGACCACTTTTTTTAATAATTCTATTATACAAATTCCCATTTTACACACCTATACCAATGGTCCCCAAACTTTTTCGTTCCATAGACTAGTTACCAAATTTAACCCCTTATTTTATGAATAATTTATTTGATACATTCTCAGTATGTTCTTTATACCAATGGCACTTAAACTTTT
Organism: Actias luna; assembly: GCA_039707435.1. Classification (NCBI taxonomy): domain Eukaryota; kingdom Metazoa; phylum Arthropoda; class Insecta; order Lepidoptera; family Saturniidae; genus Actias; species Actias luna. The sequence goes on along the minus strand of JAZHAC010000037.1, from coordinate 4,360,022 downwards.
CGTCTTGTAGAACCCTTAACAAATGTGTGGACTCCCTTTATTTTAATTATTCTATTAGACAAATACCTGTTTTAGTCTTCATAAAAATGGTTCCCGAACTTTTTGTCTCGTAGACCGCTTACCAAATTGAACTGATAAACTGAACACCTTTTTTTAAGTATTTAATTTTATAGATACCCATGTCATTCTCTATATCAGTACAAAAATATTTCAGGAAGATGCGCACAACTGGAAACCCTGAACCTGACGATGGCTCAGGGCATCACCACTGAAGGCCTCACGCATATGTTCAACGGATGCATAAAGTAAGTATAATCAATATACCAGAGACAATAGCTAGGGATATAAAGAGTATCGAATACCATCTGAGTTATCCAAACCAACCTCACATTTCCAACATAACAGAAGAGGAGTTTCCTGCAGGTGACCCAACGGGACAATAACACCACAAGCACTTTAAAATAATTTATTTATTTGGGATACATACAGATATTTATCCTTATAAATGTATACACAATTAATTATGATATTCCAATTAATTTTCCACATATATCATAAAGCATACAATGTCAAGTGTATTATGAAATATCGATGTATTAAAAATTAAATAAAAATAATAATTTGTGGTAAAGAAAATAAAATAAAAATGAAAAGTAAAACGAGACACAATACAACTACAACAACATTAGCATAAGATTAAGAAATATTCCAAATTAAAGTTATAATAAGAAAATATACTAAGAAAATTAAATTAAGTTACATACTTAAAACCATTTAAGCACCTATCGCTTACGTATTTCATTTGTAATACTCTCGTCGCTCTCCCTCTCTCTCTCTCTCTCTCGTAGCTCTCTCTCTCTCTCATCGCTCTCTCGTAGCTCTCTCTCTCTCTCATCGCTCTCTCTTTCTCTCTCTCTCTCTCTCTCATCGCTCTCTCTTTCTCTCTCATCGCTCTCTCTCTCTCTCTCTCTCTCTCTCTCTGTGTGTGTGTGTGTGTTTGAATTATTTTCCTATATTCTGTAACTGAGTGACTAAAAATGTCAATATCGTTAAAATACAAATTACAAGAGTTACACACTCTAAATAAAATAACTGTAATAATTACAATAACAATTATATATGATATAAAAATAACATCACTAATAAGTCATTTGTATGGTGTATTTTTTATATGTAACAAAAAATCAGTATAATGAAATGAAAATGCCGTGGACCAAGAGTCAGCGGTGTGAAAAAAAAACTTATCCTCACTAGCATTACCCTGCTTAATAACTGACGAGGCTCTGACAATATTTGGTCTTAAATTTGCTTTGATCAAATATCTTGATACAATTCAGGCCCTAAGAAGGCGTTTATGAACGTCAAAACTACCACAGGTTTGGGAAATAACCCAGTAATCGAGAAGAACTGGCAAGAAACTTGATCCAGTTTTTTTATTGCATACTTAGATGCTTAGTAGATGATCATTTGAAGCGATGATAGCTCAGTGGTAGTGTGTCCGACTTCGCGTCAAGGGATGTGAGTTCGAATTCAACCACCTACAATGAGCTTGAGCTTTCGTTGAAGGAAAAAATTCTGAGGAAACCATAAAATGGTGGTAGGACGTTGCGTGTCTATATATTCAATATAAAACCAATTATACAAAATAAGAATAACACCAAAACAATCGCTTTTATAATTCTATATATCGACAGCGAAGTTCCAAAACCTTCTATCTGACATTTTCAAAGGTATTCACTTTTTATTGATTTAAATATAAGTGTGAATACAATTTTGAAGCGTTACTTGTATTGCGTCAAACATAAATTAGATATTCCTTATAACTAAACTTCTATTTATCGAAATACCTTCTGTCTCTAGAAAGGACTCTCTTGTCAGTTAGAAGTTATAGGCACTTCACCGTTGATATGTGAAAAATTATCTTTCCTATATACGTTTAAATATAAAACATTCAAATAATTGTATGGAAAGATTTATGTAAATCGATAATAACCGATCATCGATTTTTCACGGGTGAAATATCGATTAAGCACCTGTGAATCGATTTTAAAAATTTAACTCTAATAAATCGATTCTGTGATTAATCGATTTGGAAATCGACTTCCCTAGTCTGAAGTAACCTTTTTATCATCAGTTTACAGTCGCTGAACATATCATGGTGCAGTTTAAACGAGGCCGCATTGGAGGTGCTCGTCTCCAAGTTACCGCAGCGGCTGCAGAGGCTGAACATGGCCGGGGCCAGGATCATGACCAATGAAAGTCAGTACTGTTTTATATTTATGCTTTATAAATTTAGCTATTCACTCTCTACTTCCTTATTATATAGATTATAATTTATACAAACTATCTATATATATATATAAAAATGAATACTTATTTCTCTTGGTCATCACATCATGCGTGAAACAATGGAACAATTTCGTTAATTATTTTTTTGTTATGTTAATTATCGTCAGGACAATGTTCTAATAAAAGAAAATGTTAAGATAATTGACTGGTATATGAGCAAAATTTAAGAAAATTTAAAGTCAATCTAAAATTTACATCTAGCTGTCAGTTGTCACAGAGCATTGCAATAATGAACACTATGTTCCTGTTTTTTTTTTTTTTTTTTTATTAATTATAGCAGTTTTTTTTCAGTATTCATAGTTAAGACATGACAACATCTATAAGGTCAGCTAGTATATAAATGAAAATAAATCTCTATTTTTCTTGGTCATCGTATCACTAGTGAACGGATTGAACAGTTTCGTTAATTATTTTTGTATTGTGTTAATTATTGTCAAGAGAAGGTTTTTATGAATTAAAAAAATTTAGGGAAACAATAGAAAAGTAAAGCAATACAATTATATATATTATGTGTTTAACTATTTTTTTTTATTAATTATACCATTTCCAATTCAATATTCACAGTTAAGACAGCACAACGTCTGTCGGGTCTGCTAGTTTATTATAACAATAAGAAAGCGAGTTAATAACAAGATGGCGAGAATAAAGAACGTTATATTTGTAACAGTGGTGAAGCAAGTGTGCAGTAGATGCCCTCGGCTGCTGGAGCTGGACCTGTCCGACTGCTCGCAGCTGGGCCTGAGCGCGGTGTTCTCGCTGGTGTCGCTGAGCCGGCTGGAGCACCTCGCCCTCAGCCGCTGCTACCTCCTCTCGGCGCATTCCCTCACGTAATTACCCTCTTTTTTTTGCTTAATATTTACCCCCCTTTTGCTTGATAATTACCCTCTTTTTGATTGATAATTACCCTATTTTTGCTTGATAATTACCCTCTTTTTGATTGATAATTACCCTATTTTTGCTTGATAATTACCCTCTTTTGATTAATAATTACCCATATATGTTTGATATATTTTTTTTTATTGTTAAGGTTTAGAAGCATAATCACACCTGATCTGACGTGACGATACAACCCAAGTTGGTAGACACGCTAAACCTGTGGAGGAACTGGCTCTCAAGTGCAGCTGCCGGAACATACCTATTGGTTCACTTGAGGATGGTTGCTAACCGGGCAGGCATTAGAAAAAACCCTACCACCATGCTATGGTTTGCTTACGATGTTTTCCTTCGCCGAAAGCTCAAGCTCAGTGTAGGTGGATTCGAACTGACGTCCCTTGACGCGAAGCCCGTACACACTAGCACTGAGCTATCATCGTTTCAATCTTACCCTTTCGTTACTTAATAAATACCCCATTTTTTGCTTAACAATTTTTTAATACTTTATATGTTTAACATTATCGTTACAGTCTCACCTGATGTTAAGTGGCAGTAAAATTATTCATCATGCATTTTATAAGCACGATTAACAATCAAATAGGATTTGTTAGAACGGTGTGAATAAGAATTAAAACGATTAATTTCCGCATCCGCAGGAAGGTGTCCAGCATGACGGCGCTCCAGTACTTGGAGGTGTGGGGGATGCTGCCGAACAGCTCCCTGACAACGCTCAGGGCAGCGCTACCGGCTGTCCAGATCAACCAGTTCATGTTCAGGTGATAAAACACCCCTTGGTACCCCGTATAGGGGCCATCCAGAAATCACGTCACGCATCAGGCAGGGGCAAAGGTGGTGGGGCTTTTTCTGATGCCCGCCTGGGTAGCTACCACCCTCAAGTTGTAAACCTGCCGCCAAATACCAATAGGTGTGTTCCAGCAGTTGCTCTTGAAAGTCGACTTCTTCATAGGTTTGGTGTGTCCACGATCTTGAGCCGTATCTTCACTTTAGATTAGATGAGATTATGGCCATACCGGCCATTTTTTTTTATATACTTAAGGTTTACCGTTATGGCCATAATCTCACCTGATCTTAAGTGACGATACGGCCCAAGTTGGTAGGTACGCTAAACCTGTGGAGGAACTGGCTCTCAAGTGCAGCTGCCGGAACACACTGGAAAAAGCCCTACCACCATGCTATGGTTTACTCACGATGTTTTCCTTCACTGAAAGCTCAAACTCATTGTAGGTGCTTGGATTCGAACCCACGTCCCTTGACGCGAAGTCGTGCACACTACCACTGAGCTATCATCGCTTCCAAATCGCTAAAACGTAGCGTATCGCTAAAACCTATAAAATATTTAAACCAAACACGCACACTAACCCTAATGGAGGGACTGGCTCTAAAGTACAGCTGCCTGTGACCACCTACACGTATCTGATGGCATATCTTCAACTCTAGGAAGGTAGCTGGCTATACACCTACCACCATGCTATAGTTTCATCACAATATCATCCTTCACCGAGCGCTCAGAGTCGTCGCACGGATTCGAACCGACGTCCCATCGCGCTGGTACACAGTACCAACTGAGCCATCGTTGCAAATAGAAAATTGTTTTTTTAAGTGATACTTTTTTTACATCACCTTAATTTTTTTTTTTTTTTTATAGTTAAGGTTTACCGTTATGGCCATAATCTCACCTGATGTTAAGTGACGATACGGCCCTAGTTGGTAGACACGCTAAACCTGTGGAGGAACTGGCTCTCAAGTGCAGCTGCCGGAACACACCTATTGGTATTTGGCGGCAAATTTACAACTCGAGGATGGTAGCTATGGCGGCGGGCATTAGAAAAAGCCCTACCACCATGCTATGGTTACCTCACAATGTTTTCCTTCACCGAAAGCTCAAGCTCATTGTAGGTGCTTGGGTTCGAACCCACGTCCCTTAACGCGAAGTCGTACACACTACCACTGAGCTATCATCGCTTCATCGTTCATCGTATTTCGTCCATCTATCGCATGTCGCATTACAGCCGGCTGCAAAGTAGCTGACCGAGTACCATTTTCCAGTTATTAACTTAACATTAAAAACGCAATTTTAATACCCTAAATCGAATTATATCACAAATATCTTCAATTAAATACGATCTGAAAAAAGTTTCACTTGCATCGTGGTTTCATAAAACTACACAAGTTTCTTTGTATAGTTAAGGTCTAGCCGAAATTTCATCTGATCTTAAGTGATTTAATATTAATAACTAAAAAAAATTTTTTTTTTCCCACAGCGCTATAGCGAGACCAACAGTCGGGACAAGAAGAACATCTATATGGGGACTGAGGACAAGAGACTGATCTAATCTGTTACTTAATTTATATATTTATATATCGTATTTGTAGGGAATACCGGATCGAAAATGATATATTATTACCTCAAATTATCGGGAAATGAAACGGTTTAGATATGCCAGTCCGGTACGATTTTACCCCAAAAGTAGGGAGACGCGTGTAGTTTTAAGGTAAAGTTTAAAGTTTGTAGTGAACCAAGTATTTTATAGAACTATCAGATTTATTACACAGTGTTAAATTAATTTGTTTTTTTTTTTTTTTTGTTTTTAATACAATTTAAGGGGGTCATCCTTAAAAATACGGTATTCGATAATGGAGCTGGAGGTGGTCGGGAGAGGTAAAATTTCGTATTTTCTTAATTTTTTTTTTATTATTTCCAAATGTAAACTATAAATTAAACATTTAAACTTTTTTTTTATATAGATATTTAAGGTTTAGCGTTATGGCCATAATCTCACCTGGTCTTAAGTGACGATACGGCCCCAAGTTGGTAGACACGCTAAACCTGTGGAGGAACTGGCTCTCAAGTGCTGCTGCCGGAACACACCTATTGGTATTTGGCGGCAGGTTTACAACTAGAGGGTGGTAGCTACCCAGACGGGCATTAGAAAAAGCCCTACCACCATGCTATGGTTTCCTCACGATGTTTTCCTTCACCGGACGCTCGAGCTGTAGGTGCTTGGATTGGAACCCACGTCCCTTGACGCGAAGTCGTACACACTACCACTGAGCTATCATCGCTTCAATTAGGCTGTAATAAAAGAAATGTAAACTATAAACGAGCCGTTTTGATTTAATAGTACATCGCCTCTGGGGACGTGAGTTCGAATCCACCTCCAATGAGCGTGAGATTTCGAAAGGGAAGCATCGCGATGAAACCTTTTGAAGGCTTTTTCTAATGTCCTCCTGGTTAGCTACCACCCTGAAGTTGACAATCTGCCACCAAATACCCAGTGCCAGTCTCTCCACTGGGCTTAACGAGTCCACCATCTCTGGCCACATCTCTACTTAACATCAGGTGGGATTGGGGCCATAATGTTATAACATATAAATTATAAATAAAGGAAACATATCCCATGGTACTACTACACTATAATACACACATGTTGGGAATCTGTGACCAAACACCAATAGGTGTGTTCCGGCAGCTGCACTTGAGAGCCAGTTCCTCCACAGGTTTAGAGTATCTTCCAACTTGGGCCGTATCGTCACTTAAGATCAGTTGAGATTATGGCCATAACGCTAAACCTTAACTATAATAAAAATATATATATGCTTGTAGATGTGTTCTGGCAGCTGTGCTTGAGACAGTTGTTGGCTTATCATGTCCACCATCTTGGATTCACAGCACACTTAACATCAACTGAGATTCTGACCATATGCTAAACCTATAAAGTTCTAAAAGTTAGTTGTCAGCAAGTCGGACACTTACTAAATATCATATTTAATTTAATATCTCTATAATCCAATAGCACGATGTGACTGATTTAAGTGGAAAGATAATAAGTTGCAGTAGAAATAAATTATTGTTTCTGCTGGTTTATTGCATTTTCGGTTATCCCCAATTTTTTTGGTATATATATATATAGGGATATAGTTATATGAGTGTGGTGTGTAACAGAATGTAGTCACAGGAGGGTAGTTTATAACACCGATTAGTATAAATAATATAAAAAAATATAGCTAAAACGAAGCACTCGAGGCCAGATATCGTACGTTACTGGTATATCACCGAAGTGAGGTAAGATTTATATATCTCTATTATTGATACTGTGTTCATATTTATGCTGTAAATTATTATGGAAAATAATTTATAGTGGGTGGAGAGAACCACGATCGGTGAAGGTGAGTGTTGGCAATTGTCGAAATGAGGACTCCTTAAACCTACATCCGTGTTGCAAGTCTCGGACATTGTCTCGTGTTATGCTAAGAAGTTCATATCTCATCCTTACATTATTATTGATCCCGATTATCCTTTTCAATTACTCGGCGTCTCAGGTGTCTATATCTAACACTTTAAAACTTTGTACACATATTCGTGAAGGTATTAGAAGTAACATAGGACACTTTTTATTGAAAAAAAAAAGAAGTTTTTTACACCAAATAAAAAAAATGTTTATTTGTTGGAGAAAAATTCAGAAACGGGCAAAACTGGTTAAATAATTTTTAGCACCACGCGAACTTAGTCGCGGGCTCAGCTAGTATATATATAATTGATCTACAAACATATCCTCCTTCAAGTGTCAATTATTAGTGCCATTACGTTTATAATAACATTAAGACTGAATAGTTGAAATATAGGTCCTAAAATTGTAAACACTATGTCTATGTCTGCAATATCGTTTATATGAAACTAAAAATTATTTAGTAATATTTGTCTGTTTATGTAACATTTTCCACTACAGCTTTGCTCCTATCGGTGGTAGCGTGATGTTAAAGCCCTGAATAGTTCCTTTATTATATACAATAAAAAATTTGAAATCCGCCTGGTAGTTCCTAAGAGAGGCGTGAAAAGGTATCTAAGCAGGCCAGCATGATAGCGGTGACTGATTGTGAATTTTGGATAATTGTCAGTCACCGCTGGATCGGATTGTACTGTACTTAACTCCAGGTGCAGTACAGTCACAGTACTGCGCAAAAACAATATATAAAACATTAAGAAAAAAAAACAAACTTAAAAACTACTTCTGAATGCGAAAGAATGGAAATAAATTAATATTTAGGACTCCAAATAGCTTGACTTAAAAGTAGTTGAGTCTATGCTATTTATTTTATTTATTTATTTGTACTAATGTAATTCTTTTGGCATTGTAATTAAATAAAACGTATTACTTTTATGACAAGTAATTTATTCAATGAAAGATCAAATTACCATTAATTAACAAAAATATTTGGTGTTCGCATTTTTTTTGGGTGCAATGCATTGCATTCCTGTTGTAAAGGACTATTAAAAATGAACATTAGAACACTCAAAATGAATGTAAAGTGTTTAGTAAAGATTAGAGATAGGTATGCGCTCAACAGAAAATAAATGTTTATCCATTGATCGATTTTAGCAAATACTTAATTTACTATGGCGAATTTGAAAATACCTAGTCTAGAAATGAAATAATATTGGTCTATTTGATTTGAAATTAATGGCTTAAACTAAAAAGAAAAAAAAGTTTTTATTTGTCCAACCCTGTGGTAGCATCTTAATTAGCCTAAAGCCTTCCATAACTGAGATATAAAATAAATAAAAAAACAGATTGATTGTTCCTAATTATTGCTTGTTCATACTTTAACTTTTTAATAATATTAATACAGATAATTCAAGTACACACAAAGAAAGTTATAGTTATAATTCATAATAAATTATTTTATTACTTGCCAGATGTAAATAACATTAAATTTTCAACTATTATCAATTAAAGGTATGTTAGGGTTTTTTAAATGTCCTCTTAGCTTTCTGTTCCGCTGCATCACTTGCTTCAACAAATGTCCTCTTCAGTTTATTCTTACGGCTTTCTCTGTATTTGCTTGACACTTTTTCAGACAGTTTGGCAATCCTTTTCATAGTGTCTGGTGGGTATCTGTGGTGAAATCCAGACATTACAGTACCAGGGTGACTGGGTGGATTTTATTTTTTATATTTAACGTTTACGTTATGGCCATAATCTCACCTGATCTTAAGTGACAATATGGACCAAGTTGGTAGACACTCCTAACCTGTGAAGGAACTGGTTCTCAAGAGCAGCTGCCGGAACAGACCTATTGGTATTTGGTGAAGTAAAATGAAGAACCCAACTTGTCTTAGTTATTTATGGGTAAATTTGGTTAGTAATCTATTGACAATACTCAAAAATGAAGTCTCCAAGATGTGCATGAACCAGATATTGATTTGACAATGTTAATAAAGCAATTATATTCAGTTACTTTGGCAGTCTTGCATTATTTGCCATTTTAGCTAAAGGTCTATCAAGCCAATGCCAGTCTGATAAACAAAAATAATACTTGTAATTTAGTACTATTCTTTTGTGTTTACATATATTTTTATTTATAATTTATAGTTACACTTAATTTAAGTAAAGATGTGTTCCAAGATGGTGGACATGCTAAGCTTAGTGAAGAGATTAGCTGTCAATTGTAACTGCCAGAACACACATATTAGTATTTGATGGCAGATTTTCAACTAGACGGTGGTAGCTAAGCAGGTTGACATAAGAAAAAGGCCTTTTTGACCATGTTATGGTTTCCTCACAATGTTTTCCTTCACCGAAAGCTCAGGCATATTACAAGGATTTGAACTGACATTCATTGATGCAGTGTCATTTTATACTACCATCTAAGCCAACATCACTTTGATTATTATTGGGTTTTTTTTAATTAGCCATACCAATCATCTTTCTATGCAAATTAATTGCATATGGCATTAAATTCACAAGTGCCAGTGTACAGACTAAAAGTCCAATAAATTTATATCAGAAGTGGGAGCGAGAGGTATACCAGCTAAATCCCTCTATAAATCTCTAAAAGATCTTGACTTGTCTAGGACTACAGTAAGTTCTATACTAGAATGTAGTTATAAAGCTGTGAAAGGGAAAAACACGAGCAGTGAATGCTGTATTAACATGTATCAGGGTAGGGCACCTTAAACCTACAAACATCTGTGTCATAAGTCTCGGAAACTGCACTCAGTTTCTATCTCTGCCATACTATGGACCTAGCACCTGCATAGTGAATTAATGGTTTGCTAGGAAATTTGTTTCATTTTTTTCATAGCCTATATATATATGATTTATAACTTTGCATGTTAAAACCAAATCTCAACTTAAAAGAGACACATTTGGTAAAAGACATGTACATTAAATATTTTTTTTAAATGAAACCAGTTTGCACTGGATCATAAACTAACTTTTGTCTACAGATTAATGTAAAATTTCTCAATATAAAAGTTATTTATTTCCTTTCCACCCTTGAGGAATAGCACTATTTTTCTATTCTCCTAACCTGTATGCAAAATTTAATAATGATCGATTAATTATTTACGGAGTCAAACTAGCATTCGCATATATACAATTTTAGTTCGAATGTATCGATCAAAAATATTTATCATACAACTAAATGAAGTAATAATAATAATTGTTATTAGATGGACAAAAAAGATACCTGCATCCTAAGAACTCTATATTTGTGAATAATTGTGCCAATGTAACCAATTCGGACTCTTCAAACTGATCCTGGTGCTCCAACATGAAACTACGTCTGACTTCCCACTGTTCGTCGGATTCGTGTTCAGTTCGCAACGAATCTATGTCAATCGCTGGTTTCATAATTCCAGTGTAAATATACAAAAAACAAAATTAATGTTTCTAGATTTTAAAATGTTCGTTCCAGATATGCCTTCAATATAAGTATAATCGTCGATTTTTAGCCAAAGTAATATTATTTTCTGAGGTTTATTATAAGAATTATGTTGACTGATATAATGGCATATCCTTCTTAAAAATATCAATTATACTTTCACAATTACAATAGATTTGGAATTACTAAAAGAAAGCAACTACAAAAATATGCAACATTTGCTGTTTTGGTCGCAAACTAAGGTTGTAGAATGTCATTGTCTATATAGATTATACTTCCACCAGATGTTATCAGTTTATAGCTGTATTTTCTCAAAAATATATTATGTGTGAATTTAATATATTTTGATATATTATATTGTTTCTAAATAAAGAGAAATGTTATAATCATAGATATTTTATTTTACATATATTAAATATTTTAAATCACTATTACATACAATATGTTTTTTGTAAATGTAATATTGTTGGTGAAGATTATGAACAGTACAATAAATAAATTAATCGAATCAAAACACATAAGGTATCGTTATATATAAGTGCTACATACGTGGCTTTACATTCGATAAGTTAGTCTAGTTTTCTATTGTGCACTTTATAAATATGAATGTATAAGAAAAATAAAGAGCTAATGGAATAATATTATAAAATGTTAAACTAGTAGTTATTAAAATATACTAAACTTTTCTTTTTTAGTCTTGGCAAGTAAATTATTGACGGGTTATACTGATAAAATAAAATACCACTAAATTGCTTAGGATTACAAAGTCCTTTGTACCCTGTGTTGTACTATTAAATTTTTTCATATTATATGGCAGTGTAGTGCTTTATTTGTTGATTTTTATCTGTCATTTTTTACACAAAGTACCGTACTATTATAATGTTAGGGTTAATAATTTTTGAATTTTCGAAGGTGATTTTGTACGATATGTTGTAATTATAAGTTTAAAATGAAGTAATATTTATAGGAAGTGAAAATTACCGTCTTACAATAGTTATCCAGGTAAATATTTATATAGAAATGCTAGTTCTTTGTTTTATAGAAGTAACTTTGTACATATAATTTTTTTCTGCTTCAGTGGTGCGCTAATTTGTGTTTGAAAAGGAGTAGAAGATTCAAATTTCTTTATAAGGAGGTGTTTTAATGTTACAATGGCGTTTTCATTACGGAAAATGCTATCGAACATTAATTATTTCTCCAAATCGGGTGAGGAAACAGATTCAAACGAAGTTTCGTTTAGCCGACAACGCCACAGTACATTTAACAGCGCGGACCGTACAACAAAGAGTTTGAACTACGACCGACCAGAATCCGATTCGACGTCAATACAATGCTTTCAGTTGCCCGAATCTCTGAAAAGCTTCGCCCCCAAAACAGGCTCCCTTTCGGACACCGATGTCTTAGCGGTCAACGGGGGATCGACTAAAAAGAGGAAATGTAAAAAGTTAAAATTGGACATAAAACAAACAAGTCAATCCATGACTGAAGCTATCAATATCTACAATGATGACAGTTCTAACTGCGTTGAGAACACACCTAAACATATCCTACTAGACTGTAAGAGTGCTGAAGCGTTTAGTGAGAGGTTGAAGAAATTCGATTTTGATAAATCCTTTGATTTCTCTGAAACTATTTCGGTGTGTTCATCATATGGAGATGGTGATGTTGATTTGGACTCTATATCTGATCACACAGACTCAGATCTATCCGATGATGGTACAACAGTCAAAATGTGCCGTAAAGTTGTTGTATCTGAGGACGTACCTTCCACAACACCAGAGTCTTTTGGTGATGTTGAAGATAAAAATGAAGGAGAGAGAATCAACTTGCTGCTCAACTACGAAATGAAATTTGAGAAAATTGAGTGTTTACTTCAAAAATTGCTTAATGAATTCCAATTTCATATTGAGGTTTCTAAAATTTTCAATTCAAAGTCAATCATATCCACTTTGCCACTCTCAAATGTATCGAGCAACCAAAAAATTGGAGAACTGAGGCAAAATATCAGTCGTGGTGTCAGTCCCTCATGGAATATTGTGATGGAAAAAGAAGATGCCATTGCAAAAGCTAAACTTAAAAAACAGCTATCGTCAATAAAAGAAATTACAGAGAAATTTGTTAATACATACCTAGACAATACAAAAAATCGAGAAAGGAGATATTCATACCCAAAAACAGATGAGTTGGTGAAGGCTGAGCAGGTTTCTAAGCAAATTAAAATTAAAGACAAGAAAAAACTAAAATATTTTGATTTCCCAGACTTGCGAGAGGCTATGATCAATTTATTTGGTTCAGATTCTGATAAAGAGGATTTTAGCGTTTCCGGAAATAACATCACAAATTTGTTGAGTGACTCTGATGACCAAGATTCACAAAGATGCTCCTGTACGTGTCATGCCCAAACAGATTCTGGACTAACAACAAAAACGGATCAAAGTAACCAATCTATTACCTCATCTATTGGAAACTTTACAATGGATTCTACAACTTTGTCTGCTTACTCGGAGTCTTTAGACATGATGGTCAGCTACAACAGTTTCCAGGACACCAGTTTATACAGTACCCTGCTCCAGAAGTCGGCAATTGAGCGTATATGTTTCTACGTACAAGTTCATAGCGTGCAGCTGAAATGTGAGTTGGCTGAACAAGATTCTGAAGCAAATGTTATAACGTTCCACTGTCCTTCTTGCAAAATAACAGAACGAGAAGAGAATGGCTTATTAAGACACATACTGAGTCAAGAGCACTGTGAAAGAATCCATTTTGTTTACAAAACTGCTTATATTAAAAAGTGTATGTCAGCTGGAAAGGAGATAATGCCGAGTACAGTTTTAAATCCAATGGTGATGTACAGGGATGATAATAAGATAGTGTGTTTCGGTGATGCAATGTATGCATGCACCCTCTGCTTCGAGAACCTCATCGTTGGAGAGTCTGTGCTGATGGCACATTGTGCATCTGTGGAACATGTCTGCAGGCGGGAGAGACTTTCCGATATTATTGGGTAAACTGCATGTGTGCATGTTTTTTTGTATTCAATCTTTCTATATATAAATGAATTCATAAGGGTCGCATGATCTCTGTGACCCTCAATGAAAATACTCTGTGGTCACAACTGTTTCTGAAAGCAAAATATATGTAATCTGTGGCAAATTTGTTTTCGGATTCACATCAGTTTTATTTAAAAGGTTGAGTGACACGTAAAAAAGAATTTAATTTTATTGTTGTAATAATTTCACTTTTAATATTTATAGTTTCATTTTCTAAATATATTACACAGCAACATTTAAAAAGCTAATTGTTATAATCATTGCATGAATGGATGGTTTTTTTTTGTTGAAATTGTTAATAGAGAACATGCTTTTACATTGTTAATATATCAAAAGTAATTATTTTTATGCTGACACATCACTATAAATACCTATTTATCCTTCTAAAGTGTGTTATCTAGACTACCATAACTTTCTATGTGATTGAATCTCTCTGTATATCTAAGTATATTTCTACATGCAATATTTTTTTTTGTATTAGAATAAATGGTTACAAATACTTATTGATAGATGTTTACTAAAATGGTGCTTCTAAAAGTTGAATGGGTGATATTGTGTTCAGTTTATATCTCATATCAATGTAAGAATATCATGTTTTTTCTAGAATTTTTTATTTACAATTTACATACGGTCATTATTACTATTTCAATTCAAATTTAATACGGTATTGAAATTGTTATATGGTCCATCGATAGAGTTGTAATATTTATTCAGTTTGTGATAGACCAGTGGTTATGACAATAACTATTTATTTTCCTATAAATTAATAATTTATTCTCTTAACTGTTTGATAAACAGTAAATTACTATATTAAACGGATACTAACATTAATTATTTTTGTATCTAAACTATCATTTATTAACTGTAGTCTATACATTTGTCTATCACACTGTCACTATTGCTCAAAATACATGATGCTAATTTGGGAGAGTGTAAGCAAAAATGGCATTTTTCATTTTTACAAAAAAAAAAAATCTTACAAAGTCTTTTCGTTGCATAAAAGTATTTCTTGCATCTGAATTTGTTTATATTATTAAAAAATAAATTATTCTGCCTGCGTATCACGGATTATGGTGTTTTTGCCATTTACACTGTTCAAAAGATACAAAACAAATTTAAATAAATACAAAAGTTCACGAGGAAGTATTCAATAACCTCTCGATTTATAAGTTTCCTCATTATATTCGACTAACAACACTAGAATCTGATATCTTCTACATATTGTCTATTCTTCTGTAATAATCAGAGTTATTAGTACTTCCTCTAAACTTAAAGTGAATTGTGTTATTAAACATAAATGTTTTGTTAAAAAGTAAAACAACAAACCAAAACTATTCTCTGTTATGAAAGTCAAACATTTTTCAACTATAATATTCTGTTTTAACTGTTAGTTATCTTGCGAATTTATTCGATTCTCTCTCATTTCTATTAGGAAACCATATACCATTAAACTGTGTTCTTATATATCAAACTGCAATATTCAATGTAAAATATCTCTAATATAGGTGTATGTATATGTAAACCAATTTTTATTCTGTGATAGCCAAATCGAGCTTATATTTTGAGGTTATATCAGCCGTCTGTATTGATGTTCTATTATAAAATCAATTATTTTATGTTCTAAATACACCGAAAATGTACTGATTTTAGTCATCAAGCGTAATCGAGTGTAATTTAGATGTTATTTCCTGTCATATTCATGTAAAGTTAACGTCATTTTTCGCGCTCTTTCTTTGTAAAATGTCTTTGTTTTAAAAATGTTGAGGCATAGTCATGAAAATATAATTCATAATAATGAAAATATATGCGTTAATAATAAGAGTTTTTGGCGGGATCTTGATCTGTCATGTTGTGATGTTTATGTTTATTCATACACTTAGTTCATCAGCTCTGTATTGTATAAAATAGGCGACAATTTGCGCGAGGCAGTCTAGCTGAAGAGCATAAGTGAATTATGAATAATCATCCGGGACATGATATATTTGTTCCCACAAAAACTCCCAAGAGAACTTCAACAAGAGAGCCGCCATCTTGTTGAAGTTAGTTTCATTTGTCTAAAATGCCCACATCTTATCATTTGAAAATGGCAGAAATAGTCTATAAAAAGTACTGAGTTGCCAAGAAAAAAAAAGAAGAATAGGAGTTAATAATATACTGTTTATAAGTTTGTCCACTTTCATTGCTCATTGAAATATAAATTAGTTTGTAAGGATAAATGTGACTGAAATATGATTAATTTTAAGCTATACATATATGAACTTTTTTACATTTATACAACAATTTTGATCTCAGAAGCCTAGAAATGAAACCTAACAAAAGACTGATATTAGAGCCATTGTTTAAATCAAAAATCAATTTACTGAAAATATGTCAAACATTTTGAACTGTGTAGATTATTGGTTTTTTTTTTATATAACTATTCCCAAAGGATAAGAAAATATATTTTTACAGAATTTTGGACATATTTCCATCCATGTTATGCCACTCTACAGCTCTTTATAGAAATTTAGAAAATAGAAATAATAATTAAAATTTATTGTATCATATTCCCTTTTGTTTTCAATTTAAAGAAAACAATAAAAAGGATATTATTTTAATAATGAATTTGTTATTTTATTTTGGTGAATAAATGAATAATTATAATCAGCCCATAATTACATTCCGATCAATTTTATAATTATAATGTAATTAAATTAGGAAAAAAATTGTATCACTTTTATTGTAGCTTAGCTTAACTTAAAAATGTGAATGACAAGTAAAAGGAAAAAAAAGTCAATAAAAAAATATGTATTCATGTCGTGAGTCAGTCGCATAATCATTTATGTAAGCTTTTATGTGTATATTGTACAATCATGCATTGATTTGATTGTAAAGTTATGATTAAGATGTAATCAGAAATGATTGTAGTGTAAGATTCAATTTTTCGAGTTATTTACTTGATAGAACAGTATGTGTTCATTTTTACGTAATTAACTTTTAACCATTTTAAATTATAAATTCAAAATTTTCGTTACTCTATTGAACTGATCCATTTGTTTTGTTGAAATATTGTTGTCAAATGTTTGCAATGACTTTGGGAACGTTTTAGTATTAAATCGATAAGAATATGATCACTTTACAAAGTTTATTCGGGAAAATTCAATGCTAAATTGCACAGAAATGATTTTGTTAGGCTATTATTATAGGAATGTAGTTGATTTTGTCTTTATATATTACAAACGTATATGTGGTTTTCTTTGCTAGGAACAATTTTACGTTATTCATAAACGTGATAGGAAGCGCTATGGTCGAGTTAGCATAAAAAGTCAAACCACATTGTCAGCTACACATAGTTGGCTAAACACCAACCTGTTACTGCTTTATTAAATAATTTACCTAAGGTTGTCAAAACTCTGAAAGTAATCGCAGACTTGTATTATATACATATTTAAGATTTTTTTTAACAATTGACCTCATATACTCGGTACCAGTATCAAGTTGTTGCCCCGGATCAAAAAATCCGTAGATCCACGACTGCTGGAAAGTAGAGAACAACGTATTCCAGGTCAGCTAGTTCTATTTATGTAGAGTGAATTCTCGAAAAGTAGAAACATCAAATTCAGGTAAACGACAAAATGATTCATATTTTAATATATTACGATTACTGCAGCCGAAATTGTGGTGGAAAATTTCACAACAATAACTTTTCGCACGGGACTTAAAACCCGTTAGTTTTATAACGAAACAGAACCCATGCCATCTATTTTAATATGGCGTTACTAAATCATAAAGTTTGGTATATGCGACGAATAAAAGAATAGAGGCGTCCATTAATTACGTGAGGTGATTTTGGAGATTTTAACCCCCCCTCATATCTGGTCAGATTTTGCACGACCCCTCCCCCTCCTCTAATGTCAGGTGAGATTTTTCAAAATGCATGCGTTTAATCTAAATAAGTTAATCTGCGTTAAAGTATGGTGTATTAAAAAAAATAGAATAATTATTTTTAATTAAGACTAGTTACGTTTAGTGGAGAAATATTTAATTTACGCTGATAATATACTAGACACAAAAATTAAGGGATATAAAACAAAATCCAAATTTTTGGGTGATTTTCAACGAGCTGTAACTCCGAGGAAAATGATCGTACAGAAAAAACAAAAAAAGCAAATTGTAGCTCCATGTGTCTAGTTTTCAGATATGACTATGAAAGTTTTTTGTCATGTCCAGGTCTGGAGAAATACTAAGAAAACTAAAAAAAAAAAATTTTTTTCCGGTCTAAAAAAAGGTCCACGGGCTTCAAAAAAATTTTTTTGATTGTTTCGTTCAAATGCTCTTTTAGAAAATTTAATACTCTTTAATTTGACGTATTCAAAAAGCCTGTACGACGATTTGCCGCGGAGTTATCGTCAATCAAAGCAAAAAAGTTATTTTTCACTTTGATAATCAATAACTACGGAAATAATGATTTGTCCGGATTGTCCAAAATCTTTTTTTCTCAAATCAAGAAAACTTGTTTAAGCTAGAAAGTTACTGTGAGATAAATTTTGATCTTTTTAGCTGAGTAAAATTTTTGAATGATGCCCATTTTTATCAAAATATTTTTTTTGTTCAGTGTAACCCACTTTTGTCGCTATTTTACACTCTTTATTGCGGAAAAAAATTATGTGGTACCTGCTGAAGTCTCCCTTTCCCCTCACGTGAGATTGGATGAGATATCAGCTCGACCTCTCCACCCCCTAAACGCCTCACGTAGTTAATGGACGCACCAATTCCTGTACAGCATGGTTCTTAAAATACTCGCACAAAAAGGAGACACGGATACCCTAAACTGTGTATTAGATGAACAATGTATACTTTTTTACATTCTGTAAATTATTTCTGCTTCTCTCCAAGTTGTATCTTTACCTAACGAATTTGCTCTTAACGTGACGCGTCTTTAACATTTCACAGTCAATTCTCGCTTAATTACAAAATAACTGTCCAAGAAGTTTCATTGATAATTGTATAGTATAGTTGTCATCCTTCCTCAAAGCTGGGTATACAAAAATAAATCGTAATAAAGGGACAATGGAATTAAAAAACTAAGCAGCCTAGAATCATCTACGAGAGCTTCCGCATCGAATAGTCATAGTTCCGTCAAGATAAGTTTAGTAGTTTTGGCGTGATTGACCGACCAAAAACTGTATTTTCTATATAGACTACCTGTTGCCTACGGTTCTGTTCACTTTTTAGTCATCAACAGAGTGTACGTAAAATCTGTTCTTAGTGTCTGCATTGTGAATTAACTGCATGACAAGTCAATAGGTTAGACGGTTTTGGAGATGCCGCCATGAGTGAGTCAGTTTTAAATCGATTATATATTTCAAAGAAGCATTATTGAATAAAATCCTAATTAACTTACCTTACTTATATTACTGCCTTACATATTGTAAATTGTTCTTATGGGAAAGATAAATCTAAATGTATTTACATTGTCACAATCGTCACAGAAACCAATTTTTTTATTATTTTCATATTTATTATTCGCCTTTTTTATCTATATTCGTAAATGTTCTATACTCTGTACTACTACTGTGAAGGAAAATGTATTAAAATGAATTTGTTTTACACCAGTTTTACATATAAATTAGAATTTAAGGTTATAATTATAATTTTAAAATTTTTTCTTTGTTTATCAATACGTTACGTTTAGTGATAAAAGTTATTTTGCACTTACGATCAAAATCAGGTTGAAAAAAAGTTTTAAAGCCACAGGATTTTTTTTTTGATCAGACTATGTTGCAAATAAGGATATATATCGCTAAAATAGAGATGCACTAAGTATATAACTCTGTGGACGGTTAATTACGAATCGCATCGCCGCTCAAATAATGTCACGACTTTTTTTTTTTTAGATTTTAGATAAGTTTTAACTATTCGGGGTTTAGAATATTTTATAACCAAACAAATATTCGTAATATAAAATGATATTCGTAACTTTTTTACATTTAAACTTCTTACGGGACGCCTTTGAAATTCTGATCCAGAATCTTTTTGTGTGACCTTTTTCCGGTAAAGTCGGCTCGAAGCGACTAAAAGAGCGAGAGAGAAATATAGTGATGTTACACTTCTGTCGAATGGTCAAAGCACACATCGTTGTTTTATTATTTTATGACACTAAATGAGCGACAGTGCGAAATAAAAAAATATGTTATTTAAAAGCAAAACTGTTGATACGGAATTCGGAGTGCTAGTTAGAGTAATTGTTATTTGTATTATCGAATCTGGAAAGTGGAAATGTTTCAACTCGTCAGCAGCAGGCAATTAGAGATTATTTGGCGGCATCTTAAATAAATTCAAATCAATCATCAGTCAGAATTTAAAACTGAAAACTGTAAACAAACAGTTGTTATTGTTGGATATCCAAGTTAATTGTTTAATGTGAAATTATAATTTGTAAATCAGAACTTTACATCGCAATAAGTTAAACAGATATAGTGTATACGTAAACACGTCACGTGACCATGTCGATCACGACTTGCATAAATTTACTCCTTTTCCAAATCTTCGTATAGAAGTTTTCACTAAAAAAAATAATGTAATACATAGGTTTATGAACTTAATAGAAACTCAAAAAAATATTAACATGACATAAAGATCCTGCCATTTTGTATTTCGTAAAAACTAAAGTTTTTGAAAACATACATATAATAGCATAAATGAACATTGATAAAGTCATATTGTTTATTTACAACGGAATTTTCACTTTCTAGACACGATAAAACGTGCTTATAATAAAATGGCGATTATTATATATTTCTACGAGATTGACAATATTAATAAAGTTTTTTTTATAGATAAGCTTAAGCGTTATGGCCATAATCTCACCTGATCTTAAGTGACGATACGGCCCAAGTTGGTAGACATTCTAAGCCTGTGGAGGAACTGGCTCTCAAGTGCAACTGCCGGAACATATCTGTTGGTATTTGGCGGCATTAGAAAAAACCCTACCACCATGCTCTGGTTTCCTCAGGATGATTTCCTTCACCGAAAGTTCAAGCTCATAGTAGGTAGTTGGATTCCAACTCACGTCCTTTGACGCGAAGTCGTACACACTACCACTGAGCTATCATCGTATTATGATATTATGACAGTCTTATCATGTCAGTGCGTGTTTATAAAATCTATCATCTGTTACATCTTATGGTATGTAGGTGATTTTTTTATCTACGAAGTAAATAATTTACACATTTATACTTTTTCTAATGCCCGACTGGCTAGCTACCACCTTCAAGTTGAAAATCTGCCGCCAAATACCAATATGTGTGTTCCGGCAGTTGCACTTGAGAGTAAGTTCGTTAATAATAAAGGCCGACAACGCACCTGCGATCCCACTGGTGTTGTGGGTGTCCACGGGCGGCGGTGATCACTTACCATCAGGTGACATGCTTGCTCGTTTGACTGCTATTACATAAAAAGAATTAAATGTAATCTGAAACATTATATCGATGATAGATCAGTCATTTGTAGGTTACATCTATAATCGTAAAGGGAAACTTTGAATTCATGTATAGTTTTAATTTTGAAAATTGTGTTATGTATAAAGTATCGCCAGTTTATTATATTATGCATACATGAATGAAATCTGTGATTTGTAATCTGTGTTCATATGATGAAAATGTATTGCCGGGTTGTAGATACACATGTAAAAACGCCTCTGTATTATTTAATTCTTGTGTTGTGTGAAAAAAACATCTAAATAACCTTTAATGTTTGTATATGTATGATTTTTTTCTGAATCTGTGTAAGCAATATACTTTTTTTTTGTATAGTTTTTACTGTCGATTGTAATAGGAAAAAGCAAAGGTATCTAGATCATGCAGCTAAGTCAGATGGAATATAATTTTGTTCAGGTCGCAAACAGACTAGTGTTAATCTAATTTTATGTAAAACACTGTAATGTAGCATTCTCTAAAATTATGTGTAACTATGTTTCTACTTCATTGTTATTAGGTATTGTTAACGGTAAAGTTGTCACTAGAAGTGTAACACCGACGTGATAATATACCATCAAGTTCGTTGAAAGTGAAATTTTTTCGCGTCATTTGATATTCCAACAATCCATACCACAAATATCTTAAAATTATATTAAAAGTATTATTCATATTATATTATTATTTACTATTATTTTATTACGTCATCGTACTGTTCATATATATTTTTATCATCAGAACGAAGCCACGATTTTATGGAATTCTGTCATTAGTGCTAAGTAATTTTTATACATAATGTAATGTGAGGGTTCGATGGGACTGACATGTCGGTTGTAGATCGACAACCCAAAATAAAATAAACACAAAAAATACACCATTATAAATAAGTCTGAGTTTTTAAGTGCACCCATACGTGTGCACACTTTTTATTCTCAAAGTATAACACAATAGGCGTAACAGTAACACTTTTTACAAAGTAATTAAAAAATATCATTCACTTCGTGATTAATAATATACCTACATTTTCCCAAATCGAATGTTACTCATAATGCTCAGGTATTTGTTTAGCGTGCGAGTTAAGTTACCCTTCACTTAGCTTATATTTCTATAGACGGGGGATCATTGACCCCCTTGCACTTACCTGGCTACGACCCTGACAAAGATCCGATGTATATGTATACTTTATCTATTTGACATAGTTAATGGATTTTATGAAGTCTTGAGGCGTGATATGTTTATCTACAACTTGGACAACTGTTGCTCACTGTTAATTGTTAGTAATATTCGGTAATAATAATAATAAAACTGGTATTTGGACTGAATAAATGCTTACTACAGTTTGGAGTTTTGTGTTTTATTTTGAACTGACAACACCATCTGTGCTAATTACAACAATAATACTACAGCTTACTATTTATACTTATATTGCCAAAGACTTCTTTCATTTCATGAGATTTAAGGTACCTTATAAATTGTTTCAAGGTGCTTTTTTATAGTTTATAGGTTTGTCGGTATTCCCACAAATTCATCTGATGTGAAGTAATGATGTGGTTAAAGATTGTGGCCACGCTAAGCCTAGCCTGCCTAGGGTGGTAGCTAGCAAGCTGGGCGAACATTAGAAAAAGTCCTAACACAATGCTATAGTTTCATCACTATGTTTTCCTTCATCGAAAGTTCATTGCAGGTGGATTCGACACACACACGTACACACTACCAACTGAGCTTTCATCGTTTCACACTTTGCCAACTTTCATCAAATTTGCTAATAGTTTCAGAGTGATATGCAAACAAACAATGCAGACATTAAAATAAAATATTATTGACCTCTATAACCGTAAAACAATAAACATCGGCTATAATTCTGTTTTTTTTTTTTTATGTTTAAATATTAAATCAAAGGTATTTATTTCTCAATTATAATTAATTCCTATTGTCTATTATTTTATTTAAAATTATTTCACACGGCCTTCTGAATGTCGACCTGTGTTTTTCGACGACTTCTTTGATTGCTTTCTCGTACGCTTTTTTATCTATGGACTGTTCAGTTTGAAGAAAAGCGAGTAACATTTTGCCATAATGGCGGTCGTTTTTACAATACGATCCGTATTCCAATAATTTAGATAACACTTTACACTGCACGCCATGCGATTTGGAACTCTCTTTATAAATGTTGTAAATCACGGGTATATTATATGCAAAGCATTCCGCACTTAAATCCATGTCTAATATTCGTTGCATGAATTCAATTTGTTCCTGTTTATTTAAAGTTAAAATGTAATGATTCAACACGTTTCTAGAGATCGCTGTATCTCGTATGATAATATCTAACAGGATTTCCAAATATCCCTTTCGGTTTTCTCTCGACGATACTAAAAAGTCTATTACGAATCTGTTATATTCCCTTTTTATTATAGTAGGTATAAACTTTGTGTAGAAACCGGTTAGAAAGACATCAGATGTTGTTATGAAATGTATTTGTTTACAAAATTTCTCGATAGATGGCGTTGATAATTGCTCTGCTAGATAGATTAGTAGATTGTGGTTTTTACAACATTCTTCCGCAATATCCGCGAAATGTAATGTCGACTCGTTCTCGATCGTTTGAATAAACTCTTTGTAGTCGTCCTGTGAGTCAGATTCTGGATTCTTCTCCAAAATATTTACTATTTCGTGTTGTTGTTCTGTGAGGTTATGTTTAGTAGGACGTTCGTCTATTTTTTTAAAGAATTTCTGAACCCATTTGTTGTTTTCGTCTGGGGGTGAAGCTGCTGCGATACATTTTTGTAACTGAATCTCGGATGAAGGTGAAAATGTCCAAATATGTGACATTATAATATAACGTGAATTATTTTACGTACAAACAACTGATGTAAACATTTTCCAATTTGTAAACATATGCACAGAGTAAAAATATGTTAACTTGTTTATTTGTACTGTGACAAGGCTTCATTTACGCATGTGCCAGTATCAATATTTATATCTAAGTTTATTTTTAACTTATAACTGAATATACAGATACAAACAAAGTTAACTACAAATTTTATTCTAAAAGTAACATATCGGGCCGCAAGTCAATGTACACTAAATACAAGTAACTTGTTATTGCTCATTATCGCCATTATTGAGAAGGTAGAGTATTTTGTGATTATTTGAACGCTACTATCAAATTCTACCATTTTAATGGATAATACAAAATATAGGGCAAAATAAGATTAAATATAACTTAAAAATAATACAAACTAGATGACAAATTTATATCTTGTCAAAAACTTTTATAACCTAGTTTGTAACAAAAATTTCCTGTGGTCCCTTTTCTATTGACAACCTATTTATGACAATATTACGTTTTAAAAATATGATGATGAATGAAGTTTTTTGGCCATAAACAAGTAATGCTTTCAGTTATTATTAATAATTGACATCACGTATGTACGAGAGTACTCAAAATGCCTTAATATTTACGCAACACAGAAGCCAAATGACGTATGTTTATGATTTAAAATAAAAAAGTATAAACCACAATATGATATATTTAGTTCCCGCTGAGTTAAAAACCTCTTTGTTTAATGGCAGTTCTTTGTGCTTTATTTTTATAAATTATATTTTATCAATGACATTTCGATATCAGGATATTCGAAAATAAAAATGTATGAAAACAGGTAAGAATATTTAGCAAATTTATCATTATTTTAGTAAACAAGTGTATTTGTGTATTGAAAAACAGAAAGAAAATGAGTGCTCGCACCTCTCTCTTGCCCTTACAGTAATATACGAAATGTAACTCACACTCTTTCTATCTTTACTAACTTATATCTCCTTCTAAACTACCGTTCGCCTCGTACGATCTCACTTTTCGCAACGCTCTCGTCACTCATTCAACCAGCTTACTCCCCATGTTAAGCGTGCGTAATGAAGTTTTACTTCAACAATGGCGACTGTAACAGAACACGCTGTAAACTAATACAAACGAAAAAAGTTAATAATTTTATTAAATGTAATCTATTAAAATGAAGACTTTTGTGTGCTGACAACATTATACCTTAAACTGTCAGTGTCAAATAGGATAAATAAAACGGATTAGTTGAAAAGGCAAATAGTAGCGCCCTCACCCAGAAGCGTATAACCGGTGTTTAGTTTCGGATAAATATTTGAAAATCTTATTTTTATCGTATCAAGTATTAACTTTTTGTTCCATGTATGCCGTTTAGATAATCGGTAAGTTTATTTTATTAAAATATTTACGATCTGTATTTTATTTATTTCTATATTCTTGTTTATGTATTCAGGGTACGTAAGTTGTGTGGGAATAAAATATTTTTCCTGTATGGAATGACCGTTTGTGAACTTAGCGATAAAAATTCGTAGACAATAAGTAATGATAATCCGAGCGCGGACATTTCTTTATGTTTATCATCACGGTATGTTTGTATTGGCGTAGACAGAAATAGTTTATTACCGTTTTGGTTTGTTTAGGCTATGTTCTGTCTGTCGTTTGTTTGTCCGACATTTGGAAAGCTTGGTGGTAGGTTTATATCCTGACTGGTTAACGACCGCCGTCGGGTTTAGACTGGCAGAAAATAAAGGTTCGGTATAAGCCTTTGTGTTCCGGCACAGTGAACGAGATTCAGCCCTTTTCGGCAAGTTCAGCAACATGGCTGTAATGCCCCTGGTGTTATGGCTGTATGTATACGACGGTGACCATTTATCATCAGGTGAGCCGTCTAACTGTTTGCTGCCCATTAGCATAGCATATTATTAGAGTTTTGTCCACAGTCTCATATTATGTTAGTGACGATCTTGCTCTGAATGAGGACACGCTGGCCTTAATTGAGGAATCGGCTCTAGAGTACACTAGAACGTGCCTCTAAAGCTGCACTAGTGGGCTCTTACCAAATTTGTCTGGGAGAGTTTCATGAGTTGTGAAGGTGAGTGTTGACGCGCGTCGGAATAGGGCCCCACAAAAACCTACATCCGTGTCACATTTCTTGGAAACCGCGCACAATCCCTCCCTGCCACACGATGGACCCTCCTCGCGTACCCTGAATCCATGGATAGCTAAGAAATACCTCTCTCTGGATTATATCGTAGGTAAACTTGGCTGGGTCGGGTAAAAACTTTCCTTAACCTATCTTATTTAGACTCCCCCCTGTTCGGAAATTATTCTAAACTTTATTACAAATTCCAATAGTGTCCGTTACAGTTACGGAGCTCCATAACATACATAGTGCAGTAAACCTTACCGTATCTTTTTGAAAGTGGAGAACGAAAGCTTGTCAAAACGACTCCATACTTCATTGGTTGTGTATATAGTTAGTTAATGTTTTAGCGTTATGGTTACAATCTCACCTGATCTTACGTGACGATGTGGCCCAAGATGGCGGACACGCTAAGCCTAGTGGAGAGACTGACTTGTCAAGTGCAACTGCCGGATCGCACCTATAGGTATTTAGTGTCAGATTTTCAACTTGAGGCTATGCTATGACTTCATCACTATTTTTCCCATCACCGAAAGCTGTAGCTCATTGTCAGTGGCTTCGAATTCACGTCCTTTGACGCGGCTTTCGTACACACTACCAACTGAGCTATCATCAGTACAAAACTTGGAAGTTTGTAACGATCGCAAGCAAGTGGAACATACATTTATACTGTGAGACACGTACAAATCGGTCTCAGGTATATCTACGTCAGTCAAGTATAGTCTGGTACAGGGATACTCAAACTTTTTTTTTGGTGTCGTGGGCCGCAAACAAAAAAATATTTAGGTAATCGTTTTCTTAGCGATTATGTCCTTGGGTAATTAAAAAAAAATTAAAAAATTCAGATGGCCCAACCGCAAAAGCCCGCCGATTTAAGGGTTAAGTAAAAAGAGGGAAAAATTGTCTTTCGGAACTCTTTAGCGTGTACTGGCTATAAAATTAAAATTAGATTAATATAATATACTAGCTGACCCGAAAGACGTCCTGTCTTAACTATGAATATTGAATTAAAATTGGTATAATAAGTAAAAAAAAAAAGATTCTAAAGCATAGTGTTCATTAATGTAATGCTATATGACTGAGAGTTATGTTAACTTAATATTATCGTTAAGTTTATTTTTTATTTTTTTAATGATAATTCAACTCCCTTATTTTTTCTTCCTTTGCCTTCTCCTGACAATAATTAACACTAAAAAAGAATTAGCGAAATTGTTCCATCCGTTCACGCGTGATGCGATGACCAAGGGGAAATGGGGTTCATTTTTATGTATTATAAATATAGAAATATTCCGTTTATAAAGTCCTTAATATAAGTCTGCGATATCATATATTTATATTTTCTGGTTTACTTGTAATAACCATTTTTATTATTTACAATTTTATTCCAAAATAACCCTTCCCTTGGGAAGATGTTTTATCAACACGGTATTAATCCTTATGTAAATGAATTTGTTAATCATTCGAATGGTTTAATTTAGAACAAATATTCAATTTACAGTATTCAATTTAAATGAGTAACTTAGTAAATATCACAGATTCAAAATATATGACGCTATAAAAAAAAATATATCCGGCCTTTTATTACGAAATCTGCCTTGTTATAAATCTCGTAAAATTCAAATGAAACTTATTATAAACAACGAAGATAAGTTAACACCCAGAATCTGAAAAACCATTTGTGGATTATAAAAGAATGACTTTTACCTATCAAATATCTATTTTCACTACTTATTAGTAGTATGTAAAGTTTAAAAATACCAATAATTAAAACTTCCTAATTACTTTTATTATATGGAATCAAAGTTTCTTGAATTTCTCGCCTAAGGACAACTACTTTAGACAGAGATCATACTGAATACAATATATATATATATATATATATAATATTTTTCATTGCGAATTTTTACCTTCTTTTTACATAATCTACACAATAATAGTTCTTAATGAGTAAGCGATTCGAAGCGATGATAGTTCAGTGGTGTGTACGATTTCGTGTCAAGGGACGTGAGTTCGATTCCACCAACAATGAGCTTATGAAGGAAAACGTAGTGAGGTAACGAAGCATGGTGGTAGAGCTTTTTCTAATGCAGCCTGGCTAGCTCAAGTTGAAAATCTGCTGCCAAATACCAATAGGCGTGTACCAGCAGTTGTACTTGAAAGCCAGTTCCTCCACAGATTTTAGCTTGTCTACCAGCTTGAGCCGTATCGTCACTTAAGATCAGGTGATATTATGACCGTAATGCTAAAATTTAACAATAAAAAAAAAAAACTCCAGTCGTTCGTCGGAGTTGACACACACACTTATTTTATTTATGAGACACCAATATCCGGTAAATTTAATTTACCTAAGCAATTAATTTTAACAAATTGGTTTGACCAAAAGAGATTCCAAGAAGCATACGTAATAAAAATATTCTTAAATTATAAACTTCTTATTTTAAGACATTCAAGTGATGATAGCTCAGTCGGTAGTGTTTACGGACGCAGTGCCAATGAACGTGAGTTCGAATCCACCGGCAATGAGCTTGAGCTTTCGGTGAAGGTAAACATTTTGATAACACCTCGGCATGGTGGTAGAGCTTTTCTAACGCCCACCTGACTAGTCACCATCCCCAAGTTGAAAATCTACCACCCAATACCTATACGTGTGTTCCGGCAGCTGCACTCGAGCGTCAATCCTCCATCGCCAATACAGATCCGGTGAGATAATGGCCATAACGTCAAAAACTTTAACTATAAAAAAACAACGATGCGAATTTGTTTGCATGCGTCGAATTTGCAACGAATTTGAAGCGATGATAGCTTATGGTAGTGTGTACGACTGTGCGTTAAGGGACGTGAGTTCGAATCCAAGCACCTACAATGAGCTTGAGCTTTCGGTGAAGGGAAACATCGTGAGGAAACCATAGCATGGTGGTAGGGCTTTTTCTGATGCCCGACTGGCTAGCTACCACCCTCGACTTGTAAATCTGCTGCCAAATACCAGTAGATGTGTTCCGGCAGTCGCACTTGTGAGCCAGTTCCTTCACAGGTGTAGCGTGTCTACCATCTTGGGCCGTATCGTCACTTAAGATCAGGTGAGATTATGGCCATAACGCTAGACCTTAAATAAATAAAAAAAACAACAAACTTAAATTCTCATTAACAATATTGACTAGTGATTTCGTTATAAAACTCGTTTTAAACACGTCCTCATCGGTCGGGTCCGTTTTAACGAGTTTGGTCCAGTTTTTTCCTGGGAGGTATGAAGCCGATGGCCGCCCGTGTCCTGTTAGCTGGAACCCGCTTAGGAAACTGAGTCAGCTAAATGTGGAACAGGTCAGGGCCGCATCCAGGAACCCGTGGGTCAATTATGTTATTCCATAGGCCTGCGACTTTGTTCCCGCGGAATTGAAATTATCATATCATCGTTTCTGATATTATAAATGCGAAAGTGAGTTTGTTTGTTCGTTACGCTTTCACGCTTAAACCGCTGAATCGATTGTGATGGATTTTGGTACAGAGATAGTTGGGATTCTGCAGAGGAACATAGGCTACTTTTTTCGCGAAAAACTGCGTCATCCGATTTGTTTGACAAAATTTATATTAACGCGAGCGAAGCCGCACGTAAAGTCTAGTATTTAATAAGTATTGCCCGTTTTTGTAACCTTTTTCAATATAGCTTTGCTCCTATTGGTGATAGCGTGATGTTAAATTGGCTAAAGCGTTTCTCGATGGGTACTCTATTGAATACAATTTTTTTTTTCAAATACGACTCGTATTTACTAAGATTAGCGCGTTCAAACAAACAAACAAACACGCTTTTCCGCTTTATAATATTAATATAGATACACTAGACTTGCCCGCGGTTTCGAACGCTTGCACTTGAATTATGTTTCTTACAATTTTAATTAGCGATGATGCAATGATAGCTCAGTGGTATTGTGTACGACTTCGCGTCAAGGGACGTGAGTTCGAATCCAACCACCTCCAATGAGGTTGAGCTTTCGGTGAAGTGAAACATCGTGAGGAAACCATAGCGGGGTGGTAGGGCTTTTTCTAACTCCCGCCTGGGTAGCTACCACCCTCAAGTTGTAAACCTGCCGCTAAATACCAATAGGTGTGTTCCAGCAGTTGCACTTTAGAGCCAGTCTCAGCCGTATCATCACTTAAGATCAGGCGAGATTATGGCCCCAACGCTATACCTTAAGTATATAAAAAACCTATTTTGCACTCTTTATTACATGATATTATTGTAAAGTTCAATACTCGAAAAAAAAGTGTACAGTGCGCCTAAAGATGTCGTTTCTATAAATTCTATTATCACACGAACGAACTCGCGGGCACAGCTAGTATACAAACAAATCTAGGTTCCTTGTTAATCGTGGATTAGTATGTGTAGTAATTAGTCTAAAATTAGGTTATGTTAATATATCTATCTCATATCGTTAATTGCCCCCTAATCGTTTTAAAATTGTTGGCAAATTCCAAAAGATTTGTGTCACTCTGAGATGCGACAATTGCATCAGATTGAGTCTTGATCACCGTACACCAAGTGAAACATTTGTCGTACTAAGCAATCTATATTAATAATATTGTTAAGCGGAAATGTTTGTTTGTATGAACACGTAAATCTTAGAAACTACCCGCGTGATTTTAAAGTTTTTGAAGTGAAACTTCTTTAGGCGCATGAGGGTAAAATTTTTACAGATGAAACGTCACGCCGGTATGCAACGGAAGTGTCGGAAAAGAGAGAGAGAGTGATCGAGACCGATTGAGAGAGAGTAAGACAGGGAAATTTAAATTAAAGTTAAAAATTAAATTATTAATTTAAAGTTAATTTAAAGTTTTAGATTTGTATAAATATAAACAAGATTTATAAATTAGTTCGCCAAAGAAGTTTCACTTCTGACATGTGTACTTTGTACGCACGCATGTTTTTTTTTTTTATATTTGATAGAGTTGTTATTAAAGAAGGCTTTAGGCTGTTTTATATCACGCTATCATTATTAGGAGCAAAGGGGCCATTCATTAATTACGTAACGATAATTTTGGTCACTTTTGACCCCCCTACACCCATGTAAATATACGTAAGATTCCGCGAACCGTCCCACCCCTTTCTTACGTAAGATTCTGTCTTGATCTTCTAAATAATTAACTGTTATGTTAGGAAAGGAAATGTTTTTATTTTATTAAAATAATAAAAATACTATAACACTGGGTAAAATGTACTATATTTTTTTCTACAGAACCAAATATGGGCAACATTAAAAACACATGGAATTTTTAATCAGTTTTTTTTTTGTCATTAAGGAATAAAAATTATTTGAATAAAATTAACATCCGACTGTACATTGGAATCCAAAATGGAATTAAATTTTCATTATTGAATTTTGATTTACGAAATACTACGCAAGAATTAATTTCACCCCCGTCCTCCCCAAGGTACGGACATGTAGGGATTTTGTTAACTTTTACTTTGTACAACGACTTTGTTAGTGATCCCTTGATTCTGGTCACTGACAGCAGCAATCATTGCTTGTTTTCATTACAAGGGCATGTGAATATGAAGTGTTTCGAAATTAATCGTTCTTGTAACATATTTATAAGGATGTAAAGATTGTTCGAGCATTTATATCGATAAGTAGATTAGGACACGCATATCTCGAGTGTTTGACCTAATATTATGTATGCATTTCGTAATTACATGGACTATGATAGCTTGAGACCGTGGCGTCGCTCGTTTTAGGTGTATTGAAGCGGCGATGACTCGGTTGGTAGTATGCACGGACGTCGCGTCAGTGGAAGTGAGTTTGAATCTCTGCAATGAAAACATTGAATACATTCGCAAGGTGGTAGGGCTTTCATTAAGTTGACAATCTGCCGCCAAATACCAATAGGTGTGTTCCGGCAGTTGCACTTGAGGGCCAGGTTTAACGGGTCTACCAACTTGGGCCGTATCGTCACTTAAGATCAGGTGAGATTGTGGCCACAAAGCTTACCTTAACTATAAAAAAAAAGTGAAAAATTGTGACGAACCACAGTAAAGTTTTTTGCCTACCCCTTTTGTATTAATTAACATGGTGTTTAAAATCTTATTCTGTACGGATTTCCTCATCGCAGTAAGGGCGTGAGGAGAATGTGGTGATTTATCGGGAGCTATCACACATTACCCACTAAAACGTACCACTGCGACACCTCTAACTCCCTTACCAGAGATCAGGGAAAGCGCACACAGTTGTAATGATATCTGATCCCCTAGAACAATTGTCTGTTTCTTTTTCTATTGTTAAGGTTTAGCGTTATGGGCATAATCTGTTTTGATCTTAAGTGAAGATACGGCCCAAGTTGGTCGACACGCTAAACCTGTGGAGGGATTAGCTCTCAAGTGCAACTGCCGGAACACACCTATTGGTATTTGGTGGCAGATTTTCAACTTGAGGGTAGTTATTAGTCAGGCGGGCCCTACCACCATGCAAAGTGTCTATAATCATAGAAATGTATCGGATGATAATATATGACATTCTATATAGGTATAGAAAGAGCGAATCGAGTGAAGCGATGATAGCTCAGTGGTAGTGTGTACGACTTCGCGTCAAGGGACGTGAGTTCGAATCCAAGCACCTACAATGAGCTTGAGCTTCCGGTGAAGGAAAACATCGTGAGGAGACCATAGCATGGTGGTAGGGCTTTTTCTAATGCCCGCCTGGGTAGCTACCACCCTCAAGTTGTAAACCTGCCGCCAAATACCAATAGGTGTGTTCCGGCAGCTGTACTTGAGAGCCAGTTCCTTCATAGTTTTAGCGTGTCTACCAACTTGGGCCGTATCGTCACTTAAGATCAGGTGAGATTATGGCCATAACGCTAAACCTTTAGTATAAAAAAAGAGGTCTCATGCTCGAGAGGCCACGAGCTCAAAAGTTACCTAAATTTGAACACAATTTAGCAAAAATTATAATTTAAGAATTTATTGATTTCGTCATATATAACTAAAGAGCATATACAAAGAATCAATTTCAGAAATCTTCCATTTAGTTATTCTTTCTATTGAGAATTCTATCGTCCGATATGTATTTAAAGTTGAAAATCTGCTGTCAAATACCAATAGGTGTGTTCCAGCAGCTGTACTTGAGAGACAGTCCCTCCTATAAAGGCCGGCAACACACCTGCGATTCCTCTGGTCTTGTGGGTGTCCATGGTCGGCGGTGATCACTTACCATCAGGTGACACAGTTTCTCGTTTGCCTCATATTCCATAAAATAAAATATTGATGGTGTTATTGAAGCATTCGTTAAACAGAAGGCTCGGAATAAAAGAATTTTACGAATAAATACCTTATTAAGGTTAAAGTGTTGTTTTACTATAAATATGTAATACATATACTATTTATTTTTATATTTAAGTAAATTGCAGACAATATTGGTAACACAGTTGTTGGGTAAATGTTTCGGTGATTTATTGAAATTAAATTACTAATGTTTGGAAGATCCAAAAGTGCATGCCTCAGAATCTCTTTTTGTTGTTTGTTTATTTAATAACAATTAAACCACATCGAATCAGACCGTGAAAAGTAATAGGGTTCTATTCCTAATTATACTGAAGCGTATGAAAAACAAAGTACTCGATTAGTAAAGTATTTCGGTCGTTATCGTGATAACATACAGGATCCGCACATACAGACACGCGGACGTCCGAGACAGAACTTTTTAAAACAGTTTTTTAACTAGTTTAAATAATAAAAATGGCATTAAAAATATCATAAGTGTTAAAATTACTGTATTTTCTTCATACATGTGTGTATATATTATTTTACAAGTGCGATATATGATAAATAGAGGCATTTTAAGTTGGAAAAATCAGTTGTTTTGTGTGAAGTGACAGTAGTACCCACCTCAACGCGTCGCTTATGAGGCGTGCAAAATGATGATTTTTATTAGTGGCTATCCAATGAATTTGCCACGGGCTTCAGAGTCTATAGTTATGGTAATTAGAATGTCATCCCTTACAATATTTGTATTCTCTTATTGATAACGATCGCAGAAACAGACAACTGGGGTGCGAGCTCTAATTGATGATCACTGCGACATTATATTCATTCATTCATATTGTAACATACAATTTGGTTTATCTGTTAATATTATATACTAGCTGACCGGACAGACTTTGTCCTGTCTTAACTATGAATATATTTAAGTAATATTAATTCGTTGGTGGGAGGCGCCCGACGTGACGGCCCAGTGGCGTGCGCGTGAGCTGCGCGCGGTACTGGACTGTACTTGGACATTGCAATATTACTTTATTTTTATAAAATAAACGTAGCCTAAGTTACTCCTTATTACATCAGCTACCTGCCAATAAAAGTCCGGTCAAAATAGGTCCAGCCATTTCAGAGATTAGCCGAAACAAGCAGACAGACAGACAGACAAAAATTGTAAAAAAATGTTATTTTGGTGTATGTACCGTATATATTCATATACGTGTAGTAAAAAATGGTTATTTAAATATTACCAACAGACACTCCAATTTTATTTATATGTATAGATGTGTATCTTTGAGTTAAATAAATAAATAAATGATCAAAAATCGTTTCCAGGTTCTAGTAAGTTTACGTTTTTTTTTCCAGGTAGAAATGTTGAGGACGTGTCTTCTACTGGCGATGGTCGCTGTCGCGTATTCGATTCCGATCCATGACAAAATCACACCTAGGCCTGGAGAAGCGTGCGGTTACGAAGTAAGTTTTTCCTTTATGGAATAGTGGATAAACGAGCAAGCAGATCACCTGATGGTAAGTGATCACCGTCACTCGCGGACACCCACAATACGAGAGGAATCGCAGATGCGTCGCCGGCCTTTAAGGTATCAGTAGAGTCTCTTGAAGGTTTTCTTTATACTTGGAGAAATCCATTTAAGGATACGCTCTTGTCCCGGGGAGGACGAGTGGGTTATCTGGGAATCACCCGGTGCGAACCGGGATTACCCACTAAGAGTCCACGGTGTACCTCTGCTGCATAAATTGGGGCGACCCAGGGTCGAGCTGACAATCAAACATCATCATAATGAAGAATCATACATCATCATAATGAAGAATCATACATCGTCATAATGAAGAATCATACATCATCATAATGAAGAATCATACATCATCATAATGAAGAATCATACATCGTCATAATGAAGAATCATACATCATCATAATGAATAATCATACATCATCATAATGAAGAATCATACATCATCATAATGAAGAATCATACATCATCATAATGAAGAATCATACATCATCATAATGAAGAATCATACATCATCATAATGAAGAATCATACATCATCATAATTAAGAATCATACATCATCATAATGAAGAATCATACATCATCATAAAGAAGGATAGCCTGGTACACCCCAGCTGTCTTGAAGGTTCCCAAATCGGTATCGGTCCGGAAACACCCCCCACGGAAGTCGGTTCCACAAGGTTTTAGCGAACCGCCGGATGGTGACCACTGTGCATCAGTGATAATGGCCGGTGTAGCGGCATGTTGGATCAGGTGCATAACTTAACTAATATTATAAATGCCAAAGTGAGTTTATTCGTTACACTATCACGCCTAAACCGCTGAATCGATTATGATGAATTTTGGTGTAGTGATAGGTGGGACCTTAGAGACGGTGATAGGGTACTTTTTCTCGCGAAAACTTACCGGAAGTGTGGTAAACAGAGGGATACATTTTGTATGAGACTGTTTATTGCGTCATGCGATTTGTTTGAGAAAATCACTGTTAACGTGAGCCAAGCCGCAGGCTAAAGCTAGTCTACCATATATACATTGGATGTGCCCAAGACGATATTTTTATGGGATTTTTTTATAGGTAATGCTTAGCGTAATGGCCATAATCTCACCTGATCTTAAGTGACGATACGGCCCAAGTTGGTGGACAGGCTAAACCTGTGGAGGAACTGGCTCTCAAGTGCAACTGCCGGAACACACCTATTGGTTTTTGGCGGCAGGTTTTCAGCTTAAGGGTGGTAGCCAGTCAGGCGGGCATCGGAAAAAGCCCTACCACCATGCTATGGTTTCCTCACAATGTGTCCTTCACCGAAAGCTCAAGCTCATTGTAGGTGCTTGGATTCGAACTCACGTCCCTTGACGCGAAGTCGTACACACTACCACTGCGCTATCATCGCTTCAAATTTATGTTTACTTTAGAAATATCTTAATAAACAAGTAACATTGTTATTTATTCTATTCTTATTGGTAAGTTTTAGTTTAACTTATAGTTTATTTAGTATCTAACTAGTAGTTAGGAATATTTTTTCAATTGATCCCGTGTTTTAATTTTCCCCATATTTTTTAGGTTTTCTATAAGTCCTTGGAGGCACGTGTTGTTTGATTGAAATATAATCACGTGTTTTATCGACATGGTAATAATATTTTCTAAATGATATTCCTAATCGTCTTACGTACGGAAATTCGTTCCAACCGAGGGTTAGTGTTACCAGATCCGAAAATTAGTTTTCCTTGAAAATTCCCTGCTTAAACGATAAATTTCCAAACATTTCGGCAGTAAAAAATCTTACTTTAAAAACTCGCGGGTCAGTTTGAATATGTTAAGTAATTTGTTAACATAATTAATAAATAATCAATCAGTTAGACGTAATTTTTTATTTATGATTTTTTTAATTCCTGATAATCTACAATTTTCCTTGTTTCCGTGACTGACAGCTGAAATTCCGGATACGTCAGGAAAATTCCTGTCATCGGGTAACACTAACCGAGTGAAACACACGACTCTCATTTGAATGTTCCTGTTCTTATTTCTAAATATCATTTATTCAGTGGAGATTGGCTCAAAAGGCTTATATCCGTCATTATACTTTATAAAAATATGACTAGGTTTTACGTGCGGATTCGCTCGCTTTAATATTAATTTAGTCAAACAAATCGGAAGACGCAACAAAAAGTTTCATACAAAGTTTATCCCTCGTTTTACCCCACTTTCAATAAAGTTTTCCCGAGAAATAGTAGGCTATCACCGTCTCCAGGGTCCCGTCGATCTCTAACCAAAATTCATCATACTCTATTAGACTGTTTAGGTGTGAAAACGTAACAAATGTAAAACCCTTATATCTTAACCGTCTCGTTTAATAGTCTGCAATTCTAATTGGTTCTTCATATAACTAATACTTCAGTCCACTGATTCGTTCCGGAGTTCTACAATTGTAAAGACACGCGTATTTATATTGCCACAATCGGAAACTAAAAGCGCTATAAACGAACTACTTCAAATATCTTATTAAAACAATTCCTATAAAATCTTGTCATTACAATTAGAATTTATAAAGTTATTTTGATGGATATTATTTCTTGGGTGTTGACGTAATTCGAAAGAAGGCTCCCTTAAACCCACATCCGTGTTGCAAGTCTCGGACACTGTCTCGTGTTGTCCTCTCTCTGCCACAACGGTTAGGTTTCACGATGTCCCGGCACCGCTCGGGCAATCCGTGGTTTGCTAAGAAGTTTGTATATCATCCTGACATTATGACATGACATTAGGCTATCTATGGTCATATATTCTAACTCTCTGTATCGTGTTTATATATATACCTAGTGTAAGATATGAAGTGAATTGTTTTGGTCGAGTTGGAATGATTAGTGATACATTATTCCATTGTAAGTAGCTATAACGAATTGCCAGAGATATTATATACCGTTAGATAACTTCTGACCTTTCGAAGAATTTCTTTGTATTTTCATATCTATCTCTATATATATATATATATAAATAAATTGCCGAAATTTATGTACAAAGATTACTTCTGTACGGCTGCACCAATTTGTAGAATTCTTTTTTTAATATATTCGTTACTGTCAGGACAAGGTTTTTATATAGAATAACAAAACGATTTTGTTTAAATCTCATAATATGAAGAGTAATGAAGTGATGATAGCTCATTTGGTCTAGTGAACGGATGCCGCAGCAAAGGACGTAGGTTCAAATCCACTTATATTTAAGTTTCACATAATTAAAAGACATTTAAATGCTTCAAATCAAAAATCTTTATTCAATTTAGGCCCTAAGAAGGTGGTAATGAACGTCAAAATTACTACAGGTTCGGAAAGTATCGCAGTTATCGAGTAGAACCGACGAGAAACTCGATCTGCATCTTCTTTTTTTTTTTAATTCTTATTCTAATCTTATATACAATAATTTAATGTATTATAGTAGTTATTAGCGGATGTACAGAGAGGGGCGTCAATTCCAGACATCACGATCGCTCACATATTGATCCACCCTTTAATAACCTTTTGACATCAAAACCCGTTTGACATGATATAAACAAGGTTGGAGTTATAAACAAGTTTTATTCATAATGATTTCTTATGTTTACGCGAATATTATTCATCGAAATAAATGGATTTTGTCGCGGTTATTTATTAATTTTTATCCCGACGTTTCGAAAGCTTTTCAGCCTTCGTGGTCACGTAGACACAGTAACATGAACTTTTCTGGACAACCTACACCTCAGTCCGCCCCGTGACCGCGAACGCTGAAAAGCTTTCGTAACGTCGGGATCAAAATTAATTGAAGCCGCGATAAAATCCGTTTAAATTAGTTTTATTTCGAAGTTTTATTCAATTACTAGAAGAAATAAAAAACGGGTACTATATGAGATATACCCAGTTCTATTTAACCTAACGAATTGAAGTTGTTTAGGATTAATTACAGCTAATCGAAATTAAAAAAAAATATATATATATATATATATATATCGGTCAAACCATTTTTTTAGTTTCAGCGAGAATAAAGAACATCGATTTTAGGTGATAGGAAGTTCACCGGGTCAGCTAGTTATTAATATAAATAATATTCAATACAATATGAAGTCATTTTAACTTTAGGTCGCTATTATTCCTTCGTTATATGCTTGTTTAAATAATTTTTTTTTGTGTAAAATCTCTTCATCCCGCTTTAGCGCAATAGGGATGTAAAATGGGATTAAATGAAAAAACTTAATGTATATTTTTAGTTTAAAAAAAAAACATTTTTTTTTAAATAATACGAATTTTCTTAAATGAAAAATTGCATGTTTATTTAATATTACGTGTGCCAGCGACTTCGTTCGCGTGGAAGTAAAATTTTATTAACTCACCTTTGCCTGTTATTGTAATTTGAAGCAATACAGCTTTGGTCTTATTGGTGGTAGCGTAATGTTAGATAGACTAAAAAGCGTCCCTTAATTATTGCTCTGTCAAATACAACAAGTTTCAAAAACCGACTGGTATTGAAATGAAACTAATTTAAACGGATTTTATCGCGGTTATTTATTGATTTTGATCCCGACGTTTCGAAAGCTATTCAGCGTTCGCGGTCACGGGGCGGACTGAGGTGTAGGTTGTCCAGAAAAGTTCATGTTACTGTGTCTACCTTCAATTTAATTTTTATTATTGATAGGAATAATTTTTATTTTTATATTGATAGTGATAGGAGCACTATCAATAATAAAAATTAAATTGAAGGTACACACAGTAACGTGAACTTTTCTGGATAATATTCGCGTAAACATAAGAAATCATTAGTAAACCGACTGGTAGTAAGATTAGCGGGTTCAAATACCTAAACTCTTCGGCTTTGTTATCTTTATATATGTAGAAACATACAAGTCCTAAGCTTCTGAAGTGGAATAACTAAATATGCCAATAAGCACAGTAAATGTGAAAGATATATTCAGATCAGTAAAAATGATGCATGATACAAGAACTTCTTAGCAGACCAATCTTTGCAAATCGTGAAACCTAATCGTTGTGGCAGAGAGAGGATAACACGAGACAGTGTTCGAGACTTGCGATACGGATGTAGGTTTAAGGAGGCCTCTTTTCGATGATCATCACCACGCAACTTCACCCGCTCGTGTTTCTCTCTGCCCGGTATAAATCATTGGAGATAATGATTTACAGAATGAACATCAAAACAGTGTCAATAATAGAGAAATATAAATCTCACGTCCCTTCGGTAATGTTCCAGCTACCTGGGATGAATACGTCTCAAGCGTCAAGCTTAGACTGAACCCAAAGCTTTTTTTTATGGGACCTACACTGTTAGCCCGAGGGGCTTTTACAGCTTCACCTGAACTAGAGGTGCGAGCGCGGAGGGCGCTCGAGCCCGCAGGGCAACTCGCGCAAGGCTGTCACTAGTGACCGAACCTCGGCTTGGGCTGTTGCCGAATCGCCTAGAAGAACATCGAACGCGGTACTAGCTATTAATAAAAATCGAGTCAGCTAAATGTACTAACTGAACCCCTTCGGGATCTGGAAACTAAATTTGGTTTGTACTGTGCCATGGCAGGCGAGGCAGGATTCTATTGTGCGAGCCCAAATCCGCGCTTGCATCACGCGTTATACTAATCGGTATTATGAACTACCCTCCTATAACTACAACCCTATATATATATATAAATCTCGTGACACGTTGTTTGTCCGCGATGAAATCCTAAACTATTGAACAGAATTTTGATTAACTTTACCACATTGTGTACAGTTTGATACAACTTCAGAGACAGGATACTTTTATCTCGATAAGGGATCATAACGCGATAGATGTCGCTGTAGTCGATGTGATTGACTCCTCGATAAGGCAGAACAAGATCTGCCATGTCAGCTAGTATTCTTATAAATTTGGTCTATCGAGATTTATTTCATGTCTTACGAAGAGTGTTTACTTTTTTTTATAGTTAAGGCTTAGCGTAATGGCCATAATCTCACCTGATCTTAAATGACGATACGGCCCAAGTTGGTAGACACGCTAAACCTGTGGAGTGACTGGCTCTCAAGTGCAACTGCCGGAACACACCTATTGGTATTTGGCGACAGGTTTTCAACTTGAGGGTGATAGTTAGCCAGGCTGGCATCAGAAAAACCCCTACCACCATGCTATGGTATCCTCACGATGTTTTCCTTCACCGACAGCTCAAGCTCATTGTATGTGGTTAGGTTCGAACTCACGTCCCTTGACGCAAAGTCGTACACACTACCACTGAGCTATCATCGCTTCAAAATACTAATATTTTAGTTTCATTATATTGATTCAAAATGGGGCCGTGTCCCGTCATTCGTATAGATAAGCTTAAATAAGCAAGATAAGTATAATGAGCATAAACACTTGATCGATTTACATTACAATTCCTTTATTGCATAAATAAATGAATAAGTGAGTTTCTTTGTCTCTTACGCTTTTGCGTCTAAACCGCTGAATCGATTGTGATGAATTTTGATATATAGATAGATGAGACCCACGAGACGGAGATAGGCTAGTCTTTCTCGCGAAATCTGTATTGGAAGTGGGGTAAATAGAGGGATAAACTTTGTATGAAACTTTTTACTGCGACTTCCGATTTGTTTGACAAAATTGATATTAACGTAAGATGTAGCCAATGTATATAACTTAATATAAATATGTATAAATCAAACAATTCATATTAATATTATAAAACGAGAAGTTTGTTTAAACGAGCTGATCTTAGGAACTAGTTGTCGGATTTCATTATACATTTTTGTATTTGATAGAGCAATAATTGAGAAAGGCTTTGGGCTATTTAACATCACGCTACCACCAATAGGAGTAAGGCTGTATTGAAAAAAGTTACAAAAAAGGGGCAAAAAAAACATGACGCAAGTTTTGGTTCCCCGCGTTCGAAATCGCGGGCAAAGCTGGTTAATATAGTAGGGTGACGTGGCGAAATACTAGATGGATTTGGAAAATTATTTCCGAATCTGACAGCCCGATTAATTACTAATTTATCACGCTACCACCTTTAGGGGCTAAGCATAAAGAAACTGAACGTAATAATGAAATTTCTTAGATCACTCAAAAATAAGTATTAATTCAGTAAAATGAACAATTGACTGATGAGGAGCCCGCCAATAACACAGTGTTGCATGACTCAAGATAGGGTTGCTAGATTGCAAAATATTACTTCCCGTTTTTTTTTTTGTAATCATTTTAGAGTTGCCCGCTGACTTCGAGCGATGTGTTAAACGTTCATATAGTGCCGCACACTCACGACGATGTTGGTTGGTTGAAGACCGTCGACCAGTATTACTATGGAAGTAAGTGTTAAAACTGATTCAAGTTTAGTCAAATCAAATCAAAAATATTTATTCAATGTAGGCCCTAAAGAGCGCTTATGAACGTCAAAACTACTACCATTTCGCAAAGTAACGCAGTCATCGAGAAGAACCGGCAAGAAACACGATCTGCATCTTTTTTTAATTCTTATTCTTATCCTTATATACAATAATTTAATGTGTTACAGTAGTTATTAGCGGATGTACAGAGAGGGGCGTCAATTCCAGACATCACGATCGCTCACATATTGATCCACCCTATGGTCTTTTGACATCAAAACCCGTTTGACATAGTTCCTGAACCAACTTTCCGGCAATTCAGTAATGTGCTTTGGGACTTTATCTAAAAACTTGACACTATTACCTAACAAACTTTTACATGTCATCGAGAAGAACCGGCAAGAAACTCGATCTGCATCTTTTTTTTTAAGTCTTATTCTTATCC
Organism: Actias luna; assembly: GCA_039707435.1. Classification (NCBI taxonomy): domain Eukaryota; kingdom Metazoa; phylum Arthropoda; class Insecta; order Lepidoptera; family Saturniidae; genus Actias; species Actias luna. The sequence goes on along the minus strand of JAZHAC010000037.1, from coordinate 4,317,091 downwards.
TTATAAATTAAGTAAAAACAAAAACACCGTTTTTGGTTACTTTTTCCAATACAGCTTTGCTACTATTTGTGGTAACGTGATGTTAAATAACGTAAAGCCTTCCTTAATGGTGACTGTATCAAACAAACAAACTTTTCCTCTTTATAATAATAATATAAATTTTAAAAGCAATGTTTAAATCTAGGTAATAATACAATACAGAAGGCTGGCGTCCAGTACATACTTGATTCCGTTGTCCGGGAGTTGTGGGAGGATCCGAAAAGAAGGTACGTACGTCTGTTCTACTGTCACTATGGCCTTATAGCCCTATAAGGCGAATTCCTCAAAAGATGTTAGTACTCGCTGTTGCAATAATGTGTCTTAAATTCCTCTTTTTTTTAGCTTAATCTATTTGAATATTTATTTTACGGCTTCTTTTTACAATGTTTCGTTGGAAAATGTCCATAAACGACTGGATAACTGATAGAAAGATGAGTTATCGAAATAATGATGAATAAATGAACGGTTTTATAAAGTAATGATGAATAAATGAATGAAGTAATGATGAATAAACGAATGTTTTTTTTTTATTCTTAAGGTTTTGCGTTATGGCCATAATCTCACCTGATCTTAAGTGACGATATGGCCCAAGTTGGTAGACACGCTAAACCTGTGGAGGAACTGGCTCTCAAGTGCTTCTGCCGGAACACACCTATTGGTATTTGGCGGCAGGTTCACAACTATAGGGTGGTAGCTACCCAGGCGGGTATTAGAAAAAGCCCTACCACCATGCTATGGTTTCCTCACGGTGTTTTCCTTCACCGAAAGCTCAAGCTCATTGTAGGTGCTTGGGTTCGAACCCACGTCCCTTGACGCGAAGTCGTGCACACTACCACTGAGCTATCATCGCTTCAAATAAGGGATTAGGATTAGGAAATAAGGGAAGGGGATAATAATTAAGGAGTAAACAATCAGATTCTGTGTTGGCGAAGTGATATCCAGCAATATTTGTCTTCGGATTGTCTTATATTTGGTTAGCTCTTTTAATCCCCTGCATTGTCAGGTTCATCTACGTGGAGACAGCGTTCTTCTGGAAGTGGTGGGTGAGACAGACCGAGTCCATAAAGGACAAAGTGCACACTCTGGTGCGGCAAGGAAGGTTGCAATTTGTGGGTAAGTGTGCCTTCCTTATTGGTTATTTGTCACCGCGAAAAATTATTATAATGTATATAGATATGTTTTGGTACTAGGCTTAGCGTGCCATCATCTTTGGCTGCTAAACCCATGAGGTGTATATGAAAATTGTTCTTTCCAGGTGGAGCGTGGTCGATGAATGACGAAGCTGCCACTCATTACCAAAGCACCATCGACCAGTTCACTCTAGGGCTGAGGTAAGTTCAACTTGTCATTCTATCTCTCTTCGATGATTTATTTATATCTTTATTTTATTTTACAAGGAACTGATACAGATATGAGATTAAATACAAAAACAACTTAATTCTAGATATAATTTTAAAGGGTATGGGACCCTATTACTTTAGTGCATAACTTTCACAGTTAGGAACTTTTATGATGAACCATCATGTTCAAATTATATCAACGAATTATTACCAAAGAAAGATGACGTTTTAAAATATTTGAAAAAATTAAGTTTTTATGACATTAGTAATTTTTGACTACAGTTGTGTTTTTTGATGTGAAACGTTCAATGCGGTGGGTCACAGTGTCTGTTGGCGTGGCAACGCGTCGCCACGCTGTATATATACTATATATAAATAAGTGACTAATGAGAAGAATTCAGTTGGTTGTATTTAAATAGTGTGTTAAATAAATTTAAAGGTATAATTAAATAAATATCTTTAATAACACCTCAGTATTTTTTAAATTTTGCATTGCGCCATATGCATTTTCTTTCATGGGTTAATACTTTAAGTACATATTTTGTATAAAACAAAAAAAAAACGATGTAAGACATCTGTTAAACGTTCCGCGACAGGTCATGTTTTTCTTGTTACGCGCAAAGTGAATGGGCTATATAGAAGAAGTGTGAAAGATGTTCATGGGATCTGGCAATATGGTGGTTAGAGTGTTGCCGTGGTATCTTTTCAGTTGATATTCGACGGTGACGCCATGCTTTGGACACGCTCTGATCCTGGGATCAGTAGGGATAAGATTAATCAGTTGCAAAGTTTACGTTTAGATCTGTCTGAGATCGTCAAATGTTTTTGGATCCTGCTCCCCTAGTAACTAGTAAGTCTAGTAACAAAAGTGTAGTTTTTTTAATAGGTTTAACGTTATCGTCACGATCTCACTTGACGTTGAGTGGCTTTGTGGCCCAAAATGGTGGCCATGCTAAGTCTAGTGGAAGGACTGGCTATCAAGTGCGACTGTCTGACCACTTGTATTTTTTTTAAAGGCTTAACGTTATGGCCATAATCTCACCTGATATTAAGTGACGATACGGCCCAAGTTGGTAGACACGCTAAACCTATGGAGAAACTGGCTGTCAAGTGCAACTGCCGGAACAAACCTATTGGTAATTGACGGCAGATTTTCAACTCGAGCGTGGTTGCTAGCCAGGCGGGCATCAGAAAAAGCCCTACCACCATGCTATGGTTTCCTCACCGAAAGCTCAAGCTCAAGCTTGCGTCCCTTGACGCAAAGTCGTACACACTGCCAATGAGCTATCATCGCTTCATATATATAGGTGTTTGGTGGCAGATTTTCAACTTGAGTGTGGTAGCTAGCCAGGCGGGCATCAGAAAAAGCCCTACCAGCATGCTATGGTTTCCTCACCGAAAGCTCAAGCTCAAGCTTGCGTCCCTTGACGCAAAGTCGTACACACTGCCACTGAGCTATCATCGCTTCATATATATCTAGGTGTTTGGTGGCAGATTTTCAACTTGAGAGTGGTAGGTAGCCAGTTCGGCAATGGAAAATGCTCTCCCATAATGCAATTGCACTCTGGTACTATGAAGAGTTTGTGTATCATCCTGGTGTCACTTTAGTAGACGTCATATTTTGAACACGCTCCGATCATGGGATCACTAGAGACAATGAGTGGAAGCGATTGAAATACAGTTTAAATACATATCATCAATGTATTTGGATTATATTATTTTGCATGGTACTTGGACCTTTTTCTGTCGACAAATACCAATAAGTGTGCTCCAGCGGTTGCACTCGAGAGCTAGTTTCTCCACCAACTTGGGCCGAACCGTCACGTTAACATCCGGTGACATTATGGCCATAACGCTAAAGCCTGTTAAGTATGAAGTATATAAAAATAAAAATAGGTGCTTGATTACTGTTAAGTGGAGGTTGATGGTACAGATGCCATGTTTTAAATGCGTCTGGAGTGTCATTGTCATATATATAGATCGGTCGAAGATCGTCGATATCTTGGATTGTATCCAGCTGATCCCTAGACACAGTGTAGTCACTTTGCTACGTCTATTTACGTATAAAGTTATGGCCAAACCTCATCTATGTTAATGACGCCGTGGCACAAAGCTATGGTTTCCTCACGATGTTTTCTCTCAGGCTCGAGACAGGTGGACTCGAACGTACATCCAATGAAGTGGCATCCGTTCACGCTACCATTGAACTATCACGACGAAAAAAAAGAACACCTTTTGTATTCGATTATTAGCAAACTGAACGAGACGTTCGGTGAATGTGGTCGACCACGCGTGGGCTGGCAGATCGATCCGTTTGGGCATTCGAGGGAGTTCGCTTCCCTGCTCGCCGGTATGGGGTACGACGGTCTCTTCCTCGGCAGGATAGACTACCAGGACAAGTCTTCGAGGCTCCACAGCAAGAATATGGAGATGCTGTGGCGAGGAGACGATGATCTAGGTGAGACACTTGCTTCATAAAGAAGGATAAATTCTGATTCATTATTATATTGGGTTTGAATTTGGCTGACAGTTGAACTTAGTTCAGAAGTTGGACTTGAAAACTTGTTTAGCTTAGCTTTTTTGTGGGTACTAAATGACGCTGAGCCGTCACGCACGGCAATGTGACGCTCGTTCGTAAGTTGGTTTGAGTCGACTAAGGAAGCGAGAAAGATATATTCAACGCGTCACTTCTGTACTCGCTCGGCGAGCGTTACATCTGAGAGCGTGACGCATCAGCCGCATTCAGTATCGACATAGACACGGTATGCGCCGTTCAATGAATTTTATTTAATACGTTACAGTTATATTTCGTATCATTAACCTCGCCTTGAAAAAGTTTTCTCTTCTGTCGTGTGATTTTAAGCACAAACCATTCGTTTATATATATATATTATTAGCTTTAACATTGATTTTGTTAGACAAGTCAAACGACGTTATGAAAAGTTTCATACAAAGTTCTAAAGCTCTCTTTACCCCACTTCGAATAAATTTAATTGCGTGAAAAAGTATCCTATCACCGCATCCAAGTTCCCATATATCTCTACAGCGAAATTCATCACAATCGATTCAGCGGTTTAGACGTGACAACGTAACTAACAAACAAACTTACTTTCGCCTTTATATTAATATGAATAGTACGATATTAGTATCGTAAGTAAAGATTTTCGGTGCATGTTGTTTGGAGAGTTGTTAAGTTTTGTAGAATTTTGTATGAGTCCTGGAATGTTTTTTTTTTTTATACTTAAGGTTTACCGTTATGGCTGTAATCTCACCTGATCTTAAGTGACGATACGGCCCAAGTTGGTAGACACGCTAAACCTGTGGAGGAACTGGCTCTCAAGTGCTGCTGCCGGAACACACCTATTGGTATTTGGCGGCAGGTTCACAACTAGAGGGTGGTAGCTACCCCCAGGCGGGCATTAGAAAAAGCCCTACCACGCAGCTATGGTTTCCTCACGATGTTTTCCTTCACCGAAAGCTCAAGCTTAGTAGTAGTAGTTAGTAGTAGTTAGTAGTAGGTGCTTGGGTTCGAACCCACGTCCCTTGACGCGAAGTCGTGCACACTACCACTGAGCTATCATCGCTTCAAAATTGTTTTGAACAAAATTGCTTCATGTATTGAATTATAGGCGAAGCGTCAGATATATTCACGGGGATACTATACAATACGTATTCCCCGCCGCCGGGATTCTGTTTCGACGTACTCTGTGATGACGAGCCGATCGTTGACGATCCGGATTCCCCACTCTTCAACGTCGATGAAAGGGTAAGTTGTTCACCCATCCTCGATCATAGATGGCGCTATACACAATTTTAGTTTTGTGTAATGTTTTGTGTAAATTTAGTAATTAAAGTGTGAAAAATCACATCCCCAAGATGAGTATTGATTTTAAGCGATCACCGCCGCCCATGGACACAAACACAACTCCTGGACAATCGCAGGTCTTTACAGGAGGGACTAATCGTATTCGGTCCAGCCGTACCGACATGTTACGGTTACCTCGCGATGATTTCCTTCACCGCAAAACTCAAGCTCGTTGTAGGTGATCGGATTCGAGATCACGTCCCATGACGCGGCGTTCCTACACACTACAACTGAGCTATCGTCGCTTGAAATCTATCGCATGTCGCATTACAGCCGGCGCCTTCGCGTTTTCCAATTGTTACGTCAAAATAAAAAAAAACTCTTCTAATGTTCTATATCTAATAATTTTTCACTTACAAAACTATTATTGACTTTTAAAAAGCACAAAATATTTCTGCTACCCTCTTTTGGTTATATATTATTTTCACAGTTGGCGTTTAATTAATTATTAATAGTAATGTATTTTTATGGTCATATTCTATCGGTGTCCAAACTTAATAAATGTAATTAATTGATGCAACATTAAATGAATTTATCAAACTAAATTATTGGTGCTGTCTCACGAACGGAATAATAGATTTTGTAATGTATTATTGTGGAAATTACATGTTTAGGAACCACACCGTTTCAGGCCTACCTTTATAGTAACAGGATTTTTGATTCTAATGTAACCTACTGAGTTGTGTAAACCGGAAGTCACTTTCCACTGAAATAATACTTTTTGATGACTAATAAGCTATATATATTTGATTATGTCCAGTTACAATCTTGTCTAAATTCTTTAGTTAAATTTCATTTTGGAATCTGGTTAAATTGAACCGTAGTTAAATCGTGCGCTGATAGATTTGTAACGGTAACATGGTATATTGTATGTTGATTAGTCATTAATTCTATGTTACTGGAGGTATTTGGTGACGAGGACTGAGGTGAATCGCTGTTCTGAATTAAATGGTAGACGTAATGAACTAAAAGCACGCCCACCTTTTGGTATCACCTATTATTATTACTGTAATGGTGTGCTTACAATCGTGTATGTAAGCCATTATATATTTCCATGTTATTTTTGTTACAAAACCCGATTAATATATGTTTTTATAGTTACGGTTATGGCCATAATCTCACCTGATCTTAAGCGACGATGCGGCCCAAAATTGGTAGACACGCTAGACCTGTGGAGGATCTGGCTCTCAAGTGCAACCGCCGGAACACACCTATTGGTGTTTGGCGGCAGATTTTCAACTTGAGGGTGGTAGCTAGCCAGGCGGGCGTCATCACGATGTTTTCCTTCTCCGAAAGCTCAAACACATCGGAAGTCGTACACACTACCACTGAGCTACCATCGCTTCAAACGTCGGCCATCCGAGACCGATTGACAAATTAAACAAACCGTATACATTTCTAGGTGTCACGTTTTATTGATGTTTGTAAGAACATGTCGCGCGCATACAAAACTAACAATATACTGATTACAATGGGGGAGCATTTCCAATATCAGAACGCCGCTATGTGGTATATAAATTTAGACAAGCTGATAGAGTAAGTCGATCTGCGTACTTTGCACGATTGTATGGCACGATCTGAAGACGCATGATGATAACCACATGCAAGATACTTCTAGTGAACGTTCTAGATCATATATTCTCAAAGCGGGCGGTACCGCCCCTCAGCCGGCGCTGAGGCCAACTGAATGGGCCATTGAAACTTCAACTGACATAGGCTAAAAAAAAAACAGTGGGTGGTGGATTTTTCTACAAGTTAAAAAAGTTACGTTAAGTATTCAAGTTTCCTTAAAGTGGGCGGTACACCTAAAAGTTTGAGAAACACTGGTCTAGATTGATTAACTAAAATGCTTTTGTGCTTTCTTTTACAATTTAACATGATGACATTAATCAGTCTTCTGTCTCATTTATTTTCTCGCTTTTCATTAAAAGAGATTGAAAAAAAAAATTAGTCTTTTCTATTTTTTACTTTATACCAATCTTCTCTTGACAGTAACGAACACGCAAAAAAAGAATTGTCCAATTTGGTGCAGTCGTTAGGAAGTTATAAATTTTATATATATATATATATTTAGGAAGCACTCATGGGCGCCTTGTAGTTATATAGATATAATATAATATTGATAAATTGGCGAGTGAAACATACTATTATTATCTAATTGGTTTTGCTGCCGAATGAGATGGCAAAAAGATTAGATTGATTCGTCTACACAAATAATAAAAAAATAATACAATGTTATTCAAAGAATGTCCACTGAAACAGCATCCAACATACAGCTGATTTTGTTTTTTATACTTAAGGCTTAGCGTTGTGGCATTATCCCACCTGATCTTAAGTGACTATACGGCCCAAGTTGGTAGACACGCTAAACCTGTGGAGAAACTGGCTCTCAAGTGCAGCTGCCGGAACACACCTATTGGTATTTGGCGGCAGATTTACAACTTGAGGGTGGTAGCTACCCAGGCGGGCATTAGGAATAGCCCTACCACCATGCTATGATTTCCTCACGATGTTTTCCTTCACCGAAAGCTCAAACTCATTGTAGGTGTTTGGATTCGAACCCACGTCCCTTGACGCGAAGTCGTACACACTACCACTGAGCTATCATCGCTTCATTGGAGTTTTGAGGCGTCGGTCATTAAATAATCATTCAATGACCGAATTTTCACTTTTCCGAAAAGAACAGTGTATATCGTTGGCTTTGTTTGGCAATTTATTGGAAGTGATGTAGTTTGTGAAATTCACAATTCATATTTGATGTGTGTGAATCAATTTATTAGTGATTTATATCTGCTTGTCTGTCAAGGTCGATAGATTTATCGGAGTGTGCAGAAAAATGTCTGAGGCATACAGGACGGATAATGTCTTGCTGACGATGGGCGATGATTTTCATTATCAGGACGCCGGGATGTGGTTCAAAAATTTAGATATCTTGATTGAGTGAGTTGTTATATTATGATCTATTTACTCTCATATTACTGTATTGCATGGTGGTAGGGCTTTTTCTAATGCCCGCCTGGCTAGCTACCGCCCTCAAGTTGTAAACCTGCCGCCAAATGCCAATAGGTGTGTTCCGGCAGCTGCACTTGAGAGCCAGTTCCTCCACAAGTTTAGCGTGTCTACCACCGTATCGTCACTTAAGATTAGGTGAGATTATGGCCAAAACACTAAACTTTAAGAATAAAAAAACAAGTATTTAAAAGTTAGATACGTTTACTCCATCTACCACTTAATTGTGTTCGAGCTTTCGTAAGTTTTCCCTTTTAACTAGACCGTGGTTCGCTATTAGAATTATTTGTCGCCGGGCATTAATTCCCGCTGGTAAATAAATCGAGATCGTATTCATAGTCCGTTCCCATAGTTTGTGTAAAGTTTTTAGGTGGCGTCCATTAATTACGTGAGGCATTTAGGGGGGATGTGGTCGAGCCGAATCTCACACAATCTCACGGAAAATTACGAGAAAACTGAGAAAAACAAATTACTTTAGATATAAATGGGCATCGGTGTGATGATAAATTAATTTGTTAAAATGTTTTAACAATTTTATTAAATTAAATTAGGAATGTTCCTACACTAAACGTAACGTAGTCTTAATTCTGAAATGGAAAGAATTAATCAAATTGTTTTTTTTTTAATAAACCCAACATAATCAAACGCATATCAAATTATTTCGATTAAACAAATGTATTTTGAAAAAATTTCAAGCGAGATTAGAGGAGGGGGCAGGGGCCCGATCCAAAACTTGAGCTTTCGCTGAAGAAAAACATCGTGAGGAAACCATAGTACGGTGGTACGGCATTTTCTAATACCCCGCCTGACTAGCTACCATCCTCAAGTTGAAAATCTGCCGCCAAATATCATTACGTGTGTTCCGGCAGTGGCACGTTATCAATCAGTTTTTGTTACTCCGTTCCACATAACACACTATTTTTTTTAAGTACAAGTTATACATTTTCCGTCCGCTTTGTGTTGAAGTTATTGTAACAAATTACTTTACTTAAATGGCTGCCCTTTTAAAAAAAAAAAATGAGTAGTGTCGTGGGACACCAGATAGGAATGAATTTTTTTGTTATGAAAGTATTAATTTCAAGTTCTATTCGAGGTATAAAGAAAATAATTATTCGGGTACACATTTATTATTATGCCTTAAACAAACCTACTTTATAAAATTATCTTCACACCTTTCTTTTGTTTACGATGATTTATAAAAATATATAATAATAACAGTGATCACGCAGACTATACATTAGACACTGTATAGCCATCATACATAGACTATACATAATAGTCTTACGCTAACGTTATGGACGTTTTTCGTCGGCTTTTTCCCAATATATCAGAGATACTTCTTTCCTTTTGGACGGAACCGCGTGGAGAAATTGTAATATAATTTATGTTTTGATAATTTCGGTTGCCTGCGAATATTGAATTTGTTTCACACATATAGTTTAAAATTGCATGTGTATTGTTTAAATTGAATGTAAGATTGTTTCTTGTTATCATTTATTGCATTACTAGCCGACCGACACGGTGAAATTCGTGTCACCTATACTCTGGAATGCTAGATGGAGTTAAAGTAGCTAGATTTTTTTAACAAATATTTTTTTTGTCTTTCGTAAAAAACATATTTTTATTTTTTTCATTAAAAATTATCCTATGTTACTACTAATACTTCCAAGAATATGTGTACAAAGTTTCACGATGACCGGTTAATTAGGTTTTCGCGTGAAAGCGTAACAAACAAACTTACATTCACATTTATAATATTGGTAAGGATTGGTTGTGTCATTATGAAAGCACTTGTATGTATTTAGTTATGTTTCTTGCTTCTACTGTAACGTGTTAAGAGTGTCTATTCGTCAACTACTTTTAGGTAAATTTTCGTGGTCAATAATTTCATGGCTTTCATTCTTCCATTTTCACAGAATCATGTTATACGTACGAACCCAAAAAGTCTATATTGTTTTTGAAGTGAAAACTTCTATAGGAAGGTTCGGATAGGTATTAAATTCGTGTAAGTCGTCATCGACATGGTCACGTGACGTATCATTTTTAAGGAATAGGGTGGCAAACGAGCAACCGTGTTACCTGATGGTAAGCGATCATCGCCACCAATGGACACCTACAAGACTAGGGGAAACGTAGGTGCGTTACCGGCCTTTATAGGAAGGACTGACTCTTAAGTACCACTGCCGGCACAACTATTGGTATTTGGCGCTAGATTTTCAACATGAGGCCACCCTCATACCATGGATAGTAACCACTTACTAGCCAGGCGGGCATTAGAAAAAGCCCTACCACCATGCTTCACCGAAAGTTCTTTGTAGGTGTTGAATTCGAACTCACGTCCCGTGACGCGGAGTTGCTACTCACTACCACTGAGCTATCACCGCTTCACTAAACGATACAACTATATCTGTTCCAATTAGTATAACTTATTGCGTTGTAAACTGTTTTGATTTACAAGTTATAGTTTAAGATCGAACATTTAATATGGAAATCCAAAAATAACAACTGTTTGTTTATACTTTTTCGTTTTACGTTTTCACTATTGTCGGCAGATTTTTTTTATTTTTTTTATCGTGGGTAAATGTATTTATGCATCCCCTCCCAGCCTGGGGGGACTGAAAGGGGTATGTGCGACTCACCCAGGGCTAAACCCACTAAAACCCCACGGCCATCGCGGGTCCGTGCATGCAATCACCGCGTCACCCCAGCGACCGTCCCGGCCTGGTGGTAAGACGGACCCCATCCGGGCAGCCTGGCTAGCTGCCCATGCAGTCAACCAACGTTGTCGGCAGTTCACATGACTGTTTTGAATTATCTTAATATCGAATATAAAGAATGCATAATAAATATACTTATAATCTACGTGTATAACTAAATTGTCAGTATAGACCGTATCGCCATGCATCATAAATGCGAAAGTTATATCTGGTCTATCTTTTTAACGTGGGGCCATGCTTTTAGCAATCCCCTTCCTGATGGGTGTGTGGGACTCAACTGGTGAAAGACTCGCCGGTAATACCCTCTTAAACCCTATGGTGTCCTTTTATCGCCTATTACAGGCTTAGGCCTCTCAATAGAGACCATCTTCTATAATCTGGGGGGGTTAATGAGATAAGTAGAGACATGTTAAGTTTGAAAAATCAGTTGGTTCGCGTGAAGTGACAGTGATACCCACCTCAACGCTTATGAGGCGTGCAGTGTAAAATTTATAATCTGTTATCAATTTAAATAAGTTCGTTCTTGACCAATAATGCATCGGATCGTAGATACGAATCAATGGAGTAAAGCAATGTGTTACTTTATATAACGCCATTTGTTATTCGTTACGCTCGATTTCCGATTGATTCGTTTGGCGAGACAACATTTTTAAAGGTTTTATATCTTTGGGCTCGTTTACAGAAATCGTAAAAGGAATTTTGTGAGCTTGAAATTGCAGTTTCTTATTTCGATGTAACACACTGTGAAGTTAGCTGCGAGCTATGCCTCTTTTTTGCGTTTTTTTTTTAATATCTTACTAATATAAACATCGCTTTTATAATCTGTGTATATTGTATGCCACTTTTATTCATTATTATTTCTATGTTGTTTATAGGGTGAAAACTTTTTAGCAAGTTTGTCATTTGTAACTCGATGTAACGAAATAGCGACAGTAAAAGAAAACGACCACATACGTATAGAGGATATAACGTGCGAGAGAATGAGATAGAAGGTATCATAGAGTGTTTCTTACAGGATGTAAGCTTTGTAAGTGTGTGCGTAAAGGCATCCTGACAACCGAAGTGTATTGTGTATATACAGTTGAACCTCTGTAAGTCGAACATCAAGGGAGACGCTAAAAAATTTGAGTTACAGAGTTTTCGACTTATAGAGAATGGAGGTTTTAGTGTTTGAAGGGAAGGGAACAAAACATTATTCGAGTTTTTGCGGTTTCAATATATCGAGGTTCGACTTAACTAGTTTCTACTGTTAATATTTTAATAATCTTTGAATGCATCTATCGCGTGTGAAGAGCACACATTTTTTTTTCGTATTATGGCATTTACGTATGTAGGTTATTCGGTTTAAATGTTTTAAATGAGTAATTAAGTTATTTTGATTGGCTCTTCGACGCTAGTAATTCATTTGTTTGTAATCAATAATACAATAGGTTTATCAATAAAGATATACGACGTAAGCAAATTCGTTTCAACGGAGTGTGCCACGGCGCTCACGCATTTTTCTATTGTTAACAGATAGACGTATTTGTCAAGTACATAAGTAACCAGGCACAGAGCTACAGGACGAATAACGTCATAGTGACAATGGGTGGTGATTTCACCTACCAAGATGCGGTCATGTGGTACAGAAACCTCGATAAGTTGATTGAGTGAGTGTTCTCGTTTGTCCTAATAATATTCTTAAAGTCCAATAGACATTACGTATCAGAGTTTGATATCAAAATAACACAACCTTCCTTCTTACTCTTGTAAAGTATTACAGAGAACGGCTTTATTATCTAGGTAGACTTTTTGGGTTCTAATGTATGTCGTCATACTATACGCTGGTAGATTCCATGCATTGTAGACCGCCATTGTATGTTCTAAGGTATTTTCATTGCATGTGTATTGGTTAATAATAATGTTTGGGTGCAAATGGGAAAGCGGTTATCGGGCTGCAGTAAAAATGGGCCGCCTTGGAGTGTTTAGTACGTAATTCTAGTACTCGTATTTTCTGTTTTCCCTTCACATTCTCTTTCTGTTGGGCTGTTTATACCCACCCCACTTTTTACCAAAGTAATGTTGGCTCAGTGGTGGCGTGCACGGAAACCATGTCGATGGACGTGAGTTCGAATCGCACCACCTACAATAAGCTTGAGCTTTCGGGGAAGGGAGACATCGTGCGGAAACTATGGCATGGTAGTAGGGTTTTTTCTAAAGTTCTAGTTGAAAATCTGCCGCCAAATACCATTAGATGAGTTCCGGCAGTGCCATTTGAGAGCCAGACCCTCCTGTAAGAGCCGGTAACGCACCTACGATTCCTGTGATATTACGGGTGTCCATGGGCGGCGGTGATCACTTACCATCAGGTGACATGCTTGATCATTTTCCGCCCATTTCATAGAAAAAGACATAGTATAGTGGTAGCACCTGCTTAGCCACCACATAAAAGTTGGGAATCTGTCTCCTAAATACCTATAGGTGTGTGCTAATAGCTTCACTTGAGAGCGAGTCCCTTCACTAGGTGATAGTCCACTATAGTCTCTAATGGGAGGGTCTCTTTTAGCCTTTTCAGACAAGAGAGAGAAATCCACGTTTTTTTATGCATACTATGTTTTGGTCCTTCGAGCCGACGTTTTGTTTCCTATCACGCATGGGCGGATGAGCGGCGTTGATTAATGTCGATCGGTGATCAGCTGGACTGTTGCTTATTGTCATGACCCTCACGAATACTGAGCAGTCAATATTATCGTTTATTGCTTACCTAAAAATTGACAACAAACGCACTAACGCCTCGACATCTGGCGTGATTAGGTAGGAAATATAATAATCTTTCGATTAAAAATAATTTTCAGGTATTCTAATTTAAAAGCGTCCAAGGATGGCTTACAGATGAAATTCATGTATTCAACGCCCACTTGTTATCTGAAAGCGGTGAAGGAAGCCGAGTGAGTACAGAGTTGTTTAATAAATTTCAAGCGATGATAGCTCAGTCATAGCGTATACGGAAGACGCGTCAAGGGACGTGAGTTCGAAACCACGTACAATGAACTTGAGCTTTCGGAAAACATCGTGAGGAAAGCTTAGCTGCTGGGTAGGGCTTTATGTAACACCCACCTGGCTAGCTACCACCCTCATGTTGAAAATCTGCCGCCTAATATCTATAGGTGTGTTCAGGAAGTTGCACTTGAGAGCCAGTCGCTCTACAGATGAGATTATGGCCATAACGCTAATACTATAAACTATTGCAAAAATAATCAGTTTCTATATTACATTATCCCTTGTCCTTATTAGTTAATTGAATGTCATCTCGTCTTCTGTTTTATCCTTGGCAACTCGGTCCTTTTCAGAGACTGTTACTGCCATTTTCAAGTGATAAGATTTGGGCATTTTGGGCAGATGAAACTGTCTTCAACAAGATGGCGACTCTATACTATTCTATGTAAAAAATTCTCGTGTCACAATGTTAGTTGTACATGCTCCTGTGAAACTGTTTGACCGATTTTTGTGAAATTTTATTTGTGTTTTTGGTAGGTCTAAAAATCGGTCTCAATCTATTTTCCATACCCCTAAGTGATAAGGGTAGTCCACCCGTAACACTTTTTTTGTGTTTTTATTTTTGTACTAGCTGATCCGACAGACTTTGTCCTGTCTTAACTATGAATATATTTCACTAATATCAATTAGTTGGTTGGAGGCGCCCGACGTGACGGCCCAGTGGCGTGCGCGTGAGCTGCGCGCGGTACTGGACAGTACTTAGACATTGCAACATTACTTTATTTTTCTAAAATAAAGGAGTTTTTCTAAAATATACGTAGTGTAAGTTACTCCTTATGAAATCAGCTACCTGCCAATAAAAGTCCCGTCTAAATCGGTCCAGCCATTTCAGAGACAATCCGGAACAAACAGACAGACAAAAATTGTAAAAAAATGTTGCTTTGGTGTATGTACAGTATATATTTATTTATTTATTATTAATATATTTTCAATACTAAATATACATTTTAATACTTCGGCCAAACTGCATTACAGTTTATTGGCAGATGTAACCTCCGTTGTTAAGAAAATTTGTCTATAATCTTTATAAACACCTATTAAGCATTGTTATAAAAAATATAAAAAAAATAATAACAATTAAGATTAACAATAAAAATAAAAATAAAAAAGAAATCATTACATTTTAGCAGAATAAAAAATAAATAAAATTAACCTAAATGTTTACACTACCCAAAAGGAACTGTTTGGTTTTATTTTTAAAAATTGTTTTGTCCAATCATTGTTCCTTAACGACAACGGTAAACTTCATATTCATATACATGTAGTAAAAAACGGTTATTTCAATATTATAAACAGACACTCAAATTTTATTTATATGTATAGATGATGTAGCAGTAAAAATACATACAACACTAGAACAACCTTCCTACCCTCATCCTCACATTTTTTAATACAACCAAAGTATTCATTAGATATAATTTAAAAGAAAAAAACATGGTTTGTCGGGTCAATTAGTATATATATATATAGTTAAATCAAGCATCATATTCAGGGGTTCTGATGTCAAGGATTACACGGTGGATCGATACATGAGCGATCGTGATGTTTGGAATTGACAGCCCTCTCTGTACGTGTAATTCAGATCGAGTTTCTTGCTGGTTCTTGTTGACTGCGTTACTTTCCGAACCGGTGGTAGTTTTGACGTTCGTAAGCGCCTTCTCGAGGTCTGAATTGGATTTAGTCATTTGATATGAATGTATATTTCCGTTCCAGTCCTATTTTGCCTATAAAACAGGACGATTTCTTTCCATACGCGAGCGATCCGACGGCCTACTGGACCGGCTACTTCACTTCCAGACCGACGACAAAGTATTTCGAGAGGGAAGCTAACAATTATTTGCAGGTGAGACAAACATTGAGCCTTATGTATATATTTCTATCTAGCTGATCTCGCGTCTTCGTTCGCGGGGAAATAAAAAGTCTTTATTAAACTTTGCCCGTTTTTGTAACCTTTTTCAATACAGCTGTGTTCCTATCGGCGGTAGCGTGATGATAAATAGCCCAAAGCCTTCCTCGATGATTGCTCTGTTAAATACAAAAATATTTTTTGAAATATGACTGCTAGTTCCTGAGATTGGTGCGTTCAAACAAACGAACATTTTTTTTTTCGTTTAATAATATTAAGTAATAAGGATATACAGTTCACACAATAATTTACCTTCTGTTTTCCAGGTAGTAAAGCAGTTGCAAGTTCTCGCCGGCTTGGGCAAGCACAATGTGTACGTTTTGAACGAGCTCCGTAACGCTATGGGTGAGATTTTTTGCGACTACCCTCACATTTCAATGTATAGATTCGATGAAATATAAATATATATACATATATATATACATATATATGTATATATATGTAAAACTTGAAGCTATGATAGTTATGTGGTAGTGTGTAGGAACGCCACGCCATGGAACGTGAGTTCGAATCGAACCGTCTACGATGAGCTTGAGCTATCGGTGAAGCAAAACATCGTGAGGAAACCATAGCATGATGGTAGGGCTTTTTCTAATGCCCGCCTGGGTAGCTACCACCCTCAAGTTGTAATCTGCCGCTAAACACCATTAATGGTGGACGGTGGACGCACTAAGCCTAGTGGAGGGACTGGCTCTAAAGTGCAACTGCCGGAACACAGCTATAGGTATTTGGCGGCAGATTGTCAACTTGAAGGTGGTAGCTAGCCAGGCGGGCATTGGAAAAAGAACTACCAGGCAGCTGTGGTTTTATCACGATGTTTTACTTCACCGAAAGCTCAAGCTCTTTGTATGTGAGCTTTTTTTGTGATTAAAAATAAATTTAAATACTTCCTTCCTTGTTGGGTCGGGTGGGCCACGAAAGGGTGTATGAAGACTCATCAGATTTCAGTCTGAAAGGGTGTATGAAGACTCACCAGATTTCAGTCTGAAAGGGTGTATGAAGACTCATCAGATTTCAGTCTGAAAGGGTGTATGAAGACTCACCAGATTTCAGTCTGAAAGGGTGTATGAAGACTCACCAGATTTCAGTCTGATAGGGTGTATGAAGACTCACCAGATTTCAGTCTGAAAGGGTGTATGAAGACTCATCAGATTTCAGTCTGAAAGGGTGTATGAAGACTCACCAGATTTCAGTCTAGTCTCTTGGTCGTCTAAGGCCTGTACGTTGTGTTCTACCATCTCTCTATTTACTGAAATATCATTACGTGCGTTCGGATTTTCGACTTGTGCAAGTGCCATTTATATAAATGCAGCTTGCACAAGTCCCGCTTCTGATATATTTGTACTAATATTTCAATCGAGTGCAAGTTCACGTTTATAATTGTTTATAGGTTTTAGCATTATGGCTAAAATGTCACCTGATGTTAAGTGACGACGTGGCCCGAGATGACGGACATGCTAAGCCTAATGAAGGGACTGGCTCTCAAGTGCAACTGCCGGTATATATCTGTAGGTATTTGGCGGTAGATTTTCAACTTTAGAGTGGCTAGCCAGGCGTTACCACGCAGCTATGGTATCATCACGATGTTTTCCTTCACCGGGTGCTTAAGCTTATTGCAGGGATTCGAACTCACGGGCATTGACGCAGGGTCCAAACACCCTGAGCCATAATCACTTCAAAGTGTTCTTGAATGCTTGACTGGAACTCCTTGTTTTGCTTTCGCAAGGTGTGATGCAGCATCACGACGCCATAACCGGAACTGAGAAGCAGCATGTGGCTCATGATTACGAGAGAATCCTGAACCAAGCTGTTGATGACGCTCTCATCATTTCACAGCAGGCTTTCAAGTAAGTTTTTCGTAGGGAAACCATTTATAGGCACGCATTATTTAGTGAGTATTGAATGAGATTGAACCATCACGCTCTGTTATGTGACGCTGCGATAGTGAGACAGATATAGTCAAAGCGTCCTGTGAGAGAACGTGGCGGTTCACTCGCATTCAGTTTCGACATAATATTCAACTAAACATTTACCATTCAGTGTGGTATTCTTGTGTTTGTCCCACTTCTGATATTAAAGTACTAGCTTCTTTGAACTTAACGTAACTTATCTTAACTCATCTAATCTCAAATTTTTTAATAATTTATAGTAAAATCAAGCAAGGGAAATTAGCGAAACAACCGATGTTCAGTTATGATAGATGTCATTTGAATGAATCCAGTTGCTGGACGGCGGAAAAAAGCGACAATTTTATTGTAAGTATATATATCTATATTAATATTATAAAACGGAAAAGTTTGTTTGTTTGTGTGTTCGTTTAAATGAGCTATTCTTAGCGACTCAGGGATCTTAGGGACGCCAGTCGGATAAAATAAGTTATTTTAGTATTTGATAGTTCAATGATTGAGGAAAGCTTTACGCTGTTTAACATCACGCTACCACCAATAGGAACAAAGCTGTATTGAAAAAAGTTACAAAAACGGGCAAAAAGTTATGAATACATTTTTAGTTCCATCGCGAACGAAGTAAACTAATAGAATGTAAAAATACTAGTATTCACTAGAAGGTCGAAAATTGACAATATATCATTATTGAAAGTTTATGGCAACTTTACTGAAGGTAGCACAAAAAAATGTCTTCCAATGTTTCTACTCGTAACCTTAGTTCGTCAATAGATATTCAATAAAAAATCTATTCTATAAATTTTGCATATTTATGTCTAGGTAGATAATTAGAGTATATTAAAATTAATTAGTATATTAATATAACATTAATTAAAATCATAAAATAATGATGTGTATAAAAAATATCAACGTTTGAGACAAATATTTGAAAACTGAAACGAATAAAGTAGTAGTGTATATGATGCCGCGTTAGTTCGATCTCTGCAGTGAGCTTGAGCTTTCGGTGAAGGAAAACATCGTGATGAAACTATACCGTGGTGGTTGAGCTTTATTCATACCCACCTGACTACCACACTCGAGTTGAAAATCCGGCGCCAAATACCAATAGGTGTGCTCGGACAGTTAAACTTGAGATCCAGTCCCTCCACTAGACTATGAAGTTGAACATATGAATGTATTAAATTTTTTTCCACAAATAACAAAAACAAAATTATACTTTAAATACTACTGTTTATTTATTTTTTTGTCGTTTATCTGTTTATTTATCGATTTATTTATTGATTAATTGATTGATTGATCGATTGAGTGGTCGATTGATTGTTCGACTAATTAATCGATTGATTCATCGTTTGTTTGACCGATTAAGTGATCGATCGATGGATAGATTGATTGATGGATTAATTGTATGATTGAGCGATTGATTGATCGATTGATTGGTCGATTGAGCGCTCGTTTGATTCATCGATTGTTTGGTCGATTAATTGATTGATAGATGGATAGATTGATTGATCGTTTTGTTGATCTATTGATAGGTAGACTAATTAATCGATTGTTTGGTCAATTAATTGATCGTTCAATTAATCGATTGACGGATAGATTGATTAATGGATTAATTGATCGATCAATTGTTTGGTCGATTAATTGATCGATCGATTGATTAATACTCTTATTACTTATAGTTTTAATTCGTATTATTACTCGCATTCTCGATTTGTTGCCATTCCATTAACGCCGAGTGGTTCTTACACGCCATTGAAGCACTAGTACTTTATGGACATTTTGTACTATCTCATCCCTTTCAATATAATTTTTTTTATTGAGCCAGCTTAATTATTAACATGGGACACGATACTATTTACAGGTGACGGTATATAACAGTTTAGCTTGGAACGTGATCAAATTCATAGAGATACCTGTTAACAAAGCGGAATACGAAGTGTATGATCCTAAAGGTAAGTATAGGTACTATAGGGCTTAACATTTATCCACCCCAAAGAAAAAAACTTGTGGTCGAACCGTGTGCATGGTGGTGAGCATTTTCTATCATCTTGGACTAGTTGAAAATCTGTTGCTTCGAGCAGAATGCCGTATGCACTCGCTCTCAAAACTCGGTGGAGTTTCAAAGCCCTTAAGGCTATAACAGCATATGCCCAATTGAAATAAAAAAAACCACTAGTTGAGATTGTAGTCAAACACCAAACCTATAAGGCACTCAAATAGCATATATTTTATAGATTTCATTTTGGAGATGGTATGATAAATTAGACGTAATGCAATGATGTTATAAACGCATTAGTATAGATAGACTCGCTTTTAAGGCACCTTCCAAAATATACATATCAGTGCTTGATGATAAACCTCTTGAAGTGTGGAAGCTAGCCCAGATAACATTAGAAAATGACCTAACACACCATACTAAAACACAATTTTCCTTTACCAACTCCATTTTAAGGCACCTGCCAAAACATACATATCGGTGCTTGACGATAAACCTCTTCAAATGTGGAAGCTAGCCCATATAACATTAGAAAATGACTTAACACACCATACTAAAACACAATTTTCCTTTACTAAAATCAAACTTGGCCCTTTGAATACAGATCTTTTCCCTTTTTCAGGGAATAAATTACTCTCGCATCTAGCAGAGATACCTGAGTTTATTAAGAATATACCCACAAGAAAGTCTCTAGCTACTCATTTATTATATTTCCTCACTGACCTGTCTCCTCTAAGTATGACATCTTTCTACGTCAAGAAACATGTTAAAAGTAATAAAATAAAAAGGAGTGCTAGGAATAATGAATATTATGATAATATCGATGAATATGGTAATATTAATAAATATCCAATTGATATAAAGAATCTGGAAGAAGTTGATATTGAAGATCAGAGACTTGGTGGTTATGAACGTATAGTTAATGATATTAGAAAAGACCAAGTTAATACAATAAACAAAGATTCGGAATTGCTTAAGCATAGAACAGTTGTTGGGGAATTCGAGAGGATGTCTGTTAATGAAGAAAGTAGAAGAAGTAGGGAGCGATCGAAATACGATGATATATTTTCAAAAATGGACGAAGGGGAAATGAGAATGCTCTCAGATGAGCCGCATCTAAGAGAAGATTTTACAATGACGTATGGTTATTACCCGGGATGCGTTGGTGATAATAGAGAACCCGCAAATCGCAGCTCCGGAGCTTATATATTTAGACCGAACTCGACCAATCCCAAACCTTATAACCGTGAGGTTAAAGTACAGAACTCTATTGAAAACGGAGACATTCGACGAACAGTCACCACTTTTGGTGATGATCTCTCGATAATTAGAACGGATTATGTTACTTTGAACACCACTGAGATAAGTTGGTTCGTAAAGATTTTCATCGACGATGGAGTCGGTAAAGATGTTGTGCTTACGTACAAGACAGACATTTTGAATAATGGACAATTTTACACGGACTCAAACGGAAGGCAGATGTTGAAGAGGATTCTTAACAAAAGACCTCAGTGGAACGTTACGCTGGAAGAACCTGTTGCTGGAAACTATTATCCGGTTGTCAATGAAATATATATCGAAAGTCAGGATGAAAGGTTTACAGTGTTGACGGATCGCGCTGAAGGTGGAGCGTCTTTAGTTGAAGGTGAGATTCAGCTGATGCTGCACAGAAGACTGCTACATGATGACGCTTTTGGTGTTGGCGAAGCTTTAAATGAGACCGCACTTGGCCAGCCTCTAGTTGCTGTTGGAACTCATATTATAATACACGCGAAAGGCGATGATCCAAAGAAAGACGATATCACCATAGAAAAAGCGAAGTTGCAACTCCACAACCGTCCCACCATCTTCGTTTCAGATGCGAGAGAAATTATTTTGGAGGATTGGTTAAAACTGGACAATTACCACACTTTTGCAAGTAAACCGTTGCCCGATGGTTTGCATTTATTGACGCTAGAACCAAGAGGCGATGATCTCTTGCTGCGAATCGAGAATTATATGACTAAGGGTCCACATTCGACGATCTCGATCGATTTAGGGACTATTTTCAATAATATTAAATTGCTACGCGTGAAAGAGGCAATGCTTGCAGCGAATCAATGGGCTGACGATAGTAAAAGATGGAAATGGAAGACTGAAAGTGAATTTGCGAAGAATTTTAACAGAGCATATGGAAATGATAATGTTGCCAAAGCTGAAAATGATAAAGACGAAGTTAAAGATGATGGATTCGTGATTAGCTTGAAAGCGAAGCAGATTCGTACGTTTGTTATAAGTTACGAATTCATGTGAGATTTTTTTATTATTTTTATGGGTGTATGGAAATTAGTATTAATCTAGACATTATCAGAACTGTATCAGTTTGCAATTTTTTTTAAATGAACCGTGTTTATACAACCTTATAGAATTCACTTTCTTGCTATAATTCTTGCTGCATGTCTCAAAACACACAAGTTTGCTGTATAAGTTTGCCCATGACATTTCAAGTTTACTTTTATTCGAAGGTCGTTTTATAGGTAATTAAAAATATCATTAATGATGTAAAATTACAGAATTTTCGGAAACGATTTGAATAATTAAACGTCGCAGAGTTTATTTTCTATATTATCTTTTGATTAATGTTAATAATATGTTTATGGAGATTATGTTTGGAAATAAAAACATATTTTATTAGAAACGTTGTTTTATTATTCTGAGACCTAAAACACTTGGCAAATAGATCTTTACAAAATGTTACCGATTTTTATATCAACGTAGTCGAACCAAACGACGAAAGTTCTTATCTCTTGCGGTGATAATATGATTCCTTCAGTTAAATCCACCTCTTCGTAACCTTTGATTTCATCAGCGTCGCTGTAATCCAAATTCGCTGTCGAATTCCCGTAAAAGAGGTTGAAGTTTTTCAGAAACCTCCCCTTCTTATTCCAAACCATCGGCGTCCAATCTTTCATCCACAAATGCGCCCCTAAAGTCGTCTCCTTCACCGAATGTATCTTCAAATTCTTAAACAAATCTTTCAAAAACACTGTCTTTATTCCGTTCTTGATAACGTCCGAGTTTTCTAGATAATTCTCTAGTCTCAACAGTACAGTTCCATCGTTCCATTGCTCTAAAGTTAACAGATGAATACCCAACGGTAATTTACTGTTCAAGCCGCTAAGCTCATTGACTTCTTTCAACCATTTCTGTTTCGAGTTGGGACCATAAGCGTAGGCGGGCGACACCAATATTTGTGGCGACAATTCAATCTCTTTTGCAAGTATTTTCTCAAAAATTCTGTTACGTTTATAATCGGCTTTAGTTATATATAAATAATGTTTGCCTCTAACGATAACTCCGTGGCCGTTTTCCGTATCGTTGAGATGAGTTTGGACACCGCTGTCATCTGTGAAAATTATTCTGTGTATGTTCAAATCTATTTCGCCGTCATTAAGACTCGTCCCTCCTTGAGCCCTATCGTTGAAGACTGAAAATCGTACGTTCCTAGTTAAGTCTTCAATGTATATTTTTGCAGTGACTGGATAGTAGTTGCCTGAAAGGTGAAATGCGTGTTGCCAGAGCAATAATTAACAGCTCAGTTGAATATACTGTAACAATATACTGGTTTCAAAAATAATAGAAGCCTCGATATTAAGGACTATACAGTCCATGTACACTCCTTTTGAAAGATCCAAGACCCAAAGTAGTAGAAAGGAAACACGTTTCTTAAGAGACCATTCAATTTCTACATGGTATTACATAGATAAGAATTTGTAAACTTTCAGTCCGCGTTAAACTGAATTTTCGTTGTCTACTGGTCGTAGGGAGATAATGGAATAAACTCTAACAATTCTTCAGAACATTTACATTAATGTGATGGCTCAGTCGTAGAGTTTACAGACATAACATCGGTGGGCGTGAATTGAAATCTCTGTAATGAATATGGTGAAGAAAACATCGTGATGATACTTTACGCATGGCGATAGGACAATTTCTTACGCCTGCCTGGTTAGCTACCACCTTCGAGTTGAAAATCTGTCGACAAATATTTATAGGTTAGTTTCGGTGACCGTACCTACTTGAAAGTCAACCCCTTTATTAGTCCTTTATTTATATGTCCACCATCTGGAGCCTAAATGTCACTTAACATTAGATGAAATTGTGGATATAACGCTCTACCTATAAACTTTATAAATACACATTTGTTGACGTAGTAACGTGCCATCGAAATTTTTCAGAGGAAAGAACTTACTAGCCACAGGGTCCAAATTAACCGGTTCGTACGTAGCTCGGAGATTCTTAACCCTTTTAACCGTCTGCCTTCCATTCGCGTCCGTGTAGAAAACACCTTCATTCGCCAAGTCCGTCATATACCTCACAAAAACCTCTTTTCCGATATCGTCTTCCGTTGGCACCGGACCGATCAACCAGTCGACTTCGACATAAGGTTTCTCTACGTATAGTCTAAGAACAAACGACGCATAGCTTGCGTATCTTGAATGTATTTCTTCAACTACGTCAGTCTTGTAAATGATCGTATCGATGAAGTCTATGATCGGGGTCGGTTTGGGATCCAGCGGCCTGAAGATATAGGCTCCTGGCGGTTTCTTGTCTCCTCTGCCGAGGCGATGAGGATCATCAGATTCGTAGAAATAGAACTGAATATCCAAAGCCATAGATATTCCGTTGATCAACGTTATATTAGTCACTTTTCTTGATGAGTCAAGATTTATTTGGATATACTGGAATAAATTTAACGTGTTTTATAAAAAGCTTTAATAAATTAAGCCATAGGACAACTGCGAATAGTAGTTTAAATTGTTACCTTATTTTTAATGAATTTATCTTTAGATATTTTATATCCGTACCCAGGATCTACTGTCTCTTCTTCCAAAACGTGCGACTTTGTCGACATTAGACGATTAGCAAAATCTCTTCGAGCTTGAGTTGTTGATTCAGCTTTTATTTCACTATCAAACTCTTTAGTAGAACCATCATATTGATAAAAAACACCATTCCTTGATGTAGTCATTTGTATAGTTTTGCTTTCATCTTTACCTGTAACTCCATCACCTACTTTCGGTTTCAGCCTTAATACGTTGGATTTATTAGATACTCTTTCGGCTTTTGTAATGTTACCGAATTCATTTCCCGTCTCAGCTGTCACTGTCGTTTCTTCGTAATAGTAATAATCCTCCGTCATGTTGTCCAAAAGCTTCCCATCATCAGCTTTGAAGGTAGTTGCTCTAACCGTGGTCTTTTCCCAATTATCGCTTTCTTCTAAATATCGTTTACTTCTGTTCGTTTTTCTTTGTATAAAGTAAGATCGGAAGCCCAAAGGTGGTAGATTATCAGCTATGAAAATCAATTCATGGTCTGCCGCTGTCACCCTTTCTGGTATGTTCAGGACAGCTTGTGGAATTTTCAGTATAGACGCGTTTACCTTTTCAACTAGAACATGTATACATTTCTCTTAATTTTTATTAGTAACTAGTTTTTACCTGCGGCTTCTCTTGCATTAATATTGATTTTGTCAAACGAATCGGATGACGTAATAAAAAGTTTATCCTTCTTCTTACCACACTTCTAATAAGTCAAAAAGTAATTTATCAACGTCTCCAATTTCCCATCTACTTTTGTACCAAAATTCACTATAATCGATTCAGCGGTTTAGGCGTGAGAGCGTAGCAAACAAACTCACTTTCGCGTTTATAATATTGAGTAAGGAAGTAAGGATAATGGGTTAATGGTAGTGTGCGTGGTCAACGCATAAATAGTCGTGAGTTCGAATTCTTGCGATGAGCTTAACGCTCGCTGAAGAACAACATCGAGTTGTACCATTGCATGATTGTGAGGAACAAACTTTAGAACAAACTATAAGTTGAAAAGCTGTCACCAAATATCTGTAGCTCTGAGCCGGCAGTTGCATTTGAAAGCCTTTACTAATCTTTCTGCTTTTCACTTCCTAGGGCCAATTCGTCACTTAACATCAGGTGAGAGTATAATCGAACGCTGAACCTATCGTAACTGACAGACACAAATGTGAGTTTGTTACATACCTACACATTTCCAGCAGTACAGTAAATACTTAGGGCACTTTTTACTAAGAAAATCTACTTTTTCCGAATACTAGTATAAGTACAACTTTTAGTGACAAACAAACGAACTTGCACAGATTTTAGTATAAAAAAAAGTTACGTGATTGCTGTATTGTAGATTGTAGAATTGTCACAATCTTACTTGATGTTAAGTGACGATGTGGACTAAGATGGCGGACACGCTAAGCCCAGTGGACGGACTGGTTCACAAGTGCAACTGACAGAACACACATACTTTTAATTTGTGGCTGATTTTCAACATGAAGGTGGTAGCTAGCCAGGAGGGCATTATAAAAAGCCCTACCACCATGCTATTATTTCACCACGATGTTTTTCTTCACCGACAGGTCAATTGCAGGTGGATTCGAACTACACAATACCAACTGAGCTATCATCGCTTCACTCGCAGCTATTGTAAAGAAAACGAAAAAGGTACTTACGTTTCGGATTGTAAACGATATATTCGTAATTCTGTATCGGTAGACGGACCGGGATGGAGACAGGCCAAGCCAGGGGATTGTATATAACAACCTGAATTAATAGTAATGTTATAAATTATATTGTATTGTTTGTTTGTATGAACACGGTAATATTAGGAACTACCAAACGCATTTCAAAAGTTGTTATTGTATTTTAAAGAGCAATCATCGAAGAAGGGGTTTCGTTAGCGAGGTTTTTTTTATATAGTTAAGGTTTAACGTTATGGCCATAATCTCACCCGATCTTAAGTGACGATACGGCCCATGATGGTAGACACGCTAAACCTGTGAGGAACTGGCTCTCAAGTGCAACTGCCGGAACACACCTATTGGTATTTGGCGGCAGATTTTCAACTTGAGGGTGGTAGCTAGCCAGTCGGGCATCAGAAAAAGCCCTACCACCATGCTATGGTTTCCTCACGATGTTTTCCTTCACCGAAAGCTCAAGCTCATTGTAGGTGGTGGTATTCGAACTCGCGACCCTTGACGCAAAGTCGAACACACTACAACTGAGCTATCATCGCTTCACTACGTTCGTACTAAAACTTATATAATTATTTTTGTCCGTTTTTGTAAATTTGTTCAATACAGCTTTCCTCCTATCGGCGGTAGCGTGATATTAAATAGCCTAAAGCCTTCCTCGATGATTGTTTTATTTAATACAAAAATCATTTAAGGAACTTGCGACCGGTAGTTCCTAAGATTAGCGCGTTCAAATAAACAAAATTTCACCGCTTTATAATATTAAATATATGTATTTGTTATTTACATGTGTATGTTAGTTACATAAGTACTCTGTCGTTGAAATAAATAAATAAATACTAACAAACGATTGTTCGGATTCCGTGTTGAGGCAACGGGAGACGTTGAACGAGCATCTGTAGTAGATTGTGAACAGCGAACTCCTGCGTAGTTTGCTATACGAAGTGATGAAGAGATTCAATTGGTCTATAGGTTTAGCGTTATGGCCACAATCTCATCTGATGTTAAGTGACGATGTGGCCCTTAATGGTAGACATGCTAACTCTAGTGGAGAGACTGATACTTAAGCGCAACTGCCAGAACATACCTATGGTAGCTGGCGGCAGATTTTCAACTTAAGGGTGGTAGCTAGGCGGAAATTAGGAAAAACCTTACCACCATGCTATGATTTCATCACGATGTTTTCCGTCCCTGAAGGTTCAAGTTCATTGTAGGTGGATTCGAACGAACGGCCCTTGACGCGGCGTCTTCAGACTCTACCAACTGAGCTACCATCGCTTCAATTGACTATGTTCAATAGTTAATATATTTATTATAATTGTGCAAAATTAACATTTTATTTTACATCATTGAAATTATCTAATTCACTATAACACATATATAATACGCTAACGGTATAATACGACGGTACAAACTATATCTGCGCAGCCGTTAAGAACTTACTGGCTGTCTTGAACCAATAAACGCGCACCTGAGACTGCGCACAGCCAATAGCGTACGAGCTATGGATAACCGTCTACATAATGCAAATATACTACATTGTAGAACAGAGTAAAGGAAGGCTCGTGACGGAGTAGTCTTAAATTTTGTTTTATCTGGCCTCCATCCGTACCCTGTGATAAAGGACTTCGTTCCAAAAAGTTGTCCGGCACGGGACGCACGGGAGCTGCGAAACATTTACTGAGGTATCATCGCTTCTTCTATTTTTTTTTATATACACAAGCTGTGGACTCTGCTTCCGCATCTGTTTTTAGGTAGGTAATTTAATTGACGTTAAAAAATTGCTTTACAACAGTAGCTAGGCATTAACCTAAAAACTAAAAAGTAACCTGCCATCGAGTGACTCTGCTCGCGCGATACAGTGACACTCTACATCACTGAGATTACACCATCACACCGTATACCATTCGTGCACACTCACACGTTAAGTACACGGTTCTGTAAGGGGCTACCCTCGCGAATCTTGAGCTGCTTACCCGATAAGGTCGTTGTTAGGATCACTAAATTAGTAAGACAGGACCTGTCGGTTAGTCAGGATCGTGAATCTTTTTTCATTTACCGGCAGCGACCCAAGCTCTGGCACCCTTGTGCCCGCTGCCTCGGTGCCACTCGCGCCGATAAGTTTGATGAAGCTATCAAAGCCCTTGGGGCTTACAGCTTATGTCAGTGCGAAAAAAAAAGTTAATAAGTTTTTTATTTTTTATTGTACATATGAAACTATTCTTTATACAATTTATTTCTATAACTGCTTTGTGGTTGGGGTTTGGGCAATTATAGCTTCTGTGGTCTTTTGGTCTTTGTCTTCTACGATGAACATAGTTACTTCTATGATAGTGGAACTAGAAGTATTTACATATGAGTAGGCTTACCATACGTCCCGGTTTGACCGGGATAGTCCCGGTTTGAGATCCCTGTCCCGGCGTCCCGGTCAAAATTTTGATTGCATTTCAAATATGAAAAACACAAATTAAGCGAAAAGCAAAATGAAAATGAGCCTCTTTCTCTTCTGCGTCCCGGTTTGGCTCTTCGTAATCATGGTAAGCCTACATATGAGGAACTTACTTGAAAGCTTGTTTTAATAGTAACGTCGATCTTTGAACAGCCACATACATTTTCTCTATGTAATATTTCATAACATGAATTCTAAGCGATCCCGTTATAACGTTATGGTCTTGGAATACACCTAAAACATATTATGCATTTTTAATCTGCACGAGAAAATATTTAGTCTTTTAGACTCCATCGTCATGCTGTGTCATATCCCGCTATAAAATAACGTTACAAATGATAGACTCCTCTCTACGTACATGGTATATGACAATAATAGCGGTAGACAAATGTCTATATTTTTAAGAATAAAACTTAAGTGACGATGTGGTTCATGATGGTGGACACGCTAAACCTGTGGAGGGGCTGACTCTCAAGTGCAACAGCCGGAACACACCTTTAGATATTTGGCTGAAGATTGTCAACTTTTGGGCGGTAGCTAACCAAGCAGGCATTGGAAAAACCCTTACCACAATGCGAAATATCTATAATAATATATACAGCTTTCTTAAACGTCTTTAAACGTCACGGTTTCTTAGTTCTCTAATAAGTTAATCCGTCCCCCCTATAAGTAAGAAAGTATTTTATGATCGGCCATTTGGCTGTTATATACCTAACAGTGAAACACTGTTAGAAATCGTGTAACCCTTATACGCATGGAAATAAACCCTCCGTAGCTTGTTACGTTTGTATATCAGCCATTGTTTATTTAGCTGCAGTCAGTACCATAATATATGTTTACATCGGACACTACTCGTATGTTCAACAATATGACTAGTGAATATATAACAAAAAAGCAGTCATAGTAATTGCCGACAGGTGTGAAAAATATATTTCACATAATAATGTGAAAAAAAGTAGTAAACTTGTATCCATATATGTGGGGGTTTGGAACCTACGACCTTGCTTACGTGTGATTATTAAATCGCACGTCAAACCGATTGACCAAGCGTTTATATATATCAAGTTCGTGATTAACAATCTGTATACACTCTCTATATAAATGGAAAGCGTTCGGTGACGATGGCGCGAGTGCCATGATTTTTGTTTACCCAAAAAAAAAATTCTCAACGCGCCTAATGAAATTAAGATTTTTTTAAAACAACTCTCAGGTTGTGTTATAGGTCATGACAGCCGGAAGATGAAAACATTTATTATTATACTCAATATCTTTCAGAAGTTATTTTGCTGACAAACAGTATAAAAAAATAATGCGTGCTTAAGGGTAGAAGTGAAACATTATTGTATCTCTCTTGCTCCCTCAGTCACCTCGAGCTGACTTCACCCCAACGAGTGTCGCACGATGTAAACCGTATCACAGGTTAAGCGTGCCTATCATCTTGGGCCGTATCGTCACTTGAGATCGGTTGAGATTAAGGCTATAACGCTAAATCGTAACTATATATAAAAAAAAACACCCATAAGAAGAATCAATTAAAAAATATCTTTACCCATAATCCACATGAACTCCTCAAAGAGTCTGTCGTTGCTCCACAACCTCGCGAGGACCTGGAGTTGTTTCGCCATCTGGTATACAAGGAAATCATGTTTATATGACCTCAAATTCTATCCTGTTTTAAAAATTAGAATATACCTAATAATATAAATGACCTAAACAGGTATACGTACGCGTACAGGCTATAGTAAATTTATACGCCGTCGAAGTGTAAGCCAGCAAAATCTTTATACCTATATAAAACATTCGTGTCATTTTCCTTGTCCACGATGAACTCCTAAACTACTGAACCGAGTTTAATCAAAATTGGCATACTGTGTGCAGCTTGTTCCAACTTGAGACATTATATACATACAGGATACATTTTCATCTTGATAAGTGATCATAACGCGATAGATGTCGCTGTAGTCGATATGACTGACCACTCAAAAAGGCAGAACAAGGTCTGGCAGGTCAGCTAGTTACTATAAATTCGTCTAAAAAATCTTGTACTGTCTAGGCTGGATCTTCAGTAAGTTCTATACTAGAATGATAGCTCAGTGGTAGTGTGTACGACTTTGCGTCAAGGGATGTGAGTTCGAATCCAACCACCCACAATGAGCTTGTGCTTTCGGTGAAGGAAAACATCGTGAGGAAACCATAGCAAAGTGGTATGACTTTTTCTGATGCCCGCCTGGCTATCTACCACCCTCAAGCTGAAAGTCTGCCGCCAAATACCAATAGTTGTGTTCCGGCAGTTGTACTTGAGAGCCACTACCACCAAAAGTTAGAGTGTCTACCAACTTAGCCCGTATCGTCACTTAAGATCAGGTGAGATAACGGCCACAACACCTAACTATATAAAACAAAACGTGCCTCTAAAGCTGCGCTAGCAGGCGCCTATCCAATATATCTGAGCGGGAAGTGAAACGTAACTACGAGTACTTGTCACAAGCTCCGAGATCTACTCATAGTTTCTCTCACTGCTACTCGATGGGTGACATCCGGACGGTGAACCTTCGTTGTCTTAAAAGTACATCATATATGAATAAGCAAACACAAACCACTTCAGTGCCATTTTCTACAATGTTTGATAACTGATTTTCTGTATTTGGTAGTTATTAACAATCAATAACAAAAACAGTTTTTCCCAATTTCCCAAGAACGTCCTTACATTTTCGATACTAGCTACAGATAAACACTAGTATATAAATTATAATAAGGAGTCGTCCATTAATTACGTAAAATACTTTCATCTCTCCACCTTCTATAGTGAAATGTCGTGACGTCTGTCTGGATCCCTTCCCCCATCTCAAATGATCTTAGTCACACTTTAGAATACAAACATGTCAATCAACAAGTCAATGTAACTCAATTTTTTATAACTTTAATTGAGTGACAGTTTCCAGAATCCCATTGAATGTGTCTAATCTAGCCCTGATTATAATTTTTGGTAGTAATTGATACACTTGCTGTTACGTGAAAGATTTAATAGTAATTGATGTATTACAGGATCTGCGGTAGATATAAAAACATAATATATTCCTAAAAAATGACAGAAGCGCTAGTGTTTAATTTCTTTAGGCGTTAATTTATTCTGAACACCCCGTTCAGCTCGTGTGAGATTCGAGACATTCAGCTCGACCGCCATCTTTCTCGCAAAGACACCACATAATTTATGAACGCTTTCTAAACAAATTACTTTTATTTTCTTGTGTAAAAAGTTGAACTTTGTACATGATGAAATTTCCATAGCTTATACGCAAAGTAGATACAAGATTCTTCAGGTATTTTGCTCTGTGGCACACTAACTGAAGTAAAAAAAAAACCGTGTTTTTCAATCCATTTACAATATGCTACCTCGCGAATTATTTAATGCAGGTTTTCGAAATTTGCTATTTTAACTTTCCAATCCCAAAACTTAGAAGAGCTAGATTTCGTGAAAATCTGGTATGATTTCAATCCCTTCCTATTTTAGTCTAAGTAAGACCACTAACAGTTTATTAGGTAGTAGTGTTAGGTTTTACTATAAAATCCATAAACACATTTCTGAATTGTCAGACTGATTTGAGAACCATATCAAACGGGTTTTGATGTCATAAGGCTATTATAGGGTGGATCAATATGTGAGCGTTCGTGATGTCAAGAATTGACACCCCACATTGTGCATCCGCTAATAACTACTGTAAATACACATTAAACTATTATGTAAAAGAATATACCTATAAAGAACCTAAAAAAAACGAGGAAGATCGAATTTCTTGCCAGTTTTTCTCAATGACTGGTTCTCTTTCCGAACCGGTGGTAGTTTTGACGTTCACAAGCGCCGTCTTAGGGCCTAAATTGAGTAAAGACTTTTGATTTGATTTGATTTGAAACTTGGTTCGATATAAAAAGCAATAATACTAAATATATAATTGGACAGACGGATATAAAAAAATATTAAAACATGTTATCTCAATTGTTTGTAATAAATTAGGTGTGTCAGCGACTTCATTCGCGTGGGATTAAAATTCTATTTAAGATTTTTTGCCCGTGTTTGAACTTTTTTCGATACAGCTTTTTTTTTTAGCCTTATGGCCATAATCTCACCTGATCTTAAGTGACGATACGGCCCAAGTTGGTAGACACGCTAAACCTGTGGAGGAACTGGCTCTCATGTGCTGCTGCCGGAACACACCTATTGGTATTTGGCGGCAGGTTCACAACTAGAGGGTGGTAGCTACCCAGGCGGGCATTAGAAAAAGCCCTACCACCATACAGCTTTACTCCTATAGATGGTAGCGTGATGTTAAATAGCCTAAAGGCTCCACAGGGATTTTTCTAACAGATACTAAAATAATATTTGAAATCCGACTGATAGTTCCTAATATTGGCGCGATTAAACTCACAAATAAGCTTTTTCGTTTAATAATATAGATAAAATACTTCTTTGTTTGGTTAAAATGCGAAAAATAATGCGTAAATGTGTTTTAATGACATACGTATGTAAAAAGGGGGTCAACGAGGCCCGTTGCTTCGACTTAAGCAGGCTACTTGAGTACGATCTTAACAAGATCTTACCTGTAGGAACACATGGCCTTCCCTAGCCATTAACTTGAGGGCAGGCCGAGAAGTATACATTCCAGTGGTGTAGGTAAATTTATCATACGCCATAGGGAAGAAATCATCCTGTTTTACTTCCAGCTCTGGGCTGGAAATCATTTTTTTTTTAGTTAATATTTAGCGTTATGTCTATAATATTACCTGATCTTAAGTGATGATACGGCCCAAGTTAGTAAACACGCTAAGCTTGTGGAGGGACTGGCTCTCAAGTGCAGCTGCTGGAACACACTTATTGGTATTTGGCGGCAGATTTTCAACTTGAGGGCAGTAGCCAGCCAGGCGGGTATTAGAAAAAGCCCTACCACCATGCTATAGTTTCCTCACGATATTTTCCTTCACCGAAAGCTCAATCTCATTGTAGGTGGTTGGATTCGAACTCACGACCCTTGATACGAATTCGTACACACTACCACTGAGCTATCATCGCCTCAAAAGCGAAAAAAAATTGTAACACA
Organism: Actias luna; assembly: GCA_039707435.1. NCBI lineage: Eukaryota > Metazoa > Arthropoda > Insecta > Lepidoptera > Saturniidae > Actias > Actias luna. The sequence goes on along the minus strand of JAZHAC010000037.1, from coordinate 4,283,199 downwards.
CGAAGCAATTTAATCTAAACTAGCACATAAATATCGCTGCGGTTACATCAATAAAACACGTGACTACTCATTATAATAATAAAATTGTGATGTTAAGTGACGATGTGGCCCCAGATGTTGGACACGCTAATCCTAGTGGAAGGACTGGCTCAAGAGCAACTCCCGAAACACACTTATTGGTGTTTGGCAGTAGATTTTTAACTTGAGGGTGGTATTGAAATAAAACTAATTTAAACGGATTTTATCGCGGTTATTTATTAAATTTTGATCCCGACGTTTCGAAAGCTTTTCAGCCTTCGTGGTCACGGGGCGGACTGAGGTGTAGGTTGTCCAGAAAAGTTTATGTTACTGTGTCTACCTTCAATTTAATTTTTAATATTTATAGTGTTCCGATCTACGCAGAAAGAGCTCACAGTGTCTTGAGGTCTGGCAATTGGTCTTTTGGGTTCCGATTTAATTAAATGTATAATTGGATCCCAGGCTTGTGCTAGCTTCCAACCATCTTCTCTATTGAAATTTGGATGTTTTTTAATTTCAATAGCCTCACGAATCATCCTAGGTAGGAATCGGTGTCCTTTGGCAAGGATTTGTGGCTTGTCGAATCGAAGATAATGTTTGGAGCCTTCTTCTGAATGTTCAGCAACTGCAGACTTCGTAGAGCGTCGGTGTTTAACATCAGCTATATGTTCTTTTACGCGGATCCCTATATTTCTTTTAGTTTGTCCGATATAGGAGAGACCACAGTCAAATTCGATTTTGTATACGCCCTGTTCTTGTAGAGGTATATGACACTTGACAGGTGGTAAAAATTGACTAATCTTCTTGGGCGGCTTGAAGTAAGTTTTAATTGAAGCACGCTTCAGCACATAGCCAATCTTGCCTGTGACCCCTCTTACAAAAGGTAACACAACAGGTACACGTTCTACTGTGGCTGGTTTCACTCGGTTTCCGTGACGGCGGCGTGGAATTTGGAGCTTGTTATCACGCAGTACTTGCTTGACATATCGCAGCTCAGCAGCCAGATGTTCCTCGTCACAGATTCCTTGTGCTCTCTGAAACAAAGATTTACCCACGGTAGCTAACTGTTTCGGATGGTGGTGAGATTCACCATTCAGGTATTTATCTGTATGGGTAATTTTTCTGTACACAGTATGGCCTAAAGACTGATCAGGATTACGGATAACTAAAACATCTAAGAAAGGAAGAGATTTCTTTTGCTCTAACTCCACAGTGAATTGTATGTTATTGTTAATGGAGTTAAGATGATCTAAAAATGCAGCTACTTTGTCAGATGGTAAAATTGTGAAAGTATCATCTACGTACCGTTTGTAAAACCTGGGGGTGACGGAGGCAGTGCTTAGGGCTGTCTCCTCGAAGTCCTCCATGAAAATATCGGCGACTACTGGAGATACAGGTGAGCCCATAGCTACTCCATTCACTTGTACATAAAACTGATTTCTCCACAACATGTAGCCAGATGTGAGGCAATGTTTAAGTAATGCTGCATACTCTATGGGCATGTTATTATCTGCTAACCTCTTAGACACAATTTCAATGCAGTCTTGTACTGGTAAGCTTGTGAATAGAGACTGGACATCAAAACTAACCATGGTTTCATTGTCAGCTAATTGTAGGTGTTTAATATCACTGACAAATTGGTATGAATCCTTCACAGATGCTCTAGTGTTGCCTCTTAGTGGTGATAACACTTTTGCTACGTGCTGAGCCAATCTGTAGGTTGGTGTGTCGACCTGACTCACGATGGGACGTAGTGGAGCATTTGGCTTGTGTATTTTCGGTAACCCATACAGTTTAGGAGGTTTTGCACACGATGGGACGAGTAAGTTTACGTCAAGATTTAATGTGTCGGAGTAACTGCTTATTAAAGAGCTAGTAGCCTTTAAAACTTTGTTGGTTGGGTCTGTTTTAACCTTCTTGTATGTACTTTCATCCGACAAAAGTTGTTCTATTTTATTATTGTAATCTGACGTATCCATTACTACTGTCGCATTACCTTTATCTGCACGGAGAATAGTTACATCCTTCTGTGAACGCAAGTTCTTTAAAGCGATATATTGTTGTTTTGGAAGATTTGGTTTGGGCGCTTTCACTTGTCGTAATATTGACGAAATGTCTTGACGTATCGCCTCCGAATCCTCCTTTTGCAAATTATTTTTCACGAGACTATTCTCAACGTTACAAATAATGTCTTCATACGGTATCCTTCGTGGTGTTACGGCAAAATTTAATCCTTTTGATATAATCTGAATTGTGTTATCGTCCAATGTTTCCAATCTGACAAAGTAGCTGCATTTTTAGATCATCTTAACTCCATTAACAATAACATACAATTCACTGTGGAGTTAGAGCAAAAGAAATCTCTTCCTTTCTTAGATGTTTTAGTTATCCGTAATCCTGATCAGTCTTTAGGCCATACTGTGTACAGAAAAATGACCCATACAGATAAATACCTGAATGGTGAATCTCACCACCATCCGAAACAGTTAGCTACCGTGGGTAAATCTTTGTTTCAGAGAGCACAAGGAATCTGTGACGAGGAACATCTGGCTGCTGAGCTGCGATATGTCAAGCAAGTACTGCGTGATAACAAGCTCCAAATTCCACGCCGCCGTCACGGAAACCGAGTGAAACCAGCCACAGTAGAACGTGTACCTGTTGTGTTACCTTTTGTAAGAGGGGTCACAGGCAAGATTGGCTATGTGCTGAAGCGTGCTTCAATTAAAACTTACTTCAAGCCGCCCAAGAAGATTAGTCAATTTTTACCACCTGTCAAGTGTCATATACCTCTACAAGAACAGGGCGTATACAAAATCGAATGTGACTGTGGTCTCTCCTATATCGGACAAACTAAAAGAAATATAGGGACCCGCGTAAAAGAACATATAGCTGATGTTAAACACCGACGCTCTACGAAGTCTGCAGTTGCTGAACATTCAGAAGAAGGCTCCAAACATTATCTTCGATTCGACAAGCCACAAATCCTTGCCAAAGAACACCGATTCCTACCTAGGATGATTCGTGAGGCTATGAAATTAAAAAACATCCAAATTTCAATAGAGAAGATGGTTGGAAGCTAGCACAAGCCTGGGATCCAATTATACATTTAATTAAATCGGAACCCAAAAGACCAATTGCCAGACCTCAAGACACTGTGAGCTCTTTCTGCGTAGATCGGAACACTATAAATATTAAAAATTAAATTGAAGGTTGACACAGTAACATAAACTTTTCTGGACAACCTACACCTCAGTCCGCCCCGTGACCACGAAGGCTGAAAAGCTTTCGAAACGTCGGGATCAAAATTTAATAAATAACCGCGATAAAATCCGTTTAAATTAGTTTTATTTCAATGAATAATATTCGCGTAAACCTAAGAAATCATTGAGGGTGGTAGCTAGCCAGGCAGGCTTTAGAAAAAGCCCTACTATCATGCTTTGGTTTCCTTGCGATGTTTTCCATCATCGCAAGCTTAAGCTTATTGTAAGTGGATTCGCACTCACGTCCCTTGAAGCGGCGTCCGTAGACATTACCACTCAGCTTTTGTTGGTTCAAAATATTAGGACAGGTGTATGGTGCTGACAAAGTGTGGTATTACATGACAAGGTATTTTAAATTTCATGACGTCACATTTCAAAATTTAATATAATTTAGCAGTAGTTGATGAAATGAGAATTAAAATTAGTTCTTTAATCTGATAATTTCATGATGTAAAATTGCACAATATGTAACGTCACGCTAGAGAGGGAGGAATCTAACAAATATGGCCAAGTGTGATAAGAACGCGGGGGTCGATGTCAGAATAATAATGAAATTAAAGAATTTTAATGTACCATGCACTTATAATGGACTATAAAGTGTAAAATAAATGATTGGAAACGAAAAACATCGGGCGCATGCAATACATATCTATAAACATTTTATTTTCTAATTTTTAGTTCGTTCTAAAAACATGGTACATTAAATATCTTTTATTATATATATATATATTTTTTTTTTTTTGGGGTACATTGAATTAATATTTGACACATTCAGTTCATCTGTCAGTATTCAAATACATTCATCTGTCATACTTGTATCGCTTCCTTTTCGTTTTTTTTCTTCTTTTCACGCATTTTCATCCATTTCTAACTTACGTTCCAAAATTTCAAGAATCTAACTCAACGGGTAATTAATTTAAAATCAATTACAAAATTGCATCCGAACAGAGCGTTAATAAAAACATGAAATTCGTGTGTCGTGATTTGTGGCTGGACCGAAGTCCCTAAAAAATTAATAATAATACAACGACAACAAATAGAAAATCAAAAGTACTTCGCTTCGTGCACGGCTTTGAGATAGCACGCCGGCGTTGAATAGAAAAGGTGCAGGTTCGCTCCCGTGCTGTAACTTTTTTTATTGACTTCGCTGTAAATAAAAACACACAGTTGCAATAAAAATATATACACATTGTGACTAACTTCATTACCCAGTCACTTGCGATGTGAAGAAAATAATGTAACATAATAATTAGAAAGTTAATATCTACTGTAAACTGCATTTAACCTCATTGTACTTAAACAGAACCTTCATAAAACATGGTTGTATATATATTGATATATTTCTCTACATTTAATGGCGATTCTTATTACCTACTTATATACTATACTAATTCTAATAATTATAATACTAATGTACTAATTACTTTACTAATAATACTAATTATACTAAAATTAAAAATGCGAAAGTGAGTTTGTTTGTTTACTACGCTAAACCGCTGAATCGATTACGATGAATGTTGGTATAGAGATAGAAGAGACCCTGGAGACGGTGATAAGCTAATTACGTAGTTGACCGTCAGTAAGAGGTTTTTAAAAGGGAAAGGTGATTTTTTATCCATTCAAAAGCGATGATAGCTCAGTGGTAGTGTGTACGACTTCGCGTCAAGGTACGTGAGTTCGAATGTAACCACCTACCATGAGCTTGAGCTTTCGATGAAGGAAAATAATCGTGAGGAATCCATAGCATGGTGGTAAGGCTTTTTCTAAAGCCCGCCTGGCTAGCTACCACCCTCAAGTTGAAAACCTGCCGCCAAATACCTATAGGTGTGTTCCGGCAGCCACACATGAGAGCCACAGGCTTAGCGTGTCTACCAACTTGGGCTGTATCGTCATTTAAGATCAGGTGAGATTATGGCCATAACGCTAAAAATCTTAACTATAAAAAAAAAAAACTAAGATGAACTTTCAAGCTCAGGCGATCGTGCTTGCTTGCGTACATTGCTTTATTGTTCCACGATATATAATTTTACGTGGTCAGCGTTTTAGAATGATTCACGTGGGAATTTACACTGCAACGAGTGTCCGCATTATATGGGTCTCAGTATGTATACATCGATATTACAGGAGGTAACAGGCTACTTTTTTTTGCGAAATACTTATAGGGAGTAGAATAAATAAATAATAGTTTAAAAAACTAGAACACACGCTTTATATAGAAAACTAAACTAAAAAACAGAAACTAAATTTTAATAAATATGAATTAAGAATAATGTATTTTTTTTTAATAAATATAAGTTATTAATAGTTTGGATAAGAAAAAAAATGTTTCATTGTAAAAAAAAGCGGGGGTGCTTTACTAGATATTATCGAAATGATGATCCTTCTCATATCTGTCAATTAAATATTCATAACTATTGACACCATGCACCCCACGCTTTTTTTACAATAAAACATTTTTTTTCCTATTCAAACTATTAATAACTTATATTTATTAAAAAAAATTACATTAATCTTAATTAATATTTATTAAAATTTATTTTCTGTTTTTTAGTTTAGTTTTCTATATAAAGCGTGTGTTCTAGTTTTTTAAACTATTATTTATTTTTTATTTTTTAGTTACTGGAACTGAAGCTAATATAAAGCGTGTAAAAACCTCATTAGATCTCGTTGATGTCTTTTACTTGGAAAAAGGGGTCGGTTACATACATACATACATACATACATACATACATACAGGTGAAGCTAATATAAAGCGTGTAAAAACCTCATTAGATCTCGTTGATGTCTTTTACTTGGAAAAAGGGGTCGGTTACATACATACATACATACATACATACATACATACATACAGGTGAAGCTAATATAAAGCGTGTAAAAAGAATAAACTTTGTATGAAACTTTTTACTGTGTCATCTGACATTAACGCGAGCGGAGCCGCGAGTAAAAGCTAGTAACGTCCATAAACGCGCACTTGATAGCCAGTCCCTGCATTAGACATAGCTTGTCTATCAGCTTGTCCATATCGTCACTTAACACCAACCCTTCAAGACAAGTTATCTTTTGACATTATGAAGATTGTAAAAGTTTAATCGAAAACATATCCAAAACTGAATCTCGTGACCAGAGGGTGTTGAAAACGAAGCGATGATAGCTCAGATGGTCAGTGGATGCGAATTCGAATCCACTCGCAATGAGTTTGAGGTTGCAGTGAAGGAAGACCTCGCGTAGAAGCCATAGCATGGTGGCAGGGCTTTTCCTAATACCCACTTGGGTACGTTGTGCCGGTTTAAGAAAATGGTAACGTAAATATTTACCTGATAAGTTTGTCTATATTTCCAAACCACATGGCTGCATCGTAGTAACCAAACAACTGGCCCATCATCACCATGATATTCTTCGTGGTGTAATAAGGAGACTGGCGGTGAAGCATGGACTGGATAAACAAGTCCACCTAGAAATATAGCATTGAACAATTATAGTATAAGCTAACAAACAAAGTGTTCCGGTTTATAATATTAATAAATATTATATGTCACCAGCTTTTATCTGCGGTTTCGATCGCGTTAATATTGATTTTTGTCAAACAAATGACGCAATAAAAAGTTTCATACGAAATGTGGGATCCATTACTCCATTTCCGATTATTTTCTTGGGAGAAAAAGTAACCTACCACCGCCTACAGGTTCTCATTTATCTCTATTCCAAAATTGATCAGAATCTATTTCGAGGTTTAGGCATGACAGCGGACCAAATAAACAAACAAACGCACTTTCGCATTTATAATATTGCTTAATGTAGAATGAAAATTATGTTGCTATCTTAGTCTTTTATAGTTTCTGTAATATTCGTTCATTTACTGTCTATGGTGAGTGTATTAAAGTTTATTAATATAAACATTTTTATTAATGTCGCTATCTATCAACCTTTAAGGATAACTATCCAATTCGTAAGCTGACACTGTGTTAGTTAGCGCACTGTACTCTCAGTTCCGTCCTGGCGTTCGGAGAAGTATGTCGTGTGTCGATTGATAAAACAAGCGCCTAAAATAGCGAAAATGCTACCGATGGAAATCAATATTTTACAAACTATACAAGTATAAATTCATTCTTTTTTTTATATAATTTTAGCGTTATAACCACAATCTCGTCTTATGCTAAGTGACAATGTGACCCAAGATTATGGACAAGTTAAGCCTAGTGGAGAGACTGGCTCTCAAGTGCAAATGCTGCAACACACCTACAAGATTTTGTCGGCTTCAGTTTGAGGGTGGTAGCTAGCCAGGCAGGCATTACAGAAAGCCCTACCACAATGCTATGGTTTCATCACGTTATTTTCCTTCACCGAAAGTACGCGGTATCTGTACACACTACCAACTGAAATATCATCGCTTCATTCCATCCATTTCATTCACGGAAATGTAGACTCACCCGCTCTTCGATGTTAGAGAAGGTGTCATCAGAGCTGATGAGGAGTGGACTGTCACACTGGCTTCCGAAACAGAACCCTGGCGGTGCCCAATAACCGTCGAAAAGCTTGTGCGTATATATATCTGTCTCAGCACCTGATTTTAAGGAACATTTCAATACTTGAAATCCATTCCCATCTATTTTCTTTCATTTAGAAAGAAAGAAAGAAAGAAAATATATTTATTACGGAACTCGACTAAATGACTAAGAATAATAATTAAAAATTAGGGCGAAAAACAAAAACAACAATAACCTAGTGAATATAATAGTCAGAGGGTGTCCACTAAACAGTTGTGTGAGGCCATAAATGGTCCCATCTCAGCAAAAATGCGACAACGTATAATGCGTTGCAGCGCTGGTTTTCCGATGGTCCAACGTGGTGTCACGGTCAGCACTACTTTTTAGTATCAGCACACTATTTAGTGACTACATGCTTACGTAGAATATCATGTAGGTCCTTTTTTTACTCCTCACTTCCTCCACTTCCTCATCGCACCGCGCAAACACATAACCCAGGCTCTGGCTATGAGGGTTATCTGGTGACCGATAGCGTGCTAACCACCCAACACTATCTACTAACATGCACCACCTAAACACTTCAAACTCCCGTCCTGCCAGAGACCAGAGACAGCGCAGGAACTTCTTCTAGTATATCTCTTTCTAGCAACCATCCTCAAGTTGAAAATCTGCCGCCAATCATCTATATATGTGTTCCCGCAGTGGCACTTGAGAGCCAGCCCCTGCAATAAAGGCCGGTAACGCATCAGCGATTCCCCCTGTGTTATGGCTATGCATGGGCGGTGGTGATCACTTACGGAGACGCGTGCTCGTTTGTCCCCTATTCCATTAAAAAAATGTACGAACCCATGTCATCGCTCCCCCTCCACAAGAACTCCATGGACTTCCGTTGCATCCTTGCCAGCTCGTCATCGAAGCTGATGGGATTGATGAATAAGCCGTGAAAACCCATACGAGCGATCAGTGAGGCAACTTCCCGGGAATGCCCGAAGACATCAGCCTGCCATCCCACCAATGGTAATCCACAGCCTAAGAAAGTCATGTTCAATTTCCTAAAACCGTAACAGGAAGTTTTTAATGGGTTTTCAAGTGAAATTTCTTTAGAATCGTTGTGATTTCAAACTCGATGAAACGAAAAAGCTGGTCCATAGAGACACAAACAAGTAAATGTATAGGATTCAACCGGCGAGAGAATGAGATAGAACACATTACACTTTCTTGGTCTCCTCTTTGTGCGATGTTGCGTAGCGTCCCCACTATCGTCTACCAAGTATTGTCTATACGTATTTTGAGTACTTTTCAATAAGTATTTTTAATCAGGGACAAAAGTCCATACGTGACTTGCACACACACACACATTTTTTATGGGTTAGCGACGATGTGGCCGGAGATAGTAGACACGCTGAGTCTAGTGAAGAAACTGGCATTCAAGTTCAACTGTCGGAACACGCCTACTATTAATTATTGATTGTTTTCTGGTTTGTTATAACCATAATCTTATTTATTTTAAATAATAATGTAGACCAAGACGGTGGACATGCTTAGTCTAGTGAAAAAACTGACTTACAAATGCAAATTGATATATACCACAGCTATTGCTTATTAATATGGTAACATAATAATGCTACATACTTTAAATTAATCAGATAGAGTGTAGTCGATAACACAGATTACTATATAAGTGCGATGCGAGCGCGGTTATGGGTTCAGTTCAGTCGAATCGACACTCGAGGCGAGTTCGTTCAGTTCGATTAAGTTAACGTTCGACAGTACGGACTTGTTGTAGTAAGCGGGGAAGCTCTGCTGTCAAATATAACGATAGTGGAACGAGAAGAGTCTCTCAGAGGAATATGATTCGACGCAACCTCCACGGTCTGTAACAAAATGCCGGAACATACCTATAGGTATTTGGCGGCAAATTTCCAGCTTGAGCTATTTGACCTGACACCGGTTAATGCATTTGCGCGTTGCGTTGAGGAAGTCCGTAAAGACTGGCATTTTAGACACATGGCTAACGAAAAAAAAAAAAAAAAAAGTTGGTAGCTAGCCAATTGGGCACTAAGCCAATTAAAAGCCCTACAACCAGCTATGCTTACATTTCAATGTTTCCGGTCAAGTTCAAGCTCGTAGAAAGGAATTGAACTTATCTCTAGTAGTGACGCGGCGTCCGTACACGCTAAGCCTAATGTAGCTAAACTAACTGTGCCCGCGACTTCATTCGCGTCGAACAAAAATTTATTTTTTATATTTGTCTTCGTAGCTTCTTTCAATACGGCTTTGCTACCATTGGTGGTAGCGTGATGTTAAACAGCCTAAAGCCTTTCTCAATGATTGCGTTCATAGAAATAAACTTTTCTGCTTTATAATATGAAAAGCTATGATAACTCAGTGGTAATGTGTAGGAACGCCGCGTCATTAGACGTGAGTTCGAATCTAACAACCTACAATGGGCTTGAGCTTTCGGTGAAGGAAAACATCGTGAGGAAACCACAGCATGGTGGCAGGGCTTTTTCTGATGCCCGCCTGGCTAGCTAAATACCAAATTTGCCGCCAGATACCAATAGGTGAGTTCCGGCAGTTGCACTTGAGAGCGAGTTCCTCCAAAGGGTTAGGGTCTACCAACTTGGGCCGTATCGTCACTTTAGATCAGGTGACATTATGGCCATAACGCTAAGCCTTAACTATGTATATATATAAAATAAAAAGAATATAGAGTACTTGCGTTATCGAGTTTAAATCGGGTTTTTTGAATTGTGTCCATTTCTAAAAACATGTTCAAATGCGCGTCACATATTGATTACACATCATATTTTATGATATTACATACGCACGAACTGATTATTTATATTTAAAAAGTCAAATGTAATTAAAATTTATGGAAAAATATTTTTTGATAAAAAAATGTATCAAGAATATTATTATATAAATGCCTTTAAAAAAATAATAACATACATATCTCAATACATAAATTTCATTAAAATCGTTAGAGCCGTTTCCGAGATACGTGAAATTTATATATATATATATTGCTCACATAATAGTATTAGATTAGATAGATATAGATTGCAAGTAACATAAAACCTTGTTAAGTATATTTAAAAAGTAAAGTTCCATTTACCGCAATGAATACGTGTATTGGTCTATGATGGCGTGGTAGCTGGTGGTGGCTTCATCTACCATACCCCATGCACCGCCCACGATGAACAGCCGACCCTGACGCAACAGCTGATACACCATTCGGCGAACTAATTGATACAATCACCACATTTTTATAACCTATATCTGTGTCCGTGACTCTGTTTGCATGGAACTAAAATTTTATATAATCATTTTTTTTAAACAAATGTTATATAGCCTATGATACTTATGGAAATTTAGCATACTCATGGTGAAAGGGTTTTTGAAATCAGTCGGTGTGTTTTAGATCCCTAACAGACGGACACAAGACATAAAAACAATATTTCGAATGAATAATGCTGACAAATACTCACCTGTAGCATCTCTGTTTGCCCACCAGTGGAACAGGTACGGTGTGTCAGATAACGTAAACCTGAAATGTAACTTACTAGATCATACGTGCGGCTTCTCTCGTGTTACTGTCGACTTTGTTAAACAACTCAGATGACGCAGTAAAAAGTTACATACAAAGTTTACCCTACTTCCAATAAGTTTCTCGTGAGAGAAATTAGCCTATCAACGTCTTCAAGGTCCCATCTAGCTCTGTATCCAAATTCATCGCAATCGATTCAGCGGTTTAGGCGTGAAAGCGTAACAAACGAACAAATAAAACTCACTTTCGCATTTATAATATTACTGAATGACCCGACAGACTTTGTCCTGTCTTAACTATGAATATATTTAAGTAATATTAATTCGTTGGTGCGAGGCGCCCGACGTGACGGCCCAGTGGCATGCGCGTGAGCTGCGCGCGGTACTGGACACTACATGGACATTGCAACATTACTTTATTATTATAAAATAAAAGATTTTTTCTAAAATAAACATAGCCTAAGTTACTCCTTATTATATCAGCTACCTGCCAATAAAAGTCCCGTCAAAATCGGTCCAGCCATTTCAGAGATTAGCCGGAACAAACAGACAGACAAATATTGTAAAAAAATGTGTTATTTTGGTGTATGCACCGTATATATTCATATACATGTAGTAAAAAAGCGTTATTTCAATATCACAAACTGACACTGCAATTTTATTTATATGTATAGATTATGATGTGATAGAATGATGACACCACTTTGCAATTAGCAATTACTTTGAACGTTAACACTCACTCGCTACTGAAGCGATGATAGCTCAGTGGTAGTGGTGGAAAACATGTGATGAAACCATAACATGGTTTGGGGCTATCTCTAAAGCCCCACCACCACTTGTAACGGCTACAGATACCATTATTAAGTTGAACATCTGCCGCCAAAGACATATAGATGTTGTTCCGGCAGTTGCACTTGAGAGCCAGTCCCTCCACTATATTTTGCGTGTCCACTATCTTAGGGCTCAAAGCTCAAGTTCATTATAGGTGGATTCGAACTCGCGTACCTTGACGCGACGTCCGTACACACTACCAACTGAGATACCATCGGCTCTAATATACGTTTGCATGAATTTTAAATGTTCACGCCTTACTTTCTCCTTTCATCAGCCCACAATTCACTAATCGTATAGTCCAGTATCCTCTTCATGTTTATATGGGTCGTTTCAAAGAAATCATCAGCTGAAATATGAAAATAGTTTAGAAAATCCAAGTGCACGGCTTATAACGTAATTACAATTGAAAGACATAGATCTACGCATTCATATTAAAGAGGAAGTAATGGTAATGGAAGAGGGCTATGCTTGCAGTTTCACTGCGTGATCGAAGAGAAAGTCTATATGCTATTCCTACTGTTTTACTCGCCACTCTATTGCGCTGCAGCATATTAACTTCTATTCCTTTTAACCAAGTACTATTTATTCTTTAATTACATTACATTGAATTAGACGGTAATTTTCAATAGGCTATTACTCAGAATGATACAGAAGCGAATAAAAAAAAAAACTGGACTCAAAAAGTGAAGCTTTTTGAGCGTTATCGTGAACACATACACCATCCGTACGTACAGACAACCCGACATCCATTGAATTTTATTTCCTAAACGGTTTTTTATACTCAAAAGAAAAATATTGTTTTTCAAAGTATCTACTGTCATAAAAAATTGTTCTTGTTGATATCTGTCAACTCATTTAATACTCAAAGTGCAAAAAAGATCGGATAAAAGCACTCAAACGTTTCGTCAAATAGACAATATATTTAAAAAATACATTACGTTTAAGTATCCATTTCTTTACCTTTTTCACCGTCCATCGATATTTATCTAACGCCCCCCAATATTAATTGAAGTTTTATTCGCCCCCCTCATATATTTTCAGCGCCTACTTTGAGAACCTATTGTCTATAGGATATAACTTGCGAGAGAATGCGATGGAATAGAATTGTACGTATGTTAGTAAGTGTGTGTGCGCGGTCGCGTATAACGAAGAGACATTTTAAAGGTTACACATCTATCGCGTGTGAACTGCACGCATTTTTTTTTGTTTTAAGTTTAGTAACAGAGTAGGAGGATCTAACCGCCCGTATAGTGCCCATGGAAGGTTCTGGTGAATCCGAGTTCTCCATGAGTGTGTGGAACGATGTGGACATTGATCATACCTTCCTTTAACCTCGGACAGCTCTGGAAAAGACGATCATGAAAAATTTACTATAAAATTTATATTTAGTGTTGCATTCAGTAATATTGTACGACCTTTAAACTGCCATTGTAGCCACATTGTAGAGCGCGTGCATAATAGATTGCTGACATAGACAAATCGCGATGCACTCGTCGGACAGCACTTACTGCATCAGTCCCCTCCGTCCGATAGTAGAACACGAACACTTATGTGTCTTGTTATTAATTGGATTAATTAAAATAGAGAGATATATATATATATATATATATATATATATATATATATATATATATATATATATAGGGATGTAGTGATAGGGTGGGTATTCTATGGTAGAATATAGTTGTAGGAGGGTAGTTTATAACACCGATTAGTAAAGCGCGATGCAAGCGTGGCACTGCGTTCAGTGTAAGAGAGGCGCTTGAGCTAACACTACCGAAGGGACGTAAGATTTAATGCTATTTACTATTGACACTGTTTTGGTATTTATGCTGTAAATCATTATCGGGAATGGTTTATACTGTGCGGAGAGAGGCACGAGCGGTGAAGGTGAGTGTTGACAATTGTCTAAAGGAGGCCTCCTTAAACCTACATATATATATATATATATATATATATATATATATATATATATATATATATATATAATATATATAATATATATATATATATATATATATATATATATGTCGGAAGCGGATATTGATACAGACTAATAACGAAACGAAGCACGAGGTTCCGTAGATTGCGGCACCGTCGCCATATTGCAAATGGCGTCACCGTCGCCATATTGCAATAAACTTCGTGCTACAACAGAGCCTAGCGGATGGAGGCGTGTCGGACCAAGAGGCACTTTTCTATTTGATCGTCTTCGAGTAGAGTCCTTCACCAAGCTAGGTACTGTTCTAATGTTTCGTTTACCGTGGTATTTAAATTGTGATCTGTGTTCAGATTAGGTGTAATAAATCGTGTTGTGTAATTTGTGGTCTCATTGCTCGATTACTCAGTTTATACGCCCGCTATGTCGGACGATGATGTTAATAACACTGTCTTGCCGTCATATATATAGCCAAAACATCATGCTAAAAATACTTTTATGGGACTTATGATCTGTATTTGCTTTGTTGATGTTCTGGAGTTTTAAGCCTATCTATATTAAGTACTTTATTATTACTTATTATCCTTACTAATATTTAAATGCGCGGGTCGCTCACTATTTTGGCGATAATGGCTTACACATAAAAGATAAATATATGCTGTCGCGGGCTTTTCTATAGGACTATTTATGATAAACATTTCCATTATACATTATATACGCGTAACTCTAACGGTTTGTGCAGCGCACGCCAGAATAGCTGGTGGATGGCAAAATTTTTTCTTACTTACTTGATCACTTATCGGTATATTTTGAACAATTCACTCAATATCTTTATAAATTATAGCCTGTGCGTTAAATTGATGCATAGGCTATATAATTGTAAAGTTTTATTAAAATCCATTCAGTAGTTTTTACGTAAAAGAGTAACAAACATCCATACATCCAAACTTTCACGTTTATAATATTAGTTTATATAGAATTTATGTTATAATGACGCCAACTAAGTATATTTTATAAGCAATGCCCAAGTATGAACGTAGTATAACTTACCTCCACACTCCATGGGACATTGTTAGGGACTTACCTCATATCCGCATGCTTCGCCGCTTTGCCTTGAAGGGGTTAATAGATCTTTTACATCCGGATCCATTGCTAATATCTCACTGACCACAATTAAAATAAATCTATACATAGTGACCTTTTCTAATTTCTTTCCTCGGCTATAATAATTGTAAATTAATTCAAAATATATTACAACACGTTTGACCCCGTCCGTGTTGTTACGGTAAATGGTATATCGAATTTGTTTATATTTTTAACGTTTGCATGTTTTGGAATTTGAATTGTTTAAAGTTATCCGATATGTTACTTGTTTGTATATCTGCGTAACTAATGACAGAAACATTACGTATTTTAGTTATATGGAAGCGATGTTAGCTCAGTGGTCGTTTGTAAGGACGCCGTGTGAATGGATGCGAATTCGAATCCACCTAAAATGAGCTTGAGTTTTCGGTGAAGGAAAACGTTGTGATGAAACTACAGCTGGGTGGAAGGGCTTTTTCTAATGCCTGGAGCTTTTTCTAATGCAAGTTGCACTTGAGAGCCAGTCCCTCCACTAGGCATAGCGTGTTTATCATCTTGGACCACATTGTCACTTAACATCAAGTGAGATTCAACTAAGCTTAGATCGTTATAATAAAGACTAAAAAAATGTCAACTATGTCTGTTTGTTAACATTTATAACTTTCAACGTCTGTCTTCTTCTATAGAGATATACCATAGCGTAGAGTATAGTTTTTTTTTTATAGAATAGGGGGCAAACGAACAAGCGTGTCACCTGATGGTAAGTGATCACCGCCGCCCATTGACACCCACAACACCAGAGAAATCGCAGTTGCGTTACCGGCTTTCATAGGTTGATATGAAGCCAAAGGTAAGGCAAGTAAAACTGACAAATTATAGTAATTTCTAAATTTTTATAATGCTATTCGATGATCGACCACGATAATTAATGAAAAAGTGTGGGTACTCTAGTTAAGAAACACAATATTTAAATATAACACTTTATTCCTTATAAATAGTATAAAATATCAACATTATTAAATTACAACCCGGATAAGACACAGATATTACACAAGTATGTTACGTTTAGACATATACTATAATTCGTAGAGTGACAATTTGTTATAATTTTTCTATTTATAAAAAAAAAAACCTACACACGATAGTGAAAAAGAAAGAGATATAGAATAATTCCTACTTATTCTGTAAATTAATTAATTTTTCATGGATATTTCTTACGAGTATTTGTTGATGATTAAAATAGTTTATTTATCGAATCTGAATAAATTCTGTTCAAACTGATTACAATATTATTTCTTGTTGCCTAATCCATAAAAAATATCATAAAGAAAAGTTCTCAACTGTGGATAAAAGTTACCTATTATTCCATTGATTATATTGGATATATGACAGGAAAAACTTTCGCATACTGTATACGTCGTTACTAATATTATAAATGCCAAAATAAGTTTGTTTGTGTTACGCTTTCACACTTAAACAGCTGAATCACACCTAATCAGCTGAATCGATTATGATGATTTATGGTATAGAGACAGATGGATCCTGGAAAACGATGATAGACTATTTTCTCTAGCGAAAAATTTATTGGAAGCGGGATAAAGAGAGCGACAAAACTTTGTATGAAACTTTTTAATGCATCATTCGAGTTGTTTGATAAAATCAATATTAATGCAAGCGAAGCCGCAGGTAAAAACTAGATATGATATAGATATTAAATGCGGGCTAAAACGCAACTTACTTTTCATTTATTTTCTAGACGTTTCGGCCTGGTTACACAGTCATTTTAAGATCGCACTTAATATCTATATTATAAAAAAGTATGATAGCTCAACTGTATAAGTTATCACAGACATTTCAATACCTTTACCTCCTTATCTTTTTAAACTATTCGCGGGTTTTAATGTAATAAACAAAAATTAAAATATTTTTTCCTTATGCATACAAGAATTTCATTAAAACCTTCAATAATAATGATTATATTGCAATTCAAAGCAAATATTATTAAAATATAAATAATCTAAAAATAAATTATAACACTATGTCACCCTACACATATAGTATATGCAATATTTAACAATACACCCTGTCTTGATTTAAACATATTTAAAACAAAGCCAACGAATTAAACCAAGCTATTTATATCCCATTAATATTACCTACATCCCGTACACGATTTGACACCCCATTTCACTCTCTCGGGGGGTTGTATTTCGAGAAATACCTACTTAAATCACACCTTCAATAATATAAAACAAACACCCTCACCGAATTTAACATTCCTACCCGTAGAAGTCAGGTCTGAGATATAAGTCGAGACAATACAATCTTATACGTATATATAACAGCTGTTCCCGCGACTTCGTTCGTGTGTAATCGAAACTTACTTAATAGTTTTTGTCCGTTTTTGTAACTTTATTCAATACATCTCTACTTCTATTGGTGGTAGTATGATGTTCAATACCCTAAAGCCTTCCTCAAAGATTTCTCTATCAAATACTCCACTATCTCAATTAATGAATAATTACAATTAGTCTGGTAGTTTCTAAAAATAGTTCGTTTAAAAAAAAAAAAACAAACTTTCCCCGCTTTGTAATATTAATATATAAGTCATTTCAGGAGAAACATTGTAAGCAGGAAAAATCTTATTGTTTTTTTATCGTAGCCTCCTAAAATTATCTTTGTAAATTAGAAGCACTCTGTTAATAGCCTGCATTGTAATAGATCAGTGATTAATTATAACCAACGACACACAAATTTCTATAAAGGTATCATAAATAATTTTTCATTAGGAATGAAAAAACTCTGCCCTGTAAATAACTTAAATTAACGAATGAATTTTTTACTGCAATTTAAATATGTACATTGGCGAGCTTAATGCCATAAGGTATTTTCTTCCAGCTAACCACCAGTAATGTAGTAAGAAATAATTACTACCAGTGTAGGTAGTGCAAATAAAATAATTAGTGAAATCAGAGTGTAATAATAAATATAGTAACCTAATATAAATAACTCATGACGAATAGCATATTAAATAAGCAAAATGTAGTCAAAATAAATAAACTAAATATACATACTTATACATATATACATATATGCACAGTGAATTGTAATAAAAAAAAAAAAAAAAAAAAATAAAAACATCACTCTAACTCTTGTTGTTTATTATAGAAATGTCGATGTATTTGTAAATTGTCGTTTACGATGTTTTTCCTGAAAACGGCTCGATACATAAATATTATACATACGAGATCACAACAAGTGATTTATATTGCATATTTTATTAAGAGTATCGCGAGTCTATTATCCCAAGACATGCCTGTCTAAAGGCTCCTTCGCTTCGCTTCGCTTCGCGTCTTTAGCTCAGTGATGGTGTGTACGGACTCCTCGTCAAGGGACGTGAATTCGAATCCACCTATAATGAACTTGAGCGCCAGGTGAAGGGAAATATAGTATTTACAGCGATCAAAAAATTGATTGAGATAAAATAAGGAATCTTTAAAGTCAATTTTCACCGATTAATTTCCATCTTGTTATTCCATTTCCGTATATATATATATACGGATATTATATATATATATATTATATAATATATATATATATATATTGAAGCGATGATAGCTCAGTGGTAGTGTGTACGACTTCGTGTTAAGGGACGTGAGTTCGAATCCAAGCACCTACAATGAGCTTGAGCTTCCGATGAAGGAAAACATCGTGAGGAAACCATAGCATGGTGGTAGGGCTTTTTCTGATGCCCGCCTGGGTAGCTACCACCCTCAAGTTGAAAATCTGCCGACAAATACCAACAGGTGCGTTCCGTCAGTGGCACTTGAGAGTAACGTAAGGTGTTTATTTATTAGTGTGTAGCTTTTTTATTTATGTGAAAAAAAAAATTATTAGGCGACTAAGAATAATCAATAAAATATATTTACATCATTTTTCTGTCTGTCAAATGTCTGTCTGTTTGTTTACTGTAAGTAAAGTAAAATTATAAGAAATCATGAACCGTATCTACGAGTAACACTTAGTCTTTGTTTCATTAAAATCGGTTAACTCGATCAAAAGTTATTGTAATTTGAATGACGGCACGAGATTAGATAATTAAAGTTACACGCGAACGAAGTCGCGGTCACAGCTAGTTAATAATAAAAACACAAATTAAAAGAGTTCGGACTAAGAGTCTGCGATGTGGGATAAATATGTTTTCATCGCTATGAGGAGGTTTTCCTTTATACCTTGTGACGTTAAATAGAGTTTATATTGTGTTTTATACTCCTTACTAAACATAACAATTATAATAAAGACTGTGGCGTAAAAAGTATTTTTGACGCTATAAGGAGGTACTTCGTTAATTTCGAATGACGTTAAAGTGAGTTAAGACTGTGTTTCACACATCTTACTAAAAATAGAGGTTCGTAACAACCGTAAAAAGCCTCATCGGCGTAGAAAATACTTTTCAACGCTATAAGGAGAGGTTCGTTAAATAGAGTTTACACAATATTTCATGATTCTTACTACATAAAGAGGTCCGACACAACCATAAACAATTATACAACGATGTTACTTGAACACTTCGAGCTGGTCCTGATGATGGAGAGCATCTCAGAGCATCTTCCTGATCATGTAGTTGAGGATGCCGCCGTTCTTGAAGTAAGTCAGATCGACCTCCGTGTCGAATCTCACCTTCACTTGGAACGACTTCCCATTGTCGACCTGGGAATATGAGTAATACACATTACAAAGTTTGTCTAGTTAAGGCTTAGGCGTTATGGCCATAATCTCACCTGATCTTAAGTGACGATACGGCCCAAGTTGGTAGACACGCTACACCTGTGGAGGAACTGGCTCTCAAGTGCAGCTGCCGGAACACACCTATTGGTATTTGGCGGCAGGTTTACAACTCGAGGGTGGTAGCTAGCCAGGCGGGCATTAGAAAAAGCCCTACCACCATGCTATGGTTTCCTCACGATGTTTTCCTTCACCGAAAGCTCAAGCTCATTGTAGGTGCTTGGATTCGAACCCACGTCCCTTGACGCGAAGTCATGCACACTACCACTGAGCTATCATCGCTTCAATCGCTTTGTTCGCGGTGAACTCCAAACACTATTAAACAGATTTGCTTACGATTTTCACTAACAGATGGATCACCAATGGAGTGATTCGTGACGAAAATTTTGATGATTTAAGGTTCTTCTTCTTAAACTTTATAGACACTATTTCACAATTTACACCTTTTCGTGGTACACTTTATTGTGAAACTATCACACTTTCAAGTTTGGGCTTTTGACGTAGCATTTTCTATTCGTGTATAGATGTGTTGTCAATAATAATCAAACATTATTTTGTCCATATTTCTAATAAATAGAAGACACAGATTTTTTTATTAATTAGAATTTTATTGTATCACAGACGCTGTATGTCGAAAAATATAAAAACAATAAGCTAACCTTTACTATCAACGCGGGGGAATAGAAGTTTCACATCAAAACTGAGTTTATGTGAAAAGTCCCACTTCTGAATTCGCACAAATCTTTAATAATTATGTAGAATAAAATACTAACTTGTACAGTGGCGATGTCTCCGGGCACTAGGTTCTCGGGTACGTTGATGGAGAACTGCTCGGTTCCTGTCAGGCCGAGGGTCTCCGCGTTGTCACCATCAAGAAACTGCAGAGGCATGATGCCCATACCGACGAGGTTCGAACGGTGGATCCTCTCGAAAGACTCCGCTATCACCGCTTTGATTCCCTGTTCATATTAATTAACACTCAAACAATCTAATCTGATATTATAAACTAGGTTTTACCTACGGCTTCGCTCGCATTAATGTTGATTTGGTCAATCGAATCGGCTGTCATCGAAAAAGTTTCACATAAAGTTTAACTCTCTGTTTACCCCATTTCCTATAAGTTTTTCGCGAGAAAAAGTAGCATATCTCCGTTTCCAGGATCCTATCTATCTCTATGCCAAAATACATCACAATCGATTCAGCGGTTTAAGCGTGAAAGCGCAACAAACAAACAAACTCACTTTCACATTTACAATATTAGTATGATGATATGAAGTATGATGCGCAAAAGTTTGTTGTTGCGCTGTCATGCGTAAACCGCTAAATCGATTATGATGAATTTTAGTATATAAATAGATGGGAACCTGGAGACGGTGATAGGCTAATTTTTCTCGCAAAACCTTATCGGAAGTCGGGTACAGAGAACGATAAAATTTTTATGAAACTTTTATTGTGTCATAGGATTTGTTTGACAAAATCAATATTATAGCGAGCGAAGCCGCACCCAAAATCTAGTCTATAATATTTTGAAGTTTTCTCCTAAAGAAGCGATTGCCGTATTTAGCTCGTGGTACGAAAATTGTATGAGAAGTAAAATCGAGCGTTAACTAAATGTGAGTCGTTACGTACTTTTGCGCGACGTACCGTGACCATTTACTTCAAGATTATGTATGTGAGTATACTTATTATTATGTGAAATAGTTTATGTTATATATATATCATTGGAATTATATAAATATCTATACATATTTATATGTCTTATTTTTTAAGGTGCTTTCATTAACCCTGTTTTTACATAATCTACACAATAATAGTTCTTAACAAGTAAACTCCAGTTATGCGTCAGATCTGAC
The DNA here is from genome assembly GCA_039707435.1 of Actias luna. Classification (NCBI taxonomy): domain Eukaryota; kingdom Metazoa; phylum Arthropoda; class Insecta; order Lepidoptera; family Saturniidae; genus Actias; species Actias luna. The sequence continues at coordinate 4,261,394 of JAZHAC010000037.1, read as the reverse complement.
ACACACATTTTATAGATTTTTTATGTCCATAATCTCGTTTGATGTTAAGTGACACGCCAGAACACACTATAGGTATTTGGAAGCAGATTTTCAATTTGAGGGTATTAGCTAGCCAGGCGGGCATTGGAAAAAGCCCTACCACCATACTAATGCCCTAGTCAAGTACCAATAGGTGTGTTCCGGTAGTTGCATATGAGTTGCTTCCACTACACTTACTATGTCCACCATTTTGAGCCAGATCGTCACATAACATCAGGTGAGATTAGATAAAACCCTATAACAGCATCTGTAAGGAAGTTCTAATAGAAGAATTTACCAATAAGTAAGGTCCTTTCGCCGCCCAGTCCCGGCTCGACCCAGATCCGTAATCCTTGCCCACGATGGCTATGAGAGGAACACCTTCATTCTCATACCTGACCATAAAGAAAACCTATTATGAAGGGAAAACGAGGAGTTCTCTGGGATCTTGATCTGTGGTGAGGCGGAAGTTCCGCCATCTCGTTTATTGCAGATTTGTTACGGGGGTGACGTTTGACATTGGCAAGGATGCGCTGCTTGCCAAAATTCCGCACAACCGTTCTCAATATCTGACCCGCATACCGCGTATATATATATATGGATCGTTTATTTTGAAAGTGGTGTAAGTCCATTTTCTTCTGTTTCGAGAAAATTAAAGCTTGAGCTTCCGGTGAAGGAAAACATCGTGAGGAAACCATAGCATGGTGGTAGGGCTTTTTCTAATGCCCGCCTGGGTAGCTACCACCCTCTAGTTGTAAACCTGCCGCCAAATACCAATAGGTGTGTTCCGGCAGCTGCACTTGAGAGCCAGCTCCTCCACAGGTTTAGCGTGTCTACCAACTTGGGCCGTATCGTCACTTAAGATCAGGTGAGATTATGGCCATAACGCTAAACCTTAAGTATAATACTGCAGAACATTCTTTAAAGTGAAGTCAGTGAACGTGTTGCTGGTGACCGCCAAGCTGGTGACCTTGGAAGTTTGGCAGCCGCAATAAGGGACAATCGGAAAGCGAATTTACGCATCATGTGCTCAGTTGAGTGCCAGGTTCACCCTCTTCCGTTCAAGATCTCACGATAAGCAAATAGGCAAAGATAGGCTGACACGCTTCTCCGTGTTCAGCCGCGAACTGTTCTCAAGCCTATTACACGCCTGCCTCAAAAATCGGTGATTTTAATTTTAATTCACATATTTAGTTGATTACCCGTATATTGGGCAATTTATATGACGTTTTACGTAACGTAGTGCCGCTGAGGAACATAAGTGAAGCGAATCACGAATAATCATTTGGACCATGATATATTAGTTGCCACAAAAACTCCCGAGAGAACTTCAACGAGAGAGTCGCCATCTTGTTGAAGATAGTTTCATCTGTACAAAATGTCCAAATCTTATCACTTGAAAATGGCAGTAATAGTCTATGAAGAGGACTGAGTTGCCAAGAATATAAAAGATGTGAAAACGAAAATAATATACAAAATTGACTGTATCGATTTACCTAGACGTAAATAAAATACTACGTATAAACAAATAGCTGACACTGAAACCCAGATAAATGTAAAAATAGACAATTCACGTTAAAAAATTTCATTCAACCAAATATTAATAACAAATTACTGGATAATACAATTATTTACAACAATGCTTATAAAGTTACACTGTCATTTCAAAGTTTTATTCCCTCCTGTAACCAGTTCTCGAACGCAGCCTACTTTCTGAAATAAATAATAGTTTAAAAAACTAGAACACACGCTTTATATAGAAAACTAAACTAAAAAACAGATTTTTTTTTAATAAATATCAATTAAGAATAATGTTTTTTTTTAATAAATATAAGTTATTAATAGTTTGAATAAGAAAAAATATGTTTTATTGTAAAAAAAGCGGGGGTGCTTTTCAAGATATTATCGAAATGATAATCCTTCTCATATCTGTCAATTAAATATTCATAACTATTGACACCATGCACCCCACGCTTTTTTTTACAATAAAACATATTTTTTCTTATTCAAACTATTAATAACTTATATTTATTAAAAAAAAATACATTATTCTTAATTAATATTTATTAAAATTTATTTTCTGTTTTTCAGTTTAGTTTTCTATATAAAGCGTGTGTTCTAGTTTTTTAAACTATTATTTATTTTTTATTTTTTAGGTACTGGAACTGAAGCTAATATAAAGCATGTAAAAACCTCATTAGATCTCGTTGATGTCTTTTACTTGGAAAAAGGGGTCGGTTACATACATACATACATACATACATACATACATACAGGTGAAGCTAATATAAAGCGTGTAAAAATAGTACTTCTTTATCCATTGATTATATTACGTTAGTTAATATTACGAAAATATTAAATCCACCTTCTTCCGTCACGGTTACAAATCATCCTTATATATACTAATATTATAAATGTGAAAGTGAGTTTTTTTGTTTGTTTGTTACGCTTTCACGTCTAAACCGCTGAATCGATTATGATGATTTATGCTGTAGAGATAAATGGATCCTTGGAGACGATGACAGGCTACTTTACTTCGCGAAAAATTTATTGGATGTGGGATAAAGAGAGGGATAAAGTTTGTAAAAACTTTTTATTGTGGTATCCAATTTGTTTAACAAAATCAATATAAACGCGATCGAAGCCGCAGGAAAAAGCTAGTGTATATACAATTTGTTACCTTTTTACGCAAACCTTGTCAGAAGCAGAATGGATGGAGTAAGTTTGTAACTCAATCAACAATTTACATTTGTTTATTTGCAAGAAAGTCTTGTTAGAAGCTGGATAACTTGAATAAGCTAGTCAATTTGTATGTTATGTATATTTGTTGTGTTGTCCGTAAACTTTGTCAGAAGTGGGAGACACGGAAAATTTAGTGAGTTTGTCCGTAATGTATGAATATCTGTTGTTATGTCCGTAAAACTCGTCAGAAGTGAAACAAATTGATAAAGTTAGTCAATTCATAAGCTACGTGTGTTGTTGAGTTGTCCGTAAACTGTGTCAGAAGTGGGACAAGTGGGAAAAGTCGGTATACCTGTCTGCGGCGTCGAAGATATCCATGAGATCGCCGCTGGGCTGGTGCGTGGTGCGCGGCCCAGCGCTGGGCGACATCTTGTTCACGAGGCGGATGTTCGCGAAAGTTCCCCGCGACATTATCGCGTCGTTCCCGCGCCTCGACCCGTACGAGTTGAACTCGCGGGGCGTCAACCTGTATTATATATATATATATATATATATATATATATATATATATATATATACGTAATTTTAAAGATCTAAGCATAGACAGGGACAGACAGACAGCGAGAAGCGACATTGTTTTATACTATGTAGTGATATGTATAGTATACCTGTGTTATTTAGATACGAAGCTCACAGGCTCAGCTAGTATATGTATATATATACATACAACACTAACATTTACCCATGACTTCTTTGGCGTCAAATTGAAACCAACTCCACAGAATCACCAGTTAAGCCATACTTTTATGCCACGCATGGCATAATGTTATAACCACAACTTCACCGGATGTATACTGATGATGTGGCCCAAAATGGTGGACACGGTAAGCCTAGTGGAGGGACTGGCTCTCAAGTGCAACTGCCGGAACACACCTATTGGTATTTGGCGGCAGATTCCCAACTTGAGGGTGGTAGCTAGCCAGGCGGAAATCAGAAAAAGCTCTGCCACCATGCTATGGTTTCGTAATTATGTTTTATTTGACCGTAAACTCAGACTTATTACAGGGATTCGATCTCACTTGGATAGCTACTACCCTCAATTTTAAAATATTCCGACAAATACTTGTAGGTGTGGTCCGGTAGTTGCATTTGAGAGCCAAAACCCCACAAATTTAGCGTGTACACCAACTTGGACCGCATCGTCACTTAACATCAGGTGTGATTGTGGCCATAACACTAAGCTTATAAATATTATTTAAATAAAAAGAAAATCCTGATATGTGTACCTTCGAGCGATCACAGATTCAAACAGGTATAAACAGCACATGTTTGTAAGTGTGACTGATGGAAATAACTCACCCTCTGGCCGCCAGGTACCTCGCGGCCGGCGAGTTCCTGGCGATGGATCCGGCCGGCGATATGTGGTCCGTCGTCACCGAGTCGCCGAGCAGGAGGAGGCACCTCGCATTTTCTATACTTTTGACCCGGGGCAGATCCTGGAAGTTACCATAATAATATTTCTACCCGACAATATCACGTTATGTAGTTTATGACCAACTTTTGAACTTTTGAAGCGATGATAGCTCAGTGGTAGTGTGCACGACTTCGCGTCGAGGGACGTGGGTTCGAACCCAAGCACCTACAATGAGCTTGAGCTTTCGGTGAAGGAAAACATCGTGAGGAAACCATAGCATGGTGGTAGGGCTTTTTCGGATGACCGCCTGGCTAGCTACCACCCTCTAGTTGTGAACCTGCCGCCAAATACCAATAGGTGTGTTCCGGCAGCAACACTTGAGAGCCAGTTCCTCCACAGGTTTAGCGTGTCTACCAACTTGGGCCGTATCGTCACTTAAGATCAGGTGAGATTATGGCCATAACACTAAATCTTAAGTATAAAAAAAAAAAAAAAAAAACTTACTTAATTAACTGACTAACTTAACTGACTGAGAGGGGTGTCAGTTTCAGACATCACCACCGTTCACATATTGATCTACCATATAAGCCTTTTAACATCAAAACCTTCGTGACATGCTACTCGAACTCAGTACCGAATAACTACACCATTCCATGTGCATTGACGATTGTATCGTTCGCAAGTGGAACGGGCAAAGTCGTGGTCGCGGTCGCGGCCCTAGTCCTCGGTAGGTGACGTACTCACCCTGGTCATGCCGTCGAAGAACGGCGGCTTCTTGATGTACGTGGAGTTCGGATCCCAGCCGTACAGTTTCCCTTGAGGCACCGAGAGCGCTTGCCACGACGGTGAACCGAGTTCGATTTTCTCGTACACCTGGTTACAAAAAAACAAACAAAATACTGAAAAAAAAATGGTCAATGCTTTTAACAAAACGAGAGACAATTTACATCGGGATATTAAAAGAGATAAACTAGATAAGTATGGGAAAGAGACAGACTAGGTGAGTATGGGAGAGAGGCAAACTAGGTAAGTATGGGAGAGACAAACTAGGTAAATAAGGGACAGTGAAAAACTAGATAAGTATGTGAAAAAAAGACAAGCTGGGTTAGTTTGGGAAAGAGAAAAACTAGGTAAATTTTTTCATTAGGCAAACTAGGTAAGTATAAGAAAGAGACAAAATAGGTATATTCGGAACAGTGACAAACTAGGTAAGTATGGGAAAAAACACAATTAGTGAAATTTGGGAATGAGACAAACTAGGTTCGTACGGAAAAGAGACAAATAAGGTTAGTGCAAATACTAAGTTAGCCAGTATTAAGAATGTACAAACAAAGGTAAAATTTAAAGCACAAAACGTCCAACTAGGTTGGTATATAAAATAGAGGCTAACTAGAATAATATTCAAACTAGAAAAGAAACAAATTAGGTGACTAAATAAAAAGAGACAAAGTAGACCGGAATACATAAACAAAACAGTACATTGAGATAATACATACAATACAAAAATTTGGAAAATCAAAAATTGCATGCCTCATAATCTAATTTTTTATTTTGTTTATTTAATAACAATTAAACCACATCGAATCAGACTATGAAAGGTAATAGGGTTCTATTCCTAATTATACTGAAGCGTATGAAAAAAAAAACTTGATTAGTAAAATATTTCGGTCGTTATCGTGATAACATACAGGATCCGCACATACGGACACACGGACGTCCGAGACAGAACTATTTTAAACAGTTTTTAACTCGTTTAAATAACAAAAATAGCATCAAAAATATTACGAGTGTTAAAAATAGTATTTTTTCTTGATATGTGTGTGTATATATTATTTTACACGTGTAATACAAGGCAAATAGAGGCATTTTAAGTTTGAAAAATCAGTTGTTTTGCGTGAAGCGACAGTAGTACCCACCTCAACGCTTCGGTTATGAAGCGTGCAAAAGATCTACAACTTGAGACAGTGTTGACAACTAAAATGTATGAAATAAAGTCAAAAAGTCAGTTATCGACAATGAGCAGTTACTTCGATATGTTTACTTTTACATAACGTTTAATACTCATTGAATTAGCGGGTTCGAATCCTGTCAGGCAAAATTGAATATATTAGTTGGTAAAGTAAAATTTAAACACTCTTCCCGGTTTGGGAAAAATTTCCCAGACACTTCCCAGCGCGGGCAATATTGCCCGTCTTTATTATACTTCACCTCTTTGAACATTCCCGGGATGACGTACTTGTCCTCGACTTGCTGTATCTCGGCTCTGGTCGGCCAAATGTCCCTCAGGTACACCGAGGAGCCGTCAGCACGTTTGCCTGACACAATAATGTTATATTGTAAAGCGATGATAGCTCAGCGGTAGCACGTACGGATTCAGTGTCAGAGGACGCAAGTTCGAATCCACTTACAATAGGCATGAGCTTTCGGTGATGGAGAAACGGCGTGAGGAAACCATAGGGCTTTTTCTAATTGCTGCCTGTCTAGCTACCACCCTCAAATCCGTCGCTAAATACCAATAGGTGTGTTGTTTTATTTAAATAATTTTTATTGCTTATTGAAAAACGAGTAACCTAATAAAATTTTATATGTTTTTATAGTTATCCATATTTGGTTCTATAGAAAATAATATAGTAAATATTTCCGTGTATTATCGTATTTTTATTATATAAAAAAATAAAAAAAACATTTCCTTTCCTCACAGTTTATTATTAAGAAGATATAATCTTACGAAAGAAAGGGAATGGGGGGAAAAAAATCTTACGTATACATGCGAGTAGGGGGGGGGGGGGGGGTCAAAAGTGACCAAAATTATTCTTATGTAATTAATGAATGACCCTCTTTACATGGTCTAAGAAAATGTTATTTTTTATGGTAATGTTGCCTACATGATGCTTGCTTGTGATTATTTGTACATTATAAATGTAGTGAGCGTCTGTAATTGATTCACATAACATAATTAGACATTGAAAAGGATGTCAGTGAATATATTAAATTAATTAAATTATTTATTTGAACGCAATTATTTTAGGAACTACCAGTTGAATTTCAAAAAGTCTTTTTGTACTCGATTGAGCAATCATTGTGGAAGGCTATTAGGCTATTGACATCACGCTATCGCACATAGGAGCAAAGCGGTATTAAGAAAAGTTATGAAAACGGGAAAACCATATTCTTTATGAAAGCTTTCGTAAATACTTAAGGTTACATGAGAGTGTTATATATGAGAAACTTGCCTTTTAGAAAGTTTTACGAAAATTCCGCGATGGAATTTTCTAGTAAACTTACTCAATTGTAAAAATAAAACACATTTATTGAGTTTTATGATATTTGTTAAAGCTATATATGTATATACTCTTTTTTCACGGGAATAAAATAGATGGCGCTGTGCATTATTAACTTCTAAAATAGGGATGGAATTGTGTAATGGGGTAGGTAGTAAAAAAAAACTCAAAAACTTACCCAAGGGTTGAGTTTCAAAATCAATGTCGACCGTTCCAGCGAGCGCATACGCGATCACCAACAGGGGTGAAGCCAGGTAATTGGCCCTAGTGTTGGGATGGATCCGACCTTCGAAGTTACGGTTTCCCGACAGAACACCGCAGCAGACCAGCTCGTTCTGTGAATAATAAAAAAAAAACACGACATAGATGATAACTTCATCAGGGTGAGGCTAGTAATACGAGATCCAATCATATCGTATTACCATGCACATACTTTGAATGCCGATACTGAATGCGACTGATGCGTCACGCACTCACGTGTAACGATACGTTGATCATTACTCCCTCGCTTCGTCAGTCGACTCGTGCCGACTTTACCCGAACTATCGTCACATACCCGAGTGTTACGACTCAGTCATAATTCATACCCACAAGATTAACGTGCTGAGTGCTAAGTAATTATTCACTTCAATATGTTAAACAAAATGTAAGATTATTTCAGAAGTGGGATATATATAAATAACTCTGCTTACCTTCTCTATAGTGTTAGCGATGTTGTCGTCAATGGGCCCTGAGTTGCCGATACAAGTCATGCACCCGTACCCGACTATATCGAACCCTAATTTCTCTAAATACGGAACCACGCCAGACTCCTGTTTGAAAAAAAAAAAAAAAAATTAGTCAATATATTAATGTTTAAGTTCATTCGTAAAGCCCACAATAGATAAAGCTATAATATCTATTAATATAGTAAGCTATATATTACGGTATAGCAAGCTGCAACAGATGGCGGCTATGCTGTTATATATATATTCGGACTCATTAGCTCTTTAACCGTCGTTGAATAAGCACGTATTTGTGCTACATTCTTAATAAAGATGTTCTAATTTTAGTTATCGTATAATAGATCTAACTAGTTACGTTCAAAACGCACAAAAATTACAGATGAAAAAATGCACGGTATAGTTTTTGAAATATAACAAACTATACGTTAATATGTCTTACTATACCAAAATATATCGTGCTATATCTGTCGATATACTTGATATTACATATTTATATTATAGCTGCGTCTGCTGTGGGCTTAATGCATCTCCTCCTACACGGCTTGACAGAAATCGATGAAGTTATTCTGTATATAGATAAATAACAAAATGCGCCTAAATAAAAGTAAGGTATCGTAAAAATTTGACATAACAATAATATTATTGATGTGAACGACATACTGCGTGCGAGTCAGACCGTCTGTTGGCATGGCGACGCGTCACCATGGCATGCATCGCCACGCTATGTGATAGTATATATAATGAGTTGACTAATTAGAAGGATCGCGTTGTCTTTATTAAATTTGGGTATAAAATTAATATAAATGTATATTCAATATTAATATTCAAAAGGTATCCCTTGAATTACATAATTAGCAAACACAATATAGATGTTTCACATCTGTCATACGTCCCGCGACGGCTTACTTTTTACAATGTTTTTACTAAATGGAATTTTGTAATTGATTTTAAACTAACTTTCCGATGAGCTAGACACTTGAAATTTGGACCATAGCTAAGAAGTGTATGAAAATGCATAAAAATGTGAAAAAAAAAACAATTCGTTTGTTTTTTCAATAAAAAAATTATAATCGATTTATAATTAACTTTTCGACCAGCTATATACTTGAATATATCTCAAATCTAATTGACAGATGAACAGTATATAATAAATTTTCATTCATATTATTACCCTAGAGCGCGGGAAATAATAATAAAAAAATATTAATGTACAATGTTTAAAAAAACATTGTAGGTTATTTTTAGGTCGTTTTATTTCGTTATTATTATTATCACAACTGCATACCCTCAGGTAGTAAGTGACGACACCGGAGCCGGGCGAGAGCGACGTCTTGATGAACGGGAGGACGCTAAGTCCGTTCTCTACAGCTTTCTTAGCCAGTAAACCTGCGTACAGAAAAAAAAAAACTATAAACAAACAGTTATTAACTTTAAGTTATTAAAACTTGTCAATCAAAACTGTGTGTACAGCGCAATAAGTGTATATTAATAAGAACAACATGAAGTGATGATAGCTTTCTTTGACTTCGAATTCACCTACAATGAGCTGGAGTTTCCGGTGAAGGGAAACAGCGTGAGGAAACCATAGCTGCGTGGTAGGGCTTTTTCAGTTGCTCGCCTGGCTAGCTACCACCCGTCAGTTAATAATCTGCCGCCAAATACCAATAGGTGTGTTTCGGCAGTTGCACTTAAGAGCCAGTTTCTCCACAGGTTTAGCGTGTCTACCAACTTGGGCCGTATCGTCACATACGATCAGGTGTGATTATTGCCATAACGCTAAGCCTTAATTATACAACAAGAACAGATATAGTGTGAACGTTGACACGTCACGTGACCATGCCGATGACGGCTCACATGAATTTACTCCCTATACAACACCGCGCTATACAAGTACCCGCTTAAAAAACTCACCAGCTCCGAGCATGACGCTCGGGTTGGAAGTGTTCGTGCAGGAGGTGATGGCGGCGATGATGACGCTGCCGTGGGTGATGCTGTACGTCTTCCCATCGCTGTAAGTGAACTCCCCGGACGCCGACAGATGTCCCGGGTTCAGTCCGTAGCCTTTGAACCCGACCTGGACGTTACGATAACGTAATAACTTTTTTAGGTGCGCTGGGAACGTTTATTTTACACTAGGTATTTCTGCACCTAAAACGCGTTGCTAGGATAAGAGCACAGTCAATATCCGTGTTACATGAAGACGTCATATGTACAACGCCATCTATCGAGTAAGAAGTTCAACTGTCAACATTAGTTCTATTTTGGCGTTTCGAGTGCGTGAGAACATTTTAAATTCATTCTTACTAATATCATAAATGGGAATGTAAGTTTGTTACGATTTCACGCGAAAACTACTAAACCGATCATCATGAAAGTTAGTACACAGATTCTTGAAAGTATTAAAAGAAACGTAGGATATATTTTTTATTACGAAAGATAAAAAAAAATTGTCTAAAAATTTCAAAGTCTCGCTACTTTAACGCCATCTAGCATTCACGAGTATAGGCGATATAAAGTTCAGCCGGGTCAGCTAGTATTATATTATATCTCTTGATAGAGTGAACCGATACCGATGAAACAAAAACTAAATAATACTTGCGTACAGTTTTTACGTATAAAACATAGATTTTGTACATTTTACGTGATGCGTGCACAGACAAAAATGCTGGAAGTGGGTTCGGTTGGTTATTATTTGACATGCTGTCTATTTTTTTGAAAATATTTTCGATCCACAAAAACGACTTTACTACTGATTTGTTATATGTATAGACAAGCTTTTACACGCGGTTTCGCTCACGTTAAAATCGATTTTATCAAATCGGATGACGCAATAAAAAGTTTCAAGCAACGTTTATTCATCTCTTTACCCCAATTCCGATAAGTTTTTAGCGAGTAAAATAATAGTTTAAATAACTAGAACACACGCTTTATATAGAAAACTAAACTAAAAAACCGAAAATAAATTTTAATAAATATTAATTAAGAATAATGTAATTTTTTTTAATAAATATAAGTTATTAATAGTTTGAATAAGAAAAAAAATGTTTTATTGTAAAAAAAGCGGGGGTGCTTTCCAAGATATTATCGAAATGATAATTCTTCTCATATCTGTCAATTAAATATTCATAACTATTGACACCATGCACCCCACGCTTTTTTTACAATAAAACATTTTTTTTCTTATTCAAACTATTAATAACTTATATTTATTAAAAAAAAAAAACATTATTCTTAATTAATATTTATTAAAATTTATTTTCTGTTTTTTAGTTTAGTTTTCTATATAAAGCGTGTGTTCTAGTTTTTAAACTATTATTTATTTTTTATTTTTTAGTTTTTGGAACTGCACGCATGCGTAGTTCGCGCACTAGCTCTATCTCTCTTACTCGCATGCAAAGGATGCGGAAAGGAATTAATTAATCCTGGCGAATCTAATTAGGATAATCGGGTGCTTTGATCGGATTATTGCATTGTCATCGATCTTTGACAGGTGCGCAAAGTTTGAATTAAATCTGACCGTTCAAAGTAGGACAAAATCGAGCTCAAAGGGGTCGGTTACATACATACATACAGATAAAGCTAATATAAAGCGTGTAATAAAAGTAATCTATCACTGTCTCCGAAGCCCCATCTATCTCCATACCAAAATTGACCACAATCGATTCAGCGGTTTCGGCTTGAAAACTTAACAAACCAACTCATTGACAAAGGTATAATATTAGTAAGGAAGGATTAGCATTGATTACGATTTCTATCGAACGAAACAAAAAAAAAAAAAATTAAATTTATTGACGGTTTTTGTGACCTTTTGTCAATACAGTTTTGCTCCTACTGGTGGTAGCGTGATGTTATATAGCTATATAGTTTCTAAGATTAGTGCATTCAAAGAATAATATTAATATGAATTTACTGAATGGCACTCAGCCGTCACGTCGGCTATGTGACGCTCGCTCGGCTAAAGTCGGCTCGAGTCAACTGACGAAACGAGACAGATACAGTGCTGAATGTGTTAGTTCTTAAGTACACAACCATTTTAACGGCTTTTATTAGCGTCCCTTGTATCTATCTATCTATCTACCTATTTATACACCTTACCTACTTATCTATATTTGATATACTTTCCACTAATTTTAAATCGTCTGTTTGTACTGAAAACTTTCCAACGTGGGGAAGGCGTTAAGTGTCCAACACTTTGCCCCAGATCATGATTAAACATCAGTATTAGTATATAAAAAATCGCATCCGAATACTTCATAGGTAATATTAATATTTGTCGCACCATAAGCGAAACCGGTGACACTGACCAGTATAGAAACACATTACAAACGCAATTTTTTAAATTCTTAAACTCTCACACACGTATTAAGACACCTTGACATGAATAAACATCAATTCAATAGAGATGTAGCAATGTCGAATTGTAAATATCGAAGATTGTTTCATGTCTGCTTTATCGACAGTTTTGAAGAGAAAACTGCTTTAGGTGTGCTGAGCATTCTATTTTGTCGATATCGAATGAAACTGAACTGAAACGCTCGACATTTAACACTCGTTCGGGTAAAGTCGGTCCCCGAGTGACTCTGCTCGCGCGATACAGTGACACTCTACATCACTGGAACTACATCATCACACCGCATACCATCCATGCACACCCACACTATCGATAAGATTGTGCTAAGATCACTAAATTAGTAAGTTAGGACCTGTTGGTTAGTGAGGATCGCTAATCTTTGTTCACTTCTCGGCAGCAGCTCAAGCTAAGGTTCGGCCATCCTGGCACACTTGCGCTCCCTGCCTCGGAGCTGAGTGCCCACAGCACTCGCCCCAAAAAGTTCGGTGAAACTGTCAAAGACCCTAAGGCTAACAGCGTACGTCAAGTGGAAAAAAAGGGTAAAATCGGCTCCAGTCAACAAAAGGAGTTGGAGAGATATAATCAATGCGTCACTGCTATACTCGCTCGGCAGGCGATAAATTAGATAGCATGACGCATCAGTTTCATTCGGTTTTGTAGCGATGATAGCTCAGTGGTAGTGTGTACGGACTCCGCGTGAATGCGAATCCACAGAATGAGCTTGAGCTTTCGGAAACGAAACCATAGCATTTCTAATACCAACCTAGCTAGCTACCACCCTTAAGTTGAAAATCTGTGGCCAAATGCCGACAAGTGTGTTCCGGCAGTTGCACTTGATAGCCAGACTGGCTCTACGAGTTTAGCGTGTCCACCAACTTGAGCTTTATCGTCACTTAAGATTAGGTGAGATCATGACCATAATCAACATAAACACTGTAAGTGCTTCGCGAAAACGTTTTTCAATACGTTATAGTTGTATTATGTATTATTAACCTAGCCTTGAAGTTTCACATCTGTCGAGTGATCGTAGGAACACACCGTTTTTTTAAATAGTTAAAACTTTAGCATACAATTTAATGAGAGAATAGAAATTGCTTGTGTAATGTACAGGTGACAGAAGTGAAACTCCATTAAAGAATCGTACCAAAAGGAAACCAGGATACCTTGAACTGTGTATCATAGTATCACAACTTTTGATATTCTGCTACCACAACTCTAACGATATATCGTCACTATTTCTCCATTATTGATGTAAATATATTTTAAGATACGAACAAAGCTAAAAGTATAATGTTGGAGGTCAATTTTCATGATAAAAAAAAATCTACAGTATATCGTTTTTATATTGATGTTTGTGAAGAAAAAAAAAATAACCCCAAGTATAATTAAAGACTATAAACGAATCCGAGAACATTTTATCGAATTTTTAGTATTCGAGATGATTATTAAAATTGAAAATATGGAGAATTACTGAAACTTGTATAACTTTTGAAACAGGAATTCGTTTTGGATTAACTTATTTATATAATTAAATAAAACCCCACCAAACTGTCTTAATGGTAAGGGATCGATTCTAACCATTGACCGATTTGATACCAAATAACCCAAATATATGTAAAGAAACATCGATAAATTAGTAAAATCACCTCATCTCTACAGAAAACGCGGAAGAGCAACAAACAGTAAGGTAATATCATAATTGTTATACATACGTGCATTCGAGTTAAATTTAAAGTTCGCTGATGTGACCAAAACTTTTTTTTCCTACACAAGCATAACAACGTGGGTTTGTTTATTAATTATATTTTATAATAACATAAAATTGTAACAGATTTTAACAGACAGCTAAATTGCTTTGAGTTGTAAATTTTCTAGAATGACCGAAACCGCAGGATAAGAGCTGGTGATACATGCTATCTGTTTTTTTTTAGTTAGGGTTTAGCGTTATGGCCACAATATCACCTGATGTTAAGTGACGATGTGGCCCACGATGGTGGGCACGTTAAGGCCCTTTTTTGTAACATTTTTCAATACAGTTTCGCTCCTGTCGTGGTAGGTTGATGTTATATAACCTAAAGCCTTCTTCAATTATTTCTATATCAATTAAAAATGATATTTTGAAAAAAAAATTCCACTTTATAATATTATAGCCGTTTCTGCGACTTCCTTCGCGTGGAATCTATATTAATATTATAAATGCGAAAGTCTGTTTATTTGTTTATCTTTCCTTCACGTCCTAACTAAGCAACCAATCGACTTGATCTTTTGTGTAAAGGATGGAGTGTAACATAGGCTACTTTTGGTCCTGGAAAATCTCCAAATTCCCAGGGGAGATTTACGTTCTTCCATCACGTCTTATCAGACCAAACAAACGACTTGATTTTTGGCATAGAGATGGTTGTAAAGGCGCCGAGTAATATTAGCTATATTTGGTTCTGGAAAAACATCCAAGTTCCCAAGGGAGATTTACGGGAGTATTCGTATTTTTTTATCTACACTATACACTTATACTATTAACTACATATATGTACTACATAATTATATAATAGGATACTCTTTATACCGGTAACGTATTCCCTTGGGATAATAATTCACGTTTAATGTTATTTTAAATTATTACACGGGCGCAGCCGCGGGCGGAAACTAGTGACAATCACACAATTTTAATCCGTTTTTGTAACTTACGTCAATACATTTACTCCTAGGTGGTAGCGTAATGCTAAATAGCCAAAAGCCTTCCTAAATGATTAGTCTATAACATTAAAGAAGATTTTTTGATATTCCTAATGTTAGCGCGTTCAACAAACAAACAAACAAGCAAACTTTTCCGCTTTATAATATAGAGATATTTAACCAGGAAATAAAACATCTGACTACAACACTATTATATATAACGTATATACAACAATAAATCCATATTAATCACACAGTGTACCTATCAAATACCTATCAGTTTATAACAAAACCATGGTTTTAACGGGATGGGCAAAGTTCTAACAGAAGAATTAGTTATAAGTACTATTGTTAAGTTTGTTTATAACAATAAATAGTCGGTCAATTTCTTTACTATTTAGGACAAACAGTCCGCAGTGGTGTAACATTGCCTGAATTGATAATTATTTTGTGTTCTGTGCACTATGGGAAGCGTGAAGCCGTTGAAACTGAGAGGTGAGTAGATTTCGATATTGATGAATACCTTATTGATTTATTGATTATTGATTGATTCAACCATGAGGTTCGCGGGCCGCGTTCTCGAAGTCCATGTACGGAAACAGTCAAATGACCTGATCACATTCCAGTGAACAATCTTTCCCCTCCAACACAGGCGCACTAACTTGTTGTACTCTTTCTTGATCCAGTGGAACGGACCTTCCGATATGACTAGGGAAACGTTCCGATGTTTCTCGTTTTTGAAGTGAAAACTTTTTTACGCGCATTGTGGATGAACAAAAAATTCATAAAACCCGCGTCATCGTCACCGAACGCTTTCCATTTACGTATGGTCACTCCCTATTTTAGACTGAGTAAGACATGTAACAGTTTTTTAGGTAATAGTGTCAAGTTTTACGATAAAGTCCCAAAGCACATTACTGAATTGCCGGACAGTAGGTTCGAGAACCATGTCAAACGGGTTTTGATGTCAAAAGATTATATGGTAGATCAATATGTGAGCGATCGTGATGTCTGGAATTGACGCCCCTCTGTACATCCGCTAATAACTACTATAATACATTAAATTATTGTATATAAGGATAAGAATAAGACTTAAAAAAAAAGATGCAGATCGAGTTTCTTGTCGGTTCTTTTCGATGACTGCGTTAGTTTCCGAACCGGTGGTAATTTTGACGTTCATAAGCGCCTTCTTAGGGCCTAAATTGAATAAAGATTTTTGATTTTTGATTTGATTTGATTAGAGAGTGTATATCAGATTGGTAATTACGAGCTTCTTATATTACCCTTGTTCGATAGGTTTGACGTACGACTTAATATATATATATATATATATATATATATATATATATATATTTATATTTATAGTTAGGGTTTTAGCGTAATGGCCATAATCAAACATGATCTTAAGTGACGATATGGCCCAAGTTGGTAGACACGCTAAACCTGTTGGGGAACTGGCTCTCAAGTGCAGCTGCCGGAACACACCTATTGGTATTTGGCGGCAGATTCTCAACTTGAGGGTGGTAGCTAGCCAGGCAGGCATCAGAAAAAGCCCTACCACCATGCTACGGTTTCCTCACGATGTTTTCCTTCTCCGAAAGCTCAAGCTCATTGTAGGTGTTGGATTCGAACTCACTTCCCTTGACGCAAAGTCGTACACACTACCACTGCGCTATCATCGCTTTAAATACTTAATAATTGAACCTCATTATATGGATAACCAGTATTACTTCTATTTTTGTGAAATATAACTTTAATTCTGTCGGCAGTCCTCGTGACTGCTTTTTTTATGTAACGGGGCATACGAGCAAGCGTGTTACCTGATGGTAAGCGATCACCGCCGCCCACGAACATACCCAAGACCAGGGTAATCGTAAACGCGTTACCGGCCTTTTATTGGTGGGCCTGGCTTCCAATATTTGGCTGACGGTAGCTTTATGCCTTCTATCATCACCCTAGGCCTACCATCTTGTCTTGGTACAGACTTTTATAGACTTCACGTACTGCACGAGGTTCTTATAATATTGGATGCTTCAAAAAAGGCGTTAAGAGGTAGCTAAGCAGACCAACATGACATGACAGCAGTGTATTCTGTCCAGTGTCAGTCACCGCTGATTTATGATAGCTCAGTGGTAGTGTGCACGACTTCGCGTCAAGGGACGTGGGTTCGAATCCAAGCACCTACAATGAGCTTGAGATTTCGGTGAAGGAAGACATCGTGAGGAAACCATAGCATGGTGGTAGGGCTTTTTCTAATGCCCGACTGGGTGGCTACCACCCTCAAGTTGTAAACCTGCCGCCGAATACCAATAGGTGTGTTCCGGCAGCTGCACTTGAGAGCCCGTTCCTCCACAGGTTTAGCGTGTCTACCAACTTGGGCCGTATCGTCACTTAAGATCAGATGAGATTATGGCTATAACGCTTATCCTTAAGTATATAAAAAAATGGATTATACTATACTTACCATCAGGTCCAATGCAGACATATTGATGAGCAACTAAAAAAAAAAATTCGACCTCTACTAGGTTTAGTCCGCGAGCCGAAGCATTTCAGCGGGACATCGTCGTGTCGTGTTTGTGTGTGTATGTTTAGATTTCTATATTATTTATATCTATAATTTAATCTATACTAATTTTTTAAAGAGGAACGATTAGTTTTTTCGTTTGTAACGAATAAACTCAAGAACTACTGGACCGATTTTAAATATTCTCTTTCACCATTATAATGCTAGATTAGCCCTGAGTAAAATAGGCTATGTAACATTTTTTTTTAATGGCAATGATTAAATAACATTTTAGTTTCACGCGAACAAAGCCGCGGGCACAGCTAGTACTTATTGTATAGAGCAGAAAAGTTTGTGTGTTCGAAAGTGTTAATCTTAAATTCTTAAATAAATTTGAATTAAAAATTGTGTAAGAAAAAATGATTTTATAGTAAAAAATGCGTGTTATTCATAGTTATAAATATTTTAAATATTTTATGAACAGATATGAGTAGAAGGGTTATTTTGATAATATCCTGAAAAGCAGCCCACACTTTTATTTTTGCAATAAATTCATTTTTTCTTACACAATTTTTAATTCAAATTTATTTTCTATTTTTTAGTTGGATTTTCTATAAAAGCGTATCTTTTTAATTTTGTAAATTATCATACTTTTTTGTTTTTTTATTTGAATTTTCTCTGAAAGCGTTTTTTTTTTATTTTATTTTTTGAACTATTATTTACTTTGCATTTTTAGTGATTATAAAGCAATATCTTTATGATATTTATATCTCTATTAGCTATTGCATAGAAGAGCGGTGCTTCACCTTGACGGTCTCTGCAATTGTCATATGCTAAAATCGTTAATCCTGATTATCCCAATAAGGACAACGGATCAAACTGTTTAAAATATTGAATTGTCATCGGTCCTTAATAAGCCTGCGAAACTTCGAGTCAATCCGGCGTTTTTGAAGGGGGTCAAAATCATGTTCAAAGATTCCGTTACATACTAACATACGTATGAAGCTAATAAAAGCGTATTAATAAATGATAGTTTAAAAAACTAGAACACACGCTTTATATAGAAAACTAAACTAAAAAACAGAAAATAAATTTTAATAAATATTAATTAAGAATAATGTAAACTTTTATAATAAATATAAGTTATTAATAGTTCGAATAAGAAAAAAAATGTTTTATTGTAAAAAAAAGCGGGGGTGCTTTTCAAGATATTATCGAAATGATAATCCTTCTCATATCTGTCAATTAAATATTCATAACTATTGACACCAAGCACCCCACGCTTTTTTTACAATAAAACATTTTTTTTCTTATTCAAACTATTAATAACTTATATTTATTAACAAAAATTACATTATTATTAATTAATATTTATTAAAATTTATTTTCTGTTTTTTAGTTTAGTTTTCTATATAAAGCGCGTGTTCTAGTTATTTAAACTATTATTTATTTTTTAGTTACTGCAACTGAAGCTAATATAAAGCGTGTAAAAACCTCATTAGATCTCGTTGATGTCTTTTACTTGGAAAAAGGGGTCGGTTACATACATACAAACATACATACCTACATACATACAGGTGAAGCTAATATATAGCGTGTAAAAAAAATGTTATTGATAAAACAAACATTGGTAAGGCTTCAGACTATTTAACATCACGCTACCAACAGTAGGAGTTAAACTGTATTAAAAGAAGTCACAAAAACCGGCAAGAATTATATAGTAATTTTTAGTTCCACGCGGACGAAGTCGCGGACGAAGCTTGTACACTATATACATAATAGTTAACATTAACATAAAAGAATTCCCATTAAACGAGCCCGTGATTAACAATTTCAACACAACAATTAAAACCGATGTCGTTATTAGATAATTAACTAAATAACATAACTCATTTATTCCATAATCATTTAATTATATAACGATGACATTAATTTAAAAATAATTATTATAACTAATCTGTTTTTATGTAATTACTTTCAAACTCCAAGTCTTTTGAAATGCAAAGTAAACTTTTAAATAACAAACATGTTTTTTTTTAATAATAGAATTATTGAATAAGCGCGCACCTATGATTGAGCAGAGCCAATAATGTACGCACTATGGATAATCGTCTACACCAGTGTTTCTCAAACTTTTTGGTGTACTTATAGAAAATGTAGTGAACAACACTACCCAGGAAAACTTCATCAATTTTTTTTTACAGAGTTTTGTGCGTGTTTTTCATAAATCCACCGCCCTCCGATTTTTTTATTGCTTCCCGCAATTTCATTTGGAGTGTCAACAACCCCCTCAGATAGCCTCAGCGGCCACTGAGGGGGAGTACCGCCTACTTTGAGAACCTATGGTCTACACTACACAAAGATACTGCAATATAGAATAGACTAAAGATGAGGTCGTGACGGAGAAATCTTACATTTTTATTTGTCTAACTTCCATCCGTACTGTGGGATAAGCAATTTTGTTCCGAGAACATACGGAGTTAATATTGGTCATCCAGATAGTATTATAAATGCGAAAGTTACTCTTGTTTCTTAGTTCCATTTTCAAGCGTAAATTACTGAACCGATTTCGGTGAAATTTGGTATTGAGATAGCTTCGACCTTGGAGTGGGACATAGGCTACTTAATGTCGCGAAAATATAACTTGAAAATGACGGTTTCACATCGAGTAGATTATAATTATGTCTACTCTATAGCTGGAAGCGATGATAGCTCAGTTGATAGTAGTGCGCACGGACGCCACATCAATGGACGCGAGTTCGAATCCACCTACAATGAGCTTCAGTTTTCATTGCAGGAAAACATCGTGATAAAACCGTAGCATCGTAGTAGGGCATTTTTAGGGTTTCAGGGTTGGTTTCAAGTTAAAAATCTCGCCACCAAATACCTAAGGTGTGTTTCGGCAGTTGCACTTGAGAGCCAATTCCTCCATTAGGCTTAGCGTGTTCACCATCTTTGGCCATATCGTCACTAAACATCAGATAAGATTGTAACAATAACGCATATAAACAATATAAAAAAATGTGTCGAATTGACGCCTCTCTCTGTGCATCCGCTAAAAGATATTGTAAATGTATTTCAATTTTTCTTTGTTGTTGAAGTTGATGGTAGGGCTTTTTCTAATGCCGGCTTGGCTAGAAACCCCCCTTAAGTTGAAATATCTGTCACCAAATACCAATAGGTGTGTTCCGGCAGCTGCACTTGAGAGCCAGTTCCTCCATAGGTGTACCGTGTCTACCAACTTGGGCCGTATCGTCACTTAAGATCAGGTGAGATTACGGCCGTAACGCTAAACCTTAACATTAAAAACCCATATCTTATGCTTACTGGTTTTTTTTTTATTCGAATCGACAGTAGTTCTGCAATTCATAAGCGCCTTCTCTCGGCCTACAATGACAAATAAGCAATCACGAGGACTGCCGACAGAAGTGAAAACATAAAACTATAAACAAAAGATATATTCTCTTTGTATATATATAATGTATAGTAATAACGTACGGAGGTATATCTATGTACATATATACACAGTATACATATAGCTCGTGGAAAGCGTTCGGTGACGATGACGCGAGTTCCATGATTTTCATTCACCCGAAAAGCGCTCGACGCGCCTAAAGATGTTTTCACTTCGATAATTTGTTTTGAAACGTGCCGTTATCAAATAACGAGTCAGAAACCACACTATGAGTTACTTTTATATAACATCGATAACGAACCGCGCATATCAGAAGCACATACTGCGGTATTCTCTTTACCTATCATTACGCCCTTTCATTATTAGGACAGATATAGAGGTAAATCTAAAATCAATTTATTCCTTCAGAAACCCTTCTCGCTTGCATCGTATATATTATCTCTGTTCTTTTTTTTTCTTTCTTTTGTGTAACCCTTACGTGTAAAATTAAATGCCAAACTAGAAAATTAAATTTAACACTGCCAAATGTCTTACTTTTAGTTGTATGTCGTATTAGGGTGTGCCAAAAAGAGCGACATTTTTTTCGCCCCCCTCATTAATTACTTAGTATAATATAATATAACATAATAAAGACAGATAATCTATACATATACATAAAATTGGAGTGTCTGTTTGTAATATAGAAATAACCGTTTTTTACTACATGTATATGAATATATACGGTACATACACCGAAATAACATTTTTTTACAATTTTTGTCTGTCTGTCTGTTTGTTCCGGCTAATCTCTGAAATGGCTGGACCGATTTTGACGGGACCTTTATTGGCAGGTAGCTGATGTAGTAAGGAGTTACTTAGGCTTCATTTATTTTAAAAAGTTTCTTTTATTTTAGAAAAATAAAGTAATGTTGCAATGCCCATGTAGTGTCCAGTACCGCGCGCAGCTCACGCGCACGCCACGGGGCCGTCACGTCGGGCGCCTCGCACCAACTAATTAATATTACTTAAATATATTCATAGTTAAGACAGGACAAAGTCTATCGGGTCAGCTAGTATATAATATAACAGTTAGTATAATAAATACTATTAAAAGGTGAATAATGTTCTGCGTTCTTTATATGGCAAAATTTAAGTTCGATGATTAAAATTTAATAATTAAAATTTCAAGCTATTCGTTTAACAGGATTTTTCCGAGCATAACCTAGTATATTTTGAGGGCAAAAAGTTCGGTGAAGATGTCAAAGCCCTTAAGCGTATGTCAGTTGGAAAAAAAAATGTTTTCTTTGGTACACTCTAATGTCATATAATCCAGCTACATTGAAATAAATATATAAAAAGGAAAAATACTAGCTGACCCGGTGAACTGCGTATCACCTATACTCTATACTGGACCTGCGTAACGCTATTACGCAATGCGATATGAGGACATTCGTAAATAGACATAATTAACACGTTAATAAAAAAAAAACCGTGATAAGTCTCCACCAATCTTTCTGCCATTCGGCACATTGCAAGAAGTTGATCAATGTGAGACGAACTTCTTAGCTGTCCAAAGATACACCGTACGGGTGCCGTGTCCAGCCTGTGGCAGAGGGAAACAGTTCCCGAGGCTTGTGACACGGATATAGGTCCCCCCCCTTTCCGAATCACCTCAACACTCACCTCCACTACTAGTTTCTTTCCCTGCCCAGACACATTTGCTAGGAGCCTGACAGCTCAGCTTTCGAGACACGTTCTAATAAAGAAGTTACTGGAGTTCTAAACACGGCAGATTTTAAAGTAGATTATAGAGAGATTTCGCTGGTAAACCTCTCGTTGCCGCTTCGATCGCGCGTGTAAATTAACTACGTAACCATTCCTGTTCTGGTCATTTAGTAACACGCAGTAGGTATTTTATTTAAAGAAAAAAAAAAGAGCCAAATGTCATACAATTCATCGCCTATCAACGTTAAACCACAGAACAACTATTTTATCTAACATATAAATGCCGTATCGACCACATAGTTTTCAATCAAAGCTGACCATTGTTTAGGTGAGTACGTCGTTAACAGATACACATTATAAGTTAAAACTACCGGCGTCCGGTCACTCGCGGAAATCAGTATTACGAATATAAGGGGAAAAATCTATATAGATTTACGACAGTTCAAGTTTTCTATATGCAATACGAGTAACACGCGCCAGCTTCTCACGTGTAGTAGATCACATATGTAAGTCTATTTATATTTTGTTATTGTGGTTGAAACATACAGCTTACAGTACATAGAGTTTACGGGTTCGTTCGCGTGGAACTAAAATATATATATATAAATGAATCTCTATTTCCCTCGGTCATCGCATCCCGCGTGAACGCAAGTAACAATTTCGCTAATTAATTTTTTATTGTGTTAATTATTTCTAGTAGAAGGTTTTTATGGAAGAACAAAGAAAGGAAGTTGACTGAAACAGTAGAAAAATTTATGAAAACTTAACGACTATATTATTTTTATTTAACTCTCACTATAATGTACCGACAATTTTCATAGTTAAATCAGGACAATGTTTGTCGTTCAGCTGGTATACAATAATTTTTACCCAGTTTCGTAACAATTTTCGATAAAGCTTTTCTCCTTTTTTTTTATAGTTAAGGTTTAGCGTTATGGGCATAATCTCACCTGATCTTAAGTGACGATACGGCCCAAGTTGGTAGACACGCAAAACCTGTGAAGGAACTGGCTCTCAAGTGCAACTGCCGAAACACACCTATTGGTATTTGGACATCAGAAAAAGCCCTACCACCATGCTATGGTTTCCTCACGATGTTTTCCTACACCGAAAGCTCAAGCTCATTGTAGGTGGTTGGATTCGAACTCGCGTCCCTTGACGGAAAGTCGTACACACTATCACTGAGCTGTCGTCGCTTCAAAATCGCTATTTGTGGCCACGTGATGTTGGTTAACGTAAAGGTTTCCTCGATGGTTGATGTAACGAATACAAAAGTATATTTTGTAATCCAAATGGTATTTCTTAAGAACGTTAAAACAAAAAAACTTCCCCAGTTCATAATATTAATAGAGATTACACTGAATAAATTATTGACAAAATATTAGCATTTTTTATAGATATATATATATATATATATATAAGGATATATATATATATATATATATATATATATATATATATATATAAGGAGTGCAGAATGTTTATATATTTTATTAATTATGCATAAAAAATATATTAAATCAAGAAAAAAGAAAAACATTACACACACTACCATGTATTTGACACGCACACGCACGCATATATACTCTTTTGTTTATTGATATAGTCTGTTGTCAAACTGAGAATAGATTATTTATTAATATTGTTTGTCTTTACTGAATGTCAAACAAAGTCATAATAAATTCATTTATTATAATACATATATAATATACACCACTGGGCGACCACTAAGTTCATATGAATACCCTTATTTTAGTTTCACGTGTATCTGTCAATATAATGGAATCTTACGTAGTAATTTTTACCAACTCAGAGACATCTGATGGCTTCGAACCTTTGCTCACGAGTCAAGTGCCAATGACGATACGATAACATCATGATTTTCTTCTAATATCCTAACCGGGGTCATCAGGGTGAGCCGAAATCACGGAGCCTAATTTATAGAAAACTAACTATATTCCGCGGCTTCGCTGACGTTAATACTGATTTAGTGAAATCGATTGACGCAATGAAAAGTTTATTCCTCTCTTTACCCCACTTCCAACAAGTTATTCGAGAGCAAAAGTATCCTATCACCGTCTCCAAGGTCACACCTATCTCTGTAGCAGAAATCATCACGATCGATTCAGCTATTTAGGCGTGAAAGGATAACATACAAACTCATTTTCGCGTCTTGTTTTTTTTTTTTTTTTTTTTTTTTTTTTTCACAGTGACGTCACTGTACCCAATGTTAAGCGCGGAACAGTTCAAAAATAGTGGCGACCATCGGAAGAGATACAATCCATCGGCAGTCGACACTGTAATGCCAGTTTCCGTAAATTACTTTTTAAGTTCGATTGAAGGAACCGATGTTTTAGGAGGAAGGGAATACGCTAGGAACCGTGGCGTTTTTTTTTTAATGAGACTTATTATGGGAGGGCTTTGAAATTCTCATCAGCAACGCTTTTGTGTGACACTCGTTCGGATGAAGTCAGCTCGAGGCGACTGAGCGAACGAGAAAGATATAGTGGTGTCTCACTCCTGCCGTGCGCTCATTAGCACACATCGTTTCTTTTTACTGTAATTTACATTGGCTTGTCGATTTCGGATCCGAACCAGTGACCTATGGTTTTCTACCGCTGAAACAAGAGGCTAGATCATCCGACATATCGCAGTCGAACCATTTGGTGACATAGCTTATGAGTTAGTATTACATCATAAAGCTATTTCACTAAATAGCTCTACTGCGGTCGACGACAAACAGAGGAATGATAAAACACGATCGGACTGAATACCGAACTACCCACAAATGGCGATAAAAACATGAAAATGTCCCACGTTCCAGCGCTTCGTCTTCTAATTTTCATTGATGTATATGTAATTTATTATACTAGCTATATCCCGTTAGCTTGAAGAGCTTTTGCAGCTTCACAGACTTTGAGGGTGAATACTAAAGTACTCAGCCAGAGGCAAGCACAAGCGAACCATGGACACGCTAAACCTAATGAAGGGACTGGTTCTCAAGCGCATCTGCCGGAACACACTTATAGGTATTTGACACCAGATGTTCAAGTTGAGGGTGGTAGCTAGCCAGGCAGGTATTACAATAAGCCCTACCACAATCCAATATTGCTGGCACGGCAAAGTGAATGACACTTTGCGTGATGGTAAGGACCAAACGGCGACCGTCGACAGACAAGCAACCCATCAAGGGTCGGCTGAGAAAATGGTGCCTTATTGATAACATATACGGATACCGTGTCGCCAGAACGTCCGGTGAAGAAAAACATCATGATCCCCATCCCATCTCGTTAGCTACCATCCTTTTTTTAACGTGGGATTTAAAATCCCAGCCTTTACGGACTTTCTCATAGCGACGCCCAAACGCATTACTCGAACTCAGGTGAACGCGTGACGGGCGTGCGCCGACTCATCGGGTGCTAACACTAACGCCCCCCCCCCCCCCCCCCCACTGACACGCACTACGGCGACACTTCAAAACAACCGTGTTACCAGAGCTCGCAATCTGCCTCCAAATACCTATAGCTGTGTTCCGGCAGTTGCACTTGAAAGCCAGTTCCTCCAATTGGCTCGTAACGTAACTTAACATCAGGTGAGGTTGTGGGCATGACACTAAGCCTCTAACCTATAAACAGGGTACATTACTTTAACACTGAATTGCCGTATATATCACTGGGTGTTTCAGGAACGCATTACACATATGAAGGGATCCATTGTGATAGCTAATACATATAGAAGTAGAAAGTCGATAAACCTTATGATTCCCGTATCGGATTTTCTTTTTACCAATACCTCATCTCTGAAATCATTCATTTAAACAAAAATAAACAATATTTGTAATATATATAGATATGAATAATCGTTTGTAAATAAAATATATTTTACGAAGCCATTGTTGTTTCCTTTGTTATTTTTCTTAAATTAAAAAATTATAAAATATGTAAATGAAAGTGTAAGCGAATTTTAATCTAACAATAATGTTGAAATTATTAACAAAAAAAAAAAAAAATTGACAACAATCGAGGAGTGTCAGTAGAAGTGAAAATTTATAATTCTTAAAATCATGCCTTTTCTTATTTTCAAAATAATAGTATTTTTTGGATAAGCTCGCATCCATGGCTAGGCACAGCCAATAGCGTACGCGCTACGGACAACCGTCTATACAAATATACCGCAAAATATAACAGACTAAAGAAAGGGTCGTGACTGGCAAATCTTACATTTTGATTTGCTTAGCCTCCATCCGTACTTGAGGAAATTCGTTTCAAAAAAATATTTTTTATTTTTGTTTTAAATTAAAATCATTATACATTGGTTTCGTTTTAACCACTATAGGTACTCCGAGAGACAGTAATATATATTCTGGTATGATTTATTTGATTCATCGAAACACAATTTGTTTGTTATTTGTAAACTAGCAGACCCGGTGATCTTCATATCAAATTATAAATCTTTGAATTTTTTCGGCTTTTCTATACTATAATATGTATGTATTATACATGTTAACGTCCCTCACGCAACACTTTATCTATTGCTGAAAACTGCATTAACATCCGTTGAATAGTTCAAAAGATTTAAGCGAACAGACAGCGGAAGCGACTTCATTTTATACTATGTAAAGATATCTCTTGATAGAGTGAACCGATTGTGATGAAACAAACACTTAGTAATACTTCAAGTTGCGCACAATTTTTACGTATTAAACTTATCTATATTAGTTTCGTACATTTTACGTGATGCGTGCACAAATAAACAGATACAAGTTCCAAAAATGCTGAAAATGTGTTCTGTCGGTGTTCCTTGAACACCCTGGGTATATATATTTTTTTTTTTTTGAAATATTTTCGATATACAAAAACATCTTTTTACAGATTCATTATATAAATAATTTAACGTAAACAAACACTGATAACGTTATTTACATGAAGAGCGTGCATTTAAAAAAAACCGCACACGAGGTTTGAAGTTTGAGCAAAATCTAACGGAATCTCACAAAGGGGCGTGATCGAAAAATCACCAGAAAGATCAAATCATCCCTATTTACTACACAATATTATTCTATTAATCACATTATTATTGAAACATTAAGCAAATTTCGATTTGCTTAATGTTTCTTAATTATTTCGTAAATAGTTTTGAAAACCAGAAAGTGCACGCCTCATAACGTAACTATATTTGAATGACACAGATTTAAGCATTCATATTAAAAAGGAAGTAATCCGATGTCATTCTAGAGCCATTAGAAAATAAATGGTCCCAATTAAGTTTTTTGGTCGTAATCGATATACACCCATACAACAGACATACGGAATTCCACGGAAAAAGTCTACTAACATTTTTTTTAGTTTATAATTAAATAAAATCATTAAAATCATGTAGTGTGATAGTGAAAGTATTTCTATGGATAATAAAAAAATTACATTGGCGCAAAAACCCAAAAAACTTAAAATAATGATCATTGAAGTCTCAAAAATTGCTCGACCTTGGAATGTTAAGAGTAATGCACTACCTCAAACGCTCGCCTTATAAGTCTCGCAATAAAATAAAAAAAGCTATATTTTTAAACACTTATATACATATAGATATAGCGTTATGACCACAATCTCTACTGATTTTAAGTGACAATGTGACCCGAGATGGCGTACACGCTAAACCTAACGCGCTAATCTCAGAACCTTCCTATCGTATTTAGGCTGTTTATCCTAACACCAATAAATTTACAAAAATCGACAAATATGCGTGAGTTATTTTAAATCCCACGCGAACGAAGTCGCGAGCGCGGGCAGTAAGTAAATACAATTAAATCGATTGTTTACGTTTCTTAAGAAGCGATTAGAATGTGTACAATTCTTAAAAACAAGTTTAATAACAATTACATAACGAAAACATGCCTTTTTTTATTCAAATTCACAATAATAACTAATTAATCAATTATAATCCCTAATGAGTTAATTACTTGTGTGTATTTTAATGATTCCTTAATTAAAAAGGGGTGGATCCAGGTGATTTACCATTAATTACAAGGGTATAAATACTTATAGATTTTGATGCATCGACATCATTGTGTGTTCAAGAGTGGTGCGATCAAGAACCCTTAGTGTTCCTATAGATTCATTTTCAGTTATATTTTCTTTAACTTCGAGGTGCGAATCTTTATTAGGCCGTTTATGTGTGTATAGTGTTCGGTATTGTAAAAATGGTGTAGTGCTTGTTAAGTGAAATATTTGTATTTATTTAAAAATAGCATTCTAGGTAGTAAATTAACGACATACCACAACACTAAATCCAGTAACTGCAGCATGTGAATAAGAGATCGCGTTTACTAGTAACGTATTTTTTTTTATTCAAACACTTATGTATATAGCTAAGTTATAAAGGCATTGGTTTTTTTTTAAATTTAATTTGTTAAATATCGTTGTCGTAGGGTTCGCTTTCGTTAATGTAAGTTTTGTCTGCCGAAGAATTACTATTTTCCGAATGGAAGTTATATTGTGACCACGCATATCTCCCTGACAAAGTGTATGAAATGATGACTACGATTGGTAGAATTGACTTCAGAATATAAACTTACAACTATAAGTTTTATTTATCTACTTATTGCAGTTGTCATGATCGCAGTAGACATGACTACCATTTTGTCACTGGGGATATGATGACTACGATCGGTAGAATCGACTTCAGAATAAAAACTTACAACTATAAGCTTTATTTATCTACTTGTTGCAGTTGTCGTGATCTCAGTAGACATGTTTACCGTATTGTCACTGGGGAAATGATAACTACGACCGGAAGAATCCACTGCAGAATACAAACTTTCAACTATAAGTTTTATTATCTACTTATTGCAGTTGTCATGATCGCAGTAGACATGTCTACCTTTCTGTCACTGGGGATATGATGACTACGATTGGTAGAATCGACTTCAAAATATAAACTTTAGACTATAAACTTTATTTATCTACTTGTTGCAGTTGTCATGATCTTAGTAGACATGTTTATCGTATTGTCACTGGGGAAATGATGACTACGACCGGAAGAATCCACTGCAGAATACAAACTTTCAACTATAAGTTTTATTTATCTACTTATTGCAGTTGTCATGATCGCAGTAGACATGTCTACCATTCTGTCACTGGGGATATGATGACTACGATTGGTAGAATCCACTTCAAAATAGAAACTTTAGACTATAAACTTTATTTATCTACTTGTTGCAGTTGTCATGATCTCAGTAGACATGTTTACCATTTTGTCACTGGGGATATGATGACTACGACCGGAAGAATCGACTTTAGAATATAAACTTTCAACTATAAGTTTTATTTATCTACTTATTGCAGTTGTCATGATCGCAGTAGAAATGTTTACCGTATTGTCACAGGGGAAATGATAGCTACGACCGGAAGAATCCACTGCAGAATACAAACTTTCAACTATAAGATTTGTTATCTACTTATTGCAGTTGTCAAGATCGCAGTAGACATGACTACCATTCTGTCACTGGGGATATGATGACTACGATTGGTAGAATCGACTTCAAAATATAAACTTTAGACTATAAACTTTATTTATCTACTTGTTGCAATTGTCATGATCGCAGTAGACATGTTTACCGTATTGTCACTGGGGAAATGATGACTACGACCAGAAGAATCCACTGCAGAATACAAACTTTCAACTATAAATTTTATTTATCTACTTATTGCAGTTGTCATGATCGCAGTAGACAAGTTTACCATATTGTCACTGGGGATATGATGACTACGATCGGTAGAATCGACTACAGAACAAAAACTAACAATCGTAAGCTTTATTTGTCTACTTATGGCAGTTGTCACTATCTCAGTAGACATGTCTACAATTTTGTCACTGGGGATATGATGACTACGATCGGTAGAATCAACTACAGAACAAAAACTAACAACTGTAAGCTTCATTTGTCTACTTATGGCAGTTGTCACTACCGCAGTAGACATGTCTATAATTTTGTCACTGGGGATATGATGACTACGATCGGTAGAATCGACTACAGAACAAAAACTAACAACTGTAAGCTTAATTTGTCTACTTATGGCAGTTGTCACTATCTCAGTAGACATATCTACCATTTTGTCACTGGGGATATGATGACTGTGATCGGTAGAATTGACTACAGAACCTATCAACTGCAAGCTTTATTTTCCTACTTATTGCAGTTGTCATAATCGTAGTAGACAAGTTTACCATATTGTCACTGGGGATATGATGACTACGATCGGTAGAATCGACTACAGAACGTAAACTATTAACTGGTAAGCTTCATTTGTCTATTAATTGCAGTTGTCATGCTCTCAGTAGACATGTTATCATTTTGCCACTAGCGATATAACGACTATGATTAGATAACCCTTTTTATAGAATAGGGGGAAACTAGCAAGCGTGTCACCAGATGGTAAGTAATTACCACCGCTCATGGACACCCACAACACCACGAGAATCGTAGGTGCGTTGCCGGCTTTTATTGGAGAGACTAGCTCTTAAGTGCAACTGACGGAACACAATTATTGGTATTTGGCGGTAAATTTTCATTTTGAGGGTAGTAGCTAGCCAGACGGACATTAGAAAAAGCCCTACCATCATGCAACCGTCAACAAATCACTATTTTCAGTTGTATTTTTCAATATAATTATTTTTAGCTCTTATTATGACCTCAGCAGAGAGGTATCATATTACATTTTAACTTAACAAATTATAATAGATGTCTACAATTCTTAGTTGCTACTGTCTCAATAGACATGTTTACCATATAGTAACTGAATATGATGGTTATAATCGGTAGAATCAACAACAGAACATAAACTATCAACTGTAAGCTTAATTTGTCTATTTATTGCAGTTGTCATGATCGCAGTAGACATGTTTACCATTATGTCACTGGGAATGTGATGATTATGATCTTTGGGCACTGTCAACATGTTGTATTGATTTTTTTGTAGTCTGTACAGTGAATATATGTCTATATGTCTTAGTTATTACTGTCTTAGTAGACACGTCTGTATTTATGTCACTGGGAGTGTGATGACTATGATCTTTGGACACTTTCACCACGATTCAGTGTTTTTTTTTTGGTTGTGAAAAGAATATATGTCCATATATGTTAGTTGTTATTGTCTCAGTAGACATGTTTATCATTCTGTCACTGGGAGTGTGATGACTATAACCAATGGACACTTTGATCGTTTTGTTTTTGTGTAAAGTGAATATATGTCCATATATCTTAGTTGTTACTGTCTCAGAAGACATGTTTATCATTCTGTCACTGGGAGAGTGTGATGACTAAAATCAATGGACACTTTCATCGTGTTTATTGTTTTTTTTTTTTAGTGTGAAGTGAATATATGTCCATATGTCTTAGTTGTTACTATCACAGTAGACATGTTTGTCATTCTGTCACTGGGATTGAGATGACTATAATCAATGGACACTTTCATCGTGTTTGTTGTTTTTTTATGTGTTTGTGAAGTGAATATATGTCTATTTATCTTAGTTGTTACTGTCTCAGTAGACATGTTTCTCATTCTGTCACTGGGAGTGTGATGACTATAATCAATGGACACTTTCATCGTGTTTTTTGTTATACATTTTTTTTTGTGTGTAAAGTGAATACATTTCCATATATCTTAGTTGTTACTGTCTCAGTAGACATGTTTGTCATTCTGTCACTGGGAGTATGATGACTATAATCAATGGACACTTTCATCGTGTTTTTGGTTTTTTTTGTTCATGTGTGTGAGTGAAGTGAATATATGTCCATATGTCTTAGTTGTTACTGTCTCAGAAGACATGTTTATCATTCTGTCACTGGGAGAGTGTGATGACTAAAATCAATGGACACTTTCATCGTGTTTATTGTTTTTTTTTTTTAGTGTGAAGTGAATATATGTCCATATGTCTTAGTTGTTACTATCACAGTAGACATGTTTGTCATTCTGTCACTGGGATTGAGATGACTATAATCAAAGGACACTTTCATCGTGTTTGTTGTTTTTTTATGTGTTTGTGAAGTGAATATATGTCTATTTATCTTAGTTGTTACTGTCTCAGTAGACATGTTTCTCATTCTGTCACTGGGAGTGTGATGACTATAATCAATGGACACTTTCATCGTGTTTTTTGTTATACATTTTTTTTTGTGTGTAAAGTGAATACATTTCCATATATCTTAGTTGTTACTGTCTCAGTAGACATGTTTGTCATTCTGTCACTGGGAGTGTGATGACTATAATCAATGGACACTTTCTTCATGTTTTTTTTTTTTTTCATTTTATTTTGGTGTGTGTGAATTCATTATATGTCCATATGTCATAGTTGTTACTATCTCAGTAGACATGTTTATCATTCTGTCACTGGGAATGTGATTACTATAATCAATGGACACTTTCTTCATGTTTTTTTTTTTCATTTTATTTTGGTGTGTGTGAATTCATTATATCTCCATATGTCTTAGTTGTTACTATCTCAGTAGACATGTTTATCATTCTGTCACTGGGAATGTGATTACTATAATCAATGGACATTTTCATCGTGTTTTTTTTTTTTTTTTGTGTGTGCGAGTGAAGTGAATATATGTCCATATGTCTTAGTTGTTACTATCGCAGTAGAAATGTTTATCATTCTGTCACTGGGAATGTGATTACTATAATCAATGGACACTTTCATCGTGTTTATTGTTTTTTTATGTGTTTGTGAAGTGAATATATGTCTATTTATCTTAGTTGTTACTGTCTCAGTAGACATGTTTATCATTCTGTCACTGGGAGTGTGATGACTATAATCAATGGACACTTTCATCGTGTTTTTGTTATAATTTTTTTTTGTGTGTAAAGTGACTACATTTCCATATATCATAGTTGTTACTGTCTCAGTAGACATGTTTATCATTCTGTCACTGGGAGTGTGATGACTATAATCAATGGACACTTTCATCGTGTTGTTTGTTATAAAAAATTTTTGTGTGTAAAGTGAATACATTTCCACATATCATAGTTGTTACTGTCTCAGTAGACATGTTTATCATTCTGTCACTGGGAGTGTGATGACTATAATCAATGGACACTTTCATCCTGTTTATTGTTTTTTTTATGTGTGTTTGAAGTAAATAAATGTCCATATGTCTTAGCTGTTACTATCTCAGTAGACATGTTTGCCATTCTGTCACTGGGAGTGTGATGACTATAATCAATGGACACTTTCTTCATGTTTTTTTTTTTCATTTTATTTTGGTGTGTGTGAATTCATTATATGTCCATATGTCTTAGTTGTTACTATCTCAGTAGACATGTTTATCATTCTGTCACTGGGAATGTGATTACTATAATCAATGGACACTTTCATCGTGTTTATTGTTTTTTTTATGTGTTTGTGAAGTGAATATATGTCTATTTATCTTAGTTGTTACTGTCTCAGTAGACATGTTTATCATTCTGTCACTGGGAGTGTGATGACTATAATCAATGGACACTTTCATCGTGTTTTTTGTTATAATTTTTTTTTGTGTATAAAGTGAATACATTTCCATATATCATAGTTGTTACTGTCTCAGTAGACATGTTTATCATTCTGTCACTGGGAGTGTGATGACTATAATCAATGGACACTTTCATCCTGTTTATTGTTTTTTTTATGTGTGTTTGAAGTAAATATATGTCCATATGTCTTAGTTGTTACTATCTCAGTAGACATGTTTGCCATTCTGTCACTGGGAGTGTGATGACTATAATCAATGGACACTTTCTTCATGTTTTTTTTTTTTCATTTTATTTTGGTGTGTGTGAATTCATTATATGTCCATATGTCATAGTTGTTACTATCTCAGTAGACATGTTTATCATTCTGTCACTGGGAATGTGATTACTATAATCAATGGACACTTTCATCGTGTTTTTTTTTTTTTTTTTTTGTGCGAGTGAAGTGAATATATGTCCATATGTCTTAGTTGTTACTGTCTCAGTAGACATGTTTATCATTCTGTCACTGGGAGTGTGATGACTATAATCAATGGACACTTTCATCCTGTTTATTGTTTTTTTTTTATGTGTGTTTGAAGTAAATAAATGTCCATATGTCTTAGTTGTTACTATCTCAGTAGACATGTTTGCCATTCTGTCACTGGGAGTGTGATGACTATAATCAATGGACACTTTCTTCATGTTTTTTTTTTTTCATTTTATTTTGGTGTGTGTGAATTCATTATATGTCCATATGTCATAGTTGTTACTATCTCAGTAGACATGTTTATCATTCTGTCACTGGGAATGTGATTACTATAATCAATGGACACTTTCATCGTGTTTTTTTTTTTTTTTTTTTGTGCGAGTGAAGTGAATATATGTCCATATGTCTTAGTTGTTACTGTCTCAGTAGACATGTTTATCAGTCTATCACTGGGAGTGTGATGACTATAATCAATGGACACTTTCATCGTGTTTATTGTTTTTTTTATGTGTTTGTGAAATGAATATATGTCTATTTATCTTAGTTGTTACTGTCTCAGTAGACATGTTTATCATTCTGTCACTGGGAGTGTGATGACTATAATCAATGGACACTTTCATCGTGTTTTTTGTTATACATTTTTTTTGTGTGTAAAGTGAATACATTTCCATATATCATAGTTGTTACTGTCTCAGTAGACATGTTTATCATTCTGTCACTGGGAGTGTGATGACTATAATCAATGGACACTTTCATCCTGTTTATTGTTTTTTTTATGTGTGTTTGAAGTAAATAAATGTCCATATGTCTTAGCTGTTACTATCTCAGTAGACATGTTTGCCATTCTGTCGCTGGGAGTGTGATGACTATAATCAATGGACACTTTCTTCATGTTTTTTTTTTTTCATTTTATTTTGGTGTGTGTGAATTCATTATATGTCCATATGTCATAGTTGTTACTATCTCAGTAGACATGTTTATCATTCTGTCACTGGGAATGTGATTACTATAATCAATGGACACTTTCATCGTGTTTTTTTTTTTTTTTTGTGCGAGTGAAGTGAATATATGTCCATATGTCTTAGTTGTTACTGTCTCAGTAGACATGTTTATCATTCTGTCACTGGGAGTGTGATGACTATAATCAATGGACACTTTCATCCTGTTTATTGTTTTTTTTTATGTGTGTTTGAAGTAAATAAATGTCCATATGTCTTAGTTGTTACTATCTCAGTAGACATGTTTGCCATTCTGTCACTGGGAGTGTGATGACTATAATCAATGGACACTTTCTTCATGTTTTTTTTTTTTCATTTTATTTTGGTGTGTGTGAATTCATTATATGTCCATATGTCATAGTTGTTACTATCTCAGTAGACATGTTTATCATTCTGTCACTGGGAATGTGATTACTATAATCAATGGACACTTTCATCGTGTTTTTTTTTTTTTTTTTTTGTGCGAGTGAAGTGAATATATGTCCATATGTCTTAGTTGTTACTGTCTCAGTAGACATGTTTATCAGTCTATCACTGGGAGTGTAATGACTATAATCAATGGACACTTTCATCGTGTTTATTGTTTTTTTTATGTGTTTGTGAAATGAATATATGTCTATTTATCTTAGTTGTTACTGTCTCAGTAGACATGTTTATCATTCTGTCACTGGGAGTGTGATGACTATAATCAATGGACACTTTCATCGTGTTTTTTGTTATACATTTTTTTTGTGTGTAAAGTGAATACATTTCCATATATCATAGTTGTTACTGTCTCAGTAGACATGTTTATCATTCTGTCACTGGGAGTGTGATGACTATAATCCATGGACACTTTCATCCTGTTTATTGTTTTTTTTTATGTGTGTTTGAAGTAAATAAATGTCCATATGTCTTAGCTGTTACTATCTCAGTAGACATGTTTGCCATTCTGTCGCTGGGAGTGTGATGACTATAATCAATGGACACTTTCTTCATGTTTTTTTTTTATTCTATTTTGGTGTGTGTGAAGTAATTATATGTCCATATGTCTTAGTTGTTACTGTCTCACTAGACATGTTTGTCATTCTGTCACTGGGAGAGTGATGACTATAATCAATGGACACTTTCATCGTATTTTTTGTTATTTTATTTTTTTATTTGTGTGTAAAGTGAAGTGAATATATGTTTATTTATCTTAGTTGTTACTGTCTCAGTAGACATGTTTATCATTCTGTCACTGGGAGTGTGATGACTATAATCAATGGACACTTTCATCCTGTTTATTGTTTTTTTTATGTGTGTTTGAAGTAAATAAATGTCCATATGTCTTAGCTGTTACTATCTCAGTAGACATGTTTGCCATTCTGTCACTGGGAGTGTGATGACCATAACCAATGGACACTTTCATCATATTTTTTTTTCATTCTATTTTGGTGTGTGTGATGTAATTATATGTCCATATATCTTAGTTGTTACTATCTCAGTAAACATGTTTGTCATTCTGTCACTGGGATTGTGATGACTATAATCTATAGACACTTTCATCATGTATTTCTTTAGTTAACTTTTTATTATTGGTAATTGTGGATGTTGTGAGCGTCTGTAATTGTTATTGTTAATTTTTGCATATTGTGAGCGTCTATAATTATTATTGTTAATTGTGCATGTTGTGAGTCTCTATAATTAGCTGTACAGTACGCAACTTAAAATTGTATAATTACAAAGGAGATATTATACGGCTGTCGGTGGCCGTTAATTGATATTCTATAGAATACACTCGACAAATAAAAGAAACATTTTCCCGAATTAATTAGCTGCCCATTTTTATCCGCATTTGTTATGTCGAAGTGATTATTCCCATCTCGTTTGTTATATTCTCATGTTTTTTATATTTTTCCGGTGCTCAATATTAATATTTTATTATGTTGACTTCATATTGTTGTTAATTGTGTGCTTTGTGGCCGTCTATAATTAGCTGCACAAAATTACGCAACTCAAAATTGTATAATTCGAAAGTAGATATTGTGCAGCTGTTAAAAATATATTGTGCAGCCCTTAAATTACTAAATAAATATAGAGTAAGAACTCACCTTATTTGTCAAGCAGTCTTGGAAGTCCTTCTTCATGACCGAAACGGAGACTCTGTCCTGGGGCCGTTTGGGTCCGCTCACCGAAGTCACGACCGTCGACAAATCCAGTTCCACCACCTTGAATGATAATGGAGTTTATAATGTAATTAGTTTATGGATTCTTTAACGTTATGGAAACAGTCTGGCCTGGTGTTAAGTGACGATGTGACCCAAAACGGTGGACATATAAGGCTAGTACAGGAACTGGCTCGCAAGTGCAACTGTCGAAACATAGCTACAGGCGATTGGCGACAGATTTTCAGATGTTTTATGTATTTATTTATTACTAATTAATTCCTATGTACATTCCAGAACATCACTATGATGGGTTTATTAGCAATTGTATGGTAATACGGTAGTCTAAAGATAATTTGATAATTATAAGATAACTATATGTGCCCACGACTTCGTTCGTGTGGAACTAATTTTTTTTTTATTTATCCGTGTTTGTAACTTTGTAAAGTGTAATTTTATTTTCCTCTGTTCTTCAAACCTGTGCCGCAAAATTTATTAGCACCGATAAAAAAAACCCGACAAAAAAAGTTTGAGAAACTATGCTCCAACGTACCTCTGAGAAGACCGGATCCTGTTCAGGGTTATTGTAGTCTCGGAATAGCTTCGTCGCTCGGAGGTAACCCTCGATCACATCAATCTTCTCCCGCGACCGATCTATGTGAAACATTGTTGTCATTAATCAACTAAACATTAATCGAGAACACCGATAAATATAAAGAAAATGTCGCCGAAGCCTAAACGTTATATATTATTCATTAACAAATACAAATAAATGAATTACTGACGTCTGAGAGTAATTAAATGAAACGGGGAGACGACATATGAATTAAAGGAATGGTAGGACATTTCGTGATTAATACATATTTTTTATAGTTGTGAAAATAAACATTGTATAGTACATCATTCAATTTGAAGCGATGATAGCTCAGTGATAGTGTGTACGGACTCCGCATCAAGGGGCGTCAGTTGGAATACACCTACAATGAGCTTGAGCTTGCGGTCAATGAAAACCATAGCTGCGTGGTAGGGCTTTTTCTAATGCCCACCTGACTAGCTACCAACCTCAAGTTGAAAATTTGCCGCCAAATACCAATAGGTGTGTTCCGGCAGCAGCACTTGAGAGCAAGTTCCTCCACAGGTCTAGCGTGTCTACCAACTTGGGCCGTATCGTCACTTAAGATCAGGTGAGATTATGGCCATAACGATAAACCTTAACTATAAAACAAGAATTTGTCTTATTCATTATAATACATATAATACGTTAAGAAACAGCTGACGCGTATGACGTGTACAAACTATATCTGCTCAGCCGTTGAGAACGTACTGGCTGTTTTGAACCAATCAGCGCGCACCTGAGACTGCGCTCAGCCAATAGCTAGATATGAAACATTTACGTTAAAATTAGAATATATCCCTACTAATATTATAAATGTGAACGTTATTTTGTTTGTTGCGCTTACTACTGAATCGATCGTCATGAAACTTTGTACACATATTCTTGGAGGTATTGGAAGTAGCATAGGACACTATTTATTGAAAAAAAAAAAAGAAAAACGTAAGATAAAAACATTGTGAAAAAACTCGAAATCTAGCTACTTTTTTTTATATACTTAAGGTTTAGTGTTATGGCCATAATCTCACCTGATCTTAAGTGACGATACGGCCCAAGTTGGTAGACACGCTAAACCTGTGGAGGAACTGGCTCTCAAGTGCAGCTGCCGGAACACACCTATTGGTATTTGGCGGCAGGTTTACAACCTGAGGGTGGTAGCTAGCCAGGCGGGCATTAGAAAAAGCCCTACCACCATGCAAACTTAACGCCATCTAGCATTCCAGAGTATACGTATTACGAAGTTAACAGTTATTAATAAACAAACAATAAAGAAAGTATCGAGTGAAATAAGTTCACACAGAGAAGCAATGAACATGGG
Source organism: Actias luna (assembly GCA_039707435.1). Classification (NCBI taxonomy): domain Eukaryota; kingdom Metazoa; phylum Arthropoda; class Insecta; order Lepidoptera; family Saturniidae; genus Actias; species Actias luna. The sequence continues at coordinate 4,221,600 of JAZHAC010000037.1, read as the reverse complement.
ACCGTCATGACGTTTGCCGTGACGGTATAAAGGTCGACTATACTATCAAACGCAGATAAGTAACGAGATGTATAGTACACGCACGCACACAGGAGACGAAGGAGAGAGGGAGGTAGAGTGACGGCATAAGCGAACGTCACGCCATTTGCTGTCACGGCGAGAGGGTCGATTATTCCCCAAGGCGCACTTACTGGTCTGGTGTAAATACTGCAGGGAGCGCTGGTCGACGGGGAACAAGGCCAACGTGGCACCGAACTCGGGACACATGTTGGCGACGGTGGCGCGGTCAGCGATGCTCAAAGCGGACACTCCCGGACCGAAGAACTCCACGAACTTGCCGACCACGCCCAGCGACCTCAGGTGCTGGACGTGCATATATATTTTATTAATATTAAAAAGCGAAAAAGTCTGTTTGTCTGTTTGTTTGAACGGGCTAATCGCAGAAACTACCGGCCGGATATCAACAATTCTATTTACATATGACTAGCTACGTCCGCGACGCCGTTCGCGTGGGACTAAAATTTTTAACTATGATTTTTTTTTATCAATTTAAGCATTATGGCCATAATCTCACCTGGTCTTAAGTGACGATACGGCCCAAGTCGGTAGACACGGTAAACCTGTGGAGGAACTGGCTCTCAAGTGCAACTGCCACTGCAATGTGCAACACATCTATTGGTATTTTGCGGCAGATTTTTAACTTGAAAGTGGTTGTTACTCAGGGCCGATGTAACACTCTAACGGTGGAAGAATTATTGAAATCGGTCCAGTAGTTCTTGAGTTTATTGGTTACAAACAAAAATACAAATTTTTCCTCATAACAATATTAGTATAGACAGAACAAACACTATGGGAGGCTTTAGGCTATTTAACATCACGCTATCACCGATAGGGGTAACAATGCTTTGATAAAACTCACAAAATTTTGATTTTGAATAACATTTTTAAATAACATTTTAGCCTCACGCGAACTCACGGACACAGCAATATTATAACAAAAAATCTCCTACTGCGTCTGTCTTTCTGTTTGAAATCTAGTGAAAAAAAAACTCTATTCAATTTCGACCCTGGAAAGTCGTTGGAAACGTCAAAACTACCACGCGTATTCTTTCGTTAAAGGCCCTCCGGTGTTGCAAGTGTTCATGGGCGGCGGTGATCACTTTCCATCAGGTGAGCCTCCTGCCTGTTTGCACAAAATCCGAAAAAAAAAAAAAAAAAACACCGGTTCGGAAAATAACCCAGTCGTCATCGAGAAGAAACACTAACTAGATATATTATCTTTTCCATGTAGGTACATATTTTTACAAAGAAAATTTTAAATTCTTTTACAATAGTTTTAGCGGATGCACTGAGAGCGGTGTCAATTCCATACAACACCATCGTACACATCGATCCACTCTGTAATAGATAGACCTTTGACATCAAAACCCGTTTGACATGGTCCTTGAACTTACTGGACGGGAAATCGGTAATGCGCTTTGGGACTTTGTCGTAAAACCTACCTTGCACTTACCTACGAAAACTATTATTGATCTTACCGAGTCTTAAAATATGGGGTGATCAGTTTCTCACAATTTTCTAGTATTTAAGTCATTTAATTCCCAAGTTAAGTCTTTTACGCAATTCAACTTATCCAAATTTTTGTTATACTTAAGTGACAATGTTAAGTTACGATACGGCCCAAGTTGGTAGACACGCTAAACCTGTGGAGGAACTGGCTGTCAAGTGCAGCTGCCGGAACACACCTATTGGTATTTGGCGGCAGGTTTACACCTTGAGGGTGGTAGCTAGCCAGGCGGGCATTAGAAAAAACCTTACCACCATGCTATAGTTTCCTCACGATGTTTTCCTTCACCGAAAGCTCAAGCTCATTGTAGGTGCTTGCATTCGAACTTACGTCCCTTGACGCGAAGTCAGACACACTACCACTGAGCTATCATCGCTTCAAAAATTCGCTTCCGCTGGCATACATTGAATACAAGAATGTAGTGGGGAGTTAGGATACTTTGGAGTTTGTCACTATATATTATAAAACAACATTTCCCGCCGCATCTGTATGTACGCGATAACATTAAAAATAGCTGATTGAATTTTCATCAATAGTCAGAGTGACTGACGCAAGATAAGATTAAACTAACAGTTCCAAGGCAAAAACCTATGGCAAAAACATAAAGAAAAAAAAAAGTCGCGAAATCAAATTTTATCAAAACATTTTTCCACAGAACTTTTTCGAATGTGCATCGTATTTTTTTTTAAGATTTCTAAATTAATTTTATCTCTAGAGTGTCACACTTAAAAATGTTACAAATATGTAGCATTTTTTTAAAATAGAAAACTCATGTGTTAGCTTTATCGTTGATCGTCTGTTTATATCAATAATTATAAATAAAGAGTTTAAATATTATAAATATTAAAAACAAACTTTACGGGTCGAAATTGATAATTACACGTTTGGTTAAAGTTAACTTTATAAATACAAAATGTTATGACGAGATTTTCTAAAAAAAAAAAAATATTAACAGACAGACATACAAGAAAGCGATTTAGGATAAACATTGTAAAATAAAAAAAAAACAGATATTTTATTAACATGATCTTTCGAAGCTCAATAATGAGTCATACAGCCGTTAAAGGTAAAGTTAAAAACGTTTCTCTTACCTTTGTAATTGTTAATACGAGGTCTGTTGAGGTAACGAGGGGATTAAGTTCCCCGAACAGCTTGTACCCTACGACCTTAGGTAGCAGCATGCTTATAGCTTGCCCGAGCATCACCGCCTCCGCTTCGATACCTAAAATATTTGTTTTGTTTATGTTTTTTTTTTATATAATTAACGTTTAGCGTTATGGCCA